>OY253746.1:30927366-32310779 GCA_958009045.1 Oxytorus armatus
CGAGTGAAACATCTTTCTTTATTCCCAGTAAGAGTGAAATAAAATGGTTCATTTAATTTTTCTAAATAAATTTATTAATGAAAAATTATAAATATCCAATAGTTTATTACAGTGTGAACATTTTTTACTTTTTGTTTCAATTACTTTAAGTCTTCTTATACCGAATATAACAAATTCGCCAATGCGATAATAATTATTCAAGTATTTTTTTATGGCAATGTGGATATTTTCGACGATGCTCTTTCATTATTCGTAACAAATATTGAAGCTACTCATCATTTATGGTTAAGCATGCATTATATTCTTCCAATAATGCCACTCCACGTTCTGCAGCGTCATTGACAACTTTTAATTTAAAAAAAAACTCCAAATTTTCTTTATAGCTCTCGTTATTCGGTCATAGCACTATTTTTTCTTCGAGAAAATCATACGGCAAGTCAAATTGTTCAAATAGCTTTAATGAATTCTTCGAAACGAATCCACTAATATCTTCATTTAATATCATTTCTAGGTTATTTTTATCTACCATATGCCGTTTTCTAACAACTACAGTATTTTCATGACTCATGAAAGATGTTTTACTCGTGAGTATTTTGTCCACCTCTTTGTAACTATTGTGTTAAATACTAGCCCACTAGAACCAGTTTTCTGACAGAAAATAACTTTTTACAGCATTGAACAATTAACGAACAATATTAATTAATCATAAATGAGATAATTTTCATGGCAAATTTAATAATCTACAAAAAAGTCATTTGAAATTTCTGAATAGGGTCAATAGTTTCGCTGTATTATTAAAAAAAAAGATGAATTTTTGTTTATTTTGAACTTTGAACTCGGATATCATCGGAATGGCTACGTTTATCGAAAAACTGCAAGAAATATTTTTTGTTGAGCGTTCAATTATCTATAAAATATGTCATGCGCGTCATCGACCAATATGCCATTGCCGAAGTATAAAATTTCAAATATGAAAAAATTTATTTCCCATGTTATTTAAATGGGAAATAGAAATTCGCGATGAGGCGCATCTAAATATTAATATTAAGAGGTCAACTTTGAACAGGCTTCTTTTATCACCTTCCTGGAAGTATACAACCTGGTCCCCGGAGAAAAAAAAAAGTTGCCCTGAAATGGCACACCCCAATGTATATACTAAATTTTTTTCCCGAAATCTTCCGTAGCATCCGCGGCTGTTCTTTTAGCTACACCGTTATCGCATTCGCCGTTGGCACGGGGAAAATTCGTAAAACCCGTTCCGATACAAATGGCTTTTATTTTTTGCTGATTTTCACTTGTATTACCGTCAGAAATTCAGAAAAACTGGCAAAATAAATAAATATAAAAAGCGAAAACTAAAACTGGGAACAAATGTTGGATTTGTTTCCGGTTTCGTTCTTGGTCGTAAATATTTAAAACGTACGCAATAAACAAATGAAACGAGTATAATAGAAATTCGTAAATCTGTAATCACAGATTGTTTTCTTTCCCGTAAATGTAAAATACCTTTGAAAAATATTGCGTCTGGAGTAAGGCATGGTCCAGTATCCATGAAACAATCGTAGTACTGTTCTCTCACAGGGTCATTTGCCAAAATTTCCGCGACGTTTATGTAATCGTACGTGTCGGCGTAAAGCTCAACCTCGGCTGCAACGCATATAACGCCGACAGTGAGAACGAGCATGAATGTTCGAAACATTTTTTTAAATTTCCCGCCAAAAAAACACAGAGTTATATATATGTATGATATACGAATAAGAGAGAGAGAGAGAGAGAGAGAGAGAGAGAGAGATAACACCGATCGCAAATGCTTCACCGATTGTGAGAAGAATATTGTCCGATTGTGAGTTTAAGTACCGTCGGTCAAACGTGTACGGAATGGTTGTAAGTGATATTGCACTGTCATATCGTCGTATTAATTATCCGGCAGTGGGGGACAACTTTCGTGACTATAAAAAAACAAAAACAAAGAAAAATGAATTCTCGCTCAATCGCAATTTACCGTCTAACACAGTATATCGAGCAAGTTTGATGCATTAAAAGACAAATGTTTAACGGCCTTTTCAAACAGGCGACATATTAGCTTCATTGTAGTTCAATTTTTTTTTCATCATTTTTTGTTGTTGTTCTATTAAACATTTTAGCAGTTATGATAATTTGTTCGAGGATAACGTTCGTGATATGACGTTATAACGTGTTTATGCATGGTCAGCGCGGTCAACAATGATTACCAAGGTATCAATTTCGAGAAAACTGACATAAACACAGCTCTCGCTCGGTACAATTAAATCAGAGCCTAACGACGATGTGTCGGAAGTTATTTTGCTGGGTAGCACGATATGCAATTATCGAATAGAACGTGGAATGAGACGAATAGAAGAAAACAAACATGAAATTGTCCACCACTGACCCTGTCAATCATAGGGATGATTATGGAACAGTTTAGGACTCTAATATCATATGTATTAGTTAAGTACTAGGTTATTTTACTGATGTATAGATTCTTCGTGAGCTTGTTATATTTTTCGTTCGAGGAGGAAAAACGTAAAGAAAACGTGAAAATATATAAATGGATTATAGAATATTTAATCGCATAAATGTATTAAAAATATTATCGTTGTCTGGAATGATAGTAGAATATATTTTTTTTCGAAAAAAATTACAAACATTTTTATTTTAAGGTCTTATATACGCGATTTCGCCGATTTTCGAAGGTACTTTTCTAGACGCGGTTAGAATAAAATGACGCATATATTGACAACATTTTTTTACAGATCATTTATGCACATGGTTAAGTATATGTAAAAAAAAATCAGGAAGTTTAACAAATGGCCGAGATATAACATAATAAAGTAATGATTTTTTTTTGCGCGCGCGTTGACGGTGAAAGTTCTCGGCATCGGTGTGGGTATCTGAAAAAAAAAATGAACATATTTATAATTGCATAATGAATGTATCTTCAGTGTGAACCAACAATATTATTAGAAAAATTATTATAATAAAAATTCGAAACTTAAAATTTAATTGCATAATGAATGTATCTTCAGTGTGAACCAACAATATTATTAGAAAAATTATTATAATAAAAATTCGAAACTTAAAATTTGTTTAATCAATTCTCTGTCGGTTTTTTATTTTTTATATTTTTTTGTGTCATTGAAATTTTCGTTTATATGGTTCACACGATAGGCGATGATACTGAGAATATTTTCTAAAAATTTCAAAGCGATCTGAACCTCCGTTCAAGAGTTAGAACTTTCACAATGTTCAAAAACGTGAATCGTGGAGAAACGGCTTTGAAGTTGACGGTCGGGCGCCCCGCGCTGTATCTATTACGAATGCAATCTTACCTTATTTAATAGCATCCTGGCATTTTTCAATTCTGTAAAGCTTAAAATTTCCTAACCTAAAGAATGAAATTTTTTTTAATTTTTCGCGTATATAATGCCTTAAGGGAGAAAATAGGGTTAGGACAGCATTTTCTCAATGAGTTTCATGAATTTTTTTATAGTATAAAAAATGAATATAATTTATTGAAACTTTGAGAATATTTTATACATATATTTAAGTGTATACTAAAAAATTTTTGAAGAATTTTCTTGAAAAACACCGGTGATATTAGCGACCGCATATTGCAGGTCACAATCAGACTCAGCATTTTGCGTACATTCTGGAAGCCACAATTTTCTACTGAAATCAAACGAGGTTAGAATTTACTTTTATTATATGTCTCTCTTCTATATGAACCTAAATGCTATCAAAAAAATTGAAAATTGAATTTTTTACAGGAGTCAAAACAAAAAAGCATGACTTTTTGCCATTTTTTACAACTTTATTTGCAAAAAAAAAATTATTTTGAATAATGATAATATTCCGATTTTAGGTTCATATAGAGCGCAATACTATGAAGAAAGTAACTGCCAATTTTCAAAACGATTGGTTGAAAACTTTTCAAACTAGCGTGTACGCAAGTTAAAAAAAAGTCGTTTCCAGAAAAACGCGTTTGAAAAAATAGTTACCGCTCGGTTATACACGTGGCGCGCTCGGGGCCTGAAGGCGAGCTACTCACTTTAATGGCTTATAACAATAGAGCGAGTCGGAATTTTCATTGAAAATTTTGGGAACATATTTTTCAATAGTTTTACTAACAATTTATGAAATTTAAAAAAAATCGATTTTGTGAACCGTCTAACCCTATTTCCCCCCTTAAAGGTAATAGAGGAGCAGAAAATCAATTTTGCTTTCTCATCGACGGAGTTTCGTTTCGTTTTTGTGAAATTTGTTTTGTTCGAGTTTTTAATGCCAACGATACTCTGGTAATATCAAATCTTATCGATAAAATGACCTGTCTACGATTATTGTTCAGTTTGAACTCAAAAATTCGTTTCGTTTTTGTGAAATTCTTTTTGTTCGAGTTTTTAATGCCGACGATACTCTGGTAAAATCAAATCTTATCGATAAAATCACCAGCTTATGATTGTTGTTCAGTTTGAACTCGTTGGATTCGTTGCAGGTAATCTTGAGTTATTCAAGCTGCCGCGAAACAGACAAGAACCGTTTTAAAAAAAAGGACCATTTTTTATTTTTTGTTATTAATTCTTTTTAACTCAATAGAAAATGTTTTTTAGAATACGAGCCGCTTACAAAGGTTTTGTTTTTTCTATAATTTACAACGATTCGAAATTTAACTTAGTGGTCCCTGATAAAGAATCTTTCGAAGTTCTATGTTTACGTTAAATGCTTTGATTTCCTGAATGAGATCCCGATGATGAATTCGATATTGATTCAAACGATGATTTCAGCGTTGAATGTGACTTCTATCTCATAGAATTGGATGGCTTTGGCAAAACACGACACTTCGAGCTCAACAAAATGGCGAGTCGAGTCAACGCGTTATTTTGTAAATTCCCATCTCGGTCAGATCTCTGCTTCAATTTCTTTCCGTATTGATTGCCGTCGATACTTCAAACTGCATCTCGAAAACCGAAGCTCAACGTATAATCATATACTTTACTAGCTGTGCCCCGCGGTTTCACCCGCGTTAAGTTTTCGTCCCACGATTCAACGCGTCGCCTTAGGGTCATAGCATAAAGTTATATGGCGTAAAGCCTTTCCGAATAAACGGGCTATCTAATGCAAAAAGAACTTTGCAGATTAAATAAGTATTTCCTGAAATTAGCGTGTTCGAATAAACAAACACACAAACAAACAAGCAAACAAACAAACAAACAAGCAAGCAAGCAAGCAGGCAAGCAAACAAACAAACAAACGAACAAACTTTATTATAGTATTAAGATTACGGTTTATTTGAATGATTCCACGTTACATTGTATTGAATTCCAACGAGGTTCAAAGAGTACGTCTGAACTACTCGGTAATTGACAAGAAATTTAAGAAAATAAGAGAGATAAATAAAACGTTAACTTTTTTCACCTTTTTTTCAACCGTAACGATGCTCTGGTTTAAAGGAGAGCACGCTATGCACTACGGGACAGTGCCGATTGCCTTATTTTGAAGATTATCTTTGTAATTTTCTATCAGTTACTCGCGTCGATCGTCGTATTTTTGGGTCTCGTTGAACCGATTATTTCCAATTTATCGAATAAAGACAAGAATTAAATATGCATACGGTCTTCAATGCGAGAATATGCCATTTTCATTGATTATAAGTTCGACATCGAGTGCAGGAAATATTTCTGGTACCTGAAAATTACACGTTATCAACATCAGCCTTTGGGTAAAACTACATAGAATTTGCATGAATAAAATATTTCGCGACAGTTATACTACATAATGCTTGTCGAATGAGAAATTCTCGTGCGGAGCATCTCCTTGGGGTGCATAATATAAACCCACATATGTACAAATTAAGTTCCGGACCAACCTTACGTCCTATTTAGCCTCGTCTCGGATTTACCACAAATTTCTTTCTCAGTCATCCGTCAATCACCATGTTAAAGGAGAGTTTATTGGCAAAAATTTGAAACAAACGAGCTTTTGCGAATGGAATTAAAAAGAAATGAACGTGATACGATTTATTTTCATCTTTTACTCATTGAAATTAACCACGAGCGACGTATTAACATCTACATTTTCAAAGGATTATTTTGCACATAATAATGTTCATCAGATCGTTGTATTTGCATGCTGGAACGTTCACGGTATTTATATAAAAAGCATATTATGTAACACGGCATAGAATATATCTCATATGCAGCTTGTTTATGCGGACTTTTACTCGCGCTAATTTGAAATATTCAGATTTATGCAAATCTTTACACCTACATACATGCTTTCGTATTTAGTTGGCTACACGGTACACTCTGGACTTACGAGGTCTGTTCAAAAAGTATCGCGAATTTTGAATTTCCGCGGGCTACGTATATTCGATTTTCGATTTTTTTGTGGCGTTAGGTTGGCACTCGTGTCCCTCACTTATACTGAAAAAATCGGCCATTTTGAATGTTTAGTTAATTGTTGACAGCCGTTTTGGTTAGACGTGTTTTGGCTTGTCTTCGATTTTTGCCTATTCCAAAAAATGGATCAAAGAATCTGTATCAAATTTTGTGTGAAAAAGAAAATTAAGCGCGCGGACGCATTCCGAATGTTGACTGTGGCATATGGTGAAGCTACTTTGGACCAAAGCAACGTTTATCGGTGGTACAAAATGTTCTCGGAGGGTCGAGAAGATGCGAACAACGAAATGCGTTCCGGACGACCGAGCACATCAACAACAGACGAAAACATTGATGAAATAACGAAAATAATATTGGCCAATCGTCGAATCACCGTTACAGAAATTACTGAGGAACTAAACATATCGATTGGCTCGTGCTATTCGATTTTTACCAATGATTTGGGCATGAGACGGGTCGCAGCGAAATTCGTGCCAAAATTGCTCAATTTCGAACAAAAACAGTGTCGCGTTAACATTGCTAAGGAGCTGTTGGATTCGGTCCGTGACGACCCAAATTTGCCCTAGAAAGTCATGAGTGGTGACGAATCATGGGTTTATGGTTATGACGTTGAAACCAAAGCTCAATCATCGCAATGGAAGCTGCTTTTTTGGAATAGGCAAAAATCGAAGACAAGCCAAAACACGTCTAACCAAAACAGCTGTCAACAATTAACTAAACATTCAAAACGACCGATTTTTTCAACATAAGTGAGGGACACGAGTACCAACCTTACGCCACAAAAAAATCGAAAATCGAATATACGTAGCCCGCGGAAATTCTAAATTCGCGATACTTTTTGAACAGACCTCGTATACTGAAGTTGTGCATCATGTATTAGTCATACAATGCTTCCTTTTAAGTAGCGATAAAGATGATTTTATCCGTTGTCCAATAAATCATACGGAAAATTAGAATATTTCTTGATGTTGTCGATGAATTTCTCGAACATAACACAGTATGCTATATACAATAAATGATTTTATATGCTATGTATTGTACATACGATTTTATATGCGTGATTTTACTGCGCCATAAATTGTCAGCTATTGTTTTTTTGTAGAAACCTTACTACTACAATAAAGCGGTAGAGTTTGTACGTTTGTTCGAACGCGCTAATCTCAGGAAATACTAATGCGATTTGAAAAATTCTTTTTGCATTAGATAGCCCGTTTATTCGGGAAGGCTTTAGGCTATATAACGTCATATTATGAGCCTAAGGGGCGGCGGCGGCGTCGGTTTATTTTTTGGCGATTGGTCCTTTTATTTTTCCACATAATTTCTGGATGGTATTTATAGTTAATGAGATCCACTTGGTTATGTACTCATAATGCGTATCGACCAGATATATAATCCAAATTTAACGCGGGTGAAACCGCGTGGCACAGCTAGTAGTAATAATGAAGATGAGAGTTCATGTAAGGTCCTTCTTATTCATCTTGTCCTTATTCTCGGTAATAATTCAGATGGTCCCTTCTTACTATTAGAAGGACGATCAAAACTGCCCTCTGAAAACAATCCTGCTCAATAATCTTGTATATGCGACTCTACATGGCACTCTGAGCTACATTGATTACGTTGGAGACTATCGACTTGGCGCCCAATGCACATATTTAACAAAGTGCGAGTTGATCACATTCTCATATATAGATAATCACGCATACATACAAATTCGCGCAAATTAAAACGGAGAATCACATAGTCTATCACAGATAATAAAGGATTCTGGTACGGATACTATTGTCGTCCTTGGCAGTGTTCAGTCTCTCTGAGTTCCTAACCAGACCCTAACGTCCCTCCAACATCACTCATCATTCCAGCATCACTCCGACATCACTCTAACATCACCCTAACGTCACTCGAACATCACTCTAACGCCACTCTAACATTACTCTATCATCACTGTAACATCACTCTAACATCACTTTAACATCACTCTATCATCACTCTAACATCACTTAACATTACTTAACATCGCGTAACATCACTTAACATTACTTAACATCACTCTAACATCACTCTAACGTCACTCGAACATCCCTTAACTTCCCTTTAAGATTACTCCAACATCACTCTAACATCACTCTCACAACACTCTAACGTCACTCGAACATCCCTTAACATGCCTTTAAGATTACTCCAACATCACTCTAACATCACTCTAACATCACTCTAACATCACTCTAACATCACTCTAACATCACTCTAACATCACTCTCACATCACTCTACCATCATTCTGACATCAACCCGTCATCCCTCCGACATCACTCTGTCATCACTCCAACATCACTCCGACATCACCCCGACATCACTCTAACATCGCTCTAACCTTTCGCTAACAGCATGCCAAATTTACGCAAACAGCGCTCTCACGTCACGCTAATGACATTCAACTTAACGCGAGAAACAGCTAACGTGAAACAAAGCTGACCAACACTCGTCGGCCGGTTAAGTCCGATCCACTTTTTTACGAATTAATAATGTTCATTAGTGATCGAAATAAAAATAAATAACATTATATTTCATCAGTAAAGGGTTAATTCATTTTTATTGTTTTTTTTTTTTGCAACGATCATTATCTCGGGACATGACAGAACGAGTTGATTTTCTTCGATCGCTAATGGATCTCCAAACGAGAGTGACCTATATTGAAATAAACGATCATTTTGAAATGGAGAAAATTTTGATTGTCAATTACTACAAGCTCGGTATCTTCGTGGATTTCGATTGTCACAAGAGTGAAATAATTTTTAACGAGGTAAACATCATTTTTCAAGCAATGCTTCGATATACATAGAATTTACTATAAATAAGTCTTCGTCTTTGCAATGTTGATTGTTGAAAAATTGGTAAAGTCATTTCGAAAATTGAAGGGATTCACATGTTTTTTTATGCCTGAGGTATCAATGTTCAAATTTTGCAAACGTTGTTTCTACATCCTGAAGTACGAGGTCTGTTCAAAAAGTATCGCGAATTTTGAATTTCCGCGGGCTACCTATGTTCGATTTTCGATTTTTTTATGGCGTTAGGTTGGTACTCATGTCCCTCACTTATGCTGAAAAAATCGGCCATTTTGAATGTGTAGTCAATTGTTGACAGCTGTTTTGGTTAGACGTGTTTTGGCTTGTCTTCGATTTTTGCCTATTCCAAAAAATGGATCAAAGAATCTGTATCAAATTTTGTGTGAAAAACAAAATTAAGTGCGCGGACGCATATCGAATGTTGACTCTGGCATATGGTGAAGCTACCTTGGACGAAAGCAACGTTTATCGGTGGTACAAAATGTTCTCAGAGGGCCGAGAAGATGCGAACAACGAAATGCGTTCCGGACGCCCGAGCACATCAACAACAGACGAAAACATTGATGAAGTGAAGAAAATAATATTGGCCAATCGTCGAATCACCGTTAGAGAAGTTGCCGAGCAACTAAACATATCGATTGGCTCGTGCTATTCGATTTTTACCAATAATTTGCGCATGAGACGGGTCGCCGCGAAATTCGTGACAAAATTGCTCAATTTCGAACAAAAACAGTGTCGCGTTAACGTTGCTAAGGAGCTGTTGGACTCGGTCCGCGACGACCCAAATTTGCTCCAGAGGGTAATAACTGGTGACGAATCATGGGTTTATGGTTATGACGTGGAAACCAAAGCTCAATCATCGCATTGGAAGCTGCTTTTTTGGAATATACAAAAATCGAAGACAAGCCAAAACACGTCTAACCAAAACAACTGTCAACAATTAACTAAACATTCAAAATGGCCGATTTTATCAGCATAAGTGAGGGACATGAGTACCAACCTAACGCCAAAAAAAATCGAAACCCGAATATACGTAGCCCGCGGAAATTCAAAATTCGCGATACTTTTTGAACAGATCTCGTATACAAAAATTGTAGGATTTCCTCAACATCGTTAACCGTGCAAATGTGTCGAATGCACGTCTCATGCATGGAGTTACTAAATATTTTTTTTTATTAATTTATTTTTTCTTTATTATGAAAAAAGATGGTATTAAATCGAAGAACATATACAGTTTTCGGATCAGCGATTGAGATACAACGAGTCTTATTGGTGGCTGATTGTCACAGAGCAGGAAACTGTGCCGAAAAAATTCTTCGGCCAATTGCCCCTCAGTATAGCTACGGAAATGACGATGGCGATTCGTCGAAATGAATCTTACGAACTACACGATATTTACAATCCGAGCAGTCGACACGGTGGTCGTTTAAATGTGACATACATGGGCAACTGGAATGCGAGCGATGGTCTTAAAATCGAGTTCTCGCAGTACAAGTACAAACGCCGCGGGAATCTTTATGGGATGACCCTTAACTTGTCAATCGTAGTTCGTAACGATCAACAACAATCGTAACAAGTCATAGCTTATAATAATAAATAATAATTCAGAATCATAATAATAATTTCATAATTATGTAATTTGTTTACGTATATACGTATATTAGGGCGATTTCTTTTTCCGACTATTTTTTTTTCTCAGTCACCACCTGAAATTCTGTTGGATATGTCGAAAAACAAATTCCCTGAAAGTTACAGCCCTTGATATTAATTCTAAGTACTTTCCCTTAGCGTGAAAAGATTTTCCATCTAAAATGCACGTAATTCGAATATTTTTTTTTTTCAAAATTCTATAACTCAGTCGCATTTCATGCTATCATATTGTTCTTGGTTTAGATTTACTCAGAATAAAACAATCTAGAAAAGTGCCTATTGCGGCGAAAGTGTAAATTGTACTGGTGAGTTGGTACGGGTCACTGAAGTTGATTTTAACCCAAAATTCTCGTTCTTTTGCTGTTATCTCCGAAACAATTAACTTTACGAAAAAAATGTAAATGAAAAATTTATTGGAAATATTATTTCCTATAAAAAAGGTTCTATCGACCTAATTTCTTAGATTAATATTTCTTCAGATATTGAACTTCAACTTATGAGTAGTATACAATTTTTACGGTTTATATTACCGTAATAATTTTATACTACTCATAAGTTAAAGTTCAATATCTCAAGAAATATTAATCTAAGCAATTGGGTCGATAGGATCTTTTTTGTAGGAAATTGAATTTTCAACAAATTTTTTCATTTACATTTTTTTCGTAAAGTTAATGGTTTCGAAGATAACAGCAAAAAAACGATAATTTTGGGTAAAAATCAACTTCAGTGACCCGTACCAATTCACCAGTACAATTTACACTTTTGCCGCAATAGGCACTTTTCTCGATTGTTTTATTCTGAATAAATCGAAATCAAGAACAATATGATAGTATAAAATGCGGTTGAGTTATAGAATTTTGAAAAAAAAAAATTCGATTTACGTGTGTTTTAGATGGAAAATCTTTTCACGTTAAGGGAAAGTACTTAGAATTAATATTAAGGGCTGTAACTTTCAGGGAATTTGTTTTTCAACATATCCAACAAAATTTCAGGTGGGGACTGAGAAAAAAAAATAGTCGAAAAAAAAAATCACCCTAATATATATATATATATATTTATATATACTGATCTTTAATCAAGCAAATTCCTCACAGGTCGATCATTCGCCGAAAACCGATTTGATTACCTACATAACTAATCCGGTCGACAGACACTACGACACAATGCATCGTTTCAATTACGGTCTCATCGTGCAGCTCCGAGATTATTACAATTTCACGTAAGTACGAATCCAGAAATTCGAACATTCACGAAATGAGGTCACCCCACTGTCAGGATAAATCCAAATTGCATATCTGGTATTTCGATAACCGTACATTATTATTCCCCGCATCAGTTCCCTTTCCCTTCTAAAACATTGCGTACGGATGAGGGCACAGGGAAACTGCGGAAAACCTGCTCATACCGGTACAAAAGGCCATATTTTCACCGATTTCTAAATGCTCGAACGAGATTAAATATCCCTAGCCGATTTTGGTACGACGTTAGAGGGTAAAAATAGTCAAAGTTTAAAATGTCTGACCGAACTACCGAACACTGATGAATTTCTCCGAAAATCGGTATCCGAGAGTTTTCCGGGCCATCGATTGTAAGAGTGAAGTTCATAAATACGAATTTTGAAATGACTAATACAAAATGGCAGACATGTAAAAAAAAATATGCCTCCATTTTGTGCACTTGGAATTCGTAATTTTTTACCGCTCGTAACAAACGACTCAGAAACCATGTGAAAGACAAACGGTGGATAATACAAATTGTAATAATTTTTTTTTAGAGGTGCATTAAACTTTTGGGAAAACCCAAACCCTGACGAATTTCGTTTGTCAATTTTGCAGTTCGTGGGACATTTAATTCGACGAAATGTTATCGCAATTTTGGGAAAAACATGTTGTGAGAAGCTTTTGATAATGGGTGTGTTTATTTTTCATGGATATACTTGTCAAGGTGATTTATTATAGAAAGCTTCTTTTTTTTGCCTATCAAACGATGAAACTTGATAAAAATTGTATGGTTGTCGTGGCTCTGATATAAAAAGAAAATTTGTAACCTTAGAAATTTGGTTGGCCATTTTTTACCACTGATATTTAAGGGGGGAAATAGGGTTAGGACAGCGTTTTCTCAATGATTTTCATGAATTTTTTTATAGTATAAAAAGATAATATAATCTATTGAAACTTTGAGAATATTTTATGCATATATTTAAGTATATACTATAAAATTTTTGAAGAATTTTCTTCAAAAACACCGGGGATATTAGCGACCCCATATTGCAGGTCACAATCAGACTCAGCATTTTGCGTACATTCTGGAAGTCGCAATGTTCATCTGAAATCAAACGAGGTTGGAATTTACTTTTATTATATGGCTCTCTTCTATATGAACCTAAATGCTATCAAAAAAATAGAAAATTGAATTTTTTACAGGGGTCAAAACAAAAAAAGCATGATTTTTTGCCATTTTTTACAACTTTATTTGAAAAAAAAAAATTATTTCAAATAATGATAATATTCCGATTTTAAGTTCATATAGAGCGCAATACTATGAAGAAAGTAACTGCCAATTTTCAAAACGATTGGTTGAAAACTTTTCAAACTAGCGTGTACGCAAGTTAAAAAAAAGTCGTTTTCAGAAAAACGCGTTTGAAAAAATAGTGACCGCTCGGTTACACACGTGGCGCGCTCGGGGCCTGAAGGAGAGCTACTCACTTTAATGGCTTATAACAATAGAACGAGTCGGAATTTTCATTTTAAATTTTGGGAACTTATTTTTCAATAGTTTTACTAACAATTTATGAAATAAAAAAAAAATCGATTTTTTGAAGTGTCTAACCCTATTTCCCCCCTTAAGGTAGTAGTCTGGTAACTTAAGCCGATTTTCATGTCTTTTTTGGAGGGCGTTTTTTTGTAGGAAAATAAAAATGAATCGTTTTGGATATTTAGGATGTTTTTATATACATATTAAAGATACAAAAAACAAAATTTTTTGTATCTTTAATATATAAATAAAAACATCCTAAATATCCAAAACGATTCATTTTTATTTTGATACAAAAAACGCCCTCCAAAAAAGACATGAAAATCGGCTTAAGTTACCAGACTACTACCTTAAACAACATGGATAGAAAAAGAATATTATTGAAATTAATGGTACCGCTGTGCGACGTGTATCAATGATGGAATAGTTTTTAAAAATTACGATATACCGTTTATTTAGCTGAACCAAAAATATTGTTAATTATTATCGACAGCCGTATCTCTTTAACATCCTTCCATGTAACATGATTAATTTGTTTTTTTTTTTCTAAATTTCATTTACTGCAGTATGAATCTGAAGAGAGGTACAACTTGGGGCTACAAGGTTAACGGATCTTGGAATGGTATATTGGGCGACATGGTGAAGGGATTAGTCGACATTAGCGCGACTCCATTGAACTATAAAATAGATAGACTAGACGTGGCAGATTACACAGTGCAAACGTGGCTCGTAAAGTAATTGATTATATTTCAACAATCTACACATTTTTTAGCTTATTTCTTTCAAAGCCTTTTTTTATATTATTTTACTTGAAGCACTTTCCGTAGTTCAAGTCAGAGGTTTGTAATTTTTTTCGTTGATTTGAATCGCTAATAAAATTCACCTGGGTATCGGAAAAGGACATACCAAGATGGCATCGAGGCTCGTTCGCTCTATATGCGCCTGCGCGATCATATGAGCCTGCGCAGTTATATGCGTATGCGCGTTCATATGCGCCTGCGCATATGGTGTCAATAGGTCCCATATAATAAGCCGCACTTCAAAGTCCGTGAAAAAGTTACAAATAATGTTTTTTTTTGCATCCCCAATATTTCGCACGAAAAACAACGTTAAATAAATCTTTGCTCAATGTCATTTAACGTACAAAACATTGGGCACGCTAAAAGAACGTTATTTTTCGAAAGTCCGTGTAGACCTGAGAAGAAAAGTTTTTCCGACGTTCTTAATGTATTGCACGAAAAACAACGTTAAACAAATGTTTAAATTATCTTACTTTAGATGCAAGACATTAAGCGCGTCGCAAAAAAAATATATCTCGCGTCATTCGAGGACTTTTGAGTTCGACTTATGCCACAATGAAATTCGTCTTAAGGTAGTAGTCTGGTAACTTAAGCCGATTTTCATGTCTTTTTTGGAGGGGGTTTTTTTGTAGGAAAATAAAAATGAATCGATTTGGATATTTAGGATGTTTTTATTTACATATTAAAGATACAAAAAAAAAATTTGTTGATAAAATTTTATAGTTTATTATTATTATTATTATTGATCGAAGTTGGCACCTCGAAGTTGGCAGCCCGGGTCCTAACTTTTTTTTTATCGAACCGATTGCTTTCAAAATTTAACAGGCTACTCTACACACTTATAGTTCTCGTCGGAACTACCGAGAAATTTGTTCACCCCTAACTTTTTATTTTACAACCCCTTCTTTGCTAAAATAAAAGGACTTTAGCAAAGAAGGGGGTGTAAATTAAAAAGTTAGGGGTGAAAAAATTTCTCGGTAGTTCCGACGAGAACTATAAGTGTGTAGAGTAGCCTGTCAAAATTTGAAAGCAATCGGTTCGGTAGAAAAATAGTTAGGACCCGGGCTGCCAACTTCGAGGTGCGAACTTCGATCAATAATTATAATAATAATAAACTATTAAATTTTTTCAAAAAAAATTTTTTTCGTATCTCTAATATGTAAATAAATACATCCTAAATATCCAAAACGATTCATCTTTATTTTCCTACAAAAAAACGCCCTCCAAAAAAGACATGAAAATCGGCTTAAGTTACCAGACTACTACCTCAAATTGCCTATGGGAGCCTATGAGCAGCGTGAAATCTATCTACCAGGAGACGAAGGATCGAGTTTACTTGCCAATAGATCGCAGGACATGTTGTTATCGAGACTTTCCTTTTTTTTTATTTGGATAATATAAATACGTAACTACACGAAAAATTAAAAACGAATCACTTCTTCTCATGAGAAAAATGATTATCGAAATGTTCTATTATTATTATTAAATTATTATTGTCAGCTTTAGTCGTATTTTTTTTCGTCACTAAAATTTCTAAATCCTTTATTATTTACTGCAGTAAAGCAATAAATTGTATAAATACATTTTTTTAATTACACGACACAGGGTAGTCGCTATTTTTCGTCATCCACAGAGGAATGACTTGAAAAACGTTTTTTTCAAACCATTTACCACCGATGTCTGGCGATTGATTACTGTTGTTGGAATTATAAATTGGCTATTACTGTACCTCAGTGTTAAAATCGAGCAACATTACAACTGGCGAAAACCCGTCAATACACTCGACACTCATCCGGCATCAGAAACGGGACTAATCGCTGCAGCTTCCATTTGCCAACAGGGTAGATTTTTTTCTTTCTTTCTAAAGACAAATAACAAATTTTACGTCGAATATTCCTTGCAGCAGACATTTTAATCGCATTTTATTTTTTTCAATTCTAGGACTTAGCGACGGCCCGAGAATTTACTCTGGTCGTATTGTTTTTTTGTTTCTATTTCTTTGGGCCATGCTTATGTTCCAATTTTACTCTGCGAGCGTGGTGGGATCTCTGCTAGTTGAAAATCCACGATTCATAAATAATGCCGAAGATTTGCTGAACAGTAATTTGGAAATCGGTGCCGAGGACATTGCTTACAATCGTGATTTTTTTGAGGTACCTAATTCGTTCATTTTCTTAAATAAAAATCGTGATTTATGGTGTCTTCATATTTGTAGAAAAAATCGTATATTTTTGCTTCTTCATAGAAGAGGCTTTGTTGTGAAAAAAAATTTCGGCATTATCGTAATGCAGTATTTTCAGTACAATTTGTTAGATCACGTACAAAATAATTATTCAAGATGGTATGGTTGAAGAGTTTTTTTGGCAGATAAAAAATTTAACAATGGGCCATTAACCCATGGTCCAGCAATGATAGGAATCACCCTATTAAGGTGTAACACCAGTCTAACGGCAGAAAGAAGGCCCAGCTTTGACGATTTATTGTGGGAGTCTGATAAATGGAACATGATTTATTGTCAGAGAGTTTGTTCAACACATATTAAAGTATGAAATTTTTTGTTTATTATTACTTTAATACAAAATGGCGGCGACAGAGCCCATTTTGAAAATCGTCTTTATCAAACTGGGACGTATTAGTTGAACACCGTTGTATGAATCGATTTGAAATTTTGATAGTAGCTTCACAATTACATTCTCTATCGGAGTACGTAGTTGTTTTTTATTTAATGTAACCCTTTTTTTACAAACAATTCACTGCTTTTTGGGTAAAAAATCGATAAATATTTTCCAAAGTGCACTATTTCTAGAAAAATTTGATTTAAAAAAAAAACCGCTAGGTAGTCCCATAGCCAATAGTATATAGATAATAAAATTGTTTGGTTTCTTGGACCAGGTCTTTTATTTTACGAGAAAACCGTCCTCCCGTGAAGGTATTTTAAAAAAGCCGATTTTCAATATGCGCTCTGTCGCCGTCATTTTATATCAAAATGATAATCAAAATTTGTTTTTTCATACTTCATTTTTTTTTATACTCCCAAAATAAGTCGTCAAAGTTAGGCCTTTTTCTGCCGCTAGAGCGGTGTTACTCCTTAAGGGGGGGAATTTGGTTAGGACAGCGTTTTCTCATTAATTTTCATGAATTTTTTTATAGTATAAAAAATGAATATAATTTATTGAAACTATGAGAATATTTTATACATATATTTAAGTATATACTATAAAATTTGTATACATATATTTAAGTATATACTATAAAATATTAGCGACCCCATATTGCAGCTCACAATCAGACTCAGCATTTTGCGTACATTCTGGAAGCCGCAATTTTCATCTGAAATCAAACGAGGTTGGAATTTACTTTTATTATATGTTTCTCTTCTATATGAACCTAAATCCTATCAAAAAAATATAAAATTGAATTTTTTACAGGGCGTCAAAACAAAAAAGCATGATTTTTTGCCATTTTTTACAACTTTATGTGCAAAAAAAAATTATTTTAAATAATGATAACATTCCGATTTTAGGTTCATATAGAGCGCAATACTGTGAAGAAAGTAACTACCAATTTTCAAAACGATTGGTTGAAAACTTTTCAAACTAGCGTGTACGCAAGTTCAAAAAAAGTCGTTTTCAGAAAATCGCGTTTGAAAAAATACTCGCAGTACCAAGAAATACAAGCAATATGGGGTCGCTAATGTTTTATAGTATATACTTAAATATATGTATACAAATTTTATAGTATATACTTAAATATATGTATAAAATATTTTCAAAGTTTCAATAAATTATATTCATTTTTTATACCATAAAAAAATTCATGAAAATCATTGAGAAAACGCTATCCTAACCCGATTTCCTCCCTCAATGGCTTATAACAATAGAACGAGTCGGAATTTTCATTAAAAATGTTGGGAACATATTTTTCAATAGTTTTACTAACAATTTATGAAATTAAAAAAAATCGATTTTTTTAACCGTCTTACCCTATTTCCCCCCTTAACAGAATGAGCATTATTTTCGTGTAACTTGTTCATTTTCTTTATCAATCATTTTATCCCCATTACCATCGACCCTCCTACAGCTATGTGTTCCAAATTCAAGATATTTTTCATCCAAGTTTAGCGAAGATCCAGTGGTGCGTAAAATATTCAATACGAAAATGGCTATTAACAAAAAACGAACGACGCTGCCATATTACTTGGCCGAAGAGGGTTTGAAAAAAGTGCAACAAGGACATTTTGCATTCCACATCGATACGGCAACTGCGTACAAATTTATCGAAGTAACGTTTAGTGCATACGATTAATTATACACAATATTAATTATTATTTTTACATACCACGTCCAGCGACGAAGACATTCTTTAATTTTGTTTTCCAGGAAACATTCCAGGAACATGAAATTTGTGAATTGAGTGAAATTCATCTTTTACCGTCGCGTCATACGTCGACTTGCGTTAGCAAGCACTCGCCATTCAAGAAGATGGTGACTTACGGGTGCATAATTCGTTCAACATAATTCTAAATAAAAAAAATGAGACCGTGGAAATAGGGCTAGGATTTCTTGTTGAATTACATTTTTATAGTTAATCAATTTTTATTTACGAATGTTAATTAAACTCGCGATCAATTTCTCTTGATAGCTCAATTTTATTCATATTTTACAAAACAATTTTCGTTATGACAGTTATTTAATTTTTTAAGCAATAAATGTTCGGCACAAATTTTATGACTAAGAAGTCATTGTGTTCAGAGAGCTGCCAATAAAAGAAATGAATGAAAGAAAGGACATATATTTTTAAACAAATAAAGTGTGTTTGTTTCAAAATATGTGCCCAGTTTTCTTTTCTTTTTTTCATCAACTCGCTCAGGCGTCCCAGTCTTATAAAAACATTTTTTATCGATTTTGTTAAACAAAAGCGACGGTAGTAAATGTCGCTCGTTGAGAATCCAACGTTTAACTGGCGCCTAAAATAGCTATGCCGTACACGATTAAATTTTAAATTTTCGAAATTGTGAAAATTCATAATTTCTCATAGCGATCCCGGAAGGATACTTTGTTATTCATACCAATTTTTTGGATCGATTCAATGAGCGAATGAAAAAAATGAAAATGCGGCAGAATCCACGACCTAGCCCAGATCATCCGAAATATTTAAATAATATATTCATATTTAGTAACAATTTTTTACCGATAATTACAACACCGGCGCTGGGCCACTCTGTAGTTAGCCGCGATGACGTTAGGACAATCTCAAAGCTTCTTCAACAGTCGATGACGTCACCACTGTGAAGTTAGGCACGATGGCGCCATCATTGAATGTTCGGTGACGCAATAATCGGGACGCGTCACCTTACTGCGTCAATTACTCATGATGACGTCATCGCAGCTAACTTCACAGTGGCCCAGAACCGGTGTTAGAACCGGTCATATTTTGTCTCATATTTTGTGTTATTTTTTCGTAATAATATTGAAATTTGGCTTTCTTACTTTATACAGTATGAGGCTGATAATGGAGCGAGGTACTTCGATGCGTTTGCGTAACATCTGGAATCACAGACGACCCAAATGTCCTGAAAGCCACAGCACTGTGCCCGTACCCGTGGTGATTCAAGAATTCAGTCCGGCAATAATTTTACTTCTCCTCGGTATCGTAGTATCTTTGTTCATAATGTTACTGGAAAAATTGGTTCATCGCAGACGGACAAAACGATCGAACGGATTCCACGATGATAATTCCGTTCATATGAGTAATCGGAACATATAATGAACAGTGTTTATAGAAAATAATAGTTCTGACAAATTGTTCCGATCCCAGCAATAATGTTATCAGAATAGTAAAATTCCGAAACGGATGCACAATAAAAATTAATGTAAAAAAAATTGTATTGCATTTAATTATTATAATAATAGGTGCTTTGTTTCTTGAAGAATTCTTTTAGTTTATGAGCCAAACAACTTTTCCGATTAGATGCACAATGAACAAATTGTGAAAAAAAAATTCTATAGCAAATTGTATTGCTTATCGAAGTGCTGCGCAGTTTTTTGTTCTTCATCGTTATTACTCAACTAATTTCCATACAGGGCACATTTTTTCAAACGTTTCAAGTACGAACAGTTCATCCTTATCGTCCATTCGAATGCACATTATTCCCATAATTTGAAAACGTGGAATTATTTCCATTTTCAATATCTAATGATAATGAATAAATCCGTAATTTTAAATTTCAAAATATCAATAGTTAGTAAAATGTTATGAAAAGTAAGTTATTGACGACAAAAAAAATGACACCGACAATCTCAAGGAGAAGGGGGGGTTGTGTGGTTTTTAGTGGATACAAACCCCACACGTTCGGGAGTGCGCACCCTCCCGAATTGTCTGCTGAATATTTTCCACAATTTCGCGGAAAAAGAGGCATTAAGGGAGAACACCACTGTGACCCCCTGTTTTTTTTCACATTTTTCAAGAATTTTTTTTTGTAGAAAAAAAAAGAGATATTCGAAAAATTTTTTGGGTTTTGTTCCTTGTTTATTAATGTATCAAAAAACATTTTTTTCACATTTTTAACGCCGCATGGTGGCGCTGGGGAAGCTCTCGCGTCAAGTGCTGTCATTTCCGCGGCACGCAGCAGAACTCTCTTCAACGTTAATCTGAAAAAAAATACCAAGTGTTTTCGTTAATAATATAATATTTTGAAGAGAAGTACACAGGGATTTGGAAAAATATTGTTTTAAAAAAAATAGGCACGCCTTTGAAATTAAAGTTAATTTCAAAGGCGTGCCTATTTTTTTAAAACAATAGTTTTCCAAATCCCTGTGTACTTCTCTTCAAAATATCATATTATTAACGAAAACACTCAGTATTTTTTTTCAGATCAACGTTGAAGAGAGTTCTGCTGCGTGCCGCGGAAATGACAGCACCTGATGCGAGAGCTTACCCAGCGCCACCATGCGGCGTGAAAAATGTGAAAAAAATGTTTTTTGATACATTAATAAACAAGGAACAAAACCTAAAAAAATTTTTCGAATATCTCTTTTTTTTCCCACAAAAAAAAATTCGTGAAAAATGTGAAAAAAAACAGGGAGTCACAGTGGTGTTCTCCGTTAACTACATTCGATATTACATTCATTCTGAAATATCCTCTGTTGTACGAGTTGATTATACAAGCCACGAGGATGATTTGTAAATTTCGTTCGTCATCATCGAATTTGAAAAAAAAAACAATGACTTTACATTCAAATTCTAAATGTTTACTCACTGGGAGGTAATAATAACGAAATGTAATTTAGTCAATTGGAGCTTCTCGGTATAACGATACGGTATAATTTACCATGCATGTAATTTTTGTTAAGAACATTAATCGAAATCGAGTACGCTGGTTATCTAGTAGGTAATACAAAATAAAATGCAAGACGAAAAATATCTTGGGCTCAAAAAACATTCACATTCAAAAAATAGTGCAAGGAAAAAAAATTTGAATTAAAAATGAAAAAAAATGGTACGCATTGAATGGTGCATATTGCTTCCTCATTATTGGGCGTTCACAAATTTTCCTCTATGAGCAAGGGACTATTCCAATTTGTGTATACGCAAAAATGATGTGGAAATGATTTTTCACATCAGGACGAGCGTGTTCCAGTTTCAAATTTAGACCGGGCGTAAACCATTTTTCTCCCATTATGTCGCGGGAGCGACTGAAGACAACTAAATTTCCTACATTACCGACACTACGGTCGCATCTTACTACTATATAAAAGGTAGAGACTTTGTGTGCTGTTCGAACGCGCCGATATTAGGAAATACTAATCCGATTTGAAAAATTCTTTTTGCATTACATAGCCCGTTTATTCGCAAAGGCTCTAGGCCATATAACTTCATGATATGACCCTAAGGATTGACGACGACGTCGGTTTATTTTTTAGCGATTGGCTCTTTTATTTTTGCACATAATTTCCGAATGTTGTTTATAATTAATGGGATGCACTTGGTTATGTACTCATAAGGCGTATGAGACAGATATATGATCCAAATTTAACGCGGCTGAAACCGCGGGACACAGCTAGTTCATCATATAACACTTTCAACTGTCTGCACTATGCTGAACTATGCACCGGACGTACGCGGATTTTATCTGCATTTTTTATTTTTAAACGCAAGCAACAAAGGCAAAGATACACTAATTATAAAATTACGATAATAAAAACGTCCACATCTTGACGGTATAACGTCATATTACGATCGTTGAGGTCGTACAAATTATCATGATTGCTACAATTTTCAGTAGAAAAGGAAAAAAAAAATGACGAAAAAACCTTAAAAACAAAAAAGCCATTGTGGCTCCTATTTGAAAACATCGTTAAACTCGAAATGCATTAAAAATGCTCGATAATTGTGGTAGACGGTAATTTGCGATCGAGCGAAAATTGATTTATCTTTGTTTTTTTATACTCATAAAAGTTTTCTCCCACTGTCGGATAATTAATACGACACTGCAACATCACTTACGGCCATTAGGTACACATTTGACCGAGAGTATTTAAACTCATGATCGAACAATATTTTTCTCACAGTCGGTGTATCTTTTGCGATCGGTCTTATCCCTCTCTCTTTCTCATTCGTATCTCATACTTATACATTTGTATTTTTTGGCGGGAAATAAAAAAAAATGTTTCGAACATTCTTGCTTGTTCTCACTGTCGGCGTTATGTACGTTGCAGCCGAGGTTGAGCTTTATCCCGACAAGTACGATTTCATTGACATCGCGGAAATTTTGGCAAACGATCGGCTGAGAGAGCAGTACTACGCATGTTTCATAAATACTGGACCATGCCTTACTCCGGATGCGAAATTTTTCAAAGGTATTTTACGTTTACGGAAAAGAAAATCTGTGGTTACAGATTTTCGGAATTTCAATTATACTCATTTCATTTGTTCATTACGTACGTTTTAAATATCTACTACGCAGAACGAAACTGCAAAGAAATAAAACATCGCAACGATTTTTATTTTTCGCTTTTTATATTAATTTATGTTGCTACCGCACCGACAGCAGTGAACGCGTGGTCGGTACACGGCTCCGGCGATCTCCCATGTTAAGCAGTATCGGTTGCGGTCAGTAACTGGATGGGTGGTCGCTTAACCGTGCACCGGCTCGCACACCGACTATCGAGTGGGCGGCAGTTTTTCTGAGTTTGCGATGGTAATACAACTGAAAATCAGTAAAAATAAAAGCCGTTTGTATCGAGACGGGGGTTTTCCGCATTTTCCCCGTTTCCACGGCGAATACGAGAACGATGTAGCTAAAGAACAGCGGCGGATGCTACGGAAGATTTTGGGGAAAAATTTTATGTACAGATAAAATGTCACTGAAGGATGATTGCGTTCAAATTTCGTGAGAATCGATGAACAGACTGTGGTTTTTATGAAATTGAAAATTTTTCGAATAATTTGGGATTCATTATACATGTAGGGGAAAAAGGTGCGAGTTGAAACTTTCAAATTTCTTCCCCGAAATTTCACACAATTCTCAAAGCTTCACACGATCTCCTATGAAGATGTGTATCTATGTCATATTATATTTCGATGGGAAGCCAAAATTGTGAAAGATGTCGTCCATTGTGCTTTGAACATTGTACGAAATTTCGATGAAGTTCATTGTTTCCTATTTACTATGTATTTCTATTCTATTTACTATGTATTTTTATTGTCATATATTAATACAACAGGCTACCTACCGGAAGGTTTTGTCACAAAGTGTTTGAGATGTACGAAGAAGCAGCAACAGATGTTCAGCGACATTGTGGAATGGTACACCGGTAATCAACCGGAGAAATGGAACGTCCTGGTGAGCAAGTTGCTGGAGGATGCCACGAAGATGAAGATTGCAGCAGCTTAGATGATTGTTGTGGGTCGTGAATGATGCGTCTCGTCAACAAAAAAAAAAAAATCGAGGTTCCGCAACTACGCGATTACTAAATCTGATTCGTTGGAATTTTCATACGTCAAATGCTTTTGATCATCACTGTTTTATACTCTTTCTATTTTACAAAATCAATAAAACTGCGTGTTTCAGTGAGCTTTTCTTAACCACATCACGCTATGTTTCATCATACGAAAAATGGTGGCACGAATAAATAAATTTTTGTTGAGCATAAAAAAATCGGATTTATATCTCGCCACCCGACCAATTTTTGGAATTTTTCATGTGATTCTTGGCAGGACCGTAGGTAAAATTGGTGGTTCCATGACGTTCGATACGATGATCTGGTAACGAGGGAATTTCCAAGGATCAAGTCGAAAGTTATCCCAGGAAATATAATTTCGTAGTTACCACCAGCAGATCGGGACACAGAAACACACTCACAATTCCAACCGGAGCAACAAGAGACGCACCAGACGTTCCAGCTACAGCATAAAAACACTCAACAGCCGACGACGTCAACATCGAGATTGACGCATCACAGATAGACAAGACGATCGAACGGATGCCACGATGATAATTCCGTTCATATGACGAATCGAAACATATAATGAACAGTATTTATAAAAAATAATAGTTCTGACTAATTGTTCCGATCCCAGCAATAATTTTTGGTAAATATGGAGCAAAGGGGACCCACTTCCGATTGCCTTGCCTTTAGTATATGTTGTCTAGGGACCCTTTCTGAACAACTTTTTCCTCTGACACAATTGGGGGTCGATATTTATTAAAAAGTTATTAACAAATAAATTTAATAATTCATATAGCTATTTTCCTTATAGCAGCCAGTCCCAATCATCTTGTCCTTCACATGTGTTGTCAAGAATACCCCCCTGAGTAACATACCAAAAGTTTTATCTGACCTCATTGTTTGTTAAAAAGTCATTAACAAAACAAAATTCATAAATAGAATATGAAATACTTGCATGGTGGCCAGTACACGTATGACCGGAGGGGCTGCGGCCCCCCTGCCCCGACCGCATAGCAGCCCATAGACAAACCAAAAACAACCCAAAACAACCCAAAACAACCCCAGTAACCTAAAGAAACAAACCGTCAAACCCAACAAACAAACAAATCCAAAACAAACTCAAAACCCAAACGAACAAACCCAACAAACAAATCCAAAACAAACCCAAACCAAAAAACCCAAACCCAATAAACACACAAATCCAAAACAAACAAAAAACCCAAATAACCTAAACAAACCAAAAACAACCGGAATAATCCAAACAAACAACCCAACTAAACAACCTAACCGAACAACCTAAACGAACAAATCCAACAAAACCAACAAATCCAAAATAAACCCAAACCAAAAACCCAAACCCAATAAACAAACAAATCAAAAACAAAAAACCCAAACAACCGAACTAAACAACCCAACCCAACAAACAAACCCAACAAACAAACCCAACAAACAAGCCAACCAAGCACCCCAACCAAATAACCCAACCAAGCAACCCAACCAAGTAACCCAACCAAGCAGATTGGGACTGGCTGGTATAAGGAAAATAGCTATATGAATTATTAACTTTATTTGTTAATAACTTTTTAATAAATATCGACCCCCAATTGTGTCAGAGGAAAAAGTTGTTCAGTAAGGGTCCCTACACAACATATATTAAAGGCAAGTCAATCGGAAGTGGGTCTCCTTTGCTCCATATTTACCTTTAATTATTATAATAATAAGTGCTTTGTTTCTTGAAGATTTCTTTTAGTCTATGAGCCAAACAACTTTCCCGATTAGATGCACAATGAACAAATTGTGAAAAAAAAAAATTCTATAGCAAATTGTACTGATTATCAAAGTGCTGCGCAGTTATTTGTTCTTCATCGTTATTACTCAACTAATTTCCGTACAGGTCACATTTTTTCAAACGTTTCACGTACGAATAGTTCACCTCTATCGTCCATTCGAATGCACAGTATCCCCATAATTTTAAAACGTGGAATAATTTTCATTATCAATATCTAATGATAATGAATAAATCCGTAATTTAAAATTACAAAACTTCAATAGTTAGCAAAATGTTATGAAAAGTAAGTTATTGACGACAAAAAAAATGACACCGCCAGTCTCACGGAGAAGGAGGGGGGGAGGGGCGGTGTTGTACGGTTTTTAGTGGATACAAGTCCCACACGTTCGGCGCACCCTTCCCAATTGTCTGTTGAATATTTTCCACAATTTCGCGGAAAAAGAGGCATTCGATATTACATTCATTATGAAATATCCTCTGTTGTACGAGTTGATCATACAAGCCACGCGTATGATTTGTAAATTTCGTTCGTCATCATCGAATTTGAAAAAAAAACAACAATCAGTTTACATTAAAATTCTAAATGTTTATTCACTGGGAGGTAATAATAACGAAATGTAATTTAGTTAATTGGAGCTTCTCGGTATAACGATACGGTATAATTTCCCATGCATATAATTTTTGTTAAGAACTTTAATCGAAGTCGAGTACGCTGGTTAACTAGTAAGTAATACAAAATAAAAAGCAAAACAAAAAATATCGTGGGCTCAGGGAACATTCACATTCAGGAAAGTAGTGCAATGAAAAAAAAATTGAAGTAAAAATGAAAATAAAAATGGTGCACATTGAATGGTGCATATTGCTTCCGCATTATTGGGCGTTCACAAATTTTCCTCTATGAACAAGGGACTTTTTCAATTTGTGTAAATGCAAAAATGATGTGGAAATAATTTTGCGGCAATCGCGCTCGAAAATTAATTTTAAAAATATGGGCGGTCAGGACACGAGTGTTTCAATTTCAAATTTAGACCGGGCGTAAACCATTTTTCCCCTATTATGTCGCGGAAGCGACTGAAGACAACTCAATTTCCTACATTACCGACACGACTTTCGACATCTTCTTACTTTCGACATCTACTAACATCATGCTATGAACCTAAGGATTGACGATGACGTTGGTTTATTTTTTATTGATTGGCCCTTTTATATTTCACACATATTTTCCGAATGTTGTTTATAATTAATGAGATGCACTTGGTTATCTACTCATAATGCGTATGAGACAGATATAAGATCCAAATTTAACGCGGCTGAAACCGCGGGGCACAGCTAGTTCATCATATAACGCTTTCAACTGTCTGCACTGTGCTGAACTATGCACCGGACGTACATCGAGTTTATCACCATTTTTTATTTTCATACGCAAGCAACAAAGACAGAGATGCACTAATGATAAAATTACAAAAAAAAAAGTCCATATCTTGACGGTATAACGTAATATTACGATCGTTGAGTTCGTACAATTTATCATAATTGCTACAATTTTCAGTAGAAAAGGAAAAAAAATGACGAAAAAACCTTATATACAATGAAGCCATTGTGGCTCCTATTTGAAAACATCGTTAAACTCTGAATGCATTAAAAATGCTCGATAATTGTGGTAGATGGTAATTTGCGATCGAGCGGGAATTGATTTATCTTTATTTTTTTATACTCATAAAAGTTTTCCCCCACTGCCGGATAATTAATACGACAGTGCAATATCACTTACGGCCATTAGGTACACATCTGACCGAGAGTACTTAAGCTCATGGTCGGACAATATTTTTCTCACAATCGGTGTATCCTTTGCGATCGGTCTTATCCCTCTCTCTTTCTCATTCGTATCTCGTACGTATACATCTGTATTTTTTGGCGGGAAATTATAAAAAATGTTTCGAACATTCTTGTTTGTTCTCACTGTCGGCGTTATGTACGTTGCAGCCGAGGTTGAGCTTTATTCCGACAAGTACGATTACATTGACATAGCGGGAATTTTGGCAAACGACCGACTGAGAGAGCAGTACTACGCATGTTTCATGGATACTGGAGCATGCCTCACTCCGGATGCGAAATTTTTCAAAGGTATTTTACGTTTACGGGAAAGAAAATCTGTGATTACAGATTTCCGGAATTTCTATTATATTCATTTCATTTGTTTATTACGTACGTTTTAAATATTTACGACGCAGAACGAAACTGCAAATAAAAAAAACATCGCAACGATTTTTATTTTTCGCTTTTTATATTCATTTATTTTGCTACCGCACCGACAGCAGTGAACGCGTGGTTGGTACACGGCTTCGGTGATCTAGTATTGGTCGCGGTCAGTAACTTGATGGGTGATCGCCTATCGAGTAGGCGTCAGTTTTTCTGAGTTTAAGATGATAATACAACTGAAAATCCGTAAAAATAAAAGCCGTTTGTATCGAAACGGGGGTTTTCCGCATTTCCCCGTGTCCACGGCGAACGCGAGAACGGTGTAGCTAAAAAACAGCGGCGGATTCTACGGAAGATTTTGGGGAAAAATTTTGTGTAGAGATAAAATGTCACTGAAGGATGATTGCGGTCAAATTTCGCGAGAAACGATGAACAGGACTGTGGTCTTTATGAAATTGAAAATTTTCCGAAAAATTTGGCATTTACAATTCATGTAGGGAAAAAAGGTGCGAGTTCCAACTTTCAAATTGCTTCCCCGAAATTTCACACAATGCTCAAAGCTTCACACGATCCTCTATGTAGATGTGTATCTATGTCTTATTATATTTCGATGCGAAGCCAAAATTGTGAAAGATTTCGTCCCTTATGCTTTGAACATTGTACGAAATTTCGATGAAGCAACATGCAAGTTTCAAATTGCAGCTTTTTTCATTGTTTTCTATTTACTATGTATTTATATTTTCACATATTAATACAACAGGCTACCTACCGGAAGTTATAGTGACAAAGTGTTTGAGATGTACGGAGAAGCAGCAAGAGATGTTCGGCGACATTGTGGAATGGTACACCGCTAATCAACAGGAGAAATGGAACGTCCTGGTGAGCAAGTTGCTGGAGGATGCCAAGAAGATGAAGATTGCAGCAGCTTAGATGATTGTTGTGGTTCGTGAATGATGCGTCTCGTCAACAACAAAAAAAACATCGAGGTTCCGCAACTACGCGATTACTAAATCTGATTCGTTGGAATTTTTATACGTAAAATGCTTTTGATCATCACTGTTTTATACTCTTTCTATTTTATAAAAATCAATAAAACTGCGCGTTTCAATGAGCTTTTCTTATCCACATCATGCTATGTTTCATCATCCGAAAAATGGCGGCACGAATAAATAATTTTGTGTTGAGCATAAAAAAATCGGATTTATATCACGCCATTCGACCAACTTTTTAAATTTATCATGTGATTCTTGGCAGGAGTGTAGGTAAAATTGGTGGTTTCATGACGTGCGATACGATAATCTGGTAACGAGAGAATTTCCAAGGATCAAGTCGAAAGTCATGCCAGGAAATATTATTTCGTAGTTACGTTAGTGCCTAAGTTGAAAATCAGGTTCGCGATTGATTTATTATTTATGCTTGTTATTCGGTTCGAATTCGTATATAATTTCGATATTACACTAGTGTTTGTATTAATTCAGCATTTGGGTAATAGTGTCGTGCTTACCGCGTCAAAGTGAAGCGCGATATTAAAATTATTGTTAAGCTTAATCAAAGTGTTTTGCCACTCGGAAGAATTCTACTTAATGCATGATAACAATACTGCTATTTTTTCTAACTACGCGATTTTTATGATCATTTGATTTTGCTAAATTATGGTAATTACATAATCATTGTTGCATATGTTTTGATCACTATACTTGTCGTTTGGCGAACGAAAACATCAAGAAATATGGAGAAAAAATAACTCGATATAACTCGAATAATATTCGGGAATTTGTGTATATTAATATTATAACCACTAATGCCATGTATGACGCCAAAAACTTACGAAAATTGTCCGTGAACTGAAAATTGAGTAAGAAAAATCTCACCTTCAGTCCTCAAGTACCCGTGCAGATTGTGATTATTCCTACTCTCTAGTAAGGATCCGACTATGGATCGGATCGCGTCCCACCACGGAAACGTCACGATTGTAAATTGCATTCCGATAGGGGCTCTCGATAATATCTGAATCCTGGGGTAATCGTATCGATAAGGCTTCATTTGATTTCAATAGGCAAACTTTTATATCGTACTGCGAACAAACTATACGATCAATGGTGTTTAAGCTTTAAGAATCGCTGTACAAAATCATTTTGTAAATTGTATAATAATTTGAAGCACCATAGTTAGAACGCGACAAATATACATACCTTCTTAAACAATAAATGACAAGATCAACCGACGCGTCGACGATATCATCGAGACTTTTAGACAGTAAAATTTCGAAATAGATACACAATAACAACAGATCTAAAAACAAATTGGATTGCATTCAATTATTACAATAACAAGTGTTTTGTTTCTTGAAGAATTCTTTTAGTTTGTGAAACGAACAACTGTTCCGATTAGACTCCCAATGAACAAATTGTTAAAAAAAATTGTATAGCAAATTGCATTGATTGTCGAAGTGCTGCGCGGTTTTATCGTCTTTATCGTTATTAATAAACTAATTTCCATACTGGTTACATTTCTTGAAATGATTCACGTACGAATAATTCATCTTTGTCGCCCATTCGAATGCAATGTATCTCCATACATTTTAAACGTGGGTTTTCAATATCTAATGATAATGAATAAATCCGTAATTTTAATGTAAAAAATGTCAACCGTTAGCAAAATGTTATGAAAAGTAAGTTATTGACGATAAGAAAAATGGTTGGATTACACAATTCTCGGTCTCAAAACTTTACAATTTAGTGCGGACTAAAGTTTTTATGGAATTGAAGAATTTGCTTAAACAGTCTAATTAGACCTGAAGAAAGGCGAGGTAATGAAAACGCTAAGCGTGAAAAAAAAAATTGTATTTAATGTTGAAAATGTTACTTTTATCGTCATTTAATTACCTTCGATATCCAATCATTTTGATAACGTACCTTGAGCACTTCGGCGAACGATCCAACGACACAGTCGCCTGGGAATGACAAAAGATATATTAATTTCAACAACTTTGCGTGCTTAGAGCAACAACGTGGCGTGCTTTCGAAATTGGACGCGGATAAATAATCCACGTTTAGTTGTGGACCAGTTTCACGTAACATGGTTGATTGCACGATATTGGAAAACATGTTATTACGGAAAATTACAGGGCATGTCGTCTTCATCGATTTGACGAAGTGCACCTTTACATCGAAGCATTCGTGACAGTAACGCTTAGTCGTACGGCTTACATTATGGCTATAAAACATTTCAGCTAAAAAAAAATAAAATAAATACACAACAAGACGAAATATGAAGGAAGAAAGCTTTTATTGAAACGTTTTGGTATAACGAAAGCAAGTATGGCGAGATTTATTACGAAAAGAACGTACGATTTGTCATGGCTCATTTTCGGATTTTCGTTGATGTCTTCGGTCGTATTGAGCGATATAATAAGTGGAAGATTTGCGAAGGATTATTTTCGTGGACGTATCGTCCACCAGGTTGTCACTTTCGGATGCTGGGACCCTAGTGGTATGGTTTCCAATGGTTAACAAAAAAAGTACGCGGTTTGATAGAATGCAAAACTACTTGGGACACTAATAATAAAGTTGTGATGAAAGTTGTTAATTTTTGAGTTCCCGCAAATAAATTTAGTTGACTCGTGATCAGCAAGGATAAACAGTAGGGTTCTTAAGGTACCTAAGGAATGAAAGAAAATGTCATTGTGTTGGCGGAAAATAATTTGAGTTTACTGCAATGGCTAAAACTACAATTTTGTTCGAACCGATTTCCAAAGTCCATCTAGTTTTGTAAATTTTGCTGCTCATAGAGGAAGCTTGGTTTTCGTGAAAAAAAATCGAATTCGGGGAGTGGGTCGAAATAGCGAAACACCAAAATCTTGAACGGTCGAAATAGCGAAGGACCAAAATGTCGAATACCCAATGGACGCGTACCAATGGGTCGTTCGAATGGGCCCATTGGTATTCGATGTTTTGGCCTTTCGCTGTTTTACCGTTAGGCTTTATGGTCTCTTCTACTTCGGTCGTACGATTTTTTTGGATTTATACTATGGACGAAAAGTCAACTATAAGTTTATGATCGTTTCAATGGATTCATGTTTTCATTGATCAAACAGTACTAATCAAACATCCAGCCGTTTGTCGTTTTTTATTTCATTCTATGCTACCGACTTATGTATGAATAATATTATTTGGTATCATACGACGGGCCTTCAACAAGAATCTGCCGATTTCTCTCGTTTCCTCATGCATCACAGAACTACGGTCTCCTATATTCCAATACGCGAGGATCTCGATATGGAACAAATTTTGAAAGTGAATTACTACAGGCTTGGAATCTTCGTCGATCTCGATTGTCCGAAGAGTGAAATCATTTTTGAACAAGTATACATATTGTTTTGATAAAGTTATAATATTTCTCGTGTACAATTAGAATATTCATGGAAGTTATAGCATTCCCCCTCCAATAAGGGTCGAGCTGAGAGAACGATTTTTTAAAACTGATGATGAATGTTTCATAACAATGAATGGATGAATGGATGAATGGATGAATGGATGAATGGATGAATGGATGAATGGATGAATGGATGAATGGATGAATGGATGAATGGATGAATGGATGAATGGATGAATGGATGAATGGATGAATGGATGAATGGATGAATGGATGAATGGATGAATGGATGAATGGATGAATGGATGAATGGATGAATGGATGAATGGATGAATGGATGAATGGATGAATGGATGAATGGATGAATGGATGAATGGATGAATGGATGAATGGATGAATGGATGAATGGATGAATGGATGAATGGATGAATGGATGAATGGATGAATGGATGAATGGATGAATGGATGAATGGATGAATGGATGAATGGATGAATGGATGAATGGATGAATGGATGAATGGATGAATGGATGAATAGATGAATGGATGAATGGATGAATGGATGAATGGATGAATGGACGAATGGACGAATGGACGAATGGACGAATGGACGAATGGACGAATGGACGAATGGACGAATGGACGAATGGACGAATGGACGAATGGACGAATGGACGAATGGACGAATGGACGAATGGACGAATGGACGAATGGACGAATGGACGAATGGACGAATGGACGAATGGACGAATGGACGAATGGATGAATGGATGAATGGATGAATGGATGAATGGATGAATGGACGAATGGACGAATGGATGAATGGATGAATGGATGAATGGATGAATGGATGAATGGATGAATGGATGAATGGATGAATGGATGAATGGATGAATGGATGAATGGATGAATGGATGAATGGATGAATGGATGAATGGATGAATGGATGAATGGATGAATGGATGAATGGATGAATGGATGAATGGATGAATGGATGAAGGGATGAATGGATTTGTTAATTATTACACATTTAATTATTTATTATTCGACTTATTCGCAAACACAGTTTTCGGACCAGCGGATGAGATACAACGAGTCATATTGGTGGTTGATTGTAACGAGACAACAATCACTACCGCATTATTTATTCAGTAAGCTTCCGCTGAATATCGCAACGGAAATGACGGCTGCTCTGCGACAGGAAGAACGTTACGAATGCTACGATGTTTATAATCCAAGCTATCGTCACGGTGGTCGACTGAACATCACGTTTATGGGACGCTGGTCGATTAACGGAGGTCTAAAGAACGAGTTAACTCAATACAAGTACAAACGTCGCGGAAATCTTTTTGGCCTTACTCTCAATTCGTCCGTCGCGGTTGGTAAAAAAAATATATAAGACTAAATTTTGAAATTTATAAGGAAGTCGAAAAACCAAACCAAACTAAATGATCTGGTTTCTGACAGTATCGCCCTATTTGATCTGAGTGGGTTAAATTCCGCGACTTCCCCGATCACTTCATATGTGACCGCTGTCGAAAAGTGAGACGCGGTTAGTCCGGTCATCAGGCGGACGGACACAACAATTTACCTAATGCTCGAAGCTATAACAATTCGGTGAAATGACGTTCGAAGCCACGACGATTCGGTTAAATGACGTTCGACGCCATAACGATTCGACAAAATGACGATCGAGGCTATAACGATTTGGTAAAATGGCGTTCGATGACATAACAATTAGGTAAAATGACGTTCGACGCTATAACGATTCGGTAAAAGGACGTTCGACACCATAACGATTCGGTAAAATGACGTTCGATGGCATAACAATTCGATAAAATGACGTTCGACGCCATAACGATTTGATAAAATGACGATCGACGCTATAACGATTCGGTAAAATGACGTTCGATGCCATATCAATTCGATAAAATGACGTTCGACACCATAACAATTCGATAAACTGACGTTCGACACCATAACAATTCGATAAAATGACGTTTGACGTCACAACGATTCGGTAAAATGACGTTAGACGTCGTAGCGATTCGGTAAAATGACGTTTGATAACCTGCCAGTTCGGCGGTACAACCTTCGGTAAAATAAGGAGTTGACAGAAAGATGATTAACAATGACTGTTCGTCTATTTGAAGAATGAGCGATTTTGTGATTTGGCAAAATGACCATTCGGTAAATTATCGTGGCCCCGTCACATGGCAGATTCTCGTCCTTGCGAAGAGGCAAATGAACTCACGGGTGTATACGTGATGAGAATTACTACTGATGATGCAAAAAGTGGCATCAAGAGTTTCTGCTTGGCTACTTTCACATAACGAATACCCTCCTAGTTTATTCCTATACATTTACACGGTTTTTTTTTCAAAATAATCGTACGGAATGGTGGAGTATAATGATGGCGAAAGAAATTCAGAGACACAATGCTGTTCTTCTCCGGTCGTTGAATATTTTCATATTTTTATTGTCAACGCAACCATTTTTTTCTTTCCTCAGCTATGAATTTGTTACCCCCACCCACCAAAAAAAAAACTGTCGCAGATCATTCAAAATAATTCGTGTAATTTTTTTCAACTTCGTTTCAAACTACGTGTTCCAATTGTCATCGTAAATGTTCGCAGCTCAATCGTACACCAAAACCCGATTTCATGACTTACTTGAGTACTCCTGTAGATCCGGGTTTCGATACGATGCATCGTTTCAATTATGGTCTTATAGTTCAACTAAAAGATTATTATAATTTTACGTAAGTAAAATAATTGTACAAATAATTTGCAGTTTTATCGTAAAATTATTGTTGAATTAATAATTATTATAATCCGAAATATTTATGATAGTTTTGTTTTTGTTCTATTTCGAAAGCATTAATCTTAACAAAGGAACAACTTGGGGATATCTGTTGCCTAACGGTTCTTACACTGGCATATTGGGCGACATGTCGAAAGGACTAATCGATATAAGCGTGACACCTTTTCAATATAAAATGGATAGACTCGACGTGGCCGAGTTTACCGTTCAAACGTGGATTGCAAAGTAATTTTTCGATGATAAATTCCGTCAGGCATTCCAAAAAATCATCAATCATGCAACTGTCAGATTTTTTATATTTAACATCGTCTTGCGTAATTTTTGTCATTTTTATTAATTATTTTGTACGATATTCATTATTTCTATACTAGTTTGTTTGCTCGCATAAACAAACTCATTGCAACGAGAAATAATATGCAAGTTTCTGTTTTTATATTTCGTAAATAATTTTTATCATTCGATTATTTGTCGAAATATTCGACAGGGTTTGCTTGATTTTTCGTCATCCTCAGAAGAATGAATTGAGCAATGTGTTTTTGAAACCTTTCGAATCAACTGTATGGTTCTGGATTGTCGTCGTAGGGACAGTTAATTGGCTTCTACTGTACTGTACTGTGAAAATCGAACAACATTATGATTCACGAGATCCCTCTAATACACTCGACACTAATCCGGCTTCGGAAGTCGGTCTTATTACCGTTGCAGCAATCTGTCAGCAAGGTGAGCATTAATACGTCACGTAAAGATATTTCGACCATTTTTTTGTTAAAACTATTTTTTCTTATATCAAAGCTCGAACACTTTTCATATATTCAGTCCCCACATAGTGTACGAGGTCTGTTCAAAAAGTATCGCGAATTTTGAATTTCCGCGGGCTACGTATATTCGATTATCGATTTTTTTGTGGCGTTAGGTTGGTACTCATGTCCCTCACTTGTGCTGAAAAAATCGGCCATTTTTAATGTTTAGTTAATTGTTGAAAGCTGTTTTGGTTAGACGTGTTTTGGCTTGTCTTCGATTTTTGCCTATTCCAAAAAATGGATCAAAGAATCCGTATCAAATTTTGTGTGAAAAACAAAATTAAGTGCGCGGACGCATATCGAATGTTGACTGTGGCATATGGTGAAGCTACCTTGGACGAAAGCAACGTTTATCGGTGGTACAAAATGTTCTCAGAGGGCCGAGAAGATGCGAACAACGAAATGCGTTCCGGACGCCCGACCACATCAACAACAGACGAAAACATTGATGAATTGAAGAAAATAATATTGGCCAATCGTCGAATCACCGTTAGAGAAGTTGCGAAATTTGTACGAAAATTGCTCAATTTCGAACGAAAACAGTGTCGCGTTAACATTACTAAGGAGCTGTTGGACTCGGTCCGCGACGACCTAAATTTGCTCCAGAGGGTCATAACTGGTGACGAATCATGGATTTATGATTATGACGTGGAAACCAAAGCTCAATCATCGCAATGGAAGCTGCTTTTTTGGAATAGGCAAAAATCGAAGACAAGCCAAAACACATCTAACCAAAACAGCTGTCAACAATTAACTAAACATTGAAAATGGCCGATTTTTTCAGCATAAGTGAGGGACACGAGTACCAACCTAACGCCACAAAAAAATCGAAAATCGAATATACGTAGCCCGCGGAAATTCAAAATTCGCGATACTTTTTGAACAGACCTCGTATAATTCGAGATTTGGGAAAAATTGAGCAAACGAAGAAATAAAGTTACCAATTGACTGGTTCGAGCAAATCTTTTTTTTGGGTTTGCGCGAGTCACAAATTATAAACATTTATGGAATTGGTTCAAAATATCTTCTCAAGCGTGGTGATTTTTTTAAAATCGTCTCGTAAAAAAGACCCTCGTGAAAAAACAAACAAGGATAAATCGATTTAATTAAGCGTAATATCCTGAGGTGAGGATTTTATTCAATGTTGACAAATTGTCATTTTCTTGTAGGGCTTAGTGATGGACCACGTATTTATTCGGGTCGAATTGTTTTTCTATTTCTATTCTTGTGGGCACTTCTGATGTTTCAATTCTATTCGGCGAGTGTCGTTGGCTCCCTCCTTGTTGAAAAGCCTCGTTATATTGTTACTCCTAAGGATGTTTTAGAGAGTAGCCTAGCTGTAGGCTCGGAGGACATTGCTTACAATCACGATTTTTTTGCGGTAACCATGTTAATGAACATTTTTATAATACTTGTGGCAGGAGGTTGAATGGTAAGAGTTTATACGCAGTTAGGTTTTCCAAAAAAAAAACTTTTTTCTATTTCATTTTCGTGATGTACATATATTGAAGTAAATATACGGAAAAATTCATGTCAATCCGACAAATATTCTCAAAGTTACACGCATATTTGTAAAGACGTCTCGGATCGTTTGAAAGTAGCGTCGTAAGTTTGAATGCGTAGAGGATCCGAATTAGAAACGACCTTCACCCATCGCGTAAATCGATGAAAGGATTTTATATCAAATTTAGTATGTTAGAAAATATATCGCGAGCGGGTTGCCTAAAAAATCCTGGAAAAACTATGATTAATTAATAATTCAAATATGAGTTTTTATTCAACAATTGCAGTCGTGAGTCTAACGAATAAATTAAATACCAACCGATAGTATGATGCCTATAGAATATGCAAACGTTGGGTTGTCTATTTTTTTCCTGGCGTAACTACTGGGTTGGCAGGTATAAACAGGTGAGTCGATACTAGCTGTTTTCACCCATTTATTTCATAAATATTTTCTCGTAAATCTTATATTAAAATAAGCGCTGTTTCATTGCAAACACGATGATATATGGTTGTCTGGAAAAAATCTGGTTTTAATGACGGTTGCCAAGTTTTAAAAAGTGAAATTTTGATGCGAATGGAAATTTACGAAAAAGAGGTCTGAGCAAAGTATCCCGTGCGATAGAAGAGGACGCATCATTGTAGCTGCGCGCGGCGCGGCCGCCCAGTTACAATGCTCGGATACTTTGCTCAGACCTCGTTGTCGTAAATTTCCATTCGCATAAAAATTTCACTTTTCAAAACTCGGCAACCGTCATTCAAACCAGATTTTTTCCAGACAACCATATGTCATCGTGTTTGCAATGAAACAGCGCTTATTTTGATATAAGATTTATTTATTAAATAAATGGGTGAAAACAGCTAGTATCGAATTACCTGTTTATACCTGCCAACCCAGTAGTTACGCCAGGAAAAAAATAGACAACCCAACGTTTGCATATTCTATAGGCTTCATACTTTCAGTTGGTATTAAATTTATTCGTTAGACTCATGAGTGAATAAAGACTCATATTTGAATTGTTAATTAATCATAGTCTTGCCAAGAATTTTTTTAGGCAACCCACTCGCGATATATTTTCTAACATACTAAATTTGATATAAAATCCTTTCATCCATTTACGCGATGGGCGAAGGTCGTCTCTAATTGGGATCTTAGACTAATGTGTTTTTCGTAAAACTGTGTTTTTAAAGTCGGTGAGCAAGATTCCTCGGAAACAGCTAAACCGATCAGTCTCAAATTTTTACAGAAGCTTTATAAATATATTTTTTAGTGAATAATCGAAGGTTTTTCTCGCTGATAAATATGTTCCATTTTATAAACAATTAAAGGCCAACATTTTTTATTGAAAATCGAAATTTTCAGAAGCCGCCATTTTATTAAAAATCAATATTTTGCTTATTCCTTCGATTAAATACTAGATAATACTTTAGATTAATGATATATTTTTTGTTTTTTCATTTTAAATGACCCAATCCAAAGATATCGTGCTCACCGCAAGACGCCTTTTTCTAGAGGTGCTCTCGGAGATCGGCCATAGCAGCTTTAAAAATCATCATTTTTACAAATAAAGAATATAAAAATAAAGTTAAAAGTTACCACAAGATGTATATAAATTTGTACGTTAATAAATTAAAATATCTTCCCAGGAAAAATTCTTGAAAAATCGCTCTTTTTCGGTCTCCTCACTGCGTATAACTCCAGGAAAAACAGAACATTTTTCGTCTAATTGACACGTGGGGCCCGCGATGAAATATTGCCGATTAAATTTCGAATTAAACAGAGAACGTCACGTAACTCCGACTGGATTAGCAGTATTTGCGAAATTCTTTGGATATGCTTTTATCGGAATTCATTGAAATTACTGAAATTGATTAGAATCATCGTAATTTTATTAGTACCATTCCATTTAATTGCAATCATTGGGATTATTAGAATCACTGAAATGATTAAAATCATTGAAATGACTAGAATCATTGAAATGATTAAAGTCATTGACATGATTAGAATCATTGAAATGATTAAAGTCATTGACATGATTAGAATCATTGACATGGTTAGAATCAATGAGACGATTAGAATCATTGAAATGATTAGAATCCTTGTAACAATTAGAATCATTGAAATCAAATTTAGAACCAATTAGGGGATGCCACTTGTCAATTCCGATTGAATTTTGAAGATATAAACATCACTCATTTATTTTGCCAGAATTATACTTATTATTATATTCCGATTGGAACAGACGCTGTAGAAGAAATAATGTTTATAAAATGATCGCATCTGAAAAATTACCTTAAATTTCTAGCACGAACCCGTGTGCCTTAGAAAGATACGAATGATTTCTAACAATTGTAATTATATAACATAAATATTTTGTTTCAAATGAAATACGTCGATTAGACTACCGATGATCCAGTTATCAAGGGGATATTTAATAATAAAATGGCTCCCGACAATAAACGAAAGAAACGACCGTTCTTCGAACCAGCAGAAGGTCTGAAGATGGTGAGAAAAGGAGGTTTCGCATTTCAGGTCGACACTGCGACGGCCTACAAGATTATTGAAGTAAAAATAATTTGGATTAAAGTGTGCTTTAATTTAAATATCGTTAAGCCAGCGAAAGATATGTGTTTTATTTTAGGAAACATTTGAGGAAAATGAAATTTGTGAACTGCAAGAAATTCATCTGTTCCCTCCAAGGCACACTTCGACCGCCGTCGCAAAGCACTCGCCCTTCAAGAAAATGGTAACTTACGGGTAAGTAAAAAGGAACGCAACAATTGTTAAATTGCTTGATTTCGATGCATTAATTTAATCCCCTTGTCTCATTAATATATTTGAAATATTCGTAAGACAGAATGCGGAAAATAATCGAGCATGGAACCGCAGAACGTTTGCGAAATATATGGGCACCGAGGCGTCCTCGGTGTCCCGATAGTCACAGTTCTATGCCAGTTCCAGTGGTCATCGAAGAATTCAGTCCGGCTCTATTTATCTTAATCTTCGGATATGGGTTCTCATTGTTTGTGATGCTATTGGAAAAAATGGCCGTTCGTTTGATGACACGATTCAACGGAGATAACGACGATCTGCGGTCTCGAGAAATTTCAAATTTCGAAGAATTCAACCCAGCGACACCATCGCAAGTTCTCTTTCAGGATGAATTAGAATGATTTTTTACATCTCGTTATACGAACACAATTATGTTTTTTATTGTCGTGTAGAAGTAACGATAAATCACATACACACTGTAGTTAAATCTATATATTCTTATCAATTCTTTTGCCGTCTGAAGATGTTTTATCTGCTCGTGTAAAAGTTTCCGAGACTAACGTGCTTATTTGATACACGATGAAGGAAACTGCCTTATCGTCAGTCAGTACTTCAACAATTTTTGTTGCGTCACTGATGCGTATGAATGTATGCTCATCTGAATCGTGATAAAGAAAACTATTTTACATAATTTAGTACCGTAGCTGGTATACACACACTGCGAATGTTTTCTATAACTGCGTAAGCTACTCTCTCCGTTATCAAGAACTGTCCATTTTTATTTCTCATGCTACTTAGGTGCAGTACCGATATGTATGTTCGTTTGATGCGTGTAAGAGGGAACTGATTTACCGAACTTACCCCCGTGGCTGTTATTGAATCTAAGAATGATCTAGGACAGAGGAAACTGTTTTACCTACAGCCGATCATTCTCCAGTTTTATTAACTGCTACCGGTGTACTTTCAAAGCAAATACTCATTGTCCACGGTAGAGGAAGCTGCTTTGTCGACATCAGTAACCCGACTGGTATTCAACCTGTGAATGATCTATGATCGAGCAAACTGTTTTACATTCAATCAATAATTCGCCATCTTGTTTGCGATTGGTGTTGTACCGACGTAAATGCTCATTTTATTCATGACAGAGAAAACTGCTTCACCCAATTTAATATCATCGCTATTGTTACCTGTGCATGATCTACGATACATAAGATCTGTTTTACCTACTATCGATCATTTTTTTAACCTTCATTGCACACTGTAATTTTAGTACGGTTTTACATATAACGGTTTTACATACAAATTCGGAAACATCGACATCTAGTATGAACTTCGAGTTCCTACTTAAGGGATATCACCACTGTGACCCCCTGTTTTTTTTCACATTTTTCAAGAATTTTTTTTTGTGGGAAAAAAAGAGATATTCGAAAAAAATTTTCGGGTTTTGTTCCTTGTTTATTAATGTATCAAAAAACATTTTTTTCACATTTTTCACGGCGCATGGTGGCGCTGGGGAAGCTCTCGCGTCAGGTGCTGTCATCTCCGCGGCACGCAGCAGAACTCTCTTCAACGTCGATCTGAAAAAAAATACCGAGTGTTTTCGTTAATAATATGATATTTTGAAGCGAAGTACATAGGGATTTGGAAAAATATTGTTTAAAAAAAAATAGGCACGCCTTTGAAATTAAAGTTCATTTCAAAGGCGTGCCTATTTTTTTTTAAATAATATTTTTCCAAATCCCTATGTACTTCTCTTCAAAATATCATATTATTAACGAAAACACTCGGTATTTTTTTTCAGATCGACGTTGAAGAGAGTTCTGCTGCGTGCCGCGGAGATGACAGCACCTGACGCGAGAGCTTCCCCAGCACCACCATGCGGCGTGAAAAATGTGAAAAAAATGTTTTTTGATACATTAATGGACAAGGAACAAAACCCAAGAAAATTTTTCGAGTATCTCTTTTTTTTCGCACAAAAAAAAATTCTTGAAAAATGTGAAAAAAAACAGGGGGTCACAGTGGTGTTATCCCTTAAAACCTCTTAGAAAAGTGTCCGCCGAATAGACAGAGAGGAAAAAAGGTGGCTGTCTTCTTCCGACACCTTATAAGCGACCGATTAGAAAGAGACAAAGCTTGACTATCGACAGTCGTTATCTGTATTTGTCTGTCGACCATATTTTTCCCTGCTATGCATAGCCCAGATGTTTGAAAATAACCACAGTAGAGGTAGGCTTGGTCAGCCTCCAACTCGTTAATACAGCGCATGCGCTGTCCACCCAAGCCCTAACAAATCGTAACTTCGTATTGGCCATTACCATCTAGCAACCTGACCTCTCTCGGACAAATTTCAAACCGTTCTCTCCCAGTCGGTGCCCGATGATTACTATGCGAATGTGTTACGATTAAATTATAATTGAAAATCGTGTCATGTAAACAACAAGAGGTGCGACTGAAATTGCATAATTGTTGAAAAATGAACAATTTATAGATATAACATTGTATTATGTGATAGATCGATGTTATAAGTAATAGATTATTGTTCGAAGTTATTTATTTAGCCTTAAAGAGGCGGGCGATATTTTTCTAATTTTGAGGTTAACCATGGCACGTCATAGAGATTCACCGTATCCTTATTTATCGTAGTTGATTCTGTCCACGCACAAACATCAACGGTAAAAATCCTGATTATCAGATCGGACTAAAAACATTACGTTTCGCAAAAAAAATATACGATAATTGAAGGTTTACTACCGTTCCTCATGCTAACTAGTGCTGGCTGACTTGGGTTGACTGGGAATGAACGGCCATATTGAACAGGTTATGCCTCCATGGTAATTCCGAATTGAACGCTTCAAATACGAAAACAAATTGAAATACTTAGTTTATCGAAAATTTCAGACTTGCGCTATTTTTTTTTCTCATTGCAAAATCCATGTTCATATGATTGCACTATAGTTTATATATCAATATTATAAAGTTTTTCAAATTTTATAATATTGATATATCTACATCTTCATACGTTTCTTCGTTCCTCATCACATACCAAGAGCTCAAGTAAAGACGGAGCAATGTGCGTCAATTTGTGAGTATTGACTGATGAAAAAAAAATGTTGTTAAACTTATTGAAATATCTGTGTATCCTCTCATTTATCACATTTATTAAGCCTTTTTACTCAACGATCTCCTTGAACCTGAGTAACGCGCAAAAACATTTCGTACTGCCTCACCGAATATGCATATATTATACAGGGCAAGTAAAAAGTCCCGGACCGGTTAAATATCTAAAAAATAAAGTGTATTTGAAAAAAATATTTCATACAAAAGTTGTAGGGTTTCAAGTGACGTATCGGATAAAAATATCAGGATGACCTTGAAAAACTTATTCAAGGTCAAATGAAGGTCATCTTCAATTTTTTAAATGAGATCCCCTAGTTTCCATTGCACATTCATGCAGCTTTCCTCGAGAGGTTTTCAAAACATTATAAATAATTATTTTTTCATGAAGTACTTTTGGAATTATGGAGCTTGAAAGTTACAGTACCGCCGGCATTAGCATTATCCAAGGTGTACCGCGTGGAGGGATCACGGTCGGATTTACACCTCTGTTGTGTGTGTGTGTGTGTCACAACAGAAAAAGGACCCTACGGTTCGTCACTCCCGTAGTATTTACTGACTTCAAACCTTCTCTGCTGTGTGTGTGTGTGTTGTGAAATGGGCTTGTGCGAGAGTATTTACTAACTATTATAGCCGATGTTCGAATTGCTTACCTTGCACCGCTTGACAGTGTGCTAACCTCAGTTGAAAGGAACCTCTTACATTTCTCAATATGTCGACGGTATTCAAACTCATTTCGTCAGTTATTCTTTGTTTCAGTTCTTCGATATCCACAGGTTTAGTTTTATAAACTCGCTCTTTTAAGAAGCCCAATAATGTAAGAGGTTCCTTTCAACTGAGGTTAGCACACTGTCAAGCGGTGCAAGGTAAGCAATTCGAACATCGGCTATAATAGTTAGTAAATATTCTCGCACAAGCACATTTCACACACACACACACACACACACACACACACACACACACACACACACACACACACACACACACACACGCACGCACGCACGCACGCACGCACGCACGCACGCACGCACGCACGCACGCACGCACGCACGCACGCACGCACGCACGCACGCACGCACGCACACACACACGCGCGCACACACGCACACGCACACGCACACGCACACGCACACGCACACGCACACGCACACGCACACGCACACGCACAAGCACACGCACACGCACACGCGCACGCACAAGCACACGCACACGCACACGCACACAGCAGAGAAGGTTTGGAGTCAGTAAATACTGCGGGAGTGACGAACCGTAGGGTCCTTTATCTGTTGTGACACACACACACACACACACACACACACACACACACACACACACAACACAGGTGTAAATCCGACCGTGCAGCCTCCACGCGGTACATTGGATAATTCTAATGCCGGCGGTACTGCAACTTTCAAGCTCCATAACTCGAAAAGTACTTCATGAAAAAATAATTATTTATAGTGTTTTGAAAACCTCTCGAGGAAATCTGTATGAATGTGCAATGGAAACTAGGGGATTTCATTTAAAAAATTAAAGATGACCTTCATTTGACCTTCAATAAGTTTTTTAAGTTCATCCTGATATTTTTATCCGATACGTCACTTGAAACCCTACAACTTTTGTATGAAACATTTTTTTCAAATACGCTTTATTTTTTAGATATTCGTCCGGTCCGGGACTTTTTACTCACCCTGTATATGTCGACCGTGTTGCATGTCATTCGTCATGTCGAGCCTACATTTGGAGATACGAGCTGGCGAATTAACGCACTAATTGGGCTCATATTAATTCCTAGCAAATAACAAATGTAGGTCAATGTCGTGTATCAAGATACGCGCCAGCAGCGTACTGCGACGCCAAGGAATTTAAGAAAAAAGCATAATGATATGGCTATAATTCAAGGCAAAATTTGGGTAATCTTGAAGGTCATAATATACATAGGTACTCCCGGTATTTATATTCCGAAGGTCGATGATTTTTTTTTAATCCTTACGATCGTTTGACGTCAATGAACACTAATACGTTTCCATGCTAAAATCCAGTTTTGAATAATTATTTTTCTATTTTTGACAATACTGTTTAAATAATATAGAATATATGTTTTTAAAAAACCTCGAAATCGAAACTTGTGGATTGCTTCCTCGAAATTTCATTCAATCCTTAAAGCCTCCACAATAAGGAACTCTTCTTCTTTTCTCAAGTTCACCCGTAAAGGAAGCGTTGAGCATTGTTTAAAATTTCAAGAAAGTAACTTGCAAGTTTTGACCCATAGTTTTTTTTCCTTACATGTATTGTAAATCACAAATTTATATAACAATTTGTGATTTCATAAAGTTGCAATCGTTTTATCGATTCTAGGGAAATTCAACCCCAATCGCCGTTCAATGACATTTATCTGTATACAAAATTTTATTCCCAAGTCTAAAAAATTTGACACAAATTGCACGAGCTAGGGCCTTAATAAGAACAACTATATTATTGTTTTGATAAATTAAAAATTCCATGAATTCAGAAGGCTTCACTTATATGTCTCCAAATTTGATGACCACAAAATGACACGAACTGGAGTAGGAACGAACATATATATATCGATTTTTTGAAAATATCGTGAATTTCATAGATCTACAACGCCTGAACCGATTTAATTCAAATTGGATACGAAATATTCTTTAATAGTACCCAGTCGATGCTTTGGCTCAATCAAGCTTTGGCTCGAAATCTCAAAAATTACACGAGCTAGAGCGATGCTGTATCGCATTTGCCATGGGCACAGGGAAACTGCGGAAAACCTGTGTCGATACAGACGGCTTTTTGTTTTTGCGTGAATTTCAGTTGTATTACGATTAAAAACTCAGAAAAACTGCCTCCCGCTCAGTAGTCGGCGTGCAAGCCAGTGCACGGCTAAGCGGTCACCCATCCCAGTACCGAACGCGGCCAATAATGCTTAAGGGCTAACATACAGCTGCGCGCACTGAAATTCGAGTAAATTTGAAAAAATTATTATTATGGTTCTACGGTGAAAAGAAAATTAAATTGTCGATTTCACATTTTTTATTAACTTTTCAACGAGGAGAAAAAAAAATTTAAAATTGTTTTTTTTAAATATTAACATTATTTTATACGGGTATAAATGGAACCATGGTGAAAACCATGGTGCCTCCTTGTCAACATCATAACTTCACCAAAAATTATCCAATCTGCAAAAATAAAAAAGAATCTAGTAAAATAATGTAATAGTAATAGTCTGGCGAAGGGATTTTGTTTTTTTTTTTTCAAAAATGAAGAAATTACAGTATTTCCAACTTTAGTATGTAATTTTGAAAAAATAGTGTTTATTAATTTATAAAAAATTGTCCAACTTAAAAATTAAACAAACCTCTCATCAGACAATAGAGAAAATAATTATCAAGATTTAAAAAAAAGAAAAGTTAAGAAATATTGAAAATTGACTGAGTTATCGTGCTGACACTGTCTAAAAACATAGTTTCGAGAAAAACGCGTTTAAAGTTTCTGGTAGGTAGCCGTCCCAACTCGATGTCCGGACACATTTATTGCTATAACTTTGTAAAGGAGTGGAATTTTCTTAAAACTTTTTTTCGACAAATTTTCAAAAGTGTAAAGAATGCAAATCTGTAAAATAAATCGATGTTATGAAAATTTCAGGCGTATGTGATTTTTTTTGTATTATTATTATTTTTTTTATTAAAATAAAGCTTCCTCCATGAGGAAGCAAAATTGGATATTCTCTGTTTGATTGAATAAATTAACGTTCACGGCCGGTTCAATTAGTATGTGCAACGAAATTTTCATTCTACAGCTGTTCGATTCAGTAGACCGAAGTATATATCTCAGCGAGTAAGCAAAGATTTGTTTGCCCTAGTTGTAAATTTGTTTCGTCGCTCAGTGCACGGGGGGGTAAGGTTAATGCGGTGAAACAAAGCATATTTTCATGAATTTTTTTAGACGATACAGGTAATGCTGGTTTATTTATTTACTTTCCAGATAATAATACAACATCTGAACTATATTTTCCTAAATTTTTATTGCAAAATATTGATAAATAAGCCGTTGGCAGCAAATCTCCGCAGGCACCTCGAAAAAAGTTGTTTTGCGATCTACGCTATAACTCGTCACTGGATCATCCGAAACAAAAAAATCAAAATGCGTTTATTAGGTGAGATGTTTCTCGAGGTAACGCTGTGGAGTTTTTTTTTTATCGATTTTTTCATTTCTGGTAGCACTTGGAAGTCAAAAACGCGATTTTCGCTAAAAAAGTCGGCAAATTTGATATTGTACAATAAAAAATTCTTATGAAAAAAAAAAAACCTCGGTGGCGTTACCTGGTGATTTATGTGTAGAAATAGTGTACAAAATTTAAAAAGAATCGGTGCATTAGATTTTGAGTTACAGCGTACAGTGACTTCAAAAATGACAAGTTTCAGAAAAACGCTTTAAAGTTTTGACAAGTTTCAGAAAAATGCTTTAAAGTTTTGACAAGTTTCAGAAAAACGCTTTAAGGTAGTCTGGTAACTTAAGCCGATTTTCATGTCTTTTTTGGAGGGCGTTTTTTTGTAAGAAAATAAAAATGAATCGTTTTGGATATTTAGGATGTTTTTATTTACATATTAAAGATACAAAAAAAAAAATTTTTGAAACAATTTAATAGTTTATTATTATTATTATTATTATTGATCGAAGTTGGCACCTCGAAGAAAAAGCGCGTGGGTGGCCCCGGTGGTTTTGGCTCTTGATGTTATCTGAAATAAAAAATTCTTGATAATCCTTAATCTATAGACATGTCATTCTGGCCGGAACTACGGAAGTTAAATTTCATTGATAAATAACAAAATGGCGGACTTTGGAAAAAAAAACTTTTTTCCAAAGTCCGCCATTTTGTTATGTATCCATGGAAAAAAAAACTTTTTTCCAAAGTCCGCCATTTTGTTATTTATCCATGAAATTTAACTTCAGTAGTTCCGACCAGAATGACATGTCTATAGATTAAGAATTATCAATCATTTTTTATTTCAGATAACATCAAGAGCCAAAATCACCGGGGCCACACACGCGCTTTTTTTTCGAGGTGCCAACTTCGATCAATAACAATAATAATAATAAACTTTTAAATTTTTTCAAACAAATGTTTTTTTGTATCTTTAATATGTAAATAAAAACATCCTTAATATCCAAAACGATTCATTTTTATTTCCCTACAAAAAACGCCCTCCAAAAAAGACATTAAAATCGGCTCAAGTTACCTTAAACCGGTCTGGAGCAACGGACGCTCAAATGCTCATAAGTCCATTAATTTTGCTCCGATCGACTTGAAGTTTTCGACCCAATGTTCTTGAGATGTTATACATTCGTTTTAAAAAATAACAAAAAAAAAATGCAAAAAAAGAGTTTAAATACCGTACCCCTCCCTTAACATAAATTTGTTTATCTTAAAAGTAAAATATATAGGAGATGCATGGGAGAAGTCGATTATTATGAAAGTCATTGGTTTACCATGTACAAACAAATTTGTGACACTCATGAAACAATATGTAGATCGTGAAACGTTTATTTTTTATTGAAAATGAATAAACGTAAATATTTTGTTTGATTTGAATGCAACCTATTTTTCGAGATATTTGTTAATTGTTCTTTTCCCCTTCAGATATTTCTGCTACAATGTGTGCTTAAACCGTTTGCACGAAAGAAAAAAAAAATCTTACTGCGTATTAGATGTTTGGTATTAAATTGGGTGGAAATCGATAAAGATAGGACGAGGGAAAAAAAAGGTTGAAAATTAAACTACTTTTCGTCATTCACAGAAGTTTTCCTAATCGAAATTGAAAAATTTACTCGAGAGAAAATTAATGCACTCGACAATAGAAGTATCGAATTGTTACGATTAAAACCTCGACATTGTCCAACCACTATATATATGTACAAAGGCGAGGGGTACGGCTCGGGCGCTACGCGCCCTCGCACCCACAACCCTACGATTTTTGCGGCAGCAAAATATTTGTATAATATCGAGTCAATTTTAATGACTACCATACTCGAAGCACCCACCATGTTGCTTATTGTGCAGATAAATAATGACGAAGCACGCGAAGCTGTTTGCATCAATTTTTTTGTTTATATTGACCAAACCTTGACAGGGGATCGTAAAAAAAGAGACGAATTGTATGCACGATTGAATTTATCTTATCGTTACCGAAAATGACCTTCTATGCACACTGGTTAGTATATAAAATTCCAAGACGGATTTTTTTTGTCAGTATCCTTTAATTCGACAAGCTCAGGTTTCGTCGATCGTGAGCTTCGAAAATGATATTTCTCGGACTTACTATTTTGAGCCTCGTTACAGTGCCGCCGACACTGAGTGTGAGGGTATGAAAATCGAAAATATATATTTTTTTTTTCAATAAAATTAATTATTAAAATTATTATCTTGTTTCCTGAAAGGCAACGTTTTGTTTTTATGAAAAGACACATAAAAATCATGTTTTTAATAGTAATGTGCTCAACATGTTCCAAAACATTGGGAAATCATATTTAGAAAAAAATCTCCGGATGGATGTGCGTGTGTATGCGGAATGAAATTTGTCACCAAGTCAATCCGCAACGATTCACTACGGTTTTTGTCACTATTTACATATTTTACTTCCTCACAGGGAAAATTTTGTTTTTGTAAAAAAAATTGAGTTTTTTATTTCAGTTTAAAATGTGACGAAATATCGGAAAATCACATCTAGGAAAACTGTGTGTGCATTTGTGTGTATGCGATAGGCTCCAAAAATTCAACTTGTTATATCTCAAGAACGACTCGACCGATTTCTCGCAAACTTTGCACGGATTTGGAGAATCGAACCTCCATTGTTTGATACAATTTCCGTTGAAATAACTTGAGGGTTAGAGATTTTACGCCATTTAACGAGGATGCAATATGCAAGTTTCAATTCGCACAGTTTTAAAAAATTTTATAAAATTTTGATTACCATAAAAAATGCGTGTTTAGAGCGTAACTCGTGCAATTTTCGAGCGATAGTGGTAATATTTTTTACACAGATAGAATATCATTATTGGATGTTCGCTATTAAATTTGAACCATTCTAAATTTATAAAGTTTTGAATTTTTCGAAAAAATCGATATACTTTACTGAGGCTCCAGTTTATGTAATTTTTGAGTTATCGAGTCAAATCTTCGTACATCGATTGAGTACTAATAAGGGCTCACATACCGCTGCACGAACTGAACACCGAGTAAATTTGAAAAATTATTATAAAAGTTATGTGGTGATAAAAAAATTAAATTACTGATTTCACATTTTGTATTAACTTTCCAACTATAAGAAAAAAAATTGAAAAAATGTTTTTTGTTAATATTAACATTATTTTGTACGGGTATAAATGGACTACTGATGAAAACTATGGCGCCGCCTTGTCGACATCATAAATTCACCAAAAATTATCCAAACAGCAAAAATAAAGAAGAATCTAGTAAAATAATGTTGTCGTTAATAGTCTGACGGAAGGAATACAATATTTGAAATATTAGTATGCAATTAAAACAAAAATAGTGTTTAATAATTTAGGAAAAATTGTCCAACCGAAATATTAAAAAAACCTCTTGTCAGACTATAGAGAAAATAATTATCAAGATTTAAAAAAAAAAGTTAAAAAATATTAAAAATTGACTGACAATGAGTTATCATGCTGACAAAGTCTAAAAACATAGTTTCGAGAAAAACACGTTTAAAGTTTCTAGTAGGTACAACGTGAACTTGATCAACGTGAACACACTTATTGCTATAACTTTGTAATGGTGTGGAATTTTCTGGAAAGTTTTTTTTTTAATTCTTAAAAGTATAAAGAATAAAAATCTGTGAAAGAAATTAATTTTCGGAAAATTTCAGGGATACGTGAGCCCTTAATGGATATTTCGATGTTGAATTTGAAAAAAATTTTTCCTGAACTTTTTAGATTTCCAGGTAAAATCTTGTATATCGATAGATTGTCATCGAAGCATTGTTGTTATCGAAATTTGTGATAACCGATGAAATGGTTATGATTTAATAACATTTCTGATTATTCGAAAAATTTGGATCCCAGAATACATTTAGGTACACAGAATTTAGAATTGCAAAATGAAACTTGCGAAATTTTGTGAGGAAGACCAAAATTGAAAAAGATATGATTCGTCTATGAGCGTTGTGTATAATTGCGAGGTAGAAATTTGAAAGTTTCAGGTTGCACATTTTCTTCAAATTTCTTACAGATACACGAAAGGATGAGTGTCGACGAAGTGGCGGACATTTTTCATACAACTCACAACCTGGGTGTGTTAAAATGAGAAATAGCAAATAAGTCTTAACAAAAAATGTAACGAAATGTTCGAGTTTGATAATTGAATTTTTTAATTATAATTTCTTCAGTGCCCGATCACGAGGTCGTGCAATTTTACATTCCACGGCTGAACAAACGAGACTTAGAATCGCCGGAATATCTGGTAGCCAATGCTTTCGGGGAGAATATACAACTTTGGCTAAAACCGTCCGAAGGGGTTTTGGCCGGTCAAAGTACCCCTGTTTTTACCGCCTCGATAGATCCTGAGGGAGACGACATCGTTTACAAAAAAATTCACAATGTAAGTTAATGGCGAAAAAAATGTCTTAAAGTAAAGTCAAAAGTGATTCAATATAATTTTCTGATATTTAATCATATTATTCCGCGATTCCTTTTTTTCTACAGGCAATGAAAAATGCGGGAAAACTTTTGGAGGATCCACGCACAAGAGCTTCGTTGATTGTCAGAACAGATTCCAGAGGGCAATATTCAATTGTTCGTATCTTTCTCTTCTGGCAGTGTAGCATGTCACCCAAATTCATCGTCCCCAAATTTTTGCGAATTTTTTGGGAACGATGAATTTAACCAACATGGTACCCTACCTTTCGTCTCTCTCTCTCTCTCTCTTTCTTTTGAGATGAAGATTTTTTAAGTTAAACGATCGATTCTTACGATTTTTTTCATAATTTTCAATATTTTCTGCCATTCCTTAAAAGCGCTTACAGCCACAATAATTCAAATACAGGGATGAAACAAGCGGCAGTCTCTACGACTACTCACATTGCTTTTAACCCCCGCTCTCCTTTCAACTCTAAATTAGTCAATGTTATTAACCTTTCGAAATTTTGAGATTTTTAGCTTTCTATAAAAGTGAAAATAAAAGAGCAAGAAAGGTTCCTTTTCGTGTTTCATCACATTTCGAACTTGTTTTCGATCGGAAATTTTCCACTCATTATGATTCACACAGAGTTTCCGTTAAAAACTTATAACAACGATGAGAAAATGCGAGAATTCAAAATATGTCACGTTGTTTTTGTTTTGCATTTTGTAACACGAGAGTACGAAGCGAGCCACAATGACCTCCTAGTAAAATACGTAAAAACAATAATATAACAGTGTATAATTAAAATGCAATACATATGTATGAATAAGAAAATTTGATTTTCTCAGAATGGATTCATAGGATCGAAAAATTTGATCGTGAGATCGTTGCCCGACTCGATTGCGTATGATTTTATGCAAAATCGTTCCTCGCATAATTCGGAAATACCAGAAAATTCGATTATGACGAAATCGGCTTATCACGTTATGTTTAAGAGGGAGGTGAAACATACGGATGAAATTAACAAGAGTATCAGTGAGTTATTTTCTTTTTTCCCTTATTTAATTAATTTTCGTCGTATATATTGTAACTGAACGGCCTTATCCCCGGTGAGATTTCTGAAGTACGCCAGAAGTCCGACAGGAGGCGTCGAGCAGAGATGTTTCGCGTAAGCGAACTCTCTCACTCGAGCGTTTATAACGCTTCAGCCTATCTCCTGCTTGATTCTTCTTCCTTCCCATAAATACAGATAAAAAACGAGGAGTTTGGCTACGACCCAAATCTTCACATACACTTTGCGGACCGTCACGCAAATATCTCTGAGATTTAGTTAAGATTTAAAAGAATGGGCTCTTTCCATTATGCATTAACTCTGTGAAGTTTTAGCAAGGTAACTCACACTTGTCATCCGTTCCATTTTCGAGTTTGTCCCCTTGTATTCCTCACTTTTGCCTCATCACTCGTCAGACGAGAATATTCGTTTTAAACGTATCGGGTCTTAGCTAGCCCTCCTCGAATCGGAAAATGAAGAAATCCGAAGATAATCCTCCTGAAATCCAATATACAGCTGGCCCAGTACACGATTCTATTATTTCTGTAAGAAAAGAGGGTCCAAATATCCTTGTTTCAATGAATCCTATTTATTCAAATATCGAAAGGTTTCAATATATATATTTGATTCATTGGATACCGTTTATTTAAAACTTTTATTCCTTCGCAGGACTAACCGATTCGAGATCGAGAGTTTATACACCTCAACGCAATACTCCTCCTCCTTTACCGGCGGTGGTATATCCGGAAATCATGGTTGTCGTGGATTATAAGCTTTTTGCGTAAGTCAAATGCATGCAATTACCGTGATTGAAAGCCGATTTTTGTTCAGTTTTATTTTATTTTCGTGAATTCTAAAACGGGATAAAGTAAAAAATATATTTTCCTTGAATTCAGATTGACCGGGAAGAGCATGGACAAAGTTTTGATTTATGTATTGGCTTTCTGGAACGGAGTCGATCTCCTGTATCGAAGTTTCGAGGAGCCTAAATTCCGATTCAACATTGCGCGGGTTATTATCGCAGAAGTGAGTAGTTGTGTAATGCAATGTAGAGTTAATTGAGCGAATGTGAAAGGTCGGTTATGTCGACTCTGTATTACCGACAAAAAGCATTGAAATTTTTGGCCAAACGCCACTTATAAATTATGAAACCGAATGATTTGAAATTTGGTGAAGTAGTTCTAGACACGTCTATCTAGAACGTAAGATTTAGAAAATGTCGAAATTCAAAATGGAAATGTACATTTTCACTTAAATACTGCGTGGTGTTGAAGAAAAATGGCTATTGTTATTATTGTATAGTGCAATTCTGAAAACCATGACCCTTACGATATAGATGAATAAAAAGCCTAACTAACGAGCATTTTTTTGTTGCTGTATTTGCAAAATTAACAGAATGGCATTTGGCCTAAAAATACAAAGTAATTGCCTGGAGATGTGATTTGATTTAGCTCGTTTTCGGGGTTCTCGCAAATTAGAGGTTACTATACAAAAATACATAGTACATCTATTCCGGCACAGTTACTTGCGTGGTTGGCTAATGTATCTTGTAACGCAAATTGCAATGGTCCTGCTATATCGACGCTGTTAGCGTTTCATCGTCTGTCACATGCCCTTGGAACAATGAAAACCGAACAAAAACTCAACTTTTGTTCGTTACTGAATAATGATTAACAATGATTGCTTTTTTTAGGAACCGGAAGCGACACCTTACATTTCACAGAACATGTATAACGAAAAAATGATCGATGCTTATAAGGCCCACGACGAGGCGCAAGCATATTTTTTCTCAATATTTAACATCTTTCCGGCCAATAGTTACGACGCTGTCATGATAATGACCGGGTATGTATAATACGTATATTCTACTCGAGACAAAATAAATCTTTTATTATTGAAAATTAATTAAATTCAGACAGATAAAAAAATGTGTCGTTGAAATTAGGAAGACTTGGTGAAGGGTTCTTTCTTTTTTATTGTTGAAAGATATTATTCAGATACAGTGAAGTATGAAAAAAAAACGTAATCGGGAAGATTTCAGTAAGAACAAGGTTATGCAGGGCGGAATTTAAAAAAAATAGGTACAAACTCAGTAAGAAAAATTATTTCGTACAAACCAGGCTCGGGACAATTTTTACTTTCATATGTCTACTCTTCTGTTATTAAGAAATTGGAAAAAATAAATAAATAAAATGCAAAATTACAGTTCGGAATTCATCGAACGAAGGCAAATTTTTTTTCTTCAATTCTTCCACCGCTCAATTACTTCCGAAGCAAAATGTTTTAGTTCATATTTTTCTTATACTTTTAAATATTTAACCTATCGTGAGAAAAGTCGCTTCGAGCGATGTTGGTATGGAAATCAAATTTTTCAATCGATATTTCTACAATTTGTATGGAATAGGCCACCGTTCAAATAGTTGAAACGGAATATTTTCGTTTATTTTCATTTTTTCAGACTTCTTAATATCCAAAGAAGCGGTATCAGGGTAAGAAATCGTGCGATTAAAAAGTTTCCGAAACTCGTCGGTGTACAACCTTTTGTACCACACTGAAATCTTCCCGATTATTTATTGTTCAACCCTTTACTGCATGTAAACATCAATTAAAAAAAAAAGATTTTTAATATCGTACGTCAAACTTCAGCGACATGAAAAAATTGAGGAAACATTGTGTTGAATCTGATTGATGCATCGTTAATTTTTCTAGTTTCGAAATGACCAGTGGCAGCGGAGAGTTCGATACCCTAGGTAAAAAATATATCAGTATTAATCTCTGCAATTTAAAAACTAGATTTTGACAAACCCCGTGTTTTTTTCCCATTATTAACATTTATCGAGGCTGTTACGTTTGTTTATTCGCAATTTCATTAAGGCATCGCTCGAAGGAATGGCGCCTGCCTCGTAGATTATCATCGAAGTAAGTTGGGTAGCTTGGCACTTACATCGGACGACGGAACTTTCCATGGTGTGTCAACGGCGGCTCATGAATTTGCTCATTTGTGAGTACCTTTCTTTCCAGTCTCATTATACTCGAAGATACATAAGTATTCTCTAAACACAATCTAACAATCGCTAAAAAATGAGTTCAGAAAGTACATAGGGGTATTTGTCTCGAAATAAAAACAGATTGGGTGCTCGCCACGACGGAGGAGAGTTCTGTAAGCCAACGGACGGCTACATAATGGCACCCTCGAACGGAATAACAGAGAATTCTCATGATTTTTCCGACTGTACAGTGATGGAGATCGAACAATTTTTGAGGTATGTACACGTTCCGATTGTAACTGCACTTTTCAATATTTGCGTACATGGATATGAGGCATTCCATGCCAACGCACAGAACTTTGGAACCGATCGTGACAACGCCATGGCAACGGTCGCAATGGTAACAGTTGCAATGGTAACGGTCGCAATGGTAGCGGTCGCAATGGTAACGGTCGCAATGGTAACAGTCGCAATGGTAGCGGTCGCAACGGCAACGGTCGCAATGGTAACGGTCGCAATGTTAACGGTCGCAATGTTAGCGGTCGCAATGTTAACGGTCGCAATGTTAACGGTCGCAATGGTAGCAGTCGCAACGGTAACGGTCGTAATTAAAACGGCCGCGCTGGCAGCGGTCGCAACGACAGCGGTCGCAAATGCAACGGTCACCATGTGAGCGGTCGCCATGGTAAACCGTCGAGGTTGAGTGCGAGGGCACGGAGTCCCCGAGCCGTACGAACCCTCGAATGTTTATATATATAGATATTAGGGGGGGCATCGCCCCTCTGCGCGCTGCCCCCCCCCCCCCCCCCCGCCGTTTGATTCCCTCACCCAGCCACCCCGCCCCCGCTCGATCCCCGCACCCAGTCTACTCGATCCCACTCGCTATATAAATATTTATATACTATAGAGAGATATATGCACTAATTTTCACTTTGTCAATCAGTCAACACCGAGGAATCTGTTTCTACAATGAACCGAAAGTAATCGACCCTCTGCCAAGAGGTGTCTTGCCTGGTCTATTGAGCGATCGTGATCATCAGTGTAAAATGTTGTCGAGAGGAAAACATTGCTACACCGTGAGTACAAAAAACATATATATATATATATTTAATGTTGTTCCCATCATATATCGGCATTTGCTTTTTACTAACCCTAACCCCTCACCACCTCTAATTTCCGTATTCCGTTGCATTCCGTGACACCCCAAGACTGCTCGATGTTGTAGAAAAAAAAGCAATTCTATTACAATTGATTAAGAAGAACCCTGCGATTAAGCCTAACCTAAACTTCGATTAAATTCAATTATCCCGAAAATTCTTAACGTGCAGAGATTGCTTTCAAAATCCTTTTCTAATAATGTAAAATAATTCAATTCCAATATATTCATGAAAATATTATGCCAAAGAAAATTTATATCATCCTGCAATTTTTGCGATTCGAATCCGAATGCTTGTTCACGCGATGACAGAAACATTTCTAGCAATCGTTCGATTGGATTTTTCCCATAAGACTTTTTTTCTATCAAGCTAAAAAAAATCGTCAAGACGCCCCCGTTTTCTTAATGAAACATTATTAAAATGAGATTATTATTTTTCGTAATAATCGTGTGTCATTCTCAACCATACCTCCTACAGGCAGCTTCGTGGCAGCTTCCGTGCACCGCCGCTTATTGCCGGGATCCCAAAGACTCGACGAGATGCTTTCAGCATACCTTACACGCACCTCCCGACGGTGCATACTGTGACGAAGGAAAGGTCAGTGAATATTTATTTTAAAAAAAGATACCGAATTCTCATCGAGATTTTCGCTGCAACTAAAAATAGAAATAATTGACTATAAATATTCCTCGTCTTGCAGGTTTGTCTCCATGGAAAATGCTTGAAATTGTAATATTGCGCTCTATCAAAAACGATATACTCTTCCGCCTGGGAGAATAATGTAATAAAAAGGATAATGATGATTGTATAAATAAACTTAAGTATTTTACATTATCCGCCAAAGTCTATTTAATTAAGTCCCTGCTCGAGTTCCAAATCCACAAAAGTTCCACAATTTGCGAAGCGCGCAGGGTGGCAGAGCCCCCTAGTATATGTATATATTTATTTATTTATATATATTTAAATATTTATATTCCCATCTGCGATGTTGATTAACATCGACATACACACGTCGATATTTTATCTGCTGCTCATATAATTTCCGCAATGAATGCTCAATTGATATATGACAGAGAAACCTGTCTTGGCGGCTCAATCTGCGGAATGATCTATGATCGAACACATTGTTTTAACCTGTCAATAATTCGCTAGCTTACCTGTAACTGGTGCGATGTATTCATCCCTATCTGAATGCCTTACTTAATACAGGACGTCGAGGAAACTGCTTAACCTAACTCCAGTATCTTTAACCCGTGAATGATCCACGACAGAGCAGACTATTTTACCGACAGTCGATAATTCTCGAACGTACAACTCCAACCATCAGTGTTAAAACTACCGCGGATAATTTGTAATATATAATATTGCACATATATGTAGAGAACATTATTTTACCGGCAGTAAATAATTCGGTTAATTGATTACCGACCATCAGCACTCGATAAAAGGATATTGTGGAATTCCGCTATTTTACTTTTTCACTCTACCTTTTTCTCGAGCAAATAAAATGCAGTACTTTAGATGGATATACTTAAATTTTAAGCATCGGAATGAACCCTTACGAACATCGTTTTTTATAACCGTTCGCATTACGGAAGTCAAACTAACGGTTACGACGTGGATATGAATGTGAACGACCATTTTCTTTTCCTCCGTCATTTGCCGAATGGCACATGAGAACAAGGTCACGAACAACCGAGTGTGGGATCGCTGGTTTGAATAGGTCGATAACCTTGCATGCATGTGCTAACGGTATTCATGATAAATCCACATGCATCCGATCGCGTGACCCACATTTTAAAAAATAAGGAATTTGCATTTTATCGAGGACGCGTTGGAATTATCAAATTGTATGAATCAATATTTTTCATACACTGGCTTGTTAGATGGATACGTCGATTGCTGACGTTACACGCTTTGCCAATATGTCGGATGTCAAATGAATTCCAGAAAAATCCTGGACAACAAATAAGAATTCATTGTTTGTCATTTTTGTTCGCCAGTCGTTCATTAATTATTCTCGATTTGATTTCTTTCATGTTTCGTATTGAAGTTCAACTAATATTTATTTAAATCAGTCAACGATCGTACCGTCATTGCATCATTGTATCATATTTATTGCGATTAGTTTAAGATTACACGTACGATGAATATTTTTGCCAACACGTTCAGAAACCCACCTATAGCTACGTTCGTCTTTCCTTTGACTTTCAACGATGCCTACGATATTACCAACAACGATGATCATCATCATTTAATGGGATAGAGACTCGTCAAGATTGCTATTATTTCGCGTCGATCATACGTCGACTGTGTAATGTCATAATTGCATAATTGCCTACGATCATTATCACCCACAACGTTCGAACTTCCTGACGAAATTTTTTTTATTTGTCATATCGTTCCTATCCTGCATATGTTTACCATTATGGAGGTTATTCCAACTCATCGTCAAAAGGCACGAGAAGGAAAATATTTTGTTTTCTTCACTTAGCTGTGTGTGTGTGTGTGTGTGTGTGTGTGTGTGTGTGTGTGTGTGTGGGTGGGTGGGTCGGTGTGTGATAAACAGTTTTCGAGATCTTCTAGCCAGAGTGTTTAAGGTAGTAGTCTGGTAACTTAAGCCGATTTTCATGTCTTTTTTGGAGGGCGTTTTTTTGTAGGAAAATAAAAATGAATCGTTTTTGATATTTAGGATGTTTTTATTTACATATTAAAGATACAAAAAAAAATTTATTTGAACAAATTTAATAGTTTATTATTATTATTATTATTGATAAAAGTTGGCACCTCGAAGTTGGCAGCCCGGGTCCTAACTTTTTTTCTACGGAACCGATTGCTTTCAAATTTTAACAGGCTACTCTACACACTTATAGTTCTCGTCGGAAACACCGAGAAATTTTTTCACCCCTAACTTTTTATTTTACAACCCCGTCTTTGCTAAAGTCCTTTTATTTTTGCAAAGAAGGGGTTGTAAAATAAAAAGTTAGGGGTGAAAAAATTTCTCGGTGGTCCGACGAGAACTATAAGTGTGTAGAGTAGCCTGTTAAAATTTGAAAGCAATCGGTTCGGTAGAAAAAAAGTTAGGACCCGGGCTGCCAACTTCGAGGTGCCAACTTCGATCAATAATAATAATAATAATAAACTATTAAATTTTTTCAAAAAAATTTTTTTTTGTATTTTTAATATGTAAATAAAAACATCCTAAATATCCAAAACGATTCATTTTTTATTTCCTACAAAAAAACGCCCTCCAAAATGACATGAAAATCGGCTCAAGTTACCAGACTACTACCTTAAGGCCGTCATCCCGTGTGAAGGCTCCTTTTTAACGCTGTTTTTGGGAATTTTTTTTGGCGAACTAGATAATGATTCAACTGCGACTTCTTGAGCATGACAAAAAAAAAACTTTTCAATATTTTTTGATAATCCTAGTTCCAAGACTAGTTAAAACTTAACAGATTAAGATGCCGTTGGATTTTTTTGTTTCAGATAAGCAGAACGCTTGAAAATTAATGGCTAAGTTGCCGTGTACCTCAGCAATGGGCGACGATTTCGGGCTGAAAAAATTGTACAGTGTGCTCAAAATGTGAATAAATACGTGGTAAAAATTTTGCAGTTATATCTTCATTTAGTTCGCCAAAAAAAAATCCCAAAAAAAGAGCCTTCACACGGGATGACGGCGTTAAGAGATGTGGAGCGGAGGGTACGGTATTGAAAACGCTTTTGGGAGCGTTTATATAGGTATTTTTTTTAAGGTGTCTTGAATTTTGGGGAAAAGGGTAAATATTGCGGACTGCTCTCATCAATTCTACGTCGATTAGGACTTTCCCTTTTCCCGAAAAATCAATGCTTCTATGCAATAAGTTTGATCTAAGATTTGGAGTGGCGATAGTCCGAATGGAAATTTAACTACACCTTAAAAGAAAGGGAACCCCATGAAATAATCAATTGCTTTTTGTGCTAAAGACCAAAAAAAAAACGAAATTTAATCTCTTCGAGCACTTGAATTCGAAGAGTTCGACAAGATTGAAAATTTCATGCCGTTGTGTTTTTGGTCATGATAAACTAAGTATCCGTATGAATTTTTAGCTAAAAATATAAAAAATTTCAGGACTAATTATACTTTTTTGCTATCGACTGTAGCATTTTTTGGTTCTCACTGCTTTTCTCATAAAATAGATTGTATAACAACATCCCTTATACGATCAAATTTTGGACGTTAGGAATTTTTCAAATATACTTTCGATCAAATTTCCAAATTGTGTATCACAGAATTTTTGTCGTCCCAGGTACCATTGCTGTTGGACTATTTTCGAATGGGTTTTATAGTTAAGAGAGAAATAATTCTTATCTTCCACGATAGCAACAGAAAAATAGTGGCTCACTATAATTTTTCAACAGACGACACCATTACGGTTCGAAATGCTGGTGATCTTTTTGTAGAATCTTCAAACTTCAAATAAGAGTATGCCGTTGAATTTCGTGAGAATCGATGAAAAGATTTTAGATTTCCAAAATTAAACATTTCTCGAAAAATCTGTTTCTTCTAACCTTCGCAGATTTTTTTTAAATAAATGAATCAACGTACACGTACATTTGCTTTGTTAACTATTGTCACTTTCACGAAGAATTAACGATCAGTAGTGGGATCCAGCGATTTATCGTTGCTGTTCGGTGGAAGTGGAGGAAATTGAAATTCCTTGTACCGTAGGTACAATATATATATATGTACGTCCTCGTACTCGCATATAAAACCCCGTACGAGCGTCACGTTCGGTTTACTCGCGTGCGAAATGGATGTTCGTATGCACGGATTCGGATCGTGCGTGTGCTCGTTGTTTGTAATTTTCTTGCTCATCGGAATACCGAAATGTTCCCATGGCTATTTATGGCCAAAACAAAATACCTACACGACGAGATGGGACAAGGTGAATCTTGACGAGATACTCGACAGCAAAAGACTTCTTCGGCATTATTTCAACTGTCTGATCGGCAAAGGACCCTGTCCACCTGATGGCCAGGAGCTCAAACGTTAGATTTATCTTTATATTTATCGATAACAACAACAATAATAATAATAAATAATAATAAATGTATATAATAATAATAAATTAACTATTTTCTGTAAACTATTTACGGTATTGATCGATGATTTAATTGATTTGAAAGTGTGGTATGTAGACAGTATCTTAAATAAGTATGATAAACAATTTTACGCGAAACTGTAAACTGGTGATAATTTTTTTTTTCCAGGTGTATTGCCGGAAGCTTTAGCCACAGCATGCGCCAAGTGCACGAAAAGTCAGATCGAGGGCTCGGTAAAAGTGATCCGTTATCTTAGGTAAATTTTATAAATTTTTTTAAACAAGTACTCGTTTGATGGCTGAATGGTGTAGCTACTAAAGTTGAGCTACTTTATAGATTTCTATAGAAATATCGGTAAACAAAGCGGACGTACAGGATTATTTGTGTGCGAAAATGCAGGGCTATAGCTCAAACCGTTCCCGAGATTTGAATTTTGCAGAGCTGTCACATTCGCACACACACACACACACACTCGCTCGCGCGCGTCCATCAATTTTTCCCGAATGTGATTTTCCGACCGTCATTGAAAACTCGAAAAGAATTAATAAAATTTCTTTACCAGAAAACTTTCTCTACGGGGAAGGAAAATGGATGGATTTTACTACTAGGGGCATATGACATAGAGCCTTTTGTAGTTATTTTTATTCTTATTGGGGATGTTTTGAAACCAAAATGTTGTTTAGCATTTTTATTTTGAAACCTGTTTAAATTTATTTTCCTCACTAATATGACATAGAGCCTTTTGTAGTTATTTTTATTCTTATTGCAGATGTTTTGAAACCAAAATGATATTTAGTATTCTAATTTCGAAACTTGTCTACATTTATTTTCCTTATTAATATGACATAGAGCCTTCTGTAGTTATTTTTATTCTTATTGGCGATGTTTTGAAACCAAAATGCTATTTAGCATTTTAATTTTGAAACTTGTCTAAATTTATTTTCCTTATTAATATGACATAGACCCTTTTGTAGTTATTTTTATTCTTATTGGATATGTTTTGAAACCAAATGCTATTCAGCATGTTGATTTTTAAACCTGTCTAAATTTATTTCCCTTATTAATATGACATAGAGCCTTTTGTAGTTATTTTTATTCTTATTGGAGATGTTTTAAAACCAAAATGCTATTTAACATTTTAATTTTGAAACTTGTCTAAATTTATTTTCCTTATTAATATGACATAGAGCCTTTTGTAGTTATTTTTATTCTTATTGGGGATGTTTTGAAACCAAAATGGTGTTTAGCATTTTTATTTTGAAACCTGTTTAAATTTATTTTCCTTACTAATATGACATAGAGCCTTTTGTAGTTATTTTTATTCTTATTGGATATGTTTTGAAACGAAATGCTATTCAGCATTTTGATTTTTAAACCTGTCTAAATTTATTTCCTTTATTAATATGACATAGAGCCTTTTGTAGTTATTTTTATTCTTATTGGAGATGTTTTGAAACCAAAATGCTATTTAACATTTTAATTTTGAAACTTGTCTAAATTTATTTTCCTTATTAATATGACATAGAGCCTTTTGCAGTTATTTTTATTCTTATTGGAGATGTTTTGCAACCAAAATGCTATTCAGCATTTTAATTTTGAAACCTGTCTACATTTATTTTCCTTATTAATATGACATAGACCCTTCTGTAGTTATTTTTATTCTTATTGGAGATGTTTTGAAACCAAAATGCCATTCAGCATTTTGATTTTGAAACTTGTCTAAATTTATTTTCCTTATTAATATGACATAGAGCCTTTTGTAGTTGTTTTTATTCTTATTGGAAATGTTTTGAAACCTGTCTAAATTTATTTTCCTTATTAATATGACATAGAGCCTTTTCTAGTTATTTTTATTCTTATTGGAGATGTCGTTACTGTGAATTAAATGAGAGTGCTCTCTTCAGATGAATAATAATTCGATATTATTCGTTCATCGATATGTTGTACATAGCAGATGAAAGTAAATTTTATTTCGGTAGCCTGTTTTTATTATTTTGCGATAGTTAGATATTGGTTTAAAAATCTGCTTGTTAATTGGTTGAAGAGAGGCCATTTTTTCGTTTAAAAAGCACGAGTGAGATTTTTTATTTTTTTTTCGTGTGACAGAAAAATTTCTTCAAAATTTGCATAAATTTTAGAATTGTTTATTTTACGTTTCAGGGAATTCGAGCCGAGAAAGTTCGATATACTCGCGAATACATATGATCCGCAGGGAATTTATAGACGACGATATCTCGAACCACCGCCGGACAACAATGATGCTTGAAATTATTCGCGTCATTATATCTTTTATTTTTATCTTTTATATTTACGTAGACGTTCATGGCTCACGCTCTCAAACGCTGTCTCCCGACAATAGTAATTCGTGAAAGTCAAAATGCGCCATAGAATAAATTTACGTGAAGCATCTAAACAGCATTAAATGGAACCGCAACAAAGGAACGATTTTATAAATATCACGATGTCATTAATTTATTATTATTTTCTTCAATGACTTCACATTATATTTTCATTAACTTTTGATACAATTATTTTTCCATACGAAATTGAAACTATTTTTTTGCTGCGAGATATTAATTTCAGAAATTTTTATTATAATAATTGAAATTATGAAAAGCGGGACCATTTGTGACATCTTAATGTGATTCATACAATATAATATTTTAGTGCTAAAATTTTATTGTTCGCGTGAAATTTGAACATTATAACGTAATATTTCTATTTTTGTGCATAATATTTGTTTTCCCTTCCACGAACAAACGCCCTTGTTGTCACCCGTAAAGATGGAAATTTTAAGATATTTCATTTGAATTATTGTTTAGGAATAATATAGAATTATTAGGAATAATATTAGGAATAATAGGTTATGAGAATTTCCATATTTGGATATATGTATAAATTTTTTTTTTTTTTAATTTACCAGTGTTTTTTTATTTCCAATATCTGTAGCATTGACGTCGGGGTGACGGTCAGTGTGCCGCGGTGAGGCGTCTTCTAAAATTGTTTCGATTGTAAAGTGACTGTTTTGTGACCCAATTAATGTGAAACGTATGAAAAATGATCAACATTCGGTATTGGGTGTACCGATATAAAAAGTTGATTTTTTATTCTTACATAATTTACGATGATCAACGAGAATATCTCACAAGACAAAATGATATTAAGGCACCAGACTACCGTGCGCGCGCTGTACGAGGGTGTATTTTTCATAATTTTTTTCGAGCAAACGATGAATGCTTTTTTTTTATATTGATACTAATATTCAATATATACATATAGAAGACACTACACAAATTTTTTTATTCGAATCTTAAGAATAGTTTGCGGTGTACGCTGCTTCCAAAAGAACACTCCGACGAAGTTGCTGCTTGGTGGTTGACAGCAATTAAGCCATACGGTTCATCAGAAAAATACTAAAAAAATATATTTATAAACTAGACATATAGGTTTATAGCATCACGTACGGGAATTTCGATATCTAAAAAAAAAAAAAAAAATGGCGGACCAGCGAATTTTATTTCCCATTTTCACCGAAAATTTTCATCGTTTATAAAAAATAACAAATAAAAGAGGGCCCTTTATAAAAAAAATCCCTACGTGGTGTCATAGAGACTGGATTTTCGAACATTTTAAGACTTGATACATGCAAATCGGATGAATAGTTTTTTTTAAATATGTTGTCAACCAGGTTGAAAAACGTAGTTTCGAGAAAAACGCGTTCAAAGTTTTGCGCGGCGCGGTCGTGCGCTTGAAACGGTTTCACATAAAATGCTGTATCACCGTCAATTTTACGAATTTCTTTACAAAATTTGGTGAGAACATTCTTAACAAATGCATCTTTCAGAAAATGAAAAAAAAAAACAATTTTCACCGTGGTCTGGTGCCTTAAGGGGGGAAATAGGGTTAGGACAGCGTTTTCTCAATGATTTTCATGAATTTTTTTATAGTATAAAAAAGGAATATAATTTATTGATACTTTAAGAATATTTTATACATATATTTAAGTATAAACTATAAAATTTTTGAAGAATTTTCTTGAAAAACACCGGGGATATTAGCGACCCCATATTGCAGGTCACAATCAGACTCAGCATTTTGCGTACATTCTGGAAGCCGCAATTTTCATCTAAAATCAAACGAGGTTGGAATTTACTTTTATTATATGTCGCTCTTCTATATGAACCTAAATTCTATCAAAAAAATAGAAAATTGAATTTTTTATAGGGGTCAAAACAAAAAAGCATGGTTTTTTGCCATTTTCTACAACTTCATTTGCAAAAAAAAATTATTTTAAATAATGATAATATTCCGATTTTAGGTTCATATTGAGCGCAATACTATGAAGAAAGTAACTGCCAATTTTCAAAACGATTAGTTGAAAACTTTTCAAGCTAGCGTGTACGCAAGTTCAAAAAAAGTCGTTCTCAAAAAAACGCGTTTGAAACACGTGGCGCGCTCGGGGCCTGAGGAGAGCTACTCACTTTAATGGCTTATAACAATAGAACGAGTCGGAATTTTCATTTAAAATTTTTGGAACATATTTTTCAATAGTTTTACTAACAATTTATGAAATTAAAAAAAAATCGATTGAACCGTCTAACCCTATTTCCCCCCTTAAAATCCGCGTTATTGAGCACGCAACGAGGAAGTAATATAACAATGTGGATACAACTGATTTAATGATAATTTATTTTGATTGTAAAGTGACTGTTTTGTGACCCAATTAATGTGAACGTATGAAAAATTATCAACATTCGGTATCAATACCGAATGTTGATAATTTTTCATACGTATATCGGTACACTCAAGTGTACCGATATGTAATGTTAATTTTTCATTCTTACATAATATACGACGATTAACGACAATATCTCAGAAAACAACAAGCTATTAAAATTCGTGTCATTGAACACGCAACCAGGAAGTAATATAACATTGTGGATACGGATGATTTGATGGTAATTTACGGAACCGTGAGTGCAACAATACAGAAAATTGCTTAGCGCAGAATTGAACGATCGTGTGGCTATTCGCGTGCTTTTAGTGTAATTTACAAAAAGTATTGTTGTGAATTGTGCCACGCTATATGCAATTATGTCGCCAGTAATCAATAATTGTAATATCTCTAATCGCAAATAATTCTGCATCGATTAAGCTGCAGTTGAAGCGATAGAATAAATTGTTTGGCTAACATCACCGTCAATTTTTTTGTTTTAACGATGGGCAACGAAACCGTTGTCCAGCAAACGTTTTCATTAGTCTATCAATCATTAACGACCAGCAGACGATTGAAAAAATAAAAGAAATAAATAAAAGTTGATGCTGCATGGCTAACTTTTATATATATTTATTATATCAATTTGGAGACAACTTTCAGATCACTTTCTCATTAAGTTAACGTCTGGAAGCTTTCAACAGTGCAAAGTCATTGGAAACTATAGAATGCATTTTTATTTAACGTCTTTAAGACATTACGATAGAAATATTTATTCGTTTATATAAGCGAGAAGCGTTTTTTATAACTTCAATTAATTACTTGCCGTCGAGATTGCCGCCGCGTCTCCTCTGATATTTATCAGCAGGACAACAACTTTTGCAGGAAGAACTCTGACTCGGGTTTTTTCAATCAACTGGAGAGTTCACAGTACTAGCTATTCACAGATTAATCCTCACGTAACGAAACTACTGATTTCTCGAGTTCAACTACAGAGATGTTGGCAGTCACTACTCGCGAGCAATAACTACTTATGACCCGACTACTGGTTCTTCTGTAGTTCATCCTAGAAACAAGACACGTTACGAAATATCTCGAATCGCGATTTACTTCTGAAGCCGACAAACTCGTCATTATGATTGGATGTCGATGTCGTGCTCCGAGTTCGTTCATGCGCATACTTCAGATCGCGCGATGAACCTAACCTACAAAAGCAGCGGGCGAAGCGCGTACAATTCTTGTAAATATTATATTTTCAGTACTAACTACTTCTAGGTATTAACTGCGTATTTATGAACTATTACACTGTCAATAGGTCTTAAATAAGTAGTTTGTATCTATCAGTAATTACTACTGGGAATGAAGGAGTTCTTCAATGCGGAGTTTATATCTATGAGTAGTTATCGCTGAAAGTAAAGCAGTTTCTCATTAAGGTAGTAGTCTGGTAACTTTAGCCGATTTTCATGTCTTTTTTGGAGGGCGTTTTTTTGTAGGAAAATAAAAATGAATCGTTTTGGATATTTAGGATGTTTTTATTTACATATTAAAGATACAAAAAAAAAAATTTTTGAAAAAATTTAATAGTTTAATATTATTATTATTATTGATCGAAGTTGGCACCTCGAAAAAAAAGCGCGTGAGTGGCCCCGGTGATTTTGGCTCTTGATGTTATCTGAAATCAAAAATTCTTGATAATTCTTAATCTATAGACATGTCATTCTGATCGGAATTACTGAAATTAAATTTCATGGATAAATAACAAAATGGCTGACTTTGGAAAAAAAAGTCCGTTTATTTTAGCAAAGAAGGGGTTGTAAAATAAAAAGAAATTTAACTTCAGTAGTTCCGACCGGAATGACATGTCTATAGGTTAAGAATTATCAAGAATTTTTTATTTCAGATAACATCAAGAGCCAAAATCACCGGGGCCACCCACGCGCTTTTTTTCGAGGTGCCAACTTCGATCAATAATAATTATAATAATAAACTAATAAATAGTTTCAAAAATTTTTTTTTTTGTATCCTTAATATGTAAATAAAAACATCCTAAATATCCAAAACGATTCATTTTTATTTTCCTACAAAAAAACGCCCTCCAAAAAAGACATGAAAGTCGGCTTATGTTATCAGACTACTACCTTAAGACAGTCTTCTAGCCTAAACGAAGATTTTTATCGAGCGTAAAAAAAAAATTCACAGGTACTATTAAATATTTTACTATCGGTCTTTTTTACACTTATATATTGATACTTGCAGGCCTGTGAAAATTTTTTCGAATACAGTAAAAATAAATTAAGGGTGCTGGGCGATTTTAAGCAGCGCCACTAATGTGAATCCCCCAAAAAAGGTGATTTTCGGGAATTTATTGAAAGAACAGTATTGCATCGAATGTTTTGAAATTTTGAGGATAAATTTGTGTATAAATTATGTATGTACAGTAATTTTTTTGTGCGAAAATATTCAATTTTCAGAAACTTATGCTCCAACTCCCGAGTTTACAAAAAAAAAGTTCTCCCACTGCCGCAGTGATTGCGGCCTTCAGAGTGCCTGAAATAAAAAAAAAGTCCGTGAAACTAGAAGGTATTGCCTGTACAATGAGGCAGGATTGTGAGAAAAAATTAAAATCCAACAAAATGGCGATGTTTTGAAAAAAACGTTCCAAATTACGCTTAAAAATCTCATTGTTTTTTGCTAGGAAAATTGACATTTTTTATCCAATCGAAAAATTAGAGGGTCATTGCATGAAGAAAGAAATACCAAATACGCTAAAATAAGATTCAAGTTGATCGAATGATTTGCATTCAACTTAGAACTGCAGCAAATTTGAAAAATGTCGTTTTGAGAAAAACGCGTTGAAAGATAGAAATATACGTTTCTGACTGACGAGCAGTTGCTCTTTAGACGGCTGTAGTTCAAAAATTATTTGAGATCCACACTTGAAATTTTAGTATGTTCTTCTTGAAGGTATAGACTGTGGAAAAATGCAAAGTGTCACACTAGTGGTCCCCCTAAAGTCGCCATGATTCCATAGCGACTGTGACCATGATTCCGGACGTTCTACTCATCTGAAACGAAAAAACCAAAAGGATTGTAGATCAGTACAAGTATGGCTATCGCACGAACCTCTAGAATTTCGAAGGAAAAGCGATCCACAAAATGACGACTTTCTAAATATAATGCATACGGATTATCGATTTTTGTTTTTTTGTTTAAGATAAGTAGAATGTCTGGAATCATGGTGACAATTGCCATGGAATCATGGCGACTTGAAACCGTGTAGCACCCTTACTTTATTTTTACTGTACTCGAAAAAATTTGCAGAGTATCTGCAAGTATCAATATATAAGTGGAAAAAAGATCGATATTGAAATATTTAATCGTACCTATAAACTTTTTTTAAATCTCGAAAAAAATCCTCGTTTAGACTAGAAGACTGCCACAAGTGGATCCCACCAATTAGTAGTTATAGGCGAGTGAGAACAGGCAATTAGTATTCGGGTAAAAGGTATCCGAGCACCTTTATCTCTCTCTATCCCCGAATCCCGATACAGATTTTCCGCAGAAACCGTAATTTTCCGATTCTAACTGCTGCAGTACTGCATTAACGAGTCCTTGAAAACATAAACAAAATTTAATAAAGAAAACTTGATACTTCTTACGAATTAAAAAATAAATAATGTTTTTTGTCCTCTCACTTCTTATGGATGACATCCAGGAAATTCCCTAAAACGCGGAAAATTCCCATAATTGTAATCTCGTATTTATTATGACTCATGAGCAAAGATTATAGAAAATACATTTTAAAAAACCGGAAATAATGGGAATCCAAAATGGACTTATTGTTTTATATTACAGGTTAAACGGTCGGTATTCGACATATAGTCGGTATTCGAAAAAGTTACCTTATTGTTCTCATCAAATTTAATGTAAAAATAGCCATTTTTTGCTATTTTAATACGGCAAAATGCGGAAATTTTTCCTTCATAAATCGGTTGATCTAGAATTACCTTTATGTCAGTTTGAAAGGAGAGGACTATCGTATCACTGTTTCTATAACATTCACGAAGAGGGAAGATATTGATAGATGGTAAACGTCACGAATAACTTGCAGACGTTTTCGATTTTCATGTTTGAACGCTTAAGCTCATTCGATATTCACTATAAATTACACGGAATCCATGAGCCATCTTGGAACACTATGATTTCACTAGTCACGACATTGCGGAAATTCAAGCACCGCACGACCGATCGATAAACGTTTGTCGAGAATATTATATACCTTCGACAATTTGCACCGTAAGTAGCTATAATTTATATTCAGTAAACTGTCGTTTTGTCGTAAGAAAAAAAATTCCTTGAAATTATCATGAAAAATTAATAAGTTTGCAGTAATAACGAGCAAGACTGTCGCTGCATTAGAGACGAGTTCGAAATGAGCGTAAAACGTTATTTGCTCTGGTTTATGTTTGAACGTGAACTATGAAGATTTTTGTGTTATTCACCGTTATTCTCGTACTGTCGAAAGGATCGCGATCGGAGGGAACGACGGCAAGTTTTGTACGAAATTATTATACCGAACGTAATATACATCAGATCGTTGTATTCGGGTGTTGGGATCCTTACGGTGAGATTACGATAAACATTGCTCATTTTTTAAAACCCGTAATTATGTATTATTCTTGTTGTGTTATTTTTTTAATTAAAACTACTGACCACAAAAGAGTAATTAAAAATGGTGAAACGAATTAAGTTGATGGGGAACGATTGAAAAATATTTCTAAAATGTGGAAACTACATCCATTTAAGGGCTCACATACCGCTGCGCGCGCTGAAAACCGAGTAAATCTGAAAAATTATTATAAAGTTTGTGTGGTGAAAAAAAATTAAATTGTTGATTTCACATTTTTTATAAACTTTTCAACTATGAGAAAATTTTTTTTTTTTATTTAAAAAAAAATATTAACGTTATTTTTTACGGGTATAAATGAACTACTGATGAAAACCATGGCGCGTCCTTGTCGACATCATAAGTTCACTAAAAATTATCCAATCTGCAAAAATAAAGAAGAACCTAGTAAAATAATAAAGAAAATAAAGAAATTACAGTATTGAAAAGTTTAATATGCAATTTAAAGAAAAAAAATTATTGTTTAATAATTTATAAAAAATTGTTCAACCAAAAAATTGAAAACATCTCTCGTCAGACTATAGAGAAAATAATTTTCAAGATAAAAAAAAAATAGTTAAAAAATATTAAAAATTGACTGAGTTATCGTGCTGACACTGTCTAAAAACATAGTTTCAACTAAAACCAGCTATAATTTTTCGAGCTATAACCAGCTATAATTTTGTAACGGAGTGGAATTTTCTTAAAAGTTTTTTTTAACTCTTAAATGTACAATGAATACAAATCTGTAAAAAAAATCGTTTTTTTTTAATTTCAGGGATACGTGAGCCCTTAATTGGGCCTCATATTAAAATTAAAAGTTTCATAGTGTCAATATGGCGAATCAAAAATAATAAAAAAATTATTCGAACTATTAGGTCGCCGATTTAGAATTCTAATGTAAACAATCCGCCAATGAAAGTTGATGAATTAAGATCGGCTGATTCCCCAACTACGATTTTTTATGTTTACAATAACAATACACACAATATTTTCAAGATAACGTAAACTTAACGGCGACTGTAACACTTTACCTAACCTTACAATTGCTTGCGGTTGTAGATAAATTTATATTTGCTCTCGAGGTGATGCAGCTCGACACGAGAATTGCTTTCGCTAAAATTATAAATAATTTGGACATGAAAGGGATTTTGAAAGTGAATTATTATCCTATCGGCGTTGTCCTCGATTACGATTGTCCACGGAGCGAGATCGTCTTTGAAGAATTTTCTCAACATCATTTGCCTTTCAATGAATCTTATCATTGGCTCTTACTAACAGAAAATATGACAGGTCCCACGGAAGTTCTTAGTCGATTACCACTCACTGTTGAGACAGAAATTACGATTGCCACGAGTCTAAAGGACTCTTACGTGCTTTACGATGTATATAATCCAAGTTATCGTCACAATGGATCGCTGAATGTCACCTTCAAGGGAGTATGGACACCTCGCGATGGTCTCAAAGATAACTTGACTCAGTACAAGTACATTCGTCGTGGAAATTTTCACGGTCTTACGCTGAATTTCTCTATAGTGGTATGAGTATAAGATTCAAGTTCGAAGAGGGCTTACAAAAAAAAAATTAATTGAATCAATTAATTGTCGCACTATTTCCATTGAATTCTATTTATTATCTGTTAATTATCCCCAAGTCCTTTGAATTATATTTACCAAAAATTTCCCATCAAACCGTAATTATTATTTTCTTTTCCTGCAATTACAGTTGACCAATCCGGCGTTACCGGACTTTGAAACATACATGACAACTCCTATAAATCGTCACTTGGACACGATGATACGTTATCATTACGCCTTGATTTTTCATCTAAGAGACACTTACAATTTTACGTAATTGTTTTGCGAGTTAAAAAAATTCTTATTTTTCCAAACAATATCTTTTTCTATCTTATTTCTATTCTTCTTATCGCAAGGATTAATTTGAAACGAGCCAAATCGTGGGGTTATTTAGTGAATGGCACGTGGAACGGAATTTTAGCGGACATGCTTAACGGTTTAGTCGATATAAGCGGAGCACCGTTTCAGTACAAGGCAGAAAGAATGGACGTTTGCGAATTCACCGTAGAAACTTTAGTAGTGAGGTACAAGAAAATGGCTCAAGAGCTTCGAGCCACAAGCTAAGTTGTTTGTGTGTTTATCTATCTATCCGTCTGCCAATCTGTCTGTTCGTCCGTCCGTCCGCGCGTCTGTCTGTCCTTCCGTCCGTCCGTGCGTCTGTCTGTCCTTCCGTCCGTCCGTGCGTCTGTCTGTCCGTCTGTCTGTTGGTTTGTTTATTTGTGAATCACCAGGGCACCGTTGCTAAAAAATTGCGGCTAAGATGACAACTCGTTTCGCATATCCATTTCCCATAACGCCATCTTGTGATCACGTCTTACAGAACTTCGCTATGTTTCGTGTACTTCGCGACCTGCCTTTCAACATTTTTCTGGGGGAAACGTAAATTACAATTATTCTATGCAATTTCAAAATTTCTGACTATACAGGGTGTCCCAAGAACTATTAGCACCTTAGATACCATATCTTCGAAACTATAAGGTTCACAGAAATATTTGCTGAATCAAAATTGCACAGTACGAAGGGGGCCATCCAATGATACCAAAGTACTCACCCCCACCTCCACCCCCTGGGCTGGGGGTGGGGCAACTTTGAAATCTTAAATGGGAACCCCCATTTTTTATTGTAGATTCGGATTCCCCATAAAAAAATACCTAACTTTTGTTTAAAATTTTTATTTTTCGATTCGTGATAGATGGCGCTGTAATCACAAAAAATCCCCGAAAATACAGAAAGGCGATAATATTTACAGTTTCGGTAGTAAATAAAATTACTACGTTTATAGTAAGTGTTCGAACTGACGACCATCAGTATCAATACAATATTGGATTATTTTTTCGATTAATTGACTCGCAAGTTTTACAGCGTTAGAACTTATTGATGCACAGGCTGTAATAATTCTTCCCATTCGTTCCCATGCAATTCTTGGTGAAGACTAACATGGTACGGGTGAAATTTGTGACGGTGCAAAATGCGATGTACGCTAGTCCTGCCAATGCCAAATTCATTTTGAATTTGTCGCATGTTACAATGTTACAAATGTTACAATGTTTGTTACATTTCTTCGAGAGAAAGGCGATAATACTTACGGTTTACTTCACTAAAAATAAACACTGTTTCAAGGACACTTTAATAAGTTTGCAGAATAAGATAAACATGATACGATTAGTATCGATAAATCAGTCAATCGAGTGCAATGTATCCGTTTGAAGAGCAAGTCGATATGCTTCTCATTTATGGCGAATGCCAACAAAATTCTGTAAGGGTAAAAACCTCCTATGGTGAACGATATCCACATCGGTCTCAGCCTTCGCGTCAAACATTCAAAAATGTGTGTGATAAACTTAGCCAAACCGGTAGTTTAAGTGTCCGTAGTAGTGTACGCCAGAAACGTGTAACGAATGAAGAAATGGGAATCGGTGTGCTCGCAAGTGTGCATTGAGATCCTAACATTAGTTCGCGACAAATTCAAAATGAATCTGGCATTGGCAGGACTAGCGTACATCGCATTTTGCACCGTCACAAATTTCACCCGTACCATGTTAGACTTCACCAAAAATTGCATGGGAACGACTTCATGAATCGCGTAGAGTTTTCTCGAACGGTTCAACGTCAGATCGAAAACAAAGTCATTTCTTAATACCGTTTTATTTACTGATGAGGCAACATGTACAAATCATGGGAACGTTAATATGCATAACATGCATTTATGGGCAACGGAAAATCCACATTGGCTGCGGCAGGTTGAACACCAGAGACAATGGTCTGTGAATGTATGGCGCGGAATCATAGGTGCTAAAATTATTGGTCCTTGTTTTATCAATGGAAATTTGAATGGCAACATCTACAGTAATTTTATGAAAGATACATTGGGACTTTTGCTAGAAGAGTTGCCTTTACTTACACGACAAACCATGTGGTATCAACATGACGGATGTCCAGCACATTATTCATTGATTGCACGAAGGCAACTCGACGAAATATTTCGAAATCGTTGGATTGGACGCGGCGGTCCAATATCGTGGCCAGCTCGTTCCCAGACCTAACACCTTTACACTTCTTTCTATGGGGAACATTGAAAGATAAAGTGTACAAAGAAGTACTAACTACACTTGACGACATGCAACAAAGAATTATTACAGCCTGTGCATCAATAAGTTCTGACGCTGTAGAACTTGCAAGTCAATCAATCGAAAAAAGAATCCAATATTGCATTGATACTGATGGTCGTCATTTCGAACACTTACTATAAACGTAGTAATTTTATTTACTACCGAAACTGTAAGTATTATCGCCTTTCTGTACTTTCGGGGATTTTTTGCGATTACAGCGCCATCTATCACGAATCGAAAAAAAAAATTTTGAACAAAAGTTACGTATTTTTTTATGGGGAATCCGAATCTACAATAAAAAATGGGGGTTCCCATTTAAGATTTCAAAGTTGCCCCACTCCCAGCCCAGGGGGTGGGGGTGGGGGTGAGTACTTTGGTATCATCGGATGGCCCCCTTCGTAGTGTGCAATTTTGATTCAGCAAATATTTCTGTGAACCTTATAGTTTCGAAGATATCTAAGGTGCTAATAGTTATTGGGACACCCTGTATATCGTTCATTACTTTTGTCCCAGCAATGGCACGTCAATAAAAAATGCGATGAAAAAGTCACGAATTGTGATTATGCTAGTGACAACTGTTTCCTGTCCACTTTTTTTTTCGTTTTACTAAAATAACATCACGGTATTATATGTATTTCAGGACATGTTTCCTTTTTCGACATCCTAAAAAGAACGATGTACGAAATCCCTTCTTGAAGCCTTTTATCGACGAGGTTTGGTACATTGTCGCGACTGTCGGAATAATGTGTTATGTCATTCTATTTTTAACGACAAAAATGGAAAAAAATGTTCACGATGAAACAGCCAGTGACGCTCCAAACTCGGAAATGGCATCCGAAATCGGTCTCATCACTATTGCAGCGATATCACAGCAAGGTTATTATTATTATTATTATTATTATTATTATTATTATTATTTTGGGACCAAAAGGATCGTACAATGTTATCAAAAAAACAATTTTATAATATTTACAGGCACAAGCGCTGGTCCACGAATTATTTCCGGCCGTATAGTTTTCATTTCACTTTTTCTGTGGGGACTTTTACTTTATCAATTTTATTCAGCTTCGATTGTGGGCTCACTTCTCGCCGAACAACCTCGATTCATCAGAACACCCAAGGATATTATAGATAGCAACATTGACGTTCATTTCGACGACATAATTTACCATTATGATTTCTTTCGGGTGAGTCACATAAACATAAACATAACGAATAACATTTACATATTGTGCTCGATTCGGATGATTCGATTAAGGTAGTAATCTGGTAACTTAAGCTGATTTTCATGTCTTTTTTGGAGGGCGTTTTTTTGTAGGAAAATAAAAATGAATCGTTTTGGATATTTAGGATATTTTCATTTACTTACTGAAGATACAAAAAAAAATGTATTTGAAAAAATTTAATAGTTTATTATTATTATTATTATCGATCGAAGTTGGCACCTCGAAGTCGGCAGCCCGGGTTCTAACTTTTTTTCTACCGAACCGATTGCTTTCAAATTTTAACAGGCTACTCTACACACTTATAGTTCTCGTCGGAACCACCGAAAAAATGTTTCAACCCTAACTTTTTATTTTACAACCCCTTCTTTGCTAAAGTCCTTTTATTTTAGCAAAGAAGGGGTTAGAAAATAAAAAGTTAGGGGTGAAAAAATTTCTCGGTGGTACTGACGAGAACTATAAGTGTGTGGAGTAGCATGTTAAAATTTGAAAGCAATCGGTTCGGTAGAAAAAAAGTTAGGACCCGGGCAGCCTACTTCGAGGTGCCAACTTCGATCAATAATAATAATAATAAACTATTAAATTTTTGCAACAAAATTTGTTTTTGTATCTTTAATATGTAAATAAAAACATCCTAATATCCAAAACGATTTATTTTTATTTTCCTACAAAAAAACGCCCTCCAAAAAAGACATGAAAATCGGCTTAAGTTACCAGACCTTAAAATAATAACGAGAGGGCCAAAGTAAGAGGTGCATTGCTGTTCCCTCACTGCGCTCGCTCCCATGAGGAAGTGCGTTGTAAAGGGTGGCTTGAAGTGAGTGTGACCCTTAACGGGTCGAGCCAATAACTTTAACGATTATCCCTCGTATTTTATGCTATTTTGATCTTGCAAGTTAGGCCACCATGAGGGGCATGAAAAACGTATGAAAATTTGATCATTTGTTTTAATTGCCCCTATTTGTTTTTTTTTTTTTTTTCATGAATATATAAATTATCTATTGGTGAAAAAATGGTCAAAAAAATCAAAATACATAGTTGTTTCAGAGAAAAAAAAGTTGGATTTAGGGGAAAATGTTTCTTGGCGTTTTCACAAGTTTTATTGAAATAACTCAGCAATCGCTGAGACGATTTAGCCAATAGTTCACTCAAGTCTGAGTTCCATGGAGACGCAGCAATTGCAAAAGAAAAATTTCAAGGTCCACTATTTCCCAAGGAGAAATCGTTGATTTTGTGTAAAAGTCATTTGCGTTTTTAATAGTTTTTAATAATTAATTTAATATAAATTAATATCTACGAAACCACGTGAAGCGATGAAGGTCACACTCCTTTTCGTTCTAAGTTACGTCAAGAGTCGTCGTTTGTATAAAAAAAAAAAATCGAATCGCTTCATTCATTCGTGAGATAACGTTCGCCAAAATTGTACCCATCCGTAACACACACACATACACACACAGAGGCATGTTTTAAAAAAACGTGTTAGAGTGATTCTATGGGTCATAAAACGTGGAGATGTCTTAAAATTTCCAATTTCGTTTTTCGGTGTCATTACAATAACTTCCCTCTAGGATCGGGAAGTTAATAATCGTGACGAGCCAATGACCCAAAAGCACGAGCCAGTTCCATTTTCTTTGGTGTTCATTGTCATTTTAATTAACTTATTTTTGTCAATTAAAATATTACCCTTCTGAAAAAGTGTCATTCGATATCATTTGCAAAAGAAATAAACGTTTTTTTCACCAGTATTTTGATATTTAAGTTAACTTAATGAAGTTTACTTGGAGCTTGGAATCACAATGTGTTTTGTAATGCTCCGAAATTAAAAACGTTTTCGAAGTACAAAATCCCTCTATTGTTACTGTAAGTTTCGTAATGAACATTTTTTATGTGATTGTAGACAACCACGAATCCAGTTGCGCTTGAATTGTATGAGAAAAAAGTGAAACCAACGAATAAGAGGCCAAACGGTTCGTACACAAATGCCGTGCACGGATTGAATTTAGTGAAGCAAGGAGGCCATGCTTTTCACGTTGATACAGCGACAGCCTACAAAATCATATCGGTATCTTTGTATTGGGAGTACTAATCAGTTCGGTCCGTTTTTTTTTGTGGTAAAAAAGGCATTCATTTCAGAATAAAATGAATGAACAGATTCATTAAAGTATTGTCCTGGCTGGCTACTACTTTTTCCCACCTCTCAGGCAATTTTCGAATTCCATTTCTAATAAATGTCTCGTCTTTTGAGGCGATCCAAGTTGGGAGCCCGCTTTTTATTTCTGCGAAAGAAATGAACCGATGACTTGCCAAACCGTGCTGCATTTGTCGGAACAATCGGTATTCAGAAGGAACAATGTCCGGAGAGTACGCCGGGTGCGGTGAAATATCTTTGCTCGTGTTCCGGCCGTTTTTTGCGCAATGCGCGGCTCAAACGAATCACTTGTAGCCTATACCGATCGCCCGTAATGGAATTGCCAGCAGCTTACAATATACGAGGTCTGTTCAAAAGGTATCGCGAATTTTGAATTTCCGCGGGCTACGTATATTCGATTTTCGATTTTTTTGTGGCGTTAGGTTGGTACTCATGTCCCTCACTTATGCTGAAAAAATCGGCCATTTTGAATGTTTAGTTAATTGTTGACAGCTGTTTTGGTTAGACGTGTTTTGGCTTGTCTTCGATTTTTGCGTGAAAAACAAAATTAAGTGCGCGGACGCATTCCGAATGTTGATTGTGGCATATGGTGAAGCTACCTTGGACCAAAGTAACGTTTATCGGTGGTACAAAATGTTCTCAGAGGGCCGAGAAGATGGGAACAACGAAATGCGTTCCGGACGCCCGAGCACATCAACAACAGACGAAAACATTGATGAAGTGAAGAAAATAATATTGGCGAATCGTCGAATCACCGTTAGAGAAGTTGCTGAGGAACTAAACATATCGATTGGCTCGTGCTATTCGATTTTTACCAATGATTTGGACATGAAACGGGTCGCCGCGAAATTCGTGCAGAAATTGCTCAATTTCGAACAAAAACAGTGTCGCGTTAACATTGCTAAAGAGCTGTTGGACTCGGTCCGCGACGACCCAAATTTGCTCCAGAGGGTCATAACTGGTGACGAATCATGGGTTTATGGTTATGACGTGGAAACCAAAGCTCAATCATCGCAATGGAAGCTGTTTTTTTGGAATAGGCAAAAATCGACGACAAGCCAAAACACGTCTAACCAAAACAGCTGTCAACAATTAACTAAACATTCAAAATGACCGATTTTTTCAGCATAAGTGAGGGACATGCGTTCCAACCTAACGCCATACAAAAATCGAAAATCGAATATACATAGCCCGCGGAAATTCATAATTCGCGATACTTTTTGAACAGACCTCGTACAGCACCCTTCTGGTCCCCCCAGATACAGAGCATACGAGTTAAACCAATTCTTCACGGTCGCCATCGACGGAGAAGAGTCACCGTAGACAGATCCAAGCGATCTTTGATTTCGCTGCGCGTTTTCCCTTCCAAAAACAAGAATCGAATCACCGAACGGCACTGTTCTTTTTCCATTTTTGTAAAACTGACTGACACGCTCGCTTCCAAAGGCTATCAAAACAGAACTAATAAAGGGAATTGAATGAAACTTTCACAGTAGGCTACTAAAGGCTAAGTACTTGTTGAACGACCCTCGTAAACTTCGAACCATGAATATTCGGCATTGCTGTTGATGTTGAGGTCAATGGCAACGATTGACTGGGATTAGCGTAGTATTTTTTCTTCTTGGGGTTGTCGTAGAATATCCATTTTTCATCCCCAGTCACAATCCGATGTAAAAAACCCTTTTTTTGTCGCCTTTGAATCAGTTGCTAGCAAGTGAAAAATCGCCTTTCAATATCTCTCGGTTTCAGTTCATAAGGCACCTAATTTCCTTGCTTTTGAATCATTCCCATGGATTTCAATCGTACGGGAACTGCTTGTTGAGTCATTCCCAATTATTCCGCAGGCTCCTCTTGCCTTTGATTCGGATCTTTATTGAGTAATGCCTCCAAATCTTTGTCGTCGAATTTTTTTGGCTGTCGAGAGCGAGGCTTGTCTTCAACGCTGAAATCACCATTCTTGAAACGTCGAAATCATTCCCTACATGATTTATCAGTTGAAGCACTGTCGGAATTAGCTTCCAAGCAATCAATGCACTTCAGCTGCACTTTTCTTCCAATTAAAGCAGAAAACTAAAATCTCCAGCAAATGCTGCTTAGTTAATACAAGATTTGACATATTCAACACTGTAAAAAACAAGGTTTCTGTATGAAACTCAAAGTGATATAAACCGAATATTATTGACAGATGTCTAACCTCTTTGAAACCACCGAAATCAGCTGTCACCATGAAACATTCATAACAGTCAGCGCCATCTTTTAAAAACGGACTCAATTAATTTGTACTCCGAATTTATAACTCGATCAATCTAATTTTATTGAAGTTAGGACCATCATCGATTCGAACACGATTGAAAATTGACAGAAAAACTAAAATTTTCAGGACACCTTTACCGACGATGAGATATGCGATCTACAAGAAATAGAAATCGTCCAACCACAAAAAGTCTCCATAGTCACGGCCAAAAGGTCTCCATTCAAGAAAATGATCATATACGGGTTGGTGATTGTAATATTATGTTGATTAATTAGAGAATTAATGTACCTCATCTAAAAAATGGCCCAACTGAATTTCACTCCCCGCGTCCTCCATTCGTCCTTTGACTCACGGCTGCCCGTCTATCCTCGGCTGTTCTCCCACTCTTTGCTCTTTCTCCCTTCCTTTCGTACCATTCCTCCTTTTCTTAGTCCTCCTGTCCTCAACGTTGCTATCTGCCCGTCCATCCTCATCCACTTCCTTCAATCCTTGCCTGCGATTCTTATAGTCCAGTCATTACGTCGAAAAAAACGGGTTAGAAATGCATCTGAACCGAAAAAGTTGATTTTTGGATATTGTGTGGGGGGTGGGCTTAGAAAAGCTTAACTTCAAATTGTCGACCAAGATTTACTATGTGCGTTCTCCGCCATCTTGAAATAAGTGTTAAATTTTATTTTTTTGCAATAACTCGGCTCTCCGTCCAGATACGAAAATTGCGATAGAATACTTTTTTGTTGCTTCTTTTACGCTCTACAATTTAGGTTATATACATTTTTCACCTACCGTTTATCGCTGTTGAGATATCGAACGAGAAAGTAATAAATTCAGGTACTGAAACTTGTTTTTGGCTGTTTTCTTCTTTCTCGTGATAGATATCGAAAAAATGTCTATTATCAAACTTGTAGAGCATGTTAATACCTGCGATGTCATTTTTTTATTTTTTTGTATATCTCGTCATTATACAAAGTGAGACCGCTGCCACCTACGAGAGTCGAAGATGAAATGCATTGCATCGGACTAATTTTATTACACTATTTAAAAGTTTTATACTATTTCAAAAATTTGGATAAATATATCACTCGATCTCAGAAAACTTACTTTTTTCTTTTTTTTTTATATAAAAAGGTATCTAAGAAAAAAGTAAATTTTCTGAGATTGAGTGATATATTTATTCAAATTTTTGAAACAGTATAAAACTTTTCAATAGTATAATAAAATTAGACCGATGCAATGCATATCATCTCCGACTCTCGTAGGTGTCAGCGGTCCCGCTCTGTAGAATGACGAGATATACAAACATGTATATTATTGTATATATGGTAAATCGTCGGGCGAGCATGGTCAATGTGCGAATCACCGCACAAAGAGGAGACGGTAAGAATGAGGCACGACTGTGAAACATATGGAAAAGATATACAGTGGGTCAAAAATGTATTCATACACCTTGTTTTTTTGCGATAACTTTATAGGCATAAGCGATACGCAGAGAAAGCCAATTTTATTTAATAGTACATCAGGTACAGAGATAAACTGCAAATGGAGAATTTTTCCCAGGAATAATAGAAGAATTATTTAAAAAAAACGAAAATTTTCGGGCCAAAAAAGTATTTTTTCGTATGTTTGCTTTTTCACTAACTTACTTTTTGCTTAGATACTTTTCTACGTAAATTTGACAAAAAACTGTAAAATTATATTTAACAATCTTTAGAAATATTTTGGTGGTTTTTGTAGAAAAAAAAAATGTTTAATTTCTCGTTCGATATCTCAACAACGACGAACGGTAGGTGAAAAATGTATGTGACCTAAATTGTAGAGCGTAAAAGAAGCAAGAAAAAAGTATCCTATCGCAATTTTCGTATCTCGACGAAGAGCCGAGTTATTGCAAAAAAACAAAATTTAACACTTATTTCAAGATGGCGGAGAACGCACATAGGAAATCTTGGTCGACAATTTGAAGTTAAGCTTTTCTAAGCCCCCCCCCCCCCCACACAATATCCAAAAATCAGCTTTTTCGGTTCACATGCATTTCCAAATGTATATAATGACTGGACCCCCCCCCCCCCCCCTATCGCTGTTCTCGTTTTAGGCTTCTCCTATTCCCCGTTCCACACCGTTCCCGTTTTACTGTCTTCCTTGTCCTAGTCACTTTTCTTGCTTTTTCTCAAAGTGGAATATGATATAAAATAGTAATATACATTGTAATAATATAAATGAAAATATTACTCCGAACAAAAGTATGAACAATTTTTGTATACCTACATACCCACTTACCTTCGACTTACCTGCCTTGGCGACGTCGAAAAATCAATCAAAATAAACGGAATAAAAAAGGAAATAGGTCAAATTTTTAACTAGGGAATACTCTATAAAAGAGCTAAGAAACATTTGTAAAGTTCAAGAGTGTTCATCTCGCCTCAATGTTTTTCATCCTTTCCATCTAATAACTTTTCTATTATTAATGTTACCCCGAAATGTTATGAATCAAAGTTGTAGATAATGGCATGATCTACAAAAATGCTCTGTACAAAATTTTCGTCAGATTCACGATTACGGAGATAAATGAACAAAACTAATTGCACCCTTACTTTCGAGATGACGGTCGAATGACAACGACAAAACCAAACAATGCGAAACAAAACCAAATAATACCAAGCAAAACCGAACAATACCCAACAAAACCAAACAATACCAAACAAAACCAAACAACATATTCACAGAGAATAACTTTTAAACGCTACAGTTAAATGCTTTTACGTGTGTTCTGTCGATGTGAAACAATTTGTTCTTGCAATATACAACGGAATTGATATGTACAGTTAAATGTGAAATAAATTACTTAATTACAATGAGAATTTATGAGACGCGATATTGTTTATTGTCGTTGATTTTCAGAATGCGTCGAATGGTGGAACATGGTCTTACTGATGCTCTGAAAAAAATTTGGGTACCACCACGGCCAAAATGTCCCGATAGCCACAGCTCGACGCCCGTACCAGTTCAAGTCGAAGAGTTCAGTCCTGCGATCTTTCTGTTACTTATAGGTTCGACCTTTGCTGTCTTCGTCATGGTTCTTGAACATTTTTACATAAATATTCGTATGAAAATTCTCTATTGGTGAATTTTTAAGGACATCCACTGTCCGACAATATGACAGAAAACGCGCGCGGAAAAAACGATAAAAAACACTGATAAATCTATGGAATTATGAAAAAAATGTTCAAAGGAAGATTGTAGTGATTTTTATCTAATCATTTCAAGTTTTTAATGCAATAATCATCGCTAAACACCTCTGTTGATCTATTTAATAACGCGATCACATTCAACAGAATTTTTAATAATCCCTCCATTTACTGTTTGATAATAGTTAGCGATCTGCGTTTATAACGACTTTGATTCAGCTTGGATCTTCATGAAATCTTTTTGAAGATACATTTCTACGGGAATAGGGTTCCTAAAGTGGTTTTACGATTTTTCGATAATTATTGTCAACTTTAGGCGTCGAACTGTAGTCCGTGAAATGTCGCAAAATTCAAAAATCCATATCTCGAAAACTATTTGAGATAAAAATCGTTAAAAAATCGTGAATGCTCGATTCATTCCGAGGAATCGAATAAAAAATCAGCTTCCAAATGACAGCAAAAATAAAAGTAGGAATTTTTTTAAAAAACGGTGTGGAATATACATCCTATTTATGCGGTGTAGTTTGAAGGATTCAAAACCTCACCCAGCTACATTTTTTTAAATTTTTTATTCTTCTTTGTTACAACGTATACCCTTTCGGGTTTTTATGTATGATACTTCACAATTCCATTTTTTTCCCTCATCACTCCCTACCCGCACTTCGCGAAGCTAACTTAACTTCCATTGCGGCCACAGACGTTTTAGCTACACTGAATTTTTCTTTGCGGAAGATCGCTCGGTTTCACAATAAAATATCGTAAAAATTATTATTTTTAATGTACCAAAGTGGTGTACATCCGTGTTAGGTGTGATAAATATGATCGAGTGTTTGCAGGATTTGTAATAATATCTATTCGGTAAGGGCACTGGCCATGGTAGCAGGTATAAAATCATGTGCACATTTAACAATTTTTTTTTGTATGAAAAAGTGATTTGTTCATAAAACTAATTACACATCTAATTAGTATAAATATCAAGCTAATAAAAAATATTTTTTTCATTATACAAAATGGCCGACTACTGCTATTTACCTTTGGTATCTTTTTTTTTTGAGGTACTCCGCAGCGTGACATTACTTCTCTAGGAATTCTGATGTAGATTAATGAAAATATTTTTTTTTGCTGTAGGTAAAAACTTGTGGATGCCAAATGTTAAGAAAACGAAAAAAAATATTTTTCATTAGCTTGATATTTATACTAAATAGATGTGTAATTAGTTTTACAAATAAATCACTTTTTCATACAAAAAAAAATTGTTAAATGTGCACATGATTTTATACCAGCTACCGTGGCCATGTCCCTTAGGCGACGTGAAATAATTCATGGTGCTGAGAAGTTCAGCTGGAAAGTTTGACAATTTATAGTAAATTCCAAACAATTTTTTCGTGAAAACAAAAGCAAATTTACGCGCCTCAATATTATCAATCGTTTTTATACGTTTTATCACGCAATATTATCGTATTCACGGAGCAATTTGCAGAAAAAAAAGTCGTAGTTCGTTTTTCGGCCACGTGGCGGCTGAGCATGCGTAAATTTATTGTGTACAGATTTGGGAACATTTTCTTTGTTTCTTCCGACTGTCACTGGTCCCCATGACTGTCGTTCAAAATTAAGCTCCAAATAGTAAAAAAAATACTACACCGATAAGAAAATTGTCACAAAACTCGTATTCTCGCAATAGTTCCGATTCAATGGCAAAACTTTCTGACAAATCGAAAAATTCCTGTCGAAAATGTATTCAGCAGATTGCGTGCGTTCGAGAAAATTTTTCACCCGATTCGGAGAATTCATCGACGAGTCGTGAGATTTTTACTGAGAATTGCGATGAAACGTCGGCGGTCAATAGTTCCGATGCGAACGTCGAAAAAATGCAATGTATCAAGTATTCTTGCGATATTTCCTCAACTCCAAGAATATCAAGCCCCTCTCGTGAATCACACGAGTCTCTGATTGATGTGAAATACGAAAAAAATTCGTCAAATCGTACAACACGTGAAAAATTAGCCTCCAACTGCGTTTATACGGATGAAGAAATCGAAGAATTCCGACGAATTATTGAGAATTCTTTGATCGAGGAAATAGCTCGCAGATTTTCCGCCTCTTCGATATTGAGCTCGGAAAAATCGAAAAACAGTCTGGTGTGTCAGCTTGAGTATCATAATGTCGATTGCCGTTGCTTCGACAACACTGTTTCACTCAGTGACATCAAATCATTGGTATTGGATCAGTATTCTTTGATATGTAAATACGGAGCTTCATTGATCCCGAGTCCTGGCGATCGCGATTCTCAGAAATCCTCGGAATCTTCGATCGGAAGTTCGACGAGCTTCAATATGTCAAAGAGTGACGAGAATCAAATGGAAAAACAAGGATGCAATAATGATGAAGCAAGCTTCATTCATCAAGTTTCTTTGTGCGATAAAAGCCAAAAGATTTCTTCCTGCGATGAAAGTTCGAAGATTTCTTCTTGCGATAAGCTTGAACACTCTCGTTCTTTTCTTCATCAAACGGAAGGACATTCGTTCGTCAGCATGAAAAATGAAAAAAATCTGGTTAAATTGGATTCGTACGAAAGTAAAATTTGCGAGAAACCGTCCGAGTTGTGCAAACTTCGAGATCCCATAATTCTCGCAAATTTAAATAAACCCGTGAATCAATTAAGCTGCGATGATATAGAGCCATACGTGATAGGATATCAAGGAAAGTCTGATCTTATTGGCAAATGGGGCAAATGTCTTGAAATCGTCGATCGAGTACTTTCCGAGTGTAACACGAGAAGTAGAATGACATTCGGTGATATTTCAATCACATCAAGAACGATCGATAAACTCGTCGAGGAAAAAACATTGTCGTCCATGCGTTATGACGAGCACGAAAATGATTGCTCGTCGATCGACGGTTGTCAAGTAGCTAATCAGCACCATCAAGCGGTCAAACCTTGCGGAAGAGAGTTTGAAAACATAAAAATGAAATGGAAGGAAGCTGATAGAGGAAATTATGCTCGTCGAAGCGATACGTGTCGTGAAATTTTCGATGGAGTTTGTACTCTTGCTACAGACGACTTTGACAATTTAAATCGCTTTGAGAATATTGGAAAACGGGGTGTGGCATCGCTCTGTAGAACACTTACGAGATGGTCAGTTGTTTTTTATAATGATAATATACCGAGGGCTTTAAGGGAACATTTAGTTTAGAGGCAAACAAAAAGTTGATTCAATATTAATATTTTTTTGGTAAACTTAGTGTTGCGAAATCATCGTCACTTTCGCGAACAGTCGAATGACTGAAAAATGACCGTCAATCGACCGTCGGTAAAAGAAAAATCGTTTTCTCTAATACAAATGCTGATTTCTTCAACTTTCGTCATTTGACCGTCACCATTTAACGACGAAAGACGACAATCTATTGTAATTGCGAAATCGTCAGTCGTATTTTATATCGGTAATATCGAGGACTTTAAGGAAGTATTAAAGAGCGAAAAAAATGTGCATTAGTACTGTTTTTTGATAAACATAGTGATGCGAAATAACCGGTATCCGTTAAATCACTGAGAAATGACCGTCGACCAAAGGTCAATTAAAAAAAAATTGTTTTCTCTAATACGAAATAGTGGTCTTTTCAACTTCTGTCATCTGACCATCGCTGTGACGGTCAAATGACGACAAACGATAATTTAATTGCAAAATGACAATCATTTTTTGTTCGGTCACATATTTTGGTCACATATTTAATTAAAATCACTTTCAAATAATGCATGATTATCACCTTTCAATTATGCATTGTGAGTAACCCGAGTGGTAGGGCATCACAGTCCCCAAACGAAACAATCCCCAAAAGACATAATCCCCAAAAAGTTACTAGATAACAGAATCGCCTGTCACGTTGACAGGTTAGTACCTGTCAAAATGATAGACGGCGTTGCAGGCATTTTTCGTCCCATATATCTATATAAATAAAAATCAATTGCCGCATGTATGACGGATCATCACTTGAGAACGGCTCGACCGATTTGGCTGATTTTTTTTTGTTGTGTTCGTAATATTCAGAACAAGGTTTGTATGAAATAAATTTTTTGGAAAATCCACCTGAAAAGTCGGAAATTTGAAAAATATGAAAAATATGGAAATAATATATGAAAATCTCAATAAAAAAAATGTGACGTTCAGTTTGAAAGTTCTACTGTCACATGTTTCAGAACGAAAAAAAAAGTGACGTTCAGTTTGAAAGTTCTGTTTTCATAACAACAACAAATTCCGCATTGAATGTTGATATTTTGCGAAAAAGAATTTAATTGAAAGCGATATGTCATTTCGTGGTTTATTTCTTTGAAAAAAATGCCACCAGTCGGATGTCCAATGCGGAAGTGATGATCCGTCATACATGCGGCAATTGATTTTTATTTATATAGATGAAATATTAAATAATAAAAAAAATATAAAATATAAAAAGTTCAATATCTCGAGAAATATTAATCTAAGCAATTGGGTGGATAGGACCTTTTTTATAGGAAATTAAATTTCCAACAAATTTTTCGTTCACAATTTTTTCGTAAAGTTAATTGTTTCGTAGATAAGAGCAAAAAAACGAGGATTTTGGGTAAAAATAAACTTCAGTGACCCGTACCAACTCATAGTACAATTTACACTTTCGCCGCACAAGGCACTTTTTTAGATTATTTTATTCTGAGTAAATCGAAACCAAGAACAATATGATAGCATAAAATGCGGCTGAGTTATAGAAATTGGAAAAAAAAAAAATCCATTTACGTGTATTTTAGATGGAAAATCTTCTCACGCTTTGGGAAAGTACTTAGAACTAATATTAAGGGCTGTAACCTTCAGGGAATTCCTTTTTCGACATATCCAACAAAATTTCGGGTGGGGACTGAAAAAAAAAATAGTCGAAAAAAAATCGCCCTAATCTATATATGTATATAAAAATGAATCCCTATTTCCCTTGGTCGCGCCATAACTTGAGAACGACTTTACCGATTTCATTCATCTTTTTTTTTTCAAGTTTTCTAATACTGTGTAGAAGGTTCTTACGGGAAGAAAAATTAAGAAAATTGCGCAGAAAATTGGAAAATTTCCGAAAACTTAACGACTATTTAACCTTCGCGCGTTTGACAGTTCCCGCGAAGCAAATGTGATTTAATAGATGCATCGGTCGGCATCTATCGATCAAAAAATTCATTTATTCATTTCTTAGTGCACAGTCCATTCGATCTGAACGTTTATCCAGTTTTGAGTTTGTTGAGTGAGTTTTTTGAGAAGTGTTTGTTCATCGCAATTAATTCACCGCAATCACGGCTTATATTAAAAGTTAAATTTAATATCGATTTTTGGTAAGTTTTGATAGACTAACACGTGGTATACATGCTTATGCAGAAACACTAAGGGAGTCAATTTTTTATTTTCAGTTATAATAAACACTATGTTTTTGAAATAATTTTGTTTTAAATTATTTATTCCAGTTCGAATTGAATATTCATAGCTCAGACCGGACAACGTCTGTCGGGTCAGCTAGTAGTCAATATTTGCGGATCACGTGTGTTGCCCTTTTTCCGAGTTTTCAGTTTATGTATCAGGTTTCAGGTTATAGACTAGTCAACTTTTTTTTGTGTACAGCCTAAAACCATATAGGAAAAAGAAGAAGATTTAGGTTATGTGCACCCAACAACTGTTTGAAGTGGTACGGCAACAATTGCTTATTCACGATTTTTTGTAATTTTTTGTAATTACTCCTTGAGCCAATAACTATTCGAACGTGATACACCAATATTTGCATTTCTATTTATTCAATTTTCATTACAATATTCCATTTATGGTTCCTATTTATTTATTTATTGAACAATCGAATAACAATATTCTGTTTTGGCTCTTTTAGCAACAGAGGCAATCATACATATATAAACGAATATTGTAATGAAAATTGAATAAATAAAAATGCAAATATTTGCGTCTCACTCGAATATTTATTGGGTCGAAGAGTTATCACAAAATTTTTTTTAAATCGCAGTCAACCAATTATTCCACTTCAAACACTTGTTTAGTGTACGTAACCTAAATCTTCTTCTGCCTATATGGTCTTAGGCTGTACGCAAAAAAGCAGCCTAGTACGATACATAACCTGAAAATTCGGAAAAGGGCAAAAGGGCCAACGCGCGTAATCCTCGAATCTTTACTTTAAACGAGACGGAAAATGCCCGCAGCACCATCTATCACATTGACAGGTACTAACCTCCATCAAGACAGTCGATTCTGACATCTAGTAACTTTTTGGGGATTATGTCTTTTTGGGATTATGACTTTTGGGGATTATGTCTTTTGGGGGTTGTGTCTTTTGGTGACTATGACACCCTACCACCCGAGTGTCTATACTGTTTATCGAATGGTGTGTAACAAGTATTCTGACAATGTGAATCAATGAATAGAAAGGGTAATGTTATGTGGCGGTGAGGAGAAGTTATTGATACTTTTTTTTTATTACTTACCAATTACATTTCTACATTTGTAACTTTGAGAACACTCAGGAAACTGTCAATGGTTAGAGGTTAGAGTGTCGCGTGAGCGCATCCGTCGAGAGTGTCAAGCTTACCGACTGCGGAGCGCTGATCGCGACGCTATCTGTTCGTCGCAGAACAAGTCATTTTTTCACGAGTCTTGTAATGCTCCTGTGACCGTCTCTGAGCGGTCAAATACCCGGTTATATAACAAGCTCGCATCACTGCGACATTTAAAGGGCCAACTTGTTGTCATATGAATGCCCATACATTTGATCGTACATATTGATTATTATATCCAAAGATATTGAAAATTCTGGAAATGGCAGCAAATAAAAGATGTCGTTTTTTTGTACTCGACATTTTCATGGTAAAAGGGCTTATCATAACGCCCCCAAAACGGTATTTTAAAGTTAAGTAATAAAACCTGAAACTTGGTATTCTTTTCAGAATATCGAATTTCAAATAAAATGGTGATTGTTAAATTGAAAACAGCGTCAATTCTCCACTTCAACATAATTTCGTTCGGGTTAAATGAATTAAAAAAAAAACAATATTTATGAAATATCTGTCTCACCCATTATTAAAACAAATGCATTGAGAATGTGCCTTTCAAATTTTGTCCAGATTTTTTTGTACCTTCTGCCATTTGCATAATTTGAATGTAGCATTAATATAGAATTCTTTTAACCTTGTCCACGCATCAGTGATTCTTCAAAAACCGTTATTGGTTTTTGTGTGGAAGCCAGGTGAATAAATGACAGACTTATATATGAGCAATTGAACTTATATTTTATTAGAAGTGTTCTCACTTCGAGAGCAGTCGGAGAACAACTGAATAAAGAACGACGAAGTCGCAAAGACCACAGTCTATATACCATGGTTTCTTTCTTACCAGGCTTTATCATGTGTTTATATTATTTAGTAAACATTCGTATGGAGTTCGTCGTAAGACCTCACAAACGGTCTCTCCAGGAAGTGTGATCTCATAGTATAATAATTCTATGTTATATAGTTCAATAATAATATCGTATTGTTTTTGCTTATTTCAATACTCCCACTTAAAAATAATATCGAATTGAAATAGTAGTGGTATATATCATATGTTGTATCAGGGGGAAATTACAGAGATGGTCCAACATTCGTTGCAAGGATTGGGAAAACCCCTGATCGAAAACCCAACCAGAACATAAATTCGATCATTGCAAACATAAGTTGATACATAGTTTGATCAATACATTTGTTGTCTCTTAAAATTATGTATTCAGCCACAAAAGTGGTTTTGATGAATTAAATTTCGTCCAGGCCAATTTGTTTGCGGATCTTGAGGAACTGCGTAGCAGGCCAGTGACTTTGTGAAAGCATCCGCCAATTGTTCACCTGTATGAATATATTTAAGAATTACTTTCTTTTCTTCAACTTTTTCTCTCGAGAAATGATATTTGACATCGATATGCTTTGATCGTTTGTGATCTGTTGGGTTATTTGCAATTGCAATACATCCACTGTTATCTTCGAAAATAGTTATGGGTTTTGTTGGTCCCATTTTTATTCCAGTGAGTAGGTATCTAAGCCAACAGGCTTCTTTAACCCCCTCGAATAGTGCCATATACTCAGCTTCTGTAGAAGACGTTGCAACTGAGTTCTGTCTTTTAGTATTCCAACAAATTGTGTTTACATCGAACAATTTGAACAAATATCCAGTGGTACTTCTACGATCAATTTCATTGCCTGCCCAGTCAGAATCAACATAACCGATCAACATATCTTTGTAATCATTTCGTTTAAAAATCAATTTCATGTTCAATGAGCCTTTAATGTAGCGTAGGACTCTTTTCAAACATCTCCAGAGCTGTTGATTATTTTTAACCTGATATCGACTTAATAGATTGAGAGCTGTACATAAATCAGGTCGTGTACACAACATTGCATACATTAAACAACCGATAAGGTTTTTACATGGCGCCTCGTAATATTCGTCAGAGGCTAAAGCTGTGTAATTTAATTTTGGTTCCAATGGAGTACTAACAGCTTTACAATCACTCATGTTAAATTTCTTCAAAACATTTTGTAAATATCTATTCTGATCTAAAGTGATGACTTCTCCCTTTTTTTCGATATTTATACCCAAGAAAAATTTAACTTCATTCATATCCACCATTGAAAATTGTTTCATTAAATATTGTTTGAAATTTTTCATAGTGGTTTCTTCAAGAGTGGCAATTAAAAGATCATCAACATACAGTATTACATAAATGTTTTTAGTGATATCGCCTCTATCGAGGAAATACAAGCAACGGTCTACAGACGAGTTGCTGAAACTGTGTTCTTTTAATACTTGATCAAAATGTTGAAACCAGCATCGAGCTGCTTGTTTCAAGCCGTATAATGCTTTATTCAATTTGCATACATCGTTTTCTTTCGCTTTTATCCCTTCTGGCACACGCATGTAAATTTCCTCTTGTAATACACCGTTGAGGAACGCTGTTTTGACATCCATTTGATGGATTAGTAGATTATACTGATTAGCAAGTGCGAGGATTAATCGAAGGGTAGTAAGTCGTGCAACGGGTGCGAAAGTTTCATCATAGTCTGACAAGTATTGTTGGCTAAAACCTCTTGCGACTAATCTTGCTTTGTATTTTGAATGATTTCCATTACTATCATTTTTAATTGTGAAAATCCATTTGCAATCAACAATATTTTTGTTAGCTGGACGCGGTACAATATGCCATGTATTATTTTGCAAAAGTGAATCGATTTCATCTTTCATCGCTTTCTCCCACTGAAATCTATCAGCACGTGATTTTATTTCTTGATATGAATTGGGAGTGTCGGAAATAACCGACTGTGCACTTATGTGATAACAATGCTCTTCATTGTACGAAATAGTACGCATGTTTTTAATTCGTGCACTTCGTCGTGACTCGATCTCGTTTTTACCGGGTTGAGAGCTTACGTCGTTGGCCGACGTTTTATAAACTCCATCCGTTTGTGTTACGGATTTGTTTATTTTATTGACTTTATCGGTTTTAATTACCGATTTATCAATTTTATTAACTTGATCTGTTTCAATAACAGATTTGTTAATTTTATTGACTTTATCGGTTTGAATTACCGATTTATCAATTTTATTAACTTGATCTGTTTCAATAACAGATTTGTTAATTTTATTGACTTTATCGGTTTGAATTACCGATTTATCAATTTTATTAACTTGGTCTGTTTCAATTACAGATTTGTTAATTTTACTCTCATTGTTTATACTGATTTTTGTATTTTCATCAGTTTTCTGTCTTTTTGTTCTTGGATTTTCAAATCCAATTTCATCATCATGTGCAAAGGGTCGTGAAAGTTTGAAATTACCTTCATCGAAAATAACATCGCGAGCTACGATAAATTTATTCGTCTCTACATTCAATATTTTGTAACCATTTTGTTGATAACCCACGAGTATACCTTTGCTCGATTTTTTATTAAACTTATTCTTTCGCGTTTTATCGTGAGCATACACCGTCGACCCGAAAATTCTGAGATACTCTAGTCTAGGCTTTCTGTTATGCCATAGTTCGTAAGGAGTTTTATTCTCTGAAATGGCTTTAGTCGGTGTTATGTTTAGTAAATATGCCGCCGTTAGAATGGCTTCCCGCCAAAATTCTTCTCCCAAGTTTGCACCGTGTACCATCGCGCGTGCTTTTTCAACCAATGAACGATTCATCCGCTCGGCAATAGAATTTTGTTGAGGGGTATATGGTACTGTGAGATGATATTGTATTCCCTTTTGCACACAATGATCTTTGAACTCACTAGACAGATATTCTCTCCCGTTGTCACAATATAGCTGAGCGATTTTTGAATTAAAATGCGATTCACTTTTTGCTACAAAATCTTGAAATGCTTTAAACACATCGGATTTATGATTCAGTAGATAAACAACGGTATAGTGAGTGAATTCATCTATGAAAGTAACAAAATAATTTTTGTCATCGATGGTTGTGGGTGTAATTGGTCCACACACATCCGAGTGAATAATGAATAGAGGCCTTGTAACGTGAGATCTGTCTTTTGCCTTTGAGAAAGGGAGACGGGTTTGTTTCCCATATATACAAGCCTCACAAATTTCGTTTGTGGGATTTACAGTCTCTAAACGTTTACTACTTGAGAAAAAATTATTTCTTTTCATTTCTAGAAATTTCGATTTGTCAATGTGGCCTAAACGTTCATGCCAAAGCTTGTATTGGTTTAAAGGTGTGTTTTTATCCACAGTAGCCTGATTACAGATTTTCTTAAGTATTACAAAATCGATACATGTCAAATTATTCAGTGACTTACCAGTTGCAATGATTTTGTCACCTTTTTCGATTGTTACCTTTCCATTTTCTTTGAAAATTACTCTCATACCAGATTCTTGAATCCGGCGTACTGATAATAGATTGTAGGGAACCTCAGGCGAATACAGTACGTCTTTCAGAGTGCCGGATACTCCCTGATTAGTTTTCACAGTAGTGATCCCTCTCTTGGTTGCAGTAATTGTGTTGCCCTTCTTTGCCACCGTGATTTTAACAGGTACATCCAAATCTGTTACAACTGAGAAAACATCGACGTGATTAGTCAGATGATCAGTTGCACCAGAATCGAGTATGAACGTCAACTTATCTGGTACTCTCGCTTGATCATCGAGTAAACATCGCACACCACTCATGAAAGCAAAATGACCATTATCCTTTATTATTACAACACTCTGAAGTGTTCTAGGACGGCCATTGGATGTATGTGTTTGTTTTTTATAGAAGAAACAGTCCTTTCTCTCGTGATTCTTCCTGCCACAATAGTCACATCTTTTCATGGCTGTGTTGTTATAACTCTTTCGATAACTTTGGATTTTTACCGGATTGTATCCTCGTGTAGATTTATTCGAATACTTTTGTTTGAAGTTTTGTCGATAATTTTTAAACGGTTTTCGTGTTCCATAACTTTGTTTCTGCGTTTTCTCTGGAGGTTGAATCTCTGCTTGCAATACTTTACCACTTGTATCATTTCTTTCACTTTGCAATTTAATTTCAAAATCCAACAGTCTCGTCTTAATGAACGCCAAAACTAAGTTTTCGTCAGAGAGTGTTTGGATCGCAGTAACAACTGAGTCATATGCATTTGGTAGTGTCATTAGAAGTCTCGCCACTTTACTCGTTTCATTCATCAGTGCTCCAGCAGCCTGTGCTTCAACAATCATTTCGTCGAAGAGTATGAAATGCTTTGTCAAAGGAATATCTTGTTTAAATTTCAAGCCCAATAATTTCTTCTCGATTGCTAGCTGAGTGGCCAAACTTTTTCTCTCATATGTCTCATCCAGTCTCTTCATTATGTCTCTTGCCGTATCAGTCTCCTTAGCACATCCTAGCATGGAATCATCTAAGTATTCAATTATTATTCCTTTTGCAATCTTTTCAGATTTTTCCCATGCAGCATTTGGTGCTTCAGGGCGATCATCAGTTAAAACTTGTAATGCATTCTCTTCATCAATGAGAGCTCGAATTCGAAATTTCCAGATACTGAATTTCTCGCCATCAAAGGGTTTAATGTTCCTCTTTGTTTTCTTTTTATCGTCACCCATTGTCACTTTAATTCTTTTGTTTTTTTTTGTTTTTTTTTTTTTTTTCACTTGAGTCAAACTGTCAATTTATATTTTCACCACAACAAAACTTCACATCAAATTACATAAAAATCCAGATCACTTCAAATCGGTGCCTGAGCCCATAACCTATTAGTTTTTGTGTGGAAGCCAGGTGAATAAATGACAGACTTATATATGAGCAATTGAACTTATATTTTATTAGAAGTGTTCTCACTTCGAGAGCAGTCGGAGAACAACTGAATAAAGAACGACGAAGTCACAAAGACCACAGTCTATATACCATGGTTTCTTTCTTACCAGGCTTTATCATGTGTTTATATTATTTAGTAAACATTCGTATGGAGTTCGTCGTAAGACCTCACAAACGGTCTCTCCAGGAAGTGTGATCTCATAGTATAATAATTCTATGTTATATAGTTCAATAATAATATCGTATTGTTTTTGCTTATTTCAATAACCGTTTACAAATCACGAAAAAAAAAAATTCACCATATTCAGGACCCATTGCGTCACGAAAAGTTTGTGCGGGATACGAGAACATCCTCACATTGTAATTCAGTTGCCATCCTTCAGCTATCCGAAGACACTGAGAAATTGTGCGAAAGTGGACTTTCGAAATTTGCAGAACATACAAGTTATTTGAGGGCTAGACTTTGGGGATATTAGTTACGGCTTGGCCCGCGCGATTTTGAAGATATTTTAAAAAATTTTCAGTTTGGTCGGCTAGCCTGGCTCGTCAACAAAAATGCGCAAGTGCTTTATGTCTGTTCTAATTTGGACGAGGGCGACGATTTTGAAAATCTTTTTCGCGAATTGATTCGCTGCGTTCGACCGGACGTTTGCCTGGACAATCTTTCGTTCATCGCGTCGAAAAAATCCAAGAGAGCCTCGAATTTTGAAAATGGATGCTCTTCTGGTATCGAAAATATTTTCACGAATCCACGGGAGTACAGAAGATTGAGAAATTTGACAGCGGGACGACAGGCTTTTATACTGCCAGGTGTCATGCAGCAAAAGGACGTTTTCGTTGCTTGCGAATTGAAGATACCTATCTTGGGTGGGATTATTTATATTATTATTGAAAAACAGATTTTAACCCTCTGACGCGGCATTATTATATTTCTTCCTAACTTGCAAAATTAAAAGTGTCCATAACGATCGAGGTTCAATGACATTACTATATTAATATAAAACGATTTTAATCATTTTCTCCGAAACGGCCCAGCCTATTGGTTTGAAATTTGGCTCAATCCACGCAAAACAGTGAGTAATTCACTTTCTCGAAAATGTTGATCGTTTCGGAAAGAATAACAATCCCGTATTTCACCATACTCTTGCCCTCATATGTCTCGTGGTACGTCCGACACTAAATAATCGAAATCGAAATTGTAAATACAATAAGCAGAAAAGTTTTACGACCAGAATTCGTTAAATTTACCCCTACAACAAAGTTGCATCATTTCATTTGATTAGACTCACTGTCAGTCGACGATGGCTGCTCAGTGTTATGGGCTCACATAACGCTGCGCTCGCTGAAAACCGAGTAAATTTGAAAAATTATTATAACGGTTATATGGTGAAAAAAAAAATAAATTCTTGATTTCACATTTTTTATTAACTTTTCAACAATAAGAAAGAAAATTTTTGATTTTTTTGTTAAATTTTAACATTATTTTTTACGGGTATAAATGAACTACTTATGAAAACCATGACGCCCCCTTGTCGACATCATAACTTCACCAAAAATTATCCAATCTGCAAAAATTTAAGAAAATCTAGTGAAATAATGTAGTAGTAATAGTCTGACGGAGGGAATTTTATTTTATTTTTCAATAATAAAGAAATTACAGTATTTCAACCTATAGTAAGCAATTTACAAAAAAAATAGTGTTGAATAATTTATATAAAATTGTACAACCAAAAAATAAAAAAAACCTCTCGTCAGACAATAGAGAAAATAATTATCAAGATAAAAAAAAGTTAAAAAAATATTAAAAATTGACTGAATGTGAGTTATCGTGCTGACGTTTCTTTTCATCAGTACTCTGTTTATACCCGTAAAAGATAATGTTAATATTCTTAAAAAAATGTTGAAAATTTTGTTCCTATAGTTGAAAAATTAATAAAAAAATATGAAATCAACAATGTCATTTTTTTTAACCTTTATAATAATTTTTCAAATTCACTCGAATTTCAGCGCGCGCAGGGGTATGTGGTCCCTCAAAGTTTCCGGACACCGGGTTTGTGACCCGATGTCCGGTCACATTTATTGCTACAACTTTGTAACGGAGTGCAGTTTTCCTAAACATTTTTTTTTTAATTTTTAAAAGTGTAAAGAATGAAAATCTGTAAAAAAAATCGATTTTTTGAAATTTTCAGGGGTATGTGAGCCTTTAAGGAGCGGGGGGGGGGGAGGTAAGGTTAATTCGATGAAAAAAAAGCATATTTTCAAGAATTTCTTTAGAGGATACAGGCAATGCTGGTTTATTTATTTACTTTCCATATATTAATACAACATCTGAACTATAGTTTCCAAAATTTTCATTGCAAAATATTGATATACAAGCCGTTGGCAGCAAATCTCCGCAGGCGTCTCGAAAAAAAGTTGTTTTGCGGTGTACGCTATAACTCGTCACTGGATCATCCGAAATAAAAAAATTAAAATGCGTTTATTAGGTGAGATGTTTCTCGAGGTAACGCTGTCGACTTTTTTTTATCGATTTTTTCATTTTTGGTAGCACTTGACAGTCAAAAACGCTAAAAAAATCGGCAAATTTGTTATTGTAAAGTAAAAAATAATTGTAAAAAAAAAGCTCGGCAGCGTCACCTGGTGATTTATGTGTAGAGATAATGTACAAAATTTCAAAAGAATCGGTGCATTAGATTTTGAGTTACAGCGTACACCAACTACAAAAATGACAAGTTTCAGAAAAACGCTTTAAGGTAGTAGTCTGGTATCTCAAGCGGATTTTCATGTCTTTTTTGGAGGGCGTTTTTTTGTAGGAAAATAAAAATGAATCGTTTTGGATATTTAAGATGTATTTATTTACATATTAAAGATACAAAAAAAAATTTGTTTGAAAAAATTTAATAGTTTATTATTACTATTATTATTGATCGAAGTTGGCACCTCGAAGTTGGCAGCCCGGGTCCTAACTTTTTTTCTACCGAACCGACTGCTTTCAAATTTTAACAGGCTACTTTACACACTTATAGTTCTCGTTGGAACCACCGAGACATTTTTTCACCCCTAACTTTTTATTTTACAACCCCTTCTTTGCTAAAATGAAAGGACTTTAGCAAAGAAGGGGTTGTAAAATAAAAAGTTAGGGGTGAAAAAATTTCTCGGTGGTTCCGACGAGAACTGTAAGTGTGTAGAGTAGCCTGTTAAAATTGGCTCCCGTTAGGACCCGGGCTGCCAACTTCGAGGTGCCAACTTCGATCAATAATAATAATAATAAACTATTACATTTTTTCAAACAAATTTTTTTTTGTATCTTTAATATATAAATAAAAACATCCTAAATATCCAAAACGATTCATTTTTATTTTCCTACAAAAAACGCCCTCCAAAAAAGACATGAAAATCGGCTTAAGTTACCAGACTACTACCTTAAACCGGTCTGGAGCAACGGACGCTCAAATGATCATAACTCCGTTAATTTTGCTCCGATCAATTTGAAATTTTGACACAATATTCTTGAGATGTTATACATTCATTTTTAAAATTAACAAAAAATGCAAAAAAAAAAGTTTAAACACCTTACCCCGCCCTTAAGCGTTGCGCCGATCAATTTCATTGACCAATTCCTTTGGATAGCGCCCATGGGGCAGCGCTCAATAGCTATTTTACCCTCAGCCTTATAAGCCTTGTGCAATAGACCAAAAGAAGTTTGACAAATTAATAAAATTCTGCACTGTCCAGTTTCAAAATCATTTCATTAATTTAAAAAATCAAAGTTGCGCAGGTACAAAATCACAATCCAGATGGGGTTTATGATTTTAGACTCGATCCAAGTACAGTAGGGCCTCGATTTTATGGACACCAATGTTGTAGAGGCTCCGCCTCTATCGAGAGAGTGGGGAAACAGCGACGTCTGTGGAAGGGGTAGTGCGGTGATTGGCTATCTCGGATCTCGATCCTGTGACAGCCGGTCTAACCGTGTTCGTAAAATCAAGGTCCAACTGTATCGAACTGTGTGTGAAAAAATAGCAAGACAATATTTGTGCAAATTTGTTAAATGAAAGCAGCATGCTGATTATGATTTTATTTATTACTCGCTGTTAAATTTTTCCATTCAACCTTTCGCGTCCGAGGGTTAATATAATTTTTGTTTCTATCCGAGCTCAAATTTTCGTTGTACAGGAGTCTCGTTGGAATGTCAGCAGCGTCTTACGATAAAGTCAGAATTCATAAAACTCTTGCGAGAATTTACCATCGATCATCCACCGTCACTGGAAGTGAGGAGATTCGACGAGGTACAAAATTTAAATGGATCCGTGTCATCGTCTGACTTATATAAAGTGCGTATATTGTTTGCAGCTTTGTAGCGGTTTAGCGAGGATGATAATCAAATTTCCTGACCACAATACGTGGCTTGTGAAAATTAATATCGGCTTCAATGGTTGTCACACGGGTGTTCTGAAATTTTCTAATACGTCGATAAACAATGTTATCAAGGACAAAGTGAGTTATCTTCGATGCATTGGGGAAAAATTATATCGATTGCATCAAGCCGCGGTTACACGCTCGTCAATTTTTGTTATGAGGTTATGGTTCGTTCCCACAACACGCGCTCCGCCTCGCGTCGTTCGCAGCGCCACTGGCTTAACCACTGAAAATGGATATGATGTAATCAATACGGATATGATGCAATAAAATCCGCGTTTTAAATCGTTAACTCGCGACGCGGTACGCGAGCACTGGGAACGTACTGTTGCTCATGTACACTAGAGAACATGAGCAACGGTAGGAATAAAAATTTCCAGAAGGTAGAAAAATCGTCAATATCGTTTGAGCTTGAATTAAAATATGGCAAGGTAATGCAGATAGCGTCAGCAAAATTCTCACCCCTCGAGTAACCCGCGTCTTAATAATACATTTGTATATTTTTTAAATTCCAATTAAGTGTCAATGCGATATGAATAAGGAAGAAAAGTTGACTGAATTACTTCAGGAAATGATTCCAGTGAGGCTTGAATTGAATTCCGAAGTATATAAGGATTTCAGACATTTTGCTGTTAATCTGGAACGTCATGGCAAGTGGCAAAATTACTTTAGATCCACGTTGAAATAAAAAAAAATGTCGTGCTGTTTGTTATATATTTTTTAATCATTTTGTGACAATTGCATTGAATATCAAGTATATTATTCAGGTGGGATAATTCAGGCCTGTCCGAAATACCATTATAAAACAATAACACTTGGAATTGTCATTGAGCACGATACAGCAGCACCGAATCTACTGACCGCCGCGGAAGTTGTTCAATTGACAAACGACATTAGAAACGACATAGGATACATAATACCTCAGAAAATCGTGACAGCAGAGAGATTAAAAGAATTGACGAAAAAAATCGGAATGGCTTTGCGTCGTGAGGGAATGGTCGGATTTTTTGGCATCGACCTCGTTGCATTTACGACTAAATCTAACGTGAGTGACGTGTTCAGAATTTTTTGCTTATCGCACTAATCAAACCGTCATACTACTAACAATTTGAAGAATTAATCGCATAAAGCGAGCACACAATAAGAACAGGCGAACTTGATGAAATGATAGTTTTATTTTTAAAACATCCGCGGAACATCAATCAATCAATTAACAAGTATTTCGATCACTATTAATTGATAATGTAGTTTTGTTAAATATATTTTGAGGGTTCTGACTTCAGTAACCCAAAGCCTTTCTCCGGGAGAAAGACAAATTCAAATGGTTTGCCCCGATTTTTAATACCCGCGGATGCTCGTAAGGCAAAAAGACAGGGCTTGGGTGTTCAATTCTGATCAGCTGATCGGGACGATTTTCAACGTGTCTAATATTCTCGAGAACGAGATAAAACTACTTGATGAAACTTGGCATACCGATTCCGTCGATCATAAACTATCTGTGTGGCCATAAATGGTTATTATCAGATGTAAACTCATAGAGATAAAAAGTATTTATGAATCAGCTCGTTCGTAAATATCGAATCATTGCAACTTACCCGCCACTACTGTCACGCGGTGATCCGCAGTTCACTTCACACCTCAAGAATTGATCAGCTGCGCGTGGCGCGTTCTTCTATAGGCGCAAATATTTTAGTTATGGTGCATCATAATTTATTTACAGATAACCTATATTATTTATTGATCATTTTACAGGTTATGTGACCGTCAGTTTTAGGCTTGTATTAACAGGTTATGTGGCCCTCAGTTTTAGCCTTTTATTTACATTACATTTCAAGCAGTCTGACTTATTGTTAGTGCAATGAAGAAAAAATGTCACGTACACAAAGCCTTTTTCCACGAGGAAGCGAGACAAATTTTGGGGGCAATCTGATGAGTTTGTAAGTTTTCTTTAGGTGCAGAAATTATGGATCGTAGATCTGGATCCTCACTATACGAACCTTCAGTCCTTCGACGACTGGATCAACTTTTGTCTACGATCTGGCATGTCTTGCGACGACATACGGTATATATAGCTCTGAGAGCTCTGAGAGAAGGAACGTAGTTTTCAATCCAGGGTAGTCATAAATTTCACATGAGAAACTTTAAAATCACTGCAGTTCGACGGAGCGTAAAGTAACACGAGAAAACGTTCGAGGAAAGTCCCAGAGCATGGAGCGAATAATGGAGGAGGTATCGAAAAACTCGGATCGATATTCGGTCGCAAGTGGAAAGCTACGCAGCAATGGACTTTCTCGATATTCCGGAAATACTCTGATCAACTTGTGCCGATATAGTGGCATGTATTACGACTACGTTGTACGTTATATATTTCCTACATTCATGTGTGTATGTGTGACTTTGTAAAAAAAAAACTAATTGAATCATCGGCGAAAAATTGATAAACACTTTAACTTTCGAATGTAATTTGTTAAAACAATTTGCTATTTATTGTTTTATTAACCGCCGAGTCCAAAGTTCTAATATTGAAATCGTTGTTTATTTGTTATTTTGTTTACGAAATATTTCTCGGGACCAACTATCGAGGCTCAGAATTGCTGGACGTCAAAGATATGATACGAGATGAATTGTTGAGGTGATGATTGTAAAGAAAAACCCTATTGCTCGTTCCAGATCATTCCTAATATATACCGACTTTACGATAACTTTCATTTGTCTACAAATAATCAAATAAAATGAAACATTATTTGTTCGGTAGGACTTGTTAGACACAAGCAAATTTTCATGATGATAGAATTTTTTGTTCACCCTAGTTCGCAAGTGGTTTTAAGAGCATATGCAAGGCGATGAGAAAAGCCAACAGCGTCGGTAAAGTGGGGACCATTTAAATCTAGGGAAAATTAAAGGCATGTACGAAATACGCAAGTTAGCTGTGCCAAAAGCGTTTTTACTCTCAATGTTGGTATTGTAACCTCTCATTTATCAGATAGGATCTCGAAACTCACGAAAATTGATTGTGAACTGAAAATTGAGTAACGAAAATCTCACGTTAGGGTCTGTTAGGATCGCCAGCGGAATATAAACGAACTAAACCAAAACATTTGTCTACGATTACTCCATATTTTTTGGGCAAATGCCATTCTGTAAATTTTGCAGATACACCAGCAAATAAATACTCGTTAGTTAGGGTTTTAATCCATCCGTAACATAACGGCCATTTTTTTCGGAATTATGCTATACAATCGTATTTATATGGATTTTTGTTTTAGACCCCTCCGCTTTTAGGTAAAAATGTACAGTTGAATTTTTGAATTTCAGCACTTTCCAGTCCTTATGTTCTACCATAAACAGAGGCATCCAAAATTAGTCGATCAAATTTAAAATCATTCAGTTCGATAGTTTGTGAATGCCATTTGGCCAAAAATATTAATCCATTTTGTCGGTAATACAAATTCGGTAAAACAGACCTTTAACTTGCTTTTAACTTGGAAAAAAGTCAAAATTGAACTGCTCGGAAAAGTGACGTTATGTAACCTTTTACGAAACTGTTGGATGACCTAAAAAAAATTTGTTCGATACAAAGGGTTGGGTTCGTGAGGGGCGATTGGAATGAGATTGGTGCTCTTACTTGCAATCAAAACTTGTCGATTGAAAGGGAAAACGCGGCTGTATGCTGTGCCCAATTGATCCGAAGTTTCGGGACATCTGCCTTATCTCCATATATCCGACGAGACAATTGGCTGTACGAAAGTTCGTCGAAGCACTCAGAATATTGCACGGATTCTCGATACAGAAGAAAAATTTAACGAAAACAAATATGCTCGTGAGTTATTTGCTCATCTTTATTTTCGGTCGTGCAAGTTATTTAAAACTATCGAAAACAAAATGAAAGTCTCATCGATTCCAATATAGAAGCTGTCTAGAGAAATGATCAAGATGGAATCGAGCGCTAGCGGTAGTTCGGAATAATCTAAATATCATTACTATTGCTACCCCGATAGCGCACTTTCTCGTGAACAACGCCATAGCTGACCACCTGCACCCCGAAAAATACAGTAACGCCAAATTGTATAAAAAATAATTAATCATGTGACCGTCATTACTCCACCAGATCCGACGCTCAAGATAAAACATATATTTTTCATTAAATGAGATAATTGTTGTTTGTTTTATTATTGATATTATTAATATTATTTATTATCCATTATTTATTCATTTACGCCATATTGTACTGTTAGTAACATTTTTTGGAATGTGGCTTTTCATATTTCTGATCGATAAAAGCTCACCATTTCATCGAGGATATTTTGAAAATGCAGAACAATCGTGTGAAAACAACGAGTGCGGTTTCTGATTCACAAGAGGTTTCAGCTCGTCTGAAAACTGCCGGCTTGTAAACTGAACTGTCAATAAATAAACTAGTCGAAAATTACGACCAGAGATGGGTATCTCGTGCTACTTTGAAAATAGTATTTATTTCTTATATGTTTTATAATTTGCTTATTATTAATTATATTATAAAAGTATCCGACAGTATTTGTAACTGCATGTGTTACTCTTCTGTAAGAAAAATCGTAAAAAACAAATGTAGCGAAGAAAATTAGTGGACCGTTACTCTCTTTGCTACTCGCAACTCGCAACTCGCAACTCGCTACTCGCTACTTGCTACATTTAATCATGATTTTTTTCACGCAATGTAATAAAAAAATAACCATTTAACTTATGGATTACAGAGGTGACACATGCAGTTACAAGCACTCTTAGGTCATTTTTATAAATAATTAATACCAACCAATGTATAGAGCGAGTAAACAATGAACGCTTGTTTCAAAGTATCGTGAGATGCCCATCTCTGATTACGACACTTCATGCAGTATAAATACAATTCTATATTGTAAAAATTTTTTTTAGTATACGGAATTGCACCTGAAATGTCCTGTAAATGGTTCATTTGAATCACCGAATTTCGTGTGGTTCTAATCACTATTGGTTTTCGTATATTCAGTCTTTGGACGCTTGGCACTCGCCCTTCTTGCTCGTCCATAGGTACACACAGCTAGTAAGCGACAGTACCGATTGTCGATAGTATTCAGCAGTAGGTAAGTCGGAAAACCGATGTAATTTAGAGGAAAGTATTGTTTCATGTGCGGTTATGTCACTTATCAAAAATTAATTTCTATAAGAATCGATATACTGCAATTACGATGCTGCTGGAAAGCATAGTACGTAATGATATGTTAGATGGCGACATGTTCCATCGAACAGATAACCTATTCAAAAGATCATAATAATAATCACCTATTTTACTGATTTGATGTACACATTCTCCACAAATATAAATTGAACGAGACTCACCGAAGCTCGTGAAGTATTCGTTACTGCACTAGATAAAAATTTGAAAGAATTTAAAGAACTGTGCACGATAATCCTCTAAATATGTCGGGAGCTTACCACAGAAATATGCTGGAACTATGCAAGAACGCATTCTTATTATTTTCAGCGGGAGAAAAAATTTTTAGCGTCAAACTTTCGATTAATACAGAGCTACGTTCAGCGATATGACGACAAAGGAATTTATTGATTCGTAATTCTAACATTCATCCTCTTTCTAAAATATATTGCGCTCAATTCCCGAAATGCGAGATAGATATAACGAATTTTATACAGCGGTTGCAGTGCGATCGGTGCGCGGATGCAGCAGTCTCCCTTATCGGAGGTTTGGCCGCAATCAATACCTAGATGGTGACCGTTCAGCCGTGCTCGAACGCGGACTACTTAGCGCGAGTCAGTTTTTCCAAGTTTCTGACAAAGTCCGGTTTCTGAAGCAAAACTGGAATTGTCACGGGTTGATTCATGATCAAACTGTGACGATAGGGTGCCATATACACGAAAATCGGAGAAATTTCATATACACGAAATTTTATATTTTTTCGTTACGGTATCCCCTTATACATTTTGACAAAAAAATGGCAATATAAAAATGGCGGATGATGAACGATAAAAATCGTATAACTTACCGGATTTTTATGAAATTACGTATTCAGAGGTTGCTTGTGTCGCTGAATACGATTTTGAGGTGATAATTACAAAATTCGAAATAGCGCGTCGAAAATTTAAAAAATCGCGTACCTCGCTAGATTTTTATGAAACGTTGTATCCAGAGGTTTATTTAGGTTGCTGAATACGAAATTGAGGTCAAACTTACACGATTCAAAATGACGAATCAAAAACTCCAAAACTCAATAAAAAAAAAATTTGTAATTTCTATTTCAAATTTGTATTGAGTGACCCAAAAAACCTTCGGATACAAAATTTCACAAAAATCCGGTAAGTTATGCGATTTTTGTTATTTATCATCCGCCATTTTGAATTTGCAACTTTTTGTCAAAATCTACAAGGGGATTTCCGTCACGGAACAAATAAAACATTTCATGCGAATGGTAATTCGTGGATATGAATTTTCGTGTACAATAATTTTCGTGTATAAGAAATTTCGCGTATAAAAATTTTCATCTATAAGAAATGTCGTGTATAAGAATTATCATGTATAAGAATTTTCGCGTATAAGAATTTTCGTGTATAAGAATTTTCGTTTCTAAGAATTTTCGTATATAAGAATTTTTGTGTACAACAATTTTCGTCTATAAGAAATGTTGTGTATAAGAATTTTCATGTATACGGATTTTCGTATACAAGAATTTTCGTGTATAAAAATTGTCGTGTGTAAGAATTTTCGTGTATAAGAATTTCCGTGTGTAAGAATTTTCGTGTACAAGAATTTTCGTGTATAAGAATTTTCGTGTACAAGAATTTTCGTGTATAAGAATTTGCGTGTACAAGAATTTTCGTGTACAACAATTTTCATGTACAACAATTTTCATGTATACAAATTTTCGTGTATAAGGATGTTCGTGTGTAAGAAATTTCGTGTACAAGAATTTTCGTGTTTAAGAATTTTCGCGTATAAGAATTTTCGTGTATAAAAAATTTCGTGTAGAAGAATTTTCGTGTATAAAAAATGTTGTGTATAAGAATTTTCGTGCACAAGAATTTTTGTATATAAGAAATTTCGTGTTCAAGAATTTTCGTGTATAAGAAATTTTGTGTATAAAAATTTTCGTGCACAACAATTTTCGTGTATAAGAATTTTCGTGTATAAGAATTTTCGTGTATAAGAATTTTCGTGTATAAGAATTTTCGTGTATAAGAATTTTTGTGCATATGAAATTTCGTGTATAAGAATTTTTTTGTATAAGAATGTTCGTGTTTAAGAATTTTCGTATATAAGAATTTTCGTGTATACGAGTAAGAAATTTTATGTATAAGAATTTTCGTGTACAAGAATTTTCGTGCATATGAAATTTCGTGTATAAGAATTGTCTTGTATGAGAATGTTCGTGTTTAAGAATTTTCGTATATAAGAATTTTCGTCTATAAGAAATTTTATGTATAAGAATTTTCGTGCATAAGAATTTTCGTATACAGGAATTTGCGTGTATGAGAATTTTCGTGTATAAGAAATTTCGTGTATAAGAACTTTCGTGTGTAAGAATTTCTGTGTATATGACACTCTAGCATTGTGACAATTCCAGGCACGATCATATCTGCTACGAGCTTAACCTGTCTAAAAACAGTACTGTATACCAAAAACCCCGTTAACATCAAATAGAAGCTCAAAATCGCATCGCTGGACTTTGCATGTACCTTTCCCACCTTTCCCTTTCCTCTGCATATTTTCGGTTTCCGATGCTTTGTTTGTGCTTATAACCTAAAAGGTGGAAGTTGGCAACCGATTTTGAATGTGTTGTTTGCGTTTCGAACCCTTACGTTGGATTTTGATTGTATTCTTCGTGAGTGGGAAAATCAGTTGAATTCATTTGAAATTATACTAATGTGGCATAACCCCGATATCAATTTTCGTTCAGGCAACATGATTTACACAAACACACATATGCAAAAAGGCAAACACAAAACACAAACACACACGCACGCGCGCGCATAAGATGGTCGCTGCACCCACGCTACTGCAATTCCTGCCGCTAAATTGAATTCCTTAATCAACATGATTCTAGCCCATCTGTTATCCGATTCATGGAGTCGCTTCAAGCATAATTCGCGTTCATAGCCTCTGACATAATAATTCACACGAATTTGCGAGATTCAGTTCTAGCGGCTTCGGTAGATCAAGAATAATTGTTATTGTTTCCGGAGAAGCAGGGAATAAATGTTTGATAGACATTCATTAAGGTATCACTTGGATTAGTTAATGTTGCACGTATGTATGTCCATTATAAGTTGGGTAAAATTAATGCGTAATGCTGACCGGATAATCATTCCTTAAGGCGGTCGTACCGCGTGACGACTCTATTTTTTCGGTTTTTTTTCCATTTTTTTCTAACGAACTATGAAAACACACCACCTTGGAATTTTCACAATATATTTATTAACATTTATACAGTCACTCAGAGTTTTTGAAGCCAAAATATAGGGTGGAATCGACTTTACAGCGTTCGAAAGACACACATTTGAAAAATAAATCGGTTGACGGCTGATATGATTCCGGCCATTCTGTCCATCTGAAATTCAAAAATGAAATAGCATATAGACCTGTGTCTATAGACGGAACTAGGTCTTAAGTCGGTTGTACCGTGTGAGTTGAAAAAAATGACAAAAATCGGAACTGCATTTTCAATACCGTGCGAAAAATTTAATTTTCAATATTTTCATTTAATCATAGTTCCAGTTATAGCAACAGGTCTACAGATTAATATGCCATTACATTTTTTAAATGTCTAAAATTCCGAATGCTCATATTACAAACTACAGTTCTCGTATAGTTTATTCAGGCGAAAGTCTACATAATTGACTGAATAATATCGAACGGTATGAACAGTAGGGTGGTTCTTAATTGGGTGATGTTGGAAATTCTTTGGTATTGTTTCTTGAAAGTAATCAACGTATCCAGAAAAAAAATTGGGCGCAAGCGGAACTTTGTCCAATAATTCTAACCCACCCCACTGAGCTGTCGAATTTTTATATGAAAAAATGCATGCATTCAAAATTTTGTTAAGAAAATTGTTTATTATTTCAAAACTATTCATGATAAAAAAATGTTATATTGTGTTTTTATAGGAAATTTAATGCTCTACAAAAAAGGTATCTTGTAAAATTCTTGTGAATCTAATATTTATCACGTTATTAGCAAAAAACTGTCATGAATTATTCCAAAAGTCCATTATGGCCAAAACAGGAGTTTGACGTCGAAAAACTGCAATGTATTCTTCATATGCAATTAGAAATATGAAGATATACGTTGTGCACTCAATAACAGTATGTGAACGATATTTAAATTTTCAATTTTATCAATTTTATTATCATTCATGATAAATTTTTCTTCTTCGATCGATAAGGACATTGATTTCTTTATCAGTTCCAAATCGATGGCTTTTTTCGAAAGATTTGAAATCAACTCCTCATTTTTTGATATCGATGTGAGCGAGTGGATTTCCAATGAAAATTATTTACAAGGCTTAAAAATAGTTAAAGGAATTAAAGTGGTTAACGATGTTGCAGAAAGAGGAGTGAAACTTATTACAGAGTACAATGATCGTCTCACTTATGATGAAGATCAGAAACAATTCATTGTACAAATAATTGAAGAATATAAAAAAAAATATCCTGATATTAACAAAGCAACTTTGCTCCAACCGATGTAATTCATTATTATAAGTTGATTTTAAAAATATATGACATCATTCATTATAATTCACAATAAAATTGATAAAATTGAAAATTTGAATATTGTTTACATTTCATTGTTGAGTGCACTACGTATTTCTTCATAATCTTATATACATACGAAAAATAAATTGCAGCTATTCGACGTCAAACTCCTGTTTTGACCATAATGATCGACTTTTGGAATAAATGATGACAGTTTTTTGCTAATTACGTGATAAATATTAGATTCACGAGAATTTCACAAGACACCTTTTTTGTAGAGCATTATATTTCCTACAAAAACGTTATATAAAAGTCTTTTATCATAAATAGTTTTGGAATAATAAACAATTTTCTTAACAAAATTTTGAATGCATGCATTTTTCATATAAAAATTCGACAGCTCGGTGGGGTGGGTTAGAATTATTGGACAAAGTTTCGCTTGAGCCCAATTTTTTCTCTAGATATGTTGATTACTTTTGAGGAACAATACCAAAGAATTTCCAACATCACCAAATTAAGAACCACCCTAATGAACAGCGACACAAAAAATGATACACATTCAATATCATACAATAGATACTTTTTGGAAATAGTACGCAGAAGATAAGATTTATTGAACAGTCAGTAGTACTATATGAAAAATTTTCAACAATTTGATGTTTAGTAATCCACAAAGTTCCGAAAATTATATTAACGAACGACAAACTATAATGAAGTTCACGAATAATGAAATAGAACAAAAGATTTATCAGATTCACGAAGGATTCGGACTTGGAAAATCGCAGCCTTGACGATGCGGCATACCGAAAATTGAAGTTTCGAAATTTCAAGATTCCCAATTCGAACTAATCTGCCGCGCTTAGATGGCAGCACTACTGGTATTACGTCGGTGCATCCTTTTCGCGCGCGACCGCCAGAGGTCTCCACTGGGTTAGGTTGTTAGTCTCCAGCGGTATTTGAGCGCTTCCATGCGTTTTCATATTTAAACGAATACATGACTCGTTACTGATCGGGCTTTTAACGTCTCCCCTGTCAGTCTACGGGAGTGGAAGTTTTCCCGAAATCCGAATAGCCTAGTCAATAAGCGAGATAGAAATAAAAACGGTCATCAATAAGCGGAATATCAATCGAAACGTTAGCGATAACTGGGACACCAACCCAAACAGTCGCTGCCATTGCTGGGTCACTCTAGACGTGGACATATTATTATACATCGGCTTTTTCTATGTATACTATCGTCTCATTTTTCCGCAAATTGAAGAAGTCGCAACCCTATTCACTCCGTCTCTAGTACCGCACGGTATCTACGTTTTACCACTTTTATCGACGTTCGTGGTGAAATTTAATATCTGAGGAATGCATGTTATCGTAGACGAAGATACAATGCAACGAAATTGTACAATTGAAGACAGGATGCATCATGAGGACGGACGGATGCCTGAGAATATGTAAGATATTGTGTATGTATCCATGTAAAGTGCTCTCAGAGACTTCCATCCACGAGCGAGCGCCTGTAAAAATAACAGTATAGCGTTCTATGTGAACCAGCTATAGGTGAACCAGCTCTATAGATACATTTCCCCAGACAGAGGGCTGTTCCGAAATAAGTTTAATTATACAGTATAACCATTATGATATTGTACTGGCGATTAGATTTGCGGACTGCGTCTCTCACTCTCCCAGCGATCGCAAATTAAGACGGTTCGATATTTATTGTGCGTCGATCATATCGAAAGAGACGAGTGCATATGAATATCTGTCTACCAATATACAGTGCTGAGCATTTGAAGTGGAATACGGATATCTTCGCCGAATTTTGCGAAAATTTAGCGAATTTGAAAATGTTAAAAAAGCACATTCAAGACAATTTGTTAATCTTTCGAACAAAACGGGTCCCATTGAGATTGGTCAACAATTGCGCACGTGCGCAATGAAAGTGAGGGAGTGGAAAATCGGAAAAGCGTCGATCCCGTGATTTAAGGGTTGCGGATGCGATAGAGGGCAAATATAATATCCAATTGAAGGATTACGAACAGGGATGAAAACTACTCCAGGAGCAATTGGATCCGCTAACCCCCCGGTGTTAGGGGAGCAGGTTAAAGTGGAAATATTTTGTCAGGGCTAGCGCGGAAACTGTTGGACTAATTGGGCTCATTTTTATCGTGGATGTCGAATTCACGAGGGCATTTCATCCCGTGAAAAGAAATCGGCTTTGGGAGACGACTCAAATTTTGAGACATGTGAAATAATTAGTGTTTTAGACAGAGCTTAAATAAAAAAACAAAAACGATTACTTCCATAGGAATACTTGGAGCTTGGACGTGGTTATTAATATCTCTTATTGTATTACCAAAACGAATTACTCCGACGGTTCACCGGACGAAACACCGCTCAGAAAATTAGCGTAAGCTCAATAATTGTTAACATTGTGTATATATGAGTGAATGTGTGAGTGTTTTAAAGTGTATCACGGTATAATTTAAAATAGAAAGAAAATCAAACGATCTCGATTCAACAAAAAATTAAAACAATTCCGTATTCAAATATTACTAATTATAACAAGAATAATATTGTCGTTATTTCCCCGAGATATAACAATAATAATAGTAATAAAAGGCATAAGTTTTAGTGCACACCCTCCTGCTCTTTATCGGCCTTCCTGCTACCATCATAATATTCCTCGATGAACCGAGTTACTTAGATCCTATCCCGACGGTGGACATTGTCTCCTCGATAAATTTCGCGAAATTCGGCGAGAGAAATCTTTCAAGTGCCTGAAGAATAATTGATATTATGAATCACTTAAGCCACACCCCATTTTCGTGCGTTGCGAAAAAGTCTTCTCCATATCAGCGCTGATGCTACGGTTGGGCATGAACATTATAGACATAAGAGTGCTTTAAATATGTGTTATATTGTTTTATTTCGAGGTTACCTTAAACCACGTATGGGCAACCTTTGACATGTTGTGGTCCAAACTTTAGTGTGCAAATGCGTTCGCGGGCCGCGTTTAAAAGTAGTGCATTTTAAAGTAGTGTTCATTATTTTTAGCGATAGATATTAGACATGAAATAATACGACAATGTTATTATAATATAATTTATTAAAATATCAAAATGAAATTAAAAAAATAGGTACAACATTATAATTAAATCGTTAAATTTCGAATTGTTACAAACTACTAAAGTTAAATAACGTTACCGAAATCAACGAGACACTTGAGCTTGAATTTGGGAAACTAATCCATCGATGTTTGGATTGATTCCACTGATACAAAGTCGTAAGGAATTTTCCAAATTATCGTCAGTCAGCCTTGTACGATGTTTCGATTTATTAACTTTCACCAATGAAAAGAACTGTTCGCATTTATAAGTACTGCCAAACGCACAAATCAATCTTTTTGCGAATTTTCTAAGCTGCGGAAAACGGTCTTCTTCGAGGTATTTTTTGTAGAAATCGCACAACTCCACGTCTTCAAATTTAGATTTTAGGAGTGAGTTTTCTTGAATCTCGATCAACTCCATTTGCAAGTGTATTGGAGCATTTTGTACATTATTTTTTGTTGGAGTAGCAAATAAATTGAAACAGTCTTCCATGTTTTAAAAATCGCTAAATCTGTTCGAAAATGGCTCCGACAGTAACGTGAGTTCTTCAGCACATTGAGCATAAGCAATATTTTCATACGCAGAGAGCGTGGTAAAATGGTAACTGTTACCAGACAGCATATGTGCCTCCCACAAACGGATTTTGTTCTGAAACGCTTTCAAATGGCTGTACAAATCATTTACTAACTGTCCTTGTTTTTGAAGTTTCAAATTTAAATCATTCAAATGGCCTGTAAGGTCGACCAGAAATGCTAAGTCACATATCCATTTTGGGTCACTCAATTCGGATAGTGGTTTATCTTTTATTTGCATAAAGTCTGCTATCTCATTTCTAGGCTCGTAAAACCGTTTCAGCATTTTCCCTTTGCTTAGCCATCTGACTTCGGAATAATATATTACGTCGTCATATTCGGCTGATATTTCATCCAAAAACGCCTTGAACTGACGATGGTTAAGCCCTCGGGATCGAATAAAATTGATGGTTTTTACTACCACATTCATAACATTCTGGAGTCGAATGGACTTAGAACACAAGTTCTGTTGGTGGATAATGCAATGAAGGACTATCAAATCATCTTTTTGCACATTTAATTCAGTTGCTTTTTCATTCAAAATTCCGATGAAACCTTTACGTAAGCCGACCATAGAAGGTGCACCATCTGTGCATACTCCAAGTAATTTTGACCATGGCATGCCAAAACTTGTGAATACCTTTTGAACTTCATTAAAAATGTCTTCTCCTGTAGTGGTTCCTTTTAGCAGCTGTAAAGCAAGCAATTCCTCAGTAATAGTGAACTCTTTATCAACACCTCGAATAAATATAGCCAGTTGAGCTGTATCAGACAAATCGGTGCTCTCGTCTAATGCTATGGAAAATTATTCAAAACCAGCCATACGGTCAGTCAATGTTGTTTTTATATCATTGGCCATCATTTCTATACGTCGGACAACTGGTTCGGCAAATGGTTTTAATGACTTTGCCAATTTTGAACTAACTATAAAACTAGCTTTCACAACATTATCAAGTTGTGTTCTTTGTTTATGAAACATTTGCTGCAGTTTTTCAAAATTTGCGGTAATTGGGTTTTTCAAAATGTCTCGCGGGCCGGATCAAATCTTACAGCGGGCCGCATCCGGCCCGAGGGTCGGTTGTTGCCCACATATACCTTAAACAATGAGGCCCTGCAATGCAAAACTTTATGAAAGTTAATGTGATGACCATAGATCCGTTTTAATCTATGCCCAGGAAAGTAGAAATTCAGTATGATGGTTTGAGTTGGTTCAGCTCCCATTGTTTTTAACCTTAAAGTCCTTTATGCGAAAACATGGAATTTACCGAATTGTCAATAAATCAATTTATTTCTGGTGAACGTGCGAACAAGGTGTGACATAACAAATGACCACACCTAAATTTTCTTCTGCTTTGACTTCTCCATTTGTTCATGGAATCTCAAACGATACAATCCCAAGATTGGCACCTCGGACTTAGTAACTTGATAGATGTGATTGTTCTTGGCCTGCATGTCCGTGTATGTAATCACAGGTAATCGAGAATCGAGGTAGTAGGTGAGACAGACCGAAGCAATTTGTATTGTAGCCCGACAGTACGATTTAGACTTGATCAATGCGGGTGATTCGCAACGTTTGCGTGAGGGTCGGGTCGCCATCGGGATGAAGGGGATTTGAAGGGAATGGGAAGCGATCTATGTAGCCGACCATCATTGCCGAGGGAGAGTTTTAACGTGATTGGGGAACATTTGAGGAGGCAATGAGCTTCCTCGGTTGATCGAGTTTTATGGATTCCCGTTAGCTGGGATTTGATATGATTGGACGGTGACCGTTGGGTACACGGAATATGACGTTTCATTGTTCTGAATATTTGATGACACTGCCGACGGTTCGACCTCTCGAGAATTTGGTCATCTGGCTGAAGGCAATCACACACTCCTTTTAGGCTCATTCCAATATTTCGATCCGAATTTATTCTTGGATTGGAGCTTGGTCAAGTGGGTTAGAAGGAACAGGTGATTCCCATTTAGGATCCGACAGCATTCAGGTCCAACCCCCGTGTACATCTTCCCATTGTAGCCTGGGATTCACTCCACATTCGATATTCATGACAAAGTTTCAAGGTGTTCTTTCATCTTTATTGTTCGGGTCAGTGCTGGTTGATCCTGGTTAATCTCTGTCTTGAACGTACATACTTCTTTCGCGATCACTTTCTCGTTTGGAATACCGAGTTCTCTGTTACAGAGTTTCCGTTGATGTTTAATATCATGGGGTACATATAGTACGTTCAGTCAACTCACACAGAGTCCCGGGTGTAAGGGGAAGGATCGAGACAGTCTGGAATGTTGCCTTGTCTCCTGGAGGTATCATTAGGAGAAAAAATATCACGCCCCGGTGTCATACAGTGTTTCATAAAGGGATCATACGGTTTGCTTGTTTCGGTTTCTTTGCTCATTTGATATTGATTTGCGTCGCACTAACGCTTAAGCACTTTTGCACTCGTCTACGGACTTATTTTCCGTTTGAGTTTGACTACTATAATACATTTGAACGTACTTCCGTTTGGAACACTTCAAACACATTGACATTAAAAACACGATATCTTTCATGTAAATAAAGCTTCCTCCATGAAAATGCCAATAGTAGAAACTGTGTGCAGGTAGGGACAATATAAAAACTCGAAAGGGCATGCGTGGAATAAACACTACTACTACATATCAACATTTGTTCCGAATGTGATTTTCCGACTTTTTGACACATTCTGAACATGTTGGCAATCAAAAAATTCGAAAACTTTGTTTTTTTTTACAAAAACAAGGCTTCCTTTATAAGGAAATAAAGAGAATCAATGAAAAAAATCATCTTATCTTTAATCGTGAAAATACTGGAAAAAAAAATCTGAGAATGACGATGTTTAAAGTATTCCAATCGCGGTGGAGCGTTTAGTTAAACCTTATCGGCAGCTGTCACAATACCATGTCACCTGTCACAAAATCATTTTTAAAATGACTCATTTCACTAAGGTGGAGTGCATTAGTTTTCGGAATTGTGAAAATCGCATATTTACGGATCAATTTACTATTATCAAAAATATATCTTGGCAATGAGATGGGTGATCTTGCGTACGATTTTCTTGTAACACAATGATCGCATCTTGGATATATCAACGTTTTCCTAATCTGTGCAAACTTTATAAATGCTCACGATCGAAATACCTCAAACGCTCGTTATGACAATCAATATCTTCTCTGTTCGTTGAATAATTCAAAAGTTTCTCGGTGTCGTTAATTCGTCGATTGATACCGTGATTAATTTATTTTTTAATTACTTACAATCATTTACAAATGTAACAAGTCGATTTAATTTGGCGTACATGAACTATCGAGAAAAAAAAATTACAACACATCTCATTTAAAGTTTCACTCCGTGCATCCCCGTAAGACATATATACGCCCTCGCAGGGGGTCGTGAGGTATAAGGTTTCAATGTCAAATAATTAATCGTCGACGACTACACGATTTTATCAATTTTAATAATAATAATAATAAAAATATGTATGAGAGAATTGATCAAGATTCAATTAAAACGCTTATCGTGCATAAAAATTAGCTCTGTACAAAGTTAATCGCAATAGATACAATTGATAACTAGAATGGAAACGTTTTTCGCTTTCAATCGAATTGAAAGCCGAAGTTTTTTTCGAAAATGACAAGCATATAATCCGGTCGACACTGACGAATTTTCTTTAGAAAAATAACAAAAAAACATGATATTTTAGTGTGTCTTGTCAAATACGCGGAAATTATCGTCGAGGCATTAAGGGAGGAAATAGGGTTAGGACAGCATTTTCTCAACGATTTTCATGAATTTTTTTATAGTATAAAAAGTGAATATAATTTATTGAAACTTTGAGAATATTTTTTACATATATTTAAGTATATACTATAACATTTTTGGAGAATTTTCTTCAAAAACACCGGGGATATTAGCGACCCCATATTGCAGGTCACAATCAGACTCAGCATTTTGCGTACATTCTGGAAGCCGCAATTTTCTACTGAAATCAAACGAGGTTGGAATTTACTTTTATTATATGTCTCTCTTCTATAGGAACCTAAATGCTATCAAAAAAATAGAAAATTGAATTTTTTACAGGGGTCAAAACAAAAAAGCATGATTTTTTGCCATTTTTTACAACTTTATTTGCAAAAAAAAATTATTTTAAATAATGATAATATTCCGATTTTAGGTTCATATAGAGCGCAATACTATGAAGAAAGAAACTGCCAATTTTTAAAACGATTGGTTAAAAACTTTTCAAACTAGCGTGTACGCAGGTTCAAAAAAAGTCGTTTTCAGAAAAACGCGTTTGAAAAAATAGTGACCGCTCGGTTATACAGGTGGCGCGCTCGGGGCCTGACGGAGAGCTACTCACTTTAATGGCTTATAACAATAGAACGAGTCGGAATTTTCATTTAAAATTTTGGGAGCATATTTTTCAATAGTTTTACTAACAATTTATGAAATAAAAAAATCGATTTTTTGAACCGTCTAACCCTATTTTTCCCCTTGATAAAATAAAAAAATTTGCATTTTCTTTTCTTTCTTTCTATACACATTTCGATAATCGAGAAAAAATAAATTTGTTTATAGCTACGAACTACTATTAGGCCATTAAAGATAAAATATTTGCTTTATTTAATTACCGAGCAAATTCATTCACCCTGTATCATAGAAGATTGGGCGAATAATATTTATTTTTACGTATAGTTGGAAAAAATTTAGCTTTACGATGCAAACTCGTAAATCATTATTGAACACAAATTTTGTGAAACATTCCGTTACCAACCGAACAAACTTTAGTTGTGAAAAAAAATTATCGTCAATTAAAGTTGCTGTTAATTAAAAAAAAGAAACAAATTTATTTTTAATCAACGACATGGTTTTTCATTTTGCTTTTCTAACGACGTGAACCGCGACAAGTAGTTTTGTACAAAAAGCTAAAACTATTTTAATTCTTGCTAATTGTTTTTATAACTTTGTAAGTTATTGTTGCTTGGTTCCTTTTTGCCGAATCTCTCTATCCTACACGCCAAACGTATGAATTTATCTCGATATTTCTCGAAGTAACGTGAAATTATATTTTGTAAATAAAAAGGAATTTGTGGTGTAGTATAAAACAGTGAAAAATCAAAATAAAAAAAATTAAAAATTTTTCCAAAAAATAGTGTAGTGGCAGAAAAAAATAAAATAAACATCGTCCATTCTTGACTAAAAGGATTTAGTAACGAGATTGAGTGACACTCGAGAGCGTTGTGAAACTACAATTTTCGAACGAAATAATTTATGAAAAATCTGAAAATAAAAAATAAAGATTTCAATTCTTCCCAAAATCTTGGTTGTAAGGTAAACACATTTTTTAAATAATTTATACACGCATACGTTGTCGTCACGAGTCTTCGATTATTCTCTCTTTCAAATCCGCACGTTTTACGTTTAATCCGTTATTATCGATAGTATTTGCGACATTAATGATTTTTTTGAGCAATTCTATTATTATTTTCTTTTTATTTTCGAATTCAACTATAGAATTCGAGTGCAAAACATTTTGTTCATTATTCGGAAATGTTTCGATTTATTTTTGTCACGACCGGAAACACTCATGTTTTTTTCCATTGGAATCAAAAAGATAAATATTGACGAATAGACGAGTAAAAAAAGTCGATAAAAATTCATTTGCATCGATTTATCAAAATCGATTTTTTTTTTTCGCAACTATGATTCCTTCGAGAGCTGAAAAAAAAAGTTTAATCAAAACTTGTCGAATGATATTTCAAGCAAATTATTCAACGGAACTTAGACGAATTTTCCAAATCTTGTTCGCAAACAATTGATTTGATATAAACAAATCAAAAAAGAATATCAGAAAAAAAAGATGTTTTAAGGGATAAGGCCACTTTAGAGGCCGAAATAATAGGCTTTTTTGGGGATTTTTTTTCACAAAAACTCTAAAATAAATCGAGATTACAAAATAGGGTGTTTATCATACAGATCAGTGACTATATCAATAATTTTTTTGAAGCGATTAATTTCAAAATGGCGGCTGTGCAGCATATTTGCGATGACGTCTCCGTTTTTGTTGGCCGGAAACATAACTCAGATAATTTTCAACCGATTCACTTGAAATTTTGAATATATCGTTGAAAATACATTGTCTTTAAAAATATACTAGGGGGCAAAGCCCCTCTAGTATTATATCTTTCTATATTATATAAATATATCGCCGTCGCCGTGTACAAGAGTTCAGGACCGAAAATGACCGCTAATGCCCCCCCTCCCCCCTGCATTTGCGGTCATTTTTGGCGGGGTCAGCTTCACCAAACGGGGCGACCCTAACCCGTTTGGTGAAGTTGACCTGACCGAACATGACCGCTAATGCAGCCCTGTATTTGCGGTCATTTTCGGTGGGGTCAGCTTTACCGAACGGGAAAGACCTTGCCTGTTTGGTGAAGCTGGCTGTTTTCCATTTACCGTAAGCAGGGATTGAGCGGGGATCGAGCGGGGGCGCGGTGGCTCTGGTGGTGACTCCGCCGCCGCCGCCGCACGGGTACAAGAGTTGATACCATAGCAACGTTCGCCATAGCAATGGTTGCCATGGCAACGGTTGATACAACAATGGTCGCCATAGTAATGGTTGCCATGGAAACGGTTGCTATAATAGCGGTCGCCATGACAACGGTCGTCATAGCAACAGGTGCGAGGGCGCAGGTGCGAGGGCGCGGGCACTGAATGCTGGGATGCACTTGCGGTCTTTTTCGGCGAAGAGTCTTAAAGAGTCTCTTGGCGGGTGATGCGCCCCCCCAATCGCCACCCTTTTTACTGCAAAAGCTGCAGTAAAAGTTTTTTACTGAAGAATACTGCAAAAACAATTTTTCTTAAATCAAATACGTTATAGATGAAATTGCACGACCAGCACATAAATTTTACCCTCAAAATATGCTATTTCGCAAATGGTCTAATATATTATATATTTTACGAAAAATATACAAGAAAGACCTTTTGTTTTTAAAGCCACCGGTTCCGGGATTTCACGATTCTGCGCGGGAAGACAAACGAGGTCATTTTTAAGCACGTCGTATATTCATTTATGCGTTTGCGGTAGTGTATAAAATGTTACGTAAGAATTCCAGTTTACTATGGTCAACGTATGTTAGCTGTAGAATGTTTGGAAAAATAAAGAAACGCTCGTCTAAAAAGTGTCCACGAAACATACATAACAATGGTACAACAAAGAAGTGTGAAATAATTCGAAAAATCTACAAACTCATCCACGATTTTCATTAATTTACATCAATGTCAGTTTAACCAACAACAGAGGACGCGTGGTCTTTGCGCGGCTTCGGCGATATCTCATGTAAAGCGGTATTGGGCCCGGTTAGTACAGGGCTGGATGGCCGCTCAGCCGTGTACTGGTTTGCACGACGACTACCTAACGGGAAGTAGTTTTTTTGAGTTTCTGATGGCAATACAACTGAAGCTCAGTAAAAAATAATAACCGCCTATATCGGCACGGGTTTTCCGCAGTTACCCCGGATCCACGGCAAATGCGATACAGTGTAGCTAAAAATCAGCTGCCGATGATACGAAAAGTTAGATTAGCTTAGCATAGTGCGGCAAGGGAGCGATAGGAGGAAAAATTGGGAAGGGTCGTACGTCAAAGTCCGCAAGGGTATACGTTGGAACACACAATAATAAAAAATAAAAAAATAAAGAAAATATTTACAAAAATAAAGTAAAAATGAACACTGTCGTAAAGTGATTGTATAAATTAACAAAATAACAGAATACTTTTATCAACATAAAAACAAAACATATTTTCTACGACTTTCAAAGATGTGCCTCTCCCCTCAAAGGATGAATAGTATTGAATTTGACAAGAATCGGTTCAACAGTCCATGTTGTATGCCATTGAAATTTTTGAATTTGCAAAGTTCTGAGTTTGCACATTTTTTTAATAAATTTTGTTACTATTTCTGCTGTGGCTCACCCATATTTCAAAAATTCGTCGGATTATGTAATAAATAGGCGCGGAAGCACTTAAAGAGTTAAAAAAAAAGAAATAATAACGAAAGCTATTTTTTGCTAATTCCAGCTGTCTCGACCGTCGTAAATATTCGGAGGTGATAATTTCTGGTGAGGCCACGTATGCGCGAATTACTGATAACACAAGCTGCTGGCAAGTATCGATTAGATACTTAATAATCAATAGAACCGATGCTAGGTGATGATCGTCCACCACTCGTACGTTATAGCGTGCGAGTGGTGGACGACTGGAAGTACTTTGTTCCAGATTTTGGCCGTCAGAAGTCGTCGTGTATCCTACGAATCTCGAAATTTTTCGATCCTCGTACTATTGACGCGAGTGTATATTTGAAGTGAAAAACACAAATCCAATATCAGTAAATGTCTCCTCTTTTGAAAAAGCATGTATTTCGAAAAAAATTTATTCGAAAAACGATTACACGGCAGTAAATTGACACTTGGGAAAATGGTATCTCGTCTATGAATTCTGTTTATACACTATATTAGAAGTCGAGGTGTTGAAGATCTTTCCTGGATTGATTCGATAGAGGCGGACGTCATATAGCAGCCGAGTGATATTCCGGCAATTCAACATTTCCTTTCTTCATCTTCTTTCGTTTCTTTCACGTAATCAATAATGGGTACATTATGTGGCATTTGGATTCTTGATTTTGGGATAGTCGGAAATTACTATGCCCAAGGAAGCGATCAGCTTAGTAAAACCTTGGAGAGCCTTACTGCAGACGCCACCGTGGACGACTTACAGGTGGGTTGTACTTTGAAAGATATAATATGTTCAGACGGTCCCGCGCACGGTCTTGTATACAGGTCTGGAAACTCCTCCGCCGAGAATGGTCCTCTTAACGAAGCTGTTTTTAATTTCTGTAGCAGTCACTAGAGGCGTTGCGATCAGATAATGCCGATAGACATAACCTGAAAACCCTTCGATACTGCTATGCCTGAATATCATGTTTATTTGGTGTACATCACAGTCTTTTAATAATTATTATATTAAAGGGGGTAGGGTTTAAAAATTTTTTTTTGCATTTTTTTTATTTTTATTCTGAATGAACAATATGTCGAGAATATTGTGTATAAATTTTAAGTCAATCGGAGTAAAACTAACGGAGTTACAGCGTTTCAAACGACCGGCCGTGATACGTGATACGTGATACGTGAAAACTTTAAATCGATTTTCCCGAAAACGTCATTTTTGAAGTTTGTGAACATTAGAACTCAAAATCTACTGAACCGATCCTTTTGAAAATTTAAACATTACTTCTTCACATAAATCAACAGGTAATCAGGAGAAGTTTTTTTTTTTTTCAATTTTTTAATAACAAATTAAGCGCGATTTTTTGAGCTAAAATTGCGTTTTTCACTTCCAAGTGCTGCAAAAAATAGAAAAAAAAAAAAAAAAAAAAACTCTTCCTGATTACCTCGAGAAATACATCACCTTTAAAATGCATATCAATTTTTTTGTTTCGGATGATCCGGTGACGGGTTATAATGTTCACCGCAAAACCACTTTTTTTCAAGGCGCCTCTGGAGATTCAACGTCACCGGCTTATTTATCAATATTTTTCATTGAAATTTTTTTCTGAGATACTTCAATAGTTGTACAATAACATGTAATTCTATTAATAAAATTATATTACTCATGTCGCCGCAAAAAATCATAAAAATATGCTTTTTTTTCGCCTTTAAACCCCCCCCCCCCCCCCCCCCCTAAGAATGACGAATCGGTGTGTGGTGCCACATTGTAAAACCGGTAGCAAAATAAACAAAAAATGTTGTACATTTCGAGTGCCTAAGAACATTGATATGTGGAAAAAGTGGGAACAATCTATTCCAGGCATTATAGAATTACAACACGCGAATCGTGTATGTGACATTTTAACAATGACGACATAGTTCGCGAATGGGTCAAGCTCGACGCAAATGGCAAAGTAATTACACGGGTAAGTTTAATGAAAAGATTTTAAACATAGTTTAAGAAGATAGTTACTCATATCGTGTATTTTCAATATGTAAGGGCCCATACAAAACAATGCGACACAAAGAGTTTGCTGTGCGAACAAGATTCGATGACATCTCAGTAGAAAAGGAAAATTGTGTGCCAGAGCATGGATATGCGAAACAAGTTACGTATTCTGAAAGAAATTCTCCAACCAATGTTCCGTCCTTCAGAGTCACAAAATCGTCAATTCAAGGAATCAGTACTCGCCTTGGTAAGTTTCCTTAAGGGCGGGGTAAGGGTTTTCACTTTCGAAAAATCGAATATTTTTTGTCTCATTTTATTGTTTAACATTTCAAGAATATGTCCTTAAAATTTTAAACCGATCTAAGCAATATTCTTGAAGTTATTGTCTTATTAATCTCCTGGCCTTTAACGCTATACCTCTAACAGCTGCGGGCGGTCGGGCTAGCAGTGCAGCTGTCGAGCAGGTATACAGTTTATTCATTGATATTGTGTATATAGTATATAGTGTATACTATACACTACAATATTTTAAAAGAAGAAACGAGCGTCAGTTTGTCGTTAGACGTTCGACCGTGCGCTTGCCATTTTATAATCATCTAAAAAATGTCCTGTACAAAAATACCGAGAGTAAGCAAAGTTTCGAGAGAAGACCGACAAAGTGGAAGGACTTATTTGTGTAGATCAAAAAAACGGTTTAATCCGAATGAAATAATTAAAGATGAGGCTACCACAAAAAGTGCTTCATCGAAGAAAATCAAACTAAATACAAGTGTACTCAAACTAAAACAAACTAAAACTCAAACTAAATACAAACTAAACTAAATACAAGTGTACCAGAAGACGCTGAAAAACATTACAGAATCATCGATTTTTTGCTTGTTTTCTCAACCATCGCAAGTTTAGTGAAATGTGCTCAGTGTGATGGTTCAGTTGAGTTCAAAAGCTGCAAAAAAGAAGGCCTTGGCTTCCAAATTCAAGTCAAATGTGCAAATTGTGATCCACGCTTTATACCGTCGAGTGAGAAAACTGGTCATCGCTATGAAATCAACACTCGTTTTGCCCTTGTAATACGTACATTAGGTTTGGGTTTAGCAGCCTGCAATACATTTTGCGGGCTCATGGACATAGCAAGTAGTTTTTTATCAAAACCATCTCATTTGGATCTCATGAAATCTATTTGCTGCAGCATCAAAACGATTGCTGAAAAATTTCTTGTTTCCGCCGCAGACGAAGAAAAACAGCTAACACGTGCAAATTCGGAGTCAGACACTTTGACCGTTTCTGGTGACGGCACGTGGCAGAAGCAAGGCTTCAGCTCTTCCTTTCGCGTCACTTCCTTGATTGGATATTGGTCTGGAAAAGTTATCGATATTTTCATAAGTGGTTTGCACTGTCAGGCTTGCAAATTATGGAGAAAGCAATTACCATAAATACTAATGAATTTGAAGAGTGGTACCAAGAACATGTTGAAAATAATGAATGCCAAGCCAATCACACCGGACCATCAGGTAACATGGAAGTTACTGCTGTTATCGAATTATTCCGCCGATCAGAAAAAAATTATGGAGCAAAGATCAGCAACTATATCGGAGACGGTGACAGTAAAACTTACGGCAATTTAGTGAAAGCTAAACCTTACGGTGAAAATTTCACTATAAATAAAAAAGAATGTGTAGGTCACGTGCAAAAAAGAATGGGTAAACGTCTACGTGATCTAGTAAATAAAATTGTAGAAAATAAAGTTGTAAAAACCGGAAAAAATACTGGTAAAACAAGGCAAAGTAAGTTACTTGGCGGCAAAGGAAAGCTCACTGGAAAAGTCATTGATAATTTGAGTCGATACTACGGAGCAGCAATCAGACATAGTTGTGATTCGCTGGAAGGAATGAAAAATGCAATCTGGGTAACGTTCTACCACCAGCAGTCAACAGACGATAACCCTCAACACCATAAGTGCATGAGGGGTGAGAACTCGTGGTATTCATATCAAAAAGCTTTGGCCACAACAGGAGTGGAATATTTCAAACATGACTACACTCCACTTACACAAGATGTCATAGAAGCGATCAAACCGATTTATGAAGATTTGAGTAAAGACGAACTTCTAGAAAGGTGTCTGGAGGCTTTACTCAAAATGCCAACGAAAGTTTGAACCAGCTGATTTGGAGAATTGCACCGAAAAAATTATCTGGCAGCAGACAAATTGTTGAATTTGCATCTTTTGTAGCTGCATTCACTTTCAATGAAGGTGATGCTTTTATAACTTTTCTGTCTGACATGAATGTCAGCGTCGGCCCAAGCACTCATGATTATGCATCATTCACGGACAGCAATCGCATTGACAGGGCTAAGATTCAAGCTGAGCAGCAGAGCAAAGAAGCCAGAATAAAACGAAGACTTGAGAGAAAAGACATCGACAATGCCGCAGGAAGTCTGCTATATGGAGCTGGAATCGATGATTCCGTGTAAGTTAGAAAAAAAAACTTTTTCTTCACTTTTTTACTTCATAAACTTTAGACGCGTTTTTCTCAAAACTACTTTTTCAAAGTCCGTGTTCACTGCCATTTAAAAACTACTTGACCGATTCATTTCAAACTTTGTACACATTTTCTACATATAAAATACCTCCCCCCAGCGTTTAGTTAAATTTTTTTTTTTTACATTAAGGGTGTTTCCCACCCACAAAATGGCGGAATTTTTCGTGGAAAATAACAGTTCACACTTTAGATGGCCGCCAAAAATTTTTAAATGAAAAAAAAAATTATCAGAGAACGTTGGGGGGAAGATTTGATTATGATTTGACTAAATTTTCACGGTTTTTCATTTTCAGATAATTTCCGGCTGAGTTATAGTGAACATCGCAAATTGTTTGTTTTCCAAGACGTTCTGGGGGAAGCTCTGTTACGGGCTTATGCTTCAATATTTCTGCATGAAAAAATTACACAACATTGTCAAAAGTATGCTCAATAATGTACAAAAGGTTCGAATAAAATTGCTCAATCCATATTTGAGAAAAAAAATCGCAAAAAAGTGTTTTTTTTACGCTGAAACCCTTACCCCTCCCTTAACAGAATGTATCTATTGCATCGTTAGTATATAAAAGAGAAGAAATAAAAGTAATTTAAACATACATAAATTTCTTCTATTGATATTTCAGATATCCCTGAAGTTCCGTCAAAAATATGAATCCTGTCCAGTGTGTCGAGAAGCTGTGAGTTTGAAAACCAGCTGCGAATCTTCAGAGTCGGAACTGGTGCAAATGAAATCACGCGGTGGCCTGGTTCACGCAAATCCTCATTTCTTTCATCCGATCCGTCATATCGAAGCATCATTTACACAATATTCCTCTCGTATTGATGTCTTCGATATAATTCCAGATGAAGTATTTAACTCATACACCTTCACTTATCCCTGTAAAGAGCATGGATCTGAAATTTTATCAGACGCTATAATTTACTATGTAAGATTAAAAATGAGGCAATATGCGCACCAGGAAAATTTTAAACTCAAAAAGAAATTTGTTTTTAAGAAAAAATTGTCGAAATTAACTACTGAATAAATCTTATGTTAAGTTTTTGCAAGTGTTCGAGTTTTCGAAATGAAGAAAGTATGAATAAAAATAAATACTTGAATTTTTATCTTTATTTAAATTTTGTCAATAATCCGAAATGGACAGTATTTAGTAGCATGACAAAAAATAGTAGATTAAGGGAAGTAAAAATCAGCTCTTTATATTTTCTTACACTTTATTTTTTAGGTTTTCGAAAAGTAAGTTTTCAAAATCAAGTAAGTATGAATGAAAATAAATTCTTCAACTTTTATCTTTATTTGAGTACCTGCAATTTTCACAAAAATATAATGAAAAAGGATCAAATTAAATATATGAAACGGTTCGATGTATTTCTATTTTTGTAAATGAAAACTTTTGTTTATTTTATAGGATTTAAAAGAAAGTCTAACGGAGATCGATCCATCAAGAGGTAGACAACTATTTCGCCTAATATATATTCATATGACATAGATATTTGCAAATAGTTTATATTTATCATGCTCGGTTAACAGTTAGAATGTTTAAAACCCGATTCAAATTAAGGTAGTTCTAACACAAATGAAGAGTAATGCAAATTTAATGAGTTTTTGGGAAAACCTAGAAAAAGTACTGAAGAATACTTGTGCGAAATTTGAGACTGTTTCACCGTACCGTTTTCAAGATATCGTTTATCAAAAATTGCAAAATTTGCATACGAACGTATACCTATACCGTACGAAATGAGCACTTTCCGGATATTCAGTCACCAAAATGTACGAAGGAGTAATGAAAAATTCTTGAAATTTGGCACGAAAGTAGTTTAGTAGATGAAGAATAACATATAGTTTACAGTGAATTTTCGACCATACAGTAAAAAAGTATGGATTATTGAAAAAATATTGTTTTGAGGCTAGAAGAACTCGTGAGCATGACAACGTCGCTGCGCGACGTGGCTGCCCGCCTCACGCACCGCTCCTTCTATCCCCTCCTATTTCTTGTGTTAGAACTACCTTAAGAGCATATTTATTCAGCATATTCATTAAAGATGACTCGATTAATAACTTATAATTACATATAATAAATATGTGTAACGCGGTGTCAGGTGTTTTCAGGTTATGTCTATTGGCATTATCCGATGGCAACGCTTTTAGTGGCTGCTACAGAAATTAAAAACAGCTTCGTTAACGGGCCGCCCCCCACCACTGAAATTTGAGGGAGTTTCCAGACCTGTATAGAAAATCGTGGTCCCGCGTCTCAAGCATGACCACGAACGACCTTCGGGCGCAGTCAACCTCCGAAGCTGCAGAGGGCGCCACTGGGGTCACGTCGTCAGCCAATCCCGCGACGACAATGGCAAGTCTCACCAATCCGTGAAGGCGCCGACAAGAACTGATGATCTGCAAAAAGAAAAACCAATGAGAAGGGCTCCATAGGGAAGAATGAAAATACAGCAATATGGCGGACACAAACACAGATTAAGGGAACGGACAAGCTGAAGGGAAGGTCCGCAAACAGGGTATAAAAAGGACGGATTTCGCCAAGCAAGACACTTGCTCTCCGGAATCGGGAGGCAACTAGACTACTGGGGTATTCCGCAACTACTGGCTTAGTCGTAAGGAAAGTGGATGCTCTGGGAAATAGTCTGCCGGAAAAAGAAGGTATCGCAGTCGGTCTGTTGAAGGAAAGAAAGGAAGCCAGTACTGTGAACCCCACGCAATTACTGGCCTAGTCGTAAGGAAAGCGTGAGGGAATCCGGAAAACAGAAATTCTATCTAAAAACGGAAAGATTGAGAGTATTGAACGTATTAAGGTCCAGGGAAAAAACATACGAAAGTACACGGGTGACACTGAGAGAAGACGAACGTCGACTTACCGGGGTCCAAGACGGCGAAGCACGCAGGATCGAGACACGATCTCTCCGTGGTGTCGATTCCAGTGGACCGCAACCTACAAGAAAAACAATAATTGTAGTAAAATTGAAAAAAGAAATGAAAACAAAAATTGTAAAAACAACATTATGCGAAAATAGATTTTAAGAAATGGAAAAATAAGCAAGAGAAAAAATAAATGAATAATAGAAGATAAGAAAAAATGAAATGAGAAACGAGAGAATTAAAATAAAAACGAGGAAAAAGTAAGATAGGATAAAGAAATAAGATTAAAAAAGAAAAACAAGGTAGAATAAGGACAGAGAAAATAAAGGATCAGAAATTCGGCGGAAATAGAAAAATGACAAAGAAAAAGGGTTAGACAGGAAGGATAGAAAGGTTAGAGAGAACAAGAGACAGAGAAAAGTGAAAAGAGAAAGAGAGAGAGGAAACACGTAACACACACACGCAATCCGACAGCCGCGCACCTACCTGGCACTTTCCACGTGGAAAAACGACCGGAGAACCCTTTCCAAGGACCACGGAGAAACAACAGGACGACACAACGCACCACAAATAACAAGAAACGAAAATTTAACGATTATAGCGACCACCCTCGCATATATGGTCGCCAGTCATCGAGTTCGTGATGTATACGCCACGAACCTGATGACAGGCGGCCATACTAGGCCATACTGTTATTGGTGAAGACGATCGACCGCGTGGCGAAGATCCCCGGGCATAAAGGTGACTTCCCACGCGGCGACGCACACGTGGCAACGACCAACGGGGCCACGACACAGCGCGGCTCGCTTAGGCAACTCAGACGGAGAGCAACGAGCAAGCCTACCGAGAGAGCGCAGCACGAAGCCAGACGACCACCACGGGCGCCACTACGTACACACGGCGGGAAAATTCGAATCTCCAAGGAGGATGAAACAGATCGTACACACAACAATGATACAAAACACGCTCACGCAAAGAGGAATGTATAAAATAAACAGGAAATACTGAATGACCCTAACCTGGTTCACAATGTCTTTATTTACTGATCGAGGTGAAACCTTTATAAATAATTAACGATAGTCGATACCGTTACAATATACTATCTCTTCTCTCTATATTATATAAATATATCGCCGCCTCCGCCAAATACAAGAGTTGGCGATATCGAGGGGGTTCGAGTAGGTTGGGCGAGGGATTCGAGCAGGGGCGGGCGGACTCGGCGAGCGGTTCGAGTAGTGACATGGGGCTTGGCGATGCGAACGTGTGGCGGTGCGCAGGGGAGTGAAGCCACCCTGGTCACTCGCTATCTTACTATACTATAATAAACCTGGGGAACTTGTTTGTTTGTCTGTTTGTTCGAACGCGCTAATTTCAGGAAATACCAATCCGATTTGAAAAATTATTTTTGCATTGGATGGCCCGTTTATTCGGGAAGGCTCTAGGCCAGATAACTTCATGCTATGCCCCTAATCTTACTATCTAACCATTATACTACTATATTTATACTATTATTATAATAAAGCTGGACAGTTAAGGCAACATACCACGGTGCGCGCGCGGTACGAGGGTGTATTTTTCATCATTTTTTCCGAGCAAACGATGAATGGTTTTTTTTTATTGATACTAATATTCAATATATACATATAGAAGACACTACACAATTTTTTTTATTTGAATCTTAAGAATAGTTTACGGTGTATGCCGCTCCCAGAAGGACACTCCGACGAAGTGTGCTGCTTGGTGGTTGACAGCAGTTAAGTCATACGGTTCATCAGAAAAATACAAAATAAATATATTTATAAACTAGACATATAGATTTATAGCATCACGTAGGGGAATTTCGTTATCTAAAAAAAAATGGCGGACCAGCGAATTTTATTTCCCATTTTCACAGAAAATTTTCATCGTTTATAAAAAATAACAAATAAAAGAGGGCTCTTTATAAAAAAAATCCCTACGTGGTGTCATAGAGACTGGATTTTCGAACATTTTAAGACTTGATACATGCAAATCGGATGAATAGTTTTTTTAAATGTGTTGTCAACCAGGTTGAAAAAAGTAGTTTTGAGAAAAACGCATTCAAAGTTTTGCGCGGCGCGGTCGTGCGCTTGGAACGGTTTCACATAAAATTCTGTATATCGGTCAATTTTACGAATTTCTTTACAACATTTGGTGAGAGCTTTCTTGATAAATGCATCTTTCAGAAAATGAAAAAAAAAAAAAAAAAAAAAAAAATTTACCGTGATCTGGTGCCTTAAGGAGCGGCGACGGCGCGATGAGTCGGGTGACGGTTAGTCGCACTCCGAGAATCGAACATTAGCGAGAACGGCCAAACTATGTTTGCGGGGGTCGGTGAGGTATCATGAGGTACGATGTATAATCCAAATTTAACGCGGGTGAAACCGCGGGGCGCAGCTAGTGTTAATATATCGCCACCGACGCCGCTGCCGTATACAAGAGGTGAGGAGGTCAGCTTTACCGCACGAGTTAGAGTTGCCCCGTACGGTGAAGCTGACGCCGCCGTCGATACCGCCCCGATTAGGTTTCAGTTTTGGTGAGAGGGGGATACGGGCGATTGGAGGTCGTAGCCTGAAGCGGGGCGGGGGGGGGGGGGGGGGGGGGAGCCCCTCTAAGATAACAAATACCGTGTGAATCATTTAACCTGGAATTTTGCAATATCTCGAAAAATACGCATCGTACAGAAAAATTTGCCTAATCGAAACTTTTATATCTTCGAGGGCGGCATGAGTTAGTACTAAATTACGCCCACTCCCACACCCCCTTTGGGCGGGGTGGGCGGCAAAATTGAAATCTTAAATAAGAACCCTTTTCTATTATCGCAGATTCGGAATCTACGTCGAAAGATACGTACGATTTGGGCGAAAATTTGTTTTTTTTTTCGCGACAGATGACGATGTAATCGCAAGAAAAGGAACAGAAATCAAAAGAATCCAAAAACAGAGAAACACGTATTGAGTATTTTTCGACGCGCTATGCAATGATGTTGCGATTGCCCCCCCACACCTCCTGTGGGTGGGGTGGTTGGTTACCCGCGCACCGTGGTCTAGTGCCTCAACTCTCCAGCTTTATTATAATAGTGTTAATATAGTAGTATAGTGGTCATATAGTAAGATTAGGAGCATAGCATGAAGTTATCTGTTTTACAGCCTTCCCGAACAAACGGACCATCTAATGCAAAAATAATTTTTCAAATCGGATTAGTATTTCCTGAGATTAGCGCGTTCGAACAAACAGACAAACAAACAAGTTCTCCAGGTTTATTATAGTATAGTAATACCCGTATTCATAGTCGTTCCTTGAGGAATAAGGAACCCTTATTCCGTAGATATTCCTTCTAAGAAGAACGGAATAAGGGATTTTTATTCCTCAAGGAACGACTATGAATACGGGTATTACTATACTATAATAAACCTGGAGAACTTGTTTGTTTGTCTGTTTGTTCGCACGCGCTAATCTCAGGAAATACTAATCCGATTTGAAAAATTATTTTTGCATTAGATGGTCCGTTTGTTCGGGAAGGCTGTGGAACAGACAAACCAACCAGTTCTCCAGGTTTATTATAGTATAGTAATACCCGTATTCATAGTCGTTCCTTGAGGAATAAGGAACCCTTATTCCGTAGATATTCCTTTTAAGAAGAACGGAATAAGGGATCTTTATTCCTCAAGGAACGACTATGAATACGTGTATAAGATAACGAGTGACCAGGGGGGCTTCACTCCCCTGCGCACCGCCGCATATTCGCACCGCCAAGCCCCATGCCACTACTCGAACCGCTCGCCGAGTCCGCCCGCCCCTGCTCGAATCCTTTGCCCAGCTTACTCGACCCCCCTCGATATCACCAACTCTTGTATTCGGCGGCAACGGCGATATATGTATATAATATAGAGAGAAGAGATAGTTTATTGTAACGGTATCGACTATCGTTAATTATTTATAAAGGTTTCAACTCGATCAGTAAATAAAGACATTGAACCAGGTTAGGGTCATTCAGTATTTCCTGTTTATTTCATACATTCTTCTTTGCGTGGGCGTGTTTTGTATCATTCTTGTGCGTACGATCTGTTTTATCCTCCTTGAAGATTCGAATTTTCCCGCCGTGAGTACGTAGTGGCGCCCGTGGTGGTCGTCTGTCTTGGTGCTGCGCTCTCTCGGTAGGCTTGCTCGTTGCTCTCCGTCTGAGTTGCCTGAGCGAGCCGCGCTGTTTCGTGGCCCCGTTGGCCGTTGCCGCGTGTGCGTCGCTGCGTGTGCGTCGCCGCGTGGGAAGTCGCCTTTATGTCCGGGGATCTTCGCCACGCGGTCGATCGTCTTCACCAATAATAGTATGGCCAATTATGTCCGCCTGTCATCGGGTTCGTGGCGTATACACCACGAACCCGATGACAGGCGGTCATATATGCGCGGGTGGTCGCAATATTTTTCGTTTCTTGTTATTTGTGGTGGGTTGAATCGTGGTGCGCCGTCCTGTTGTTTCTCCGTGGTCCTTGGAAAGGGTTCTCCAGTCGTTTTTCCCCGTGGGAACTGCCAGGTAGGTGCGTGGCTGTTGGATTGCGTGTTTGTGTGTTACCTGTTTCTTCTCTCTCTCTCTCTTTCTCTGTTCACTTTTCTGTTTCTTGTGCTCTTTAACTTTTCTATCCTTCCTGTCTAACCCTTTTTCTTTGTTACTTTTGTATTTCCTCCGATTTCTTATCCTTTTCTTATCTTCTATTTTCCTAGTTTTTATTCTTATTTCTATCTTATTCTTCTATTCTTCATTTATTTTTTCTTTTGCTTATTTTTCTAGTTCCTAAAAACTATTCCCGCTTAATGTTGTGTCGTAAGAAATTCCAAGCGTGGACAAAGAGGCGATTGTGCCGAGTTTTTCCTTTTCCAACAAAGAGCGGGCCATGTGTTGCCGGACTACGAAGACGACGAATTCGAGGGCTTGTTGACGCTGGGCTCGGGGTAGCCATAAAACAAAGGGCCCAAACAACGGCTCGAGGACTCGCCTAGACCGTGCCATGACACTTCGTATCGAACATTCGTAGAGCTCGCACCTATTCGTCTTCCTCTTTGTTAACGCGTATCATTGGGGATACAATCTGGACTTCGCGACATTTACATTCTTCTTGATTAAATTATCTTTGTTCAATAGTCATCAAACCATTATATCAGCAACGTATTACCTCTATCACTACTATATTTTTGGTAAATAAAATATTTACTACAGTTGTTTTTACAATTTTGGTTTTCATTTCTTTTTACAAATTTGCTACAATTATTGTTTTTCTTGTAGGTTGCGGTCCACTGGGGTCGACACCACGGAGAGATCGTGTCTCGGTCCTGCGTGCTTCGCCGTTTCGGACCCTGGTAAGTCGACGTTCGTCTTCTCTCAGTGTCACCCGTGTACTTTCGTATGTTTTTTCCCTGAACCTTAATACGGTCAATACTCTCAATCTTTCCGTTTCCAGATGGAATTTCCGTTTACCGGATTCCCTCACGCTTTCCTTACGACTAGGCCTTCTTTCCTTCAACAGACCTCCTGCAACACCTTCCTTTTCCAGCACACCATCTCCTAGAGCATCCATTTTCCTTACGAGTAGGCCAGTAGTTCCCTTCCCTATACACCTAAATAGTGTATAAACAGAAATCATACACGAGATACCATTTACCCAAGTGTCAATTTGCTGCCGTGTAAACGTTTTTCGAATAAAATTTTTTCCAAATACATGCTTCGTCAAAAGAGGAGACATTTACTGATATTGAATTTATGTTTGTCACTTCGAATAGACACTCGCGTCAATAGTCCGAAGATCGAAAAATTTCGAGATTCGTAAAATACACGACGACTTCTGACAGACAAAATCTGGAACAAACTACTTCTCGTCGGACATTTCGCACGGGTTTTTATACAATAAAGTCCGGAAGAAAAGTGCACGGTAACAGCGGAGGGGGTCACTTGATTAGCACTCAATAAATAGCCAAGAGAATCGATACAACGGCATGATCGTCCACCACTCGCACGTTATAACGTGCGAGCGGTGGACGATCATCACCTAGCATCGGTTCTATTGACTATTTATTAAGTATCCAATCGATACTTGCCAGCAGCTTGTGTCATCAGTAATTCGCGCATACGTGGCCTCACCAGAAATTATCACCTTCGAATATTTAAGACGATCGAGACAGCTAGAATTTGCGAAAAATTGATTTCTTTATTATTATTATTTTTTAACTCTAAGTTCTCCCGCGCCTATTTACCACGTTATACAACGAATTTTTGAAATATGGGTGACCTACAGCGGAAATAGTAACAAAACTTATTAAAAAACTGTGCAAACTCAGAACTTTGCACATTCAAAAATTTCAATGGCATACAACATGGACTGTTGAACCGATTCTTGTCAAATTCAATACTATCCATCCTTTGAGGGGAGAGGCACATCTTTGAAAGTCGTAAAAAATATGTTTTGTTTTTATTTTGATGAAAGTATTTGGTTATTTTGTTCATTTATACAATCATTTTGCGACAGTGTTCATTTTTACTTTATTTTTATATATATTTTCTTTATTTTTATATTTTTCATTATTGTGTATTCCAACGTATACCTTTGCGGGCTTTTACGTATGACCCTTCCCAATTTGCCCTCCTATCGCTCTATTGCCGCACTATGCTAAGCTAATCTAACTTTTCGTAGCATCGGCAGCTGATTTTTAGCTACACTGTATCGCATTTGCCGTGGACCCGTGGTAACTGCGAAAAACCCGCGCCGATATAGACGGTAATTATTTTTTACTGACTTTCAGTTGTATTACCATCAGAAACTCAGAAAAAACTACTTCCCGTTAGGTAGTTTTCTATATCGACACTCCTAACACCGACCCTTACCGTGCGACAATCTGGCGTTGCAGTTGGTCGATTCAATAAAACATAGTTGAGCTTATTCTATGAGTGACATCATTTAAAAAATATGTTGATTAAAAAATCGGGCAAAGTTGTTATGCTCGGATTATCAACCCTAATCACCCCACATTGGCTTTGCTACCCATTCTGAATCACGCTATATATTATACCGGGTGAATCATTTAACCTGGAATTTTGTAATATCTCGAAAAATACTCATCGTATAAAAAAATTTGCCGAATCGAAACTTTAATATTTCCGAGTGGGGCATGAGTTAGTACTAAATTACGCCCACCCCACACCCTCTGTCGGCGGGGTGGGCGGAAAAATTGCAATCTTAAATAGGAACCTCCTTTTTTTTTATCGCTCTCGCAGGAATTATCGAACCTTTTATACCGGCCACATTATCAGTTACATTGCTGGACATAATATCTGAAACGATCTTATCAGGGAATTTGCACGAAAATTAGTTACCTAAGGTGACGCATGGGGCGAGCAGTTGACTTTGTTTTTCATGATATATTGCCGCACTCGTGTAGCATCATGGGGGGGACACCATGTATGTATTTATAAAAAGGAGGGGCTTCCACGCGGGATAGATTGTCGAGTAACGGAGTTTTATTGCCGATTTCTATGGTAACCACACAGGATGTGGATTCACTCTCACTTCTTCATGCAGTTATTTACCAGATCGAGAATAGAAACGGCTATGGTTTGCCATAGGAGTTTTTAATAACTTTCCGTATTCTCTTCCGCTCGGTTAGAGAGACTATTGAGATCTTACCCAGCTATTAACATAATAAGGAAAAGATAATTCAGCCAAACGAACACACAGGAAATCGTTAAAAAAACACTAAATGAAATGTTAACATCGATCGGGGAAAAAACACTTTAACGTTTCGACAGGGCATACAGAAATTCCCTTTCCCAATAACGAAGGCATATGGAATCACCAAGTCAGGTAGAAATTCCCAAATCAAACAACGATGATATAGAAAGGAATGACAAATGCCACTCTCCTCCTCTTTTCTCTCTCTCTCTCTCTCACGTTATGTTTCCACCTCGTTCCCCTCCTAAAGCGATGAGTAAGGCCCACGAGAGAATATACACATTTCAGAGCACTCGCAATCTAATACTGCTCCATATGAGTGATACGAATATAATAACGTATGTAACCATTGCTCTTAGAGACAAGCATTCAATTATACATAACTAATGATACATTTTATTGTACGCGACTTACAATTAGTGTAAACAATAAAATCAAAAAAATCACGTTCTTGTAAATCTTAGCTGACGCTGTGGGCCGGGGTCAATACTGTCATGAGCGACCGTTTAGCCGTACATTGCATTCCACGCCGACTGCTGATCGGGAGGCAGTTTTTCTGAGCTACTGATGGTAATACAAATGAAAATCATTGTCGGTAAAAAGTAATCGTTTTTATCGGCCAAGTTTTCCGGAGTTTCCTTATGCCCTTCTGCCAAGACGATACGCTAGTGCATTAGAAAAGAGAGGCTGGGTACAACAGTCTAAGCGGGGGGTGGGGTCTCCAAGAATGTGTTGAAAAACTTGAAAAGGTATGGTAATACTGATAATAAAAAGAAAAGAATAATAAGATATTGAATGAAAACCATGCGCGAGCCTTTCACTATTCTGCAGTACAACTTTGTAGCGCAATCTCGTGTACTACGGTCGAGGGAAGCATTTTTATATTCACATCTCTGTATCGTATATACACACGGGATCTCGAGTGCTCGGCACTTCACACCACATGCTAATGAATCAGTGCTTCATTCGCTGGAATACCGCGGAGAAAGTGCAAAACAGTTCCGGGTGCAAAAAATTTTTTTTTTCAACATACACTTTTATAATTAGAGAAATATATACTTGCAGGTCGGCCATATATTAATTTATAACGCGATACCGCACGTGTTAATGGAACGAAAAGTTTGTACGTTCCGCAGTTGCGCGAAACATGTTAAAACCATTTCATTCTCATTTTCCGAATAATTTTTTGACGGTTTGCGGAAAATTGAAGTTAATACGTAGGTCAATGCGCATGTTTCGTTTTTACTTTGTTACGTGCATAAGTCGAGTGAGTCTCCCAATCATAGGCGTCTCCAACAACATCAATTAATCTCCTACAATGGCTAAATAAGTTTTATTTGATTATTGAAGATCGAATTTCATATTTAAAGCGTGTTTCGATATTTTATTTGAAGGAAAAATATTCAATTTTCGACCCTTTACGCTACATCTGTTGCAATTAGGAGATGAAAAGAAAAAAAACAACTTTTCGATTTTTCCCTTGGCGAAAAACTACCCTTAGGAGGGGAATGAATACCCAATTATTAAGGGTCACATACCGCTGCGTGCGCTGAAAATCGAGTAAATTTTAAAAATTCTTATGAAGGTCATACGGTGAAGGAAATATTAAATCGTTGATTTTGCATTTTTTATTAACTTTTCAACTATAAGGAAAAAAAATTAAAAAATGTTTCTTTTCAATATTAACATTATTTATTACGGGTATAAATGGACTACTGATGAAAACCATGGCGCCTCGTTGTCGGCATTTTAACTTCATCAAAAATCCAATCTGCAAAAATATTAAAAAATCCAATGAAATAATGTACGTATATGTAACGTACGTGTACGTATATGTACGTGTATGTGATGTAATGTGTGTAATGTAGTAGTAATAGTCTGGCGGAGAGAATTTCTTTTCTTTTTTTTTCAAAATTAAAGAAATTACAGTATTTCAAACTTTAATATGCAATTAAAAAAAAAAATAGTGTTTAATAATTTATAAAAAATTGTTCAACCAAAAAATTTAAAAAAACCTCTCGGCAGACTGTAGAGAAAACATATATTAAGATTTAAAAAAAAAGTTAAAAAATATTAAAAATTGACTGAGTTATCGTGGTGACACTGTCTAAAAACATAGTATCGAGAAAAACGCGTTTAAAGTTTCTTATAGGTACAACGTGAACTTACGGCTAGTCTCCCATTTATTGCTATAACTTTGTAACGAAGTGGAATTTTCTTAAAAGTTTTTTTTTTAATTCTTAAAAGTATAAAGAATAAAAATCTGTAATAAAAATCGATGTTTTGAACATTTCGGGGGTATGTGGGCCCTTAAGCTTAATGTTTGTTGACTACAATATCCGCAGCTCATGCAAAAAGTCAAGAAACGAACGTAAGGAGAGTAAGTCAGTGAACTACTGTTCCGCTTATGATTTCCTAGCATTTAAGGGGGGAAATAGGGTTAGGACAGCGTTTTCTCAATGATTTTCATGAATTTTTTTATAGTATAAAAAATGAATATAATTTATTGAAACTTTGAGAATATTTTAGACATATATTTAAGGATATACTATAAAATTTGTATACATATATTTAAGTATACACTATAAAATATTAGCGACCCCATATTGCAGGTCACAATCAGACTCAGCATTTTGCGTACATTCTGGAAGCCGCAATTTTCATCTGAAATCAAACGAGGTTGGAATTTACTTTTATTATATGTATCTCTTCTATATAAACCTAAATGCTATCAAAAAAATAGAAAATTGAATTTTTTACAGGGGTCAAAATAAAAAAGCATGATTTTTTGCCATTTTTTACAACTTTATTCGCAAAAAAAAAATTTTTTAAAATAATGATAATATTCCGATTTTAGGTTCATATAGAGCGCAATACTATGAAGAAAGTAACTGAAAATTTTCGAAACGATTGGTTGAAAACTTTTCAAACTAGCGTGTACGCAAGTTAAAAAAAAGTCGTTTTCAGAAAAACGCGTTTGAAAAAATAGTACCAAGAAAAACAAGCAATATGGGGTCGCTAATATTTTATAGTATATACTTAAATATATGTATAAAATATTCTCAAAGTTTCAATAAATTATATTCATTTTTTATACTATAAAAAAATTCATGAAAATCATTGAGAAAGCGCTGTCCTAATCTTATTTCGCCCCTTAATGGCTTATAACAATAGAACGAGTCGGAGTTTTCATTTAAAATATTGGGAACATATTTTTCAATAGTTTTACTAACAATTTATGAAATAAAAACAAATCGATTTTCGAACCGTCTAATCCTATTTCACCCCTTGATTGCCTTTTTCCTGTTGCCATGTGGCGATTGAACATTTCAAACGACGATAGCTAAATCGGTTGCGAGTAGACGTTGATTTTTGTTCTCAGAAGATAGCTTTTCTTGGGCGAGAGAATCGTTTCTCAATCTGTCGTTCTGCAAGTAAATCGTTTGAACAACTCGCATTAGTATATCTGACGTAGAATGTCTCCATAACCATTGAGTATTAATTTCAACTTTTTGAAGATCGTTTCGGCTTTAACAATTATTTCACAAACTTTCGTCACTAACTGCAAGTAATTAGACAATAAGTAAGTTTAACAAAATCAAATTTTGGTTTGTACCAGATTTCGGGGGTTTTTTTCGCCAACTTCGTCAGGAATTGAAGGTGCGACATCAGATTATGCCCATTTTAGTTGCAATTAGAGTTATGTTTAAAATCAGCACATTTCTAGAAGTTATGGATTTGAAAAATTACTGGGACATATGTGTCCCACCAAACACGTAAGAGTTAATACTTACACTCCACGTGCCGATTAAATACGAACCGGTAGAACTACAATCATTTTTCCAAAAAAATCGCAGAACCTCCAAAGATCCTTATATGGATTAATTCAAATTTGTTTCCCCAACGGTTGACAGTGCAAAAATTAAGGCTATCCAAACAAAAAAACCTTCGAACCAAAAGTATCTATTTGTTAATAATTTTTAACACGAGCTACCCAAAGAGTGTAAGTTTCCAGACGAATGTTGGGTCTCTTACGAACGCGGGGTATCAATAAAAATGTGTGCTCCAATTTTTCCATCGAAAGCATTCGTGAACGTTAGATTCGATTACGGTGCCTAAACATTCACAGGCGAAATAAATTTTCGACAAAAAGTCTCGCGAGTTAACGATGTTACGGGACTCTATCATAATTAAGAAAGCTCTGTCATTATTAAGGAAAGCCCTGTCATAATTAAGGAAAGATAGAAAAAAACAACAGACGGAAAGAGATTCAAGTCGACAGCACACCCCACAGTATGACAGTCTGTTCTTCTTTAGCTTTTACTACTGTCCCGTGTCTTGTTCATTTCGTATATACTGTATATACTACTTCTGTACATGAAAGTACCCAACTGTTAGATCTAGGGAGAACCGCGTATGCGCCTCAGGCGTGATTGCACTATGAGCTCAGCCAGTAGTAGCACGTGCGAATAGTCGTACATTTTCTCGCTGTACCGTGATCTGTAGGCAGTACTTCTTTTTGTTCGAAATCAAGGGGCTTTTGAAACGAAAATGTGTGTAACGCTTCTGTTTCGTATATAGTTCGTGTCCAACTATGTCGTTGATACCTTGGAAAATAACTAACATCAAATCGTTCGTGTCCAAAATAACTTAATATTCGAATTGGGACTTATTCTGACATTCGGTGTTTGTGGCAATATGTTTAGCAACGAGAACAAATTATTTGGCATGCTCTTTTGGTCCGGTATAAAATATACTAATCCATTATTAACTCGATTGCCAATAATTCATAAAAATTTATTGTTCTTTACAGGTTATTTTGTGTTCGCTTTTGATGAACTAAAAATGTACTCGCTTTGGGATCATCTAATACTTGATGATTAAAGAGAATTTTTTGCAAAATCAACTGTTCGATATTTCCTCTCACCCAGGTAAGACATAACATACTCTTTGGCCTACACAGCAGGCCAAACTGAGAGGTCTAAAACAAACATGGATATAATTATTATTGCAACACCTAATTCTGAAAAACTTGACCTTGACGTTATAGACGGATAAAAACTCTACCTACCAAGCATTTATTTGTTGCTGTATCTGCAAAATTTACAGAATTGGTATTTGGCCAAAAAATACACTGCCATCGTGGAAAAGTGTTTTGGTACAGTTCATTTACATCGCTGGCGTGAACTGGCATATTTGGTCCATATACCTTGAATATTACCCCGATTTCAATGGTCCTCAATATACCAACAGGGTTGGCGTTCCTCATCTGATCTTACGAAATAGATCACATCAATATTACCTTACATGTATGTCAAGGGATATTTTATTCATCGATTATGGGAGTCAAGTGGAAAAATTGATTGGGAATCACCATTTAGGAACCTGACCTCTCTCGGCCAAATTTCAATCCTCTCTCTCCCAGTCGGTTCCCGATGATTACGGAACTAATGTGCCACGTTTTAATCACGATTAAAAATGTACTGCTTTATTATAGCAACAATATAATAAATAAAAATCTGGAGAACGCCTACGCGAAAAATCAAAAACCGTTCTATTCGTGTCGTGTAAACAATAAGAGGCAAGACTGAAATTGAATCAATGCTGGAAAATGAACAATTTGTCAATATGACATTATGTCATGTGATAGACTGATGTTATAAGTAATAGTTTATTGTTCGAAGTCATTTATTTCGCCTTCGAGTGGCGGACACTATTTTTCTGATTTTGAGGTTAAACATGGCACGTCATATAGGTTGATCACATTCTTATGCTAATAATGCACTCCGTCTGTATCAATTGTTGTAATTGATTCCATCCACGCACAAACATGAACGATGATAATCCTGACTTTCACATCGTACTGAAAACATTCGGCCAACAAATATACGGTAATCGAGAGTTTACTACTATTACCCACGCTAACTAGTGCTGGCTGGCTTAGGCTGACTGGGAATGAGCGGCCATACTGAATAGGCCACGAATCCAATCCGTGGTAATTCCTAATAAATACCAAGAAGATATAAAGCCATCCGGTGGATTCCCAACGAACTGGCAGAATCTCGTTTGGATCTAAGCCAGAGGTTTTTGTGACCGTACGAGTATGTCATGATATCTTTTCCATTATGTTCGAGATTTCATAAATCTTGAACATAATGGAATCTGAAAGTCAAGATAATCTAAATGCGTAGTTTTTTAATTTTTTGTCGTAAATTTATTTTCGGAAGTCTCGACTGTTAAAAATGATATCTGTTAATCGCCATGTAGATTAGAGTTTTATGCTTCATGAAAAATTGCTGTAACATTCTGCTTGAGCCAGGTAAAAGATAATCTAATTCGGTTAATTTAATGATAGGGAACGCAAAGCACTTCAATTATTTTGGAGAAAACGATTGTTCAAAAATCAGACCTATTTAATACAATAAGCAGCGTACAACCTCTGAGACAAAGATGTTCGATAAAGGGGGCCGTGACAGAAATATAATTTTATAAAGAGATACGAGGGGGGACCCAAAAAAAAAACGGGAATTTCGTCATAATTTCTTTATTTTTTAACTAGCTGACCCGACAGACGTTGTCCTGTCTGAGCTATGAATATTCAATTCGAACTGGAATAAATAATTTAAAACAAAATTATTTCAAAAACATAGTGTTTATTGTAACTGTAAATAAAAAATTGACTCTCTTAGTGTTTCTGTATAAGCATGTATACCACGTGTTAGTCTATCAAAACTTACCAAAAATCGATATTAAATTAAACTTTTAATATAAGCCGTGATTGCGGTCAACTAATTGCGATGAACAAACACTTCTCAAAAAACTCACTCAACAAATTCAAAACTGGATGAACGTTCAGATCGAATGGACTGTGCACTAAGAAATGAATAAATGAATTTTATTATCGATGGATGCCGACCGATGCATCTATTAAATCACATTTGCTTCGCGGGAACTGTCAAACACGCGAAGGTTAAATAGTCGTTAAGTTTTCTGAAATTTTCCAATTGTCTGCGCAATTTTCTTAATTTTTCTTCCCGTGAGAAACCTTCTACACGGTATTAGAAAAGTTGAAAAAAAAAAGACGAATGAAATCGATAAAGTCGTTCTCAAGTTATGGCGTGACCAAGGGAAATAGGGATTCATTTTTATATATACAGATTAGGGCGATTTTTTTTTTCGACTATTTTTTTTTTCAGGCCCCACCCGAAATTTTGTTGGATATGTCGAAAAAGAAATTCCCTGAAGGTTACAACCCTTAATATTAATTCTAAGTACTTTCCCAAAGCGTGAGAAGATTTTCCATCTAAAATACACGTAAATCGAATTTTTTTTTTTCCAATTTCTATAACTCAGCCGCATTTTATGCTATCATATTGTTCTTGGTTTCGATTTACTCAGGATAAAACAATCTAAAAAAGTGCCTTTTGCGGCGAAAGTGTAAATTGTACTGATGAGTTGGTACGGGTCACTGAAGTTGATTTTTACCCAAAATCCTCGTTTTTTTGCTGTTATCTCCGAAACATTAACTTAATCAGAATAACTTAATTGGAAATTTAATTTCCTATAAAAAAGGTCCTATCGATCCAATTGCTTATATTAATATTTCTCGAGATATTGAACTTTATTTATTTTTTATTTCTTTTATTATTTAATATTTCATCTATATAAATAAAAATCAATTGCCGCATGTATGACGGATCATCCCTTCCGCATTGGCCATCCGACTGGTGGCATTTTTTTCAAAGAAATAAACCACGAAATGACATATCGCTTTCAATTAAATTCTTTTTCGCGAAATATCAACATTCAATGCGGAATTTGTTGTTGTTATGAAAACAGAACTTTCAAACTGAACGTCACATTTTTTTTATTGAGATTTTCATATATTATTTCCATATTTTTCATATTTTCATATTTTTCAAATTTCCGACTTTTCAGGTGGATTTTCCAAAAAATTTCTTTCATACAAACCTTGTTCTGAATATTACGAACACAACAAAAATAAATCAGCCAAATCGGTCGAGCCGTTCTCAAGTGATGATCCGTCATACATGCGGCAATCGATTTTTATATAGATAGATATTTTTACACCAAATTTTGATCACCTTCAAAGTATTCTCCTTTGACGACAACGCACCTCTGCAAACGATCCTTCCAATGTTCAAAACATTTTTTAAATTCACTTATCGGGATGTTCTTTAGGCCTTCCAGCGATTTTTGTTTTACCTCCTCCACAGTGGCAAAACGCTTGATTGCTGCTTTGATTCGGGGTCGTATCCATAGCACCACGATTCATCATCAGTAATCACCTTGGAAAAAAGTTCAGGGTCCTCTTCGAGCTGATTTTGAAGTTCAAAACATGCCTGAAGTCGACGCTTCCTTTGCTCGTCTGTGAGACGGCGAGGGACAAATTTGGCTGCAACTCTGCTCATGTGCAAATCTTTGGATAAAATCCTCTGAATTGAACTCCATGATATCCCAGACATCTCACAGAGTTGATCAATGGTTCGGCGACGGTCATCATGAATAAGAGCATTGATTTTGTCGACGTTTTCGTCATTTCTTGACGTTGAGGGGCGTCCTGAACGGGGTTGGTCTTCAATTGACATTTCTCCATTTTTAAAACGTGAAAACCACTCGTAGACTCTGGTTTTACTTAGGGCAGCATATCCATAAGCAGTCTTAAGCATTACAGTAGTTTCCGCGGCCGATTTCCCCAACAGGAAACAAAATTTCACAGCCGCGCGTTGCTCTCGACAATCGGCCATCGAGTTTTCGCCGAAATGGAAAGAGTTGTTTCACTATAAAAATTCCGCACACTTCGCACACTAACTGAGGAGACGTGTCCCTAACGGACACCTAGTCGAGCAATGGGTTCCCCCACTCTCCCTCCCCGCCGCAGCGCAATTCCCGTTTTTTTTGGGTCCCCCCTCGTATATCCCTTTACAGTTAAAGTTAATACCCTCCAAATATCCTGTGTTGAGTACTGCTACACCACTAAACGTGGAGTACACCTGTGGTGAATTTTGCTGAGGACTTAAATTTCCCCGATTCGAGCTTAGATCCTTTTTTTATAACAATAAATTCAGTTGTAACACACGATTAAATTTAGGCTTGTTTTTGGAAAGTCCCGAAACCTCAAGAAATGTTCTACGAAAATTTAGAGACCCCCCTGAGTATAACAAACCCTTTGGGGTATGACAGAGCCCCTGACTTATAAGAGTTCTCCTGCTATATGACAGATATCTTTTGCGATGTGGTCAGAATCGGACGTCCGGTAAATAGGGAACCAACTCCTGCACAAGATGTTTCGTGTATCGCCGATATGTTTTCGATATTACCATAAGGGGCTGGAGAAGGTGCTCTACGACTAGGGCAAGTCGCTTCACCCAAAGTTGGAACTAGTCATATTCCCTCCCTTCGCAAAGCGAAACAGCCATCAAAATGAACGATTCTCCATATCTCTGAACATGAGCCATGGGACATGGAGGGCCAGGGGTGTGCGTGTGCAAGAGTGCCAGTCTGGCAATCTTGTACTTTCGCATAACAGTTGATCGATACGATTCTTCTACCCTCCAAACTCAAGACTCCCTCTTTACATCGCTGTCGACTGAAACGAAAAAGAAAGGAGAGCCAGAAACGCTTAAAACGTGGCAAACTTTTGTTGCGTGTTCGCTGAGATCTTGGCATAAATAGAAGTTGAAATATGTAGACGGAAGTAATCCTTCCCATCTTTGTTCTAGAACTTTCATGATAACGTGCCCTCGAAAAATGCCAATATTACGAAAAACATCTTGAAACCGCGATAAAATACGACGGTAGGAAAAGTTCTACATGTCGATACAAAGATATTTCGACTTTCGTGACGAAGCAACCTGTTGGAAAAGAGTTGATGTATAAAAAAAATATATATATATATATATATATCAGTAACCGGAAGTTGAAATGGAACGATAAGAAGGATCTTCCCTGTCTTCGTATCTCAACATCAAGCTGTAGATATTTATTGTGTATAAGTTTTTCAAACTCTTTTGCCACTTCACTTTGGCGGTGCTTTATATTTCCTATTCTTTATTGAACAAGTAACCGAATAAAGATTCACGTTACGGAGCAACTTCTGGCACTCGGCCATTTGTTCCTTCTATCATTTAACAATCAGATCTGTACGGTATGATAAATACTATATTGCCAAGGCATATAATGCGATGTTCACATGAAAATGGCCCATTATTATCCTCAATATCGTGAGGTCTAAAATCACAGTATTATCTATTGTTATCTTTTTATTGCTCCCTCCCACCTCCTCCCTGCTTTGAGGATCACAACAGAGCGATAGGGTGATGTTTTAAGGCAACTTTTTTTTCAACGAAAATGTTTGCCCCCTCTGAGAGGAAGCTTTGTTTAAGGGCTCATATACCCCTGCGCGAGCTGAAAACCGAGTAAATTTGAAAAATTATTATAAAGGTTATATGATTATTAAATTGTTGGTTTTACATTTTTTTTATTTTTTTTATTTTAATATTAACATTATTTTTTACAGATATAAATGGACTACTGATGAAATGGCGACTCCTTGTCGATATCATAACTTCATCAACAATTATCCAATCTGCAAAAATAAAGAAGAATCTCGTAAAATAATGTAGTAGCAATAGTCTGACAGAGGGAATTTACTTTTATCAACAATAAAGAAATTACAGTATTTCAAACTTTAGTATGCAATGTAAAAAGACAAAACTAGTGCTTGATAATTTATAAAAAATTGTTCAACCACAAGAGTTAAAAAATCTCTCGTCAGTCTATAGAGAAAATAATTATCAAGATTAAAAAAAAAAAGTTGACAAATATTAAAAATTGACTGAGTTATCGTGCTGACACTGTGTAAAAACATAGTTTCGAGAAAAACGCGTTCCAACGCACTTCCATAGACAATGTATTTTTGTGTATGGAAAAATTGTCTGAGTTATGTTTCCGGCCAACAAAAACGGAGACATCATCGCCATTCTGAAATTAATCGCTGCAAAAAATGTATTGCATACAGTCACTGATATGTATGATAAACGCCCTATTTTGTAATTTCGATTTATTTTGTAGTTTTTCTGAACAAAAATCCCCAAAAAAGCCTATTTTTTCGGCCTCTAGAGGGGCCTAATCTGTTAAAGTTTCTGGTAGGTACAACGTGAACCCGAAGTCCGGTCACATTTATTGCTATAACTTTGTAACCGAGTGAAATTTTCTTAAAAGTTTTTTTTTTATTCTTAAAAGTATAAAGAATAAAATTCTGTAAAAAAATCGATTTTTTATTTATTTCAGGGGTCTGTGAGTCCTTAAGGATGGAAATAGGGTTAGGACAGCGTTTTCTCAATGACTGTCATGAATTTTTTTATCGTAAAAAAATAAATATAATTTATTGAAACTTTGAGAATATTTTATACATATATTTAAGTATATACTGTAAAATTTGTATACATATATTTAAGTACATACTATAAAATATTAGCGACCCCATATTGCAGGTGACAATCAGACTCAGCATTTTGCGTACATTCTGGAAGCCGCAATTTTCATCTGAAATCAAACGAGGTTGGAATTTTCCTTTATCATATGTCTCTCTTCTATATGAACCTAAATGCTATCAAAAAAATAGAAAATTTAATTTTTTATAGGGGTCAAAACAAAAAAGCATGATTTTTTGCCATTTTTTACAACTTTATTTGCAAAAAAAAAATATTTTAAATAATGATAATATATCGATTTTAGGTTCATATAGAGCACAATTCTATGAAGAAAGTAACTGCCAATTTTCAAAACGATTGGTTGAAAACTTTTCAAACTAGCGTGTACGCAAGTTAAAAAAAAGTCGTTTTCAGAAAAACGCGTTTGAAAAAATAGTACCAAGAAAAACAAGCAATGTGGGGTCACTAATATTTTATAGTATATACTTAAATATATGTATAAAAATTGTATAGTATATACTTAAATATATGTATAAAATATTCTCAAAGTTTCAATAAATTATATTCATTTTTTATACCATAAAAGAATTCATGAAAATTATTGAGAAAATGCTGTCCTAACCCTATTTCCCCCCTCAATGGCTTACGACAATAGAACGAGTCGGAATTTTCATTCAAAATTTTGGGAACATATTTTTCAATAGTTTTACTAACAATTTATGAAATAAAAAAAAATCGATTTTTCGAACCGTCCAACCCTTTTTCCCCCCTTCAATAAAAAAAAATGTTCTCAGTATTCAATGTCAGTGCGTTGAAAAGTTAGAGCAGCAACAAAGAATGCTCAACAAATTAAAAGTCTCGCAAAACCGGACGGCCCTTGTAAACTTTTTCAAAAAATGTAGACAAACAAAGAAGCTTTGATGCTCAAGATTTGTGCAATGTTTGAGCGAGATCGATCGAGTCGTTCTTGAGTTATAGCCATTTGAATTTTACAAGGCCTGCTACAAACATACGTACATACACGTCATATGAGCAGACATTTTTTTCTAACTGTGATTTTCTAACTATTTCGGTTATTCCACGTAATCCGGTAAGAAAGTCTTGAAATATTCTTTCACGAAAACATAATTTCTTCTGTGAGGAAGCAAAAAGCATAAACACGATACCACATCGCGATATATTCTCAGCACATTCGCAATACAATCACAAACCTGATTATGTTTGTCCATTAAATCATAAGTTGCTCTATGAGGAAGGAACACATGTTTGATGCGGGATTATTTTGAAGAAATATGAATTTAGCACTAATGAGAATGGGACGTCACTATTTTATCAACGAAAAGCGACGATTCTCTGTATGAAGCGTATAATGTGCATATAGAGAATGGCTTCATTATCTCGATGACGAGAGAAAATGAAAAAAAAAGTAGAGGGACGTAAACAAACGTACGTACGAATGAAACGTATGGCCCTTGGATCGATAAACTCGCGGGTCTTGCATGGAGCTGAGATGACGTAGCTCGCGTTGTCCCCTATCTCTCGGATTCGCTACGAAATTGAAGGTACATGAACGAGATATTAAAATATCTCCTTAATTATATAAATATATCGCCGCCGCTGTGTACAAAAGTTAAGGGGGTCGGCTTCACCGCAGGGAAATGCAGAAAATGACCGCAAATGCAGTAATGCACTTGTCGTCATTTTCGACCACTCTGGCGGGAGAGAGGCTGACGAGGTCGTAAATACAGGGGTGGAAGAATGTGTGGTCATTTCCGGCCATTCCCTTACACACCCTTATAGAAGGAGTGTTTAAGGGGGGAAATAGGGTTAGATCAGCGTTTTCTCAATGATTTTCATGAATTTTTTTATAGTATAAAAAATGAATATAATTTATTGAAAGTTTGAGAATATTTTATACATATATTTAAGTATATACTATAAAATATTAGCGACCCCATATTGCAGGTCACAACCAGACTCAGCATTGTGCGTACATTCTGAAAGCCGCAATTTTCATCTGAAATCAAACGAGGTTGAAATTTACTTTTATTATATGTCTCTCTTCTATATGAACCTAAATGCTATCAAAAAAATAGAAAATTGAATTTTTTACAGGAGTCAAAACAGAAAATGCATAATTTTTTGCCATTTTTTACAACTTTATTTGCAGAAAAAAATTATTTTAAATAATGATAATATTCCGATTTTAGGTTCATATAGAGCGCAATACTATGAAGAAAGTAACTGCCAATTTTCAAAACGATTGGGTGAAAACTTTTCAAACTAGCGTGTACGCAAGATTTAAAAAAGTAGTTTTCAGAAAAACGCGTTTGAAAAAATAGTACCAAGAAAAACAAGCAATATGGGGTCGCTAATATTTTATAGTATATACTTAAATATATGTATACAAATTTTATAGTATATACTTAAATATATGTATAAAATATTCTCAAAGTTTCAATAAATTATATTCATTTTTTATACTATAAAAAAATTCATGAAAATCATTGAGAAAACGCTGTCCTAACCCTATTTCCCCTCTTAATGGCTTATAACAATAGAACGAGTCGGAATTTTCATTTAACATTCTGGGAACATATTTTTCAATAGTTTTACTAACAATTTATGAAATTAAAAAAAGTCGATTTTTTCAACCGTCTTACCCTATTTCCCCCCTTAAATGAGTTGCAAGGTCGTTTGCCGCCTGAATGGGTTCAGCAGCTGTTAGGGGGACTTCCCTCCACCCCCACGTTCCTTTTTCTCAATCCGTCGACTCACTATTCCAAAAATTGACCATTCCACACCACTATGAAGTTTTTAATATGACGCCTCTTTTAAGTTGTTATTTTCCATACATTTTTACAGCAACAACTTTAGTTAACACTTTCATTAAATTTCAGGAGAATTCGGCGAAAAAGGACACGTGCCATATTATCCGAAGTACGTAGAATTTTTATGTCATATTGCATAGTTTTTGCGTTATTTTTATACAAAAAAAAACATCATCGGGTAATTAAAAAATTATCGGATGATTTTTTCTGCAAATTTTAAATCTTTTTTAAAATAATGCGCCATTTTGGCAACGATCAATATATCGAAAAAAATCCGACGTACTACTGTAGCTGTTCTTATATGTAATCGAAAAAAATTTGGTTTTATGTTCACGGTCAAAAATGGTATTAGCTACGTTTCCGCCCGTGAACTCTTCAGAAGAAAGATGTCAATGGAGAAATGCAGTGAAGTCGCCATTTAGTTATTAATTACTGCAAAAGAAAAATATTGTTTATAGATCATTAGTAGTATAATAAAGAACTGTGCATGGAATTTCCATTTGTTTCATTATTTCGGTAAAAAAAATTGCGCAAAGTATGCCTATTTTTTCTTGCTCCAGAATGTCCGAACCCCTTAAAAAAAATCTTATCTTCAAAACCAGTAATCGCGCGTGTTGTCATAGGAGCTTAACTATTATTTATATTGAATTTTATTTTAGAGAAAAGTAAAAGTTCCGAAAATAATAGACGTCATTTTGTCTTGATGATCCTCAAAATGGTCTTTTGATTGGCAAAAGTAATTCATAACTTCCTACTTTTGTGGAATCGTCATTTCCATCAGTAATTTCGCTGATACTGTTAAAAACAACTTGTTGCACGGTATGTAATTGACATAAACAAACAAAAAACTGTTCCTTCACTAGGTAAAAGAGTGATTGACGTGTTCATTCCGTCGAGTATGATCGGCTACGATTTGCTTCATACGTTACTAGGCCACTATGCCTGTCATGCAACTGAACAACTGCAGAAAACAGATATCTTACATTTTTTGTGTCAGACATTTGTTCCGTGAAAAATCGTTATATTGAAAGGAAAACGAAAACGACCAATAAATCACATCCACTAGAAACAAATACAATTTTCCAGCTCTCTAGACCACAATCACGACATTTCGGAACGAGTATTGAAAGGGTTGGCATTCCCTGCTCGACGAGGGTATCGCGTGTCTCTCAGATTCAACAGTCCGATGACACGGTGCATCGACCGAGAGAGACCTCCCGGCCCCAGCGTCGCAGTAGGTACAGTACAGTCCTCATGGGGGTTGGAAGGGGTTGAGTAGGGGTAGAAGGCTCGTTCAACTTGGGAATCTGTGTACGTACGTATTTACAGCGCTGTACCTAAAAGGACCATCACGAGCTTGAAAAAGTTTTTTTTTTTTGCGTTCACACATACTAAAATATATTTCAAAACGAATGTGAGCACGTCATGTTTCCAACTGTTTCTCACTTGCTTGATTTATATGTGTCTCGCTTACCTTTATCAAGGTACAAAATAAAGACAAATCTCTCCGCAACAATATCCGGCTTGCCATTAGTAGAATTAATATCAAGGATCATTAGTGTCGTCAGCAATTAGATGTCTCAATGATGTGCCCCAGTTTCCAAATGTATTGAACTGTACGATCCGCTACATTTAAACTATTTCCCGGGAGTGATGTCCAAGATTGTTTTTCTCGCACATGTGTAACCTTATGATTTGCAGATTATTAAGAATGAGCCGAAATATACATCGAGATGATGGTCCATGACGGTAAGAATTATACCGGGATACAGTGAGACCTTTCGCCCGGGTATCATTGCGTCTCTGTTAAATTTTGATTTTTAATAACAGTGCGGAAATAATATTGAGTCGATTAAGGAGGGAAATAGGGTTAAGGACAGCGTTTTCTCAATGATTTTCATGAATTTTTTTATAGTATAAAAAATGAATATAATTTATTGAAACTTTGAGAATATTTTATACATATATTTAAGTATATACTATAAAATTTTTATACATATATTTAAATATATACTATAAAATATTAGCGACCCCATATTGCCGGTCACAATCAAACTCAGCATTTTGCGTACATTCTGGAAGCCGCAATTTTCATCTGAAATCGAACGAGGTTGGAATTTACTTTTATTATATGTCTCTCTTCTATATGAACGTAAATGCTATCGAAAAAATAGAAAATTGAATTTTTTACAGGGGTCAAAACAAAAAATCATGATTTTTTGCCATTTTTTACAAATTTATTTGCAAAAAAAAATTATTTTAAATAATGATAATATTCCAATTTTAGGTTCATATAGAGCGCAATACTATGAAGAAAGTAACTGCTAATTTTCAAAACGATTGGTTGAAAACTTTTCAAACTAGGGTGTACGCAAGTTAAAAAAAAGTCGTTTTCAGAAAAACGCGTTTGAAAAAATAGTACCAAGAAAAACAAACAATATGGGGTCGCTAATATTTTATAGTATATACTTAAATATATGTATACAAATTTTATAGTATATACTTAAATATATGTATAAAATATTCTCAAAGTCTCAATAAATTATATTCATTTTTTATACTATAAAAAAATTCATGAAAATCATTGAGAAAACGCCGTCCTAACCCTATTTCCCCCCCTTAAAGGCTTATAACAATAGAACGAGTAGGAATTTTCATTTAAAATTTTGGGAACATACTTTTTAATAGTTTTACTAACAATTTATGAAATAAAAAAAATCGATTTTTTGAACCGTCTAACCCTATTTCCCCCCTTAAAGTGGCCACTGCACTCACAGTGAATTCCATTATGGACTTGGCAATTCTAGAGTAGGAATGCCAAGTCACGTAGTAGTCATCACATAAATATGATGCTTTATTGGAACGTGTCCAACGTCAAGTAACGTTCCAGTACCTTCGTTCAATCATTCATCAGTAACAGTTATCACTGCCCAGTGCAGTTTACAGATAATAGAAATTTTCACTCTTGCAGAGCGATACGAGATGTTGCGGTAGCAAAACATAACTTGTGCGATCTTTATTATTATCAGTGTTCCCATCGTATTGGGAATTACCATTTAGCAACCTGACCTCTGTCGGCCCAATTTCAAACCACTCTCTACCAGTCGGTGCCCGATGATTACTATGCGAATGTGTAACGTTTTAATCAAAATTAAAAATATACAGCCTCGTCACAGCAACAATATAATAAATGAAAATCGAGAGAACATTGACGATGTTGATTTCGAGGGGTAGAGATTTTCAGCCAACGCGAATAATCAAAAACCATTTTAATTCTGTCGTGTAAACAACAAGAGGCCCGACTAAAATTGCATAATTGCGGAAATATGAACAATTTATAGATATAACATCATGTCATGTCCCGATCGCCACTTGGATGAATGACCGCTTAATCGTGGACTGCCTGGCGCGCTGACTGCTGAGTGCGAGGCATTTTTATTGAATTTTTGATGTAGTAAATACAACGGAAACGCCGTCAAAACAAAGCCGTCTGTATCGACACAGGTTTTCCGCAGTTTCCCTGTGCCCATGGCAATTGCCATACAGTGTAACTAACACGTGCGCGGACACAATGGAAGTTAGGGCAGCTTAGCGAAGTGCGGGTATGATGTGATCGGAGGAGACGTGAAAAGAATGGAATTGAGTCGTGCGCAAAAATCGGGCTAAACGTGGGAACAATGAAAAATACAAAACATAATAAAGGTAAAGCTTTACGCAGTGTATGCTTTTCCAGATGACAACGCTAAGTGATTTAGCGTTGCATCCGTTGCACTAAGGCAGAATCAGGGCGGCTCGTACTTTGTCTGACTATGAAAAGTTGTAACTTAAAAATGGCCGAGATTGCAAAGACTATAGAGCACATAGTTTACTAATGCATTCCGCTATCTATACGCTCTTCCTCTAGCGCGCTTTGTATACACAACGGACGATAGGACGGTCAAGAATCTTGATTGAAATAATTCAAAGTGGGAATCCTCGTGATATTCCCCAACCTGGATTCGCAAATCAGCAATAGTTCCACTCATCTGAATTCTGCGAATTGTATCTGGGTATCATTCTCTAAATAATTTCACAATTTGACTCTGTTAATTCAACTTTGGACCATCTACGCTCGATTCAACTGTCTTTGATAGTGACGTGAGAAACAATTTCTCACCATTAATTCCGCGATTTCTAATCCGAACGATTTGCGCAGAACTCAACGAGCGATGATTTCGTTGCGATGGCGCTATCGCTAGATGTATCAAAAAGCGAGGCGATTAACTTATCTACCTATCTCACCGACTGTAGTAGAAAAAGCATACTCGAAGGCGTAATTGATCACGAGCTTCATTGAATAACGAATCCATAACGAGTATAGGCGCAGTTCAAACGTCATCAGTTCTCGTCTGTTCAATCGTAGACGCCTTCTCCTGATAAACTCCCAGCTAAAACATAGCGGTGAAGTTTGAAACGTGGCAAAATTGAAACGTCTCTCTGAGCTCTAGGCTCTGGCGAATGACAAATGACGATCGATCGTTCACAAAGCGGTTATGAATTGAACGAATAATATAAATATTTTCTTCCACAATTAAACAAGACGTTGTTCTCTGGAACGCCAATGATTTTCGGACCATGAGAGCCCAAGCTATAATTAAAAAAAGGTTTCATTGTGATATCGGGTGCGAAAGGCAACCGTTTCAAAGAAAAACATGATGGTTTCCGTCACGGCCACCACGGACGAAATGATCAACAATTTATTTTTCATATGAAAGGACGAGTTTATCCTCTGCAAAATCAATAATTTTTGGATAATAGAAGTCCGATCTATATTTGAAAAAAAGTTTCATTCCGATATCGGTTGCGGAAGCCACTAGTGTCAGTGAAAATTCGAGTAGTCACACGCAGCAAGGACAAGGCCCTAATGGATTACATTAATTTTTTTCACCTACACCATGGAGTTTGTTCTCCGGAACAACCGTGGTTTCGGGATGCTAAAAGTTCATTCTACAATGAAAAAAATATTTCAGCTCGAAAACAGTTGCGGAAGGCGTTCGTTCTGACGAAAATTCGTGGCATCATCCCCCCCCGGTTTCGCTATTTTGACGTCCCTCATCTATTTGTCATTCACCCAGAGATCAGACTTCAGAGAGACGTTTTGATCTTGCAACGTTTCTGGTAATTCGTCTCGCGTCCATGTACTTTCGAGAATTAGCCCAGTGTCCGGGCAGCTAAAAAACACGCACTCGTTTCACGCGCGTCTCACGTTGCCACATTTAAAGTATGCACAAAACTGCCGGCTCTATTTCGTCAACACCAACGAGAGGGGTCGGCCAGAGGTTATTTCCTCGTTGTTCCCAAGAACCGGAGGCATCGGCCCTACGGCCAGAGGTAACGAATTGCTGGTGGTACTGGTGTTGTTGCAGGTGGTGCTGGAAGGTGCATGTGAGTTGGTTGTATGGGCTGAAAGTTGCGCGCGTCGTTTTCCCCACCAACCGCCATACCCTTCCTGTACTTGGCGGTTTCATCCCCCACACTCTCGCGAAAGTTCGTTCGATACGCGCGCGCGCGCGTCTACGGGAATCGTCTCTACGCTACCTAGTCTCGGACCAGTGCCGCCACAGCTCTCGCAAGAGACGCCCGTGATTTTCAACCCCTGCGTGCGCGCGCGCCCTCTTCCTTCCCCCGCGTTTTTCAACAGGGTTTATAAAACGTACACACGTACAACCACAGGACGGAATACCAAGCGTTTCGACGTTGTTACCAATACGGCGGGCCTGGTTTTCGTTATCGAGCCTCCCACCTTCGTTCCAATAGCCGTGTGTTTATTCGCGCTGTTTGCCCGTGTGCTATCGGTGTTCGGTAATGTCGTTTCGTGCCTGTTGTATGTGGTCCTCGTGTTTAAATTATTTCTATAGCGGTGATTATTAAAATGCACGATGGTCAAGTATTTGTGGGACGTGTAACAGTTTTCTCTTTCTCGACTAACACAAAGAACGAAGAAACGAACATCATTATGCCACTAAGGTTCATTGTCATCGGGTGAGAACCCAGTGGCATGGTGTCAAACAATCCCATTAATTACTGAGCTTCACGAAGTGATTGGTCCGTGTCCTTATTGGTATGGGACCGTGCCGATTGTAAGCGGCGAACCGTGGTAATAAATTAAGTGCTGGAGGAGTTGTGCCGAAGAGCGTCGTCGTGCTTCTCGGGGTCCACGGCGACGAGAAAATCAGCGAACCAACCCACCAAGAGACAAAATCATCAAGCTGACAGAGAGAGTCAGAGAGGACTCGAACTTTTTGGCCCATCGCCCGCGTCGTTCGAACTTTTCAACATGCGACATGCACTGTCGCATGTAGAAGAAACAAAAAAAAAATCAAAATAAAATTAACACATGGCTCTTGGATCGTTCGATGATTAAGTACGGAGTTTATTTATCGATTTTCATTTCTTCGTTTCTCGTATTGAAATTTAACTGACCGGGAAATCCTAATAGTACGACGATAATGCCACGATAGTTTATAGATAAAGTTCAAACCATACTTGGTCACCAGGCCGAGAGGATCGTTCTCGAACGTAACATATATAAAATAAAATAAATAATGATGAAGTAATATTAGTAATTTTTTATGTGCGCAACGTTACAATCACGATGTGACTCACTGCGACCCCTTTTACTGTATGCAGAGCAACCGTAGTTATTGCGTTCGCGTGACCCAGTGCGTGCTGCTCTCGTCTCGTCCAGTCAAACACGACGACGTATTTTATCATTTTCGTTTTTCCTTTGCTCTTTATACATATACTTTTTTTATCTCGTTCGCGGTTGTACACAAACGTTGACGATGTAGGCGGACTCGAGAATCGTGATAAAGTGACAATAATAAAAATCGACCGACAAGCGAGAAGCTCGTGAACATTTTTTTCAACCCGAATCAAGAGTACGCTACCGAGGAATGTTGGATGATGATGGAAGGATGAAAGAGAGAAGTCACCGGCGTTACGGTTGAATCTCGCGGGAGGAGCCAGAATCGCGAGGGAAAAGAACCCTCGCCAACCCCTAACGTCGATCGTGTTAAGAGGGTCAGGGGTGATACGACAGATGTGTACGGGTTTCCTTACACTCAATCCCATTTCATCTTCTTCGCTTCTCGCTACTTCGCCCTCGTCTCTTCTCCTAGACTCAACGAGCCCGCGGCGGGGAGGGGGGAGGGGGATTTTAGATCCGCAGCTCGTTCGATTGACTTATCGCCAGTCCTCGAAAAAAACAACGATTTAATCACGACAACCCCTCGAACATGAGCAATGTAATATTCGTGTCTGCGTGGAGGATAAATGTAATCTTCGAAATTTCACGACTTTCCTTCATCCCTTATGGATGTGATATGAACGTAACGAAAAGGAATCACCATTTGGTCAGTTAGAAACAAAATACACGACTTAAAATATATTATAAATTATTTAATAATTAACGAGGATCGAAGAACGGTAATAACAAGGCAGTGATTCTTTCGATCGAATTTTTCCTATCTTTCGCGCGTACACGACGATAAAATTTGTGTATATATAAAAATTATATCAATCGTTGCTAACGTGTAATTAATTTAAACGCTCTTGGAGCAACAGTGCCGAATGAATGTTATAAACAAAGTGGCAGATAATGATCTGAAGCCCGGTACGCTACGGAAAAGAGTGACGGAAATAATTTACCGGTGACGCTGATATCGGTTTTGTTCGTTCGTCATTGTCGCGAGCATCAGTGGAAACAAAAACATCTAATAAACGAACAGGAGTACTGACTTCAGTGACAAAATAGGAAAAAAGTGCGTAAATTTGATGTTAATTCTCTTTAAACAAACGGCGAAGAGAATTCGAAGTGAATTTTGAAGAAAAAAAACCAGCTTAAACTAGCATCAAACAAAATCGTGTAGTGCAGTAGGCTTTGATAATATATTTTATTCGCGTTATAGGAGTATAGAACGACGAAGTGTGTCAGGAATCAGATCCCTATTTACTTTTAAAGCCTCGGTACATTCCTTAGAACGCCGACTCCTCAGCTTCGATTGCCAACCTCCGCAATCTTAATATTTTATAACTTAAGGAGATGCTCATCCGATGACTGTGACTCATAGATAACGTAACGTCCTCGTCGATATAAGGAACTTAAAGAAACTAATAACCGAAACACACCCTCAGAATAATACATTAACACGCTTATCGTACGAGAATACGTAAGGGATATTACGCCGAAGATTACTTGCAACAACAACAATTATATAATTTAACATTAAAAATTCACATAGATAGATCGTTAGATGGGTAAAAGTGACAAGGAAAAACGAGCATGCTGATATAATTCGACCACCAGCTGATTGGAACTGTTTCTGCGTGGTGCAGTGACGTTTGCTTGACGCCAAAGACTCGTCAGAACGCTCGTAACAGAGGATAGTGACAACAACAAAAACTACGAACAATAGATATCCAACCTGAGAAAGTAATTAAATAAGAATACAGTCAAATGGAAGTAAGGAGATTGAAGAAATGGAGAAAGCGTGACTTTACCGAATAACTCAATTCAGGCTGACAGTAGACTTACAATAGAGCTCAGAGCCCCTTATCTCTGCAAGGTACGTGTGATCCCGAACCTGCTATTAACTACGTGCTGAAAGGATCCACGTATTAGCATCAGCTATCGTCAGGCCATCGGCAGTGAGAAATGGGAGATATATCAGATAAAGAACAAGAAAGGATATCCTCTTTCATTTTCACAGCCCCGTGAATGCCCGGGCGAATTTAAAAATCATTTTGACCATTCAACCGGGACAGATTCAAAGGAATACAAATGTAGGACAGTCGAGTTCGTACAAGAGTTTTTTCTCCTACTCGACCGACAGATGACCCGAAAGAAAAGATACGAAGTACCTTCGTACTTGGAGGGTAGGGTAATTATCGATAGGAAGTAGAAGGTCGTACTCAAAGAGAAACAACACAGTCGATACTTCTGAAATTCAGAAAGATCCGAGACACGAGAAATATTCTGAGAAAGTGCGTGGACGTGCGACGAGTTCGGATCGCTCGTTCTCTCGAGATAAATTGCAGACGTTCTTTATTACAGGACATCAACGATTCCTCTTGTGAAATAAGGCTTGCTTTGTTCTCCTGATAAAACAATTCGTGAAAGACAAGCTCAATTTAAGGACGGTTAAAACGATATTACGATCAAGGATATATCGTAAAAAAGACGATTGACGGAAGAGGTCGGATAACAAGAAGAAACAGGTCTGTCGAATACGAGATCATGCAGCTTGCGAAAAAGCATGCCTCTATATTGGGAATGATGCTCTTATTGATGTTGACCGGGACCTGCGAATCTGTTCGGTGCCAATGACATCTCGACGAGGCGGGGGGTTCGAGGGGTCCTCGAGCAAAGGTCCTCCGAGTCCCTCGAGCAGCGGTTCGGAGGACAACGGTTTCGTGAATCGTCCACGGGTAGCTGGTCTCTATGTAAAAAATCTCAGCAGAGAGGAACTCGATAGTCTCGCTGAAGAGGGTATTTACGGTCCAAAGGGTGATCCCAGGGAACGAGGGGTTCGCGAAGTTGGCGGTGGTAGTCAAAGAAGTCTTAATCTCCCTGGAACCAATAGAGATTTCGATTCATCCCTCTCATTGAACTATAATCGAGTTACGGTGTCGCGGACACCGCAGCCGGTGAGAAAGTCGTCGGGAAGTGGAAGATTTTATCAGCAAGATTCGACATGCAGTGGGAGAAGATTCAACGCTCGTCTGGACGAGTCCCTGACGAGTGGTGGGGAATTACGTGGTCCTACGGGACCTGGTTTCGGTGGTACGACAAGACGATCGGACTTTCGGATACCATTCCCAACCGAAACGAGAAGTAGCCTGATCAACGTGGCCAGACGATCGGAAGACTCGGGCCCGGGACGTGACGATTCCTCGGCGAGAAGTTCACCGGAGTACGAGGATCCCACGAGGTCGTCCAAGCAGTCCGACGACGATTCCTCGAGACTATCGCCAACTGGTTACGAGGCTTTTGATCAAGAGGATAGTCCGGAGAGATCGGGATCTGGGGATGTCGCAGGGCTACCGCATTACGGTGATGACACTTTCGAGGATTCCGACGAGCATATGGAAGACGTCGACATTGGTTCATCGCATACACTCGTCGACGAGGAGATGGGCGATAGAACTGGCGACAGAAGAGTAGATGAGAATTCACCCCCATCGTACTCGGTAGCAGCGACAGCGTTGAGTCCACCCGAATACGAGCTCGGTGATTCGCTGTCGCCACTTTTTCCCCGGTGTCCACCGCGATCATACGGTAGCTCGCAGTACGGCGAGGCCAAGCCCAGCGGTGATGTGATACCGGGATTCGTCACTTACGAAACACGCCAGAGTCTTCGCGAGAACAATGATACTGGTTCCAATGAATCGAGCAGAGCCGAGGGCTTTTTAAGCCCGCAAAGTCCCGGTCCTGACAATAAGTCAAGTCCCAATGACGACGAGGTTCAGGAACCCGAACACTTGCCGAAGAAGATGCCAACGCGATTTCGTTCGCAGGACAGTACACGATTGCGACCACCGTTGGTATGTACAGCTGGAACTTCGGCCGATTCTGGCACCGGTGACTCTGGGAGTGCAGAAATTCAGGCGGACACTCTCGGCAATCTCCAACAATTGGGACCCGATGAACTCGAGCAAAAATCAAATAGTAACGAGGGTCGATCACCGGGTGACACAAAGACACCGGGCAAGGGAGGCAAACAAACCGTCAAACCATTCACGAAGGAGAGCCTCGACAGGCTTGAGAATCGAACGGTTCAGCTAGTACGAGAATATGGCTTTCAACCACGCAGAAAAACGTCGGTAGAGGACGGGGCGGTGCTTCCAAACAAGTTCGAGCCTTTTCCATCCGATCTTTATGGCAGACCCCTCGAGGAAATCGATAATTTCATTTACGACGAGGTAAGTGCGACATCCATCATCACTGATATGTATTCATGTTTTTTCATCGTACATACTTTTGTTCTTCAATATTTCACTATTCACAACGATCAAAACTTGATAATCGGACGTCCACTTGAATGGACTGGAAACCTTTTACCGATTATCAACAATTTTGGGTCACATCGTAGTTGATTCAATCCTATAAGACATGGCTCTTATAAACTGACAACTAAGCAAGAGCAAAATATAACTATGTCGAGGCTGTGTCCTGGTAGTGCGTAGTTATATAAATTTATCGAACGTTACGAAACTCTTGCAGAATAGCCAACAGTAATATCTGTGTCCCTGGACACTTTTCCCCCGTCCTCATCGTTCTCAGTACTTATAGAGCTGTTGAACAAGCTCAGTGTGGTACTTCTACCGAAGTCTTTTAATTAGCAGCATCGACTAACAAATTGAATGGAGAAAGAGGACTGAAAACTTCGTCGTTATTTTCGCGCACGAGCCAATTCTCCATTACGTACGTTATGTTTGAAGCATATCTCTCTTCTTCTCCGTTCGGAGCTGTAACGGAATAATAAATGTTGTTATACGAGCCCCTTACTGACGCTCAATCGGAAAGTGGCTGTTCGGAGAAACAGGACAAAAGGGACAAAACGCTGTGGTAGTGAGAAACACGATTGGCCAGAGGGATTAAATCCCGACGGGCCATGATTGTATTCCCGTTTTCATTAAATATACAATGACAAAATAAAGAGAGCGAAACAAGATGGACGACTATGTCCTGAACGATTATGTGACAGTTGAAAGCAGAGGTGAAATAGAAAAATGAGTTGAATGCTCGGCTCTTGAATGGTGTAGGGATGCTGGAGAGCTTGTGAAGTGGAAAAAAATGGGGAAGATAAAACACGGAGCGTGGTACTTCGTATTCTGCAATACGGTTTAACAGGTTAACACTGACTTACGTTCCCGAAATACAGTCTTAGAAAGTATCATGGAGCACTTGGCAAGAGGGGTCCGAAGCATTACTTAATTTTTCATTACGACTCCATTCCACTGCGGGGTCGAAGGTATCCTCATCTTCGTGTCTCGAGAACGGCTCACCTATTTCCATTCTTTCGTGTTTCTAACAATATTGCCCAACATTTTAGATATCGAAAATTTTCCGCAAACTGATATACACGTGAATTTTGTCAATAAATGTAAACATAAACCTTTACATAGCTCGATCTTCGTTACCGATAAAAATGGCTGTATGGCTAAAAATCCGCCACACATACGAAATTCATATGTGCAAGGTTTCGCAATAACTTTAAAAAAATTGAAGTGTTACGTTCCGTTCGTGTGTGGGGATGGGATTCTAAAAATCTGCTGTAAGTTCGATCGACCATGCACTTTTCCTTTGGACCCAAAAATCGTAAAGCAATGCACGCGATAAGATCTTATGAATAGGACACGAGGGGAGAGACAGAAGGAATTTTAAGAACTCATCCGTGTCGCTTTGTGACATAAGATTTCGATGGAAACTTCTGCCTGTGGTAAAAGTCAAACTTAGCAGAGCAGAAAAGAAGTTTCACTGTGACGTTGAAAGTTTTTTTCACAATTCGATTTTCGTCTCTGTGAAAAGTCGGGCTTCTTAAGTCCGAAGCAAGAGTGTTCGCTCGTCTCTCACGAGTGCTCGGGACTTGTAGCAATAGGATATAGAAGTAAACCGAAAGCCAGCACGAAGGAGTCTCTTTGAAATAGAACCTTTCTAGGATTTTCGTATGCAAGTTTGTCGAAGCCCTCCTTTCCACAACTTGTATATCTCGGCTCCGGATCGTAAGCGAGCATTTTTCTTCTTTGTCATTCCACGGTTATTTACTCGCATTGCTTCTCTCGTACTCTATAATGGCTATGTCTAGGTGCTCGCATGTCAGTCAAGCGTTATTTCCTTCAACGAGAAACCAGGAAATACCGAAATCCCAACCTCGTTTCGTATCTCGCATGCTCGAACAACGTTCCGGCAAAAAATATTTTAACGATTTTATGTACTTTGAAACATTAAGAACATTGATGTTCAAGAACATTAAGGGATAACACCGCTCTAACGGCAGAAAAAAAGGCCTAACTTTGACGATTTATTTTGGGATTATGACAAAAGGAATAGGATTTCTTTTCAGAGAGTTTATTTAACACATGTTGAAGTATGAAAAAAAAATTGTTTATTATCATTTTTATACAAAATGGCGGGGACAGAACCCATCTTGAAAATCGTCTTTTTTTTAAAACACCTTCACGGGCGGGACGGTTTTCTCGTAGAGTATAAGACCGGGATCAAAAAACTAAAAAATGTTATAATCTGCATACTATTGGCTACGGGACTACGCAGGGGTTTTTTTTTAATCAAATTTTGCAGAAATGCTGCACTTTTGAAAAAGTGAATCGATTTTTAGCCAAAAAATACAGTAAATTGTTTATAAAATAGAAAGTTTAGATTAAATCAAAAAACGCCTATGTACTCCGATAAAGAATGTAATTACGAAGCTACTATCAAAATTTTTAATCGATCCATGCAACGGTGTTCAAGTAATACCTCCTTCCAGTTTCAAAAAGACGATTTTCAAGATTGCCTCTGTCGCCGCCATTTCGTGTATCAAAATGAAAAAAAAAAAATTTCTTTCATACTTCAATATGTGGTAAATAAACCCTCAGAAAAGAAATCCTATTCCTTTTTTCATATTCCCAAAATAAATCGTCAAAGTGAGGCCTTGTTTTCTGCCGCTAGAGTGGTGTGATCCGTTATACGAGGGGGGACCGAAAAAAAACGGGAATTTCGTCATAATTTCTTTATTTTTAAATATTTTTACACCAAATTTTGATCACCTTCAAATTATTCTCCTTTGACCACAACGCACCTCTGCAAACGATCCTTCCAATGTTCAAAACATTTTTTAAATTCACTTATCGGGATGTTCTTTAGGCCTTCCAGCGATTTTTGTTTCACCTCCTCCACAGGGGCAAAACGCTTTCTTCTCATGTCCCTTTTGACTCTGGGGAACAAAAAAAAATCACAGGGGGCTAGATCCGGCGAGTGGGGGGGGGGGGGGGGGTGGACAATTGGTGTCATGCAGTTCTTGGTCAAAAACTACTTTACGGAGAGAGCGGCGTGGGCCGGCGCGTTGTCATGATGGAGGAGCCAGTCACTTGTGCGCCAAAGATTTGCCCTTTTCTTCCGGATACTCTCCCTCAATCTTTTCAAAACCTTCACGTAGAACTTCTGGTTGACAGTTTGACCCAGAGGAACGAACTCCGCGTGCACAACACCTCTGCAATCGAAGAAACAAATGAGCATTGTCTTGATGTTTGACTTCACTTGGCGAGCTTTTTTCGGACGAGGAGAGCGAGGTGTCTTCCACTGGCTTGATTGCTGCTTTGTTTCGGGGTCGTATCCATAACACCACGATTCATCACCAGTAATCACCTTGGAAAAAAGTTCAGGGTCCTCTTCGAGCTGATTTTGAAGTTCAAAACATGCCTGAAGTCGACGCTTCCTTTGCTCGTCTGTGAGAAGGCGAGGGACAAATTTGGCTGCAACTCTGCTCATGTGCAAATTTTTGGATAAAATCCTCTGAATTGAACTCCATGATATCCCAGACATCTCACAGAGTTGATCAATGGTTCGGCGACGATCTCCACGAATGAGAGCGTTGGTTTTGTCGACGTTTTCGTCATTTCTTGACGTTGAGGGGCGTCATGAACGGGGTTGGTCTTCAATTGACATTTCTCCATTTTTAAAACGTGAAAACCACTCGTAGACTCTGGTTTTACTTAGGGCAGCATCTCCATAAGCAGTCTTTAGCATTACAGTAGTTTCCGCGGCCGATTTCCCCAACAGGAAACAACATTTCACAGCCGCGCGTTGCTCTGGACAATCGGGCATCACGTTTTCGCCGAAATGGAAAAAGTTGTTTCACTGCAAAAATTCCCACGGGCGAACCGATGCACTCACGGCGACAGAACTTCGCACACTAACTCAGGAGACGTGTCCCCAACGGACACCTGGTCGAGCAATGGGTTCCTCCACTCTCCCTCCCCGCCGCAGCGCAATTCCCGTTTTTTTGGGTCCCCCCTCCTAGTGTGATCCCTTAAAGTAGAGGATTATTGGAGGATTGCTAGTATCGAATTAAGTGAGAATCGATGGTTCGATTTAGGTTTCAGGAAACTTCGAATCCTTCGTAATATTACTGACCACAAAATGAGATTACATGGATTGAAAAGCTGGCGGAAAAGGGATACAAGCGTAAACCCTATAAATTGTTTATTTGTAATTTTGATAGATTCTCAACGCTTACCGTATGACGATGCCAATAGTTAGAAAACCACATTCTCGTAGAGGGGCTTGAATTTATTCAAATTACGACCAAGTGCCGTAACGTTTTATCTTTTAGATTTTTATTTAAGTCAGAAAAATCGGCGTTACTTTAGGAGCGTAGAAAGTCTCGCGCAAATGTCATCTGTTTATTCGTCATGTCAATAGACAAGCCCGTTTGACGGTTTGCACGATCCGAATATCTCAACCTCACGTGAGCAAAAGCCTGCGTGAACAAACAGACTTATCCAGTTAATGGAAGTAAAACGAACTGCAAATTGAAACCTGCACATCGCTTCCTCGTAATTTTAGCGCGCCCACAAAGTTTCTCATGGAAAACGATTCGTATAGGGGAGAATTTCTGAGGAAGTAACGTGCACGTTTCTATTTGCACCGGTTTTATTTTTCCCCCCATTCCGCAATTCGTAAACTGTAATCCGTCGGAAGGAGATAAAGCAGGCGATTGTCGTTACTAAATTGACACGGTGATCGGTCGTCATTTTTATTTGTGGAAATAAAATAGATGGCGCGGTACATCGTGAATCATTTTTTTCTGATAATCACTGCTATTATTCTTGCCAATTGACTTCGTGTCGCACCGTGACTTAGGGCAAAGCTTTCGTGGTGATGGCGGTGGCAGGGTTGTGGTAACGTCCGCGGAACCGCAACGCGATACATGCACTAATGTCACGCCAACGTATGAAAAAACTTTGGCTTTGGCGTACACAACGGGGGTGTGTGTGTGTGTGCTTTTGTGCGTTTGCATGAGCGAAGAGAGGGATGAGGCATGAGAGAGAAAGGGATAGGTTATAGAGGAATGGGACATTGGAAGCATACGTGGCGTATCGGAAACGCGCATGTGAAAGAGACCAGACCGTTCCTACACTGGCTGTCCGACTGTTATTCCTGCGGTTGCGGATGAAGTCCATTCTGATCCGTCGCGGCGGGAGCTTTTCACACACAATGTAATAATGGACATCCTTCACCCACATTTCTCCTATACGTTTTCATATAACGGAATACATTCGACCGGTTTCGTCGGGAACTTGGAAAAAGAAAAGAAAAAAAAAACGGCAGGGGGACGCCAGCCGATCCTTCAATCCACAATGGCTTGATGACCAGAAAATTAAACACGAGACATTTTCACACCATTTCGAGCTGTCTGTGAACCACACAATTTTTTTACTGTATTTTCTTCTTCACGGATATTACAGTGGAGGCAAGAAATGGCCCGAACTAATTTCGACATGTTTTCGAAAATTGGTGCGCTCGTTATCATCTAAAAGGGTAATTTGATCATGAGGACCGTTATCGATTTTGTTTAAATTCACGAAGCAAATTCCTTGACACGAAACAACATTTTTTCGGTTATTTCGATTAGGCCCGCGCTCGTAACCGGTCGGTCACTTCCTTGTGTCACTCTAAAATATACTCGAAGGTGAAATGAATGAATAATGGTGAGGATCAGAGCCTCGTTGAGTTGCCACGGAATTTCCCCATATATAGTCCGTTCGAGAAGATAAAAACCGTCATAATCAGAAAAAAATTAATATTAAGATGAAATATTTTTTTTTAAATCGAAGTAAATGTTATTAGCTATTGCGCAATTAGCTAATATCTCGTTCAATCACCTCCGTTACTGATTGGAGCCTGACACCCTTTTCTCATACTCTCGACGAGATTTTCTTTGCGTTTACAAAGTTCCCCAAATATGCATTGTTATAGGGTGTTTTACTGTGCTCTGAAGAATCTTATTACTTTTCGATAAGGAAGAGTACCTCCTCTTTTGATAAGGAAGAGTAACTCCTCTTTTGATAAGGAAGACCATGTCCGGAAAGATGACTCGTCCGTGAAATTTTCCTTTATCCACGCCAGTCGTTTTTCCACGTGCTTTTCTGACAATAAAGGTTTCTTCAAAGTTGATCGAAAAGACAGGCTTTCTTTTTCAAGCAGGCGACTTCGAATCGTGTTTAGAGGGACGTGAATTCGTTTTTTTGCGGAGTTTTATTTGGGCACAGCGCAGCGAAAGGCCTGGCTTGTCTTGAAAAATGACGTAAGTTCGTTTTATCCTCCTTTGTTGTTGTCGTTTTATCCTCCTTCGTTGTTGTCGTTTTATCCTCCTTCGTTGTTGTTCGTTGTTGTCCGGCGGGGCCGGAAGGGGCTTCCCCCTTCCGGCAGATCGTCTACATTTCCAACCTCCAAATATCGCTTTAGCCGCGTCTCAGCGAATGCGTCGGACTTAGGCTTATATTTTGCAGCCACTTTATACGTCAGTTTCGGTCCTTTTGCATCATCTACCAGAAGCACCGCCTCGTATCGATCAGGAATTTTGCACTCGTTGTGAGGATAACGAATTCACTGACATCAACAACATAATATACCCGGCAAACTATATATTGCCGCAAAAGAGCACGGGACAAAGATTCAAACGAATGAGGGTAGATGGCGCTGCGATGGCTTCTCACCAAATGACGACGGTTGCTTTCTTCTTGAACAGACTGTATATTCACTGGTTTATGTGTTTCTCGATCTTATAATAAAGAGTGTTTTTCTAAGTGCTCCCTTCTCTAGCAACTCTTTCGTGAAATAAAATTGAATTCTTTCGCCAAAATTTATTCGTATGTTTATTCGTCGATTCTCGAATAAATTCGATCGGGAGCGGCTCGTATCTTACAACATGTGCCAGTTATGGTGGTTCAACGCCACGCGCAGTGTCTCATCGGTTTTCCTCGTATTCCAAAATCTACATAATTTCTACTATTTTCCGACATAATTTCAATTATTTAATTACATTAGAAAATTACCAATAAAATCATATTTGAAACGAACATAACTTAAGGGTTCACATACCGCTGCGTTCGCTGAAAACCGATTCATTTTAAAAAATTATTATAAAGGTTGTATGGTCAAAACCAAAATTAAATTGTTGATTTCACATTTTGCATTAACTTTTCAATCATAAGAAAAAAATTTAAAAAAAAATAATAATAATAACATTATTTTTTACGGGTGTAAATGGACTACTGATTAAAACCATGGCGCCTCCTTGTCGACATAACTTCACCAAAAATTATCCAATCTGCAAGAATAAGGAAGAATCTAGTAAAATAATGTAGTAGTAATAGTCTGACGGAAGGAATTTATTTATTTTTTTCAAAAATAAAGAAATTACAGTATTTCAAACTTTTGTATACAATTTAAAAAAAAATAGTTTTTAATAATTTATAAAAAAATGGCCAAGCAAAAAATTAAAAAAAGCTCTCGTCAGACTATAAAGAAAATAATTATCATGATTTTAAAAAAAAAGTTAAAAAATATTAACAATTGACTGAGTTATCGTGCCGACAATGTCTAAAAACATAGTTTCGAGAAGAACGCGTTTGAAGTTTCTGGTAGGTACAACGTGAACTTACGTCTAGTCTTCCATTTATTGCTATAACTTTGTAACTAAGCGGAATTTTCTTAAACTTATTTTTTAAATTCTTGAAAGTATAAAGAATACAAATCTGGAAACAGAATGGATTTTTTGAAAATTTCAGGGCTATGTGTGCCCTTTAATCTAACGGGCATCGAGATTTCCCTTCGAAAAATGTTCAAACCATAGATGTTTCACCGGTGGACCCTCGCGAACCAATAGTAAAAAATTACGCAATTATATTCATATTTGTCCAATTTTTTTCTGGCTGCTTAAGGTAGTCTGGTAAGGGGGTCTGGTAACTGAAGCCGATTTTCATGTCTTTTTTGGAGAGCGTTTTTTTGTAGGAAAATCAAAATGAATCGTTTCGGATATTTAGGATGTTTTTAATTACATATTAAAGATACAAAAAAAATTTTGTTTCAAACAATTTAACAGTTTATTATTGTTATTATTATTGATCGAAGTTGGCACCTCGAAAAAAAAGCGCGTGGGTGGCCCCGGTGATTTTGGCTCTTGATGTTATCTGAAATAAAAAATTCTTGATAATTCTTAATCTATAGACATGTCATTCTGGTCGGAACTACTGAAGTTAAATTTCATGGATAAATAACAAACTGGCAGACTTAGGAAAAAAGTTTTTTTTTCCAAAGTCTGCCCCGGTGATTTTGGCTCTTAATGTTATCTGAAATCAAAAATTCTTGAGAATGACATGTCTATAGATTAAGAATTATCAAGAATTTTTTATTTCAGATAACATCAAGAGCCAAAATCATCGGGGCCACCCACGCGCTTTTTTTCGAGGTGCCAACTTCGATCAATAATAATAATAAACTATTACATTTTTTCAAACAAATTTTTTTCTGTATCTTTAATATGTAAATAAAAACATCCTAAATATCCAAAACGATTCATTTTTATTTTCACACAAAAAACGCCCTCCAAAAAAGACATGAAAATTGGCTTAAGTTATCAGACTACTACCTTAAAATAATGGTGGAATCGAAAGAAAAAGGGGAATAAAATGTATTCTCGGCCAATTGCCACGAGATATTTGTTCCAAAAGCCTTCGACGGCCTCGATACGAAAATTTTCCACCGCTCCTCCTTTGTATTCCGAAATTTGCCGATATTTTTTCTTTATCATTATCCACCAAACAACTATCCATTGTTGGGAAGTAAATGCGAAATGAAAATATTGAGATGAAGTATGAAAGTACATACTATATAACGTATAAAAAAAAAACGCCGAATTGGGGTCCAGCTTTTAATACGTAGCGGATAGATATCTTCCATCGATCATGACGGTTCTATATATTCGTGGCTTTGGCGCAAACCATTGAAAACCGAGGATTGAAGTGGTGTGTCCAGAGTGCAGCGCCGGTACACATTGCCAGCATATGTATGGGTGTATGTGTATGTATAAATCCATACGAGGTATGACTATGTAGAAGAGAAGCGATTATCGGAAGAGCTTTAGTGGTTAAGCTTGACCATTGGTCAGCCACTGGCCAATGATCTTGCAACCCACTTATCACCTATACCGGGCTGTAGAATGATCACATGTTGCTCATATTTCGATATACATTTCACCCATGCACAAACAATATATGATCAGCTGTCTGTCCATATGGGAAATGGCTGTGCCAACTAAACCAAAACCTGACGCTGTCGGATTTGGTTCATTATCCTTCCACATCATTGTAATAATTCTAAAAGGTACTATCAATTTTTGATTTTCATATTTCTCCATCAAACCCAATTGTTTTTCATTTTTAAAATGTTGAAAGTGAAGAATCTTCTTATAAAAATTTGAATAATTCTCCCAAATCCATTTTTTGGATAGAAATTTCGGAATTATGATTGAGGTGATTGGACGTGCTTTCCCTTTGCATTCATTTTCGGTATTTTCGTTTGTAAAAAAATACAAAAAAATTAGGAACGTCAGTTGACCCACGGCATTTGCGAAGACTAATGTTTATTCGAATTTTTTTCGACTTTTTCATGTTTGTTCAAATTTTTTTTTCAATAACAAAATATCGTAAATGCATGGGAAAACGATGAGAAATCAATCGCCCACTCCGATATGTATACTTCCAGGCCATAAATCCATATCCTATACATGCTCGATGTTTCAACCACGATACCCTCATATCTTTGTTCCTTTAACTATGGCATTCAACATTCTTGTAGCATATACCCGCTTGTCCTATGCGCGAAAGCCGTTTGACACGGTCGAACTACAACTTGGGTGGCGCTGTACAGAAGCAACAGACTACGAGTTTGAGGGCACGTTCTATCGATTCCCTCTCACGTTACGTTCTTAACAGAAACGTCAGTGTACTAAAGCCGATCGACTTTTATCTCATTCTCGTGCTCGCTTCCTTTTCTTTTTTTACCGACTCTTCAGCGCTAATTCTTTTTCATCCGCTTCCCCAGGAATAAAAGAAGAATCGTTCTGCTCTTTTTAATCCGATCATCATATATGTCGTCCGAAACAGGTGACGATCGGACAGAGGAAGAGAGAGAGAGAGAGAGAGAGATAGAAAGATGATGACAGGAGGGAAAAAGGAAATGCTGGGGACAATGGAGAGTTTTTTTCGATTGTGTCCTACCTCTCGATGACTCGTTATCTGGAAACTGGAAGGTATCTATACTTGAATCGAAAGATTCACATACGAGGCCTGTTCAAAAAGTATCGCGAATTTTAAGTTTCCGCGGGCTACGTATATTCGATTTTCGATTTTTTTGTGGCGTTAGGTTGGTACTCATGTCCCTCACTTATGCTGAAAAAATCGGCCATTTTCAATGTTTAGTTAATTGTTGACAGCTGTTTTGGTTAGACGTGTTTTGGCTTGTCTTCGATTTTTGCCTATTCCAAAAAAGCAGCTTCCATTGCGATGATTGAGCTTTGGTTTCCACGTCATAACGATAAACCCATGATTCGTCACCAGTTATGACCCTCTGGAGCAAATTTGGATCGTCGCGGACCGAGTCCAACAGCTCCTTAGCAATGTTAACGCGACACTGTTTTTGTTCGAAATTGAGCAATTTTGGCACGAATTTCGTGGCGACCCGTTCCATGCCCAAATCATTGGTAAAAATCGAATAGCATGAGCCAATCGATATGTTTAGTTCCTCAGGAACTTCTCTAACGGTGATTCGACGATTGGCCAATATTATTTTTTTCAATTCATCAATGTTTTCGTCTGTTGTCGATGTGCTCGGGCGTCCGGAACGCATTTCGTTGTTCGCATCTTCTCGGCCCTCTGAGAACATTTTGTACCACCGATAAACGTTGCTTTGGTCCAAGGTAGCTTCACCATATGCCACAGTCAACATTCGGAATGCGTCCGCCCACTTAATTTTGTTTTTCACACAAAATTTGATACAGATTCTTTGATCCATTTTTTGGAATAGGCAAAAATCGAAGACAAGCCAAAACACGTCTAACCAAAACAGCTGTCAACAATTAACTAAACATTCAAAATGGCCGATTTTTTCAGCATAAGTGAGGGACATGAGTACCAATCCAACGCCATAAAAAAATCGAAAATTGAATATTCGTAGCCCGCGGAAATTCAAAATTCGCGATACTTTTTAAACAGACCTCGTATAGACGATGTTTTTCTTTAAGGCCATCTCCCTTGTGAAGGTTCTTTTTTTACGCTTCTTGGGATTTTTTTTTTGGCGAACTAAATAAAAATACAACTGCGAAATTTTTATCTCATGTTCGTTCACATTTTGAGAACACTTTACAATTTTTTTCAGCCCGAAATCGCCGCTCATTGCTGAGCTACACGGAAAATTAGCCACTCCTTTTTAAAATACGGTTACCACGATTGCGGGCGTTCTGCTTAACTGAAACAAAAAAATCAAACGGCATGTAAATCTGTGAAGTTTTAACTAGTATTGGAACTAGGATTATCAAAAAATATTGAAAAGTTAATTTTAGACAACTTGTTGAACTCCGATCGTTAATTTTGGTCTTTTTTTTCACGACTTCTTCAGCATGATAAAAAAAAACTTTTCAATATTTTTTGACAATCTTAGTTCCAAGACTAGTTAAAACTTCACAGATTAAAATCCCGTTTGATTTTTTCCTTTCAGATAAGCAGAACGCCCGGAATCGTGGTAACCGGTTTTTTTAAATGAGTGGCTAAGTTGCCGTGTACCTCAGCAATGAGTGACGATTTCGGGCTGCAAAAATTGTAAAGTGTGCTCAAAATGTCAATAAATATGAGATACAAATTTTGCAGTTGTATCTTTCTTTAGTTCGCCAAAAAAAATTCCCAAAAAGAGTAAAGATAACGGGATGACGGCCTTAACTATTTGGAGTATTCATTAATCTGAAACCCGAGTCGAACAATCAGTTCAATGGCGTTTTTTTATTGTTGATATTGTACGAATCGCTGATTGGACTATGTGATTGAAAAGTAGCAATTCCTAAAAAGTGCAAAAACATGGGAACATCGATTTTTAAACAAATCCAGAAATTTAAAAAATCTGGTCCGCCACTGTGGATTTATCACGTTAACTTTGCCTTTTATCACTTTAAATTCAATTTAGTAATTAACGACACCGGTGGAAAAGCCCTGGATTCATATTTTCGTGAGAATGTATCAGTTCTCTGCAGCTTTGTTTTGCTATTTTGGATGTTGACTGACATGAAATATTGCCATGGATTTACGGGTTGCACATATTTTGTGTGACCTAGTTACCGCAGAAAAGTAGTTGGATCGAAAAAAAATCGATGACAACGTCGAAATTCCAAATATTAATTTCGTCAGAACAAACAAAATGTTTCGCATGCTGCGAACGTATTTTGGTTCGCTGAACCGAATAACGGTAGATGGAATCGACATTTTTGTTGTACAGGATTAAAATGTAATGGAAATCCGGAGATTTAGTCGAGCCAACAACTTTTTGCTTCGCAGTGTATAATCAAAATGTTTCGGAAATTTGTGACAAAAATATCTCGCAGTTTTCAAATTGGATATCAATGACCGATTAAAGAAACCACGAGGCCGTAGAATTGGATTAAACAATAATAAACTTTTTCTCATTTTGAAAGGGTGCTGTCCCATATTGTATGGAAAACACTTTATTCCTGGTGATATTTATACAGTCCGTCAGAAATCCACCAGGTGTCTTTGGGCGAGAAGTTTCTCGTAAGAGAAACGTTATGTCCATTCGTATATACGATTTTAGGTTAAGGGGGGAAATAGGGTTAGGACAGCGTTTTCTCAATGATTTTCATGAATTTTTTTTATAGTATAAAAAATGAATATAATTTATTGAAACTTTGAGAATATTTTATACATATATTTAAGTATATACTATAAAGTTTTTAAAGAATTTTCTTGAAAAACACCGAAAATATTAGCGACACCCCGTAATGGAGGTTACAATCAGACTCAGCATTTTGCGTACATTCTGGAAGCCGCAATTTTCATCTGAAATCAAACGAGGTTGAAATTTACTTTTATTATATGTCTCTCTTCTATATGAACCTAAATGCTATCAAAAAAATAGAAAATTGAATTTTTTACAGGGGTCAAAACAAAAAAGCATGATTTTTAGCCATTTTTTACAACTTTATTTGCAAAAAAAAAATATTTTAAATAATGATAATATTCCGATTTTAGGTTCATGAAGAGTGCAATACTATGAAGCAAGTAACTGCCAATTTTCAAAACGATTGGTTGAAAACTTTTCAAACTAGCGTGTACGCAAGTTAAAAAAGAGTCGTTTTCAGAAAAACAGGTTTGAAAAAATAGTACGCTCAATTATACACGTGGCGCGCTCGGGGCCTTTTTTTCACCCCTAACTTTTTATTTTACAACCCTTTCTTTGCTAAAATAAAAGGACTTTAGCAAAGAAGGGGTTGTAAAATAAAAAGTTAGGGGTGAAAAAATTTCTCGGTAGTTCCGACGAGAACTATAAGTGTGTAGAGTAGCCTGTTAAAATTTGAAAGCAATCGGTTCGGTAGAAAAGAAGTTAGGACTCGGGCTGCCAACTTCGAGGTGCCAACTTCGATCAATAATAATAATAGTAATAAACTAATAAATTTTTCCAAAAAAATTTTTTTTTGTATCTTTAATATGTAAATAAAAACATCCTAAATATCCAAAACGATTCATTTTTATTTTCCTACAAAAAAACGCCCTCCAAAAAAGACATGAAAATCGGCTTAAGTTACCAGACTACTATCTTAAAAACTTGGTACATGCAAATCGGATGAATAGTTTGTTAAACATGTTGTCAAACTAATTTTTTAAACATGCAAACTAAATTTTTAAAATGCTGTATCTCCGTCAATTGTACGAATTCCTTTACAAAACTTGGTGAGAGCATTCTTAACAAATGCATCTTTCTGAAAAAAAAAAAAAAAAAAAAAAAACTTACCGTGGTCTGGTGCCTTAATCAAATATCAACGAATTTCGATGCACTATTTAGACTACTGGGGAGGCGAGGCCTATACAATATGGCTGCTCATTCCAAGTTGGCCAGCACTAATTAACATGGGGAACAGTAGTAAACCCTCGATTCACGTATACTTTAGGCGAAATGTAATGCTGTTAGTACGATCTGATATTCAGGATTATTACCATTGATTTTTGCGCATAAACAGAATCAAAACTGCGTCAATTGGATACAGACCGAGTGCATTATTGCCATAAGGATACGGTGAACGTACATGACGTGCCATGCTTAACCTCAAATTACAAACAAAATTGTCCGCCACTCTACGGCTAAATAAATGACTTTGAACAATAAACTATTACTCATAACATCGATCTGTCACATGACACAATGTTATATTTATAAATTGTTTGATTTTTCAGCACTAATGCACTTTCATTCGCGACCCTTGTTGTTTACACGACACGAATAAAACGGTTTTTGATCTTTCGCGTGGGCTAAAAATCTCATATCCCTCGTACCAAACATCGTCCATGTTCTACCGATTTTTATTTATCATATTATTGCTATAATGAAGCAGTAAATTGTGAATTATGATTAAAACGTGACACGCTCGGGTGGTAATCATTGGGCACCGACTGGGAGTTAGTGGATTGAAATTTGGCCGAGAGAGGTCAGGTTGCTAAATGATAATTCCCAATATAAAAGACTGTGCTGCCAGTTAAAGTCCTCTTCTGTTCTTGGCTACGGCCAGATGATTTATTTTTCTTCAATATACCTCGAATGAATTTTACCGTACGGCTAAAATTCTATGTGGAGATACTAACGGCGGGTTTGCATATCAGCGTTGAAGGTCCTTCCGATTAACGTGCCAGGACATGTAGCCCACGCGAGAATAATGGTCTCGAGATGGCTTGGCTCCGCTCAGTGTCGTACATACATCGTAAGCTTCGGGCTATAGGTCTCGAAAATTCGAAAGTTTAAAGGCTCCCTGCCAGCAATAGTCTTTTTTTTTATTATTATTTATTTATCTATCTTCCTCTTGGCTGTGTTTACAATAGGTATACTGTCACGTATGAGAATCCTTGGAATACGTTTTATTTGTGACACGTGTTGAATCGTTTGTTTCTCAATTTTATAACTGTATCGATCATTTTGAAGTGCATTCGCATTTTCTATTACGCAAAAGTATATATTCCGTTTTGTCGAGCGTGAGTATATGCGAAAAGTAATGAATGTTTTTTATTCATGAAAAAAAAATTTGTATACAAAGAGAATATAAAAAATTTCAAGAAGACAATATGCAAAATGAAATTTGACAAATGTTTGCTTGAATATTACAACAGGACTCTGGAATCGACACCAGTAGAAGCACGTTCGAGATGCGGCTTCAGCGGTCTGCCAAGTTAAGCAGTATTGGCCGTGGTCAATAGTAGGATCGGTGATTGTTTCGCCGTGCACTCGGTTGCACTATGACTACTGAATAGGAGGCAGTTTTTCGGAATTTCTGATGCTAATACAACTGAGACTTAGTAAAATATTGCCGTCTATATCAGCGAGGTTTTCCGCAGTGTTCCTGTGTCCTCGTACAAATTCTATACAGTAGTGCATTATGAAAGTGTGGCTGCAGATGAAACTCTGAGGCGGAGTGGGGTTTCGAGGAATGGACTCGAAATGGGAACAAAGAGTATGGTGAAGGACGTAAAACCTGAAAGAGGTATAAAATGGAAATACTGAAGGGAGCTTTGTGAATCTTTGAAAAATAACGCGGCAGAATTTTGGAAGCTTCAACTGTCAGCTTTTGCTTCCTCTTGGAGGGATCTTTGTTTTCGCGAAAAAAAAAAAGTATTGTTTCAGAGATTTTCATGTCACAGTTCCTACAATGTGTACGACTCAATAAAATCGAAAAATCATATTTTATAACGATAAATATGGAGCAAAGGGGACCCACTTCCGATTGACTTACCTTTAATATATGTTGTCTAGGGACCCTTTCTGAACAACTTTTTCCTCTGACACAATTGGGGGTCGTTATTTATTAAAAAGTTATTAACAAATAAAGTTAATAATTCATATAGCGATTTTCCTTATAGCAGCCAGTCCCAATCATCTTGTCCTTCACATGTGTTGTTAAGAATAGCCCCCTGAGTAACATACCAAAAGTTTTATCTGTCCTCATTGTTTGTTAAAAAGTTATTAACAAAAGAAAATTCATAAATAGAATATGAAATACTTGTATGGTGGCCAGTAAACGTATGATCGGAGGGGCTGCAGCCCCCCTGCCCCCACCGCATACCAGCCCATAGACAAACCAAAAACAACCCAAAACAACCCCAGTAACCTAAAGAAACAAACAGACAAACCCAACAAACAAACAAACAAACCCAACAAACAAACAAACCCAAAACAGACCCAAAACCCAAACGAACAAACCCAACGAACAAATCCAACACATACCCAAACCAAAAAACCCAAACCAAAAACCCAAACCAACAACCCAAACCAAAAACCCAAACCAAAAACCCAAACCAAAAACCCAAACCAAAAACCCAAATCAAAAACCGAAATCAAAAACCCAAACCCAATAAACAAATAAATCAAAAACAAAAAACCCAAACAATCTAAACAACCCAACCCAACAAACAACCCAACCTGTTTTTGGGTTGTTTTTGGTTTGTCTTTGGGCTGGTGAGTAGAGGATTGCAGGGCGGCGCAGCCCCCCCTCTCATGCGTGTGCTATTCACCATACACTAGAACAAGTAGTTCATGTTTGATTTGTGAAACTTTTTTTGTTGATAACTTTTTAACAAACAATGAGCGACGGATAAACCTTTTTGTATGCTACTCAGGGGTGTATTCGTCACCACAAATGTGAAGGACAACATGATTAGGGCTGGCTGGTATAAGGAAAATAGCTATATGAATTATTAACTTTATTTGTTAATAACTTTTTAATAAATAACGACCCCCAATTGTGTCAGAGGAAAAAGTTGTTGAGGAAAGGTCCCTACGCAACATATATTAAAGGCAAGTCAATCGGAAGTGGGTCCCCTTTGCTCCATATTTACCTAACTCGGAAACGGTTAGAGGAATCGTGCTCCAAGTCAACATCCAGGTTGGGCAACGTACCCTCTTCGTTTGCTGTAATTTCCATTAGAAAGAAGCTTAAGGGCTTATTTCATGGAACTTTCAATTTTTTGGCAAAATAAGGAAGTGATGAAATGGCCTCTACTCTTACCTTCCCATACCTTCAAGGTCTATACGTTTTATTGTGATTTGGGTAATCAGGGGTTGATTTAACGGGATGTATCAGTCACAAGAAAATTTCGACGCGGCCCTCCTCGTCGCGGTAGTGCAGAGCTCGTAGTATTTCACTGCGAGCCGCTGTTAACTACCGCTAGATGTCACAGCGCGCGTCTTCTATGAGGTTTCGATGCTTCGCATGACGGAGCATCGAAGCCGAATAGCAGACGGTTGCTGTGATTGCACATAACTTATTCTACATATGGCTGTGTATACACATATGGAGCGAGTGGCTCTCGCCGCTACTCGGTAGCGCTTGGACACACCATAGCGTATGCAGCTCGTATCAGCTGTTCCTACCATGCAGCAGGGTAGTTCATTTCTCGCTGTATGTTAGAGCGGTCAAAGTAAATAATAATAATAATTATTTAAACAAATAAGTTATGCTAGGGATCTCCGTCGACATGCATCGACGGGTGGTTTGACAAGCGTCAAACTTTCGAGCAATAAAGATTGCCCGTTTCTCGCTCTATGTTAGAACGGTCAAAGTAAATAATAATAATTATTATTTAAACAAATCAGTTATATTATACTACGGATCTCCGTCGGCATGCATCGACGGGTGGTTCGACAAGCGCCAAACTTTCGAGCAATGAAGATCGCTCGTTTCTCGCTCTATATGAGAACGGTCAAAGTAAATAATAATAATAATTAATTAAACAAATAAGTTATATTATGCTACAGATCTCCGTCGATATGCATCGACGGGTGGTTCGACAAGCGTCAAACTTTCGAGCAATGAAGATTGCTCGTTTCTCGCTCTATGTTAGAACGGTCAAAGTAAATACTAATTATTATTACTTAAACAAATAAGTTATGCTAAGGATCTCCGTCGACATGCATCAACGGGTGGTTTGACAAGTGTCAAACTTTCGAGCAATGAAGATTGCTCGTTTCTCGCTCTATGTTAGAACGGTCAAAGTAAATAATAATAATTATTATTTAATCAAATAAGTTATGCTAAGGATCTCCGTCGACATGCATCGACGGGTGGTTTGACAAGCGTCAAACTTTCGGGCAATGAGATTGCTCGTTTCTCGCTCTACATGAGAGCGGTCAAAGTAAATAATAATAATTAATTAATTAAACAAATAAGTTATATTATGCTAAGGATCTCCGTCGATATGCATCAACGGGTGGTTTGACAAGCGTCAAACTTTTGAGCAATGAAGATTGCTCGTTTCTCGCTCTATGTTAGAACGGTCAAAGTAAATAATAATTATTATTATTTAAACAAATAAGTTATGCTAAGGATCTCCATCGACATGCATCGACGGGTGGTTTGACAAGCGTCAAACTTTCGAGCAATAGAGATTGGCCGTGTCTCGCTCTATGTTAGAACGGTCAAAGTAACCAATAATTATTATTATTTAAACAAATCAGTTATATTATACAACGGATCTCCTATTATTTAAACAAATACCTTATATTTCGATACAGTTCTCCGTCGATATGCATCGACGGGCGGTTCGACAAGCGAAACTTTCGGGCAATGAAGATTACTTGCTTCTTGCTCTACGTTAGAGCGGTTAACTACACAATTACATTTATCACGCCCATTAACGATTTAAAATGTATTTTTTATTGAAACATTTCAATTTTCTCTAGTTGACTACACAATTACAACTATTCTGCACATCGGCACTTTCAAATCCAACACGGATATTCAATTAAAAAATCAACGAACGTACTCTTTCTAACAAAACAAAAATCACCAGCTGATACAGCTACACGTGCCATATCTGAGTCTTTCTCGCTCTCTCTCTCTCTCTCTTACACTAGTACTATGACTGCCAGCGTTCACGGCACAAGCTCAAATACGATCGCCGACGGGCCTGGCGGGGGCGAGAGGGACCACGCACGGGGTCCTAGGGATGACGAAAACACGAGCTCGACGAGGCACATGTTACATATATCTCTCTATATTATATAAATATTTCGCCGCCGCCGCCGCCGCCGTGTACAAGAGTTGAGGGGATCGAGCGGCGGCGGGGGAGGCGGGGGGGGGGGGGGTTGGCGCGCGAGGCGCGCAGGGGGGCAGAGCCCCCTAGTATATATATATATATATATCTCTCTATATTATATAAATATTTCGCCGCCGCCGCCGCCGCCGTCGCCGCCGCCACCGCCGCCGTGTACAAGAGTTGAGGAGAGCGAGCGGGATCGAGTAGGCTGGGTGAGCGGATCGAGCGGGGGCGGGGGAGGCGTGGGTGGGGGGGGGGGGGGGGGGTGGCGCGCGAAGCGCGCAGGGGGCAGAGCCCCCCTAGTATATATATATATATATATCGGGTTCATACAAAGGGGCATTTAAGCTATGCGGTATACGGAACACTTACGTCCCTTACGTTTCTTCTTCGTGCGGTGTTTCGTAGGTTGCCCCTGCGGCGTTGCCGATGGTGCTCGCACATGACCGATGTAGCAGTTTGTTGGCGCACGGTCGAGTCGGTCAAATACCACACATCGCCGTGATTAGCTAGCGCTACGCGTTGGTGCTCGGCAGGCACGTCTCCCGCTCGAGTGTGTGACAGCAAAATGGCGACGTTGTTTCTTGTGCGAGAACCCTGAGAAGGTTAGCTGTGAGGCGCAGACTGTGATATTTCTATATTATACATATAAATATATCGCCTTCGCCGCCGTGCACAAAAGTGGCAAAGGTCAGCTTCACCGTACAGGAATAAATTTGCCTGTTCGGTGAAGCTTTATGGTACAGGCAAAACTGTCAGCTTTACCGTGCGTGGCGACCCCTAACCCGTTTGATGAAGCTGACCCCGCGAAAATGCACCGCCTCCGGGTGGGGGGAAGTGGGTGCAAGAGGGGGCTGAAGTGGCGCACTAAACTGCCCTATTTACAGTAAAATAATCAGTTCGGATTTGATTGATTATTCTAAAATACATCCCCATGAAATAATCTTCCCGATGCCAGACCGAAATTCCGGTGGGAACACCCCGACAGACCCACAAAACCGCCACCGTGAATGAGAGTCAGACCATCTCATGCAAGCTTCCTAATATAAGGGCATACATGAACCATGATTCTACTGTGGATTATTTATTTATTTGCAAAACGTTTTTAATAACTTTGAATATTTGTATGTATCATCTTACATTGTAGCTTGCTTCAAGTGTAAGGAATTATCTTGAATATATTGAAAAATTCTCTCTAGCCTGGAAAAATACCCACTGCCAGATCATTTTATACCTGTAAAGACCCAGAAACAGGATGGAACACGTATATATCTATATATACATTTATACCCAAATGTATATACAGATATATACATGTCCCCCCCTTATATATAAAAATTTACATAAATTTAAAAAAACCTAGTAAAAAATTTATTTGAAAATAGATTTTCAAAGAATTTCGGTCTGGTCCCGAAACGAACGAAACGGTCGTGTAACAAAATCGGTCGTTAGCTCTTGGAATATCAGACTCGTGCGTGCGACGGCGATAGTCGTTTCATTGTTCGCTATATGTCTTTCTGTCTTGCAGCGCCATGGGCGCGATTACCGTCTCTTGCCCGCTGTTGACGCCGTCTCCTAGGTAAGGAACGGATAGAGAAAGCATGCGTCTAAGAAACCGACGTTAGCGCCGCCACTCCGAATACTGGCACACTAAATTTTGGTTAATACAGGCAAAAGTCGGTATTTTTTTGAGCAAAAACGGAAAAACCTTCGTTTTCGATAATTTCTGTATGGAACAAGATGAAACAAAGCGCAGAATATGTGTTTTTATATTGCCCAGTGGCTAAAGTGAGGATGTAACAATCCGTTGAGTCTAACAGTGAAAAATTCAGTAATTTCTCCCATGGTAACTGAAACTGTAGAGTTTTTTTCAAAATTTTGAACTGCCCGAAGTTTAGCCACTGTATGCCACCGTTCAGACTTTGTGCCCAAAATTTCAACGCGATTGGTCGTACCGTATTGGAGAACGAGTCTTTCGCGTTTTCGAGCCGTTCGAGGAGACTGATACGTCCCGTTAAGACACGTGTCCTGTCGGTCACATTACGCAAATTCACGAAATATTCGGGAGGTTGAGAGGGCTCGATAATTTATCGCTCGAACGAATGGGTTTTCTGATGAGACTTGAAGGAAAGTCAATACATATTATCATAATTAACCAATAGAATATTTTCCCGCTGTACACGGTCATTTCGTGTCGAGAGCGACAACAGCTAGTTTGCGGCGTGTATGTATATCCGCTCGATTATTGAACATACGTAACGTCCACGTCCAATCGCGATTATATTTGCCGATATATATTCATTAATATTTGCCGTACGATACATTTCCGATCAAGGCTACGAGCGGGAAATGTCCGGTAATAAAAATGGCAGAATATTGACCGTATCACCGGGAGGGATGTTGAATCAGTCAATCCAGTATGATCGTTCACCATCTGGTTGAATTCACTTTTACGATTTGTAACCTCACACTGTTTATGCCATTATTAATCGATGGATACAGGGGTTGTTCTTTATTTAAGGTATTCAACTCATCGAGGTCGACAATTTTCGTTTAGCAAATTAAAGTTTTCATTAATTTGAAAGAATGGCTAAAGCAATGAATATGGTTCCGTGCATTTTGTGTTTTCACATCGAGGAAGCTTTGCTTTCATGAAAAAAACAATCGTACTCCAATGCCATTGTATGAAAAATATTTCAAGACATTGAGAAATCGCATTTAGTAAATATGTCCCGCATATATGTGTATGTATGTGTGTGATAGGAGTGGAAAATTGGAACCGCCGTAAGATCAAATTGCTTCGAGTTTTCCGGCTGAGATTTGACACACAAGTAAACCAGTGACGGTCCTTTGTTTACGGGATTTTTCGTCACCATTTCCAAATTTGTTTGGAATATATTTTATATATATATGTTTGGGCTTTAAGGGAGGAAATAGGGTTAGGACAGCGTTTTCTCAATGATTTTCATGAATTTTTTTATAGTATAAAAAATGAATATAATTTATTGAAACTTTAAAAATAATTTATACATATATTTAAGTATATACTATAAAATTTTTGAAGAATTTCCTTGAAAAACACCGAAAATATTAGCGACCCCATATTGCAGGTCACAATCAGACTCAGCATTTTGCGTACATTCTGGAAGGCGCAATTTTCATCTGAAATCAAACGCGGTTGGAATTTACTTTTATTATATGTCTCTCTTCTATATGAACCTAAATGCTATCAAAAAAAAAAGAAAATTGAATTTTTTACAGGGGTCAAAACAAAAAAGCATGATTTTTTGCCATTTTTTACAATTTTATTTGCAAAAAAAAATTATTTTAAATAATGATAATTTTCCGATTTTAGGTTCATATAGAGCGCAATACTATGAAGAAAGTAACTGCCAATTTTCAAAACGATTGGTTGAAAACTTTTCAAACTAGCGTGTACGCAAGTTAAAAAAAAAGTCGTTTTCAGAAAAACGCGTTTGAAAAATGGTACCAAGAAAAACAAAGTCAAGGCAGTCATAAATTTTCTTCGTTGTTTTTTAAGGAAATTCTTCAAAAATTTTATAGTATATACTTAAATATATGTATTAAATATTCTCAAAATTTCAATAAATTATATTCATTTTTATACTATAAAAAAATTCATGAAAATCATTGAGAAAACGCTGTCCTAACCCTATTTCCTCCCTTAATGGCGTATAACAATAGAACGAGTCGGAATTTTTATTTAAAATTTTGAGAACATACTTTTCAATAGTTTTACTAACAATTTATGAAATTCAAAAAAATCGATTTTTTGAACCGTCTAACCCTATTTCCGCCCTTAAGAGAACGTGGGTTAAGAGGAATAATGTGGATTAAGAGCGGGATAAAAATTTCTACGCAAATAGACTACCATCATAGGATTTTCGCTAGTGAATTTGAAGAATATCGATCGAGACGCTTTACTTTTTTGGAATTCTGATTTTTCGATAAAAAAGATACAGGTGTTTGTTAAGACTCTCGTGCCACTTGTCCCGAAACTTTTAGATTTGAGGGTAAAATTTCGGACATAGAATGGAATGTCATTGAACGATGATTGGGATCGAGCTTCGCGAGAAGCAATTAAACAGTGGCGATTTTATGAAATTTCATATTATTTTAAAAAATTAGGATTTAAATTACATGTAGGGAAGCAGCTGCGAGTTGAAACGTCCAAGTTTTTTTCTCGAAATTTCATACAATGCTCAAAGCCTCCTGTACAAGGAAGCCAAAATTACGAAAGATAAATATAAATATATTAAAACCCAACAGTGCAAAAAATAATTGTTCTAAAATACCCGCAGTTAAAAGTGATGAAATAAATTCATTGAAAATTAATTATCATAAAAATGATCTAATATAACGATTGATTTTGTTGACAAGATCTTCAATCGACGCGAAGCCAAAAGGAAGCCAAAATTGCGAAAGATATATATAAATATATTAAAACCTAAAAGAGCAACAAATGATTGTTCTAAAATACTTGCATTTAAAATTCATGAAAAAAATCTCGTTGAAAATTAATTATTATAAAAACGATCTAACATAATGATTGATTTAGTTGACAAGATCTACAATCGACGTGAAGCCAAACGAACAATATATCAAAACCGAAAAGTGCAAAAAATAATTGTTCTAAATTACCTGCATTTAAAATTCATGAAAAAAATCCACAGAAAATTAACACGTCGTCTGCAAACGTTTTTTCCGCACCTCCCGTCTGTAAACGTGGGTCTTTCGCGTCCGGCCATTATTTCGCCCCCTTAATGCACTGAAAAATTCTGAAAAAATTCACGCTACTGTTCGAAATATTCATTTTGAAGTACCAATCATAAACTTCTCGAAAATTTAATTTTTTCACAAACTTTTTTGTCAAATAAATAAAGAAATTGGGAAAAAAAATTTTATTTCCAAAAAAAATTTGTAACTCTGAGAAAAATGAAGATAGCATAATTTTCCAAATTGCAAATTGAAGGTGAATAGTGTATCTTTGAGAAAAAAATTATTTCGTTTCGTTTGTTCAAAGCTAAATGCTTAAGTTTTGGACATGAAAACAGGCAATAAATAATGTACGATGCATTGCAGGTACAAACCAAAGGTGTTTTTACTCGGACACGAACGACCCAGGTTTACAGACGAAGTGTTAGCTATCATAAAAACGATCTAACATAACAATTGATTTAAGGTAGTAGTCTGGTAACTTAAGCCGATTTTCATGTCTTTTTTGGTGGGCGTTTTTTTGTAGGAAAATAAATATGAATCGTTTTGAATATTTAGGATGTTTTTATTCGCATATTAAAGATACAAAAAACAATTTGTTTGAAAAAATGTATTAGTTTATTATTATTATTATTATTATTATTGATCGAAGTTGGCACCTCGAAAAAAAGCGCGTGGGTGGCCCCGGTGATTTTGGCTCTTGATGTTATCTGAAATAAAAAATTCTTGATAATTATTAATCTATAGACATGTCATTCTGGTCGGAACTACTGAAGTTAAATTTCATGGATAAATAACAAAATGGAAAAGGACGTTTTTTTCCAAAGTCCGCCATTTTGTTATTTATCCATGAAATTCCATGAAAGTAGTTCCGACCAGAATGACATGTCTATAGATTAAGAATTATCAAGAATTTTTGATTTCAGATAACATCAAGAGCCAAAATCACCAGGGCCACCCACGCGCTTTTTTTTCGAGGTGCCAACTTCGATCAATAATAATGATAATAATAATAAACTATTAAATTTTTTCAACAAAATTTTTTTTTGTATCTTTAATATGTAAATAAAAACATCCTAAATATCCAAAACCATTCATTTTCATTTTCCGACAAAAAACGCCTTCCATAAAAGACATGAAAATCGGCTTAAGTTACCAGACTACTACCTTAATCGACAATATCTTCAATCGACGTGGCAAGCTTGCAACATTCATATTCCCATGACTTACCGTTAGTTTGTAAAACGAAGTGGTTCGTCTGACAGGAGTCTGACAGTGGGAGAAAAAAAATATATATATTAATCATCGTTAGCCATTGACCAGTCGGTCTGGGGGTGGGATCGCGCAGAAAGGGAGCATACTGGTGTAAAGGTGGCGGCAGGGAGGGTTATTCGTACGTTCTGCAATATTTCTGCAGAACTGCATCAAGCTGCAATGTAAATGTTCAACCCGAGAGAAACGTGCGTGCTACCGCACTGCGCCTACTGACACCGTTTTAGCTTGGATTATACATTCAGCATCCCCCTCTTGTGCGAATGAGGTTATACCATACACACACACACACACACACAGGCACATATACGCATATTTTCTATTAAATATACGTATGTATGAAGTATATGAGGCCATTTATCGCGACAGGAGAGTGGCATAACCGTGAATCGCGTGGGGATTGGAAGGATAATATATTTTCCGTATGTTACGAGTCCTTCGACTCTGGTATTCATAATATCTCAATAAAGTTCAAGCTGCATCGTGCATTGTCGTTCGTTTAAACTGGACAATTTTTTTGTTACTTGTCAATCAATGTAGATACTGGAAGTGCAAATTCGACGATCCCGGTATTAACCCTTCTATATAGAACATTAATCAGAATCCTATAAATATTAAACATGTCGAAACAGATTGGATCTCCTCCTTCAGGAGGGAAATAGGGTTAGCACAGCGTTTTCTCAATGATTTTCATGAATTTTTTTATAGTATAAAAAATGAATATAATTCATTGAAACTTTGAGAATATTTTATACATATATTTAAGTATATGCTATAAAATTTTTGAAGAATTTCCGTGAAAAACACCGAAAATTAGCGACCCCATATTGCAGGTCACAATCAGACTCAGCATTTTGCGTACATTCTGGAAGCCGCTATTTTCATCTGAAATCAAACGAGGTTGGAATTTACTTTTATTATATGTCTCTCTTCTATATGAACCTAAATGCTATCAAAAAAATAGAAAATTCAATTTTTTACAGGGGTCAAAACAAAAAATGCATAATTTTTTGCCGCTTTTTACAACTTTATTTGCAAAAAATAAATTATTTTAAATAATGATATATTCCGATTTTAGGTTCATATAGAGCGCAATTCTATGAAGAACGTAACTACCAATTTCCAAAACGATTTGTTGAAAACTTTTCAAACTAGCGTGTACGCAAGTTCAATAAAAACCGTTTTCAGAAAAACGCGTTTGAAAAAATATATCACCAAGAAAAATAAGCAATATGGGGTCGCTAAAATTTTATAGTATATACTTAAATATATGTATAGAAATTTTATAGTATATACTTAAATATATGTATATAATATTTTCAAAGTTTCAATAAATTATATTCATTTTTTATACTATAAAAAAATTCATGAAAATCATTGAGAAAACGCTGTTCTAACCCTATTTCCCCCCTTAATGGCTTATAACAATAGAACGAGTCGGAATTTTCATTTAAAATTTTGGGAGCATATTTTTCAATAGTTTTACTAACAATTTATGAAATTGAAAAAAAATCGATTTTTTGAACCGTCTAACCCTATTTCCTCTCTTAAATGAATCCTCTAGTCTAAACGAGAATTTTTGTTCGAGGTTAAAAACAAAAAATTCATTGCTACTATTAAATATTTTAACGCTGGTCTTTTCTCCACTTATTTATTGACTAGCGATTTCACGCGCGTTAAATTTGTATTATATATATCTGTTTCATACGCATTGTGAGTGAATAATGAAGTTCATCTCATAAACTATAAATACCATCCGGAAATTATGTGGAAAAATAAAACGACACATCACTAAAAAATAAACCGACTCCGCCGTCGCTCCTTAGGGTCGTACCATAGAGTTATATGGCCTAGAGCCTTCCCGAATAAACGGGCTATCTAATGGAAAAAGAATTTGTCCAGTCGGATTATTATTTCCTGAAATTAACGCGTTCGAACAAACATACAAACTTTCCAGCTTTATTATAGTAGTAAGATGTCTGAAGGTACTCTGCACATTTTTCCGAGTAGAATAAAAATAAATTAAGGGTGTTACGCGCTTTCGAGTTCCATGGCGACTGTGACCACGATCCCAGACGTTCTTCTCATCTGAAACAAAAAAAAACAAAAAGATTATTGATCAGTACAAGTATGGTTATCGCATCAACCTCAAAAATTTCAAAGAAAAACATATGACACATTTTTTATGGTTGTTCAAAGGTTTTAAAAACATTCAAAAATCCGTAGACATATTTGGAATGTCGCCATTTTGTGAATTTTTTTTTTCTTCAAAATTTTGATGGTTCATGCGATAGCCATACTTGTACCTGATCAATAATCTTTTTTGTTTTTTGTTTCAGATGAGTAGAACGTCTGAAATCATGGTGAAAGTCGCCATGGAATCATGACGACTTGAAACCGCGTAGGACTTTTAATTAATTTTTATCGTTAGCGAAAAATTTGCAGAGTTCTTGCGAGTAATTTAATAGTACTTAAGAAGGTATTTTTTTAAACCGCGAAAAAAATTCTCGTCAAGACTGTAAGTCAAGACTAGAAGACTAGTGCGATGTAGCATAAAATTTTCATCTGTTGCTGGAACTGTATTGATTCCAAGCAATCCTGAAGAGTAATTATATTCCCGCAGGAACGAGCAAGTGTGTGTGGTAAAAAGGATTATAGAAATCGAACGATTAAATTTAGTTGCGCATCATTAAAGCATGGCCATAAATTGCCACTTGCCTCCTGAAACGTGAGACTCGAAATCGACGGAAAAAAAACAATTCAATTCGCTTGTAATTTTGTGGTGACCTGTAATTATGAAAACAGCTTTTTGATGCCATCTAGTATTTTCCCAATATCGAAAACCCATTACATGCGTCATTTTCAGCGGTCGTTTGCCTTCGAGTTCAATTTATACACCGCAAGTCTCATTTCACCACGGGACAAATCCATTCTGTGTCTCTTCAGGCGTTCAAAACGAGCAAAGGGACCCTTCCGACGCGTCGTGTGCCTTGCATGATTGCCCCTTCAAACGTAGGGGAAACCCCTGTCCCGTGAACTGATCTCGTTGACGTCTTCGGTGAGATCAACCTGCACCAGACTATTATCCGTGAAAGGGGGAGCAACAACGTGCGACATTTTACGAGCTTGGTCTTCCTTGCGATATTGAATAGTGGAAAAAAAAATCTCATCATAAAACACTTTGAAATAGCGGTCATGCGACTTGTTTAAGGTAGCAGTCTGGTAACTTAAGCCGATTTTCATGTCTTTTTTGGAGGGCGTTTTTTTGTAGGAAAATAAAAATGAATCGTTTTAGATATTTATGATGTTTTTATTTACATAAAAGATACAAAAAAAAATTTTTTGAAAAAAATTAATACTTTATTATTATTAATATTATTTATCGAAGTTGGCACCTCGAAAAAAAAAGCGCGTGGGTGGCCCCGGTGATTTTGGCTCTTGATGTTATCTGAAATCAAAAATTCTTGATAATTCTTAATCTACAGACATGTCATTCTGGTCGGACCTACTGAAGTTAAATTTCATGGATAAATAACAAAATGGCGGACTTTGGAAAAAAAAGTCCTTTTATTTTAGCAAAGAAGGGGTTGTAAAATAAAAAGTTGGGGGTGAAAAAATTTCTCGGTAGTTCCGACGAGAACTATAAGTGTATAGAGTAGCCTGTTAAAATTTGAAAGCAATCGGTTCGGTAGAAAAAAAGTTAGGACCCGGGCTGCCAACTTCGAGGTGCCAACTTCGATCAATATATAGGCTATATGAAATAAAATATAGGCTACTAGGGGGGCTCCGCCCCCCTGCGCGCTTCGCGCGCCAACCCCCCCTCGGGCCATTCCATTCGGCGTACCCCCCCCCCCCTCCGCGGGCTATTCCATTCGGCGTACCCCCCCCCCCGGGCTATTCCATTCGGCGTGCCCCCCCCCCCCCCCCCCCCCCGGGCTATTCCATTCGGCGTACCCCTCCCCCCAGGTGGGGGGGGTACGGTGAAGGGAATGACCACCTCAACTCTTGTACACGGCGGCGGCGGCGAAATATTTATATAATATAGAGAGATATGAAGCAAATATTACACTAAAAAATATTGTATTAATCGTGCAATTTCAAGTTCATGCGACTTGTTTAAGGTAGCAGTCTGGTAACTTAAGCCGATTTTCATGTCTTTTTTGGAGGGCGTTTTTTTGTAGGAAAATAAAAATGAATCGTTTTAGATATTTATGATGTTTTTATTTACATAAAAGATACAAAAAAAAATTTTTTGAAAAAAATTAATACTTTATTATTATTAATATTATTTATCGAAGTTGGCACCTCGAAAAAAAAAGCGCGTGGGTGGCCCCGGTGATTTTGGCTCTTGATGTTATCTGAAATCAAAAATTCTTGATAATTCTTAATCTACAGACATGTCATTCTGGTCGGACCTACTGAAGTTAAATTTCATGGATAAATAACAAAATGGCGGACTTTGGAAAAAAAAGTCCTTTTATTTTAGCAAAGAAGGGGTTGTAAAATAAAAAGTTGGGGGTGAAAAAATTTCTCGGTAGTTCCGACGAGAACTATAAGTGTATAGAGTAGCCTGTTAAAATTTGAAAGCAATCGGTTCGGTAGAAAAAAAGTTAGGACCCGGGCTGCCAACTTCGAGGTGCCAACTTCGATCAATATATAGGCTATATGAAATAAAATATAGGCTACTAGGGGGGCTCCGCCCCCCTGCGCGCTTCGCGCGCCAACCCCCCCTCGGGCCATTCCATTCGGCGTACCCCCCCCCCCTCCGCGGGCTATTCCATTCGGCGTACCCCCCCCCCCCCCCCGGGCTATTCCATTCGGCGTGCCCCCCCCCCCCCCCCGGGCTATTCCATTCGGCGTACCCCTCCCCCCAGGTGGGGGGGTACGGTGAAGGGAATGACCACCTCAACTCTTGTACACGGCGGCGGCGGCGAAATATTTATATAATATAGAGAGATATGAAGCAAATATTACACTAAAAAATATTGTATTAATCGTGCAATTTCAAGTTCGGGGCAAATTATAATTCAACAATTTGGTTATTTGCAAAATAATGGACTTTTCATCAGAATAACCTATTCTACAATTACATTACAGAACGGAACTGTTAAAGTGAAATACTCTCAGTATTGGCATTTTCTATAGCCCAGTACTAAGCCTGTATCGAAGCCAGAGCTTGGCCGTATTTTATAGCCTATTTTGGCCCAGATCTGGTTATTATACCGGCCTGTAGTGCGACCAGATTGACAATCAGTACTGGCACAAGACCATATTTTATACTGACCCAAAGCTTGGCCAGATTGTCAGCCAGTACTGAAACAATACTGGCTGCCAAAGTTTGGCCGCCAATACTGGCCCAAAGCTTGGCCAGTAGAATTCAACCAGTATTGGCATAAGACTATATTTTATACTGGCCTGTAGTATGGCGCGTAGTACGGCCTATAGTATGGCCAGATAGTCAGCCAGTACGGGGCCAGTACTGGCGGCCAAAGTTTGGCCGCCAATATTGGCCGAAAGCTTGGCCAGTAAAATTATACTGGCAATTTCTACGTGGGAAGATGCAGAATTGGAGGCGTTATTGAACGAAGACTCCAATTGTTACCAGACTCCATTGTTACCTCAATTTGTTACAATTGTTGCACAATAAACCCTCAATTGTCATAAAAAATCGGTTAAAACTTACTAAAGTAAAATTTGAAATAATAGTGAAAATGAAAGTAGATGTAAAGGTAAAGGCAACATTTACAATATAGTAGCATAATAGTTATGGTACAGTTACTTAACCGTAAAGTAACGATATTCCCGACAAAATATCAGCGGAATATATGAAATATCTGAAAGTATTTTGACGTGACACCATTTGCCATAAATCGTTAATTAGAAGCTCTCAGAATTGGCCTCGTTATTTGCAATTCCCTTTTAGTTTATCATTTTTATTCGTATGTTCATCATTCTCGGTTGGTACCGCAGTGCAGATCCCGTTTTGTTTTTTTTCCCGTGGAACAAAAAATGGACCAAACTTGTTTACCCGAAACATCACATCGTCATTCTCGGAGAATGACGCACGAGCGAAATTTTGGGTTATTCCAAAGTAACGAAGATTCTTTTGATATGTTTTCTTTCGCTTTTTTTTTTTTTTATCAAAGAACTTATCGTTCCTCGAGTTTTTGAATCGGGCCACCCGCCATCTATACCGAGTGAGGGTAAACATAGATAGAGAAACTCGTGCACGTGCTAACGCTCAATGAATGGACTTGTGAATATTTCAGTATGCCTTTGCCTCTACCGACCGTTGCGTAGATGCATCACTGCGGAAGTTTCTACCGAAGAAGACCTTCAACCTTCCACCAATGTAGGTCCGTGTAGCGCATATTCCGTGAACCGTAAGAACGATAACTGAAGAATCGCAGATGTGTAGAGGTAAACTAAGAAGAAACGCGCTGAGGTAACATCAGACAGATCGGAACGAAGTTTTGTGAGATTGGGATGAGATACAGTCAGCGGCCGCGAAAAAAGGAGTTTTTTCAATAATTTTTTTTTATATTAATTAAGTTCCTTTCATAAAACTAATTACACAGAGTTTTAATATCATGTTTCAACTTGACTTTGGCAAAATTACAAAAAAAAAAATTAATTATTTATAAAAATATCGCTATCTTTGTGGACCCCCTTTTCCAAGTAGCGCTTCGCCGTGGCCATCATAAAATTTTACTGGATCATCTGAATTTAAAAAACCAAATAAAAATCATTAGTTTAATAATAAATCTAGTTCTTAATCGTAGCTCTTTTTTTTATGAAAATTAACAAAATAGCGGCTTTTGACAGAAAACTCTGGATTTTCGACCAAAAAATCACTCGTTCATTGTTTACCATAAAAAGAATAGTAATTTTCAACAAGAATTAAAAACCTACGATCAAGGACTAGTTTTTAATGGTATTAATAAGCAGCAAAAATTTCATAAAAATCCATCGAGTAGTTGTTGAATTATGGTGGTCACCGACATGAAAAACATAGTTTCGAGAAAAACGCATTTAAAGTTTTTCGATGAAGATACGGTATTATATTTTCGTAAAATTTTGAGCTTGATAGATGAAGCTAAACTTTTTTAATGTATTTTGATCCACTGAATTCGAATATCACAATTTTTTGCCGAAAAGTCGAGCATTTAATTGGTTATAGCCAATTGTTTAAACAAATTTCCAAAAAATTATAGTTTTTCGGGGTGAATTAATTTTTTTTTTATATTTTGGGCAATTTCGAAACGAAAGTATTCTTTATAAAATCTTGCTAAAGCTCATAGTTTTTGAGTTATAAATTTTTGAAAATTTTTTGAAAGAGTTTTCCAATTTCACACTTGATTTATATATAGAAAAACTAATTAAATAATTACTTACATCGAATTATCAATTCCTGGCTCATAAAACAGGCCTTCTGCCGATGTAGAAGCTTTCAAAATATCTATTTGCCGTTGTCTTCAAAGCATTCTGCCTTCCCGGGTATTGTCGTTAGCGCGTTTTTCAGCCACGTCTATACGCTGAAAATCTGTTCTTTCTGTGCTATACTACTAATACTAATTGCGGGATATCTCGGAAACTATTAATCGGATTAACTTGAAATTTTCATTGAATATTTTCGAAACATAATACTTCAAGAAAATGCAAAAAAAAAAACGATTTTTTGAAAATTCTAAGTGCATCTCACCCCTTAAGGAAAGAGATAGTTTTAAGACTACATCATTTTAGTGATTTTCATGAATTTTTTGGCAAGAACGAAATGTATGTAATTTGTTGAAACTTTGAGAACATTTTATACATATATTCGAATAAATATCGTAATTTTTTTGAAGTGTTTTCTCGGAAAATATGGAAGATATCAGCTCGAAGGTCATCATCAGACGTTGCTGTTTGTGTACATTGTGGAGACCACAGTTTTCATCTGAAATCAATAGGGTTTCAAATTTACTTTAAGGACATGTCTTTCTTCTATATGAACCTAATTTCCCGCCAAAAAATTGAAAAGTGCATTTTTTTAGAGGTGTTTAAACAAAAGAGCATAATTATTCAAAAAAATGAAAATTGCATTTTTGGGGAAGGGGGGAACTTAGGTTCATATAGAAGAAAGACATGTCCTTAAAGTAAATTTGAAACCCTATCGATTTCAGACGAAAACTATGACCCCCAGAATGTACACAAACAGCAACGTCTAATGGTGACCTCCGAGCTGATATCTTCCATATTTTCCGAGAAAATAAAATTTTTTCAATAAATTATATTGATTCCTTTCTTGCCAAGAAAATTCATGAAAGTCACTAAAAAAACGTAGTTTTATTCAAACACCTCTAAAAAATGCAATTTTCAATTAAAATATAACTATTCGACCCTCAGATTATGGTTTAAACAGATGTTTTGCGTATCCTAGAATCAAAAACATTAATTCGGGCATCTCCATCTGTCTGTATCGCACTGGAAACGCAATAACTTTTCATCATGTGATATGAGAATTATTTCCGAATTTTTGATGCAATAATTTGTCCAATCACAGGAGAATGGTTCGCAATAAGAAAATAAGGATTTCGATGGATATTGTTAAAAAATATTCATCGAAAAAAAAATAAAAAATAGATATTTTTCCGATGCTTAAATTACCCTTTGAAACGATTGCCCAGACTCCAAGGCAAGACGGTTTTTTTTTTCCGATAACACATCTTGGTCCCTCTAAATTCTCGAAAAAAATATTTGTTGACCAATGATTCCGCGGTTATTTTCAGAACATTTCACCCTAACTGCATATCAAATTGCAAGTTGATAGGTCAAACCGTTTGGGAGTTAGATTCCTGTCAGTGAAGGACAGACGGACGCACGGACGGATGGATAACCGAGTCCCATCGTGAGAGTTCAGTTTTTCGGTACGGAACCCTAAAGAGGACTCAGCGGAGAACAGATGTGCCCGCAAAAGTAGGGCACAGCTAACAGTGATAACTTCAACTCCATATTCAAAGGCTCTTCTGTTCAAGCTTGAGTGATTGACCTCTGTTCAGATCCATTTAAATTCATGTTCCTGTTATTGGCTACCGTTTGAGACGATATCCCGGACGTTCATTACTATTTGAATTGGTGCTTCCGTGACTTACCGCCATTTTGGTTCTTCGGGTGTAGAAGCAATAACTTCCTATCAAGTACATTTATATTAATCAGTATGAACTAAAAAATATGATGTCTGTGTCGTCTACGTATAACTGAAACGAGGACTGCATCTACCTACCACAACGAATTTTCCGCCGGAGGCTAGAATGCGGCATAGCGAAGTAAAAGGACCAATAGGGGCGCACTATAAATCCGCTATATACATATAATGCGGAGGCCTAGAGCGCATCAGTGCGATAAGTGGATATCCTCGTTCGTGATAAAATAGACGGTTGGTCGGATAATCTACTTTGTTCTTCTCCACCTACTCTTCCTCTTTCACCTCATCGTGCCATCTACTCTGCCTCTACTTCTGTTCCAACCTCTTTCATGCACAAAACTACGCTCCGAGCTTTCGTTTAACTTAGCATGGCCTGTTTCTGGTTAAAGCCGTCGACGACCACGACGTGAAACCTAGGGAGACCCTATGACGACAACGAGAACGTAGGACGAGACATCGTTGGCTCTTGGACACTAGTACTAGTTCACAAAGGACAAAGTCATTACTAAAAGCTTGGATTTTACGAGATGTTTCATCTCCCTCGTGCTGATATTCTCGAACACATAAACCTGTGTCGTCCCGGACAACGTTGTCATCTACCAGTACCCCAACGTACTTGACGACTAGCACGATCGTAACATGAACCCTTCTGTGGTCATAAAAAATATGTCTATACGATCTTTGGTCTGATTTTTTCTGTTTCAATTGTTTACCATGTTGTTTCATCAGCCGAACCATAGTCTTCCTTCGACAGTAATGTAAAGATACGATTAATGAAGGATCGAAATTGTTAACACTTGATGCCAATACAATAGTTCTTAGGTCTTTTGAGCAAACATTGAAGGTTGGGTACAGCATACGCCAGATTTTTAATTTCGTCCCATGGACTAAGCACACACAAGTAATTCTGCTGTGTTCTGAATTGTTATGTCGAAGGTATCTACCACCATTGTCCTTGGGCGTTCACTGTTTCATAGTTGCAAGAGCTTTGTACGTTCCTATATGTATGTCGAGTTTTTCTATCTCAATGTTTCACAGAATTAAATAACAGAGAGAGGATAAAGAACAAAAAGATCACAAGGAAGGTCGGATTAATTTTCCACTCTGCTCATCTACGTGGTCATCGTAACAGCAAATTATCGGACATTGCGGTTCAATGAACTGGCTAATTTTGCTGTTCCGTCCCAATTTCGAACCTGACGTACTATATTGGATGCTTCACATTTTTCTACATTTAGAGTATGAGGAAGTTTGGGCCCTCTGGCGAATCTCCAAAACTCGCTGATTCTGATCCTTTAGAGTCAACGGAGAAGGTCGTAGGTCAGATTTTTTTCTTTCAATTCAGCCTCGAGTGTACGTTCTAACAGTAAGCAAGAAGGTTTAAAGTCCTTGAACGTATACCCCCAAGTTTTTGACCTCTTTAAGGGAGGAAATAGGGTTAGGACAGCGTTTTCTCAATGATTTTCATGAATTTTTTTATAGTATAAAAAATGAATATAATTTATTGAAACTTTGAGAATATTTTATACATATATTTAAGTATATACTATAAAATTTGTATACATATATTTAAGTATATACTATAAAATATTAGCGACCCCATATTGCAGGTCACAATCAGACTCAGCATTTTGCGCACATTCTGGAAGCCGCAATTTTCATCTGAAATCAAACGAGGTTGGAATTTACTTTTTTATATGTCTCTCTTCTATATGAACCTAAATGCTATCAAAAAATAGAAAATTGAATTTTTTACAGGGGTCAAAACAAAAAAGCATGATTTTTTGCCATTTTTTAAAACTTTATTGGCAAAAAAAAAATTATTTAAAATAATGATAATATGCCGATTTTAGGTTCATAAAGAGCGCAATACTATGAAGAAAGTAACTGCCAATTTTCAAAACGATTAATTGAAAACTTTTCAATCTAGCGTGTACGCAAGTTAAATAGAAGTCGTTTTCAGAAAAACGCGTTTGAAGCACGTGGCGCGCTCGGGGCCTGAAGGAGAGCTACTCACTTTAATGGCTTATAACAATAGAACGAGTCGGAATTTTCATAAAAAATTTTGGGAACATACTTTTCAATAGTTTTACTAACAATTTACGAAATTTAAAAAAAATCGATTTTTTGAACCGTCTAACCCTATTTCCGCCCGTAAACAGTCTGTTTTACCTTCGACAATTTCTCAGGGCTTCCAGCGCGACTCAATCCCTCGTACACCACCTGATCCATTATTCAGTTGGAATAAAAAAACGTGTCCTCGTATTAGCTACATTGAAGAGCAATCTTACATCGATTCTCGATCTTCGACGTCGGATCTGTAATTCGTTCGTTGATGCTTTTCCCAGAAAATAACACACAACCAACTATCGGAATAAACGTTAGACTGGTTCAAATATCACGATAACTTCTCTTCAGTTTTCCGGAGATGGCGCACACGACAAATTCACATTCCGACACTCCACACACTCCACAGTCCGGAGTTTATCTCGAAAAAGTTCATAAGACATAAAGTCAGTTTAGGATCCTGATACATATTTCCGGTACAGTTCACATTCGGACAAAATTTTATGATAATGCGTATAAACTTTTTATTTCCGGTTACCCGATGACCTCTCTGCTCCGGTGTTCTTACTTGTATCGATCTAGATGCGGAAGAGGACGATCTAGGTGAAACGAGAGGATGAGAAAAAGCGATTTCGCAATGCGCCGTGTGTGTACATATATATGGAATTTTCAACATATATAGATACACACACAGTAGAAGGAGCACTTGGGTACGCGGCGGGGTGAAACGAATTTCATCAATATCGGATTACCCCGGGAACCCGAAAACAACGCTATTCTTGCATCGCTACGATAAATTAGACGCTTCCGCAATGTACCTACTCTACAATATGTTTTCTCTTTCTCGGTTTCACTACATCTTTATGCCCTCCATGCTCCACATACTTTTCTCCGGCGTTCACAGAGTAGGTCACTTTAGTTAGATGCAATTTTATCGGGGGAAGGGGTTTGGCAAATTTGTGCGAAGAAAAAAAAAAGAGACATGAAATATTTAATCGGTTAAGGCTGGAAAACTTTTGGTCGGTTGTGAAGATCGTAGCCACTTTTTTTTTGTATTCACAATAACATTGACATAATAAAAACAGGACGAATTGACTGAACTAATTGAATGCCAAATTAATACATAACTCAAGGGATATGGCCACCGTAGTGGGTATGAAATCGTGTGCACATTTGACAATTTTTTTTTTAATGAAAAAGTGATTTATTTATAAAACTAATTACACAACTATTTAGTATAAACATTAAGATAATAAAAAATATTTTTTTTGTTATACAAAATGGCCGACTACTGCTATTTGCTTTTGGTATCATTTTTTTTTGGAGGCGCTCAGCGGCGCGACATTTGGCATCCACAATTTTTTACCTAGAACGAAAAAAAGTCTTTTTTCGTCAATCTACATCAGAATACCTAGAGAAGTACTTACGGAATTTCTGATTAATTACAAACTTTCCATTTTATGAGCAGTTTTATACGAAATTTTTCACTAGAAATTCACCGTTCAAGTTCAAATCCGTACAATATTCGAATAAAACAATATTTTTCAAATTCCGTACGTACTTCTCCAGGCATTCTGATGTAGATTAACGAGAATCTTTTGTTCTGTTCCAGGTCGAAAATTGTGGATGCCAAATGTTACGACGCGGAAAAAAAGATACCAAAAGCAAATAGCGGTAGTCGGCCATTTTGTATAACAAAAAGAAACAAAAGAAAGTATTTTTTATTAGCTTGATATTTATACTAAATAGATGTGTAGTTAGTTTTGTAAATAAATCACTTTTTCATATAAAAAAAATAGTTAAACGTGCACATGATTTTATACCCGCTGCCGTGGCCTAACCCCTTAAGGGGGAAAATAGGGTTAGGACAGCGTTTTCTCAATGATTTTCATGAATTTTTTTATTGTATAAAAAATGAATATACTTTATTCAAACTTTGAGAATATTTTGTACATATATTTAAGTATATACAATAAAAATTTTGAAGAATTTCCTTGAAAAACACCGCAGATATTAGCGACCCCATATTGCAGGTCACGATCAGACTCAGCATTTTGCGTACATTCTGGAAGCCGCAATTTTCATCTGAAATCAAACGAGGTTGGAATTTACTTTTATTATATGTCTCTCTGCTCTATGAACCTATATGCTATCAAAAAAATAGAAAATTGAATTTTTTACAGGGGTCAAAACAAAAAACCATGATTTTTTGCCATTTTTTACAACTTTATTTGAAAAAAATTAATTATTTTAAATAATGATAATATTCCGATTTTAGGTTCATATAGAGCGCAATACTATGAAGAAAGTAACTGCCAATTTTCAAAACGATTGGTTGAAAACTTTTCAAAAAAGTCGTTTTCAGAAAAATGCGTTTGAAAAAATAGTACCAAGAAAAAAAAGCAATATGGGATCGCTAATATTTTATAGTATATACTTAAATATATGTATACAAATTTTATAGTATATACTTAAATATATGTATAAAATATTCTCAAAGTTTCAATAAATTATATTCATTTTTTATACTATAAAAATATTCATGAAAATCATTGAGAAAACGCTGTCCTAACCCTATTTCCTCCCTTAATGGCTTATAACAATAGAACGAGTCGGAATTTTCATTTAAAATTTTGGGAACATATTTTTTAGTAGTTTTACCAACAATTTATGAAATAAAAAAAAATCGATTTTTTGAACCGTCTAACCCTATTTCCCCCCTTAAAAACTCGTACCAAGGAAAATTCAATTGAACCCGAAACTAAAAATGATTAAATTTTCATGAAAGTGTGTATTTGAGAATTTTTTATGGTCACTGATTTAGCAATTGAAAGTTTGAAATTCAAAATGTCAACGTGGCTAATGATTTCTATGGCATGAATTATAAAAGTTTGAAATTTGCTCATTGCATTTCTCATTATGTGATCTCGTTCACAAAATTCCTTCTACGAGCAAGTTTTTCAATTTGCTCTTCCTCGTAGAGAAAGTTTATCGAATGGGATAATAAATTTGTTCACGCGAACTTTTGCTTACGCTAATTATAAGTGAAGGTACATGAGGGCCATCTAAATTGTCAAAGAACTATAAGAGGTTAGGTTTACGCCAGCCATAACTGTGCCGTAGCGCTGGCGGCGTTATCAACGTCTCACGTAAGCGCCATCTTTTCATTCTTCATGTTACTATACCCGTGCGTTTGACAGTTTACTCGACCTGAATATTTCAACTCAGAGCGAACGGAAGGCCGCGTAAAATAACTTATTAGGAAACAATGTGGAAATTTCCAATTTACAAGGCTTTTTTTCGCCAAAATTGCGAGCTCTGGGGGTGCTAACAGGATTTTATCGATTTTTTCTAAAGTGTACAAATTCCTTAAATTCTTAACAATTCTGTCGATTTTCTTCAAACTCAGTAGCGAACAGTTTGTAGTTGAAATGAAAGAAAATTTAATTTCTACTCTGACCCGATGATTATTTATGTCGTGAATTTACTGCTACAGTACAAGATTCGATAAGAAATGTCGAAAAAGAAACAAAGTTATGGAGTTCGAAAAATCTGCTTGTCACAACTTTAGTTACACTGGGTAGGTGTGTGTTCTATAGACGTCCGTAACACGTTCCCTTTCTTTCCTTCTGCCCGTATGAAATATCAATATTTTTATACTCGGCCGCCTCCCATTTCAGCATAGAATCGAGCGAGGGAAAAATAAGAGAGAGAGAGAGAGAGAGAGAGAGAGAGAGAGTGAGAGAAGAAGAAAAAGGTGAAAAAGAGCATGAAGGTAGCTGGCCGTCCTGAGCAAACGTTTCAGCGACAGCAACCACCCCTCTTTCTATAACGCTTTACAACCTCCCCTTCAACATACTCCGAACGACGCCGAACGACGATAACGGCGACAACGTCGACGATGACGACGAATTGGGCAACGCGCGCCCCGTTGGATTTTCACGCTGGTTTCTGGTGAGAGTATCGAGTATTCCAATTTCAACGCAGCGCGCACTCTGTTCAACATGAGGAAACTGTGAAAGCTCAGTTGCTTGGTAGAAAACGTATTCCTATAGCTGTAGCGTGCCTTATGTACGTTCACGATTTTTATAACCATCTGAATATACTGGTTCGTGAGGCTGGTTGAAAATCGATTTTTCACCGTCCGAACGCGAAACTTTTATTCACGGGTGGATTATAATGTCCGGACAATGAAACGAATTGAATAATGATGAAGAGTTTAAGTAGAGACAGAATTGTGAAACATTGTCGTTAAAATATTCTGAGATCTTAAGGATGTGTGTTAGCTAGGTCATTTTATACTTTGTCAACCTGAAATCCCCAGATGTCATTATGAAAGCTATTTAGTTTTTTTTTCGTTCGAACTCAAAAACATTTTTTCCCGTTCTACTCATCTGAAACAAAAAAAAAACGATAGAGATTATCGATCAGTAGAAATATGGCTATCGCATGAAGCTCTGAAATGTCGAAGAAATAGAAATACATAAAATGACGATCTTCTAAACAATGTGTACCGTTTTTTCGAATTTTTTTTCAAATCAAAACCATAAAAAGTGTTACATATTTTTTTCTTCGAAGTTTGAGAGGTTCATACGATAGTCATACTTGTACTGATCAGTAATCTTTTTGGTTTTTTTGCTTCAGATGAATAGAACGTCCGAAATCATAGTCAAAGTCGCTATGGAATCATGGCAGCTTTAAGGGGAGGAAATAGGGTTAGACGGTTCAAAAAATCGATTTTTTTTAAATTTCATAAATTGTTAGTAAAACTATTGAAAACTATGTTTCCAAAATTTTAAATGAAAATTCCGACTCGTTCTATTGTTATACGCCATCAAGGGGGGAAATAGGGTTAGGACAGCGTTTTCTCAATGATTTTCATGAATTTTTTTATAGTATAAAAAATGAATATAATTTAGTGAAACTTTGAGAATATTTTATACATATATTTAAGTATATACTATAAAATTTTTATACATATATTTAAGTATATACTATAAAATATTAGCGACCCCATATTGCTTGTTTTTCTTGGTACTATTTTTTCAAACGCGTTTTTCTGAAAACGACTTTTTTTGAACTTACAGACACGCTAGTTTGAAAAGTTTTTAACGAATCGTTTTGAAAATTGGCAGTTACTTTCTTCATAGTATTGCGCTCTATATGAACCTAAAATCGGAACATTATCATTATATAAAATAATTTTTTTTTTGCAAATAAAGTTGTAAAAAATGGCAAAAAATCATGCTTTTTTGTTTTGACCCCTGTGAAAAATTCAATTTTCTATTTTTTTGATAGCATTTAGGTTCATATAGAAGAGAGACATATAATAAAAGTAAATTCCAACCTCGTTGGATTTTAGATGAAAATTGCGGCTTCCAGAATGTACGCAAAATGCTGAATCTGATTGTGACCTGCAATATGGGGTCGCTAATATTTTATAGTAAATACTTAAATATATGTATACAAATTTTATAGTATATACTCAAATATATGTATAAAATATTCTCAAAGTTTCAATAAATCATATTAATTTTAAATACTATAAAAAAGTTCATGAAAATCGTTGAGAAAACGCTGTCCTAACCCTATTTCCCCCCTTAAACCGCGTAGCATCCTAAATTTATTTTTATTGTACTCGAAAAAATTTACAGAGTATCTGCAAGTATCAATAAATAAGTGGAAAAAAGACCGGTGTTGAAATATTTAATAGCACCAATACATTTTTTTTAACTTTGAAAAAAAATCTCATTTAGACTAGAGGATTGTCTTAAAGAATGGCAGTCTTCCAGTCTAAATGCAGTATGGGATACGACGAAATCCTTACATAATTTTACGGAATCATGAAATTGATCATTATTGTTTGATCTTCAATATTAGTGTTTAAATAGGATATTTTTTCACATTAGTATGCCCATTCCCATTTGTTCGGCAACAAAATAAAATATAAAAAAAACAGGAACTAGACATGCGGTAAAGGAATAAAAAAATAAAAATAAACATTTGTTCAGCTTCTGTGGGTGTATAAACCCCGAGGTCAGTAGTCGGTAACTCGCAATCAATGTAAGCGAGCCTCCCGATTCTTATAGGCTCGGCGAGTCGTCGATCGCAGACGCGTAAACTTCGCGACGCTCGCCATCTAGCGGCGGATTGGGACACTTCTTTATACTAGCTACACCGCGTAGTTACATTGTGGTGAAATATACACAATCGAACCACACATATTTCTTATAAAATTTGGGGTATATTAGCGCGAGCCCTACACTCGAATAACGTACTGAACCTATAAACACGAGAGTCACATGTCACGTATAATGTATTATACCCCTTCATGTAGCATATGTAGCTAATCGAGATATCACGAGGGATCCAGCTGGAATGCTAGAAGGAAATTCTTTGTTGAAATTCCGAAAAATTGTCGATCCATATTTTACGAGAAAATGATATCAAGTCCGATTACTGAAACCAGAAATTTCAATTTGTACAATTCGAAGTTTAGTCGATTGGCGCTAATCGTGATAGAACTCGGGACCAACCTGGAATCCGGAGGGGAATCCCTCGATAGGGAGTCCCTTACAAATCCCAATTGGGATTTGGCTGCAAGTGGGGACACCCTACCAAATTTCTGAGTGGGTGTTGGCGAGCTTGTTTGTGAAGTATTTAATATATGATCAGTGTTTATTACCGCGAATTTTGCCACTTATTAAGGAAGTATTTGCACGTCGAATAAGATTATTTTTGTTGAAGGCTGTGTGATTGCGCGATTGGAAATGATTAGTTGTCACTTGTCTGGATTCAGTTTTACTCGTCGATTATTAAACCCGTTGACTCGGTGATTTACGGACTTTGGACGAACAACAGACAACAACAGACGAAAAGATTGATGAAATGAAGAAAATAATAGTGGCCAATCGTCGAATCACCGTTAGAGAAGTTGCTGAGGAACTAAACACATCGATTGGCTCGTGCTATTCGATTTTTAACAATTATTTGGGCATGAGACGGGTCGCCGCGAAATTCGTGCCAAAATCGCTCAATTTCGAACAAAAACAGTGTCGCGTTAACATTGCTAAGGGGCTGTTGGACTCAGTCCGCGACGATCCAAATTTGCTCCAGGGGGTCATAACTGGTGACGAATCATGGGTTTATGGTTATGACGTGGAAACCAAAGCTCAATCATCGCAACGGAAGCTGCTTTTTTGGAATAGGCAAAAATCGAAGACAAGCCAAAACACGTCTAATCAAAACAGCTGTCAACAATTAACTAAACATTCAAAATGGCCGATTTTTTCAGCATAAGTGAGGGACATCAGTACCAACCTAACGCCACAAAAAAATCGAAAATCGAATATACGTCGCCCGGGGAAATTCAAAATTCGCGATACTTTTTTAACAGACCTCGTATTTTATACAGCAGTTGCAAACGTAGAGAGTCTTGTGATCCTTCTTTGTTTCTGGTATTCCTTGCTTTGATGTGAACGCTGCCGATAGTGAAGAGTCTAGTCTGATCAGTTAGCATGATTCAAGAAAATTTTCAATGGCGTACATGAGATATGGGGTCCAATGGAGAGGATTGAAAAGCTCACATACCCCTGCGCGTGCCGAAAACCGAGTAAATTTGAAAAACTATTATAAAGGTTATAGGGTGGTAAACAAATTTAATTGTTCATTGCACATTTTTTTATTGTCTTTTCAACAATAAGAAAACAAATTTTTTATTTATTTTTTACTATTGACATTATTTCTTACAGGTATAATTGGAGTACTGATGAAAACGAAAAATGATCCAATCTGCAAAAATAAAAGAGAATTTAGGAAAATAATGTAGTAGTAACAGTCTGGAGGAGGGAATTTTTTTTTTTTTCACAAATAAAGAAATTACAGTATTTCAAACTTTGGGATGCAATTTAAAAAAAAAGTGTTTAATATTTTATAAAAATTGTCTATAGAGAAAATAATTATCAAGATTTGAAAAAAATAAAATAAACCATTAAAAATTGACTAGATTATCGTGCTGAACCTGTCTAAAAACATAGTTTCGAGAAAACCGCGTTTAAAGTTTCCGGTAGGTACAGCGTGAACCTTGTCCCGTCCGGTCACATTTATTGCTATAACTTTGTAACGGAGTGGAATTTTCTGAAAAGTTCTTTTTTTTTTAATTCCTAAGAGTGTAAAGAATTAAAATTTGTAAATAAAATCGGTAAATATGGAGCAAAGGGGACCCACTTCCGATTGACTTGCCTTTAATATATGTTGTCTAGGGACCCTTTCTGAACAACTTTTTCCTGTGACACAATTGGGGGTCGTTATTTATTAAAAAGTTACTAACAAATAAAGTTAATAATTCATATAGCTATTTTCCTTATAGCAGCCAGTCCTAATCATCTTGTCTTTCACATGTGTGGTTAAGAATACCCCCCTGAGTAACATACCAAAAGTTTAATCCGTCCTCATTGTTTGTTAGATAGTTATTGACAAAAGGAAATTCATAAATAGAATATGAAATACTTGCATGGTGGCCAGTACACGTATGACCGGAGAGGCTGCGGCCCCCCTGCCCCCGCCGCATACCAGCCCATAGACAAACCAAAAACAACCCAAAACAACCCCAGTAACCTAAAGAATCAAACAGACAAACCCAACAAACAAACAAACAAACCCAAAACAAACCCAAAACTCAAATGAACAAATCCAACAAACAAATCCAAAACAAACCCAAACCAAAAAACCAAAACCCAATTAACCAACAAATCCAAAACAAACAAAAAACTCAAATAACCTAAACAAACCAAAAACAAACGAAATAATCCAAACAAACAACCCAACTAAACAACCTAACCTAACAACCTAAACGAAAAAACCCAACAAACCCAACAAATCCAAAATGAACCCAAACCAAAAGCCCAAACCAAAAACCCAAACCAAAAACTCAAACCAAAAACCCAAACCAAAAACCCAAACCAAAAACCCAAACCAAAAACCCAAACCAAAAACCCAAACCCTATAAACAAACAAATCAAAAACAAAAAACCCAAACATCCTAAACAACCCAACTAAACAACCCAACCCAACAGGTTTATATGTTTGTTTGCGTTGTTTTTGGGTTGTTTTTGGTTTGTCTTTGGGCTAGCGAGTGGAGGATTGCAGGGGGGCGCAGCCCCCCCTCTCGTGCGTGTGCTGTTCACCATACACCAGAACAAGTAGTTCATGTTTGATTTATGAAACTTTTTTTGTTAATAACTTTTTAACAAACAATGAGCGACGGATAAAACTTTTTGTATGCTACTCAGGGGTGTATTCGTAACAACAAATGTAAAGGACAAGATGATTACGACAGGCTGGTATCAGGAAAATAGCTATATAAATTATTAACTATATTTGTTAATAACTTTTTAATAAATAACGACCCCCAATTCTGTCAGTGGAAAAAGTTGTTCAGGAAGGGTCCCTACACAACATATATTAAAGGCAAGTCAATCGGAAGTGGGTCCCCTTTGCTCCATATTTACCAAAAAATCGGTATTTTGGAAATTTCAGGGGTACATAAGCCCTTAATTTATATAAACGATCTTGGTGCCGTACACTATAAAATGCTTTTGTTATATTCAGGAAGAGAGCAGCGAATTGTTGAGTTCATCGTCAATAATGTGAGGGCGATTCATGAGATTTTACCGTTTGTGAAACTTAATTGAAATTTTGCGATGCTGGTTCTCTTTGATCGTTCCAATCGACTCTTAATTATTTTGTCGAATATGATGTGGATAGTGGGATAAAGGCTGATCAGACTTGTTATTCTTTTCGAGGCTGTCGCATTGATTCGCCTTCGAGATCGTTACAATAATTCCTGACTTTGAGATAGAAAATGGAGGTGTTCAGGGAACAATTTAACCATTTGTAGACGTCTATAAAGTTTTGCTGGTTCGTCGAAATTCGCGTCGTTATCGAACTTCTATATATTGGTGAAGTGTTGTGAGAAAACTTTGGCTTTCTCCGCTGGATGTGTTATTGTGTTGCTATTAAAGGACTGGCTGGATTTGCTTCGTGAATTTCTTCATACCCTTTCAACCAAGAGCGAGTCTCGCATTGAATTATCATACTTTGAACGTTCTTATTAAATATGTTCACTTTCGCTTTACATTGCGGTAAAATTTCCCACATTTCAGTGACATCCTTTATTCGATCTGTGTCCAGTGTACTGATTTTAACCTTATTTTTTTGTTAGAGGAATTTTTAATTCAATTGGGATTTCCCTATTCGTTTTGATTTTGTTCCTACATACACAAAAAGTATATGACTCCGCCACCGGCGCAGTCCGGGAAGAGTGGGGAGGAAAATAGGGTGAGCCCCGAGGGAATGAGAGGAAGGAGCTCCGCAGGGGCAAGGAGGTGGTCGTTTACTAGATTATAAATAGAATGACCGCAACAACGATGAATTGTACCAAACGTAACGAAACTTCAGCATAACTATTAAACCATTCTAAAACTTTCCACTAACCGGATCTTGAGTTTTTAAGGAGTTAGGTAACTCTAGAGGCCGAAAAAATAGGCTTTTTGGGGTTTTTTTTTTTCAGAAAAACTACAGAATGAATCGAGATCACAAAATAGGATATTTATCATACATATCAGTGACTGTATACAATCATTTTTTTGAAAGGATTATTTTCAAAATGGCGGCTGTGCAGCGTTTTTGCGATGACGTCTCCGTTTTCCAGGCTCCACAGCCGGACAAACAGATCCTGTAATTTTTTTATTATAATGAGTCAATACATTTTTTCGATTATATATAAAAACAGCTATAGAACTACGTAGGATTTTTGCGATATATTGATTTTTGGCCAAATGGCGCACTTCTAAAGTGAAAAGTGAAAAATTTGCTTAAAAAGTCGTCAGAAAATTGTTAATAACAAATGAACTGTGCAATATAAAAAAAAATCCTACGTACTTCCATAGACCATATATTTTTTTAAATATATTCAAAATTTCAAGTGAATCGGTTGAAAATTGTCTGTGTTATGTTTCCGGGCAACTTGAAAAATGCAGTTATGAGATAAACGCGTTTGAAGTTTTGAGTAGGAGTAGTTGCGGACCAGGCGGCCTTGTACTAAAATTTGAAAACCGAGTACTTAGAGATTTTTTCCGGTCATAATTTTTTGGGACATTATTTTTGAGGTCCCAAGGGACCATTTAAGGGGGGAAATAGGGTTAGACGGTGCAAAAAATCGATTTTTTTTAATTTCATAAATTGTTAGTAGAACTATTGAAAAATATGTTCCCAAAATTTTAAATGAAAATTCCGACTCGTTCTATTGTTATAAGCCATTAAAGGGGGAAATAGGGTTAGGACAGCATTTTACTCAATGATTTTCATGAATTGTTTTATAGTATAAAAAATGAACATAATTTATTGAAACTTTGAGAATATTTTATACATATATTTAAGTATATACTATAAAATTTTTGAAGATTTTCCTTGAAAAACACCGAAGATATTAGCGACCCCATATTGCAGGTCACAATCAGACTCAGAATTTTGCTATTTTTTCAAACGCGTTTTTCTGAAAACGACTTTTTTTGAACTTGCGTATACGCTAGTTTGAAAAGTTTTCAACCAAACGTTTTGAAAATTGACAGTTACTTTCTTCATAGTATTGCGCTTTATGTGAACCTACAATCGGAATATTATCATTATTTAAAATAGTTTTTTTGTAGCAATTAAAGTTGTAAAAAATGGCAAAAATCATGCTTTTTTGTTTTGACCCCTGTAATGAATTCAATTTTCTATTTTTTTGATAGAATTTAGGTTCATATAGAAGAGAGACATATAATAAAAGTAAATTCCAACCTCGTTGGATTTCAGATGAAAATTGCGGCTTCCAGAATGTACGCAAAATGCCGAGTCTGATTGTGACCTGCAATATGGGGTCGCCAATATTTTATAGTATATACTTAAATATATGTATAATCATTTTATAGTATATACTTAAATGTATGTATAAAATATTCTCAAAGTTTCAATAAATTATATTAATTTTTTATACTATAAAAAAATGCATGAAAATCATTGAGAAAATGCTGTCCTAACCCTATTTTCCCCCTTAAAAAAAAATCGATTTTTCGACAATTCTAGAGTGGCCTTATCCCTTAAAGCAGGCTTTCGTTCGTGCTAAGCTGATTTATTAATATCGCGTTAAATTGTCAAACGCGTATGTATATAGTAGCACGAGTAATGAACGGATGGCGATTACGTCAGATTTTGATAGCGCCGACAGCGCTACAGCAGAGTTACGGCTCACGTAAACGTAACCTCTTATATGTGGTTGACAGCGTTTACGCAGCCCTGAATACCTTCAATTAGCATGAGCAAAAGTCCCCGTAAACAGAATCATTGGATCGAAAATGGTTTTCTGAGCATTTCGAACATTTTACGCATGCTGGCGCAAACATCTCGGAAAATGTATATATGCACCGCTTGTTGATAGAGAAAAAGACTCATAATTTGGAAAAAATAAACATTTCCGTAATATTATTATTTTTTTACATCAAAGTACATATTAATCGGTATTGCGAAATTGCCTAATATCTCGTCGATTATCACCTTCATTACCGACTGTAGCTTGAAACCTTTTTCCCCTACTCTCGATTGGTTTTTCTGTATATTCCTTTGGCAAAGATCGCCATATCTTTTCTTTGAGCTTCATTTTCATGTACGCCCACACATTTTCATTCGGATTAGCATCTGGTGACATTGCCGGCCATTCCATCATAATGATGTTATTCTATTGTTTTCACGCACCGCACAGTTTGCTGCGATATTTAGGATCACTGTATTTTTGTAAGCGTCCAAATTGTTTTGTCAGAATCGAAAAACTTTTCAGCAGACTTCAACAAGCATTTCTGGTAGATGCTGCGGATTTTCTTGGCGTTTAAATTGTCCGTAAACGGGAGAAGGCAACCGAAACCGGGTTTACAAAAGCATTCCCAAACATGCATTTTTACAGGGTGTTTTACCGTGCGCTGAAGAGTCCTATTACTTTTCATTGACCACGCTTTTGATAATGAAGACGATGACCAGAAACAAGACTCGTCCGTGAAGATAACATTGTCCCAATCTCGATGGAAATTTTCTTTTGCCCACGCCATTATAGAGTTTTCTCTAAAGTTGATCGAAAAAAACAAGGTTTTTTCATGCTGACGATTTCGTATTGTGTTTAGAGAGACGTGATTCCTTTTTTGCGAGTTAAGGGGAAGAATGGGGCTAGGACAGCGTTTTCTCAATGATTTTCATGAATTTTTTTATAGTATAAAAAATGAATATAATTTATTGAAACTATGAATGTTTTATACATATATTTAAGTATATACTATAAAATGTTTGAAGAATTTCCTTGAAAAACACCGAAGATATTAGCGACCCCATATTGCAGGTCACAATCAGACTCAGCATTTTGCGTACATTCTGGAAGCCGCAATTTTCATCTAAAATCAAACGAGGTTGGAATTTACTTTTATCATATGTCTCTCTTCTATATGAACCTAAATGCTATCAAAAAAAATAGAAAATTGAATTTTTTACAGGGGTCAAAACAAAAAAGCATAATTTTTTGCCATTTTTTACAACTTTATTTGCAAAAAAAGAATTATTTTAAATAATGATAACATTCCGATTTTAGGTTCATATAGAGCACAATACTATGAAGAAAGTAACTGCCAATTTTCAAAACGATTGGTTGAAAACTTTTCAAACTAGCGTGTACGCAAGTTAAAAAAAAGTTGTTTTCAGAAAAACGCGTTTGAAAAAATAGTACCAAGAAAAACAAAGTCAAGGCAGTCATAAATTTTCGTCTGTGTTTTTCAAGGAAATTCTTCAAAAATTTTATAGTATATACTTAAATATATGTATAATATATTCTCAAAGTTTTAATAAATTATATTCATTTTTTATTCTATAAAAAAATTCATGAAAATCATTGAGAAAACGCTGTCCTAACCCTATTTCCCCCCTTAACGGCTTATAACAATAGAAAAAGTCGAAATTTTCATTTAAAATTTTGGGAACATATTGTTCAATAGTTTTACTAACAATTTATGAAATTAAAAAAAAATCGATTTTTTGAACCGTCTAAACCTATTTCCCCCCTTAAGGAACAAGTGGGTGAGGCACCAGGAGCCGAATGTTATTCAGGTCGACTGGAACGAATGAGAATACTCGTTTTGTGTACTTTATTTCACGATTTTTAACGATCGTTTTTCCCTAGAAATACCATTACTTCGATTACATTTTCGTCGCAAAGCTTACCTCATGGAAAAAAATATATTTTCGTATTCTTCCACGTGAATATAGAGATTTCTTAACGTAAATACGGTCAATCGTATTTTGAGAGACGTGAATTCCTTTTTATTTGCGGAATTTCATTTGGGCACAGCGTAACGAAAGTCCTGACTTGTCTTGAAAAAGACGTAAGATCGTTTTATCCTCGTTCGTTGTTATCACGCGGGTGAATCCCCTTTCCGTCAGATCATCTACATTCCTAACCTCCAAATATCGCTTTACCCGCGTCTTAACGAGTGTCTCTGACTTCCGCATATATTATGCAGCCGTTTCAAACGCAAGTTTCGGTCGTATCGCACGGTTTACTAAAAACACCGCCTCGTATCGCTTCGGAATTTTTGTACTCATTGTGATGATAAGGAATTCATTGATATCAAGAGCACGATGCGCCGGGAAAATATATAATGCGCAGAAGAGAACGAAACAGAGATTCAAACGAATAACGACAGATGACGCTGCGGTGGCTCCTTGCCCAATCACAACGATTGCTTTCTCGATGAACAGACTGTAGATTAGAGTAAACCAATAACAGATTAGTATTATCCACAGAAAAATGTAATTCCATATACGCCTGTTGCGTATCTCCTGCAGTGCCGCCCTATCGGTAAGATCTGGCAACACAAGGGTGAACCAGCTGACGAAACGTTCATTATGGCTTCGAATAGCAGCGAAATTATTCGCTCAAATAGAAATTGCAGCTTTGTCGATCGCTTCAATACTGAAGCTAAAAATCCGGAGTTAAAGTTCTATTGTTTTCCATCAAAAAGTTATGAAATAGAAGGAAAGAAACGATGGATTCAAGCCGTTAAGAGAAGGTAAGTTAATGTATGATTATTTAATATATAAATAAGGTATAGAATTATTTCAATCAAATTTTTATTGAAATATACCCCGATTGACTTTCCGACTCTATACAAATTCGAACCCATTCCTCTTTCGTTATTTGAATATTTTTATACAAATTCTGAAGCTTCTCGGGACATTCAATTCTTTTTAGAATTATCTTCAATCCTTTATCTTGTGAAAGACATTCATAACTGTGATATGTAGCACCAGTTTGGAATTTTAATAATTGATCACACACAAAACGCAATTCTTCCAGATGCTTCTCTTTTTCTTGCCTGTGAAGAGCTCTTTCTGATTTAGTTAATTTCTCAGTTTGTACGTATTTCGCAAATGAACACTCTAGCAGCATAAGTTCTTCTTGAACGTGTTCAATTTCATCTACCGAGGAGTATTTTTCCGAAATAGCTATTCTTTGTGAAACTAAACTGTCCATCCAACTGTCCAACTGTGCATCCTTTTTTGTATTTTGCAGATTGGAAGTTACTAGGCTTATTCCACATTAGCGGCTGTTCGGTTTTGGATGTAGTACGATACATTCTTCATTGAGATAAATGCACACAGCTGCGATGTGTTTACACCCTCGTTTAGATAGACCAGCCTTACAAGCGCAATTACTGTATGAAATCGAACGATCGTTTTGCAACTGAAAAATATTCATAAATTCTTTCATAGCTGACATTTAATTAATGAATTAATTAATAATTAATTAACAAATTTAATTAATTAATTATATTATTTATATACAGTAGTTTTATTTAACTTACTGTTTGTTTCCAATATTTTTAACAAAATTACCTACAGAAAATGTCTATTAATTTACAAATTTAATAAACTTACTTCAATTGTGATTCCATATGGAGGATTATTTATTTTAGTTTCAGGTAAAACTTTCCCATTTATGATCCGCGAAGCACCGTTGTCGTCTACAATCTGTCCGACTTCACTAACGTGATTACTTCGGAATAATTTTATTCCTAATATATTAAGGGAAATAGACATAGAAAACGTGGTCTTTTTTCATAAATAATAGTTAATGTAACGTTAAAATTTTATTTAGCATTTTCCGTATGAAATATATTGCGTTTTATACGTTAGCCAATTTTATTTATCAATAACCTCGTTATTATTTAACGGGTATATTCTTACAAATACAATACCTTTGGAGATAGATTTTGGACGAAACAAATTGGTCTTAACATTTTGAAAGCCACAATAAATTACAAGGGAGGTGATTTTGTTGAATAGGAATAATAAACGTTTCATTTTCTCTATACTTGTGTTTACATGTCGTATCTTTGCGCCAGCTGACCACCTTCGTTATGCCTTCTGTGGACCGATAGACGGCGCGTCGATCGACCACGGGAGATACGCAACAGACGTATACGTACACCCGTTACCGTTAATATCCATTACAATTTCAGGACTACGATTTTAGAAACATTACTTTTTTTTTAATATGTATGGAAGCGCTACTGTTTTATTATGTGTGAAAAAATGGAAACAAACTCTATAATTGTCGCTCGTCCTGTATAGCACATCCATATAAGTATTACGACACGAATGAGCTAGCAAGCTCGACATGCAGATGTGACGTCATAATGTCGTGCCGCATTAAGTATGGCTGCCATGCCAAGCGGAGTTGAAACTCTATCCCTTGTGATATCAACACCAGCGGGCGATACACAATCAAGTACAGTAGAGGAAAAAAAAACGACGTACCTCATTTTTGGTGTTCGCGGTATTTCAGGGTGCGGGCAGGTAGTAGGATCGAGGGTTGGGATTTTTCGTCGTCGCGAAAAAACGTTTTTTTTTTTTCTACGTGTACCCTTGCCATTACCTGCCTCTCACGTTCGTCCGCTCACTCTTCCCTCGACGAGGACACGAGACGATCACCCTCCACGCGGCACACTCACCCTCAATATTTTAATACGAAAGCTCGTACGTGCATACCACCCTTTCCTCCAGCACCCCCCCCGCCCCTCTCTTTTTTTTACCATATCCCGGTCATATTCGACCGTGTTAAAACTAGTCGACCTCCAACCTACCTGACGCTTACCACGGCGCCCCCCTCAACTGAGAAACGTAAAATTCTTGCTGAAAAATAATTCCGGTGACCTACATTATTCAGCGAATTCGTCATGCGTTTTTTTTTTCTGTTTATACCTGTTTTTCATGCGCGAATAATCAAACAAATGTGCGTTCTTGTATTTTCTATCTCCACGAACATTTTTTGGGAACAATTTTTGGAACAAGCTTCAGAGTCCAAAAACTGATGGGAAATACGTATAATTTCCACTCAATCTAATGATAGATTCGGAAGCTTATTTGAAGCCTCCCATACCGCTGCGCACGCTGAAAACCGAATAAATTTGAAAAATTATTATAAAGTTTATGTGGTAAAAAAAAAATTTAATTGTTGATTTCACATTTTTTATTAAATTTTCAACTATAAGAAAAAAATGTTGTTTAATTTTCTTTTTAATATCAACATTATTTTTTACGGGTATAAATCAACTACTGATGAAAACCACGGCGCCTCCTTGTCGCGATCATAACTTCACCAAAAATTATCCAATCTGCAAAATTAAAAAAGAGTCTAGTAAAATAATGTAGTAGTAATAGTCTGACGGAGGGATTTTTTTTTTTTTTCAAAAATAAAGAAATTACAGTGTTTCAAACTTCAGTATGCGATAAAAAAAAAAAATATAGTGTTTAATAATTTATAAACAATTGCCCAACCAAAAAAATAAAAAAACCTCTCGTCAGACTATAGAGAAAATAATTATCAAGATTTAAGGTAGTAGTCTGGTAACATAAGTCGATTTTCATGTCTTTTTTGGAGGGCGTTTTTTTGTAGGAAAATAAAAATGAATCGTTTTGGATATTTAGGATGGTTTTATTTACATATTAGAGATACAAAAAAAAAATTTTTTGAAAAAATTTAATAGTTTATCATTATAATTATTATTGATCGAAGTTGGCACCTCGAAAAAAAAGCGCGTGGGTGGCCCCGGTGATTTTGGCTCTTGATGTTATCTGAAATAAAAAATTCTTCATAATTCTTAATCTATAGACATGTCACTCTGGTCGGAACTACTGAAGTTAAATTTCATGAATAAATAACAAAATGGCGGACTTTGGAAAAAAAAACTTTTTTCTCCGCCATTTTGTTATTTATCCATGAAATTTAACTTCAAAAAGCGCGTGGGTGGCCCCGGTGATTTTGGCTCTTGATGTTATCTGGATAAATAACAAAATGGCGGAGAAAAAAGTTTTTTTTTCCAAAGTCCGCCATTTTGTTATTTATCCATGAAATGTAACTTCAGTAGTTCCGACCAGAATGACATGTCTATAGATTAAGAATTATCAAGAATTTTTCATTTCAGATAACATCAAGAGCCAAAATCACCGGGGCCACCCACGCGCTTTTTTTTCGCGGTGCCAACTTCGATCAATAATAATGATAATAATAAACTATTGAATTTTTTCAAAAAAAAATTGTTTCTTATCTTTAATATGTAAATAAAAACATCCTAAATATCCAAAACGATTCATTTTTATTTTCCTAAAAAAAAACGCCCTCCAAAAAAGACATGAAAATCGGCTTAAGTTATCAGACTATTACCTTAAATCGAGGCCGATTTTCAAGGACCCTTTCCCATCTACAACCTTTCGGCAAGATACCAATAATCTAATGTATCGACAGTCTCCAAATGACTAAGCATTTGGAAATTTTACGGACAATATATAGGTTCAAGTTCGAGATTAGATGACATTAAATATCCCCGCAGAAAAGAAAAGTGCGGCACGCCAGTCTCGGAAAGACTCTGCACAGACAGTTTACGTAAAATAAAAAAATCTCATAAAATTTCGATGGTTTTATCGATACAATTCCATGGAATAAATTTCCCTGAGAATGTTAAATACCGTCTCGATTAAAGCGTTAGAGGGATAGTAGAGGAAAGATTCGTGGCCGATATTAATATGTCTCAAAAGAGGTATCAAAGAGATTCCTCGAAAATTTTAATATGCCGCCCCAATGAGAGCCTCGAAGGGTTTCAGAGAATCTGAGAAAGCCAGTTTCAAGTTTATTAGAAGAGGATCACATCCTATTCAAGACTCTTTCCGAGACTGATTCTAGAATAGAATAATGTAACTTCTATCTATGGGAGCCGGAAGCTTGATGATCGCGATGATAAACACGTGACTAACTGAGATTTTTTCTCAACACGTACGACATACGGGAACCATAAGGGAGTTCGGAGACACCTGACACTTGACCCGACGCGAGTATTATGGAGGTTAGAGAGGCTCCAGGCATCGTTAATAATTAAATATCGACCACAAGGGGAGTAGCAAAGCGTTTCGTCTACTGCGCTTCAGCGGGGATCTGGACATTCCCGTTGACGCCAGATGACTACAGGACTGTATCCTGTCAGATGTCCTGGTACATGATGGTGGCCCATCACTTAATAGCATAACCCCAAAGGTACCAATCAAGGTAATAACCGTAGGGGTATTCAATGTAACAACTATTCAGTTTCATCCGGTATGACGTAAATTAGTTAGCTGACAATGAGATGAAGACACATAGCAATTGGTAAACCGATACCACACTGGCTTATTTCACTATCGTATTCCATTATTATGGATCATCGGATGATGAAGTTAGAAAAAGTAAACACTCATTGTCAGTCACGGGATATAATTTATGTGGGGGTTTCCGGTTTATTTGGGGAATCAGAGATGTGGCACATTACTGGCATGGAAATAAATTTAAGCTGGCACCAGCTAAGTATCAAGATCGTGAATATTGTAGGGAGAGAGGATTAGCTACCATGTGTGTTAGTTTAGAAATACCCTGTCCGAATGAATAACTAGAATCTAAAACGAATACTTCATTCGTCAAGACGACAATAGTCGACTCAGTGAAATCAGGTACGGGTTTATAAGTGGCGTACCCGGGTCTGATGCGTGGCCGGTAACATTGGTAATTCGACTTTACGTGCTTTTATCTGTGATGTCGACGGACCGGATCCCACATTTGATGGAATCCCTGTCCAATATTTGATAGTGGTAGACAGGCGATTGGTGCGCGAATTTGGTTGGTGACTTGCAAGGTGCTTTCATCCCTTGAATTATGACAACTTAGCGCCGTATTGGCGGGTACACTACGCGGAACAGGACTGGTGTGACTATGAGGAAGCGCAGTCGCAAGGACCCTCCGATGATGGCGGGACCATCGGGGACTTAGTGCCGGCACTCGCGCAGTCCCTCTGCCCTCAGCAGATGCGATAATGTGACGCCAGCGCTGGGAACTGCGCGGGCGATTAGGAAGGTGTGTAAAAATAAGGTTGTGGCAACATCAGCCCCTACTAATCAGTTGCTTGATAAAACTTTTCCTAAACCCCGTTTTCCACCAGGCGTTTAACCTCGTGTTCTTTCAATTCCAACGCCTGACGCGATTTTCTCATGGAAACCCTTCCTATTTGCAGCGCGAAGTGTTTGCAGGACAGTGTGTGAGAACTCAACAAGCAAAAATTAATATTTGTACTTGAATTCCCGTTGGTGAAATCGTTCCTCGACGGGAGGTTGCGCGCTACAGAGAATACGTAAAAGGTGGGATTCTGCCTGTCATCCCAATCCCGAAATTTGAGCGATGGCACGATAGGGAAATAGACTTCACTCCCCAAGTGTCAAAAAAAATTAACTGACGATTGCCAGGGTTAAGAGAGGAAAATTAAACCCGAACAAAATTAAGCGGAAGAACAGAGCGCTTACTGACCATATCATCAGTAATTCCTCACGAGTGGCACTGGGTATCGGGAGACGTAAATCAAACGACGTAGTCCAGAAACTATGCGTCCGAGAAAATTCCAAGGGAAGAACAGGGAGCATTGACACAGAAGTGGACTTTCCAGAAATCTTGGCTTAGAAATTTTTAGAAAGTTATTCAACTGCTTCATAAAAGAGTGTTCAATACCAACCTAAGGATAATACAAGATTCAATGTCTTTCAGGCCGTCATACAAGACTATAGTTTACCAGGCATCATTGTTGGAAGTTCTTAAAGGTATGTCTGTAATCAATTTCCAGTCAGAAAAGCAAACATACCCACGTTGAACAACGAAGATCATGAACGACTGACTAATTTTATTGGTTGTCGTACACTAAGGGTAGAAATAGGGTTAGAACAGCATTTTCTCAATGATTTCCATGAATTTTTTTATAGTATAAAATATAAATATAATTTATTGAAACTTTGAGAATATTTTATACATATATTTAAGTATATACTATAAAATTTTTGAAGAATTTCCTTGAAAAACACCGCAGACATTAGCGACCCCATATTGCAGGTCACAATCAGACTCAGCATTTTGCGTACATTCTGGAAGCCGCAATTTTCATCTGAAATCAAACGAGGTTGGAATTTACTTTTATTATATGTCTCTCTTCTGAATGAACCTCTATGGTATCAAAAAAATAGAAAATTGAATTTTTTACAGGGGTCAAAACAAAAAAGCATGATTTTTTGCCATTTTTTACAACTTTATTTGCAAAAAAAAAAATTATTTTAAATAATGATAATATTCCGATTTTATTCGGAATATTATATAGATATCCGGTTCATATAGAGCGCAATACTATGAAAAAAGTAACTGCCAATTTTCAAAACGATTGGTTGAAAACTTTTCGAACTAGCGTGTACGCAAGTTCGAAAAAAGTCGTTTCCAGAAAAACGCGTTTGAAAAAATAGTACCAAGAAAAACAAGCAATATGGGGTCGCTAATATTTTATAGTATATACTTAAATATATGTATAAAATATTCTCAAAGTTTCAATAAATTATATTCATTTTTTATACTATACAAAAATTCATGAAAATCATTGAGAAAACGCTGTCCTAACCCTATTTCCCCCCTTAATGGCTTACAACAATAGAACGAATCGGAATTTTCATTAAAAATTTTAGGAACATATTGTTCAATAGTTTTACTAACAATTTATGAAATTAAAAAAAAATCGATTTTTTGAACCGTCTTACCCTATTTCCTCCCTTAATAAAAGAGATTAAATTATTTCAAATAAATTAAGTATCACAAACATGTACTCATGGTTTAAAGGGCCACGTATTCTCAAATACGCAAAATATGGACAGACGAGTCGAATAAAAAACAAAACATAAACGTCTGTTTTATCTATGAGTAGCTATTATAGCTGTTGGCATTCGCTTTCTCTCGTTCCTTCTTTCGCTCAGTCGTATCATTCGAATATTTGTAATATTTATTTTCGAACGTAAAGGCCGTTGAATGTGATAATCGAACGAAATGATCATTTCGGAGGAATGATTCGTCGATTTGAAAACATGTACCACGACCAGACCTGGATTTGCGATGTGTAGAGAGATCGACTGGACGCACTCCGATAATGATGATGAAATGCCAGTTGCAATGATGAATGAAGACGGCTCAATAACCATCAAGGTACCGTGGCATATGCAATAAAGTGAACTGATCTACGAGATGGCCCTTGAGAGAGAGAGAGAGAGAGGGTGACTCGAAAGAGAAAAGAAGGGAAATTCAGAAAGTCTACAAACTTTTGTTCAAATTCATCTCGTGTAATGATCGCCCGTCGACAAATAAGTTTGAGCTATTACAATACTAAGAATTGCCACAGGATATATCATAGGGTGTGATAAAGTAAGATTACGTGAAATATGAGAGGATTGGCGAACTCACAATCAGCAAGACCGGAGGTCAGGCAGAAACGTGTTCCATTGGCTATAACGCGCACTACTAAATTGGAGAAAAGAAGATAAAACTCGGCAAAACATGGAAGGATTACTAATGCAGTTGCTCTCTGTCTCTCGACGTATATAATATTTTTTATCTGCAGCAGCGCATTATTAATAGCTCCGTCGAAATTTGTAGACCCCTCGAGTCACGTTAACGCTTTAATTTTTCAATTGGTCCGACAACCACCTGACAGCAAATACCTCACACACCCTCGCACCCTCTCTTCTGGGATTATCTAGCTCGGGGCTCTCCATTTCACCTCGCCGTATCGTGTTGTACTGCGGATTACTTAAAGCGGAAGTTACACTTCGTGTGTCACAACCCCCCCGAGATATAAACTGAGTGTCTCAGCACTCTGTTGAAAATACCTCGTTGAATTATTTGAGAGAATTAGGCTCTCAAATCACCGCAAAATAAGCACAGCGTCTTGCGATGATACTCCATCTACTGACAAATTTTGACAAGCTCTCACCTAATCGGGCAACTTTAATCCTACAAAATCCCTGCAAAACTTGCAATTATTTAGTTGTTACTTGCTCTGTGAAAATCATCGCTACGATCATAAATCAATGTCTTTGTTTCTTTGTGACGGTTTTTCCACTTTTCTTTCGAAACTCTTTAAGAATTAGAGGACTATGGTCCATACGCAAGATTGATTGCGACCAAAGATGAGATTTTACATTCTCCAAAATAAGCGTTTACATACTCCAAAATGAGCTTCTACATTATCCAAAATGAGCTTTTACATTATCCAAACTGAGCTTTTACATTCTCCAAAAATGAGCCTTTACATTCTTCAAAACGGGTCTTCACTTTCTCCAAATGAGCTTTTACATTCTCCAAATGAGCTTTTACATTCTCGAAAATGAGCCTTTACACCCTCCAAAATAAGCTTCTACATTCTCCAAAACGAGTCTTTACATTCTCCAAAACGAGCCTTTACTTTCTTCAAAAAATGAGCTTTTACATTATCAAAATGAGCCTTTACACCTTCTAAAATGAGCTTCGCCATTCTCCAAAACGAGCTTTTACTTTCTCAGAAATGAGCGTTTATACTCTTCCAAAATGAGCTTTACCCCCCACACGGCCCTTTACATCCCGAAAATGAGCTTTTACATTCTCAAAACGAGCTTTTACTTTCTCAGAAATGAGCGTTTATACCCTTCCAAAATGAGCTTTACCCCCCCCCCCCACACGGCCCTTTACATCCCGAAAATGAGCTTTTACATTCTCAAAACGAGCCTTTACATTCTGAAAAAATGAGCTTTTAGATACTTCCAAAACGAGCCTTTACTTTCTCCAAAATTGAGCTTTTACATTATCAAAATGAGCTTTTACAGCTTCCAAAATGAGCTTCGCCAGTCTAAAAAAACGGGCTATTACTTTCTCAGAAATGAGCCTTTATACTCTTCCAAAATGAGACCCTTCCGCGACCCTTTACATCCCGAAAATGAGCTTTTACATTCTCAAAACGAGCCTTTACATTCTGAAAAATGAGCCTTTAGATACTTCTAAAAAGGAGCTTTTACATTCTCCAAAATGAGCCTTCACGTTCTCCAAATGAGCTTTTACATTCTCCAAATGAGCTTTTACATTCTCCAAATGAGCTTTTACATTCTCAAAAACGAGCAAATACACTCTCCAAAATAAGCTTCTACATTCTTCAAAACGAGCTTTTACTTTCTCAAAACGAGCTTTTGAATTCTCCAAAATGAGCTTTTGCACTTCTCCCAAAACGAGCTTTTACTTTCTCCAAAATGAGATTTTACATTCCCCAAAACGAGCCTTTACTTTCTCCAAAATAAGCTTTTACATTATCAAAATGAGCTTTTACACCTACTAAAATGAGCTTCGCCATTCTCCAAAACGAGCCTTTTCTTTCTCAGAAATGAGCGATTACACGCTTCCAAAATGAGCCTTACCCCCCCCATGTGGCCCTTTACATCCCGAAAATGAGCTTTTACATTCTCAAAACGAGCCTTTACATTCTGAAAAATGAGCTTTTAGATACTTCCAAAAATGAGCCTTCACATTCTCCATTGACTACTCGAAAATTTGCCAAATATAATGGATCGAACAAAGTGAACAAAGCTCTGTTTCAAGTCGATTTTTTGCGATTTCGTTCTCATTGTCAATTTGTTATTATGCCAAAGTGCGCGAGCCGATTTTCAAGGAACATTGCAAACATAACAATGTCATTGATTTGTTCGTTCGGTGTCCCCTTAACTCGTTGGTTATTGTAACGACCGTTGACCTCTATGCCCACGAGACAACCTTCGGAATTACTGCTGCATGTCCATATGTAAGGCAGCATATGAAGTCAGGAAAGCCCATGACATCAATGAACAAAGGCTATTCCGCTGTCGGTATATTCAAAACCGACATGCGGACTCTCGTCTCTTCAGCGACCGAGGGAATCGAGGGAATCGAGGGATATACGGCTTACATGGAGCGAGTGAAAATCGGGCAGGGATACTACCTAGTATGTAAATCTCAGCGCCACCGGAACTGGCATGTCGCCAGTAACCGCTTTCCGCATTCCGCAATCACGCCGGAAAAATTCACAGCTTGGCTCACGTTACCTTTCCCATTCTAGATTGAACGTGTATTCCCCTACTACAGTTTCTTTCTGTGTGTATTAGTTTTTTTTTTCCCCACTATGAATTCGAATATGCTTTCTCGACGTTGCGCACTCTCCCTGCTGGTTTCCGGTTAGCCGTTTGCCACGTGAACGTTGTATGATGGTTCCATCGATCTTTCTCGTTCCACATGTACATTGGTCGTACATGTGAAACTATATATGTATGGATACAAATATACACCGCGGTTCTTTTTGCCGCATACTCGAGCACCACCGATAGAACATAATGTACATTGACTTTTCGTTTAAGTGTAAATAAAAATCAATTCCGTGCCGTTTTTACATGAAGTGGCCGTTCGAAAATTTTCACGAAAATTTGATGAATTTGAAAACTGCACTTCGACGATGCACCTCCCCGCCGTTTCCGAGGAATAATAACGCCAATCTCTTTTCACGAGGTCATAGGGTCTCGTGAATAATACATCCACGATGAAAATGAGCCCAATCGGTCCTACGGTTTTCGCCCTAGCCCCGGCAAAAGATTTCCACTTTAACCCCCTCCCCTGCCGCCGCGGTGTTACGCATCCAATTGCTCCTGGAGCAGTTTTCATCCTCGTTCTTAATCCTTTAGTTGGATACCATAATTACCCTCTATCGTATCCGCAATTACTAAGGTAGTAGTCTGGTAACTTAAGCCGATTTTTATGTCTTTTTGGAGGGCGTTCTTTTGTAGGAAAATAAAAATGAATCTTTTTGGATATTTAGGATATTTTTATTTACGTATTAAAAATACAAAAAAAAATTTTTTGGAAAAATTTAATAGTTTATTATTATTATTATTATTGATCGAAGTTGGCACCTCGAAAAAAAGCGCGTGGGTGGCCCCGGTGATTTTGGCTCTTGATGTTATCTGAAATAAAAAATTCTTGATAATTCTTTATCTATAGACATGTCATTCTGGTCGGAACTACTGAAGTTAAGTTTCATGGATAAATAACAAAATGGCGGACTTTGGAGAAAAAAGTCCTTTTATTTTAGCAAAGAAAGGGTTGTAAAATAAAAAGTTAGGGGTGAAAAAATTTCTCGGTAGTTCCGACGAGAACTATAAGTGTGAAGAGTAGCATGTTAAAATTTGAAAGCAATCGGTTCGGTAGAAAAAAAAGTTAGGACCCGGGCTGCCAACTTCGAGGTGCCAACTTCGATCAATAATAATAATAATAATAAACTATTAAATTTGTTCAAAAAAAATTTTTTTTGTATCTCTAATATGTAAATAAAAACATCCTAAATATCCAAAACGATTTATTTTCATTTTCCTACAAAAAAACGCCCTCCAAAAAAGACATGAAAATCGACTTAAGTTACCAGACTACTACCTTGAATCACGAGGTTGACGAACCGCCAGATTTTCCACTCCTTCACCCCACATTTTCGTTTCATACGTGCGCAATTGTTGAGGGGTTATACGCAGTCAGGAGGCCGAAAGAAGCGATTTTTCAAGAATTTTTTCTGGGACGATATTTTAATTTATTAATCTAAAAATTTATATACATATTGCGGTAATCTTTAACTTTGTTTTCATATTTTTTATTCGTAAAAATAATAATTTTTAAAGCTTCTATAGCCGATCTCCGGGAGCTCCTCTAAAAAAAAAAGACGTCCTGCGGTGAGCACGATATCTCTGGATTGGATCATTTAAAATGAGAGAACAAAAAATATTTCGTTAATATAAGGTATTATCTAGTATTTAATCGAAGGAATAAGCAAAATATTAAGTTTTATCAAAATCGCGGCTGCTCAAAGAAAAATTTCGATTGCCGATGAAAATGTTGGCTTAAATTATTTATAAAATGGAAAATCGGCGAGAAAAAAAACCTTCGATTAATTACTAAAAAAATATATTTATAAAGCTTGTATAAAAAATTGCGTCTGATTGGTCTAGCTGTTTCCGAGGAATTTTGCTCGCCGACGTTGAAAACGCAGTTTTGAGAAAAACGCATTCAAACTTTCAAAATCTCTTTACAAATATGAGTGTAACTCCGAGAATATTTGTCGGATTGACATGAAGTTTTCTGTGTATATACGTAAATATATGTATATCACGAAAATCAAATAAGAAACAATTTTTTTTTGAAAATCCTGACTGCGTATAATCCCTTAACCAATCTCAATGGGACCCATTCCGTTCGAAAGATTATCAAATTTCCTTAAAAGAGCTTTTTAAAAATTTTCACATTCGTCAAATTTTCGCAAAAATCGTCTAAGATATCCGCATTCCACTTCAAATGACCAGCACTGTAATAACAACAAAACACACAACCCTTTAGGTGGCCACTACCATTTTCGACACATTCATACCATCTATAGGGTAACCGACGAATTTCTTTTCGGGAAAAAGAATTTTTTGACTTTCAGGTCATTGTTGATCGAAAAAAATACAAATCGCCGCTCGATTGGAACCACTTTTTACATATCTTAAGGTAGTAGTCTGGTAACTTAACTTCAGTAGTTCCGACCAGAATGGCCGGAACTACTGACGTTAAATTTCATGGATAAATAACAAAATGGCGGACTTTGGAAAAGAAAACTTTTTTTCCAAAGTCCGCCATTTTGTTATTTATCCATGAAATTTAACTTCAGTAGTTCCGACCAGAATGACATGTCTATAGATTAAGAATTATCAAGAATTTTTTATTTCAGATAACATCAAGAGCCAAAATCACCGGGGCCACCCACGCGCTTTTTTTTCGAGGTGCCAACTTCGATCAATAATAATAATAATAATAAACTATTAAATTTTTTCAAAAAAATTATTTTTTGTATCTTTAATATGTAAATAAAAACATACTAAATATCCAAAACGATTCATTTTTATTTTCCTACAAAAAAACGCCCTCCAAAAAAGACATGAAAATCGGTGTAACTTACCAGACTACTACCTTAAATGTGTAAAAAGGGAGGGTTTAGGATGAAAATATGATTGTTGTCTTCTAATTATTGATTGAAGAGAAAAAAATTATATCCGGCAGACAAAAACGAGAACCTATTGAGAGCTGACGCAGCGCCAATTGATTTGCGTTACGGGGAGGTTAAAGGTGAACATAACCTCGAAAAATTTCCAACGCATTTTTCTCGGAATCGGTTTATTCAAATGAAAAAAAATAGTGGGGCCGTCTCCGTAATTGATTAACCCAAACGGCCTCACAATTTTTTTTCCATTCAAACACGCCGTCTTCGAGAAAAATGTGTATTACCAAGTTTTTCTTTGTCTCGTTCGCGCTAACAAGCGTGGAAAGGTGCGGGGGAAGGTGGTTACAACGTGCCTCAAAGTAACGCCGTGCGAGCGTCATTAACAATTCCAATTGGGTAATGAGGAAACGGGTGTCAAATGCAATGGTGCCCACAGTCTTCGATTCAATGCATCAATTGTTTGTCAAGTCATTGAGTATAGATTCAAGTAACACCTGGAAACAAGTAGCCACAATCTCTTCTAACACACAGCATGTAACAGGAACAAAATAATTAAACGAAAACAATTTTCGTGGGATGAACGAATCTATTTACTTAATAATCATCAACAAAACAATGAAAATTAATCACTTTGCATAGACATTGAATGTTCGATTTTTTCGGTACAATTGTTGGAGTATGTTGAAAAATATTCATTACATTATATTATTGTCGTACATAGACATTTTATTTTCTCTGTGCTATGACGATGTATGCCAGGGACCAATGTAATGCGCATTGATTTTCCAATTGAATAATGAATGTTCGCAATGACGGCCGAAGAGCCCCCATTGTAATTAACGATCAATCATCGTTGACTAAATAATTAGTGTGGGGGCGGGAGGGATTACAATTTCTGTATTTTCACACAGATACCAATTAATCATTATTTATTTGTATTATGTTAATTTGAATGTTTTAGCCACGATAAACTGAAATGCCACGTCAAAACTGATCATAGCACACGACTACAATCCGCCATTACGCGGTTACGATATATCTGCAAAACGAAGAGATTACATTATCATTGGTCGAGATCGTATTACCTATTCCACGTCGAGTGGAAAATTTATTGAGGAAATAACGCCAATTGGCATACGAAGTTCCATTAAACGAGGAGGGAATACACAGAAATTCAGGACTGTAACAATACAAACTTTAGCAATTACGGACTATAACGCAGAAATTTCGGACTATAATGCGGGCAATTATCTCTTAAGGGCTCACATACCTCTGCGCGCGCTGAAAACCGAGTAAATTAAAAAAATTATTATAAAGCTAATATGGTGAATAAAAATTAAATTCTTGATTTCATAATTTTTAACCGAGTAAATTAAAAAAATTATTATAAAGCTAATATGGTGAAAAAAAAATTAAATTCTTGATTTCATAATTTTTATTGACTTTTAAACTATAAGAAGAAAATAAAATTTTTTTTTTTTTTTAATATCTACATTATTTTCTATGGGTTTAAATGGACTACTGATGAAAACCATGGCGACTACTTGTCGACATCATAACTTCGCCAAAAATTAGCCAATCTACAAAAATAAAAACGAATCTAGTAAAATAATGTAGTAGTAATAGTCTGACGGAGGGAACTTTTTTTTATTTGAAAAATAAAGAAATTACAGTATTTCAAACGTTAGTATGCGATAAAAAAAAATTAGCGTTTAATAATTAATAAAAAATTGTCCAAGCAAAAAATTAACAAAACCTTCCTTCAGACTGTAGAGAAAATAATTATCGAGATATGAAACAAAAGAAAGTTAAAAAATATTGCAAATTGACTCAGTTATCGTGCTGACACTGTCTCAAAACGTAGTTTCGAGAAAAAATCCGTTTAAGGGGGGAAATATGGTTAGGACAGCGTTTTCTCAATGAATATAATTTATTGAAACTTTGAGAATATTTTATACATATATTTAAGTATATACTATAAAATATTGCAGGTCACAATCAGACTCAGCATTTTGCGTACATTCTGGAAGCCGCAATTTTCATCTGAAATCAAACGAGGTTGAAATTTACTTCGATTATACGAGTATATCTCTCTTCTATATGAACCTAAATGCTATCAAAAAAATAGAAAATTGAATTTTTTACAGGGGTCAAAACAAAAAAGCATGATTTTTTCCCATTTTTTACAACTTTATTTGCAAAAAAAAATTATTTTAGATATTGATAATATTCCGATTTTAGGTTCATATAGAGCGCAATACCATGAAGAAAATAACTGCCAATTTTCAAAACGATTGGTTGAAAACTTTTCAAACTAGCGTGCACGCAGGTTAAAAAAAAGTCGTTTTCAGAAAAACGCGTTTGAAGAAATAGTACCAAGAAAAACAAGCAATATGGGGTCGCTAATATTTTATAGTATATACTTAAATATATGTATAAAATATTCTGAAAGTTTCAATAAATTATATTCATTTTTTATACTATAAAAAAATTCATGAAAATCATTGAGAAAACGCTGTCCTAACCATATTTCCCCCCTTAATGGCTTATAACAATAGAACGAGTCGGAATTTTCATTTAAAATTTTGGAAACATATTTTTCAATAGTTTTACTAACAATTTATGAAATTTAAAAAAATCGATTTTTTGAACTGTCTAATCCTATTTTCCCCCTTAAAGTTTCTGGCAGGTAGGGGTACAACGTGAACTTACGGCTAGTTTCCCATTCCAGCATCGTACTGTACGAAATGAAGTTGGCGAGAGGGGCGCGGCAGTTAGACAGGTAGCCATCCCAACCTGATCTCCGATTACATTTATTGCTATAACTCTGTAACGGAGTGGAATTTTCGTAAAAGATTTTATTTGAAAAATTCTTAAAAGTATAGAGAATAAAGATCTGTAAAAAAAAATCATTTTTTTTTTAATTTCTTGGGTATGTTAGCCTTTAAGGTAGTAGTCTGGTAACTTAAGCCGATTTTCATGTCTATTTTGGAGGGCGTTTTTTGTAGGAAAATAAAAATGAATCGTTTTGGATATTTAGGATGTTTTTATTTACATATTAAAGTTACAAAAAAAAAATTTTTTGAAAAAATTTAATAGTTTATTATTATTATTATTGATCGAAGTTGGCACCTCGAAAGAAAAGCGAGTGGGTGGCCCCGCTGATTTTGGCTCTTGTTGTTATCTGAAATAAAAAATTCTTGATAATTCTTAATCTATAGACATGTCATTCTGGTCGGAACTACTGAAGTTAAATTTCATGGATAAATAACAAAATGGCGGACTTTGGAAAAAAACGTCCTTTTCCATTTTGTTATTTATCCATGAAATTTAACTTCAGTAGTTCTGACCAGAATGACATATCTATAGATTAAGAATTATCAAGAATTTTTTATTTCACATAACATCAAAAGCTAAAATCACCGGAGCCACCCACGCGCTTTTTTTCGAGGTGCCAACTTCGATCAATAATAATAATAATAATAATAATAATAAACTATTAAATTTTGTCAAAAAATTTTTTTTTTGTATCTTTAATATGTAAATAAAAACATCCTAAATATCCAAAACGATTCATTTTTATTTTCCTACAAAAAAACGCCCTCCAAAAAAGACATGAAAATCGGCTTAAGTTACCAGACTACTGCCTTAATACACTGGAACTATTAGCGTTACATGCAACGCGGTAAATAAAACGATCGATCAAACGAATTGGCAATTTTTTTTCATACGCAAATACGTGTAGAATCTCCGGTGTGAAGCAACGTTAAAATCAATTGATAACTCCGGGAAAATGATAAAAATAAAAATGTGAAAAGTGCGTCGAGTATCCCCGCAGTCTCCCCCAAATATATACTTTCAAAATAGCCACCCACAGTCGAAAACAGGGAAGTAGTTACCGATCTCAAAAAAAAGAGGGCATTCGAGGGTCAAAATTAGCCAATCACTGGTAGTTATATGTGTAAACACGAAGTGACAAAACTCGTTCAATGTCAAATTGACACGCAACATTATTGTAGCGGGTACGTTTTATTTTTACAATGGACAGAGGGCGTATCGTCGAGGGTGGGGCAAAAGTTCCATCTCCGTTATTCCACGATAGAGAATTCCACATGGCTCTTGTTTTGTCGGGTCGATAAAAATAGCAAACGCGATGTTCGACGGTTAGAAGCGCGAAACGGTCAGTAGAATGTCCCACCGGCGCGTTGGCGGCGGTTCCACTACTCGTTTACTATATTTCCCCGGCACTGCACTGGATTGGTGTGAGACGCGAGAAAGTCAGGTGGGGGGACACGATCGAACGAGCGAGCCGAGTAAATGTAGCAATTCAGTAGTCAGAGTCAGTGGAAAACGGTCGATAGTCGAGGGAAACATTGATAGTAGATGAGGTCGAGCTACTCTCTGCCCTCGAACATTTTTCCATCCACTATATCAGCAACACTATGTTCTATATCCAATGGCTGTTCCTAGGTCGAACAATCTAGCTCGCACAGGCAATCGCTAAGGACAACAGATTGGTGTCTGTTTTGCCTCTCGTCTTCAAGATAACGCCACGAGAGTCTACACATTGGAATAATATTTTTTTAGATGGATTTTGAAAGCAATGTGGGAGGCAGGAGGGAGAGCTTCTTGTAGCACAATGGCGATCAGTTATTGGGCAAATTGTTTTGAGAGACCAATTGGCTACCATCGAACATTGCTGTTTGGGAAAGGCAGGGAAAAATATTTTGCTGAGGAAACGTAAGCTCTATAATACGTGGCGTGATTGACATTCGTATGCATGGGTGGAATAGAGGGGCAAGTTAAAAAGTTTATTCGAAACATCAACAAAAGCGTCATTCGAGGTCATTGATTTCGGAGATTAAGGGGAAAAATTGGGTTAGACGGTTCAAAAAATCAATTTTTTTTAAATTTCATAAATTGTTAATAAAACTATTGAAAAATATGTTCCCACAATTTTCAATGAAAATTCCGACTCGTTCTATTGTTATAAGCCATTAAGGGAGGAAATAGGGTTAGGACAGCGTTTTCTCAATAATTTTCATGAATTTTTTTATAGTATAAATAATGAATATAATTTATTGAAACTTTGAGAATATTTTATACATATATTTAAGTATATACTATAAAATTTTTATGCACATATTTAAGTATGTACTATAAAATATTAGCGACCGCATATTGCTTGTTTTTCTTGGTACTATTTTTTCAAAGGCGTTTTTTTGAAAACGACTTTTTTTTAACTTGCGTACACGCTAGTTTGAAAAGTTTTCAACCAATCGTTTTGAAAATTGGCAGTTACTTTCTTCATAGTATTGCGTACTATCTTCATGGTATTGCGCTCTATATAAACCTAAAATCGGAATATTATCATTATTTAAAATAATTTTTTTTTGCAAATAAAGTTGTAAAAAATAGAAAAAAATCATGATTTTTTGTTTTGACCCCTGTAAAAAATTCAAATTTCTATTTTATTGATAGCATTTAGGTTCATATAGAAGAGAGACATATAATAAAAGTAAATTCCACCCTCGTTTGATTTCAGATGAAAATTGCGGCTTCCAGAAACTACGCAAAATGCTGAGTCTGATTGTGACCTGCAATATGGGGTCGCTTATATTTTATAGTATATACTTAAATATATGTATAAAATATTCTCAAAGTTTCAATAAATTATATTCATTTTTTATAATATAAAAAAATTCATGAAAATCATTGAGAAAACGCTGTCTTAACCCTATTTCCCCCCTTAAGGCCTTATATACGCGATTTCGCCGATTTTCGAAGGTACTTTTCTAGACGCAGTTAAAAAAAATGACGCATATATTGACAACATTCTTCTTTACAGATCATTTATGGACATGGTTAAGTATATGTAAAAAAAAAATCAGAAATATTAACAAATGGCGGAGATATAACATAATAAAAATTTTTTTGCACGGGCTTTGATGGTGAAAGTTGTCAGCATCGATGTGGGTGTCTGAAAAAAAAATTAACATATTTATAATTGCATAATGAATGTATCTTCAGTGTGAACCAACAATGTTATAAAAAAAATTATTATAACAATAATTCGAAACTTAACATTTATTTACTCAATTTTCTGTCGGTATTTTTTTTTTTACATTTTTTTGTGTCATTGAAATTTTTGTTTCTGTCGTTCACACGATAGGTGATGATACTAAGAATATGTTGTAAAAATTTCAAAGCGATCTGAATCTTCGTTCAAGAGTTAGAATTTTCACAAGGTTGAAAAAAGTGAATCGTGGAAAAATGGCTTTGAAGTTGGCGGTCGGGCGCGCCGCGCGGTATCTATTATAAATACAATCTTACCTTATCTTACCCAATTTTTTGGAATTTTTCAATTCTGTAAAGCTTAAAATATTCCTAACCGTTCAGGCTAATGGAATCAAAAATAATAAAAAAAAAACGAAAAATTTTGTAATTTTTCGCGTATATAAGGCCTTAAGAAAACAGTCTCAACCAAAACTGTTTTTCGAACTCAATTAAACACTATAGTTTCAAGACGACGTTTATACGTTATATCGGAAATAAACATTCCAACCTAACTTTTAGACGTAATATTAACATCTAATTTACAGACTCATTCAACCGATCCCGATATTGGGATTTATCATCCAGCGACCTCACCTCTGACGGCCAAATTTTGAACCACTCTCTGGACCCACTCTCAGTCGGTATTGGATACCGACTGAGAAGTCGGTATCCAATGATTACTGTGCGAATGTATCACGTTTTAATCACAATCATAAATGTTCTGCTTTGTTACAGCAACAATATAATAAATAAAAATCGACAGAAAATGGACGATGTTCGGTCCGAGGGGTGTGACATTTTCAGCCCACGCGAAATATCGAAAACTGTTTTAATCGTGTCGTGTAAACAACAAGATGCGCGATTGAAATCGCATAGTTAATGAAAAATGAATACTTTATCAATGCAACATTATGACATGTGATAGATTGATGTTAAGTAATAGTTCGAAATCATTTATTTAGGCGTAGGGTGACGGGAAATATTTTTCTGATTTTGAGGTTAAACATGGCACGCCATATGGGTTCACCTTATCCTTATGGCAATAATGCACCCCGTCTACGTCCAATTGTCGCGGTTGATTCTGTCCACGTATAAACATCAATGCTGATTATCAGATCGAACTAAACCATTCTATTTTGCTAAAACAGTATTGGGAATTACCATTTAGCAACGTGACCTCTCTCGGCAAAATTTCAAACCACTCTCTGCCAGTCGGTGCCCGATGATTATTGCGCGAGTGTCTCACGTTGTAATCACAATTAAAAATGTCCTGCTTCACTTCAGCAACACTATAATAAATAAAAACCGGGAGAACGTGGGTGATGTTCGGTCCGAAGAGTATAAAATTTTCGGCTCATGCGAAAGATCAAAAACCGTTTTATTCTCGTCGTAAACAACAAGAGGCGCGACTGAAATTGCAGAATTGCTGAAGAATGAACGATTTATAAATATAACATTATGTCATGTGATAGATTGATGTTATAAGTAATAGTTTATTGTTCCAAGTCATTTATTTAGCCGTACAGTGGCGGGCAATATTTTTATGATTTTGAGGTTAAACATGACACGTCATGTAGGTTCAACGTATCCTTATGACAATAATGCACGCCGTTTGTATCCAATTATCGCAGTTGATTCTGTCCACGTACAGACATCAACGGTAATAATCCTGATTATCAGATCGTACTAAAAACATTACATTTTGCTGAAAACTAGAGATAATTGAGGATTTACTACCGTTCCCCATAACAACCAGTGCTGGCAGACTTAGGCTGACTGGCAATGAGCAGCCATATTGAGTAGGCCTTTTGCCTCCGTGGTAATTCCTCCGTAGTAATTAACATAATACGGAAGGAAGGGTAATAGTACCAATGACCACTGATGTGAGAGTATCGAAATACATTAAAGAATTTCATTAGTCTTCATCAGTATTTTCAAATTTCCAATAGCTGTTGTCCGTTAAAACAAATAACATTTGATTAATCATAAAGTACGAAAGTTGAAGCTCTTTTGCAATTTCATTCGAGAAAAGTTTCGCATTACTGTTGATTGTAAAAACAAACTCCAAGTCTCGCCGTGTTTTCTTTACTCCAGTTAATTCCGCCGTGAAACGGTCGACTATATTCAATTCCAGCAACAGTCTGGGAAATGAGGATTAAGATTAGATGGAAGATTGAGTTACGCTTTATATACGACAATGCTTGTTCACCGTGCTCTCTCGACAATAAAAATTTATGTTATGAGGTGCAATAACTTTACTATTTACTGCGAACATGATAATATGCTCTATACGGGTACGCGTTATCTAAAAAAATAGACGGTAAATGTATTCATAAACTCGTGTGCGAAATCTTCGAAACGTGTAAAGATCACATCGAGGGGGCATAATACAGAGGAATGGGACGAGGATGAACTAGGATATATCGTATGGAAAGAAATTCTGGGTGAATATAGCACGTACTTATGCATACCAAGAGATCTTCTCTGGCTCTTTTGACCTGCATCTGTATCGCATATCGCATCCAGGGTACAAGCACACCGGGTACACATATGATCGAAAAATTCCAAGCTTCTAGGCAGAACATATCATCATTGCATTTCCAAAACTCGTGAGTGATACACTATAGCATTCACAATTTCACAAGGATGAATATTTCAGTGAACGTGAGATTGGACCGAGAAGGGAGGTTACCATATGTGTATACAGTTAGGTGTCAGAAAATGTCATGAGACATGGACGACGCGGTAAAAATCTTGAGCAAACCTTCGCATTGAGAAACGGCACTTCTAATAGTATATTTTTCAAATATAACGAGAATTCAGACGCGTACGGCAGTAGGCTATGATGGAATGTTTACATTTACAAGACAATCTCGCTCGCTGCAAGAATGTCAAAGGAAATCGAAAGACATGTATTTAGAGAATAATGAATCACACATTACTGCTAATTTCCTCACTGTCTGACTGATTGTAGGGAAGAACAGGTGTGCTAGTTAGTGACATCGACACTTTTTTTGCTTGTGCCCAAATGGTTTATTGCAGAGAAAAAGCCTCTGAAACACAAGAACTGACTGAGGACTAAGGTAACTCGCGACGAGTCGCATCAAGATAACCCCGGTACGAGCTTCATAAACAATTCGAATCGGGTATCGGGAAACGGGCTTTGAAATACAATGGGCGTTCGCGTCATTTTTCATTGAAACCAATGTAAAATGTTAATCAATACATTAGTTTGTCCTCGTGTCACTCAGCACAGCCCTGTATCACTCCAAAGTTGAATGTTACATATATTTATTCCCTTTAGTGAAAATAATAATATGGGGAATCTACCCTTAGCAAAAGGTGCCGTTGAGTGCTCAATGACAGTCAATGGAAAAGGCTAATTACCATACACTTTCAATCCGAATCGTATGGGAAAGTAAAGGGAACATTTTTAATGAGAGCAGGCTCGAATGGCAATTTCTTTCCATAGAAATTAAATCGAAAGATAATGACAAGCTCGAATGGTAATTTCTTTTTATAGAAATTAAATGGAAAGACAGTGGCAAGCTCGAATGGTAATTTCTTTCCATAGAAATTAAATGGAAAGACAATGACAAGCTCGAATAGCAATTTCGTTCCATAGAAATTAAATGGAAAGATAATGGTAAGCTCGAATGCCAATTCTTTTCCATAGAAATTAAATGGAAAGACAATGGGAAGCTCCAATGGTAATTTATTTCCATACAAATTAAATGGAAAGACAATGGCAAGCTCGAATGGTAATTTCTTTCCATAGAAATTAAATGGAAAGACAATGACAAACTCGAATAGCAATTTCGTTCCATTGAAATTAAATGGAAAGGTAATGGTAAGCTCGAATGCCAATTTATTTCCATAGAAATTAAATGGAAAGACAATGGCAAGCTCGAATGGTAATTTCTTTCCATAGAAATTAAATGGAAATACAATGACAAGCTCGAATAGCAATTTTGTTCCATAGAAATTAAATTGAAAGACAATGACAAGCTCGAATAGCAATTTCGTTCCATAGAAATTAAATGGAAAGATAATGGTAAGCTCGAATGCCAATTTCTTTCCATAGAAATTAAATGGAAGGACAATGGCAAGCTCGAATGGTAATTTCTTTCCATAGAAATTAAATGCAAAGACAATGGCAAGCTCAAATGACAATTTCGTTCCATTGAAATTAAATGGAAAGGAAATGGTAAGCTCGAATGGCAATTTATTTCCATAGAAATTAAATGGAAAGACAATGGCAAGCTCAAATGACAATTTCGCTCCATTGAAATTAAATGGAAAGGCAATAATAAGCTCGAATGCCAATTTATTTCCGTAGAAATTGAATGGAAAGACAATGGCAAGCTCGAATGGTAATTTCTTTCCATAGAAATTAAATGGAAAGACAATGACAAGCTCGAATAGCAATTTCGTTCCATTGAAATTAAATGGAAAGGCAATGGTAAGCTCGAATGCCAATTTATTTTCATAGAAATTAAATGGAAAGACAATGGCAAGCTCGAATGGTAATTTCTTTCCATAGAAATAAAATGGAAAGACAATGACAAGCTCGAATAGCAATTTCGTTCCATAGAAATTAAATGAAAAGATAATGGTAAACTCGAATGGCAATTTCTTTCCATAGAAATTCAATGGAAAGACAATGGCAAGTTTGATTGGCAATTTCGTTCTACAGAAATTAAATGGAAAAACAATGACAAGTTCGAATGGCTATTTCGTTCCGTAGAAATTAAATGGAAAGACAATGTCAAGCTTGAATGGCAATTTCTTTCCATAGAAACTGAATGGACATGCCAATGGATTATGAAGGGTAAAATTCGTGTGGCAGTTCTTTCACCATTAGCCAATGTTGACCGATGCGAGTTCCAATGGAAAAATACGCGTAAGAGAAGATGTTGTATGGTATTTATTATCACTGACATGTCAATGATATATCACAATAAATGTTCGTGCAATATGTACTTCCCTTACGTCTACAAGGTGATACTAATCATAATATTCTGATTGTGTTTCCAACTGATTTCAGTATTTTATGGCGGATGTAAGTATATAAGCATCCACGATACGTCCTTTTGACTCTAACAGTCACGATATATATATATTGTATGTAACACATTAACCTAGTTTGCCATTAAGTGCGATGGAAAAAAAAGCCATTGAATTTCCATTGCACTGTACACACATCAACAGTGAAGGCATTTTTCAATTCCCCAAGGGTAAGATATTACCATTATCGTTTTCATCTATCGTTATCAACGTTCTGAATGGACTTTATGACTTTCGAAAAAATGACAAGTCATTTTCGCCAAGGATATAAAATGGTTCCATTTATTTTCCCCCAGGCACAAGCAATGGCAATGCCATTGGTATTTTAAATGGACTTCTTGTCTTTGGGAAAAATGCCAAGGAATTTTTGCTGAGGTTAAAATATTACCACATATTTTCCCGCAGGAACCATCAACGGCAGTACCATTAGGATTGTTAATGGCCTTTTTACCATTAATTTCCCATAGGCACAAGCAATGGCAATACCAATGGGATTTTAAATAGAATTTTCATTATTGGCAAAAGTGCCTTCATTGCCATTGCGTCTGAAGAAATGGAAATTCAATGGCATTTCTTAATGGCACATTTTGCTAAGGGATGTGGTGACGGCGTCGCCACCACTCTCTGGTCGCATATAAACACGCATTTATTTTATTTCATTTTATTTCATTTCCAATATGCATTTTCTTCTATACAGTCATTCCTTTGTAAGGACTCGATTCTTTCTCACGCGTTTACTTCTTTGACTTCTTTCATTTCGTCGTCTACAAAATAGAACAACCGTGTCTCAGTTTTCCCTGTTATAAAACTCGAGTACTTACGGGTCCCAGTCGAGTCTCTCCCGAGACGAGGCTGTTTTACGGGGAGTCTCTTATGGCGACCAAAAGGGCCCACACGCGCTCTTGCATTTTCTAAACCTTTGGTTTCTCGTAAAAACTTTCCTACCCTCTCTTCGATATTTTCTCTCCGTCAACAAGCAGACTATCAGGAATTCTCTTGTTGACGAGGGAGTTCCTAACGAACAAGCGCCGCGACAACAACTCAACCGACTCTCTGTCAAGTCACAAATTCATTCACCGCGCCAACTAATTTTTACTAATTAATTTTGTAATTGGTTATGAATAAATACTGTGCATTACTCTTATGATAAATTCGTCTTTTCGTACCACAACCAGCACCGAATCACCACACACATACCCCCACAGGGATATACGCAGTCACAACAAATTTCTCTCCCGACATATTTAAAGGGTCATCGTGGATACTTTGTTATATTGTTTACATTTGTATCTGCTGCAGTGACGCAGGTCTCATCACTGCGTAAAGTAACCCCAGTCTCCTTTATCAGTGTCACAAATGGACCAACAGTTATTGCCTGGACCATTCACCGCATCATGTTTTAGTGTGGTCATCCGCTCTATCCTTACGAGCCAGCTCGTAATATTGCGATGCAACTTTTACTCGATGAAGTGACCGTCCTGAATTTCATTAATTCCGTGTTCAGTGCTGTCCCTAGACTGTAAACATTTGGTTATACTCTACCTCGTATGACAAAGTCGATCGAAGCCGATGCCTCAGTCGTTATGACGATCTCACTTGGGTTTTACAGCCGAACGTCGCTAGATACGGATCTACTACGATTTCTCTATTACTGTCTTGTGACGTACAGAGACAGCAGACGCCAGTGAGCGAGCGACGTCGTTGTTCGACGGATCGATTTGGCGCATCCTCAACGGCATGACTGGCTTACTGGCCAACATTGTAGCAGAGGTGGCCACTAGCCGATCAAGGAAGAATTCAAAAAACTATTTCGGCGAAATGATTGTTGATCATTACTCCAAAAAAAATATTAATATTCAACAAGTATTCTAAATGATTCTTCATTTTATGATACGGATTCCTCAATTCTAGTATCGATGCCTACCTATAGATGCTTTCATCTACAAAAATACAGGGATTCGACGAGTGAAAATTAAGATTTTTGAAATTGTTATTTGTTCGAGGACTTTTTCCGAGTCCTTCAATGGTGGGGTAGAGCAGGGCTCAATGCGGAGACACATGAATCCTGATATGAGATTTATCGTTATTAAGATGCAGCCCATTGTTGTTGTGAATGATCCTTGACTTTGGGAAGAGACAATATCGAGAACGAAAATTCTCCGCTACCATCCGTCCTCGATAGTAAAGTATTTAGTGGAAATTTAATTGAGAGAAAATAAATTGGGAAGATCATCGGTCATGGATATTTGAGATAGTATTAGTTTTGAATGATTTGGCAAAAATGCCACGGTATAAGTCCATTTAAAACCTCAATGATCTATATTGCAATTGCTCGTTCATGGGGACGAACGAATGGTATATCACCCTTGGAAAAATGAAAAATCACTTCACTGCTTTTGTGCCTAATACGTCAGTGGATCGAAAATTCAATAGCTTCTTTTCCATCGCATTTAATGGCAAGTTTGGACGTTAATGTGTTATATATAATGTATCGTGATTAAAGTTAAGAGGACGTATTTTTTGAGCTTGTACACATAACGTACGCTATTCAAGTAAGAAGTTCGAAGCATATTCAGAATATTCCCTTAGCAAAATTTGCCATTCATTGCCATTAAGGGGGGAAATAGGGTTAGGACAGCGTTTTCTCAATGATTTTCATGAATTTTTTTATAGTATAAAAAATGAATATAATTTGATGAAACTTCGAGAATATTTTATACATATATTTAAGTATATACTATACAATTTTTGAAGAATTTCCGTGAAAAACACCGAAGATATTAGCGACTCCATATTGCAGGTCACAATCAGACTCAGCATTTTGCGTACATTCTGGAAGCCGCAATTTTCATCTGAAATCAAACGAGGTTGGAATTTACTTTTATTATATGTCTCTCTTCTATATGAACCTAAATGCTATCAAAAAAATAGGAAATTGAATTTTTTACAGGGGTCAAAACAAAAAAGCATGATTTTTTGCCATTTTTTACAACTTTATTTGCATAAGAAAAAATTATTTTAAATAATGATAATATTCTCATTTTAGGTTCATATAGAGCGCAATACTATGAAGAAAGTAACTGCCAATTTTCAAAACGATTGGTTGAAAACTTTTCGAACTAGCGTGCACGCAAGTTAAAAAAAAGTCGTTTTCAGAAAAACGTGTTTGAAAAAATAGCGCGCTCGGAGCCTGAAGGAGAGCTACTCACTTCAATGGCTTATAACAATAGAACGAGTCGGAATTTTCATTTAAAATTTTGGGAACATATTTTTCAATAGTTTTACTAACAATTTATGAATTTTAAAAAAAATCGATTTTTTGAACCGTCTAACCCTATTTCCCCCTTAAGAAATGCTATTGAATTTCCATTACTTCAGACGTAATGGCAATTGAAGCCAGTTTTGTCAAGGGTAACATTTTACCATTCGCTTTCCTATAGGCACCAGCATTGGCAATGCGATTTCGATTGCAGTTTTTATCCTTGGCAAAAGTACATTCCATTGCCACTGCATCTGAAGCAATGAAAATTTAATGGCAGTTCTCAATGGCAATGAATGGCAAATTTGGCTAATAAATGACAAAAAAATACACACAAACTATGATCAAGTAAAAATTCGAAAATAATTGGAACTAGTTGAGCAGTTTTCGAAAAAAATTACGACTATATAAGTTTATGAAGAATTCCATATATATATATATATATATATATATATATATATATCTATATTATATAAATATATCGCCGCCGCCGCCGTGTACAAGAGTTGAGGAGAGCGAGCGGGATCGAGTAGGCTGGGTGAGGGGATCGAGCGGGGGCGGGAGAGGCGTGGGTGGGGGTGTGGTCGTGGGTGGTGGGAAGGGGGAGGGGCGTGGGTGGGGGAGGGGGGGTTGGCGCGCGAAGCGCGCAGGGGCCGAGCCCCCCTAGTATATATCTCTCTATATTATATAAATATTTCACCGCCGCCGCCGCCGCCGTCACCGCCGCCGTCGCCGCTGCCGCCGCCGCCGCCGTGTACAAGAGTTGAGGTGGTCATTCCCTTCACCGTACCCCCCCCACCTGGGGAGAGCGGTACGGTGGTGGGAATAGCCCGAGGGGTGGAGGGGGTACGCCGAATGGAATAGCCCGAGGGGGGGGGGGGGGGGGTACGCCGAATGGAATGGCCCGAGGGGGTCGGCGCGCGAAGCGCGCAGGGGGGCAGAGCCCCCCTAGTATATATATATATATATATATACTAGGGGGGCTCTGCCCCCCTGCGCGCTTGGCGCGCCAACCCCCTCGGGCCATTCCATTCGGCGTACCCCCCCCTCGGGCTATTCCATTCGGCGTACCCGCCCCCGCCCCCTCGGGCTATTCCCACCACCGTACCGCTCCCCCCAGGTGGGGGGGGGGGGGGGGTACGGTGAAGGGAATGACCACCTCAACTCTTGTACACGGCGGCGGCGGCGGCGAAATATTTATATAATATAGAGAGATATTATGTCCTGTCAGTCTTTATAGCATTTAAAAAAAATATATCCAAAGAAATAACAATATTATAAGAAGAGATAATCTATATATATATATTAGGGTGGTTCTTAATTTGGTGATGTTGGAAATTCTTTGGTATTGATCCTCAGAAGTAATCAACATATCTAGAAAAAAAATTGGGCGCAAGCGGAACTTTGTCCAATAATTCTAACCCACCCCACCGAGCTGTCGAATTTTTATATGAAAAATTGCATGCATTCAAAGTTTTGTTAAGAAAATTGTTTATAATTTCAAAACTATTTATGATAAAAGAATTTTATATAACGTTTTTGTAGGAAATATAATGCTCTACAAAAAGGTATCTTGTGAAATTATCGTGAATCTAATATTTATCACGTAATTAGCAAAAAAAACTGTCATCATTTATTCCAAAATTCGATCATTATGGTCAAAACAGGAGTTTGACGTCGAATAGCTGCAATTTATTTTTCGTATGTATATAAGATTATAAAGAAATACGTAGCGCACTCAACAATGAAATATAAACAATATTCAAATTTTCAATTTTATCAATTTTATTGTGAATTATAATGAATGATGTCATATATTTTTAAAATCAACTTACAATAATGAATTACATCGGTTGGAGCAAAGTTGCTTTGTTAATATCAGGATATTTTTTTAAATATTCTTCAATTATTTGTACAATGAATTGTTTATGATCTTCATCATAAGTGAGACGATCATTGTACTCTGTAATAAGTTTCACTCCTCTTTCTGCAACATCGTCAACCACTTTAATTCCTTTAACTATTTTAAGCCTTGTAAATAATTTTCATTAGAAATCCACTCGCTCACATCGATATCAAAAAATGAGGAGTTGATTTCAAATCTTTCGAAAACAGCCATCGATTTGGAACTGATAAAGAAACCAATGTCCTTATCGATCAAAGAAGGAAAATTTATCATGAATGATAATAAAATTGATAAAATTGAAAATTTAAATATCGTTCACATACTGTTATTGAGTGCACTACGTATCTCTTCATATTTCTAATTGCATATGAAGAATACATTGCAGTTTTTCGACGTCAAACTCCTGTTTTGGCCATAATGATGGACTTTTGGAATAAATGATGACAGTTTTTTGCTAATAACGTGATAAATATTAGATTCACAAGAAATTTACAAGATACCTTTTTTGTAGAGCATTAAATTTCCTATAAAAACACAATATAAGATTTTTTTATCATGAAGTTTTGAAATAATAAACAATTTTCTTAACAAAATTTTGAATGCATGCATTTTTTCATATAAAAATTCGACAGCTCGGTGGGGTGGGTTAGAATTATTGGACAAAGTTCCGCTTACGCCCAATTTTTTTTCTGGATATGTTGATTACTTTCAAGGAACAATACCAAAGTATTTCCAACATCACCAAATTAAGAACCACCCTAATATATATATATGGATGTTGGTATATATGTTTGAGCTTAATAGACTTCGACACCGTATGATCGATCATCGTGAAAGTTGCCACATATATGTATTTTTTCACCATGAAGGTTGTTGTAACTGGCCACTAGATGGCGCTGCAGCACATTAACTTCTATACCGTTCAACCGTTCCCCATAAAAATTGGTATACATAGGTGATTGAGCACGGAGAATTTTTTCGCGCTATCCACTTTGTTATAACTCGCCATCATTTCGACGACACAACAGAATAATTTGTGATTTTTAGTGTCTTCAATCTTCAATAATAACAAACCTGGCAGGAAAACGTCTGCCGGGTTTTGCTAATAATATTATGAGTTCATAATATTAGTAGTATATATAATTTATGTATCAAACTCAGATATATATATATATATATATATATATATTTATATATATATCTGAGTTTGAAACATACATTGTTTTATAAAAAAAGAAAGAAATGCCCTACGAATTTAACATCCAAAATAAATCGGAAAGGATCATCATTCAGTTTCTATGGAAAAACACTGCATTGGAGTTTGCCATTGCCTATCCATTTGGCTTGCTGCCATTAAAGATTTTCCCTTGACTTTGCCATACAATTCGCATTGAAAGTGTATGATAATCAGCCTTTGCCATTGACTGCCAATGGCAAATTTTACCAAGGGTTGTTATTCGTGTTACTTTTTAGACGAAAGGGAAATATATATTGTATGGGCATTTATTGTGATACATCATCGAGATGCCAGTGGCAATAGATACCATGCACATCTTCACTTACGTATACTTTTCCATTAGCTCATACATATGTCCACTGGGATTCGCACTGGACGAGATTGGCCAATGGTGAAAGAAATGCCATACGAATTTTACCCTTTATAATCCATTGGCATTTCCATTCAGTTGCCGTGGAATGAAATCTGCCATTCCAGTTTGCCATAGACCTTCCATTTAATTTCTATAGAAAGAAATTGCCATTCGAGCTTGCTATTATCTTTCCACTTAATTTCTTTGGAAAGAAATTGCCATTCGAGCTTGCCGTTGTCTTTCCATTTAGTTTCTACGGAAAGAAATTGCCATTCGAGTTTGCCATTGTGTTTCCATTTAATTTCTATGGAAAGAAATTGCAATTCGAGCTTGCCATTGTATTTCCATTTAATTTCTATGGATCGAAATTGCCATTCGAGCTTGCCATTGATTTTCCATTTAGTTTCTACGGAAACAAATTGCAATTCGAGCTTGGCATTGCCTTTCCATTTAATTTCTATGGAAAGAAATTGCAACTCGAGCTTGCCATTGTGTTTCCATTTAATTTCTACGGAACGAAATTACCATTCGAGCTTGCCATTCATTTTCCATTTAGTTTCTACGGAAACAAGTTGCCATTCGAGCTTGCCATCGTATTTCCATTTAATTTGTATGGAACGAAATTGCCATTCAAGCTTGCCATTGATTTTCCATTTAGTTTCTACGGAAACAAATTGCCATTCGAGGTTGCCATTGGCTTTCCATTTAATTTCGATCGAACGAAATTACCACTCGAGCTTGCCGTTGCCTTTCCATTTAATTTCTATGGAAAGAAATTGCCATTCGAGCCTGCCATTGTCGTTTCATTCAGCTTGTTGCCATTAAAATGTTTTCCTTCACTTTCCCATACAATTCGCATAGAAGATGTATGGTAACCAGCCTTTTCCTTTGACTGTCAATGGCACATGTTACTGAAGATCAAGTTCAGGATCGAATTGCATATTATGTAAGCTTTGTTATGGTATTTCTGAAATTTATGGAGTTGGTGCATTTTTTTTTTGTACTTTGGTCATCTTCGCGATGAATCTCTCCTTTAAACATGGCTCGTGAACCAAAATTGGTAGTGGTGTCGTACATAAACGTGTGTGATCCTCTAAGTTTGCGTTCTTCGTACATTTATTAAATCATCAATCAATATTGAATGAACGAGCGGTCTGAAAAATATCGTATTTCGGTATAACTTGTACAACATGTTGCACTTCAAAACAAACTTTGGCTCACATTTTTCCGATGTCCCGTTTAAAAATTATACATATATATTTCAATATGAAGTTCTGACGTTGCGAGGCCTGGCTACCCGGTTGGTTAAAAGTTCTTTATCGTTTTTTGATTCATCTGATCGCTTATTTGTTCATTTCGATAACATGTTCAACGGGAAGCATACTAACTAATCAACGTAGTCGAGAGGAAATATTGAAATATAGATTTATACATATCTAACGGTTGCCCACAACCGCATCACAACCTGTTGCCGCTCGCTGCCTACCTAGATTTTTGCAACAGGTTACCGAGAATAATGGAATGGGTTTCCGTTTCGAAGCCGGAAAAGAGGTTTCACAGAACAGTTGAAATGGTTCGGAGGGGCGGAAAGAAAATAGTTCATTTCGCTACAGATACACGAGCATTGGAATTGAAACACGTATCCCCAAGTCGAATGCAAGCGCTCGTTCCTGTGAACGTTTACATATGATTTCGTGACTGTATAACGTGTTTATACTTTACGATCTCGCTATCGGATTTCACAGTTAAAAATTATCGGTAGCTAGGCTACAACAGGAACAACTTCGTAGAAAATGCTAAGGATATGGAACGTAAACATTCATTAGGGGTCAAAGAACTTATAAAAAAATAAACGGTCAAACATCGAGATACTTCGTGTGTTGAGTGTTCATACCATTCCCGTTAGTGAAGTAATTTTACCGTTTACACCATTGCACGATACCAGTTATTTATATTCAATTTCATATATCTCAAAAATTAATGTCAATTTCGATATCGTTATAATTTTTCTCTTCACTTCCCATATGCTTTCATATCTAGAAATATTTCCGAATTTTTTATCCAACGGGGATAAAAAATTCGGGGATGGGGATGGGGATATATTGACAAACGAATATATCGATGGACATTGTTGGAAATAATAATCGAAAGGAAACTGCAGATTGAAACTTTCAAATTGCATCCTCAATCAAATTATATAATTTTCCTCGCTTTTTCACATATCACTGTACGAGTATTTTTTTTATTATTAGCATAAACACGGTGTTTATATATTATTAAATGATATTACCCGTAATAAAGTGATAGGTTCTAATGGGTAAACTAATTTCTCTGTATAGATTTTCAGTTAGGTGTTACTTTTACCTAAAACAGATGTGCTAGATTCTTTGAAACGAAAACCTTAATAGTATATTTCAAGTGAATCGGTTGCTTCTTTCGCAAAGATCATATGTGTATAAGCGCTTTTGACGTACACACTTTATTTACATAGTAACTTTACACACGTCATCATCATCTTTTGTATACATGTTCATTATCTGCTGTGCATTATTATCAACTTTTAACCACAATCATGGTTCATAGGCCGAACAAAAATGGTTGTCATCGAAAAAATGCTTCAAGCACAACGATTTCTGATAAGCATTGCCCGTGACATCCACGTAGTGTCACCGAACAGCAAAGTGTTAGTAACGAATTTAGGTGGTAAAACGTAATAGTACTGAAGTTGTAAATTCCTCAATTACGGATAATGATACGAAGGCACAATCAAAAGTGTATTTTGACGGTCAGGCATATAGCTATACTGCTAATATTGAAAATATGCTCCTGCAGCAACGTATGAAAAAGCAAGGAAAATGTTATAAAAAACGGATGCGTCAGTGAATGAAGTATACTATAATCCCTCTTAATTATGTTTCTCGTAAATGCCTAAGTTTATCTGAATACGAAAATCATACTATCATAAAATTTCTTGGCAGTGGTTCGGAAACTTTTGAATAACTATTTAAAAAGCGGTTACAAAGGGTGGTCTGCCCCCTTATGTATACGTACTATTTAAAAAAAAACGGTGAATCATTAATTATAGCTTGATGAGGAGAGTTCTTATCGGCAAACACATTTGCAATGACAAGGAGACAACTGGAATGTAAAAACTCAAACCGGGGTAGCTTGCCTCCTTAAAACGGTTTTCTTGCACAAATAGAAAAATACGTGGACTATAATTTTATTTCCGCTATAAAACAGTGTTATTTCCATTCCAATCGATTCGCAAGGTTTCAATGTAGGGTGCAAGACGTAGATGTTCAAGGGAGTTTCTAACCCTTGAAATAACAGAAAAATGATGAAACATTAATTTCAGCTTAATGAGAAGAGTTCGTATCGGCAAACCCATTTGGAATGACAAGGAGACACCTGGAATGTAAAAACTCAAATAGGGGTAGTTTACGCCCTTAAAAAAATTTTCTCGCACAAATACAAAAACACATCAACTTTAATTTTATTTCCGCTATACAACGGCATAATTTTAATTACAATTGATGGCAAGTTTTCAATGTACGGTGCAAGACGTAGATGTTCAAGGGTGTTTCTACCCCTTAAAATAACAAAAAAATTGTGAAACATTGATTTTAGCTTAATGAGAAGAGTTCGTATCGGCAAGCACATTTGGAATGACAAGGAGACAAATGGAATGTAAAAAATCAAATAGGGGTAGTTTACCCCCTTAAAAAAATGTCTCGCACAAATACAAAAACACGTCAACTTTAATTTTATTTCCGCTACACAATAGCATAATTTTTATTCCAATTGATTCGCAAGTTATCAATGTAGGGAGCAAAAAGTGGATGTTCGAGGGTGTTTCAACCCCTTAAAATATTTTTTTTTTCATTGTCTGGTGGATTCTTCATTTCTTCGCACAAGAAACATTTTAATCTTTGTTTCATCAAAATCGATGCAGTGCTTCTATGTGAAACTCCAAAATCGCCCCTTGACATGTGTCACTTTAGGGGGTGGTTTCACCCCTTGAAACCGTTTATCCGCCGATAAAAAAAAAAAGTGTCGCTTAGTTTTTAATGCTCTATAACATACTTGAGTTTCAACAAAATCGGAGGGGGACACCTCGAGTGCTTTCCTTGTCAGAGACGAAGCTTTGAGCATTATTGTACATTTTTAACAGTATAAGAAAGGTCTCCCATGTGCCATTTGATTCGAACGTATTCAAGTTTAAATGTAACAATAAGAAAGTGAGTTTATGAAGCGCATAAATTCACTTTTTCATTATTACATTTTTGCGGATTATTATATTGTCCTATGTTGCAATATGATAATCCACAAAAATGTAATAATAAAAAAGTGAGTTTATGAAGATCATAAACTCACTTTTTGATTATTAGATTTTTGCGGATTATTATATTGTACGATAGGACTCAAGGAAAAAAATACTTTTGTCCCTGTACATTGAAACTCGAATACGTTCGAATCAAAAGGCTCAATGGGGGGCCTTTCTCATACTGTTAAGAACTTCCTTCAGATTGCAATACTAGCCATTATCACGCTATAATCAAGTAATATACGAGGAGGGCTTGCACGAGCCTTTATGGATTGCGTGCGCGAAAAAAAGCTCCTACCGAGACTTACGCACCCCCTGTCTTACTTTCCCTTTCGTGAAGACGGAAAAACGTTGAGGATTCGGAGGCAGATACGCTTGAAATCCCTTTAAGAATAGACTTGGTTTGTGAAAAAAAAAAAATCTCAACTCTTACGCTTTGCGTGCGTTTAGGTACTATATCCACGCTGTATGGTCAAATATTATCATAAATCATGCCGAGAAAAAAATCACGTGTATAAACGCTGGAATGAGAATACAATACAGAAATAGTATTATAGGGAGCACAGCGAGAATGGTGGAAGGCTAATATACGTACCCTGCCACCATGTATGCCACAGTGAACCACGGACTTTCGCCTACTGGTCAATATCCATTGCAACGAGAGACCGTCGAGAGAAGTCGGTAAGCAAACTCCGGACAGGAATGTAATTCAGCTCGAGTCGTGGGACTCGACTGACCACATTAACATACGGGCAGCATGGGTATATTCACGAAACTGTCCCGAATAGACGACTACAATAGATATTCGCTGAGCAGTGTCCGGTCTTTGGGAGAATCCATCCACAACCGAATTTTCAACCGTCAGTCGACGGAATTCAAAATCAAGAGGTTGGGTGAAATAATTTATTATGTGATAATAGAGGCATCATTTACAAAATTTAGATTGGAATTCAGGTGGTATTGACGCGACACGGGTAGGGAACAATTTACTCCCTAAGAGCTTAGGTGTGATTCACTCAACTCAGAAACCATGTCTCACCTGGCAATCCAAGTATATTCATGGATTAAACTAGTAATCCAGGTGGGATTCTTGCGACCCGGATGGAAAACAATTTCCTACTCAGAAATCTAGGTAGGCGTCATCGGACCCAAATCATAATATCCGACGGATTCGGGCAACACAGATGTAAAAAGTTTTTCTGATAAGCCAGCTAAGATATGGTTTCCTATCCTGAAAAAGCAAACGATGAAATGATTTTCTAACCTGAGAAACCAAAGGATGATTCTCGACCCTGAGAAAGCAAGCGATGAAATAGAGTTCCCTAAGCTAAGAAACCAAAGGATGAAATGATTCCCTACCCCGAGAAACCAAAGAATGAAATTGTTCCCTTCTCTGAGAAACTAAATGATTAAATGATTCCTTACCATGAGAAACCAAAGGATGAAGCGTTTCCCTACCCTGAGAAAGCAAGGGATGAAATGGTTTCCTACCCTCAGAAACCAAGGGATGAAACGGTTCCCTACCCTGAGAAACCAAAGAATGATTCCCGACCTTGAGAAAGCAAGCGATGAAATGGTCCCCTACCCTGAAAAACCAAAGGATAAAATGATTCTCTACCCTGAGAAACCAAAGGATTAAATGGTTCTTTACTCCGAGAAACCAAAGGATGAAATGTTTCCCTACCTAAGAAAGCAAACGTTGAAAAGGTTTTCTAAACCGTGAAACCAAAGAATTAAATGGTTTCCTGCCCTGAGAAAGGAAGGGATGAAATGGTTCCCTACCCTGAGAAACCAAAGGATGAAATGATTCCCTACTCTGAGACACCAAAGGATTAAATGGTTCCCGACGCTGAGAAACGAAAGGATGAAATGGTTCCTTACCCTGAGAAAGCAAACGTCAAAACGGTTTCCTATCCCGTGAAACCAAAGAATTAAATGGTTTCCTGCCCTGAGAAAGGAAGGGATGAAATGGTTCCCTACCCTGAGAAACCGAAGGATGAAATGATTCCCTACTCTGAGAGACTAAAGGATTAAGGTAGTAGTCTGGTAACTTAAGCCGATTTTCATGTCTTTTTTGGAGGGCGTTTTTTTGTAGGAAAATAAAAACGAATCGTTTTGGATATTTAGGATGTTTTTATTTACATATTAAAGTTACAAAAAAAAAAATTTGTTTGAAAAAATTTCATAGTTCATTATTATTATTATTATTGATCGAAGTTGGCACCTCGAAAAAAAAGCGCGTGGGTGGCCCCGGTGATTTTGGCTCTTGATGTTATCTGAAATCAAAAATTCTTGATAATTCTTAATCTATGGACATGTCATTCTGGTCGGAACTACTGAAGTTAAATTTCATGGATAAATAACAAAATGGCGGACTTTGGATAAAAAAGTTTTTTTTTCCAAAGTCCGCCATTTTGTTATTTATCCATGAAATTTAACTTCAGTAGTTTCGACCAGAATGACCTGTCTATAGATAGCGGACTTTGGAAAAAAAAACTTTTTTTTTCAAAGTCCGCCATTTTGTTATTTATGCATGAAATTTAATTTCAGTAGTTCCGACCAGAATGACATGTCTATAGATTAAGAATTATCAAGGATTTTTGTTTTCAGATAACATCAAGAGCCAAAATCACCGGGGCCACCCACGCGCTTTTTTTTCGAGGTGCCAACTTCGATCAATAATAATAATAATAATAAACTATTAAATTTTTTCAAAAAATTTTGTTTTTGTATCTTTAATATGTAAATAAGAACATTCTAAATATCCAAAACGATTCATTTTTATTTTTCTCCAAAAAAACGCCCTCCAAAAAAGACATGAAAATCGGCTTAAGTTACCAGACTACTACCTTAAATGGTTCCCGACGCTGAGAAACGAAAGGATGAAATGGTTCCTTACCCTGAGAAAGCAAACGTCAAAACGGTTTCCTATCCCGTGAAACCAAAGAATTAAATGGTTTCCTGCCCTGAGAAAGGAAGGGATGAAATGGTTCCCTACCCTGAGAAACCGAAGGATGAAATGATTCCCTACTCTGAGAGACTAAAGGATTAAGGTAGTAGTCTGGTAACTTAAGCCGATTTTCATGTCTTTTTTGGAGGGCGTTTTTTTGTAGGAAAATAAAAACGAATCGTTTTGGATATTTAGGATGTTTTTATTTACATATTAAAGTTACAAAAAAAAAAATTTGTTTGAAAAAATTTCATGGTTCATTATTATTATTATTATTGATCGAAGTTGGCACCTCGAAAAAAAAGCGCGTGGGTTGCCCCGGTGATTTTGGCTCTTGATGTTATCTGAAATCAAAAATTCTTGATAATTCTTAATCTATGGACATGTCATTCTGGTCGGAACTACTGAAGTTAAATTTCATGGATAAATAACAAAATGGCGGACTTTGGATAAAAAAGTTTTTTTTTCCAAAGTCCGCCATTTTGTTATTTATCCATGAAATTTAACTTCAGTAGTTTCGACCAGAATGACCTGTCTATAGATAGCGGAATTTGGAAAAAAAAACTTTTTTTTCCAAAGTCCGCCATTTTGTTATTTATGCATGAAATTTAATTTCAGTAGTTCCGACCAGAATGACATGTCTATAGATTAAGAATTATCAAGAATTTTTTATTTCAGATAACATCAAGAGCCAAAATCACCGGGGCCACCCACGCGCTTTTTTTTCGAGGTGCCAACTTCGATCAATAATAATAATAATAATAAACTATTAAATTTTTTCAAAAAATTTTGTTTTTGTATCTTTAATATGTAAATAAGAACATTCTAAATATCCAAAACGATTCATTTATATTTTTTTCCAAAAAAACGCCCTCCAAAAAAGACATGAAAATCGGCTTAAGTTACCAGACTACTACCTTAAATGGTTCCCTACGCTGAGAAACGAAAGGATGAAATGGTTCCTTACCCTGAGAATGCAAACGTTAAAAGGGTTTCCTTATCCCGAGAAATCAAAGGATTAAATGGTTCCCTACTCTGAGAAACCAAAGAATATAATGATTCCCAACCTTGAGAACCCAAAGGATTAAATAGTTTCCTATTTAATAAACCAGGTGAGAAATGGCATTGAATGCAATTTTCATTTTTCACACTAGCATTGAATTCGGTACCTTTTTTGATATTCGCGAGTTCTAGAACAGTATGTTTTCGTATACTACTGTAACCATCGACTTTTAACTTCCGCATACAACACCGTTTTCGACTATCAGATAAATAAATCCGTGCTAAAGAGTGTAGCATGCCAAATGTCGTTGGTACTAACGATGCGATTCGGACGAAGGAGGCAGGTCGAATCCACTCCATGCTCACGAGGTCCCCAGGTTTCAGAAGAAGTCGTCGATCATCTTGGTCGTGGCAGTCATGACTTCCTGATAATTGGTTTCCTAATCGGTCTCGAAGCGTACGCGTTGCGACCCAACGTTGGATCGATCGTCGAGCTTTCTCCGCGCCATCACGCCTACTCCCAGTGTGACGCTGGCTCATGACCGAGTTATCCGGAATGAGAAGTGCCTTCTCCCGTATTCACTACCCAAGCACTCAGCCATTCTTCTCTATTCGTCCAAACTCATTCTCATCATCAATTATTTTCTCCTCCATTTTGTTCTTACCACTTATACCATTAACCAAACAACGTTAAACTTTAGCGATATCAAAGGTGAGAAAATTAAGCCGGAAGTATGTACATAGACGCGAATGAAGTCTTTCACTCGAAAGCTTGGATTCGATAAGACAAAACTGTGAGAAAATCCATTTGTTTTCGATGCAACCGGACATTATTTTAATTTCAATGGATGGTTCAATGGCGCTTCAAATAAAAATCTTGTCATTTTAGGAGTAGGGTGATTCGAAGCAGGTAGCAAAGCAGTTATTCGGTGATCCAGGGTGATATTCTGAGTATAACTACTTCGTCCTTTCATTTTTATTCGACATAGCTTTCAAATGTGAGTTATAGGAATATGTTAATGATTCGACCAACTGCAATGATAAATTATCAAGTAGTAAGTATCGGTGGTGAGGGTGGATATTGAGGGAAGTGTTAGATTAGCCAACAGTGAGACATAATCAGCCGTGCGTTCATATTAGAACGAGGCTCGTGGAATATCATCCTTCATGTTTTCCTCGCGATCTCTCGCTTGATGAAATAAATAAAAACGAGAAAGTCATTCACCCAGATATTGAGCAAGATATCAAGTCAGATACCGAGAAAGATATTTCATAAGATACGAAGAAAAACATCGAGAAATAAATTGAACGAGACGAGAAGAAATATATTAAACAAGACACGCAACTGGTTTTTCGAAATAAAAATTACGTTTATCGTTACTTTGCTTAGATAATCCGCTAGTCTCGATGTGGCCTCTAGACGTGGTCCCATTCCATCCAAATTAAAGCATACGTCGATATTGATCACCATGAATGACTCCCACTATGGAAAATTCCGGAGCTTCGACCGATCTATTAATCAAAATTGTTAAATACTCCAATTTAAAAACTATGTCTTATAAAAAGATTGTCAAGTAGCAATGCTTGGATATTATCAGGAATCGCCCAACATTCATTTTGTTAACAATTATGAATTACTCTGTTTATCAACGCGGTGAATAACCATACGGAGAATCATCATAATACTGGGCTCAATTTCAAACTATGAATTCGATGATTAAGTGAAGAATCTACGACTCTTATGTAGCAAAGGTTTTCAAGAAGTTCTTTACATGACACTTATAGACCGGTAATAATACCTCTACCCGGGTTTATAAGCCGGGCGTAGCACGTATCGTAAGCAATTTATCACTTAGGGCACTCGGATCATTGCTATTAATGTCAACGACTATAATAAGTCGCCACTGTGAATTGGAGAATAGCGGTGCCCCCCCCCCCCCGCCCCTGAAGTTAAGGGATTAACGTACCTCATTCCAGTGTCGCATGCTCTGTCACGAAATTTTCGGTTCCATGTCTAAACATCACGTTGCAATTACTTTACGGATAATAACATCGCAGGCGCAAACTACACAGAGAATATTTACCCATTCGGTTTAATGGGTTTTCTTGGGTTTTGTTGGGTTTTGAACTCAAAAACACAACCCAACCCAAAACTCAAAACCCAACAAACCCCAACCCAAAACCCAAAGCCCAACAACCCCCAACCCAAAACCCAACAAACCCTAACCCGAAACCCAACAAACTCCAACCCAAAACCCAAAACCCAAAACCTAAAACCCAAAACCCAAAACCTAAATCCCAAAACCTAAAACCTAAAACCTAAAACCGAAAACCTAAAGCCCAAAACCCAATAAAACCAAACAAAACCGACTAAACCGGATGTGTAAGTATGCGCTGTGTAGTTTGCGCCTGCGATGTTACTATCAGTAAAGTAATTAAAACGTGATGTTTAGACGTGCTACCAAATTTTCGACTCTTGGTAGAGTATAACTTTATTGATAATCGACCCTACAATAACACAAATGGTGAGTAAATGGCAGGTCATAGTTGAACCGGATAAAGTTATGGAATCCCATGAGAAGTTTATAGCCTTAGCAAAATGTGCCATTGAGTACTGGAAAACACATTGAATATGGAAAAGGCCGGTTACCATACAATTTCAATGCGAATTGTATGGGAAAGTCAAGGGAAAACTTTTAATCGCAACAAGCTGAACATAAAGAAAATGGCAAGCTCGAATGGCAATTTCTTTCCATAGAAACGAAATGGAAAGCCAATGGCAACCTCGAATGGCAGTTTCTTTTCATAGAAACTGACTGGAAATGCCAATGGATTATAATGAGTATAATTTGTACGGCATTTCTTTCGCTATTTGCCAATGTCCCCCAGTGCGAATTTCAATGGAAATGCGAGCTAACGGAAAATGGAACATGTGTATAGCATTTATTGTCACTGGCCTCACAATGGTATATCACAATAAATGTTCATACAATATGTATTTTCCTTACGTCTACAAGGTTATACTAATAATAATATTCTGAATATGTTTCCAACTGATTTCAGTATTCTATGGCGTACATGATGTATTTGGGCATCGAAAATACGCCCTTTTGACTATAATTACGACACATATATATTGTATACATATAAGTCAAATTTATATACTGAAGTAGGATTTTTGGGTTTTTCACGTTATCTATATATTTTTATTGAATAATTATGAATTTTTCAAAGACTTTATTTGGTTGCTTAAGCACCAAATCGACGATGACTAAACCACGGAACGACGATATCTATAGGACTTCGTGCTTCGATCGATGTAAATTGGTGAAATTCTATATCGTACTGCGAAGAATGACTGCGAAGATTTCATACGTCGATTCTCAATATTTAAGCAATAATGACCGTATAGTGTCAATATTGTTTAAATTTCAACAGTCGACGTATAAACTCTTGTTAATCGTATAGAAATGTCATAAACCATAGTTCAATTGCGACTAAGGCTCGTGAGTCCTTAAGGTAGTAGTCTGGTAACTTAAGCCGATTTTCATGTCTTTTTTGGAGGGCGTTTTTTTGTAGGAAAATATAAATGAATCGTTTTGGATATTTAGGATGTTTTTATTTACATATTAAAGATACAAAAAAAAATTTTTTTGAAAAAATTTAATAGTTTATTGTTATTATTATTATTGATCGAAGTTGGCAACTCGAAAAAAAAGCGCGTGGGTGGCCCCGGTGATTTTGGCTCTTGATGTTATCTGAAATAAAAAATTCTTGATAATTCTCAATCTATAGACATGTCATTCTGGTCGGAACTACTGAAGTTAAACTTCATGGATAAATAACAAAATGGCGGACTTTGGGAAAAAAAGTTCTTTTATTTTGCCTGCCATTTTGTTATTTATCCATGAAATTTAACTTCAGTAGTTCCGACCAGAATGACATGTCTATAGATTAAGAATTATCAAGAATTTTTGATTTCAGATAACATCAAGAGCCAAAATCACCGGGGCCACCCACGCGCTTTTTTTTCGAGGTGCCAAATTCGATCAATAATAATAATAATAATAAACTATTAAATTTTTTTTTGTATCTTTAATATGTAAATAAAAACATCCTAAATATCCAAAACGATTCATTTTTGTTTTCCTACAAACAAAACGCCCTCCACAAAAAACATGAAAATCGGCTAAAGTTACCAGACTACTACCTTAATAATAAAAAAAAAGCAATAATACGTTTATTTCTATAACTGCGTTAATGTGTTATATACATATATTATTGTATATATCACATTAACGGGAAAATTTGCCATAAAGTGGGATGGAAAAAAAAGACATTGAATTGCCATTGAATTTCCATTGCACTCGTGTATTAGGCACAAAAGCAATGAAGGCGTTTTTTATTTTCCTATTATCATTCATTTTTCCCCATGAACAAGCAATCGCAATATATACCATTGGGGTTTCGAAAGGATTTTTTATCCTTGCGAAAAATGCCAACGCATTTGTGCCAAAGACAAAATATTGCCATTTATATTCCCATAGGCACAAACAATGGCAATGTCATTGGGGTTTTTAATGAACCGTTTGTCTTTGAGGAAAATCCCAATGCATTTGTTGCCAAGGATAGAACTGTATCATTCAATTTCTTATGGGCACCAACAATGGCAATACTATTGGGACTTTGAATGGTATTTTTGCCATTCATTCCCCATAGGCACAAGTGTAGGCAATACCAATGGGAATCTCAATGGAGTTATTATCTTTGGCAAATATGCTTTAATTGCAATTGCGTCTGCAGCAATGGAAGGCATTTTTTATTTTCCTATTACCATTTATTTTTCCCCATGAACAAGCAATGGCAATATATACCATTGAGGTTTCGAAAGGATTTTTTATCCTTGGAAAAAATGCCAAGGCATTTGTGCCAATGACAAGCAATGTTCCCATTTATATTCCCATAGGCACAAGCAATGGCAATATCATTGGGGTTTTTAATGGACCGCTTGTCTTTGAGGAAAATCCCAATGCATTTGTTGTCAAAGATAAAATTTTATCATTCAATTTCTTATAGGCACCAACAATGGCAATACCATTAGGGCTTTAAATGGTACTTTTGCCATTCATTCCCCATAGGTACAAGCATAGGCAATACCAATGGGATTCTTAATGGAGTTTTTATCCTTGGCAAATGTGCTTTGATTGCAATTGCGTCTGCAGTAATGGAAATTCAATGGCATTTTATAATGGCAATAGATGGCACATTTTGCTAAGGGTACTTCACCATTAGTTAAACACTTATGTTTTTAGTTATCTATTCAAGATTGATTTAGACCCTTATATCAGTGGCAACGATTCGCAGATTAATATACATAAATTAATTCATTGATCGTGTATGTTGTCGTCATTAAAATTAAGCACCCATCCAAGATTAGCATATCTCTCGTACCACCGATATAACTAAGTTATTGGTAATTTCCTAACACCCGCTGCGAACCGTATTTACCTTGCACTTTAATGGAACAAGTTTGTTTGACGCTACACAGCCAATTTGCGGTTATGACTATGCAAGCATTAAAGAGCGCTGATGTGTTATGTAGGCCAATGATCCTCAGTTGTCGGTCAATCGTCGCGCATCATGGAGTGCCCTTTGGAACCCACGACGATTTCTTTCGCGCGTTTGGAACGCACATCACGCGCTTTATCGCGGGAAAATCAACGCGAAAATTCGAAAAATAATCATCAAACGCGACTCGAAAAATTACATTATCGTGACCCGCTTGTAAATGAATACAGAAAAATTGATCCGAGCACAAATTGGCCGACAGCTGCTCAAAGAGTTAATGGCCTTAGACGACGAAGGAAACAAAGAATCAGCAAATTGGACAAAATTTTGTGTATCCACAACGTTGACTCGCTCGAGAATCGTGAACTCTACATCTGTTATATGGAGGAATTGAGGTTATCAAAAATATGCGATCGATCGACTGTTAAAATAATCACGCTCGAGGAATTAGCTACGCCATCCGTGAGTCATTAAAATGTCAACTTCCATCGCTATTTTAGAATGGTCGACACGATCTCGTGCATCGTTGACAAAACATTCAACGATTCCTAACATAAAAATAAGTCATTCGGTGAGATTGACTTTACTCCATGCTTGTCAACGTTGCCTTTAATATGCTGTTTCGTTGCTATGAATATAGATAACATTTATGTATTTATCTCAATTTTCCAGTATTGGAAATAAGGTTTAAAAAAATTATAAACAAGCATGATCTATAGTGGGTCAAAAAAGTATTCATACACCTTGTTTTTTTGCGATAATTTGCAGGTGCAGAGATAAACTGCAAATGGAGAATTTTTTCCCAGGGATAATAGAAGAATTATGCCAAAAAAACGAAAATTTTCGGACAAAAAAAGTAATCATACACTTACGATTATAGTGAAAACCTACATCATCATAGTTCTTAATTATAACTAATATTTGGTGTGCATCCCTTTTGCTTCAATTATCGCCTCGAGTCTCTTAGGCATGGATTCTACTAGCTTTTGCGCTGTTTCTTTTGCTATTTTCGTCCATTCTTTGTTGTTATTTTCTTTGTTCGTTTTTTTTGCATAATTCTTCTATTATTCCTGGGAAAAAATTCTCCATTTGCAGTTTATCTCTGTACCTGATGTACTATTAAATAAAATTGGCTCTCTTTGCGTGTCGCTTATGTCTATAAAGTTATCGCGAAAAAACAAGGTGTATGAATACTTGTTTGACCCACTGTATATCATACACCGAGGATTTCCCACCATCCCCCTAAGTAAAGTCGTTTACGGTTGACACCATTTCCCGGTCCTAGATATTTTCATTAAATTTCATATATCTCAAATAACCAATGACAGGATTGACATAATTACAGTGTTCCTCTGAACTTCTCATATCCTTTCATAAATCAAAATTATTTAAGAATTTTTGATGCACTGGTTTCGAAATAAACAGGAGAGGATGGTAGTAAAAGTCGAAAATTCCAATGGATATTGTTAAGAATATTCATCTAGAGAATTAATAACAAATACGTTATGAATGCTTAAGACAAGCCCTTTCTAAATGATATCCCAGTCGCCAGGACAAAAATAATTTTTTTTCATCGATAACACACTCTAGCCCGGCAAAATTCGCGAAAAAATATTTCTTTCAAAAATAACTTTGGGACCACTTTCGGAACATCTCACTCTAGATGCCTGCCAAATTTCAAGTTGATAGGCTAAACCGTTCGGGATTTAGAGGCCTATGACCGAACGACAGACGGACGGACAGACATTTTTCGGTACCGAACGCTGATAACAATGATTTTTCGAAATTTGGCAGCACTGCGATATGTCTCGGAGTACATAAATTGCTTATTTATACATTGATATATCTCCTAGCTTTTATTGAGAAATAGCACGTTGTCTCAATGTGCTATTTCTCAATGTACTATTTTTTTTGACATTGCATAGTTCATTTGTTATCAACAATTTTCTGACGATTTTTTGAGCAAATTTTTCACTTTTCACTTTAGAATTGCGCCATTTAGCCAAAAATCAATATTTTGAAAAAATTCTACGCACTTCCATAGACAATGTATTTTTAAAGATATATTCAAAATAACAAGTGAATCGGTTGAAAATTGTCTGAGTTATGTTTCTGGCCAACAAAACGGACGCGTGATCGCAAAATGCTGGACAAAAATTATTGTATACAGTCACTGATATGTATGATAAACACCCTATTTTGGAATCTCGACGTATTTTGTAGTTTTTCTGAAAAAAATTCCCAAAAAAGCCTATTGTTTCGGCCTGTAGAGTAGCCTAACCCCTTAAATAATGTAGAACCTTTCGTGGATGGATGATTGAGTCAACGGAATAGTATGTACATACACGCACACAACCTACTAGAAATATGTTCACATGAGTTTTCTCTTATGTATCATGCTCGAAAAAAATTGTATACTTTACGGGGTACACCATGGTCGGATTGCAACAATGCTCAGTAGAGGATATCTTATTGCTACTTCTACTTAATGTAGTAGTCTGGTAACTTAAGCCGATTTTCATGTCTTTTTTGGAGGGCGTTTTTTTGTAGGAAAATAAAAATGAATCGTTTTGGATATTCAGGATGTTTTTATTTACATATAGGAGATACAAAAAACATTTTTTTTTTTTAATTCAATAGTTTATAATTATTATTATTATTGATTGAAGTTGGCACCTCGAAAAAAAAGCGCGTGGGTGGCCCCGGTGATTTTGGCTCTTGATGTTATCTGAAATAAAAAATTCTCGATAATTCTTAATCTATAGATATGTCATTCTGGTCGGAACTACTGAAGTTAAATTTCATGGATAAATAACAACATAGCGGACTTTGGAAAAAAAAGTCCTTTTATTTTAGCAAAGAAAGGGTTGTAAAATAAAAAGAAATTTAACTTCAGTAGTTCCGACCAGAATGACATGTCTATAGATTAAGAATTATCAAGGATTTTTGTTTTCAGATAACATCAAGAGCCAAAATCACCGGGGCCACCCACGCACTTTTTTTTCGAGGTGCCAACTTCGATCAATAATAATAATAATAATAAACTATTGAACTTTTTCAAAAAATTTTTTTCTTGTATCTTTACAATGTAAATAAAAACATCCTAAATATCCGAAACGATTCATTTTTATTTTCCTACAAAAAAACGCCCTCCAAAAAAGACATGAAAATCGGCTTAAGTTACCAGACTACTACCTTAAATATTGGCGTCTACGTCGATGAGAACGCGGCGGCGATAGCGAAAGTAGATCGAACCCGACGTTTGAAAGGAAGCTTTTTATTTGTGGCCGTCCTACTTTCTCCACCGGAAATGGAGAAATGGCGTTACTAAATAACAGTTGAGCGAGTGCAAATATGACGAGCGACGGGATCGATGCTTTATAACCACAACTTCACCACCGTCGTTCTCTCTGTCGATTAACATACGACACTCTGGTCACCTCAATGTTACGGGCGAATAACAAAGAAAAATATAATATATTGACGTAGAGAGGAAGATCGGCTAAAGAATAATCGGTGATGGTTTATACACCGTGCAGAAATTGTGGTTTGGATCCAGCTGGATTTTTGTGATTATCCTTACTCTCTGGTAATGATCCGACTAGATATAGGATCAAATCCCGACACGAAAACGTCGCGCTTGTAAATTGGATTCTGATAGGGACTCCCGACTGGATTCCGGAGTGTTTCCAGCCCGGATCCTACAGGATTCTTGAAGAATCGTATGAGATCTGACGGGATTATTTTATCGGATCATGAATTTGATCATCATTGTTTGATCTGCAATATTATTTTTTTCATATCATATCTTCTCACATTTGTATGGCCCTTCCCAATTTATTCCTAGTTCCATGATGAGAAATTAATATTCTACACGAGATCATAAAAATCTAAAGCAGGTAAAGCAGGTACGTATTAAGGTAGTAGTCTGGTAACTTAAGCCGATTTTCATGTCTTTTTTGGAGGGCGTTTTTTTGTAGGAACATAAAAATGAATCGTTTTGGATATTTAGGATGTTTTTATTTACATATTAGAGATACAAAAAAAAATTTGTTTGTAAAAATTTAATAGTTTATTATTATTATTATTATTTATCGAAGTTGGCACCTCGAAAAAAGCGCGTGGGTGGCCCCGGTGATTTTGGCTCTTGATGTTATCTGAAATAAAAAATTCTTGATAATTTTTAATCTATAGACATGTCATTCTGGTCGGAACTACTGAAGTTAAATTTATTTTTATTTTACAACCCCTTCTTTGCTAAAATAAAAGGACTTTTTTTCCAAAGTCCGCCATTTTGTTATTTATCCATGAAATTTAACTTCAATAGTTCGGACCAAAATGACATGTCTATAGATTAAGAATTATAATGAATTTTTGATTTCAGATAACATCAAGAGCCAAAATCACCGGGGCCACCCACGCGATTTTTTTTCGAGGTGCCAACTTCGATCAATAATAATAATAATAATAAACTATAAAATTTGTTCAAAAAATTTTTTTTTTTGTATTTTTAATATGTAAATAAAAACATCGTAAATATCCAAAACGATTCATTTTTATTTTCCTACAAAAAAACGCTCTCCAAAAAAGACATGAAAATCGGCTTAAGTTACCAGACTACTACCTTAAAGCATGAAGATACTGGAATATAAGAAATAAAAAAAACCTTCACAGAAAGGATGTCTTATGACATTTTGTTTGCCAACAGTCGATACAGGAGGCTCAATGACATCTGTATAGAAATTAATAAGATAACGTGTCTATTTCTGAACCACACTGTACGAAATCTTATCGCGAGTGGCCCCGCATTCTCAAACACACAAACACAAACACATACGAGGTTTGTTAAATAAGAGGGTGACTTTTTATTCTTTTCCGGATTATATTTTCCGTATTATATTACAACTGGACTTGGAAGTCACCGTACCCGCAAGTAAGATGAATACGACAATTGAATTGTTGCTGATGAAATATTATACGGTGCGGTGGACCAAGTGAACTTGTTCAACGCCTTACCGACAGCTGGTCAGGCATGATAAAAAGAATGTTTATTCCGAGGGAATGTCCAACTTCACGTGCTGCTGAGGCCGTCGACTGCACCGACGTGAGTACAATCTTCATTCGAGATATAAAACTCTTCAGAATTCACGTAATCCAATCCACCAACTTCATACTTCCAACTTCTCGGCTGATTCAAACTTTTGAAATTCCATTAACTCGGACACATATTCTATATTCGGAAAAATAAGACGCGAGTTGAGACTTGCAAATTGTATTGCATTATGTGAAATCTGGAGGAAGCATCGTGCAAGTTTCAATCGCAGCTTTCCACCGCACATGTTCTGCAAATCCCAAACTTCTCTGATAATTCGAAATTTCATAAAATCTAGAAAGCTCAACACATATTGCACGAGGTAGAATCAGACGAGCACCTATAAAATACATTTTTTGGAAATTTCAAAATTCCACAATTTTGGAATGCCGCGATCGAATGTCTTCAAAATTAATAGCGCACATGCACCAATGATACCAAATGGATGTACGAAATTTTGGCTCGATAAGCATGAAATTACACGATCTTCATACTTTACAAACGCGAATAGCGATTTTCAAAAAAATCTAAAATATATAACTTTGGAATGCCTCGATCGATTTTCACCAAATTGAATAGGGTATTATATAATAGTCCGTTTGTGTAAAAAGTTTCAGATCGCTAGCTCGAAAGCTGCATGAGTATGCTCTTAACATAGCTTTTTGAACATTTTCAAAAGCTTCTGAGCTCCAGCTCGTGTAATTTTTGGGCCATCACAATTTTCGAAACACATCGCTTCGCAATTCTTTTCCATCATTGACGAATCATCCTCCGCGAAGGAGTCAAAGTCGACGATTATACAATAAACATTTTTTCCTTCCATTTTCGATACCAGGTTACAGACAAGGTATCCAAAATCATCAACCGAATCAGCCAATCATTATCCGATGTTCCAAAGCGTCTGATCAACCAAATAGACAATGCCGAATCATTGGGCAGGTCATGTCAGAACAAAATCAAGAAGTGCGTTTCGTGAAAACATCGACGAGGAACTTGACATACTAGCAAAAAAGTCTTGGATCTTGGGATCTAGGAATTGAATGTTTGCTTGGGATACTGTAATACGTTTACTTTTAATATTTGGCCGTATGACACGAGAGACGCCATAAATTATAATAATTCGTCATATGTATGTGGCTACCAGGAAATTATTAAGAATTGATAAATAAATAAAAACGTTTTTGTCCGCTATGCCAAATTTGTACGAGCTTGAACCTTAATGTTAACCCCACCCCGGACATAATTTTCCGCATGCATATACGAGGTGTGTAAATTAAGTAATGAGACTGGCAACGTAGCGTTCGATCTGGCAACACTTGAGGCGCTGTGCTTGGAGGGGCGGCACGGGAACATGTGATACGCCTTCAGTACGGGTTTGAACTTGCTCGAGTCATTTGGTTGTCCGTAGCGATTTTTTTTTGTCAAACAGTTTTTTCTATTGTGTTCTAAAAATGAGTGACATCAATTTCGAGCAACGGTGTGCTATCAGGTTTTCCTTCAGACTTGGGCAAAGTGCAACGGAAACTCTTGCTAAACTTCAGCAGGCCTACGGAGACAGTGTATTGTCAAGAGCCCAGGTTTTTCGGTGGTTTAAGGCATTTTCGGAAGGAAGAGAATCGATTGAAGATGAACCACGATGCGGAAGGCAAAAAAGCAAGAATGAGCAAGTCGAAGATCAAATGCATGCTGATTTGTTTTTTCGATATCCACGGAATCGTCCACAAAGAGTTTGTACCTCAAGGTCAAACGGTCAATCAACACTTTGACCGGGAGGTTCGTGAAAAACTTCGAAAAAGCGTCATTCGTGTGAGACCAAACATCAAAAACAACTGGGTGTTGCATCACGATAATGCTCCTTGTCACACAGCAATTTCAATAAACGAGTTTTTGGCCAGTAAAAACATTCCTGTGGCCCCTCAGCCTCCTCATTCGCCTGACTTGCGTCCTTGTGACTTTTTTATCTTCCCGAGATTGAAAAATCACCTCAAGGGAACTCATTTTGGGACACTCGAAAACATTCAAACGGCTGTAACCGACCAGCTGAAGGCTATTCCAGTATCGGAGTTTCAGCACTGCTATGAAGATTGGAAGAACCGTCTCCCGCGCTGTGTGACTTCAGAAGGAAGTTATTTTGAGGGTGACAATATAAAATTGTTATTCTATTTGCATAATAAAAATGAAAAAAATCAGTGTCATTACTTAATTTACACACCTCGTATTCTAGCTTGTGTACGTTATTCGCAAACGCCCAATATATGAGCACGCACTGTGAAACTGCAGCCGAGCTGCCGGCTCTCTTTGTTCGACAAGATTTTCGTTCGGATTGACGAATTCGTTCGGATTTTCCATGATTTAGAAAATCTTTTATAAGGCTGTTAAGAACATGGGTAAGGCGATAAAGAAATTCCAACAGCGTCGGTACAGTAGGGATCATCGAAATTTGGGTAACGTTCAAGTCACGTATAGCAAATACTCAAGTTAAACGTGCCAGAAACAATTTACAATGTTTTTAGTCACGACGTAAACTCACGGCAATTTTCTATGGACTGAAAATTGAGCAAGGGAAATGTCGCGTTCGGGTCTGCAAGTAGCCCCAGCGGAATATACACAAACTAAACCAAATGACTTTGCCACGATTATTGTACAATTTTTCAGTCATGTGTCATTTCGTTACTTTTGTACTTACAACAAGAAACAAAAGCTAGTTAATTGGGGTTTTAATCCGTCTATAAGTAAGAGGCCCGAATCATTTTGCCGAAACTTCAATCGTCCGTTTCGTCATTTAGCCGAAACAGATATATCCAAACGTCATTTATCCGAAATGTTATTTAACCGAACGCCATTCTTCCGAAAAGTGTTTTCGTCGAACATCAGTTCTCCGAATCGTCGTTGAAACGAAAGTTCATTTTCCGATCAGGTAATAATCCGAATTGCCATTTCTCCGAAACGCCATTTGTCCGAATCATCATTTCATCAAAATGAATCTCTAACACTCGGGTGTTTCCAACGAAAATTGCGGCAAGTAATGAAGATTCGGTACCCCAAATCTGTGCAAAGTTTGCAGAAAATCTGTCCGGTCATTCTCGAGATATAACAGGTTGAATTTTGTGGAGTCTATACCATACACACTAACGGATACTGGCGGACGTTTTTTCTAGATGTGATTTTTCGATGTTTCAGCACATATTAAACCCAGTGACATAAAAAATTCGAATGAAAAAACTTTATTACGAAAACAGCGGCAGCAAACAGTTTGAGACGCGAGAATGGCAGACGAGAATCGAAATTGTGGTGCTGGCCTGAAATCGTTGAAATTAACCGTTACACTGTTTTTTTTAACGCTATGATCAATTTAACGCTATTGAATTTATACGCAGTCACTGAAGCGACACTTGAATGTCATTTCTGAATATTCCACGATAAGGAGGATAACAAATATTAGAACTTCTGTTCTCCGCGTTCGAAGAAAAATACCTGCAGTGTTAATGGACACAAGTGGCATTTGTTTACATGTGGTTTCATCGACTGTACGGGCAGGTACGGGTACGGGTTCGTATATATGTAGGTCACGTATTGAAATGATCAATTTAAATTCATCATAACAAGAAAGTCAGAAGCGATGCCGAAACTCGCAATTATTCTGTGCGCCGTACTGTTCGCCTCGGTAAGTATATACCGTTAAGGGAGGAAATAGGGTTAGGACAGCGTTTGCTCAATGATTTTCATGAATTTTTTTATAGTATCAAAAATGAATATAATTTATTGAAACTTTGAGAATATTTTATACATATATTTAAGTATATACTATAAAATTTTTGAAGAATTTCCTTGAGAAACATCGAAGATATTAGCGACCTCACAATCAGACGCAGCATTTTGCGTACATTCTGGAAGCCGCAATTTTCATCTGAAATCAAACGAGGTTAGAATTTACTTTTATTATATGTCTCTCTTCTATATGAACCTCAATGCTATCAATAAAATAGAAAATTGAATTTTTTACAGGGGTCAAAACAAAAACGCATGATTTTTTCCCATTTTTTACAACTTTATTTGCAAAAAAAAATTATTTTAAATAATGATAATATTCCGATTTTAGGTTCATATAGAGCGCAATACTATGAAGAAAGTAACTGCCAATTTTCGAAACGATTCAAGTTAAAAAAAAGTCGTTTTCAGAAAAACGCGTTTGAAAAAATAGTACCAAGAAAAACAAAGTCAAGGCAGTCATAAATTTTCTTCGGTGTTATTTCAAGGAAATTCTTCAAAAATTTTATAGTATATACTTAAATATATGTATAAAATATTCTCAAAGTTTCAATAAATTATATTCATTTTTTATACTATAAAAAAATTCATGAAAATCATTGAGAAAACGCTGTCCTAACCCTATTTCCTCCCTTAATGGCTTATAACAATAGAACGAGTCGGAATTTTCATTTAAAATTTTGGGAACATATTTTTCAATAGTTTTACTAACAATTTATGAAATTTAAAAGAATCGATTTTTTGAACCGTCTAACCCTATTTTCTCCCTTAATGGCTTATAACAATAGAACGAGTCGGAATTTTCATTGAAAATTTTGGGAACATATTTTTCAATAGTTTTACTAACAATTTATGAAATTAAAAAAAATCGATTTTTTGAACCGTCTAACCCTACTTTCCCCCTTAATTAATAATTTACGAACGGCGCGACCGAGAAGATCGAAGTATGACCGATTGGTTTATTTGTTTGTTAATACATTATTCTATTTTATTATCATTTTTCTTAATAACACTATTTGTAATAATTTATAGCTGCTTAGTACCGCTGATTTGTCGAACAGTCCAAAAAAATCCGAAGATAAATCCGGCGAAACTATCGATCAATTGATAAGAGATTTTCAAGCACAACTCTCGAATGGTCTTAACGAAATCACGGATTCTCTCGCAAATAACGAAAAACTAGAGATTAAGTACAACAAAAAGTTGGAAAGTAGAATTTCATCCATTATCATAAAGGTAAGACAGTACGGAAGTGACTTTGTTATTGCTTGCAAATCATTATTAGGCCAGTGAACGTAAACGTAAAAAAAAACGAAGAAACTAGAAAAAAAAAGTACGATAGTTTTTAAATGTTCCGCATATATTTTGGGTTATATTGCGATAATCAATCTAAGTTTACACCACTGTATCAGATACGTAAAATCTCTTCATCCTGCAAAAAGTGGATTTTGGCCTAAATTTCCAGGAGAAAATACAAAAGAAGGACGAAATTGGTGAAATCGCTATTCGTTCATAGAAATAATATAGTGAGTTTGCGCCAAATTGTGGAGTTACGTAACTTGTAAATATTATTAAAAATGCATGTTTTTTGTTTGTAACTTTTTGAGGAAAAATACAAAAACTGTGAATACTTAACATCAGCATTGACTAGCTCTTTTGCACAATACTCTAGACTTGCACCACTTTTGGAGGTGAGCAGCATGGTCAAAAATCGTATCGTTGTTAAAAATTTGATCTTTTTCGACAAGTGCCAGTGGAGGAAGGACAAAATTTTCAATTTTGTCCAATGAAAGAGGTCGTATTAAAATAATAACACTGTCAGACAATGCAAAAGTGGTGCAAACATACAAAAGTGTTTAGACTGATAAGAAAACGACAAATGTAGATTTGCACCACCTTACGAAGTCGGGAACATGTTTACCAAAGTATCATACGGTCATACAATTTTGCTATCCTTAAAAACATTACATTTTTTATAACAATACGATTTTTGAACATGTCGCCGATCTTCACGAGTAGTGAAAATTCACAGTAATCTATAAAATAGTTCCTCAAAGCTGATGCCAAGGGGACACCACTTTTGTATTTTTTTTCTCAACATGTTATAAATAGGAAATATACATTTTTTAATAATATTCACAAGTTCCGAACCGCCGAATTTGGTGCAAACTCAGCACAGAATTCCAAGCACCCAACATCCAATTCTCCAAGTTTACACCTCTCTTTTCCCTCATAAATTGAGCGATAACACCAATCTAGCGGCAGAAAAAAGGCCTAACCTTAACGATTTGTTTTGGGAGTCCGAAAAAAAAGGAATAGGATTTCTTTTCAGAGGGTTTATTATACACATATTGAAGTATGAAAAAAAAAAAAAATTTATCACTTTGATACAAAATGGCGGCGACAGAGCCCATCATGAAAATCATCTGTTTTTCAAAACACCTTCACGGGAGGACTGTTCACTCGTAAAGTATAAGATCTGGAAGGAAAAGTGAATTTTTTTAATAATCTACATACTATTGGCTATGGGACTACGTAGGAGTTTGTTTTTAAATCAAATTTTGTAGAAATGGTGAACTTTTGAGGAAAATGAATCGATTTTTTGCCAAAAAAAAGCAGTAAATCGTTTATAAAAAAAAGTTTAAATCAAATAAAAAAACGGCTACGCGCTCCGATAGAGAATGTATTTGCGAAGCTACTATCAAAATTTCAAAACGATCCATGCACCGGTGTTCAAGTAATACGTCCACCCAGTTTGAAAAAGACGATTTTCAAGATGGGCTCTGTCGCCGCCATTTTGTATCAAAATGACAATGAAAAATTTTCTTTTCATACTTCAATATGTGTTAAATAAACCCTTTGAAAAGAAACCCCATTCCTTTTTTCATACTCCCAAAATAAATCGTCAAAATTCGGCCTTTGTATCTCCCGCTAGAGTGGTGTTACTCCCCAACGCAAAAAAATCACATTTCACAATATTAAAGAGTGATTCGTATCTGCTACAGTGATGCAAACTAAAATTTGACGTCGCACTTTTACCCACAATACGAGGTCTGTTCAAAAAGTATCGCGAATTTTGAATTTCCGCGGGCTACGTATATTCGATTTTCGATTTTTTTCGTTGCGTTAGGTTGGTACTCGTGTCCCTCACTTATGCTGAAAAAATCGGCCATTTTGAATGTTTAGTTAATTGTTGACAGCTGTTTTGGTTAGACGTGTTTTGGCTTGTCTTCGATTTTTGCCTATTCCAAAAAATGGATCAAAGAATCTGTATCAAATTTTGTGTGAAAAAGAAAATTAAGTGGGCGGACGCATTCCGAATGTTGACTGTGGCGTATGGTGAAGCTACCTTGGACCAAAGCAACGTTTATCGATGGTACAAAATGTTCTCAGAGGGCCGAGAAGATGCGACCAACGAAATGCGTTCCGGACGACCAAGCACATCAACAACAGACGAAAACATTGATGAAATGAAGAAAATAATATTGGCCAATCGTCGAATCACCGTTAGAGAAATTGCTGAGGAACTAAACGTATCGATTGGCTCGTGCTATTCGATTTTTACCAATGATTTGGGCATGAGACGGGTCGCCGCGAAATTCGTGCCAAAATTGCTCAATTTCGAAGAAAAACAGTGTCGCGTTAACATTGCTAACGAGCTGTTGGACTCGGTCCGCGACGACCCAAATTTGCTCCAGAGGATCATAACTGGTGACGAATCATGGGTTTATGGTTATGACGTGGAAACCAAGGCTCAATCATCGCAATGGAAGTTGCTTTTTTGAAACAGGCCAAAATCGAAGACAAGCCAAAACACGTCTAACCAAAACAGCTGTCAACAATTAACTAAACATTCAAAATGGCCGATTTTTTCAGCATAAGTGAGGAACATGAGTACCAGCCTAACGCCACAAAAAAATCGAAAATCGAATGTACGTAGCCCGCGGAAATTCAAAATTCCCGACACTTTTTTAACAGACCTCGTATATGCACAAAGTTGTAAAATGTTTGCAATTTTTTCCAGTACATAACCCCTTCAGACTGATCTGTATAGATTTCATACGAATGTTACCTACACTTTAACCGCGTAAATCGTTATTAAACACGCGAACACGCGGTGAAATTAATTGTGCACAGGCTCGCAGCGTAATTAACAAGACCGCGAACAACATAACCGAGGATTGGGACACGGAGTGCATCGAGGATTTGGCCGATAATCTTATCGGCAACATAACTGACTGCATCGCGTTTAAAATTGAATTGGGATTCGGTCCGACAATGTCCGATATTATGGAGGATGCGGTAGACAAACTGATAACGATGAGAAATGAAATGATAGAGTGTGGCGCAGCGGGTGATCTCGATGGATTTCTGATCGACGACTACTCGGACGAAGTGTATGAGCAAAATATCGTGACGGAGTTGCCGATTCCAGTTGATCGTGAGGCAATTAATTGCGCCGAGGTAAGAAGAATTCTAATCGGAGGAAAAAAGTGCTCTTCAGAATTCGCAACATCTAACCTAATACTCTTGTCAAAGTATGACATTTTACTACCGCTCCCTCACAGAGGAATATGCGTTTTTTGGAAAAAACAAAACAAATGTTTTCACGTGCAAATTAGAAACTCGTACATTCCTACCTCATTACTTCATTTCGACCATAAAGTTTCATTTACGAGGGAGCCAAAATTAAGCATTGAACTTGCCATACAGAGATTTGAGAGCGAGCTGAAGAAACGAGGAAGCATTAATTCCTAATTTGCACGCTCTTTTTTCTTACGTTAAAAATCCCACGGGAATACCATAAAATTATGTAGTGGATTTGCTTTTGTTTTGACTTTCGAAAACCTGTGGTTTCAAACCGTTTTTGGACCGAAACCGAAACTTTTTAGACAAATAAAGTAAGCTTCAAGTTAATAAATTAATGTCAACCATCGGTCTAACATTACTTTTGGGAATAAACGATTAAACACTGGGGTATATGTTTCGCAATGTCCCGAGGTACTCTGGTCCGTAGCTGTTCAGCCAATAGGAGTGGCTCAACAGTTAAATGGCGGCATTGTGGAACATAACCTGTATGTGACAAAAAGGCTAAAGAGGAGGATTGAAGCTTGGAAATGAGCTTTACGCATTACTTCGCAATCCCTTCTTGACGTTCGTAAAACTTCCCTCAACGATGAAGTCAAACTTTGTGACTATACAATGTGAACTTTTTATTATTTCCATCACTAGATCGCAGAGAAGGTATCTAAGATCACCGAGGAGACGAGCAAATCGATTTCCTACTTTGTGAAGTCTCTGAACGAGAAGATCGACAAAGTTGAATCGTTTGTCAGTCAATGCGAAGCGAACAGCGGCTACTTTACCGACCCGTCGACTATCGTGGACAGGATGAAGAAGTGTATTGAATAAAAGACCGGACGACGAGCTTCAAATGCTAAAGACGAGACTCGTGTATTTTTCGAGCAAAATGGCAGAGTCGATGGAGATTATGTTTGCCACAAAGATTTTGCTGGATGTATTGCTTGACCTATTTCTCAATATTTTACCGAGTATCTTCAGCAATATATGTGACAAAATCTTTCACGATTTCTTTATTATAATTTTTAGTTAATGAATATTACCTATAACCGGCGAGCTTTCATCCGGCGTAGTATAATCGGTCCCATAAATGCCAATCAAAGTACTGTGATATTGATCCCCGCTAACGGCGAGGAAAGACTCGACGCTGTGACCAATGAACATATTGTAATAGTTCTGATTTAAAAAATACAAAAGTCATTTCGAATTGAAAGAAACGGGTAAATAATTATGGTCAGGACATCACCGAGAATCGGACACAATTTTGTGTTCGATATCTATCACTACGAAAAAGAATTGAAACCTGCTAATTGCATCCTCGAAATTTCACACAATGCTCAATTTTCGTTTCCCCGCTCCTGCGCAGACCGCGAGTGTTCTGCGACTGGACGGAGTATTCGGAATTACCATTTAGCAACCTGACCTCACTCGGCCAAATTCCGAACCACTCTCTTCCAGTCGGTGCCCGATGATTACTGTGCGCACGCGTCACGTTTTAATCATAATTAAAAATGTACCGCTTCATTACAGCTTTTGGGTGGACTGAATATTTCAGTTCACCCAAAAGATCAAAAAATGGTTCATTCGTGTCGTGTAAACAACAAGAGGCGCGACTGAAATTGCATAATTGCTGAAAACTGAACAATGTATAAATATAATAACATTATGCCAATGTGATGCATTGATGTTATGAGCAATATTTTATTGTTCGAAATCGTTTATTTAGTCGTAGAATAGCAGGAAATATTTTTCTGATTTTGAGGTTAACCGTGGCACGTCCTGTACAGTTAGGCATCTGAAGTGGCACGAGGATATCTTCACCGATTTTCGGGAAAATTTAACGAATTTTAAAATTGCACTTCGACCACGTACCTCCCCACCGTTTCCGGGAAACGATAACGTCAATTTCTTTTCACGAGGTCATAGACGCTCGTGACTAATATATCAGTTTTCGCGCTGGCCCCATGTTACATCGTGACATTTTTTTGAATACGATTTTCGTGTTAATTACTTTAGTCTCTTTTTATATTTCCAACAAATAATGTTTCGCAACGTCCACAGCATAAATCCAGTTCATAATCGTGGGAGCGGAAATCGCCGCTCAAATTTTTGCACATTCAACTTTGTTAAAGATACACGAACTGTTCAAACTCCACGATCTCTTGATCGTGGTGCTGAGAGTGCATACTAAACTGTGGGAACGGAAGTCATCACTTGAGTTTCTGCACATCCCAGTTTCAGTTAATGTAGAAACGATCCGAACTCTCGACCGTGCGACCGTAGCGCGGACGACTAATATCGAGTTTCGGCTGACAAATTCCGGCGCGGCGAGGCTCGAGGCCTCGCGCGATATTCCTGACTTTTAGACTTTCGGGTATCAGCACTTTTCGGTTGCCGCTTCACGACAACCGAATGCATCTCTTACTAATCAGTCTTAGTCCAGCGCTCGTTAAGAGAACAACTCTAATAAAATCATCCCTGTTATACCCGGTGCTTTATAATAATCCAATAATATTTTCGAAGTTATTATACATTTACATACTTACTGTCACGATATCTTCATTGTATCGAATTGTTCTGCGATTACGTAAACCGACATTTATATTCACACTTGCACTCGACATCTCGATTTCAATTGTTAATCGGGAAACGAACCACGTGTCTTTACTCCTTCATTCATAAATCGTACCCTAGGCGTTTCCCCCATGACCTCTGAGGCGCCGCGTCCACGTTATTCGCCTTTTTACCTCTGAGTCGCCGCGCACACGTCTCCCTTGTGAAACCCCCTGGGACGTAACACCCCAAAAAAAGATTTCCACCTTAAGGGAGGAAATAGGGTTAGACGGTTCAAAAAATTGATTTTTTTTTTAATTTCATAAATTGTTAGTAACACTATTGAAAAATATGTTCCCAAAATTTTAAATGAAAATTCCGACTCGTTCTATTGTTATAAGCCATTAAAGCGAGTAGCTCTCCTTCAGGCCCCGAGTGCGCCACGTGTGTAACCGAGCGGTCACTCAGGTACGGTATTTTTTCAAACGCGTTTTTCTGAAAACGACTTTTTGTGAACTTGCGTACACGCTAGTTTGAAAAGTTTTCAAACAATCGTTTTGAAACTTGGCAGTTACTTTCTTCATAATATTGCGCTCTACATGAACCTAAGATCGGAATATTATCATTATTTAAAATAATTTTTTTTGGCAAATAAAGTTGTAAAAAACGGCAAAAATCATGCTTTTTTGTTTTAACCCCTGTAAAAAATTTAATTTTCTATTTTTTTGATACCATTTAGGTTCATATAGAAGAGAGACATATAATAAAAATAAATTCTAACCTCGTTTGATTTCAGATGAAAATTGCGGCTTCCAGAATGTACGCAAAATGCTGCGTCTGATTGTGAAGTTGCTAATATCTTCGATGTTTCTCAAGGAAATTCTTCAAAAATTTTATAGTATATACTTAAATATATGTATAAAATATTCTCAAAGTTTCAATAAATTATATTCATTTTTGATACTATAAAAAAATTCATGAAAATCATTGAGAAAACGCTGTACTAACCCTATTTCCTCCCTTAACGGTATATACTTACCGAGGCGAACAGATCGGAATATTATCATTATTTAAAATAATTTTTTTTTGCAAATAAAGTCGTAAAAAATGGCAAAAAATCATGCTTTTTTGTTTTGACCCCTGTGAAAAATTCAATTTTCTATTTTTTTGATAGCATTTAGGTCCATATAGAAGAGAGAAATACAATAAAAGTAATTTCCAACCTGGTTTGATTTCAGATGAAAATTGCGGCTTCCAGAATGTTCGCAAAATGCTGAGTCTGATTGTGACCTGCAATATGGGGTCGCTAATATCTTCGGTGTTTTTCAAGGAAATTCTTCAAAAATTTTATAGTATATACTTAAATATATGTATCAAATATTCTCAAAGTTTCAATAAATTATATTCATTTTTTATACTATATAAAAATTCATGAAAATCATTGAGAAAACACTGTCCTCAACCTATTTCGCCCCCTTAATCTCCGCTCCGGCCACCGGGGCGTTGCTTAACCAATTGCTCCTGGAGTAGTTTTAAGGCACCAGACCACGGTGCGCGCGCGGTACGAGGGTGTATTTTTCATAATTTTTTTCAAGCAAACAATGAATGGTTTTTTCATTTATTGATACTAATATTCATATAGATACTAATATACATATAGAAGACACTACACAACTGTTTTTATTCGAATCTTAAGAATGGTTTGCGGTGTACGCCGGTTCCAAACCGACGTACACCACTCCGATGAAGTGTCCTGCTTGGTGGTTGACAGCAATTAAGCCATACGGTTCATCCGAAAAATACAAAAAAAATATATTTATAAACGAGACATATAGGTTTATAGCAACACGTAGGGGAATTTCGATATCTAAAAAAAAAAATGTCGCACCAGCGAATTTTATTTCCCATTTTGACAGAAAATTTTCATCGTTTATGAAAAAAAATAGATAATAGAATGGGCCCCTTAAAAAAAACCCTACGTGGTGCCATAGAGACTGGATTTTCGAATATTATAATACTTGGGACATACAGATCGGATCAACAGTGTTGTAAATATGTTGTCAACCAGCTTGAAAAACGTAGTTTCGAGAAAAACGCGTTCAAAGTTTTGCTGAAGGCTAATTCGTCATACAAACTAAATTTAAAAAATGCTGTATCTCCGTGAATTTTACGAATTTCTTTACAAAATTTGGTGAGAGCATTCTTAACAAATGCATCTTTCAGAAAATAAAAATTAAAATTTGAAAAAAATTTTTTCACCGTGGTCTGGTGCCTTAAGGGGGGAAATAGGGTTAGACGGTTCAAAAAATGGATTTTTTTTTCATTTCATAAATTGTTAGTAAAACTATTGAAAAATATGTTCCGAAAATTAAAAATGAAAATTCCGACTCGTTCTATGGTTATAAGCCATTAAGGAGGGAAATAGGGTTAGGAAAGCGTTTTCTCAATAATTTTCATGAATTTTTTTATAGTATAAAAAATGAATACAATTTATTGAAACTTTGAGAATATTTTATACATATATTTAAGTATATACTATAAAATTTTTGAAGAATTTCTTTGAAAAACACCGAAGATATTAGCGACCCCATATTGCAGGTCACAATCAGACTCAGCATTTTGCTATTTTTTCAAACGCGTTTTTCTGAAAATTACTTTTTTTGAACTTGCGTACACGCTAGTTTGAAAAGTTTTCAACCAATCGTTTTGAAACTTGGCAGTTACTTTCTTCATAGTATTGCGCTCTATATGAACCTAAAATCGGAATATTATCATTATTTAAAATAATTTTTTTTTGCAAATAAAGTTGTAAAAAATGGCAGAAAATCATGGTTTTTTGATTTGATCCCTGTAAAAAATTCAATTTTCTATTTTTTTGATAGCATTTAGGTTCATATAGAAGAGAGACATATAATAAAACTAAATTCCAACCTCATTTGATTTCAGATGAAAAATGCGGCTTCCAGAATGTACGCAAAATGCTGTGTCTGATTGTAACCGGCAATATGGAGTCGCTAATATCTACGGTGTTTTTCAAGAAAATTCTTCAAAATTTTTATAGTATATACGTAAATATATGTATAAAATATTCTCAAAGTTTCAATAAATTATATTCATTTTTTATACTATAAAAAAATTCATGAAAATCATTGAGAAAACGCTGTCCTAACCCTATTTCCTCCGTTAGTTCCTGTTCGTAAGCCTTTGGTTGGATACCATATTTACCCTCTATCGCATTCGCAACCCTTAAGGTAGTAGTCTGGTAACTTAAGCCGATTTTCATGTCTTTTTTGGAGGGCGTTTTTTTGTAGGAAAATAAAAATGAATCGTTTTGGATATTTAGGATGTTTTTATTTACATATTAAAGATACAAAAAAAAATTAGTTTGAAAAAATGTAATAGTTCATTATTATTATTATTATTGATCGAAGTTGGCACCTCGAAAAAAAGCGCGTGGGTGGCCCCGGTGATTTTGACTCTTGACGTTATCTGAAATCAAAACGTCTTGATAATTCTTAATCTATAGACATGTCATTCTGGTCGGAACTACTGAAGTTAAATATCTTTTTATTTTACAACCCCTACTTTGCTAAAATAAAAGGACTTTTTTTCCAAAGTCCGCCATTTTGTTATTTATTCATGAAATTTAACTTCAGTAGTTCCGACCAGAATGACATGTCTAAAGATTAAGAATTATCAAGAATTTTTGATTTCAGATAACATCAAGAGCCAAAATCACCGGGGCCACCCACGCGCTTTTTTTTCGAGGTGCCAACTTCGATCAATAATAATAATAATGATAAACTATTAAATTTTGTCAAAAAATTTTTTTTTTGTATCTTTAATATGTAAATAAAAATATCCTAAATATCCAAAACGATTCATTTTTATTTTCTTACAAAAAAACGCCCTCCAAAAAAGACATGAAAATCGGCTTTAGTTACCAGACTACTACCTTAAATCACGAGGTCGACGGATCACCCGATTTTTCACCCTGCCACATTTTCGTTGGGCACGTGCGTAATTGTTGACCAATTTCAATGGGACCCGATTTGTTCGAAAGATTATCAAACTTCCTTGAATGTATAATACTTTTTAGAAATTTTCAAATTCGTCAAATTTTGGCGAAAATCGTCGAAGATATCCGCGTTCCACTTCCAATGCTTAGCACTGTAAGTTCATCGCATCTTTATGGCAATAATGCACTCCGTCTGTATCCAATTGTTGCAGTTGATTCTGTTCACGCACAAATATCGACGGTAATAATCCTGATTATCAGATTGTACTAAAAACATTACATTTCGCCAAAAGATATACGTTAATCAAGGTTTTACTGCTGTTCCCCATGCTAATTATAGTGCCGGCTGACTTTGATTGACTGGGAATGAGCGGCCATATTGAATAGGCCACGCCACCTCGGTAATTTCCAATAGTCGCGACTACTTTCTCTCTAAATCCGTACCTTCGAAATCGACTGAATCATCAATATGATCCGTCGTAATCGATGAAATAACGAGCTTTAAAAATCACCTTTCACCAATGCACTCTGGTATGGAAATGTGAGATTTATCAATGATTGAACAGAGAAAATCCCGAAGAAATCGTGTAAGATTCGGATGCTTTAGATGAAAAATCTCGTGCCACCGATCTTCAGCAATTTTACCCAGTCATATGCCTATGAGCACTACATGACTACAACCCCGTATTGCGTAGTTTTTATCATATACGAAAACTATCGTGAATGATCTCTCAAAAAAGTCACTCGCCTGATCGACAATGCGACATACTTAAGTCCAGTCCAATGTTTACATTCTTGACGAAAAGAATTTCCCTCTGAATTTTATTTTGAGAGTGAAGAGAGTGCGACAGATTTTTCAATTGTTCGTAATAAATCACGCGACTGCGTCAAAAGACTGAAACGATAAGCGACGATGAAATTCATGTATTACTTTAGACAAGTACCTGGAAAGTTACGAGTTGACGGGACAAAACTCGTAGTTATCTTTTCAGTTACCACGACTAAAATCCCCAGAGATGTCGTCCACATTCTTTTAGTTTTAGTCAACTTTCTTCTTTATCCGCTCTATCGTCGCATGAATTTCTATGGCTGGTACTTTTCGTTGACTTATGTTAGCACGAATTCCGGTCACTAGTTCCCTCTCATCGCCTCAATTCCGACGTATAATAGCTGTATCTACACTGGGGCAGGTCGATGATTTAAGCATGTACGAGGTCAAGGAGCGAGAGAGAGAGTCCAGAAAAAGATTTCTGAATATAGTGCGGTTGTATTCTCAAATTCAAACGAGACCAAGATAACCATTCATTAATTATTACATATATCGATCGCATCCTATTATTATAATTCTATTTTTATCGTTTATAAACAATTCTCGATGCATTCGACTGGGATCCGAATCATAAGGGTTAAAATTTACACGGATGTGTCTCGTTCTGTCAAGAATTTATTCTTGACATGGAGAGTGAGAGAGATACATTTATTATGCCCTAGTAAATATTTTGCGCCTTATTTGAGATACAAGACATCAAAATACAATGCTCAATTTAGAATAATAAGTATCAAGTGGTGAGTACAAACAGTGGGTGTAACAGCTTGAGTAACAGTTTTGATGATGACACAAAAATAAGATCAGAATTAATGATTAACGTAATAAGAACATCACTAGATGGAGTGTGCGTATGAGTATGTGTGTGTTATTTATTATAGTTTAAAAGTTAATAAAAAATGAGAAATGAAGAATGAAATTTTTTTTTTCACCATATAACCTTGATAATAATTTTTCAAATCTATTTGGTTTTCAGCGCGCCCACGGGTACGTGACCCTTTAAGGTAGTAGTCTGGTAACTTAAGCCGATTTTCATGTCATTTTTGGAGGTCGTTTTTTTGTAGGAAAATAGAAATGAATCGTTTTAGATATTTAGGATGTTTTTATTTACATATTAAAGATACAAAAAAAAATTTGTTTGAAAAAATTTAATAGTTTATTATTGTTATTATTATTGATCGAAGTTGGCACCTCGACAAAAAAGCGCGTGGGTGGCCCCGGTGATTTTGGCTCTTGATGTTATCTGAAATCAAAAATTCTTGATAATCCTTAATCTGTAGACATGTCATTCTGGTCGGAACTACTGAAGTTAAATTTCATGGATAAATAACAAAATGGCGGGCAAAATAAAAGGACTTTTTTTTTCAAAGTCCGCCATTTTGTTAGTTATCCATGAAATTTAACTTCAGTAGTTCCGACCAGAATGACATGTCTATAGATTAAGAATTATCAAGAATTTTTGATTTCAGATAACATCAAGAGCCAAAATCACCGGGGCCACCCACGCGCTTTTTTTTCGAGGTGCCAACTTCGATCAATAATAATAATAATAATAAACTATTAAATTTTTTCAACAAAATTTTTTTTGTATCTTTAATATGTAAATAAAAACATCCTAAATATCCAAAACGATTCATTTTTATTTTCCTATAAAAAACGCCCTCCAAAAAAGACATGAAAATCGGCTGAAGTTACCAGAGTACTACCTTAAGGGGGGAAATAGGGTTAGGACAGCGTTTTCTCAATGATTTTCATGAATTTTTTTGTAGTATAAAAAATGAATATAATTTATTGAAACTTCGAGAATATTTTACACATATATTTAAGTATATACTATAAAATTTTTGAAGAATTTCCTTGAAAAACACCGAAGATATTAGCGACCCTATATAGCAGGTCACAATCAGACTCAGCATTTTGCGTACATTCTGGGAGCCGCAATTTTCATCTGAAATCAAACGAGGTTGGAAATTACTTTTATTGTATTTCTCTCTTCTATATGAACCTAAATGCTATCAAAAAAATAGAAAATTGAATTTTTCACAGGGGTCAAAACAAAAAAGCATGATTTTTTGCCATTTTTTACGACTTTATTTGCAAAAAAAAATTATTTTAAATAATGATAATATTCCGATCTTAGGTTCATATAGAGCGCAATAATATGAAGAAAGTTACTGCCATTTTTTAAAACGATTGGTTGAAAACTTTTCAAACTAGTGTGTACGCAAGTTCAAAAAAAGTTATTGTCAGAAAAACGCGTTTGAAAAAATAGCAAAATGCTGAGTCTGATTGTGACCTGGAATATGGGGTCGCTAATATCTTCGGTGTTTTTCAAGGAAATTCTTCAAAAATTTTATAGTACATACTTCAATATATGTATAAAATATTCTCAAAGTTTCAATAAATTATATTAATTTTTTTATACTATAAAAAAATTCATGAAAATCATTGAAAAAACGCTGTCCTAACCCTATTTCCTCCCTTAATGGCTTATAACAATAGAACGAGTCGGAATTTTCATTTAAAATTTTGGGAACATATATTTCAATAGTTTTACTAACAATTTATGAAATTTAAAAAAATCGATTTTTTGAACCGTCTAACCCTATTTCCCCCCTTAATGATCCAAATTACGAGAATTTTATTCATATAGACATGCCAATAAAATGATAAATAATGCTGAAGTTTTGCACCTTTGGAACGCAAGAAAAAGTTTTTTTTTTGTAATTTTAATTTTCAGTATTGCTCGTGTTTTTCTAGCGCATTGAGGGCCCGGGCCCTTAACGGTATCCCCAGATGTTGGCCTCAGATGTGCGAGCACTAGCAATACTAAAGATTGAATTAAAAAGAAAAACACGTTACGATAATATTGAAATTCTATAGTGATCGTACCAAAGGAACGTGATTAAGCACGACATATCTGATAGTAAAATGTACTTTATAATTAATGGATTCGGTGAAAGAGCTGTCGATCCCATCATATTACAAGAACATTGATCGCAGAAAGTGTGAGAATTCTTTTGGCGCTCGGCAAATCGAATTTGAAGCGAATTTTAAGGAAAAGTCCCCACTGCCTTGCCTATTCGTGATGGGACGCAGCTACGTCACGATAGTCAGGACCATAGTCGTATTTCTCGAAAATTCTTTGGGACCCTTTTTAGCTTAGGTTGTTCGCACGTTACCATAACGTAGTGTACTTATGTTAAAAATATGGACGTACATAACCCTAAAAATGAGGCAGCTTCGATTATAAGAACTTCTCGTTCCGGTTTGTTCTTAAAATCGTGTTCCCGGTGTAATTTGACCATCCTGCATTTTTATTGCATTTTACCATATTGCATTTTTTTTTCTTAATTCAGATTGAGTTGCGCATAATTTTTCTCTTCATTTAGGAAACCGTTAGTTTCTGTTAATTTTCCTATCTCTTCAATACTGGCCTATCAACGGAGAACCTACAACTTTCAGATGTGTTCAGAAGTTTATATTTTTTAAATTATTCAATTATTTTTTTATCAGCAGACGAAAAGGCTAATCACATTCTCTCAACACTGCAATGGCGGTTTTGATAAGCACTACTCCGTGGTTTGTGTACTGCCAAACTGATGCCCATTGTATTTAAACCTATTTCCTACTACTCCTTTAATTTATAATTCTAGAAGCATACCGTTTAAGTCACTGTTTGTGCATCATGGCTCATTGATGTTCAATGTTTTACTGATTACAGACTTTTTGCGTGGTCTCGAAGAGGTTCCGCAAGAACTATATTCACCGTTTTACAGCTACGAAGAGCTGGTTCATATTCTCACCGTGGAATCCAATGAGGCGCTGCTGCATCTTCCTCAGTACTAATCAGTACTTCGATTACGTGGTCATGACGACCATACTACTAAACTGTGTCTTCCTAGCCATGACCGAGACCGTGGAGGAAGCCGAGTAAGTTTATTGAAATTATGCTATTAATCGTGCTTAAAGATAATGGTGTAGTTACATACGAGGTCTGTTAAAAAAGTATCGCGAATTTTGAATTTCCGCGGGCTACGTATATTCGATTTTCGATTTTTTTGTGGCGTTAGGTCAGTACTCATGTCCCTCACTTATGCTGAAAAAATCGGCCATTTTGAATGTTTAGTTAATTGTTGACAGCTGTTTTGGTTAGACGTGCTTTGGCTTGTCTTCGATTTTTGCCTATTCCAAAAAATGGATCAAAGAATCTGTATCAAATTTTGTGTAAAAAACAAAATTAAGTGCGCGGACGCATTCCGAATGTTGACTGTGGCATATGGTGAAGCTACCTTGGACCAAAGCAACGTTTATCGGTGGTAGAAAATATTCTCTGCGGGCCGAGAAGATGCGAACAACGAAATGCGTTCCGGACGCCCGAGCACATCAACAACAGACGAAAACACTGATGAAGCGAAGAAAATAATATTGGCCAATCGTCGAATCACCGTTAGAGAAGTTGCTGAGGAATTAAACATATCGATTGGCTCGTGTTATTCGATTTTTACCAATGATTTGGGCATGAGACCGGTCGCCGCGAAATTCGTGCCAAAGTTGCTCAATTTCGAAGAAAAACAGTGTCGCGTTAACATTGCTAAGGAGCTGTTGGACTCGGTCCGCGACGACCCAAATTTGCTCCAGAGGGTCATAACTGGTGACGAATCGTGGGTTTATGGTTATGACGTGGAAACCAAAGCTCAATCATCGCAATGGAAGCTGCTTTTTTGGAAAAGGCAAAAATCGAAGACAAGCCAAAACACGTCTAACCAAAACAGCTGTCAACAATTAACTAAACATTCAAAATGGCCGATTTTTTCAGCACAAGTGAGGGACATGAGTACCAACCTAACGCCACAAAAAAATCGAAAATCGAATATACGTAGCCCGTGGAAATTAAAAATTCGCGATACTTTTTGAACAGACCTCGTCACTGAAGATGTTATCACTTTTGTGACGGTTGTGTCATTCTGCACAGGGTGCAGACGCCATGTAACTATAAACTCTGTTTTAAGTATCAAATACACAATATATTGCGAAACGTTCTCGTTCGAAACGGATCCCAATTCTCGGACTGAGAATAATTTCAAAAATAATTTCTTTGCAAATGTACATTTTTTTGTCGACAAACTGTTCGAAAATTCTCGTAAAAAAAAACGAAAATTAGCCTGAAGGAAGAGAACTTTGAAAAAAAAAAAATTAAAATGATTAAAAACTTTATTTGGATGAATGTTAGCAAAGCAGAAATAGTGGCGACCGCAATTGACAATTTTAACTCAAACACGCGCTGAGGAGAGTTGGGAGTCACGTAAGGGGTGGCGCGCCTATGGACACGCAACACGTCGTACACCAGGGTTACGGAGCAAGGAGTCTATGAATATGCAATCCGGCGTTTAGGACGACGGACCCTCAAACGAAACCGTATATAATCAATCGAAAAATAATTAATTAACGGTGAAATATTGCTGGCGATTATTTAACCAGTTATTTAAAGAATTTATCAACTCTTGATTGGCCGCAGAAGAAAAAGACGGCAGTAGTTATTCAATCAACGCACAAATTAATATTGCATAATCATTAGACAGTGTTTTTTTTTTAAATCACTTCCGCTTTTACAATCGTGTGATTATTGCAAAGTATTCCTTTTTTTTTTCTGACAATCATAAGGTCTTGTACGATTACATTTATTCGTTCCGATGGTATATGAGGTAGCTCGTCCATAAACCAGCGTTACCATTCCGGAAGAACTGGTAGCGGCGGCAGGCTGTTCGGTTAGCTCACGAGCTTCGTGACGTGTAATCGGTCGAAATAAGCTCGCGTGATGCCCGCGGGCTTTACCAAGTGGACATTCACGTGCCTCGCGGGCGACACCAAATGATACTATCTCGTACACTGTAGAGTCCAGGCCGACAAAACAGTAGCACTAATGCCGGAATTACAACGATACAGACCTGTTTCCAGTATAGCCCTACGATTTCACTAGTAATATGCACGAGGAAAATGTGATACATACTGCTGGTATTGCTTTTTTGAAACGTTATAGTTAGCGTGAAACGGCCTTCCCTAGTTTTATGAAATAACTACGGATCGAATGACTTTTTGCCGTCCGTTCATTCTCACCAGGTCAGTTCTTGTTATTGGGAATTACCACGGAGGCGTGGCCTATTCAATATGGCCGCTTATTCCCAGTCAGTCAGCATTAATTAGCATGGGATACAGTAGTAAACCCTCGATTTTCGTATATTTTTTTGCCGAAACGTAATGTTTTTAGTACGATCGGATAATCAGGATTATTACCGTTGATGTTTGTGTGTGAACGGAATCAACTGCGGCAATTGGATACAGACGGAGTGCATTATTGCCATAAGGATACGATTAAGAGAGGAAATAGGGTTAGGACAGCGTTTTCTCAATGATTTTCATGAATTTTTTTATAGTATAAAAAATGAAAATAATTTATTGAAACTTTGAGAATATTTTATACATATATTTAAGTATATACTAAAAAATGTTTGAAGAATTTTCTTGAAAAACACAGGGGATATTAGCGACCCCATATTGCAGGTCACAATCAGACTCAGCATTTTGCGTACATTCTGGAAGCCGCAATTTTCATCTGAAATCAAACGAGATTGGAATTTACTTTTATTATATGTCTCTCTTCTATATGAACCTAATTGCTATCAAAAAAATTGAAAATCGAATTTTTTACAGGGGTCAAAACAAAAACGCATGATTTTTTGCCATTTTTTACAACTTTATTTGCAAAAAAAAATCATTTTAAATAATGATAATATTCCGATTTTAGGTTCATATAGAGTGCAATACTATGAAGAAAGTAACTGCCAATTTTCAAAACGATCGGTTGAAAACTTTTCAAACTAGCGTGTACGCAAATTGAAGAAAAGTCGTTTTCAGAAAAACGCGTATGAATAAATAGCAAAATGCTGAGTCTGATTGTGACCTGCAATATGGGGTCGCTAATATCTGTGGCGTTTTTCAAGGAAATTCTTCAGAAATTTTAAAATATTCTCAAAGTTTCAATAAATTATATTCATTTTTTATACTATAAAAAAATTCATGAAAATCATTGAGAAAACGCTGTCCTAACCCTATTTCCCCCCTTAATGGCTTATAACAATAAAACGAGTCGGAATTTTCATTTAAAATTTTGCGAACATATTTTTCAATAGTTTTACTAACAATTTATGAAATTTAAAAAAAATCGATTTTTTGAACCGTCTAACCCTATTTCCTCCCTTAATCTCTATGACGTACCATGTTTGACGGGTTAGGCCACTCTAGAGGCCGAAAAAATAGGCTTTTTTGGGGATGTTCTTTCAGAAAAACTACGAAATAAATCGAGATTACAAAATAGGCTGTTTATCATACATATCAGTGATTGTATACAATAATTTTTTTCAAGCGATTAATTTCAAAATGGCTGCTGTGCAGCGTTTTTGCGATGACGTCTCCGTTTTTGTTGGCCGGAAACATAACTCAGACAATTTTCAACCGATTTACTTGAAATTTTGAATATATCTTTAAAAATACATTGTCTATGGAAGTGCGTAGGATTTTTTTTTTTATATTGCATAGTTCATTTGATATTAACAATTTTCTGACGATTTTTTGAGCAAATTGTTCACTTTTCACTTTAGAAGTGCGCCAATTGGGCAAAAATCAATATATCGAAAAAATTGTACGCACTGCGATACACAATGTATTTTTAAGGATATATTCAAAATTTCAAGATAACCGGTTGAAAATTGTCTGATTTATGTTTCCGGCCAACAAAAACGGAGACGTCATCGTAAAATGCTGTACAGCCGACATTTTGCAATTAAGCGGTTCAAAAAAATTATTGTATACAGTCGCTGATATGTATGATTAGGGTGATTTTTTTTCGACTATTTTTTTTTTCATTCCCCATCTGAAATTTTGTTGGATATGTCGAAAAAGAAATTCCCTGAAAGTTACAGTCCTTATCATTAATTCTAAGTACTTTCCCTTAGGTTGAAAAGATTTTCCATCTAAAATACACGTATATCGAATTTTTTTTTCAAAATTCTATTAATCAGCCGCATTTTATGAACTTATATTGTTCTTGGTTTCGATTTACTCAGAATAAAACAATCTACAAAAGTGCCTATTCCGGCGAAAGTGTAAATTCTACTGGTGAGTTGGTACGGGTCACTGAAATTGATTTTTACCCAAAATTCTCGTTTTTTTCCTGTTATCTCCGAAACAATTAACTTTACGAAAAAAATGTAAATCAAAAATTTGTTGGAAATTTAATTTCCTACAAAAAAGGTCTTATCGAACTAATTGCTCAGATTAATATTTCTTGAGATATTGAACTTTAACTTATGAGTAGTATAAAATTTTTACGGTAATATAAACCGTAAACATTTTATACTACTCATAAGTTACCGTACCAACTCACCAGTTCAAGTTACACTTTCGCCGCATTAGGCACTTTTGTAGATTGTTTTATTCTGAGTAAATCGAAACCAAGAACAATATAATAGCATAAAATGCGGCTGAGTTATAGAATTTTGAAAAAAAAAAAATTCGATTTACGTGTATTTTAGATGGAAAACCTTTTCACGCGAAGGGAAAGTACTTAGAACTAGTATTAAGGGCTGTAACTTTCGGGGAATTTATTTTTCGACATATCCAACAAAATTTCAGGTGGGGACTGAGAAAAAAAATAGTCGAAAAAAAAACACCCTAATGTATGATAAACACCGTATTTTGTAATCTCGATTTATTTTGTAGTTTTTCTGAAAAAAAATCCCCAACAAGCCTATCTTTTCGGTCTCTAGATTGGCCAAATCCCTCACATACCGCTGCGCTGAAAACCGAGTGAATTTCAAAAATTATTATAAAGGTTTTGTGGTTAAAAAAAAATTCAATTGTTGATTTCAGATTTTTTATTAACTATTCAACTATAAGAAAAAAAAAATTTTTTTTTTTTCTAAAATATTAACATTATTTTTTACGAGCATAAATGGACTATTGATGAAAACCATGGCGCCTCCTTGTCGACATCATAACTTCACCAAAAAGTAACCAATCTGCAAAAATAAAAAAGAATCTAGTAAAATAATGTAGTAATAATGTAGTAATATAGTAATAGTCTGACGGAGGAATTTTTTTTTTTTTCAAAAATAAAGAAATTACAATATTTTAAACTTTAGTTTGCAATTTAAAAAAAAATAGTGTTTAATATTTTATAAAAAATTATCCAACTAAAAAATTCAAAAAACCTCCCGCCACACTATACAGAAAATGATTCTAAAGATTAAGAAAAAAAAATTTGTAATACTAAAAATTAACTGAATTATCGTGCTGACACTGTCTAAAAACGTAGTTTCGAGAAAAACGCGTTTAACGTTTAAAGTTTCTGGCAGGTACAACGTGAACTTACGGCTAGTCTCCCATTTCAGCTATAACTTTGTAACGGCGTGGAATTTTCTTAAGGTAGTAGTCTGGTAACTTAAGCCGATTTTCATGTCTTTTTTGGAGGGCGTTTTTTTGTACGAAAATAAAAATGAATCGTTTTGGATATTTAGGATGTTTTTATTTACATATATTAAAGATACAAAAAAACATTTTTTTGAAAAAATTTAATAGTTTATTACTATTATTATTATTATTGATCGAAGTTGGGACCTCGAAAAAAAAGCGCGTGGGTGACCCCGGTGATGTTGGCTCTTGATGTTATCTGAAATCAAAAATTCTTGATAATTCTTAATCTATAGACATGTCATTCTGGTCGGAACTACTGAGAAATTTTTTCACCCCTAACCTTTTATTTTACTACCCCTTCTTTGCTAAAATAAAAGGACTTTTCTTTCCAAAGTCCGCCATTTTGTTATTTATCGATGAAACTTAACTTCAGTAGTTCCGACCAGAATGACATGTCTATAGATTAAGAATTATAAAGAATTTTTTATTTCAGATAACATCAAGAGCCAAAATCACCGGGGCCACCCACGCGCTTTTTTTTCGAGGTGCCAACTTCGATCAATAATAATAATAATAATAAACTATTAAATTTTATCAAAATTTTTTTTTTGTATCTTTAATATGTAAATAAAAACATCCTAAATATCCAGCACGATTTTTTTTTATTTTCCTACAAAAAAACGCCCTCCAAAAAAGACATGAAAAACGGCTTAAGTTACCAGACTACTACCTTAAGAGTTTTCTTTTTGAATTCTTAGAAGTACAAAGAATGAAGAGCTGTAAAAAAAAATCGGTTTGCTAAAAATTTCAGGGATATGTGATTTCTTAACATGAAAATCGAAAAAATATTAGCCGCCATTCTACGGCTGAATAAATGACTTCGAACAATGAACTATTACTTGTAACATCAATCAATCACATGACGAGATGTTATATTTATAAGTTGTTCATTTTGTCAGCAATTATGCAATTTCAGTCGTGCCTTTTGTTGTTTACACGACACGATTAAAATATCGCTGCACCATTGAAAGTCACTTTCGCGACCTATTTTAATCCCGTACAGAAAAACGAGGCGCCTGAACAAAATTGATATATACGGCAAAAGCTGTTTCTTCTCTGTGATACAAGTTTCACTATGTAGCGTCTTTTATGCCAGTCAGCTGAGAAAGTAAATATCTATACATGTGCTACGTAGAATTAATGATACACTGTATAATAACCGGGTTGGGTGACGAGCGTTATCTCGCGGCGTATTTTTCTTTTCTTTCAGACCCAAACGATCTTTCTGAATGTTTTTCATCGCGTTGACATTCCCGCTACGGGTTTATATCACTTCATTGCTCCGGATTCTGCCTAACGACTTCCGGCTTCGAGGAACATTTTCCCCTCAGCGATCTTACGTTTGAGCGTGGTTTGAGCAGGGCACAACAAGAACTCGCATATCAATAGAAATACTTGAATCGAATTTGTTTACTTAAATGCGTCTCCATACACCCAAAGTTTCTGCCATTTAATGAGCCCGGATTCATAATGACATTATTATACCAGAATTCGTTCGACAAGAATATTAAGGATTATGTTTTGCCTCTCGCATCAGAAAAAAATGGCTGTGGAAATAATAGCCGCGGATAAAATAGCTGAGGCAAAAAAATAGAGTTTCCTTTGCTCTTTTGAATTTTGTTGGCTTTGTTTGTCTACAGATAATTTGTTAGTCATGCATTAGTAGTGTTTCGTGTTGTTAGTTAATTGTTTCAGTTATTTCAACATTAACTTTTTTTTGCCATCGGCCTTATTTTCTCGGCTATTTTTTCCGCGGCCATTTTATCCCTCGCCCTTTTTTTCCTTCTATTTTTTCCATGGCCATTCTTTTCTGGATCCCTTGTTTCTATTAAAAGAAAAGTCAATTATATAAAACAAGATGTACGAGGGAGGACCCAAAAAAAATGGGAAATGCACTGCGGCGGGGAGGGACAGTGGGGGAACCCATTGCTCGACCAGGTGTCCGTTGGGGACACGTCTCCCGAGTTAGTGTGCGAAATTCTGTCACCGTGAGTGCATCGGTTCGCCGGTGGGAATTTTTGTAGTGAAACAACTTTTTCCATTTCGGCGAAAACGTGATGGCCGATTGTCTGTTGGGGAAATCGGCCCCGGAAACTACTGCAATGCTTAAGACTGCTTATGGAGATGCTGCCCTAAGTAAAACCAGAGTCTACGAGTAGTTTTCACGTTTTAAAAATGGAGAAGTGTCAATTGAAGACCAACCCCGTTCAGGACGCCCCTCAACGTCAAGAAGTGATGAAAACGTCGAAAAAATCAATGCTCTCATTCATGAAGACCGTCGCCGAACCATTGATCAACTCTGTGAGATGTCTGGGATATCATGGAGTTAAATTCGGAGGATTTTATCCAAAGATTTGCACATGAGCAGAGTTGCAGCCAAATTTGTCCCTCGCCTTCTCACAGACGAGCAAAGGGAGCGTCGACTTCAGGCATGTTTTGAACTTCAAAATCAGCTCGAAGAGGACCTTGAACTTTTTTCCAAGGTGATTACTGGTGATGAATCGTGGTGCTATGGATACGACTCCGAAACAAAGCAGCAATCAAGCCAGTGGAAGACACCTCGCTCTCCTCGTCCGAAAAAAGCTCGCCAAGTGAAGTCAAACATCAAGACCAATGCTCATTTGTTTCTTCGATTGCAGAGGTGTTGTGCACGCGGAGTTCGTTCCCCCGACTCAAACGGTCAACCAGAAGTTCTACTTGGAGGTTTTGAAAAGATTGAGGGAGAGTATCCGGAAGAAAAGGGCAGATCTTTGGCGCACAAGTGACTGGTTCCTCCATCATGACAACGCGCCGGCGCACGCCGCTCCCTCCGTAAAGCAGTTTTTGACCAAAAACTGCATGATACCAATTGTCCACCTCCCTACTCACCGGATCGAGCCCCCTGTGATTTTTTTTTGTTCCGCAGACTCGAAAGGGACATGAAAGGAAAGCTTTTTGCCACTGTGAAGGAGGTAAAACAAAAATCGCTGGAAGGCCTAAAGAACATCCCGATAAGTGAATTTAAAAAAGTTTTGAACATTGGAAGGATCGTTTGCAGAGGTGCGTTGTGGTCAAAGGCGAATACTTTGAAGGTGATCAAAATTTGGCGTAAAAATATTTAAAAATAAAGAAATTATGACGAAATTCCCGTTTTTTTTGGGTCCCTCCCTCGTATATTAATATTTTCATCAGTGTCTCTCGAACCTGTTTCCATAAAATTTCGTTCATAAAATTTCGTCCATCAACTGGCGTCTTTTGTAATTGTGGTTACGTCGTAGAGGAAGTTACGTAAAAGATAGAACAGTTACGATGAAGCTCTGTACAATAAAAAATTATTCATCTTGTTTATCGTACTGTTTTCACATTGTTCATTTTATGGAAGTCAAGTTTCAACTAGCAACTAAGCTCTCTTCGAAGAATTTACGGAACAAATTCGTTGATTCGGTTGAACGTTTAGGAAACTTGTCCAGCGAAACGCCTCTGCCGGAATTAATTTATGGGTCATAGGAGTTTTTTACTCGGCAGCAACTGCCGGAGATAGGATGAAATGGATTTTTTGTTCTTCTCGAAAATTAACGGAACCAGAGAGTGACAGAATATAGCCGCGTAAATTAAAGACTGGAGTTGAGAGGAGGAATATTGAATTAGAGTGTGAGGCAGTTGGAAGACTGCTCAGACAGACATGCACCCCAATGAACCACCGAGCGCGGCTACGACGTCGAGCGAACTAATTTAAATGCACTCATTAGTAACTCATACACCTACACACATGAGTATCCGTTAATTCGACGAGGTGCAACATTAATTGGCCGGGGTGCCACAGTTTCGTTCTGAACTACAGGTTTTAACCCCGACACACGTATTATGCATATGTAAATACACGAAATCGTATTTATATGACGAATTCCATGGCAACACGATCTCGTTATGAGCCTCGACATTTTTTTTCCTCCACGTCTGTGATCGAGATATAAAAAATAGACTCAGAGCAATTTAAAAAAAAAAATTGCCGCAGTGGTGGCGATCGAATTGTTAATTTACCCATAGGAGACGTTACCGATTTTTTTCAAACTTGTACAGTAAATTCATCGGTAGAAATTACCATTTTTTAGATGATAACGGTTATGACCATCGCTTTATTTTAGTTGCCACTACAAAAATGCAATTTCTTTCAATTAATGTTCGAATTTTACCTTAATTGAATATATATTAAAATAAATATTTCTATGTGACAAGGAGAGAGTCGGAATAAAAAAAATTATTTTAGGTAGCACTACAAAAGTGCAATTTATTTCAACTAATGTTTGAGTTTTACTTTAATAAAATATATATTAAAATAAATATTTCTATGTGACAAGGAGAGAGCCGGAATAAAAAAAATTATACTTCCAGTTACAATATACGAGTATTATTTTTATGGCATTTTTCACTGCGATCTGTAGATCATGAAAATAATCTTTTATAAATCAAAGGGTATATTTTTTAATTTAAGCTCTAAGCTCCCACCGCATAGAAATATTTTTTCATTATAAAAATAAATAAATAATAAAAAAATTCCAATATGTTCCGAAAACGTATTTTCCCACGAATTCCATGGCAACATGATCTCGCCATCAGCCCCGACATTTTTTTTTCCGCTACGTATGTGATGGAGATACAAAAAGTCGCCGCAGGCCAATTTTTATTTTATTTTTTTCGAAAATTGGCGCAGTAGTAGTGATTGAATTGTTAATTAACTATTGCCGATTTTCTTCAAACTTGTACAGTAAATTCATCGGTAGAAATTACCATTTTTTAAACGATAACGGTTATGCCTATCGCTTTATTTTACTTGGTACTACAAAAATACAATTTCTTTCAATTAATGTTTGAATTTTATTTTTATTAAATATATATTAAAACAAATATTTCTATGTGATAAGGAGAGAGCCAGAAATAAAAAAATTATATTTCGAGTTACAATATAGTATTTTTATGGCAGTTTTCTGTTACCATAAAAATAATGTTTTATAAATCGAAGGGTATATTTTTTAATTTAAGCTTTAAGCTCTGTTCCCAACACAGAAATATTTTTTCATTATAAAAATAGATAATAATTTTTAAATTCCAATATGCTCCGGAAACGTTTTATCTTGATTTGGTTGCAAAATAAGGCTATGGGAATAACTGAAATAGTTTCAAAAGTTATGTATTTTCTTGTCAACGAATTTACTGTGTGAATTTCAACAAAATCGGTTTTAACAAATCGAAATTAACCCTTGAGATTATTACGACCACACGAATATTCTAAAGAGTCTGGAAATTGATGTGGATCATTTTCATTGTATCATTCTATAACATACTTGTAGGGAAGAAAATTCAAATTGGTGAGTGTTGAAGCCAGGTCAATTTGTTGTGGAATGTCCTACATATGCGTATATATAGGGCATTCCACACATAATTATACGGTGCTTCGTATAATTACCGAATTCTATATGTTTATTTTGGTCTCGGCCCAACAAATTTTCACCCTTATGTCTCATCAGCCTGTATGGAAGCAACTGAAAAAGCGCGTTGCACAGTTTCCTTCTCCACTTTACTTGGTACTACTACTGATCCGTCACAAAATATATAAACATTCGTTCGTTTAAGGGGGGAAATAGGGTTAGGACAGCGTTTTCTCAATGATTTTCATGAATTTTTTTATAGTATAAAAAATGAATATAATTTATTGAAACTTTGAGAATATTTTATATATATATTTAAGTAAATACTATAAAATTTTTGAAGAATTTTCTTGAAAAACACCGGGGATATCAGCGACCCCATATTGCAGGTCACAATTAGACTCAGCATTTTGCGTACATTCTGGAAGCCGCAATTTTCATCTGAAATCAAACGAGGTTGGAATTTACTTTTATTACATGTCTCTCTTCTATATGAACCTAAATGCTATCAAAAAAATAGAAAATTGAATTTTTTACAGGGGTCAAAACAAAAAAGCATGATTTTTTGCCATTTTTTACAACTTTATTTGCAAAAATTATTTTAAATAATGCTAATGTTTTGATTTTATGTTCATATAGAGCGCAATACTATGGAGAAAGTAACTGCCAATTTTCAAAACGATTGGTTGAAAACTTTTCAAACTAGCGTGTACGCAAGTTCAAAAAAAGTCGTTTTCAGAAAAACGCGTTTGAAAAAATAGTGACCGCTCGGTTATACACGTGGCACGCTCGGGGCCTGAAGGAGAGCTACTCACTTTAATGGCTTATAACAATAGAACGAGTCGGAATTTTTATTTAAAATTTTGGGAACATATTTTTCCATAGTTTTACTAACAATTTATGAAATAAAAAAAAAATCGATTTTTGGAACCGTCTAACCCTATTTCCCCCCTTAAAAGAGGAATTCACAAAATCTAAAGTAACTTCCTAGTAGTGAAAAGTTTTGATGCAGAATTGGGCAGAGCACCAGTGTTACGATATGACATCTCGTGAAAACATTTTTTAATACCATTTCAAAAACGGCCATAACGTATCTAGAAAAAAAATGATTTGTTCAATAATTTTCAACAATATTCATGTACTAATAAATTGTCGCACGACCGAGCTTATTCTATGATTAACGTTTTCATTTTGTTCGAGTTGCCAACGTCGGATCGACTGGAATTTGATTTGTAGGAAAGTGCATTTTCGAAAGTCCAGAGTGTATAATAATTTTCGTTACCACATGAAAACTGGGAAGGAGAAAAGTCTTATTTTCATCGCACAGACGATCAATAGTTCGATCGCGTTTTATCGATTGAAACTCAATCTCGTAATAATTCGTGGATTTACCTTGGAACGGTTGGGTGAACGCTTTGGAACGATTGGACTGTCGAAAATCCAGACGAAATGTGAAAATGACGATAGCTGCGGAATACGCGTGTTACATATCCAAGTCATGAGCCAGAGATTAATCGTTCGGAATGCTGTTCACTGGTTTGGCTGTCGAATCGCTGTCGATTAAACCATCGAAATTACTGAAAAGTCCAGGGTATCCGCTCTCGCTGAAACTACAATCGTAACAGTCGCTATTGCCACTGATCCGTAAATTTCTTTGACCCAAGTAAAACTCTTTTTGTTTGACAACATGCCGGAACGGCCCCGGAAGTTTTACGCGCATATAAAAATTGTTGGCTACAAATACTTGACTCAAGCGAATTGAATAAAAAATCCCTTATCATGGTTTTTAGGAACAGACATATAGTTTTTAAAATTCCATCTGTTTGTCAACATGCCGGAACGGTCCCGGAAGTTTTACGTGCATATAAAAATTGTTTGCTGCAAATACTTGACTCAAACGAATTCAATAAAAAATCACTTGGCATGGTTTTTACGAACAGACGTATAGTTTTGTCGTAGAGCGAAGCAGCGGCACCATCAGGCATTGAACTAGCCACACAGGCTCCTCGGGTTCCAATCCCACCCTCAATCACAACGAAAATTATTTCCAGGTGTTTTTTTCTGCAAGCTCGATGGTTTTCCAACCCACAATCCAAATTGTAAAGTGTCCCAAGACACTGAGAGAGTTTTCGAAGACGTTTGCGCAATCGATAAAGACCAAGCTTACTCATGCGCGTGAATTCGTTACTTTTCAAAGTTATCACACGACCCTAATCATTCAGACGCGATGCAACATGACGTGGCAAAAAAATTACTTATCAAAATCACCAAACGATCAGACAATAATTCAAATGTATCATAATATTACGGCAACGGAAACTGGCAATGGACTTTCGTCTGTTCGTCGTTCAATTCCGCGTAATAATTCCCTTCATTCGCAAATGTCAAGCGTCGCTGAGAAAAGTAAATTTCAAATTTCCCGCCATTACCGACCGACACGCGTCATTACGCGGGTCGGTCGGTAACGGCGGGGCGTTTGGCGACAGCGTTTTACCGCCATTGCGGTAAAACGCTGTCGCACGATCTTAACCTCGAATATTGTGAATTCTAAACAACGGAAAAAAGTTATACTTTCCTTTGCGTGCCGCAGTCGCGATGCACGACGCGTCTCTCTTCAACGGGCCGGAAAAATGTTTGCAGTAAACTTACCAGTTGATCTAAACACAGTAGTAATGCTGTATGCAGTTTATGGGGATAGAAAAGCGTGCGAGAAAAGAAAGTTCACCCATTCCCCGAACAAAAAAGCCCGGAAAATCGCCGGTAGGTGGTAAAAAAGTAGAAAAGAACGCGGATAAACGAAATAAAAAAAAAAATCAGCGAGAGAGAGTGAGAGAGAGAAAGAAAAGTAGCGATAGAGAAGAATGTGTGACGGTGAATTCTGGCTCGTTGTACAACTACCACGAGCCCCATCGCCGACTTCACTCTATATATACTGTTATAAACTCTAGGGCTACTATAAATCACGCTTTCCCGGGATTTCGAGCGAAAACTATCACAACAACGGCACTCCAATCGGAGCTAGTACGTACATATAATGGTTCAGTGCTGGTGCAAAGGCTGACTCATCTATCTCACACTCCCAATTTCGCTTTCCAGCCACAACTCGGTTTTTTTTCCCGGTATTCCAGTTGGATATTTATCAAATATTCACTCGCTAACAAATATACCGAATCCTTTCATCATCATTTTTGTATACTTTAGTATACATACCGGCTATTCCATTTTTTAAATACAATGAAATTTAATCCGTAAAAACGAGGTGGTAGAAAAAGTGTTTTCTACAAAATTCATACGGTTCTAACTCTTTTCCCGATTGATGAAACATTCGACGTTCAAGTAAGTTTGAAAATTCGTAATTTCCATAAACATCGACCAGTCGAAACGGACTTGACTTTGTTTTAAGGTAGTAGTCTGGTAACTTAAGCCGATTTTCATGTCTTTTTTGGAGGGCGTTTTTTTGTCGGAAAATGAAAATGAATCGTTTTGGATATTTAGGATGTTTTTATTTACATATTGAAGATACAAAAAAAAATTTTTTTGAAAAAATTTAATAGTTCATTATTATTATTATTAATCGAAGTTGGCAGCTCGAAAAAAAAGCGCGTGGGTGGCCCCGGTCATTTTGGCTCTTGATGTTATCTGAAATAAAAAATTCTCGATAATTCTTAATCTATAGACATGTCATTCTGGTCGGAACTACTGAAGTTAAATTTCATGGATAAATAATCGCGGTGCCAACTTCGATCAATAATAATAATAATAATAAACTATTAAATTTTGTCAAAACATTTTTTTTTTGTATCTTTAATATGTAAATAAAAACATCCTAAATATCCAAAACGATTCATTTTTATTTTCCTACAAAAAAACGCCGTCCAAAAAAGACATGAAAATCGGTTTAAGTTACCAGACTACTACCTTAAAGATAAAGGCATACTGTAACTGCGAAATAAAAGGCATAATATGATGCCGCATCCCTGACTCCATCGTCATCGTGACAACGAGAAAATAAGAAATCTCCATTTCTATCTGCGTTATCGTGAAATTAATTTTGTTCACCTTATGGCCTCCAGTTATTGACGGAATGACGTGAAAAATTTGGTAATATGGAAAGCTACCTCCTCTGCCCAATCGTTAAAATCAACCGTTAGAAGCGATAACTACACTAAAAACGAAAATTCACCTTTACGTACCACCTATTCATACTACGGAGTATTTTTTTGATTGGAGTAGTTCCATAACGATGAAAGTGATGATTATATTTCCCGAACTGAATTGTCGATTCTATTCACGGTTATGTTTAACACACTCAAACATATAATTTGATTACATCGCAGACTGAACGCGTAAAACCCCAAGGTGTAGTTTTTCGATATTGGTGCAATCCCGGAACGGTAGTTTACCGAATCCACTCGTCTTATATCCTTTTGTTGAATTTTTATTTAAGCTGCGAAAATATGTAATGAATTTTTGTTCCATTATCTATCCTCAATAGTCCTAACGCTAACAAATTTTTTTTGTGACACTACTGGAAAAAACTCAAATACTGAAGGATTAATTCGAAGAGCGGGCGATTGGATGGTGACAAAAAAAAATATTTTTTAACGTTCTTTACTTAACTTTCAATATTTTAAATCCAACCGTATGGTTTTCATTTCCCACGAAGATTGTCCGTTTTCAGACGAATTAAAAGGAAAAACAAAATTTGGCTAGCATAAAAAACACGATTGTTATGGTGCTTTGAAGTTTTAAGAATGGCGCCAGTACCCGAACACCTCTATCGATGGTGAAGAATTGAAGCAGTTTGGAAATCGATCTTCTTAGATCAATCTCATTATCAATCCTCAATAGCCCTATCCATAATATTTTTTTTATCACACTACTGGAAAAAACTCGAGTACTGAAGGCGATTCGATGGTGACGAAAAAAAAATTTTTTAACATTCTTTATTCAACTTTCAATATTTTAAATCCAAACGTATGGTTTTCATTTTCCACAAAAATTATGCGGTTTCCGGTGAATCAAGAGGATACAAAAAATTTGTCTTGCTTGAAAGATATGATCGTTATGAGGCTTTGAAGTTTTAAAAATGGTTCAAATACCCAAACACCTCTATTGATGGTGAAGAATTGAAGCAGTTTGGAAGTCGATATTCTTAGATCGATGCTACATTGTTTTTGTTTCTTATCCTGCCTCTCTGTCGTTGTTCATTGTCTCTTTTATAGCATACATGACCCAATAGTATTTGAGACAGTATAAAACAAGGATGACACTGTATTCCTGTCTCAATTTCATAAAAACTCACCGAGTAAACAATTTCCAACGTCAGCAAATGTCTTACTCTCGTGGCAAACAAATCGTTACCATTGCTTAAATAAATATTGACTGAACATAGTATCGAATAAATATTGAACAACGTACCAGTGATATTTTATAAACATCAATATACCAGCTGTGTAAATGGTTCAACGGTAAAACATTTACTGGAGGTAGGATGAAAATCGCTTAAATACAAATAAACACCCCCCGTAAGGTGGATTCACTATCCGATTTCGTGATATTTCGCTTGAACTAGTATCATATCAGCCATTCCCCCTTTATTATCCCTCGTCCCTATTCCTACGTACACGATTTGCACGCTTTCCTCGGAATTCCATCTGTGAACAAGCCCCAGATACACGTACGTAGCAGCGCGCCCCAAGCACTTCCGTCGTTCTGATAACATATTTATAGCTATCGATTTTACGCTGCAACGCCATTGCAACATGAGCCCGCCAGAATTTAGGGTTTGTAGGAAGATAACGGTTACCACTACCAAAATAAACCAGGCGATTCCGCCAGGTCGATGTTTGAGGCATGTGATCACGATTATCTACGGTCGGTAAAGTCGGACATTCTCGATTCAACACCATTCCACATGATCGTTAATAGAAGGGTTGCATGGGAGGTCGTATTTCCTGGACCCTCAGGTGGCTTGTCATTGGGAAGCCCGATAAAGGGTGTAGTCACCAGCGAACGAGCAAAAGTGTTTTAGGATGTTTGAGCATTGCTGGTGAAGCTGATAAGCGAAGAGCACAGGTTGGATTGGGCTATTCCCATTCAATGGTTTTTTTTTAATTCTGCTCTTTCTTGGATTTGCATAAAATTCGTTCGTTTATGGAAATTTGGGGAATTGGACGTAGACCACAGGGGTTTCTTAATGTTAGGGTTACTTGACGCAGTGCAAATACGAGGGCCATTTGTTTCCAGCCACATCGACATAAAGTAACCGTGGAAAAAAATTTCTTTCGCCGTCCCATAGATGGCCTTGACATATGTAAACCGTAAAAATTTCCAGTCATTCCGATCATTACTTTGTCTGTGGCACTCTTCCAAAGTTGTCAGCTGACATTGTCTGTCAACAATGGAAAAACTTGAGTATCGCGCAATGATAAAATTCCTTCATTTGAAAGAGAATAAGACTCAGGAAATAAAAGATGAGTTAGAGTCTGCATACGATGAAGCCTTCCCTTCATTTACAGCGGTCAAACATTGGGTGGTCGAGTACAAACGTGGTCGTACGAGCATTTTAGATGAGGAACGTTCCGGGCGCTCGAAAACCGCTACAACTGACGAAATGGTCGATTTGGTGCATCAAAATGTGATGGAAGATCGTCGATTGCCTGTTCAGGATATTGGTGAGACTTGTGGGATATCATCTGGAAGGGTGCACAAGATTTTACATCAAGCTTTGGATATGAAAAAATTATCCGTGCCCTGGGTGCTGCGCTTGTTTACGATCGACCAAAAGCGCATACGGACGGACATATCGCGTGTCTTAGACTGTATCAAAAAAATTCAGAGGAATTTGTGTGGCGAGTGATAACCATCGATGAAACCTGGGTACACCACCATACGCCTCAGACCAAGCAATAGTCAATGCAGTGGATTGCGATGGGGCAACCAACTCCTATGAAGGCTAAGGTCGTTCTCTCTGCAGGAAAAGTGATGGCGACGGTTTTTTGGGGTAGCCATGGAATAATTCTCATCGATTACCTTGCAAAGGGTGAAACAATCAACGGACAGTACTACGCTGCATTGCTGGATAAATTGAAGGCCACAAATAAGAAAAAAAAACGTCCGCATTTGGCCAAAAAAAAAGTTCTGTTTCACCAGGATAACACTCGGGTTCACACGTGGTCGCAATGTCAAAATTGAACGAATTGTAGTTTAAATTGCTTCCACACCCACCCTATTCGCCAGATCTAGCTCCGAGTGACTTTTTTCTGTTACCTAATTTGAAAAAATTTCTCGGCGTAAAAACATACGAGTCAAAGAGGTGGAAAACGTTGTAAGCCAGTATTTTTAGACAAACAATTATTTTTCTAAAAGGATGGGAGAAACGCTGGACCAAATGTGTCGAGTTGCAGGGAGACTGCGTCGAGAAATAAATTTTATTCTGGTTCGAAATGTGTGTTTTTCTTAACGGGGGGGGTAAGGTTTATTCGGTGCAAATAAAAGCATATTTTCAAGAATTTTTTTAGACGATACAGGTAATGCTGGTTTATTTATTTACTTTCCGTATAATAATACAACATCTGAACTATATTTTCCTAAATTTTCATTGCTAAATATTGAAAAATAAGCCGTTGGCAGCAAATCTCCGCAGGCGCCTCGAAAAAAAGTTGTTTTGCGGTGTACGCTATAACTCGTCACTGAATCATCCAAATGAAAAAAATCAAAATGCGTTTGGTGGGTGTGATGTTTCTCGAGGTAACGCTGTCGATTTTTTTTCTTTTATCGATTTTTTCATTTTTGATAGCCGTTGGAAGTCAAAAACGTGATTTTTGCTAAAAAAAATCGGCAAATTTGTTATTGTAAAATAAAAAATAATTATAAAAAAAAAACTCGGCAGCGTTACCTGGTTATTTATGTGTAGAAATAATGTACAAAATTTCAAAAGAATCGGTGCATTAGATTTTGAGTTACAGCGTACACCGACTTCAAAAATGACAAGTTTCAGAACATCGCTTTAAAGTTTTGACAAGTTTCAGAAAAACGCTTTCAAGTTTTGACAAGTTTCAGAAAAACGCTTTAAAGTTTTGACAAGATTTAGAAAAACGCTTTAAAGTTTTGACAAGTTTTAGAAAAATGCTTTAAATTTTTAACAAGTTTCAGAAAAACGCTTTAAAGTTTTGACAAGTTTTAGAAAAACGCTTGAGGGTAGTAGTCTGGTAAGTTAAGCCGATTTTCATGTCTTTTTTGGAGGGCGTTTTTTTGTAGGAAAATAAAAATGAATCGTTTTGGATATTTAGGATGTTTTTATTGACATATTCAAGATACAAACAATTTTTTTTTTTTAATTTAATATTTTACTATTATTATTATTATTGATCGAAGTTGGCACCTCGAAAAAAAGCGCGTGGGTGGCCCCGGTGATTTTGGCTCTCGATGTTATCTGAAATAAAAAATTCTTGATAATTCTTAATCTATAGACATGTCATTCTGGTCGGAACTACTGAAGTTAAATTTCATGGATAAATAACAAAATGGCGGACTTTGGAAAAAAAAGTCCTTTTATTTTAGCAAAGAAGGGGTTGTAAAATAAAAAGTTAGGGGTGAAAAAATTTCTCGGTAGTTCCGACGAGAACTATAAGTGTGTAGAGTAGCCTGTTAAAATTTGAAAGCAATCGGTTCGGTAGAAAAAAAGTTAGGACCCGGGCTGCCAACTTCGAGGTGCCAACTTCGATCAATAATAATAATAATAATAAACTATTAAATTTTTTCAAACAAATTTTTTTTTGTATCTTTAATATGTAAATGAAAACATCTTAAATATCCAAAACGATTCATTTTTATTTGCCTACTCGACTTAAGTTACCAGACTACTGCCTTAGAGTTTTAACAAGTTTCAGAAAAACGCTTTAAACCGATCTGGAGAAACGGACGGTCAAATGCTCATAACTCCGTTAATTTTGCTCCGATCGACTTGAAATGTTGACACAATATTCTTGAGACGTTATATGTTCATTAAAAAAAATATATGTTCATTTAAAAAAATAAAAATGCAAAAAAAAAGGTTTAAATACCTTACCGCGCCCTTAGAAAGGCCGAAAACCTTTCAAAGAGTATTTCCGTTGCTACGCGAAATAAAATATGTCAAGGTGTCGATGAAAATTTGTTGGAACTGCGCACAGATACGACATATTATTGTTTTAAACCTGTGGAAAAAAAGGGTTAACATTCAAGTTCCGAGTGATACATTGAAGCTATTACGTGATAAGAAAGTATCTGTATTCTCGTGAAGAAGCGATGGTAGAAATCCAGTTGGATCCCTGTGATTATTCCTACTCTCTGGTAAGGATTCAAATGGATATCGGATCGGATCCCAACACGAAAACGTCACGCTTGTAAATTGGATCCCGATAGGGACTCCCGACTGGATTTCTAATTGTATCCAGCCCGGATTGAATAATGGATTAGTAATTTTTTTGTATATAAATAAGAATCGTATCTGAGCGTGATCCAATGGTAAAACCATTTGATCATTTTGGAAAAAAGACAACAAAAGACAACAAAAAAGTAAACTTAATCTACCCTACATTCGTGCATACACGATAACGTTGAATTGTTACGCATGCTTTACCACTTGAACGATACAACTAGATGGAAGCAACGGATTCGGAATCGTTGATTCTTGAGAAACCTTACTTCGCTCGATAATCCCTCCATACGCTTTACCAGCAATCGCAACGTCATCGTAAATCATCATGCCGGTAGAAATGGATGCGAGGAATGGGTGGAAGTTTCAAGAATACGCGGGTAGCCGAATTGGGTGTGTACGAAAAAAACAGGAAGAAAAAGAAGAGAATAAAAGTTAAAGTAGGGAGAAGCCAGGTATAGAAGAAATTGAATGCAGAGTGGCGACGGTGGATGGTCGTGGTGGTGACGGGAGCGAGAATGCTTTTACCACTGGCTGTTCCCGATTCCGGTTGAAACGAATCAATATTTCCGCGAACGATAGTCTTTAGAATGCCCATCCAGTTCCAATTGTGTGGCGAGTTTCTGCTAACTGTTTCAGCGGGACCACAAATGCTGAAGTAAACATTACGAAAAAACAATATGTACCTGCCACCCCTCTCTCTCTCTCTCACTGTCTCTCTGTCTCTTTGCACACTTTATCTCACACTGGTGGAAAAACTCCGTTGATTCGTTCGTCTGTACGTTAAATTCATTTCGGGAAAAAAAGACTATAGAATGGAATAGAAAAGTCAGGAAGAACAGCCGTACAGAGTAAACGAATGTTCTAGTTCGATGTACAATCATTCACGAGTCCTTTCGTTTCAAGTTAAACTCTTAAATTCTCACATCTATTGTTCAAAGGCGCAAGGGACACAGAATTCGCTTTACTCGTTCACTCTTCCCTACGTGTGTCCAAAAGGTATCATTAAGGTAGTAGTCTGGTAACTTAAGCCGATTTTCATGGCTTTTTTGGAGGGCGTTTTTTCGTAGGCAAATAAACATGATTCGTTTTGGATATTTAGGATGTTTTTATTTACATATTAAAAATACAAAAAAAAATTTGTTTGAAAAAATTTAATAGTTTATTATTATTATTATTATTATTGATCGAAGTTGGCACCTCGAAAAAAAAGCGCGTGGGTGGCCGCGGTGATTTTGGCGCTTGATGTTATCTGAAATAAAAAATTCTTGATAATTCTTAATCTATAGACATGTCATTCTGGTCGGAACTACTGAAGTTAAATTTCATGGTTAAATAACAAAATGGCGGACTTAGGAAAAAAAAAGTTTTTTTGAAAGTCCGCCAATATATAAATAAAAACATCCTAAATATCCAAAACGATTCATTTTTATTTTCGTACAAAAAAACGCCCTCCAAAAAAGACATCAAAATCGGCTTAAGTTACCAGACTACTATCTTAAAGTCATCAGTTTCACCGAAACGTTTCGTCATTTCAATAACATTTGTACCAGTCGAAAAATTATCGAACGCCGCTGCATTTACTCACCATCTTGTTTCGCACAATCTACAATACTACTACAATAAAGCTGGAGAGTTTGTTCGTATGTTTGTTCGAACGCGCTAATCTCAGGAAATGCTAATCCGATTTGGAAAATTGTTGGGAAATTGTTTTGCATTAGATAGCCCGTTTATTCAGGAAGGTTTACCGCTATGTAACTTTATGCTATGACCCGAATCTTACTTTTTACTTATTATAATATGGCTGGGGTGTTTGTATGTTTGTATGTTTGTTCGAACGCGCTAATCTCAGAAAATACTTATCCGATTTGGAAAATTCTTTTTGCACAAGATAGACCATTTATTCAGGATGGCTTTACGCTATGTAACTTTATGCTATGACCCTAATCTTACTTCTTACTTGTTATAATAAGGCTGGAGAATTTGTATGTTTGTTTGTTCGAACGTGCTAATCTCAGAAAATACTAATCCGATTTGGAAAATTCTTTTTACATCAGATAGTCCGTTTGTTCAGAAAGGCTTTACGCTATATAACTTTATGCTATAACCCTAAGGAACGGCGGCGGCGCGTTGAATCAGGGAACGGAAATTTAACGTGGGTGAAAACTGCGGGGCACAGCTCGTAACAAATGTAACATGAAAACAGAGAAGGATTATCGGAATGTCGATAAAACGATCCATAAACTATATACATCGAACTGTTTCGATATTCGCATTATTTGAATTTATTGAAACGTCGAAATAAGGACTTTCAAGATTATCGTATTCCTTGAGGAGAGATTAAAGTTCGTGCGCTAGACCGGCCGGATATTGATCGACCGGAGATGGCTATCATTGTTTCATTTCTTCTTCCTTCCAATGCGGACAAGCGTTAGTTCGACCTGACGTTCAACAGAAGATTAGTTCCGTAATATATCGGGAACGAAATAGTATTTTTCACGAGAAACATATCTTCTTATATATCTATCGTAAATCTCTTGTGCCTGGAAAACCATAGTTTGCGGAAATTCACTGTTTTCTCTCGCTCAGCCGCGTCGTCCTTCATCCCTTGTGCATACCCGTGGGATGAATATTCCGTTCAAGAGGACGGGATTCCTCGTTAAGCTCGTGCCAGCTTTCTCTCTCGCTCTCCGTATTTCCTCATTGAGTTCCTTGCATCCTCTCGCACATTCGAACTCATTCTCCATCTCTCATCTCTTTCACGAGAGCCAAGAGAAGGAATTTCCTCGACGTTGGAATTTAGCCACCTTCCCGTCAGCGTACACTCGCTGGCCGGAGATCTGCATAAATCGTAAACTATTTAGCATCCATTTAATCCTCCTGACGCGTTTCCTACCCTCTCTCTCTTGTGGCAAGACGTTTGGAGACCACTGTACGCTTGTCGAGTACCCTTGCTCGTTTCACCCTCGTCAGCTCTGTCATGATTCGACTGAACGGCCCGTTATACCTATTCCATCTATATCTACAAAAGTAGAAATTATTAATCCCTTATTTATAATAACAAACTAAACTCTATGTTGTGTGTCTTACCTATGTTCACTTGATTTTAAGCTTCATTTACGGATAAGAGGAGGAGAGAGGTGATTAAACGCCGTTGAGACTACATTTTTTAATACTGCAGAAGTAAAACTGATATTTATGGGGGGAAATAGGGTTAGGACAGCGTTTTCTCAATGATTTTCATGAATTTTTTTATTGTATCAAAAATTAATATAATTTATTGATACTTTGAGAATATTTTATACATATATTTAAGTACATACTATAAAATTGTTGAAGAATTTCCTTGAAAAACACCGCAGATACTAGCGACCCCATATTGCAGGCCACAATCAGACTCAGCATTTTGCGTACATTCTGGAAGCCGCAATTTTCATCTGAAATCAAACAAGGTTGGAATTTACTTTTATTATATGTCTCTCTTCTATATGAACCTAAATGCTATCAAAAAAATAGAGAATCGAATTTTTTACACGGGTCAAAACAAAAAAGCATGGTTATTTGCCATTTTTTACAACTGTATTTGCAAAAAAAAAAATTATTTTACATAATGATAATATTCCGATTTTGGGTTTATATAGAGCGCAATACTATGAAGAAAGTAACTGCATATTTTCACAACGATTGGTTAAAAATTTTTCAAACTAGCGTGTACGCAAGTTCAAAAAAAGTCGTTTTCAGAAAAACGCGTTTGAAAAAATAGCAAAATGCTGAGTCTGATTGTGACCTGCAATATGGGGTCGCTAATATCTGCGGTGTTTTTCAAGGAAATTCTTCAAAAATTTTATAGTATATACTTAAATATATGTATAAAATATTCTCAAAGTTTCAATAAATTATATTCATTTTTTAAACTATAAAAAAATTCATGAAAATCATAGAGAAAACGCTGTCCTAACCCAATTTCCCCCCTTAATGGCTTATAACAATAGAACGAGTCGGAATTTTCATTTAAAATTTTGGGAACATGTTTTTCAATAGTTTCACTAACAATTTATGAAATAAAAAAAAAATCGATTTTTTGAACCGTCCAACCCTATTTCCTCCCTTAAGGCCTTAACCCTAGCAAAAATGTGACATTCATTGCTATTGAGAAATGCCATTGAATTTCCATTGCTTCAGACACAATGGCAATGAAAGCACTTTTGCCAAGGATAAAAGCTCCGCTCAAAATCCCATTGGTATTGCCTATAAGAAATAAATGGTAAAAAGTCCATTAATAATACCAATGGTATTGCTTGTTGCGGCCTATGGGAAATTGAAGCAGCTAAGTGGGTTAACAGTTAGCCGGCTAAAATGGCTTAACCGGCTAAACGGTTGAACCTGCCGATTAAATATTAGCCAGTTGGTCAGGTAAACGAACTATATTAAGCTGTTTACGTGTGTTGATACTCTGGCGATGCTCAGAAACCTGGCCGATACAGGCGATCACGCTTTGCTGAGTTTAAGGTAGTAGTCTGGTAACTTAAGCCGATTTTCATGTCTTTTTTGGAGGGCGTTTTTTTGTAGGAAAATAAAAATGAATCGTTTTGGATATTTTGGATGTTTTTATTTACATATTAAAGATACAAAAAAAAAAATTTTTGAAAAAATTTAATAAAATTTAATTATTATTATTATTATTGATCGAAGTTGGCACTTCGAAGTTGGCAGCCCGTGTCCTAACCTTTTTTCTACCGAACCGATTGCTTTCAAATTTTAACAGGCTACTCTACACACTTATAGTTCTCGTCGGAACTACCGAGAAATTTGTTCACCCCTAACTTTTTATTTTACAACCCCTTCTTTGCTAAAATAAAAGGACTTTAGCAAAGAAGGGGTTGTAAAATAAAAAGTTAGGGGTGAAGAAATTTTTCGGTAGTTCCGACGAGAACTATAAGTGTGTAGAGTAGCCTGTTAAAATTTGAAAGCAATCAGTTCGGTAGAAAAAAAGTTAGGATCCGGGCTGCCAACTTCGAGGTGCCAACTTCGATCAATAATAATAATAATAAAAAACTATTAAATTTTTTCGAACAAATTTTTTTTTGAGTCTTCAATATGTAAATAAAAACATCCTAAATATCCAAAACGATTCATTTTTATTTTCCTACAAAAAAACGCCCTCCAAAAACGACATGATATCGGCTTAAGTTACCAGACTACTACCTTAAGTTGTATTACCATCTCAAAATGAGAAAAACACTCATGCGTAGTAGTGACCGCGGTCAATACTACTTAACATGGTAGACCGTCCAAACCGTGCACTGATCGGGCATTCATCGCTGTCGGTTCCTTAAGGGGGGAAATAGGGTTAGACGGTTCAAAAAATCGATTTTTTTTTATTTCATAAATTGTTAGTAAAACTATTGAAAAATATGTTCCCAAAATTTTTAATGAAAATTCCGACTCGTTCTATTGTTATAAGCAATTAAGGGGGGAAATAGGGTCAGGACAGCGTTTTGTCAATGATTTTCATGAATTTTTTTATAGTATAAAAAATGAATATAATTTATTGAAACTTGAGAATATTTTATACATATATTTAAGTATATACTATAAAATTTTTATACATATATTTAAGTATAAACTATAAAATATTAGCGACGCCATATTGGTTGTTTTCCTTGGTACTATTTTTTCAAACGCGTTTTTCTGAAAACGACTTTTTTTAAACTTGCGTACACGCTAGTTTGAAAAGTTTTCAACCAATCGTTTTGAAAATTGGCAGTTACTAACTTCATAGTATCGCGCTCTATATGAACCTAAAATCGGAATATTATCATTATTTGGAATAATTTTTTTTTTTGCAAATAAAGTTGTAAAAAATGGCAAAAAATCATGTTTTTTTGTTTTGCCCCCTGTACAAAATTCAATTTTCTATTTTTTTGATAGCATTTAGGTTCATATAGAAGAGAGACATATAATAAAAGTAAATTCCAACCTCGTTTGATTTCAGATGAAAATTGCGGCTTCCAGAATGTACGAAAAATGCTGAGTCTGATTGTGACCTGCAATATGAGGTCGCTAATATTTTATAGTATATACTTAAATATATGTATAAAAATTTTATAGTATATACTTAAATATATGTGTAAAATATTCTCAAAATTTCAATTAATCATATTCATTTTTTATACTATAAAAAAATTCATGAAAATCATTGAGAAAACGCTGTCCTAACCCTATTTCCCCACTTAAGCTGTAACACCACTCTAGCGGCAGAAAAAAAGGCCGAACTTTGACGATTTATTTTGGGAGTATGAGAAAAGAAATAGGATTCCTGTTCAGAGGGCTTATTTAGCACAGATTTAGGCCTTACATACGTCCAGCGGTACCGAAAACGTACCAAAAGAAAAACTGTTTTTAGGAGGGATAGAAATAGAAATTGATAAAAAAACTCTTACACATTGTTTATTACTGTGTTAAGTTTGTAAAAAAATTTATTTCAATTTTTTTTTTCAAAAATTACAACATGAAAAATCACATTTTTTGAAGCACTGTAAAAAAAAAGTTGCTCCACGGTCGGCAGTATTTCTTCCTCAAATGTTGACGGATCTGCAAAATGTAAAGAAATTCTTGTAAGAAATGAGGTAGTAGTTATAGTCTGTCGAGCCGGATTTTTGAAATTCGAAAAATTAAACAATTTACGGTAATTTAAAAAAAAATGTTAAGTTTGTGTCAAAAAAGTCACACTTTAATTGTTTTTATAAAATTTTCTAATTATAATTTAAAAAATCCGGCTCGACAGACTATAGAAAAAACAATTCCGAATATTTAAAAAAAAAATCATCAAAAAATATTAAAAACCGTACGAGTTATCATGCCGACCGTGTCAGAAAAAGTAGTTTTGAGAAAAACGCGTTAAAGTTTCAAGCGCGTTTCGCTCGAAGTCGCGCGCGGCTGGAGCAAGAACTTTATGAATTTTTTTAATTTATTTAGTTAACTTACGTCTAATCTCCCATTCTAGCTTCATATTGTACGCCTTCCTTGTCAGTAAAAAATTGTTGTTGTTCATTTTTTTCTAATCGACGAATTGTTCTGGCCTCTCAACTCAGGTAGGCGCGCGTCAGACCTTTGTCCTTTCGTCGGGCAGTCACATTATCTACAATAACTTTTGAACTATGGGGAATTTTTACAATCAGCTTACACAGAAATACGCCTAAGACTATAAGGAATAATAATCTGTAAACAAAAAAAAATCGATTTTTTGAAAATTCTCGACGTATGTAAGGCCTTAAAAAATGAAAAAAAAAATTTGTATTAACATTTTGATGCAAAATGGTGGCGACAGAGTCCATCTTGTAAATCGTCTTTTTTCCAAACACCTTCACGGGGGGACGGTATTCTCGTAAAGTATAAGACGTCGAACAAAAAACCAAAGAAATTTATAATCTATATACTATTGGCTATGGGACTACGTAGGGGTTTTCTTTTAATCAACTTTTGTAGAAATGACGTACTTTTAAAGAAACGAATCGATTTTTTGCCAAAAAGAAGCAGTAAAGTGTTTATAAAAAAAAAAGTTTACATTAAATCGAAAAATGATTACGTACTCCGATAGACAATGTAATTGTGAAGCTACTATGAAAATTTTAAGTCGATCCAAGCAACGGTGTTCAAGTAATACATCCTCCCAGTTTGAAAAAGACGATTTTCAAAATGGGCTCTGTCGCCGCCATTTTGTATCAAAATGATAATAAAAAAATTTCTTTTCATACTTCAATATGTGTTAAATAAACCCTCTGAAAAGAAATCTTATTCCTTTTTTCAGACTCCCAAAATAAATCGTCAAAGTTAGGCCTTTTTTTCGGCCGTTAAAGCGGTAGTACCGCTTAAGATTTAATCGGCATTTGAAGTGAAACAAGGTTTCTTTTGCGGATGTAAATAAAAACTTGAGCACATTCTAAATTTTATCGAATTTTATCGATCGCGAGAGAATTTCGTGGATCGGTGAAACTCAAGATTTGACCATGGTCCGAAAGCCAAAAAAACTAAAATGACTGAACTCAGGTGATCAGGAAGTTAATCGTCTTAGCTGGTTAACCGGCTAAACCGTTTGGACGGAAGTCATTTTATCCATTTTCGGTGCGTTTAAGCCAATCACATACCACTTGGTAGAACGACTATTTTTATAAAATCTTTGGAGATAAAAGTTGTTCTCGAAATTCGATAAAAACAAATTTGGCTTTATGTTATGTTCTGACTTTCGCAGATATATCTTCCTGGCGATCTACACGGCGGAAATGGTGATAAAGTCCGTAGCCAAGGGCTTCATACTCAACAAGTACACGTATCTGAGAAATCCGTGGAATTGGCTGGACTTTGTGGTGATAACGAGCGGTTACGCGACGATCGGTATGGAGGTTGGAAATCTTGCTGGCCTAAGAACGTTCAGGGTGCTAAGAGCTTTGAAGACCGTATCTATCATGCCCGGTGAGTTTAATTGCAGTTTGTATACTATGGATATTGAATAAATATTTATATTCCGAACGATCTATTCCGGCAACATCCGTCGAACTGAATTCTATGGCCCTGAACACGTAAACATAGAAACAAAGATATGAATTACCCGTTACACGATCATTTCTCAGATCACGCATTCCTTTAACATCAATTAATGATTTATTGACTCTACCAAAACAAAAAGCCGTATAATACGAGGGGAGACCCAAAAAAAACGGGAACTGCGCTGCGGCGGGGAGGGAGAGTGGGGAGCCCATTGCTCGACCAGGTGTCCGTTGGGGACACGTCTCCTGAGTTAGTGTGCAAAGTTCTGTCGCCGTGAGTGCATCGGTTCGCCCGTGGGAATTTTTGTAGTGAAACAACTTTTTCCATTTCGGCGAAAACGTGATGGCCGATTGTCGAGAGCAACGCGCGGCTGTGAAATTTTGTTTCCTGTTGGGGAAATCGGCCGCGGAAACTACTGTAATGCTTAAGACTGCTTATGGAGATGCTGCCCTAAGTAAAACCAGAGTCTACGAGTGGTTTTCACATTTTTAAAATGGAGAAATGTCAATAGAAGACCAACCACGTTCAGGACGCCCCTCAACGTCAAGAAGTGACGAAAACGTCGACAAAATCAATGCTCTCATTCATGAAGACCGTCGCCGAACCATTGATCAACTCTGTGAGATGTCTGGGATATCATGGAGTTCGATTCCGAGGACTGTATCCAAAGATTTGCACATGAGCAGAGTTGCAGCCAAATTTGTCTCTCGCCTTCTCACAGACGAGCAAAGGGAGCGTCGACTTCAGGCATGTTTTGAACTTCAAAATCAGCTCGAAGAGGACCCTGAACTTTTTGCCAAGGTGATTACTGGTGATGAATCGTGATGCTATGGGTACGACCCCGAAACAAAGCGGCAATCAAGCGTTTTGCCACTGTGGAGGAGGTAAAACAAAAATCGCTGGAAGGCCTAAAGAACATCCCGATAAGTGAATTTAAAAAATGTTTTGAACATTGGAAGGATCGTTTGCAGAGGTGCGTTGTGGTCGAAGGAGAATACTTTGAAGGTGATCAAAATTTGGTGTAAAAATATTAAAAAATAAAGAAATTATGACGAAATTCCCGTTTTTTTGGGTCCCCCCTCGTATATTTACTTTTTCTCCGCGCCATTCCATAGATATGACCATGTGCAATTTTTCTGAGATTTTTGCGATAAAGCCTCGAAATCAGTGTCTATAAAAAATTGCCGAAGGCCACTGCGTACGTAATAACAATGGTAGAGTTACGAGAGATCCCAGTTTCGAATCATCAGGAAGGTGGAAAAAGTGCTGCTGGGCACCGGAGGCTCGTATTGCATTAGCATATGCATGAGACCACGGCAGATATGAATTGCACTGCAGTTCCTTTTCCTTTACTGTATTGGGTATTTTTTTGAACGTAGAAGATACAACGTCACTGGTACGACAAATGAGGAATGAGGAAAATGTAACGTGGACACTAATTGCAGGATTAAGAAAAAAACAGTAAACTGCAAATGGAAACTTGAAAATTGCTTCCTCGGCATCTCATACAATGCTCAAAATTACCCTTCACGAGGATCTATTTCTCCCAATTTCGGCTTTCTCGTGGAGAAAGCTTAGTGCATTTTGATAAACGCATAACAGATGGTATTTGTAATTTGTGTTTATCAACAATCATTAAAGGATTAGGCCACTCTAGAGGCCGAAAAAATAGTCTTTTTTGGGGATTTATTTTCAGAATAACGACAAAATAAATCGAGGTTACAAAATAGGGTGTTTATTATACATATCAGGGAGTGTGTACAATAATTTTTTTGAAACTATTAATTTCAAAATGGCGTTTGTGCAGCGTTTTTGCGATGACGTCTCCGTTTTGCCAGGGTCCACGGCCGGACAAACAGCTCCTGTAATTTTTAAATTATGATGAGCCAATGAATTTTTTTCGATTATATATAACAACAGCTATGAGTGGGTCAAAAAAGTATTCAGACACTTTGTTTTTTTGCGATAACTTTATAGACATAAGCGATACGCAAAGAAAGCCAATTTTATTTAATAGTACATCAGGAGCAGAGATAAACTGCAAATGGAGAATTTTTTCCCAGGAATAATAGAATAATTATGGCAAAAAAACGAAAATTTTCGAGCAAAAAAAGTATTCATACACTTACGATTATAGTGAAAACCTACATCATCATAGTTGTTAATTATAAGTAATATTTGGTGTGCATCCCTTTTGCTTCAATTATCGCCTCGAGTCTCTTAGGCATTGATTCTACTAGCTTTTGCGTTGTTTCTTTTGCTATTTTCGTCCATTCTTCTAAAAGCACTCTTTGGAGATCGGATTTATTTGTTATTTTTCTTTTTCTAATTTCCACATCCACCAAGTGCCATAAATTTTCAATAGGATTGATGTCCGGAGATTGTGATGGTGTAATCAATTGTTTGCGGACATTATAGAGTAACCATTCCCTCGTTTTCATGGCAGTATGTTTTGGGTCGTTATCTTGTTGGAAGTAGAAATTTCCATCCAGGCCCATTTTATCTACACTCGCTTTCAAATTGCTGTGCAACACGTCGATATACTTCTGGGCATTCATCGTACCATCTATAAAAGCCAGATTACCAACGCGATAATATCCCATACAGCCCCAAACCATGACGCTTCCTCCGCCGTGATTTACAGTCGGTGTTAAATTTTTCTGCTGGAGCTCGGTATTTGGTTTCCGCCAGATGAATTTTTTTCCATCGGACCCGAAGATGTTAAACTTCGCTTCATCCGAGAATACGACACGTTCCCAAGATTCTATAGATTTTTTTACGTAGGTTTTTGCGAAACCTAAACGTTTTTCTCGGTTTATATTATTAATTAAGGCCTTACATACGTCCAGCGGTACCGAAAACGTACCAAAAGAAAAACTGTTTTTAGGAGGGATAGAAATAGAAATTGATAAAAAAATCCTTACACATTGTTTATTACTGTGTTAAGTTTGTAAAAAAATGTATTTCAATTTTTTTTTTTTTAAATTACAACATGAAAAATCACATTTTTTGAAGCACTGTAAAAAAAAAGTTGCTCCACGGTCGGCAGTATTTCTTCCTCAAATGTTGACGGATCTGCAAAATGTAAAGAAATTCTTGTAAAATAAGGTAGTAGTTATAGTCTGTCGAGCCGGATTTTTGAAATTCGAAAAATTAAACAATTTACGGTAATTTAAAAAAAAATGTTAAGTTTGTGTCAAAAAAGTCACACTTTAATTGTTTTTATAAAATTTTCTAATTATAATTTAAAAAATCCGGCTCGACAGACTATAGAAAAAACAATTCCGAATATTAAAAAAAAAAAATCATCAAAAAATATTAAAAACCGTACGAGTTATCATGCCGACCGTGTCAGAAAAAGTAGTTTTGAGAAAAACGCGTTTAAAGTTTCAAGCGCGTTTCGCTCAAAGTCGCGCGCGGCTGGAGCAAGAACTTTATGAATTTTTTAAATTTATTTAGTTAACTTACGTCTAATCTCCCATTCCAGCTTCATATTGCACGCCTTTCTTGTCAGTAAAAAATTGTTGTTGTTTATTTTTTTCTAATCGACGAATTGTTCAACTCAGGTAGGCGCGCGTCAGACCTTTGTCCTTTCGTCGGGCAGTCACATTATCTACAATAACTTTTGAACGATGGGGAATTTTTACAATCAGCTTACACAGAAATACGCCTAAGACTATAAGGAATAATAATCTGTAAACAAAAAAAATCGATTTTTTGAAAATTCTCGACGTATGTAAGGCCTTAATGGTTTTTTGCGGACAGTTCCGCCGTATATTTGGGCAGAATGCAAAACGTTTCGAATAGTCTGGGGACACACGCTCTTCCCCGATGTTGACGCGACATCATTCGCTAAACTGCGAGCACTTGTGAACGGTTTTTTTGTAGCCTCTGTAACAATACTCCGACGCTCTCGTACCGTTATTATTCTCGGTCGACCGGTTCGTGGCTTATTTTCTGTGCTTTTTGTTGTTTCGTATTTTTTTATTATATATTGCACTGTTGCGAAACTTATATTTAGTTCTTTACTAATTTTTCGATAACTTTCACCGCGTTTCCGAAGAAAAATCACAGTATCTCGCATGGATATTGATATTTCGCTTTTTTTTTGCCATCATGTCTGTTCAGAGCTTGAAGATCTACTACCGCATGGAATAGGTCAAAACCATTGTGTAACCGAAGACTTGTTTACATTGTACGCAGAGGTCAGACCGTCTGTGAGTGAATATCGAGGTTTAGCAGCTCAATCGTAAGTGTACGAATACTTTTTTGGCCCGAAAATTTTCGTTCTTTTTGCATAATTCTTCTATTATTCCTGGGAAAAAATTTTCTATTTGCAGTTTATCTCTGTACCTGATGTACTATTAAATAAAATTGGCTTTCTTTGCGTATCGCTTATGTCTATAAAGTTATCGCAAAAAAACAAGGTGTATAAATACTTTTTTGACCCACTGTATATAAGTACGTAGGATTTTTTCGGTATATTGATTTTTGGCCAAATGGCGCACTTCTAAAGTGAAAAGTGAAAAATTTACTTAAAAAATCGTCAGAAAATTGTTAATAACAAATGAACTATGCAATATAAAAAAAAAATCCTACGTACTTCCATAGACAATGTATTGTTCAAGATATATTCAAAATTTCAAGTGAATCGGTTGAAAATTGTCTGAGTTAAGTTTCCGGCCAACGTGAAAAATGCAGTTTTGAGATAAACCCGTTTGAAGTTTCGAGCAGTAGTAGTTGCGGACCAGGCGGCCTTGTACTGAAATTCGAAAACCGAGTACTTAGAGATTTTTCCCGACCATAATATTTTGTTACATCATTTTTGAGGTTCTGAGGGACCATTTAAAAAAAAACGATTTTTCGAAAATTCTAGAGTGGCCTCAGTCACTAGTGTGACTGCCCAACACGGTGATGTTCGGGAATTTATTAAAACAAAAGTATTGCATTGAATGTTTTGAAATTTTGAGGATACAGTTGTGTATAAATTATGTATATACAGTAATTTTTTTGTATGAAAATATTCAATTTTCAGCGACTTATGCGCCATCTCCCGAGTCTCAAAAAAAAAAAACGTTCTCCCACTGCTGCAGTGATTGCGGCCTTCAGAGTGTCTGAAATAAATAAAAAGTCCGTTAAACTAGAAGGTACAATGACGCAGGATTGTGAAAAATAAATAAAAAATTTCAACTATCTCTCTCACACTCGTGTGTCACGTGGTACATGTGCGCCTTCCTCTTAAATTCAAGTTACTGTTTTTCACGACTGAATAAGAAAACTCAGACAAGATGAACAGTTGATCGAGTACTAAAACTTTGCCTTTTTTCAGAGTGGTTTTTCTTTACTGTTTCGAGTCATTGGTTGATTGTAATTTGACAGCATCGTACTTTACGATGCTGCATATCGTAAAATACGAGAGGAGAGAGAGACAGAGAGAGGGAGATGATGAGAGAAATGATGGGGTAACTTCGAGTCGAGGGAAAAAATCCTGAATCGTACTACCTCGACTTTGATCAATGGTTATTACTTTTCCATTTCATTGCAAAACTCCGCTACTTCGCTACTTCGAGGCAAAGCCCTCTCACTAAATTGAATATAACTTCGTAATCGAAACACATAGACTCTTTCGAAGATTGGGCGGTTCAACTTTGTAACTTTCTATTTGCTCCGTTCGAGAAAAAAATTACTTTTTGTCCCTTTGAAACTGCGACTGGCTTCTTCGCTTAATTTTCTTCAAATCCCGACCAAACAACTCAGGAATATGATCCATTGGAGTTCAAATTGAAACTAACGGTTCGCTGAACGTGACCGTGGGGCATTGGAGGCACAAAAAAAAAACTTAGAATACCTCGCTTGATAAATATGCAGAATTTTCCTATGAGTGAACTTATCGTAGTTGTTGACTGATTTATCAAGATTTTCGTCCTTAAATTCTGAGAATTCCGAGTTAAAAATGAGTTTACGAAAGAGCACCGAATGGCCGAGACCAAATACCGTAAATTCGCTACTATAGCCTCCCGTTTTCCCAATCTCTTTCCCGTTTAAGTTCGAAGCAACAATACGACCGATGGTTAACTCAATAATTATCTGATATTAAGGATTCCCGAAAGATCAGATTCTGTCAAATCGTACACATCGAAAAAAATTGTTTTACATACATCCTAATTTATGGAAAAAAGGATAATGTAAAATTATTTTTGTTTAGGTTTTTTTTATGCAAACAAAATATCTCCTTTACCCTGAAATATTTCTTTAATCTCTCAGCTTATGTGAATACAAAATGAATTGTGACTACGATATTGGGCCATTAATGTCGAAGTCGTTCGGCCATTTAGAGAAACCGAAAACCGTTTGGCCAATTGGATTATTACGAAAATCCAAATGATAAATAGATACCGGATGAGTTGGCTAGACTAGTTACTTCTGAGCTTCTGGACAGCCACAGATGAATCAGACGTGGCTAGACAGCACACCGAAAGCAGCATTCCCAAAGTTCTCCTGCGTAAAGTTGTAACGCCCCAAGCTTTAATGTGATCAGCGAGTAGTATAGCGAGCTTCAGGCTGACAGCCAGCATTGAGATGCTGCCCCAGAGAGGATGATCACACGAAACCGTGTCGCCGACGTAATATTAATATGATCAATTTTGATAAACACATAACCCATGGTATTTGTAAATTGTGTTTATCAACAGTCATTCAGGTAGTAGTCTGGTAACTTAAGCCGATTTTCATGTCTTTTTTGGAGGGCGTTTTTTTGTAGGAAAATAAAAATGAATCGTTTTGGATATTTAGGATGTTTTTATTTACATATTAAAGATACAAAAAAAAAATTTGTTGAAAAAATTTAATAGTTTATTATTATTATTATTATTGATCGAAGTTGGCACCTCGAAAAAAAAAGCGCGTGGGTGGCCCCGGTGATTTTGGCTCTTGATGTTATCTGAAATAAAAAATTCTTGATAATTCTTAATCTATAGACATGTCATTCTGGTCGGAACTATTGAAGTTAAATTTCACGGATAAATAACAAAATGGCGGACCCCTTCTTTGCTAAAATAAAAGGACTTTTTTTTCCATAGTCCGCCATTTCGTTATTTATCGATGAAATTTAACTTCAGTAGTTCCGACCAGAATGACGTGTCTATAGATTAAGAATTATCAAGAATTTTTTATTTCAGATAACATCAAGAGCCAAAATCACCGGGGCCACCCACGCGCTTTTTTTTCGAGGTGCCAACTTCGATCAATAATAATAATAATGATGAACTATTAAATTTTTTCAACAAAATTTTTTTTTGTATCTTTAATATGTAAATAAAGACATCCGAAATATCCAAAACGATTCATTTTTATTTTCCTACAAAAAAACGCCCTCCAAAAAAGACATGAAAATCGGCTTCAGTTACCAGACTACTACCTCAAGAGCGTGTGAAAGGTCTGTTTTACCGAATCTGTATAACCGACAAAATTCATAAAAAATTTTGTCTAATCCGCATTCCCAAAGTGTCGAACCGAACGATTTCAAATTTGGTCTAGCAATTCTAAACACTTTGCTCTAGAATGTAATAATCAGAAAATTAAAAAATTCAAAATAAAAATATACATTTTCAGCTAAAAACAGTGAGGTATAGAATTAAAATGATTCTATTTATTTATCATCAATCATTGAGAGAATGTGAAAGGTCTATTTCCATATAATGGAACATCGTTAATGGTTAACCTTACATGTAAGAATTTCGATGACATAAATTGCCGTAAGGCCACCTATAAGACAAAAATTCTGCCGTTAAGTTACGGAGTTTGTTTAAGCGGACTTTTACTCGCGTTAAATTGAGATATTCAACACACGCAAACGACTACGGTACAACTGTCAAACGAGTACGGTTGTTGGAAATTACCATTTAGCAACCTGACCTCTCACGGCCAAGTTTCAAACCACTCTCTCTCAGTCGATGCCCGGTGATGCGAATGTGTCACGTTTTAATGACAATTGACAATTTTTGCTTTATTACAGCAACAATATAGTAAATAAAAATCGGGAGAACATGGACGATGTTCGGTTCGAGGGGTATGAGATTTTCAGCCCACGCGAAAGAGCAAAAATTGCATTATTGCTGAAAAATAAACAATTTATAAGTATAACATTATTTCATGTGATAGAATGATGTTATAAGTAATAGTTTATTGTTCGAAGTCATTTATTTAGCCGTTAAGTGGCGGGCAATATTTTTCTGATTTTGAGGTTAAACATGGCACGCCATATAAATTCACGGTATCGTCATGGCAATAATGCACTCCGTCAAGACAACCAATTGTCACAGTTGATGCTGCCCATGCACAAACATCAACGGTAATAATCCTAAATATCAGATCGTCCTACAAACATTAAATGTTGCCAAAAAATATACGATAATCGAGGTTTCAGTAGTGTTCCCTATGCTAACTAGTGCTGACTGGGAATGAGCGGCCACATTGAACGGGCCACGCCACCGTGGTAATTCCCAATACTGAACGGGAGCGACAACAGATGGCGTTTACGTGAGATTTTGATAACGTCAGCAGCGCTACATCAGCGTTATGGTTGCGCGTAAACATAACCTCTTACGTGTGTTCGGCGGATTGCGCGACTTTCCCTCGAAATATCGCGAGCAAAAGTCCGCGTGAACAAACTAACGACCACAGTAATCTGTGACGATTCCCGATGCAACCTAAGTCCAAACCCATCCTTCTCCATGGGTAAAGACGAAAATACAGCTCACAAGCACAACAACGCTCGTACGGACGTGAGGCCGTACTAGCGGTACGAGCACACGTGAATAGCAATGGCCGAATGTGGCGCGAGACTTGAATTCACCGAGAGCGGAAAAAAGAGAAAAGAAATAAAAGACACAGGAATTAAGCGTTTGCTCACGTATTCTGCACACTTAAATTGCACTAGTATACGTTTAATTGTACGTGGTTAGCATTCTCGAGTTCTTTTGTCACGATGTCAGCCCTTTTTCTGCAAACGTTTTTTTTTATCGATCCTCTCCTGCACACTACCATATATATCACCAGCAACATCACAGCAGAACGTATCAAGATCGGCGTGATTAATAATACCTTTTTTGTCCCAAATGATAAATACGGTCGGTTTTATTGTATTATATTCATTATAGGCACCGTTTTTTTCGTGATTATTTTTTATGTCCTTCGGACTTGCGAAACAAAATATTGTAGGTTATAACGAGCTATTTTTTTTTGTCATTAACTAAAAAGTTTTGCTTGCTGTCGTCGTCGTCGTCGCGTGAATATACCCGATAAAACATCGGCGAAGTCACGTAAAGTTCTACGAATCGTTCGAGCAATACCAGCAATTGTGGGAGACCCTTGATAACGTACACTTGTTTTCTACGATAAGAGATCGGCTCGTGGCCCCCCGCTCTCTCTCTCTCTCTCTCGCTCTCTCTCTCTCTTTCTCTCTCTCTCTCTCGTTAAGCCATTTCGTCCTTATCCATTTGCCCTTAGGGTTTGATAAGATAACAGAAGTTTCTGCTGATAGTGGATATAGGGATTCGGTATCAACTTTTCTACTTGCTCAGCGCGTCCGAGGAAAAAATAGACACCATTAACATTTCTTAATATGTAATTCTCAATTATCAGTTAATATTTTGTGAAAATTACATTTTATATATAATCATTTATCTGCTGATAGTCTCATATCTCTCAACTTGTTTATGTACTTCGTACTTCATAATCTCCGTCGTTTAATTAGTTTTATGACTCTAGCACGGTAAAGTATTTCAAATTTGACCTACATTCTTCGTGGTATATTGCAAGAGAATCGATTGACCGGGGAAAGAAAATAATCCTACGTATCGTTCAAAACATAATGGCTCAACCCTTCGTACAGGGATGACGCGCTAAGCACTTCAAGGCGCAACGAGATATCAATATTGATGTATGTGAAAGAAATTTTCAATATTTTACGGTTTGGAAAAATTCTACTTAAATAACGAGATCAATGATGTTGTTTTCTTGAAGTATAAAATTTTCCATCATTATTAATATACATAATTTGACTCGTGGTAATTGAATTTTGCCGTTTTACCACTGTACTCCAAGCTTTTTGTTTATCGAGTAAAACTTTCTAGAAAAATCTGAACAAAATTCCTCATGGTACTTTAAGATTTTATCTATGGAATGAGGCAGAGAAAAACCATTTATTATTTGTGGTTTTCCTTTCCCATGGATGGAGCGTTGTTTTTTTGTGAAAAAAAGTTAAGTTTTTAATGTGAATATGTTTAAAATCCGTCAAAATATCGAAAAAAATACATCTGAAAAAAATGTTCGTTTGCGTGCGTGCGTGTATCTGATAGGTTCCAAAAATTTAACTTGTTCTATCTCGAGAACTACTCGAGCTATTTTTAGCAAACCGTGCACTGATTTGAGGCATCAAACCTCCATTATTTCCTGCAATTTTCATTGAAATTACGCGCGGGCTTAAGATTTTACGCCATTTTGAAATTTTCGAAAAATAATTTGTAAACGTTTAGCTATGGAGGGAAAGCTTTCTATATAAAACGGTTAGGAGGCAAAGATGTTTGGCAGTGGATTAGGGAAGCATCGCTTGAGGGGTTCAGGGTTTATAAAATTTTCAATATTTCGCCAAGCGTTTTAGGTTGATTCAATTTCCAAAAGTTTCGAGGTCCATTTTGCTCTCGTTAATAGATTGTCATTAGGGGATTGTCATTGTCTGGTAATTTAAGCCGATTTTCATGTCTTTTTTGGAGGGCGCTTTTTTGGAGGAAAATAAGAATGAATCGTTTTGGATATTTAGGATGTTTTTATTTACATATTAAAGACACAAAAAAAAAATTGTTTGAAAAAATTTAGTAGTTTATTATTATTATTATTATTGATCGAAGTTGGCACCTCGAAAAAAAGCGCGTGGGTGGCCCCGGTGATTTTGGCTCTTGATGTTATCTGAAATAAAAAATTCTTGATAATTCTTAATCTATAGACATGTCATTCTGGTCGGAACTACTGAAGTTAAATTTCATGGATAAATAACAAAATGGCGGACTTTGGAAAAAAAAGTCCTTTTTTCCAAAGTTCCTACAAAAAAACGCCCTCCAAAAAAGACATGAAAATCGGCTTAAGTTGCCAGACTACTACCTTAAAGAACGACTGGCATTGGCATTTGCCATGAATCGATGTAATGTATAAGACTTCATTAAACTAAAAATTATATATTTTTTGCAAAATTATATGTTTGTCTAACTATCTTAAATTTCCAATTGTAGAGTGGGTACTCACGATAAAAATACGTTAGGGAACAATCCCGTTCGGTATTGAGTTTAAAATGAATTGGTAAGATGCTTCAAGACTATAAACAAATTTGAATGTTTGGACTTTTGTGAATTTTGGAGAATCAGTGGATTGTTGAAACTTCAGTAAATTTTGCCACGTGCTAACAAAGATGATCATCTAACTTTGCAACCAGTGGTGCCTTAGAATTGTTTAGTTCGAATGAATTTAACAAAAAAAGTGCATATTCGAAACTTGCATATTGTCACTCATTATGTGATCTCGCTCACAAAGTATCCTTTGTGAGGAAGCCAACATTGAAGAACGAATTTGCTGGAGGGAGATTTGTGTAGAGAAAAAACTAGCCAGTTCAAACTTTCAAGTTGCTTCATCGAAATTTCGTACAACGCTCAACACTGCCTGGGTGAGAATGGAAAAATTAAGAAAGATGTAGTTCCTTACAGACGAGGCTTTCAGCATCGAGTGAAATTTCGAGGAAGCAAGAAACTTACATAAGAATAATTTTTTATCTCGTATAAATGGATTCTAGTTCTTTCGAGAATTTTTGTTTCAAAAGCAGTAGACGAGGGTGTCGTAGGATATTCAGTTTAATTTGTGAAAATTATTTTCATGTCCAAATTTTGTTTACGAAATTGTAGACTATTTCCTTTTTCAAAATGGCATATTTTCAAAATTTTAGGACGAAAAAAAGGCTCTGTGGTGAATTATCAATACGATTTACCATTGAAGAAGTTTCCTCGATTAAAAAAAGGACCATTTAAAAAAATGAAAATTATTCGGTGATCGAAATATCCAAAACGGCGACTACAAACAAAATCTGACAAAATTATAGAATTGTTTTTAGTGTTACATGACCGTATATGAGCGGAGTTTATCGGAAATGGACGGGGTCCAGCCACCATACCACCAGATAAACTCTTCTTTGATTTAGTCATTTTATTTGCTTAAAAAAAAAGTCCAGTCGAGACGCAATTTCAGAAGTAGAAAGCATCGAAATTAAACTTTGCCACTCAATATTTTATCGTGCCGACTTGAGATGTTCAAGTTCACCGATTGTTGGATAAGCAGGGACGAGCGAGATAATGTGCGATCTCGAGGAGAGTCTTTGGGCCGTGTTCGAGTGGACAGTGTGGATAGTGTGTGGAGCTTTCGCTGCTCGTGTACGGTACTCAGATAAGAGCCATCCTCTGACAATAGAGCACATGGTATAAGAATCCACTTTAGATCCCCGATCTCGGTCACCCTTGTACATTCCTCCGAATGAATACCCCTCTAACGACTCCGAGTACCCAACGCTTACGCTATCGTCTTTCCCACAGGCTTCTCTTCCATTTGCCATGTGAACACGCTACTAGGTCAATAGCACACAATTCTAGTAGGGCACAAATACAGATACGTCGTCATTGTGATACAAGAATGACGAGCGAAAAAAAAAGTTATGTTGACTAGGAAATTATTGGGCGCGATCGATCCATGAATTATTAAAATACATGCGGGGTCCTTTCGATCGACATCCCACCCCGATAAAATGGATAGGGCAGAGGTTGAAAGACTAATCCGGGTCGAATTTCACCCTCGCTCTCACATCGCCGCGTTTGCGGTGCCGGGGAAGTAAATGGCCAGCCAGTGCGTATACTTATGAAGTACGATGATAACAATATTGCCACGAAATATTGCCGTCATCTGATCTTTTACTTCCACAGTTTTATGTGGGGCTGCTGATTGGTTGATCGTATACCCGTCAGATGGAGGAAGGTGATATTTCTCACCGCCATCTCGCGATCGATACTGTAACCCTGTTGAGCTCAATTAGCCGAGGCATGGAGCCTAGAGTAAAAGAGTCCGATCTCTAATGGGGAACGGCCGAAAAAAGCGACCTCAAAAATTCAGCGAAAAAGGTGTCGCTGCGGTCGCAAACTGGTCCGAATGAAGTGAGCAAGAAATAAACTGTACGTGGAACCTTGCTGAAGCTAGGCACCTACGGTCAATATACACATGACCCTTCAGTGTAATTGAGTGTAATCACGCATCATCGTTATTATAACAATTTTATGAAACTTTTAATTACTGCCAGTCTGTAAAAGTAAGGACATAGAATAGCATTATATCGACTTTATAATATACTAACAAAAAGAAATGAAATAGTTTCGTAAAGGTTACAAAAAAAACCAATGTGATTTATATTTAACGAAATTTAAAGTACAATAGGTGAGGAGATTATGCATTCATTATTCCAGGATCAATAAATAACTATAAAGACATCCCAGTTAAAAAATACAGACGATGAGCGTGTAATAAATAATGAGGTAAACATCGGGTTTAGGGGACCCCCCTCCGATTCCTTTCGTAATAGGCTCATCCGACGCGTTTTCGCACCCGAAACAACTTTTTCCTCTGACAAAATTGGGGGACGTTATTTATTAAAAAGTTATTAACAAATAAAGTTAATAATTCGTACAGCTATTTTCCTTATAGCAGCCAGTCCCAATCATCTTGTCCTTCACATGTGTTGTTAAGAATACCCCCTCAGTACATACAAAAAGTTTTATCCGTCGCCCATTGTTTGTTAAAAAGTTAGTAACAAAAGAAGTTTCATACATAAAAAATGAAATACTTATACTAGTGTATGGTGAACAGTACACGTATGAGCGGGTTCGTTGCGCCCCCCGAGCACCCCCTACACATTAGCCCAAAAACAACCCAAAAACAAACCAAAAAAAAAAAACAAACCAAAAACAAACCACAAACAAACCAAAACAAACGAAAAATAACAAACAACAAATTAAACAACCCCCCGCCCCATACGCGACCCACCTCCATCTCACCTTCCCACCCTCATTTACTCATGTACATTTGTATTCGCATGATGAGCAGCATACGTATAAGCAAGGGATATATGTGCTATTTACTATACTTACGGGTTGTTTGGATTGCTTTTGGGTTATTCTTGGTTTGTTAGGTTTGTTTTTGTGTTTTTTTTATCGTTCTTGGTTTGTTTTTGGTTTGTTTGGTTCGTTTTTGGGTTGTTTTTGGGCTGGTGTGTGGGGGGTGCATTGGGTCGCAGCGAGCCTGCTCCTACGTGTACTGTTCACCATACACTAATATAAGTATTTCATGTTTGATTTATGGAATTTCTTTTGTTAATAACTTTTTAACAAGCAATGAGCGACGGATAAAACTTTTTGTATGTTACTCAGGGGGTATTCTTAACAACACATGTGAAGGACAAGATGATTGGGACTGGCTGGTATAAGAAAAATAGCTGTATGAATTATTAACTTTTTTTGTTAATAACTTTTTAATAAACAACGTCCCCTAATTTTGTCAGAGGAAAAAGTTGTTTCGCGTGCGAAAACGCGTCGGATGGGCCCATCACGAAAGGAATCGGAGGGGGTCCCCTAAACCCGATCTTTACCTCATTATTTATTACACGCTGATCGGCTGTATTTTTTAACTGGGATATCTTCATAGTTATTTATTGATCCTGGAATAATCAATGCACAATCTCCTCACCTATTGTACTTTAAATTTCGTTAAATATAAATCACATTGGTTTTTTTTGTAACCCTTATGAAACTATGTCATTTCTTTTTGTTAGTATATTATAAAGTCGATATAATGCTATTCTATGTCCTTACTTTTACAGATTGGCAGTAATTAAGAGTTTCATAAAATTGGTATAATAACGTTGACGCGTGATTAGACTCAATTACACTGAAGGGTCATGTGTATATTGACCGTAGGTGCCTAGCTTCAGCAAGGTTCCACGTACAGTTTATTTCTTGATCACTTCATTCGGACCAGTTTGCGACCGCAGCGACACCTTTTTTACTGAATTTTTGATGCCGCTTCAGAGTACGAAGATCGGACTCCTTTACTCTAGGCTCCATGGGCCGAGGTCTCGTACTGGCTTTTGCCTAATTATTCAATGCCCTTTTCTCAAGCACTATTTAGTATAGAGAACATTAGTGAATCCTCGATTATCGTGTATTTTTTGGCGAAATGTAATGTTTTTAGTACGATCTGATAATCAGGATTATTACCGTCGATGTTCGTGCATGGACAGAATCAACTGCGCCAATTGGATACAGATGGAGTGCATTATTGCCATAAGGATATGGTGAACCTATATGACGTGCCATGTTTAACCTCAAAATCAGAAAAATATTACCCGCCACTCTACGGCTAAATATAGACTTCGAACAATAAACTATTACTTATAACATCAATCTATCATATGACATAATGTTACATTTATAAATTGTTTATTTTTCAGCAATTATGCAATTTCAGTCGCGCCTCTTGTCATTTACACGACACAAATAAAACAATTTGTTATCTTTCGCGTGGGGGGAAAATCTCATACCCCTCGGACCGAACATCGTCCATGTTCTCCCGATTTTTATTTATGATATTGTTGCTGTAATAAGACAACAACTGTCAATTGTCATTAAATCGTGACCCATTCGCATCACCGGGCATCGACTGGGAGAAAGTGGTTTGATACTTGGCCGTGAGAGGTCAGGTTGCTAAATGGTAATTCCCAATAGTCCCGTTAAATTACTTTCAAAATGTATGTTTGCCGGGACATATTACCTATCGTTTTCCTTCATCGTCTACGCAATACCTGAAATATCCATGAACCCTCAAAATTTCCCGTCTAAGATTTGAGGCGTCATAAGTTCTAAACGAAAATTAATTTTGCGCTCCGAGGTTCTGTATTTTTTCCGTTTTTTCCGTCCTTATCGCGAAAAATTTACATATCTGGCCGATTCTTTCACGCTAGGCAATCTGGCATCTTATCAATTCAAATTCCATTTGTGGCAAATATCAAGGTGCCTTTTTTTATCATCCGTTATTCCGGACCCCAACGATTAAAAAAATACTCCTTTTTATTTTCCGTCCGGGCTCTCACGAAAGAATCATCCGGATATCTAAACTTTTCGCGATTGTAGTGGGGAAACCGTTTTTTTTTCGGCATTCGTCGTTGAAGATGGTTTTTTTGACACAAGCTGTAAATACTACAACAATTTTCCGCGCAGAGTCATACAGAATATACAATTTTCGATGATATTCAAAAGAAATTCACTTTTATCTACGAACCAGCGGTTGGCAAAGGACAAACCATCAATTGCAGAACTTCGAAGCCAAAAATGGTTTCTTGATTATAACTATTGACGCCGAGACGTAAGAGAGGCAAACTTCAGAGTTTTGTTATTTTAGTTATTACGGAGGGATAACGAAGAGATTCCATGCACCAATTTCCCGGCCTTGGAGTGCCAATTTGACAGGATTATTATTAAGGGTGCGACTTCGTGTATATGTACGAGGCTTCCGGTGATCCTAGCTTTAATATCTTCCGTATATTTATAATTCTCTCTATTTGAGTTCGAACATCGATGAATAAAATGTCATTTGACGGGTAGGCACCACTATTTCATAAAATTAATTTACGACCACTTTCTGTGTAAATACATGACTTTTTACAAAGTTAAAATAGAAGTCTTCTATTCGGATTCGAAAATCGATTCATAAGATGTCATTCTGCACGATATATTCCGAGAACATAGTAAGTTCTCTTCCGTTTTTTTAAGATCGATTTCTGAGTACCCTATGCTGTCTCACAGCTGTGTGGAACGACACAAAATCGAATTCTCACATTACCTGCTGTACAATACACCGATAAATCATTTTGTCACGTACATTCTGCTTGTCTCTGATTCGCAGGACTGAAGACCATCATAAACGCGTTGCTGCACAGTTTCAAACAACTCGCCGAGGTCATGACATTGACGATATTTTGCCTCATGGTATTCGCTCTATTCGCGCTTCAAGTTTACATGGGCGAGTTAAGGAACAAGTGCGTGAAACACCAGGAGCCGAATGGTACTCAGGTCGACTGGAGGGAGTGAGTATACTCGTTTTGTGTATTTTATTTCACGGTTTTTAACGATCATTTTCCCTACGAGTGCCATTACATTAAATACATTTTTGTCGCGGCGCTTGCCTCATCGGAACAAATATATTTTCGTATTCTTCCACGTGGATATCGCGATTTCTGAACGTAAATACAGTCAATGTTATTTTGATAGACGTGAATTGTTTTTTTTTGCGTAGTTTCATTTGGACACAGCGCAGCGAAAGGCCTGGCCTGTCTTGAAAAAGCCGTAAGATCGTTTTATCCTCCTTCGTTGTTGTCACACGGGCTAGCCCCCTTACCGACAGATGGTCTACATATCTAACCTCCAAAGTCTTAACGAATGCCTCTGACTTCCGCAAATATTTTGCAGCCGCTTTGTACGTCAGTTTCGGTCCTCTCGCCCGATTTACTCGAAACACCGTCTCCTATCGCTTCAGAAATTTTGCACTCATCGTAAAGATAACGAATACATTGTTATCCACAACATAACGTGACGGCAACTATATATTGTGGAAAAGAGCCCGAAACAGAGATTAAAACGGATAACGACAGATGGCACTGCGGCGGCTCCTTACCAAATGACGACGATTACTTTCGTATCGAACACACTGTTTAAACCTCGTTCGATGGACGATCAAGTACAACGCGCGGAACATAATAACGACGGAAGAATTGATTGAAACGTTTGGAATAAGCACAGGTCATGCCGTGAATCTAACCTCTCGACGCGACGACAGAAATAGTGGTTCTATGGAGGCTTTACTAACTACTCTGCCCCCTCCGCCCTAATACCGCGGAACACCGGTTGCACGAGAGCTTAATAAAAGCCCGCGCTCTTGGCTCACTGCGCGTCCGTTCTCTCCGGTTGGTTCTCTCGGTCTGCTTCCTTCGACCCTTTGCAAATCACAACGCAGAACAAAGCTGGCGAATCCCGGACGGGACAATGGACATTTTTTTTTTACACCACTGAACGATTCGAGCGTGATTCAAATCCGTGAAAATCCCAGTATCAAAACGCGACAAACCATTGAATTCCCCCGACGCAACACATAAACGAGATGTCCACATTTTCGGAGCGTGAGAAAAAAGACATATATTTTACGTCTTTTCGTTTCGATACGACTACAATAATATTATATTTTTTTCTTTTTTTCACTTGATCCTATAGTTCTACGTTCAAATAAACCATTTTCTTTATAAATTCCTCGCGGTTTTTGCTTCCTAGTGGAGGAAGCTTTGTTGACGTGAAAAAAAATGTTCTATCGAGAATTTCATTACTTTAGTAAATTTTTTACAGTCATTTCGAAGCGTTCCTCGCTCTTCCTTGCTCTTGCGATTGGTCAGAGGGTAAACATTGAAAAAAATTAATATTCAAGCTCAACAAGGACATTATCGACGTTGTGCTTTCGAGATTGCGACAACAATACATTGTTGATTGGAACGGTTGATTTGAAAACGTCTGAACGACCATTTGTCGAGTACGAGTACGACTAAGGGGGTCTCGTCAAGCGAGGAGTTCGCGCGTCGTACGTACTTTTCACTGCAGTCTCCTTTGTTCCCGACAATTAATCGCCACTTAAATGCCTCTTGCGGCAGCTTGCTCAACCTCCTCGTGTCTTAACTCTCCTCGTGGCTCAATGCCCGTGCAAACCGCCGAGATCCCGAGACCGAGAGTTGTGAATAACTTACGGTGTGTGAGCTTTTGGTCGTTCACGAATGGAAAGCACGATGGCGTGCCTGTGGGTATAGGGGAGAAGAGGTTAAGGCGAATCTCCTATCCGAACACTTTGCACGTTTCTGATGGAAAAAAAATTGTTTAGTATGCTTCAAGTACAGTTCAAAGTTTCAAGTGCACTCTGCCACATTTATTACCAAACAATAGAAGATTTTGGAATAAAATGATCGACTGACTTTATTTAAATGTGAATTCACCCTTACTCTGACATACCCTTGGCAAAATGTGCCATTGTGTACTCAATGGTAGTCAAAGGCTACCATATACTTTCAATGTGAATTGTATGGGAAAGTCAAGGGAAAACTTTTAATGGCAACAAACTGAATGGAAAAACAATGGTAAGCTCGAATGGCAATTTCTTTCTATAGAAGCCGAATGGAAAGTCAGTGGCAAGCTGGCATGGCAGTTTCTTTCTATAGAAACTGACTAAAAATGTCAATGGATTACGAAGGGTTAAATTTGTATAGCATTTGTTACTCCATTGGCCAATATCGCCCAGTGGGAATTCCAATGGGAATATGAGCTAATGGAAAAGTGTGCGTAAGGGAAGATGTGTATGATATTCATTGTCACTTTCATCTCAATGATGTATCATAATAAATGTTCATACAATATATATTTATATCTTATATCTATAAGATGACATTAATAATAATATTTTGAGTATGTTTCCAACTGATTTCAATATTCTACGGCGTATGTGATGTATGTAAGCATCGAAAACACGCCCTTTTGACTTTAATCACGACAGATATATTGTGTATAACACATTAACGGGACATGTTGCCATTAAGTGCGTTAAGGCCTTTCATACGTCCAGCGGTACCGAAAACGTACCAAAAGAAAAACTGTTTTTAGGAGGGATAGAAATAGAAAATGATAAAAAAATTCTTACACATTGTTTATTACTGTGTTAAGTTTGTAAAAAAATTTATTTCAATTTTTTTTTTCAAAAATTACAACATGAAAAATCACATTTTTTGAAGCACTGTAAAAAAAAAGTTGCTTCACGGTCGGCAGTATTTCTTCCTCAAATGTCGACGGATCTGCAAAATGTAAAGAAATTCTTGTAAAATAAGGTAGTAGTTATAGTCTGTCGAGCCGGATTTTTGAAATTCGACAAATTAAACAATTTACGGTAATTTAAAAAAAAATGTTAAGTTTGTGTCAAAAAAGTCACACTTTAATTGTTTTTATAAAATTTTCTAATTATAATTAAAAAAATCCGGCTCGACAGACTATAGAAAAAAACAATTTCGAATATTTAAAAAAAAAAATTATCAAAAAATATTAAAAACCGTACGAGTTATCATGCCGACCGTGTCATAAATAGTAGTTTCGAGAAAAACGCGTTTAAAGTTTCAAGCGCGTTTCGCTGGAAGTCGCGCGCGGCTGGAGCAAGAACTTTATGAATTTTTTAAATTTATTTAGTTAACTTACGTCTAATCTCCCATTCCAGCTTCATATTGTACGCCTTCCTTGTCAGTAAAAAATTGTTGTTTATTTTTTTCTAATCGACGAATTGTTCTGGCCTCTTTTGTTGCTTTGGTAGCGTTGATTCGAGCGTGTTTCACATTATCAGGCAGTCACATTATCTACAATAACTTTTGAACTATGGGGAATTTTTACAATCAGCTTACACAGAAATACGCCTAAGACTATAAGGAATAATAATCTGTAAACAAAAAAAAATCGATTTTTTGAAAATTCTCGACGTATGTAAGGCCTTAAAGGCATTGAATTTTCATTGCACGGTTGTATCAGGCACAAAAGCTGTGAAGGCATTTTTTTTTCTGGGCGATGGGCAATATACGCGGTCTGTTCAAAAAGTATCGCGAATTTTGAATTCCCGCGGGCTACGTATACTCGATTTTCGATTATTTGTGGCGTTAGGTTGGTACTCATGTCCCTCACTTATGCTGAAAAAATCGGTCATTTTGAATGTTTAGTTAATTGTTGACAGCTGTTTTGGTTAGACGTGTTTTGGCTTGTCTTCGATTTTTGCCTATTCCAAAAAAGCAGCATCCATTGCGATGATTGAGCTTTCGTTTCCACGTCATAACCATAAACTCATGATTCGTCACCAGTTATGACCCTCTGAAGCAAATTTGGGTCGTCGCGGACCGAGTCCAACAGCTCCTTAGCAATGTTAACGCGACACTGTTTTTGTTCAAAATTGAGCTATTTTGGCACGAATTTCGCGGTGACCCGTCTCATGCCCAAATCATTGGTAAAAATCGAATAGCACGAGCCAATCGATATGTTTAGTTCCTCAGCAACTTCTCTAACGGTGATTCGACGATTGGCCAATATTAATTTCTTCACTTCATCAATGTTTTCGTCTGTTGTTGATGTGCTCGGGCGTCCGGGACGCATTTCGTTGTTCGCATCTTCTCGGCCCTCTGCAAACATTTTGTACAGTCAACATTCGGAATGCGTCCGCCCACTTAATTTAGTTTATCACACAAAATTTGATACAGATTCTTTGATCCATTTCTGGAATAGGCAAAAATCGAAGACAAGCCAAAACACGTCTAGCCAAAACAGCTGTCAATAATTAACTAAACATTCAAAATGGCCGATTTTTTCAGCACAAGTGAGGGACACGAGTACCAACCTAACGCAACAAAAAAATCGAAAATCGAATATACGTAGCCCGCGGAAATTCAAAATTCGCGATACTTTTTGAACTGACCTCGTATTGTGTATAACACATTAACGAGACATGTTGGCATTAAGTGCGCTGAACTTTCATTGCACGGTTGTATCAGGCACAAAAGCTGTGAAGGCATTTTTTTTCTGGGCGACGGTTTTGAATGAACAAAAATAAAAATTTTACTATTTAATTGCCCATAGGCACCACCAATGGCAATGCCATTGGAGTTTTTAATGAACCTTTGTCTTTGGGAAAAATTCCAAAGTGGTGTTGCCAAGGTTAAAATTTTACCATTCAATTTCCCATAGGCACCACCAATGGCAATGCCATTGGAATTTTTAATGGACTTTTTGTATTAAATATTACCATAAATAAAATATCATCATTCACTTTCCCATAGCCATAGGCAATGGCAATGCTTTTGGAGTTTTCGATGGACTTGTTGTCTGTGGGAAAGATGCCAAGGCATTCTTGCCAAGGATAAAAAATTACCATTCATTTTCCCATAAGCTCACCCAATGGCAATACCATTTCGGTTTTGAATGATTCTTTTGTTTTCGGGAAAAATGCCAAGGCATTTTTGCCATGGATCAAATTTGACCATTCAATTTCCCACAGGCACCATTAGTAGCAATGCCGTTGGTGTTTTTAATGGACTTTTTGTTTTTGAAAAAAATGTCAAGGCATTTTTGCTACTATTTAAAATAAAGATTCATAGGATAAATGTATTAATCAAATGCAATGATCAAATAGCTAGGTAAATAAGTTCGTTTCATTATTAACAATGAGACAAAACGTGTTCCATCTCCTCGTCAATTGGACGGCGCTTGTATATTAATTTTTTCGCCATAAGTGCGAATGATCCGATTGGCGATGACTCCCATTACACTTATTCGCTCTGTAGGCGATTTTCATTATCAACACACCCGTACACAAATCAAATACAGTTTCTTGTTTGGGAAATCTGGGTGGTCTGTATATATCTGAGTTAGTAACCCACACCTACGAGCTTCCAAAGTCCGAGGGCTTGATATTCATGAGATAACCTCGCAACCGTAACGGTTACTTGAGTTACCGGCGTTTCCATCATGAACAAGGAGATGACGGTTACATTCCATGTCCCGACCCCCCCGCCCCACTCAACGCCCGTCTACACTCATTCACGCTAACCGCTGAGGGATTAATGCTCTGCGAGGCATCAGAAGCACACACTCCTGCGTTAAATTAACGGGCTCTCTAAATTATCTCGACAACCACGATTTTCACTAGTCCACGAAAATTCGTAACTCGCGCAATTTATTCTCCATTTTCCGGAAAAAAAAGTTGCTTAGTAGTTGTTGAGCAAGATTTATGCATTTGTTTTTGTAATTTTTAATATTACTTTTCGTATACCGAAATATTCTGACGAGATTCTCGCGAGCCGTGATAAAGAAATTTTTCTGGATCATCATAAATAAACGTTCGTCTGAATCGTTTCATTTTATCAGAGCCATCGCGGCTACCGTCTTTCGTTTATATTTAGATACCAATTTCCGGGGTGTGACCATCCATCACTGGTCGCACGAACTCGTTGAACTTCTCACTTTCATATATAAGCTGTAGGGGCAAACAAACGGTCAAGCCATATCTGTCTGATAACCTGCACGCGGCGACCCCAGTCCCTATACAAATCGATCTTTATCCATAATGTACTTAAACGTATCGCGTTTTCGTGAGCGGGAAAACTAAAGTTTTTCTCTCTCCAATAAATGATTTTATTTATTTATGCATGGTACTTGAATTTGTTTGCCTGTTGTGCCGTTGGGTAGGATGCTGAGGAGAGTTAGTACCGGACTCGAAGAAAGCGTGGAATAATTTGGCTTTCCATTCTTGAAAAACACTTTTGTTTAAACAAATAAAATTAATTTGTTTTTGGAGTGAGCTCAGATTTGTTGGCAGGGTTAGACCCTGCCAACAAATTTAATTATTGATAAATGTGTTATATATAAATAGTAGTATTTATACATACAGTAGAACCTCACAAAATACCCCTTAGCAAAATGTACCATTCATTGCCATTAAGAAATGCCATTGAATTTCCATCGCTTCAGAGGCAATGGGAATGAAGGCAGTTTTACCAAGGATAAAAACTCCATTGAAAATCATATTGGCACTGCCATTGCTTGTGCCTATGGAAAATGAATGGCAAAAAGTTCATTCAAAATTTCAATGATATTGCCATTGCTGGTGCCTATGGGAAAATCAATGATATTATTTTATTTTTGGCACAAATTTCTTGACATTTTTTTCCAAACACAAAAAGTCCATTAAAAACACCAATGGCATTGTCATTGGATTGTGCTCGTGGGAAAATGAATGTTAATACGGTTATCCTTGGGAAAATAAAAAATGGCTTCACTGCTTTTTTGCCTACGGTCGATGGAAATTCAATAGCTTTTTTTGTGACTCGAGTGAAAAGGATGTATCTTCCATGCTTATAATTTTTCGATTAGCCGATTCCCATTGGAATTTTCCCTGGATGACATTGGCCAATGGTGAAAAAAATTCCATTCAAATGTTACCCTTCATAATCAATTGGAATTTGCATTCAGTTTGTATGGAAAGAAATTATTCGGTTTATATGGAAAGAAATTGTCATTCGAGCTCGCCATTGTTTTTCCATTCGATTTGCATAGAAAAAAATTGCCAGTCGAGCTAGTCATTGACCTTCCATTGGGCTTGCTGTCATTAAAAGCTTTCCTTTGACTTTCCCATACAGATCGCATTGAAAGTCGATGGTAATCGACCCATTAACACATTAACTGACATGAGTACTTAATGACACATTTTACTAAGGGATGTTCCACTTTTAGGCTACGTTTTTCATAATTAAGAGATGCGAGGATCCATCAAAATGTCTAGCTGCCGTTGATAAGGGTCTGAGGGTCTTCAATTTTTATTTGAGCATCAAATTAACTCCCAAACGACGAAAAAAAAAATATTAAGGGTAATGCTGATTTTCTTTGATTCATTTCAATACGATTGATACTTCCTCAGTACACTGAGTACCTTATACCAATAACGGTACAGTCCCAAATTCGTTGCCCCTTTCTCTTCAATTGTCAACTTTGTGTCTGCTAATAATTGACGATTGAGCCAATGCTCGACTCGAAAGGTTCGTAAAATAAAAACGGAAATGGGGAATGAAAAAACTCGAGTTTTTTTATGGCGTCAGATGTCGTAGATAGGCTTTCGCGATGGTTAGAAGCAATGGTCTGAGCTAGTGGTTGTTGTGCCTGTTAGCTGTCTTGCAAGTAACGAGAGCGAGAAGTAGTAACATTTTCGAAGCAAAAGGTTCAACTTAAGAGAGTGTGTGTGTGAGAGAGAGAGAGAGAGAGAGAGAGAGAGAGAGAGAGAGAGCGCGATACTTAACGGATTCCTTCATTGCCAACAGGTGGACTTGGAACTCATCCAACTGGGCGTTCAACGAGGACGAGGAGCCCATCATATGCGGCAACGTAACCGGAGCCAGGTTAGAGGCATCTTCAACTCTTTTTTACCTACTAACTGAACCCCAAGAGCTCTTGCTTCCATTTTCTCTGAGCCCCGGAAAATCCAACGACCTCGACGAAATAAAATGGATGGATCAACATCTCTTTTACTTCTGTTCCTCGTCGTAAGGACTAATGGAATACTCCTCATCTCGTGTGCAAGAACTTTCGAAAGTTCTTGCTTCGAGCATACGTACATCATTACAAATATACAGGAACGCACACTCTTCGTTCCTATTTTTATTTCCACAAACAGTTGCCAGCACGATTGTCAGCTTGAAGAAATCGCCTCAGCAATATACGAACTTTCAGTAACATCCACATAATGTCCATGTGTATACGGTCTTCTCACTGACACTGTACATGTATAATGTGTATACTTTATTAAATACTCCGGCAGTAAGTAGTAGACGGTTGGAAGAGTCCAAGGACTTGAACTATTAGATGGCGGCTTTGTGCCACTTTGTTCGAAACCTGTTGGGAAGCTACTCGGTATGGCACGAAGGTTGAAGAGTTTCAATGTCAAGCTCTACCAGTATTTGTACACACAGAAGTCCCCCCCCCCCATGCCGAAGGTGGCTCCTATGTATACAAATGTGCCCCCCCCCGACCCCTGCCCCTTATCGATCTCGCGAAGCACATGTTTTTTTCACGGAATAACTACTTTAACGTCACACGGCTCAACGAACTGCACACAGTCCCCTTGCCCGAAAGACAATATGCCTGTGGTTCGAGACCACTCAACGTATGCCCTCTGTTTCATAACAACTTTTTCCCCCGCTTTTGATTTCAGCGCCCGCCATTCTTACCGATCTTCTTCGCGTATTTTTGAACGCCCCAAGCGTCTTTTTACGCTTCCAAGCGTATTTTTTAACGGCCCAAGCGACTTTTTACGCTTCCAAGCGTATTTTTGCATAATTGAAATATTTTTGAAGTTGAAAATCCCATCTGTGAAAGTTCCGACGGTGTAAAACTCTGAATTCCAATATTACGAATTACAGGTTACCGTATAGTTTATTCTGACGAAAGTGTACATAATTGACGGCAAATAACACATTTAATAGACATTTAATATCATATAGTAAATACTTTTTGTAAACAGTACGCGAAAGACAAAATAATTTATCGAACGGTCAGTAATACTATTTGAAAAATTCCGAACAACTCATGTTTACAGATCCACAAAGTTCCGGAAAATTAGACGGACGAACCACAAACTATCGGCAAGTTCAAGCATAATAAAAATGAAGAAAAGATTTATCAGCTTCACGAAGATTTCGGACTCCGAAAATCACAGCCTTGACGATGCAGTATTCCGAAAATTAAAGTTTAGAAGGATCAAGATTTCGAAAACGAACGGAATCGAATTCTTTCTCTGTCGGATTTATACACTACCTTTTACCTTTTAACCTTTATGGACCTTCAAATTCTAATATATTTCACTTCGATACTCTTTTTTTCTGAACCTTTTTGCGTATAAAACTTGACCATTCGGGAACTCGGTTTTACAAAACCACAATTTTTCGGAACTCTACGTTTTCTAATTATGAAAATAAGGTTTTTTTTTATGTAGTTGGGTTTTGATGTTCGGTACTTTTTCAGTCGGTCCCGCAATTATTCTTATCATTTAATTCTTGGTGTATAACTATTCTTGGCAATGACATTTCTGTTTTAAAAATGTTGGACATTCGAATTGCCAAAACCTTTTAGTATCCTCGCACATAAATTCGGAGTTTTAGACCTTCGGAGCTTTCACAGTTCGGAATTTCAATCCCGCCCCCATGCATCTGAAGCGTTCATGGTAAAGTGAATATCTCAGAGCTCGCCCATGCCTCATTAAAATTGTTGTTAATTTGAATAAAGGGCGATGAGATTTTGGGTAAAATATTTTTTGTACTGCTCGTATATATAACATATCCATTGCTATTTTCAAATTAATTTTGTTACATTTATATTTTTTTAATTCTTTATGTCGTCTAGTTTGAAGCAAGCGTCCCAGAAGTGAGGTTAGAATTCACTTTTTTTTATGTTTGAAGGTTAAACATAGGTTAGCCAGCACAAACAGTGATAACCTCTGTATACACATGTAAAGCGGTGACCCTAAGGCGTCACCACGTTGGATATCGTCAACTTGTAGGCCGAATAAATTAGTTAAATACTCTGTTACTATAAATCGAAGCTCAAAGGACTCGATAAAACGTGATCCTTGATCGATTTTTAGGCACTGCAACGAGAGTTACACGTGTCTTTGCGTCGGACCGAATCCTAACCACGGTTACACGAACTTCGACAACTTCCTGTGGTCGATGCTCACAACCTTTCAGCTCATTACTCTCGATTATTGGGAGGACGTCTATAACAAGGTTAGTTTAAGAGTTAAATGAGCCGTTTTCACGTATTTGTTATGTACCATTGAAATTTGTCGAGTCCCATTAAAATTGTAACGCTAAATGGGGTTAGTTTTTTCTTGCCGAGTTGCGGACTCGTTGAAATACATTGCGATTACCGGAGAACGATTTTAACCTCCGGTAATGTTCGACGATGGTCTATTCGCACAAAGTAAAATGTAGACGTTGAAGGGTTGAACTATTTTCTTTTCTTATTTATTTTCTTGTATTTATTCGCATAAAGGTTACAAGGACGTTTTACAAAAAGGGAACTGCAGTCAAACAACTTTATAATCGATCGGGCGAGGTCTGTTTTTATTCGATTACGGCCGCCATTTTAGGTGGCACGCCATTTTGTATCGCGATCATCACGAGATACCGCGTAAACGTACAGTCATGAAACTTCGTGTAAATTAAATTGAACGAAGAATCCAAATGGCGGAGTTGGTTCGGCCAAGTGAAGAAAATGATACGGATTTTATGGAAATTGATATGTGAGGGTTTTTAATGTCCCGTATTTCGAATTCAAGGTGAAAATTTCTAAATTCAAAATGAGGGTGTCAATATAATGGTGACAGTAGAAAGGACCAACCTTTGAGAACAATGAAGATGAGCTGACTATAGATATCGCTGATGATGAATTCAAAATTAACGTCTCGATGTTTGGGATTGGATCGTGTCAATATGGCTGACAAAATTTAAAAAAAATCGACCGAATTTTAACCCTACATACAACGGTAAACATCGGTCACACGTACCCACAGCATTTTCCACCGCTCATAAAACGTTAACTCATTCCTAAATTCACTTTTTGACCATCCTTGCATTTAGGTTACAATCTGACGTTTCGATTTCACCCCCATTAAAGTATTGTTGGAGTCTGCAGTCTGGAGGTACAGTGTGTTACATCGGTTGGGTACTCGTGATCTATGTTTACGGTAGTAAGGGCGAAAAAATATGTGTACCGTTCTGGGGGTTAATAAAAATTCGCGCCTTGGCGTTATTGAGATAGCTAATTACCAATGCAAAGTAAATATATTGAAATTAAAAATGGCTGATTACCAAAACACAAAACATTATCCCATTTTCGTTATGAAAACTGGCACTTAAAAGTTTTTCCAAGCAGTTTGGTAATTAGCTTAATAACTTTTAATGTCGAGACGACAGAACCGACGAAAAGACGAAAAATTTTTGATTTTGCTGAAACTCGATACTCGCGGGTTATCGAGGCTGTGCTCGAATTTGCAGATAAAAATTTCGCAGAAGACGAGTCGTGCAATGATCGGATTTTAACGAAAATTGATATCTGCTTTTATCGGATCGTGAATATTGAATTCAGTGCAAATAAATTTACTAGTTATCTAATGTCTAATTATTTTCAATTTTTATTTTGGTTAAGAGATATTGTCGGGAGCATTTAGTGACACAGGATAAGTCAGATCTGCAATTCGAGTTGAAAATTGTAGAGCCGTATTTACAACAACGTCTCCAGCATTGAAATTATGAATTATAACAACTGGATGAAATTCCAATCATATATACGATAATGTTCATCAAGAACGAATATTATTGTATGATCTTAAAATATCTTAAAATGTACAGGTGTTGTCGGCGTGCGGACCTATCAGCGTCTCGTTCTTCACGGTGGTCGTGTTTTTTGGGTCATTTTACCTGATAAATCTAATGCTCGCCGTCGTTGCACTTAGCTACGAGGAGGAGGCTGAAATTACGAACGAGGTGAGTTGAAGAGTTTATTTATTCGAAAGACAGTAATTTAAACAAAGAACCTGTCGAATCTTTCTCTCCATCTTCCTCTCTCTCCTTCTCTCTCTTTCTCTCTCTATCTTCTCTCTCTCTCTAACTCGTGCTATCATCTTCGCAATTTCCCTGTCGTCACTTTTGTAAACTTTCATGAAATTGTAAAGAGGAATTATGAGAATGAGCAAATAATGAGTGAATAAAAAATACGTTAACGTTCAGGACAATGCATAATGTTTAAAAGTTGTTTGATGCAAAACAAAAGGAAGAAAAATGATCGTCAATATATATCTCGTCGACGGACGAGTCATATACTCGATTAATTCTTTTACAGTAATGTTTCATTAATGCGAACGTTTTTTGAATATTCTCCGTTGAAAAAGAGCCAAAGTCAGTTAAGAAGTTAACAGTGCCAGGGGAACAGATTGAGAATGTTACAGCTGAATGATCGAATTGTAGAATAAACAAAATGGCCGTTCAAAATGGTGTTTAATATTATTTTTATTCTCACTAGTAAAGACATTGTATATTCATACTTTTATTTCACTTTAATCAACAAGATGTATTCTTGAACGCTTAGCGGCAGTTTAATTTCCCGAAATACTCGTTATAATCACAAAAACGATATTACACTTGGACTATAAACGTTCTCAAATGTCGTCGGTTAACCTCAATGTCGATAAAGACCATTACACCAGCGATGACAACGCCACCATCCGGTAATCTGTTCGTCAAATGATACTAAATCACGCTGTATTAGTCTATGCAACACGATCGATATATATTGCGGTGTTTCGAAATAAAAATTTTTAATTTCGTATTCCGGTCCGACAATTCGTCTGTTAAAAGCATGTGTAAGGCGATGAGAAACTTCAGTAGCGTCGGTATAGTAGGGACCATTAAAATCAGGATAATATTCAAGCCACACGCACCAAATATGCAAGTTTATCGTGCTAGAAGCGATTTACTACATATTTTGGCATTGCAACCTGTAATTGGCCGGGTGGAACGTCAAAAAATCTTGAAAATTGTCTGTGAATTGAAAATTGAATAAGGAAAATTTCGCATTCGGATCTGCAAGTAGCGTCAGCGGAATATAAACGAACTAAATCAAAAAGCTTTTCCACGATTACTGTGCATTTTTTTAACACATACCACGTCGTTAATTTTGCACATACAGAAACAAACGAAGGTTTGTCATTTAGGATTTCTATCCGTCTCTGTTGTAATGGTAAAAATGTACGGAATGACGCCATACGACAATAATTATAGGAATTTTTGCTTAGACCTCTTCGTTTTTCGCTGGGAATTTACATTTCTATTTTGAATTTCAACATTTTCTCCAGAATTATATGACCACAATTTCAAAATCATTCGGTTCGATAGTTAAGGAATGCCGTTTCGGCAAAAATATCAATGCATTTTTTCGGGGATACAGAGTCGGTAAAACAGATTTTTCACATGCTCTTAAGGTATAATAAAAAAAATTGTGAAAGTGCGGAGGTCTAAAAACAAATTCTAAGAGGTGTCTGTATCAAGTCCATCATGTGGACGAGGGAACTTTTTGTTTTGATGGTCCACAGTTACCCTTCCCAAATTGAAATTATCCACGTTATTAAATATCGTTAATTGGTTGTATATATGAAAAAAAATAATATTTCAGAATACGACGTGCTCGATAAAAAGGAAATTCTAGATTGTGCCTTTCACCTACTCGAAATTTATAACATAAAAAAGTCTCATTCGTGTGATACACGTTACACTCGATTAATACCACTTAGAAATGATTGTTGTACCGCTTCTTTCACGACGTTCGCTATACAACAATTTTTTTTAACCGGTAATGACAAAAATGTCGCAACACCCTTATATATATGTGTATATATATAATATATATACACACACACAAATATATCACAGCGTTGCATCACTACAAAATTAAGTGGTAGGTATTCATAAATTTATATACTGCGTCGCTAACGATGTTACGCTTTCTCGACGGCCTCGTTAGAAAGTAAAATAAAAATCCTTAAATTATAACCTCTGACAAGCTTAAAACAGAAATGATTTTAATTCGTATCGGGGAAAATGAAAACAACGATAAGTTCATCGTAACGACTAATTTATTAGTAGCGTTTCCTAGCGTTCTTTTTTTTTCTGCAAAGTCTTTCTGTATCCATAAAAATGGCGCTTCGCATTTTTTGAATTTTGTAAACACGCTGCTACATTTGTGCACTATCTATGTCTCATTTGTTAGGAACATCCGAAGAAGCGAAAAAAAGGAAGTTCACCAGAAAAACAAATGTATGAAAGCAACAAAGGTCGACACATAATTATCATAAGCTGTATCCATGAGAACTAGCATTTCGTCATTTGGACAAAAACTCTGGATTAATTAAAAAACAAAATTTAATTAAACATCTCCGGAAACAGAGGTTTCCGCAACTGTTACGAATAACCACATTCAAATGTGCAACAGACCATTTTTTACGGTGATAACCACGGAAATTAATACGCAACAGTGATTCCACAAAATACATTCAATGCGTACATTTTTACTTATTAACGTCGACGACAATATTTAAAAATTCTCAAACAGTAAAAAAAAGTACGTATCAATTTTCACGGCGTTATCAACGTTCGTAGAGTCGAAGGACATTTTTTTATTCAACTCCACTGTGTCGAAAAGAATGTAATGAAATGCAACAAGGATTACATTTAAGCTCTTGCCAAGCTGTGCAGGTTGAAACTTTGTCGAGTCGCAACATCGCTTAATGTTACGGTTATTGCATGAGACATGCAGCTCACGTTGCTCCGCCGATCTCTTGTACAGCACGAAGAAAGTTTCGACACGAGTTTTATATAAATATATAAACATCGCGTTTAATTATCCATCGCGCTTACTACTAAAAACTTCTTTTATTCATCTCTGTACTTATCGTTAGTCTTCACGATGTCTATAACACAATCTCTTAGTGCTTTCTCTCTCTCTCTCTTTCTCTCTCTCACTCTCTGTATCTTTTTTCTTTCATTAATGAACTTGAATTGGAGAATTTATCGTGCTCGCTTTTGTTCAACAGGAGCGAAAAAAAGACTTGACCGACCATCGTGAGGACTCGACGTTTAGTTTCGACCCGACCAAGATCAACATCAAGACCCTCACGAAGGATAAGCAGAAGAAGATAGACGCGCGGAAGGGCGTACTCTTGAGCAGCTACACAAGAAAGAAAACGAGAAGAAGAAAACGCGGGAGAAGCATGGCTGGACATGAGAAAAATGGTGGAGCACGGAGCAGGTCATTATTTATGTATTCTTTTTCGTCATTATTTATACACGATATCTCAATTGTTTTCTACTTTCATCATTGATTGACCATTTTATCAATGGATCTGAAAATGGCGTAGATAAAAAAAGCCATCTTTTTCTGTAGGAAAGAACCGTGATTCTTAGCTCTCACTTCTCCCTTTAACCGGAAGTCGGTTCAGTCAGGAATTCTCATTCGCCATTTTGGTACCCAGGTCCGTTAAAAAAGTAACGCGAATTTTGAATTTCCGCGGGCTACGTATATTCGATTTTCGATTCTTTCGTGGCGTTAGGTTGATACTCATGTTCCTCACTTATGCTGAAAAAATCAGCCATTTTGAATGTTTAGTTAATTGTTGACAGCTGTTTTGGTTAGACGTGTTTTGGCTTGTCTTCGATTTTTGCCTATTCCAAAAAAGCAGCTTCCATTGCGATGATTGAGCTTTGGTTTCCACGTCATAACCATAAACCCATGATTCGTCACCAGTTGTGACCCTCTGGAGCAAATTTGGGTCGTCGCGGACCGAGTCCAACAGCTCCTTAGCAACGTTAAGGGAGGGGTAAGGGTTTCAGCGTTTAAAAAAAAACACTTTTTTTGCGATTTTTTTTCTCAAATATGGATTGAGCAATTTTATTCGAACCTTTTGTACATTATTGAGCATACTTTTGACAATGTTGTGTCATTTTTTCATGCAGAAATATTGAAGCATAAGCCCGTAACAGAGCTTCCCCCAGAACGTCTTAGAAAAAAAATAATTTGCGGTGTTCACTATAACTCGGCCGGAAATTATCTGAAAATGAAAAACTATGAAAATTTAGTCAAATTATAATCAAATCTTCCCCCCAACGTTCTCTGATAATTTTTTTTTTCATTTAAAAATTTTTGGCGGCCATCTAAAGTGTGAACTGTTATTTTCCACGAAAAATTCCGCCATTTTGTGGGTGGGAAACACCTTTAATGTAAAAGAAAAAAAAATTGAACTAAACGTTGGGGGGAGATATTTTATATGTAGAAAATGTGTACAAAGTTTGAAATGAATCGGTCAAGTAGTTTTTAAATGGCAGTAAACACGGACTTTGAAAAAGTAGTTTTGAGAAAAACTCGTCTAAAGTTTATGAAGTAAAAAAGTGAAGAAAATTTTTTTTTTTTCCAACTTACACAGAATCATCGATTCCAGCTCGTTTCTTCTTTTAAAATATTGTAGTGTATAGTATACACTATATACTATATACATAACAGCAATGAATAAACTGTATACCTGTTCGACAGCTGCACTGCTAGCCCGACCGCCCGCAGCTGTTAGAGATATAGCGTTAAAGGCCAGGAGATTAATAAGACAATAACTTCAAGAATATTGCTTAGATCGGTTTAAAATTTTAAGGACATATTCTTGAAATGTTAAACGATAAGATAAGACAAAAAAAATTCGATTTTTCGAAAGTGAAAACCCTTACCCCGCCTTTAACGCGTCACTGTTTGTGTTCGAAATTGAGCAATTTTGGCACGAATTTCGCGGCGACCCGTCTCATGCCCAAATCATTGGTAAAAATCGAATAGCACGAGCCAATCGATACGTTTAGTTCCTCAGCAACTTCTCTAACGGTGATTCGACGATTGGCCAATATTATTTTCTTCACTTCATCGATGTTTTCGTCTGTCGTTGATGTGCTCGGGCGTCCGGAACGCATTTCGTTGTTCGCATCTTCTCGGCCCTGTGAGAACATTTTGTACCACCGATAAACGTTGCTTTGGTCCAAGGTAGCTTCATCATATGCCACAGTTAACATTCAGAATGCGTCCGCGCACTTAATTTTGTTTTTCTCACAAAATTTAATACAGATTCTTTGATCCATTTTTTGGAATAGGCAAAAATTGAAGATAAGCCAAAACACGTCTAACCAAAACAGCTGTCAACAATTAACTAAACATTCAAAATGACCGATTTTTTCAGCACAAGTGAGGGACATGAGTACCAACGTAACGCCACAAAAAAATCGGAAATCGAATATACGTAACCCGCGGAAATTCAAAATTCGCGATACTTTTTGAACAGACTTCGTACATAGTTGCCCACCCGCCATTTTTAACCGACTCCAAATTCAGTGAAGAAGGAGCCTCGGTTTTTCAAATTGCGCGTGGAAGTACGTGAAAAAAACTAACCTGCAAATTACACTCGTCTCGATCATGGTATGTTTCTGAGAGATGATATCTGCCATGTATTGCTTTAGTAGAAACGGACTTTCGGTAGCCCCACCCAACGAAAAGCTCAACATCATAGACGTTCGGCAATCGTTGTTCCTCCATCGCCGTTACGATGCCTTGTTAAATGTCCAATAAATGGGGTCTTGGAAACTGTTTCTCACAAGAGACTCTCGCAATAGGGCGCCTATAAAGCTGATTCTTAGATCTTCGAGCGTTCAGCATCGTACCTCACACCTAACCTCCTTAATTTCAGTTTAACACGTAGACACATTGCTTCCTCATCTGATTATACCTGTTTCATTGACATTCAAAACATTCAAAATGGCTGATTTTTCCAGCACAAGTGAGGGAGTACCAACCTAACGCCACAAAAAAATCGAAAATCGAATATACGTAACCCGCGGAAATTCAAAATTCGCGATACTTCTTGAACAGACTTCGTACATAGTTGCCCACCCGACATTTTTAACCGACTCCAAATTCAGTGAAGAAGGAGCCTCAATTTTTCAAATTCCGTGTGGAAGTACGTGAAAAAAACTAACCTGCAAATTACACTCGTCTCGATCATGGTATGTTTCTGAGAGATGATATCTGCTATGCATTGCTTTAGTAGAAACGGACTTTCGGTAGCCCCACCCAACGAAAAGCTCAACATTATATACGTTCGGCGATCGTTGTTCCTCCATCGCCGTTACGATGCCTCGTCAAATGTCCAATAGATGGCGTCTTGGAAAGTGTTTCTCACAAGAGACTCTTGTAGTAGGGCGCCTATAAAGCTGATTGCTAGATCTTCGAGCGTTCAGCATCGTACCTGATACCTAACCTCCTCAGTTTCAGTTTAACGGGTAGACACATTGCTTCCTCATCTGGTTATACCTGTTTCATTGACGGTTACAAACTGTGCAGGTTTTAATCATCTCAATTTAAGATTAAGATCCTAACTTAACGTAGACTACAGGATCAATGGATTCGCAAAGAAGAACCTTAAATGAACACCCTCAACGTTGTGATACCAGAGAATTTGGGGTCTTATTGTTGTACTTTTTAGTTTAGAGCCGTTTATCCGAGCTAATATGAAAATCGTTGTTTATCGAATCAAAGTCCTCGAACAATAAGACCGCCGGGAAAAATCTATCTCGTGTGACAAATAGCTCTCATCACAAAAAATAATGTCGTTGAAGTTAAGAGCGTTCTGGCAAAAAAAAACATAAAATGTGGCTAACCGAAGAAAACTTACTCTTCGCAACGACATGACTATATTCCCAGGAAAAACATATGATTTCGCCTTATTGGCTTCAGCGCCAATAAAATAAAGTTCTGACTCGGTTTTATTTGAAAAAAAAATTATTTCACGCATTCCAAGCTCGTTTCCTATTTTTTGATTAATCGCTATGACTTTTCGGAAAATCTAGTATGTAAAAAAATATATACCGAAACATTTCGGAAGTGAACCCTAACTAGGAAAGAAAAATGTATTCACCCAATTCGAAGCTCGTGTTCAATTTTTTGGTCTCCCAGGTCATTCACAGGACTTTCAAGTATGTGAAGAAAATATATAAACACAAATATCGCGTCAGGACTCCCTTCCGAAATATTTCAGCGTATATTTTCTTTACATAATAGACAGTCCTAGAAGTCATAATGATTAATCGAAAAATAGGATACGAGCTTGGAATGCGTGAAGAAATTATTTTCCAACGAAACCAACCCAGAGCTTTATTTTATCGGCACTCAAGCCTATTAGCAGGCTAAATCATGTGTTTTTTGTGGGAATATATTCTCCCGTACGTGCGAGCAGTGAGTTTTCTACAATTAGCCAAATTTACTTTTTTTTCATCAGAACGTTCATAACTTCAACGACATAAAAAATAAACATTAATCGTCTAAGAAAGTTGGCTCAACAGGACTTGTACATGCACTTGAATTTCAACAACGGAAATTAATCGACGGAATATAAGATATTCATTTGAATATGCAGATCAGCGACACCGAGTCCAACTCCTAGTCCGCGTCATTCGAACGCTCGGCCCTCGCATCTTCCACTTCAGACAGTAACGCCAAAGCCACCGGACATCAATACCGTTCACAGATTGGCACCTCATCGCGGTATGTTGCACTCGAGACAGGCGAGTAACAACAGCAATCAGCAATCGTCGCTCGACGATTCTGGTGTCGTTGATGATCACGAGGGCGACGACGTCACATCGGCCGAAGAGCACGATCGTCGTGAGAATCGTGAACACAGAGATGAGCGACAAGAGCGTACGTACAATGAGCAAAGAAAATTGGAAACGAAAATCGAGAGGCCGCCCGCGCCTGTGACTGTGTCGGTTAGAACGAGCAATCGAGAAATAAGGGTACTCAAGTGCAACGGCGTCAAAACAAAAAAGCAGTTGTACACACTGCCGCCCGAGTACTTGTCACATATCGTCGTTCTAGGTAAGCTAACTTTTCTTTTAAATACATAAACTAACATCGGAGTGACATTCCGGAATGTGCTTGTAGATAAGCCGCGTGTATTTAAGGGAGAACACCACTGTGACCCCCTGTTTTTTTTTCACATTTTTCAAGAATTTTTTTTTGTGGAAAAAAAAAGAGATATTCGAAAATTTTTTTTGGGTTTTGTTCCTTGTTTATCAATATATCAAAAAACATTTTTTTCACATTTTTCACGCCGCATGGTGGCGCTGGGGAAGCTCTCGCGTCAGGTGCTGTCATCTCCGCGGCACGCAGCAGAACTCTCTTCAACGTCGATCTGAAAAAAAATACCGAGTGTTTTCGTTAATAATATGATATTTTGAAGAGAAGTACATGGGGATTTGGAAAAATATTGTTTTAAAAAAAATAGGCCCGCTTTTGAAATTAACTTTAATTTCAAAGGCGTGCATATTTTTTTTAAAACAATATTTTCTGAAAATCTGAAAAAAATCTGAAGATCTGAAAAAAAATACCGAGTGTTTTCGTTAATAATATGATATTTTGAAGAGAAGTACATAGGGATTTGGAAAAATATTGTTTTAAAAAAAATAGGCACGCCTTTGAAATTAACTTTAATCTCAAAGGCGTGCCTATTTTTTTTAAAACAATATTTTTCCAAATCCCTATGTACTTCTCTTCAAAATATCATATTATTAACGAAAACACTCGGTATTTTTTTTCAGATCGACGTTGAAGAGAGTTCTGCTGCGTGCCGCGGAGATGACAGCACCTGACGCGAGAGCTTCCCCAGCGCCACCATGCGGCGTGAAAAATGTGAAAAAAATGTTATTTGATACATTAATAAACAAGGAACAAAACCCAAAAAAATTTTTCGAATATCTCTTTAGTTTCCCACGAAAAAAAATTCTTGAAAAATGTGAAAAAAAACAGGGGGTCACAGTGGTGTTCTCCCTTAAGGGAGAGGTAAGGGTTTCAGCGTAAAAAAAAACACTTTTTTTGTGATTTTTTTTCGCAAATATGGATTGAGCAATTTTATTCGAACCTTTTGTACATTATTGAGCATACTTTTGACAATGTTGTGTAATTTTTTCATGCAGAAATATTGAAGCATAAGCCCGTAACAGAGCTTCCCCCAGAACGTCTTGGAAAAAAAACAATTTGCAGTGTTCACTATAACTCGGCCGGACATTATCTGAAAATGAAAAGCCATGAAAATTTAGTCAAATTATAATCAAATCTTCCCCCCAACGTTCTCTGATAATTTTTTTTTTCATTTAAAAATTTTTGGCGGCCATCTAAAGTGTGAACTGTTATTTTCCACGAAAAATTTCGCCATTTTGTGGGTGTGAAACACCCTTAATGTAAAAAAAAAAATTTAACTAAACGTTGGGGGGAGGTATTTTATATGTAGAAAATGTATACAAAGTTTGAAATGAATCGGTCAAGTAGTTTTTAAATGGCAGTGAACACGGACTTTGAAAAAGTAGTTATGAGAAAAACGCGTCTAAAGTTTATGAAGTAAAAAAGTGAAGAAAATTTTTTTTTTTCCAACTTACACAGAATCATCGATTCCAGCTCGTTTCTTCTTTTAAAATATTGTAGTGTATAGTATACACTATATACTACACAATAGCAATTAATAAACTGTATATACACACCGTATATACACAATAGCAATGACTAAACTGTATACCTGTTCGACAGCTGCACTGCTAGCCCGACCGCCCGCGGCTGTTAGAGGTATAGCGTTAAAGGCCAGGAGATTAATAAGACAATAACTTCAAGAATATTGCTTAGAACGGTTTAAAATTTTTAGGACATATTCTTGAAATGTTAAACAATAAGATAAGACAAAAAAAAATCGATTTTTCGAAAGGGAAAACCCTTACTCCGCCCTTAAACTTATACGAGATTAGAGAATTTTCACAATTTTTTTGTTTACGATCCACATTTCACATTTTCATTTACCGTCCTTTTCGACTAACCATATTGAGATATTCATTGTTATATTATTACATCCTTAATTTATATGCATTTAAAAAAGGTTTATGGATATTTACGCGCGACAATATTATTTATCCGAATCATCATTGTTAAATATTTGCGTTAGCGGACTTCGGAACGATGCTGGCCACTCCTGGGCACTGGGAACTTATGCGTTAAGGTATAGTTCGCCAGATGGCCACCAGGTGGCAAGCGCGCTAAGTCGTTCTCGTAAGGAAACTAACGCACCCGCGTTGTTATAAGGAGGTCTTTTGCTCTCGTGTAAAAGCCATGAGATCGGCTCCGTACACAAACAATTCTTATCAATGGTACTCACACTTCTTATCGCTGTAATGCCCCATAGCACATGTTACATGACGAAAATATCGTAGGTGAAATGTATAACAGAAAACAGATTACTCCTAATATATCATTAACAGCACTCGGCGATATTGTTGGGCGATGATATTTTCAGTTCTCACGAAGGACAAATTTTTCAATTAATGCAACACAATGTTGGATCCGCATTGAAGTTGTAATAAATAATATTCATGCCGGAGTAAAATATTTTTTCGAACTGCAACATCGACCGAAAATCGGAAAATCTCGTTTGTAAATTCGATCATTTTTCATTTGCAGACGATCTTCCGGATCGTAATTGCGACAAATGTATCCAATGTTGCGTCGACTACGAGGGATGGTTGCGCTTTCAGAATTGCCTTTACAAAGTCGTGAGAGATCCCCTTTTCGAGTTGACAATAACATTGTGCATTGTACTTAACACGGGCTTTTTGGCTCTCGAGCATCACGGCATGAGCGAGTCTGTCCGTCAAGCGCTCAACATCGGCAACAAAGTGTTCACAAGTATATTCACGTTCGAGTGTTTTCTCAAATTGTTGGCCCTGAGCAAAGACTTCTTCAACAACGGCTGGAACAACTTTGATCTTATAATAGTGTCCGCGTCGTTGATAGACCTGACTTTCGAGCTCGTCGACGGTCTATCGGTAATACGCGGATTGCGATTGCTCAGAGTTCTTAAACTGGCGCAATCGTGGACGACGATGAAGGTACTGCTGAGCATAATAATATCGACAATCGGCGCACTCGGTAATCTGACATTCGTTCTCGTTATCGTGATATACATATTCGCGGTGATAGGTATGCAATTGTTCAGCAAAGATTACACACCCGACAAATTCTTTCCCGATCCCGTGCCACGTTGGAATTTCAACGATTTCTTTCACTCGTTCATGATGATATTTCGTATATTGTGCGGCGAGTGGATCGAGCCATTATGGGACTGTATGAGAGCCGAGAAGGAGGAGGGCGCGGAAACTTGTTTCGCAATATTTCTCCCGGCGCTCGTGATGGGCAATTTTATGGTTCTCAATCTCTTCTTGGCTCTGTTGCTCAACAGCTTCAATTCGGAGGAGCTTAAGCAGAAAAAGGAGGAAGTGGGCGAGGATTCGAAACTCGCGAGATCGTTCGATCGGATCAGATCGATAGTGCGAAAGAAGAAGTATCGTAAGGAAAATTCCGAGAACGAGAAGAACACGAGACTCGAGCAGATTGTACGAGAAGTCATGGACAAATCGGACAAGGAAAAGTATGCTATACAGGAGACGGTGTTGAGCCTACCGAAAGACAATATTTACAATAGATCGTATCAGGAGAGCTTGAATCAACCGGTATTCACGTACGAGCCGATTTATCGTCAGGCAACGGTGACGACCTACAGTGCGAGCAGCCAGGAAACGATAAAGCCTCGGGACAGCAAGAAGCTCGACGAGAGATGCGACAGTAACGACACGAATCAGGAGGAAAATATCGAAATGGAAGTGCTGAAGGAGTGTAAGAAACCCGACGAGGAAGTTGCTATGCTACCGGACAAGGAAAATGTCAAGCGGGACGAGAGAGTTGAAAAAAGACCGTGGCACGCTCTAGTTAGTTACGTCGATGAATTGACTGTCGGCGGTCGTAGAGACAGCAAGGGAAAGTACATCGATGGTATGGGCTCATTTCCCGGTTTCGGTAGGAACAAACCGCCAAGAGTGCCGCAGGACTGCTTTCCGCACCATTGCTATCAGAAGTAAGATTTTTTAAATATTTTCCTTCCTATCGTTCAATCGCGAATCCCTTTTATTCTTAGTCATGTGACATTAGTGTTGTGCAAAGGTAAGGACAGTCTTGTTGCTGTCGTGTCAATGGTTAAATTGAAGCGCTGTAGCCGACACAGCAGATAATTCCAAGTGATCATTAACGTAGTAGTCTGGTAACTTAAGCCGATTTTCATGTCTTTTTTAGAGGGCGTTTTTTTGTAGGAAAATAAAAATGAATCGTTTTGGATATTTAGGATGTTTTTATTTACATATTAAAGATACAAAAAAAAAATTGTTTGAAAAAATTTTATAGTTTATTATTATTATTATTATTGATCGAAGTTGGCACCTCGAAGTTGGCAGCCCGGGTCTTAACTTTTTTTCTACCGAACCGATTGCTTTCAAATTTTAACAGGCTACTCTACACACTTATAGTTCTCGTCGGAACCACCGAGACATTTTTTCACCACTAACTTTTTATTTTACAACCCCTTCTTTGCTAAAATAAAAGGACTTTAGCAAAGAAGGGGTTGTAAAATAAAAAGTTAGGGGTGAAAAGATGTCTCGGTGGTTCTGACGAGAACTATAAGTGTGTAGAGTAGCCTGTTGAAATTTGAAAGCAATCGGTTCGGTAGAATGAATGTTAGGACCCGGGCTGCCAACTTCGAGGTGCCAACTTCGATCAATAATAATAATAATAATAAACTATTAAATTTTTTCAAAAAAAATTTTTTTTGTATCTTTAATATGTAAATAGAAACATCCTAAATATCCAAAACGATTCATTTTTATTTTCCTACAAAAAAACGCCCTCCAAATAGGACATGAAAATCGGCGTAAGTTACCAGATTACTACCTTAAAAGATTTGATTTTTGAGGAATCTGAAACTCTACTGAGAAGTAGATTTCCGATAGACCTCTTTGAGCCAATATTAAGGGAGAACACCACTGTGACCCCCTGTTTTTTTCACATTTTTCAAGAATTTTTTTTCGTGGGAAAAAAAAAAGTTATTCGAAAAATTTTGTTGGGTTTTGTTCCTTGTTTATTAATGTATCAAAAAACATTTTTTTCACATTTTTCACGTCGCATGGTGGCGCTGGGGAAGCTCTCGCGTCAGGTGCTGTCATCTCCGCGGAACGCAGCAGAACTCTCTTCAACGTCGATCTGAAAAAAAATACCGAGTGTTTTCGTTAATAATATGATATTTTGAAGAGAAGTACATAGGGATTTGGAAAAATATTGTTTAAAAAAAAATCGGCACGCCTTTGAAATTAAAGTTATTTTCAAAGGCGTGCCTATTTCTTTTAAAACAATATTTTTCCAAATCCCTATGTAATTCTCTTCAAAATATCATATTATTAACGAAAACACTCGGTATTTTTTTTTAGATCGACGTTGAAGAGAGTTCTGCTGCGTGCCGCGGAGATGACAGCACCTGACGCGAGAGCTTCCCCAACGCCACCATGCAGCGTGAAAAATGTGAAAAAAATGTTTTTTGATACATTAATAAACAAGGAACAAAACCCAAAAAAAATTTTCGAATAACTCTTTTTTTTCCCACAAAAAAAAATTCTTGAAAAATGTGAAAAAAAACAGGGGGTCACAGTGGTGTTCTCCCTTAAGACTACCGTACACTCGGCCGCTTGGGTACCCTCGCGCTAGGCCACTTTCTCACCGGCCCCGATCAGCGGTCAGTCTCAATATTCGCCCGTTTCCACAGTCACATATCGGTTTACCCAAAGCACGCCCACCCGTCAGCGTGACTGAATTGATAAAGAAGAGGGCATTAGCCGCTATTGGTTTCCCGACCAGTGGCCAAGCGCGAGAGAATTCTGTATCTTGATAACGGAAAAGATGTCTCAAGGTAGTAGTCTGGTAACTTAAGCCGATTTTCATGTCTTTTTTGGAGGGCGTTTTTTTGTAGGAAAATAAAAATGAATCGTTTTGGATATTTAGGATGTCTTTATTTACATATTAAAGATACAAAAAAAAAATGTTTTGAAAAAATTTAATAGTTTATTATTATTATTATTATTGATCGAAGTTGGCACCTCGAAAAAAAAGCGCGTGGGTGGCCCCGGTGATTTTGGCTCTTGATGGTATCCGAAATCAAAAATTCTTGATAGTTCTTAATCTATAAACATGTCATTCTGGTCGGAACTACTGAAGTTAAATTTCATGGATAAATAACAAAATGGCGGATTTTGGAAAAAAAAAATGTTTTCCAAAGTCCGCCATTTTGTTATTTATCCATGAAATTTAACTTCAGTAGTTCCGACTAGAATGACATGTCTATAGATTAAGAATTATCAAGAATTGTTTATATCAAATAACGTCAAGAGCCAAAATCACCGGGGCCACGCACGCGCTTTTTATTCGAGGTTCCAACTTCGATCAATAATAATGATAATAAACTATTACATTTTTTCAACAACATTTTTTTTTGTATCTTTAATATGTAAATAAAAACATCTTAAATATCCAAAACGATTCATTTTTATTTTCCTACAAAAAAACGCCCTCCAAAAAAGACATGAAAATTGGCTTAAGTTACCAGACTACTACCTTAAAGTATTCACGAAGATGTCTTATCGGTCAAATTATCGAGATCGTAAAGAAACCTCGCCCTTGCCCCTGACGAGTTTCCGACGGCTCGCTGAAAATCAACCGGAAGGCTTCAGACGGAGTCCTTTCACATAAGCGGGTTACCGCTCATGCGTCTACACAGCTCCCCACTATTGCCTGCCTTTCATATCTTTCTCATTTTATAGAAATGACAATTGGATAAACGTTGTAATTAGTTTATTCAGGACTTACAAACGATTTCGTTCGATTGACACCGTCAAAACCGTACAGGCAATTAAAAAGTAAAAAATTCGGTCAAGTAAGCGTAATTTTTTTTTTCCATTCTCCGAAAACCACGAGGTCAACGAACGTTTTAATTAATCCATTAGTCACCAACAAACGTTTACAATTAAGAAAATTTCGAAAAGTCAAAATTGCCCGGCTAAGTTTACGGAGCTTCTTATTTCGTGACGTGATGTTCGAAATTTTTTGCGAAAAACGTTAAATTGTAATCATTCTACGAAATTAAATATAATCGACTTTCGAAACGAAAGCCTTACATTTTTTTTTATTCGATTCTCCAGATGCAGCTGCATAAATCGTTGCGTAGAAACGGACATTGGGAGAAAATGGGTAGCTCTAAGAACGGCCGTGCTCTCGGTCGTCGACACTCCCGCCTTCGAATGGATGATATTGGTTTTGATATTTGCATCTTCCATAACTCTATGCTTCGAGGATATATATCTTGACGATAATCCATTTCTGAAGAAGATACTTTACTGGACCAATCTAGCATTCTGCACGCTATTTAGTATCGAGATGCTCCTGAAGTGGCTGGCACTAGGATTCTGTAAATACTTCACAAGTTTCTGGACCATCCTGGATTTTATAATCGTTTTCGTAAGTAGATAAAAAATAAATGAAAACGGCGATAGCAAAGAGAATCGAGATTAATATTACGCGATGAAATTATTATAATCGCTGTGGCATGAAAATTTTATGATTTATACTCATTGTTAGCGAATTCACATTTGTGGCTTTGAGAATTGGGCCGGATAATTAATGGTGGTGTCTAGCAGGACAAATTACCAAATAGGGCTTTGTTGGTGGTGGTAATTCTTTCGAATGTCGTTTCGTTGTGTGCGTGTGTATTTTTGTCCTCGATGTGTTTTTACGTGACGCCTTGTGGACTCAGGTACGTTGATCGTGCGGAATAATGTCAATCCGTTTTCTCGTAACGATCGTTTATTTGTTAATTTTTTCAATCGATTATACGATGAGCTATTTTCAATCCACGTCGTTATTCGTAATGAAAAAAAGACGAGCTTTGCTCCTGCAATTATCGCTTTAAAACGTTAGTTACGCTTTCTCAGTACGTTGCATCATTTATAGTTCATACTTTCTTGCATCCTCTGTTTTCGTTCTCTCACTCTATTCCGCTCTATTTCGCCCGGACTGCCAGGCACTTGACGATTAGATACGAGCATGCAGCACGAAAATCGAAGAATTCATTAACTCGGAACATCGTGTTGTTTTGTGAATATTAAAATTAATGAGTGCCACAAATTGTAGTGTACATCGAGGAAAATTGATTTATTCCACATTGATTTATCTGCAATTAAAAAAAAATATATTTCATTTTTTTTTTCACCACCATAACGACTCTTTTTAAATTCGAACAAGTCCATTTTTTTCGGTGCTGTCTATTCGATATGGTTAAAAAGTAAACGTGATCGGTATCAATTGGTAATGCGGGGATGTGAGGAGTAAAATAATGTGAGGAGTAAAAGAAAATTGCGAAAATCTATATTCCACAAAATAAAATATCGCAGCATTTTGAACCATTCAATATATGTACATATAGATATATAAGGGCGATTCTTTTTTTTCGACTATTTTTTTTTCTCAGTCCCCGCTTGAAATTTTGTTGGATATGTCGAAAAACAAATTCCCTGAAAGTTACAGCCCTTAATATTAATTCTAAGTACTTTCCCTTAGCGTGGAAAGATTTTCCATCTTAAATACACGTAAATCGAATTTTTTATATTTTTTATTCTATATCTCAGCCGCATTTTATGCGATCATATTGTTCTTGGTTTCGATTTACTCAGAATAAAACAATCTAGATAAGTGCCTATTGCGGCGAAAGTGTAAATTGTATTGGTGAGTCACTGAAGTACGGGTCACTGAAGTTGATTTTTACCCAAAATTCTCGTTTTTTTGCTGTTATCTCCGAAAAAATTAACTTTACGAAAAATATGTGAATGAAAAATTTGTTGGAAATTTAATTTCCTACAAAAAAGGTCCTATCGGCCCAATTGCTTAGATCAATATTTCTTGAGATATTGAACTTTAACTTATGAGTAGTATACAATTTTTACGGTAGTATAAACCGGGACTTTGTTTTTCGACATATCTAACAAAATTTTAAATGGGGACTGAAAAAAAAAATAGTCGAAAAAAAAAATCGCTCTAATATATATATATGTATTTATTTTTTTAAATATATTAACTGAAATATGTTTAGTCACTTCTATCAAAATTTTCTGCACATAACGTAATCAAATTTTTATTGCCTAAATTATGAGAATCCGAGTGAAGCATGTCAATAATATTAGATAAGCCTGGCTTTTACTCGGGAGCTTCAAAGTTCAATGACTCATAATCGATTCTTCAACAGGTATCCATGTTTAGTCTTTTGATAGAGGAAAATGAAAATCTCAAAGTGCTACGATCGCTGAGGACCCTCAGAGCACTTAGACCACTCAGAGCAATCTCAAGATGGCAAGGCATGAGGGTAAGTTCGAACATAATGAATCTCTTGTGTTCCGAAATATTCGGATTACGAAAGTTAGGAAAATTGCAAAGAAATAATACCTTTCTCCTATACGTTTTTGTTTCCTTCAGTTATACTAAACATTTTCCTTACTTCGCATTTTGCAAAATAATCATCCGATATTTATTCTATCAACTGTATTTTTCCTTTCGAATAAACGTGAAGAAATTTTTTCTAACAATAAAAAATTCTTCTGGCATACAACGTTTACAAAAAAATAAAAGAATTATAGCTTGAATTACGAAGATGAATATATTTATTGAATACGAATGTTTAAACGATTTTTCGTGATCTAGATTGTAGTGAACGCGTTGATGTACGCAATACCTAGTATTTTCAACGTGCTCCTCGTCTGTCTCGTGTTCTGGCTGATATTCTCCATAATGGGCGTACAATTCTTCGGCGGAAAATTTTTCAAATGCACCGACGAAATTGGCGAGCTCATCGATATATCGGTAAGAGCATTTATCACTCGGACTAGTGACTACTGGTAAATAGAAGCTGCTTATTTAAGGTAGTAGTCTGGTAACTTAAGCCGATTTTCATGTCTTTTTTGGAGGGCGTTTTTTATAGGAAAATAAAAATGAATCGTTTTGGATATTTAGGATGTTTTTATTTACATATTAAAGATACAAAAAAAAAATTTTTTGCAAAAGTTCAATAGTTTATTATTATTATTATTATTGATCGAAGTTGGCACCTCGAAAAAAAAGCGCGTGGGTGGCCCCGGTGATTTTGGCTCTTGATGTTATCTGAAATCAAAAATTCTTGATAATTCTTAATCTATAGACATGTCATTCTGGTCGGAACTACTGAAGTTAAATTTCATGGATAAATAACAAAATGGCGGACTTTGGAAAAAAACGTCCATTTCCATTTTGTTATTTATCCATGAAATTTAACTTCCGTAGTTCCGACCAGAATGGCATGTCTATAGATTAAGAATTATCAAGAATTTTTTATTTCAGATAACATCAAGAGCCAAAATCATCGGGGCCACCCACGCGTTTTTTTTTTCGAGGTGCCAACTTCGATCAATAATAATAATAATAATAAACTATTCAATTTTGTCAAAAAAATTTTTTTTTGTATCTTTAATATGTAAATAAAAACATCCTAAATATCCAAAACGATTTATTTTTATTTTCCTACAAAAGAACGCCCTCCAAAAAAGACATGAAAATCGGCTACAGTTACCAGACTACTACCTTAAAAACTACTGAGTAATCGCTACTGTGATCTAGGCAGTTAGTAACGTGGGTATCAGTAGTTACTACTGAATATTCAGTAATTTTTTTCGGCAAGGGATACCCCAATGACTCTAATTCCAATGTAAACTCTAATTACAAAAGTATTTATGCTCGGCGTATCGCCGGAAGTCGGAAAATTCCGGGTTCGATATCTGTTCCGAAACACCCTCTTATTTTATAAACGTAATAAACGTTAAAAAAAATTGTTTCGTTATTTTTCGGTCAATTGCGTGATACTAATTAACCAAAAGCTTCGGTTATTCGGAGGTTTGTCACCTCCTTGCCGTTAAAGTAGATTTTTGTGGGAGCACAACTGACGATTGCTTTTTTTCCGGTGCAATTCTTTTCGCGATTATGTTTCAAGAAAATTTTTCAAACCAATAATGAACGTAAATATCGAATAATAAATGACACGTTATTCAGTCGGAGTTAGTTTAAAATCATTTTGTCATATTTTGACGTTGGATATATTATCGTTGTTCTTTTTCCGTCGATGGTTTGGTAACTTTTTTTTATCAATTTTTACACATAAACGACGATTGTTCTACGCGTACAAAAAGATCGATTATATATCGACTTGACGTCAGACATTGATCGATGAATTAATACTCGTAACCCTCGCCATACCATTAATCGACCAGATAGGAAAATAATAGTCATTTTTTCATTACTAAACGTACTGTACCATACGTGAAGGTATATATATATTCTAGAATCAGTTTCCGCGCTTCAAGCGCTGCTTTGTAGGTTAGGTTCGTCATCTAGGATCGTACGATCTGAAGTATGCAACGAACTGCGAGCACGGCATCAATAGCCAATCATAATAACGAGTTAGATGGCTTCAGGAACAAATCTCATTTCGAGATATTTCGTGACATGTCTTTTCTATGGGGGGAGGGGGGGGGGAGGGCATATATACATATAGAGCTGGGCATTTGAAGTAGAATGCGGATATCTTCGGGGATTTTCGACGAAAATTTGACGAATATGAAAATTACAAAAAAGTACATTGAAGAAAATTTGATAATCTTTCGAATGAAACGGGTCCCATTGAGATTGGTCAACAATTGCGCGCGTGCGCAACGAAAATGTGAGAGGGGATGTAAAATCGGGTGAACCGAAAGCAATTGGATGCGAAACCCCCCGGCGGCAGGGGAGGGGGTTAAAGTGGAAATTGTTTGTCGGGGCTAGCGCGAAAACTGTTGGACTGATTGGGGTCATTTTTATCGTGGATGTATTATCCGCGAGGTCCTATGACGTGAAAAGAAATTGGCGTTATCGTTCTCCGAAAACGGTCGCGGAGGTGCATCGCCGAATGGTAATCATCGAATTCGTCAAATTTTCGCGATATCAACGAAGATATCGGCATTCCACTGCGAATACTCAGCACTGTATGTACGTTATTATCTTTAAAAGCGGATGAATAACGACGCTGACATTGATACAGATTGTCAACACGAAGGACGATTGCTTGAGCCAAAATTACACGTGGGAGAACAGCAAGATCACTTTCGATCACGTCGGCATAGCGTACTTGGCACTATTCCAAGTCGCCACCTTCGAGGGTTGGATGGAAGTAATGGAGGATGCCGTTGATGCTCGCGGTGTTGATTTACAACCACAGCGAGAAGCCAATCTCTGGGCCTATCTCTACTTCGTAATATTCATCGTGTGCGGCTCGTTCTTCACCCTCAATCTATTTATCGGAGTAATCATAGACAATTTTAATATGCTGAAAAAAAAGGTGAGCACTCTCTCGTAAACCCGAGAATTAGAATTTTTCGAGAGAAAACAAATGTTACGTTCGCCATCTTGATCGTGTTTCGTTAAAAATGTCTTACCTCTTTCTTTTCTTTTTCAGTACGAAGGTGGAGTGCTAGAAATGTTTCTGACCGAGAGTCAGAAGCACTACTACACTGCCATGAAAAAGCTCGGCCGTAAGAAGCCGCAAAAAGTTATAAAACGTCCGATCAATCAATTTCTCGCCATGTTCTACGATCTGTCCAATTCGAGAAGGTATGAAAATATATTCGCGGTAATGAAAATATCAATGAACGCGCGTGAACACCTCTATGTCAATGCACTATTATCATCGCGGCGTTCGTTACCTTCGTTTGTATCGTTGGATTACAATTTCTCTCATCGCAATGCCTGTTCGATCACAGTTATGCTATCTGCGTTTTTTTTGTAGTGACGTTACCGTTAGGATAACTGAGATCACGGTGGCAGATCCGTCGATAAGAGAGGGTATCGTCGAGCATTATTCACAGCATCTTTAGGGTAATCGTTTCATTGAAGCTTTTATGTGTTTATTAATCCTTTGAAAGACATTATTTTATTTCGCTGTATTTTTGTTTTGTTTCAATTAAACTTAAACGAAATATGCCAACGGACACGAATGAAATATTTATGAGGGAAAAAATGACGCGTCAACGAATTTATCATATAAATTCATCGTTGAATAATTTTACGAAGCACAAGACTCACTTGACTCCCGTACGAAAAGTCTCGGAGTAAAGACAAAGAAAATTATTCAAAAGTACGAAGTTTTGCTTTAATTGACACTTTTGGTATGTGAAACTGTTTTTTTTACATTATTTATCTAAATACGTGGACGTCTTGCGAGGAACTAATGACTCCATCGATAATTTCAAAGGGTTAATATAAATACAATTCACAGCAGCACGTTTTGTATCGAAAACTCGAGTGGTGACACTGAAGCAACAGTATCACGTCCTTACAAAAATAAAATTGCAATTTCGCGAACGTGTACAGATCACGTGACGCACATCGAGTTAATTGAAGGGCTCAGACAATGTGAAAAGTGACGCAGTGATTACGTGACGCACGAATCCGAGAGGCTGGCATTTTCGGCAAAACAATTTTCAGAGCTGGTCGACGTTTACGGCAAACGCAGATCATTAGGCCTGCAGGATTAATTGACGCAGGGACTAATCATTCGCTTTTTTTTCCTGAATGTTAGGCATCTCTGAAAATTATTTGGCTGAACATTCGTGAGGTTATGTTGGCCTTTCACATCGCTTTACAAGCCCTCCATAGTGATTCAGAAGCGCTGCGGTGGAATTTTTACGAACTAAAATATGACGCACTGCTTTACGCCAAAAATCACGTAGTAATTCATTACCTTCGAATAATTAATTCCTCGATACATTGTTTTGGCAGAATCTTATGCGTGGGCGAGACTGAGATATGTTGCACTTCGATCAAATACCGTTAAGGGAGGGGTAAGGGTTTCAGCGTAAAAAAAACACTTTTTGCGATTTTTTTTCTCACATATGAATTGAGCAATTTTATTCGAACCTTTTGTACATTATTGAGCATACTTTTGACAATGTTGTGTAATTTTTTCATGCAGAAATATTGAAGCATAACCCCGTAACAGAGCTTCCCCCGGAACGTCTTGGAAAAAAAACAATTTGCGGTGTTCACTATAACTCGGCCGGAAATTATCTGAAAATGAAAAACCATGAAAATTTAGTCAAATTATAATCAAATCTTCCCCCCAACGTTCACGTTTTTTTTTTCATTTAAAAATTTTTGGCGGCCATCTAAAGTGTGAACTGTTATTTTCCACCAAAAATTCCGCCATTTTGTGGGTGGGAAACACCCTTGAAGTAAAAAAAAAAAAATTTAACTAAACGTTGGGGGGAGGTATTTTATATGTAGAAAATGTGTACAAAGTTTGAAATGAATCGGTCAAGTAGTTTTTAAATGGCAGTGAACACGGACTTTGAAAAAGTAGTTTTGAGAAAAACGCGTCTAAAGTTTATGAAGTAAAAAAGTGAAGGAAAATTTTTTTTTTTCCAACTTACACAGAATCATCGATTCCAGCTCGTTTCTTCTTTTAAAATATTGTAGTGTATAGTATACACTATATACTATATACACAACAGCAATGAATAAACTGTATACCTGTTCGACAGCTGCACTGCTAGCCCGACCGCCCGCAGCTGTTAGAGATATAGCGTTAAAGGCCAGGAGATTAATAAGACAATAACTTCAAGAATATTGCTTAGATCGGTTTAAAGTTTTAAGGACATATCCTTGAAATGTTAAACAATAAGATAAGACAAAAAAAATTGATTCATTCGAAAGTGAAAACCCTTACCCCGCCCTTAAAAGTGGCACGTCATATAGGTTCACCGTATCCTATGACAGTAATACATACCGTCTCCGCAGTTGATTCTGTCCACGCACAAGCATCAACGGTAATAATCCTGATTATCAGATCGTACGAAAAACATCACATTTCGCCAAAAAATATACGATAATCGAGGTGCTTACTTCTGTTCCCCATGCTAGCAGGGAACGAACGGCCATATTGCGGCCACGCCTCCATGGTAATTCCCAATGTTAAAGCTATGTTCAAAAAATGAAACTGGGTTTAAACCGCATCGGAGGAAACGGGTGTTAATGTTTCGACTCGGTTATTTTGCATTTCGCGTGATGTTGGCCGTGATTAAACGAACCCAGTTTCCAAAATGTTATAACGAAACGATATCTCTACCCCATCCTTCTCCCGGTCAAAAGCTCGTCATTTAGTTACCATTGGCGATAAAATCAACGTCTGGGGCGCACTTATTCTGCGTCGGATACTCGCTAGATGGCTTCTCGCGCACGAACGGTCTCTCACAAGAGGTTGTCGCGTGCCACGCATATAAGATCGGAGAGAGCCTCGAACGTTTCATTACCATTTACTTAGACCATTTCAATCGACCCGTCGATACACTCTATCTGTCTTAGCATAAGTACGAGGGCTTGTATTTAAAAAAAATTCCACCAAATGCAATAATCTTCCATTACTCGAGTTTTCTGTAACGTAAAATTTATTGTTAAACATCGTACAGTGGGTTTGTTCGTTTTCAAGTGGTGTACAACCGTTCGCGCGGATTAATGTCTTAAATAATTTCAGATTCGAGATAGCAATCTTCGTATTGATATTTCTCAATATGCTGACGATGGGTATAGAGCACTACAATCAGCCACATCCGATATTCTTCGTACTCGAGGTCTCGAATGCATTTTTTACGACGGTATTCGGTCTCGAGGCTATCGTCAAGATAATTGGTCTGCGATATCATTATTTCACGGTACCGTGGAACCTCTTCGATTTCGTCCTAGTGTTAGCGTCGATTCTCGGTATTCTCATGGAGGACATTATGATGGACTTTCCCGTGTCCCCGACGCTCCTGCGAGTCGTGAGGGTGTTCAGAATCGGTAGGATCTTGAGGCTAATAAAAGCTGCCAAAGGCATACGCAAGCTTCTCTTCGCGCTGGTCGTCAGTCTACCGGCGTTGTTCAACATCGGTGCACTTCTGGCTCTTATTACGTTCATTTATGCGATCATCGGTATGTCCGTTTTTGGGCATGTGCGGAAGCAAGGCGCGCTCGACGATATGGTGAGTCATGCTTCACGGATTTCGCATGCTACTATCGAATTATTGGCACTGATTAATTCGATACCTGACAATTTTAAATCGTCTTACTCTCGTTATACAAGCGTCGTTTTAAAGGCAGGATATAGGTCTACGTTGTTTTAGTGATTTTCATGAATTTTTTGGCATGGAACGAATGTATATGATTTATTGAAACTTTGAGAACATTTTATAGATATATCCAAATAAATATGGTAATTTTCTTGAAGTATTTTCCCGGAAAATATGGACTGCGACCCATCAGAGGTCATCATCAGACGTAGTTTATGACACGTTGTCAGACGCTGTTTATGTACATTCTGGAGGTCACAGTTTTCATCTGAAATCAATAGGATTTCAAATTTACTTTAAGGGATAACACCACTGTGACCCCCTGTTTTTTTTCACATTTTTCAAGAATTTGTTTTTGTGGGAAAAAAAAGAGATATTCGAAAAATTTTTTTTGGGTTTTGTTCCTTGTTTATTAATGTATCAAAAAACATTTTTTTCACATTTTTCACGCCGCATGGTGGCGCTGGGGAAGCTCTCGCGTCAGGTGCTGTTATCTCCGCAGTGGTTCGCGGCACGCAGCAGAACTCTCTTCAACGTCGATCTGAAAAAAAATACCGAGTGTTTTCGTTAATAATATGATGTTTTGAAAAGAAGTACATAGGGATTTGGAAAAATATTGTTTTAAAAAAAATAGGCACGCCTCTGAAATTAAAGAATGATTTTTGAGCAAAATTTCTCGTCGAAAATAGGCTATAACTTTTATAATTATTGAGATATCGAAAAAATCCTATGTACTTCTCTTCAAAATATCATATTATTAATGAAAACACTCGGTATTTTTTTTCAGATCGACGTTGAAGAGAGTTCTGCTGCGTGCCGCGAACCACTGCGGAGATGACAGCGAGCGTCCCCAGCGCCACCATGCGACGTGAAAAATTTTTCGAATATCTCTTTTTTTTCCCACAAAAAAAAATTCTTGAAAAATGTGAAAAAAACAGGGGGTCACAATGGTGTTATCCCTTAAGAACATGCCTTTCTTCTACATGAACCTAATTTCGCCCCCCCCCCCCCGAAAAAATTGAAAATTTCATTTTTTAGAGGTGTTTTAAGGTCCTAAACCTATCTCCCCCCTTGAATAGTTGCATTCTTCGGTACGCCAGCATAAATCGGACCAATAATCCGTACCCCTCCCGGTAATAAATTACGACCACGGTAAAAATAAAAACTCGGTTAACACGAAAAATTTGGCGCGCAGGTGAACTTTGAGACGTTCGGCCGAAGTATGCAGCTGTTGTTTCGTTTGATGACATCGGCCGGATGGAACGATGTTCTCGAGTCTCTCATGGTGCAATCACCTGATTGCGATCCGACACCCACCAGCCGACAGATGAACGGTGACTGCGGCTATCCCCTTCTCGCCATAACCTACTTCACGTCATTTATCATCATAAGCTACATGATCGTCATCAACATGTACATCGCCATTATTCTTGAGAACTTCAATCAGGCCCATCAGGAAGAGGAGATCGGTATCGTCGAGGACGATCTTGAAATGTTTTACATACGATGGTCCAAGTGAGTCATTGAATTTAAACGAAAAAAAGAATTTTTCAATTATTTAGAAGTAGATGCCATTGTAGGAACTTTTAGTTCTATCGTCCCGATTTAAAAAAACCAACGCTACTTTGTGACTGGAGACTTTTTTACTCACTTCCCGTTAAAGGATTGAAAGACGTTGTAATTTGGTCGGAAAAATTAAAAATAGGATGATTGAGAATAGGAAACGAAACGGAAATCGTGGAAATCGGTAGATTAAATACGATCGGTAGCGTAGCAAATTAAAAAATCGTATTTCATCGTGTAAATTGAACGCCATATTGCTACAAAGATTATTTTCACATTGGAGATGATGCGTTTTCGATGTAACAGCTGATTCGCCTAAAAACTCAACCTAACTTAATCAACCGTGCACAGTTTTTAATATTTTTCCCATTTTTTTCATGAAATCAACCTAGTGAATAAGAAATTAATTTCTCAGCTTGCTCATAGTTTTGCAAAGAGCTGTATTTATTTAATATATCGATCAATGATCGTGCAACTTTGCAACTGCCACACGGAACTCTGTATGAAAAGATAAAAACAATACGTTTTATCTTCATTTTCAACTCACTATTGGCAAATCCTTAAAATTTATGACGATAATGTTTTCGTCCGTTTACTTTTTCTTTCAACCCCTTTAAGATATGATCCGCACGCGACTCAGTTCATCCGATTTGGACAGCTGAGCGACTTCATTGCGAGCCTCGACCCGCCGTTAGGAATATCAAAGCCCAATGTCGTCGCATTGGTGAGCTTTAATCTTCCTATCGCGAAGGGCAACAAGATTCACTGTCTGGACATTCTGCACTCGCTCGTTAAGCACGTACTCGGTCACGTCGAGGAGTCCGAGGACTTTCGAAAATTACAGGAACAGATGGACGTCAAGTTCAAGAAGCAATTTCCAACGAGAAAGGAATTGGAAATCGTGTCTTCCACGAGAATATGGAAGAGACAGGATAAAGCGGCAAGGCTGATACAGCGTACTTACCGTGACTACATCGCGTGAGTACCTAAACGCATATTGACATTAATTATTTACGTGATAGTGATGCAAATCCCACCAAACACAGAGTCTAAGAGTTGAAGAAAGTTTCGGTTGAAATAAACCTCTAAATTGTTACGTAACATTGACAAATGTTAAATTACATTTTATAAATTGCCTACGGCTACCAGTGCAAAAATTGTGGTAGGCATCCAGTTGGATCCCTGTGATTACCCCTACTCTCTGGTAAGAATCCGACTAGATATCGGATCAGACCCCAACACGGAAACGTCACGTTTGTAAATTGGGTCCCGATACGGATGCCTGACTGGATTCCTAACTGTATCCAGCCCAGATATTACAGAATTCTTAAAGAATTGTATGGGATCTGACGGGATCCTGATACGATTTTACAGGGTCATGAAATTGCTCATGATGGATTGATCTGAATTATTGTTGTTCTGACAGTATATTTTTTGACATTTGTACCTATTCGTTCGGCGACAAAATATGATGCAAAAAAAACAGAAACTAGAGATTCGGTAAACGAATAAAAAAATAAAAAACTGAAACACCAAAGTCGGTATTCGGTTAATCGGTATCGATCTGAGCGAGCCCCCCCCGATTCTTATACCCCAGGAGTCCCCGCTCGCTGACGCGAAGACATCGCGCCGCTCGCCACCTAGCGGCCGATTCGAAAACTTCTTTATATTAGCTACACCGCAGAAATTCGTGTGTTTTTACATTATGACGAAATCTACACGATCGCGTGTCACATGCCATACCTTTTCACGTAGAATATGCAGCTAATCGGGATACAACCCGGGATCCAATTGAATTCCTGGAAGGAAATTCTTTTTTGAAATCTCCAAAAATTATTGATTACTATTTTACGGGAAAATGATAACAAGCCCGATTACTGATGTCAGAAACTTCAATTTATACATTTGAAGTTTTGCCGATCAGCGCCAATCAGGATACGACCCGGGACACAGCTGGAATCCGGAGAGGAATCCCTTGATAGGGAATCCGTAAAAAATCCCGATCAGGGTTCGGCTGGAAGTAGGGACACCCTAGAAAATTTCTGCACGGGTAGCACCCGAGTCGTACGATCCCCTAGTGTTAAGGGTGAACACCACTGTGACCCCCTGTTTTTTTTCACATTTTTCAAGAATTTTTTTTTGTGGGAAAAAAAAGAGATATTCGAAAAATTTCGTTGGGTTCTGTTCCTTGTTTATTAATGTATCAAAAAACATTTTTTTCACATTTTTCACGTCGCATGGTGGCGCTGGGGAAGCTCTCGCGTCAGGTGCTGTCATCTCCGCGGAACGCAGCAGAACTCTCTTCAACGTCGATCTGAAAAAAAATACCGAGTGTTGTCATTAATAATATAATATTTTGAAGAGAAGAACATAGGGATTTGGAAAAATATTGTTTTAAAAAAAATAGGCATGCCTTTGAAATTAAAGTTAATTTCAAAGGCGGGCCTATTTTTTTTAGCGCCACCATGCGGCCCGAAAAATGTAAAAAAAATGTTTTTTGATACATTAATAAACAAGGAACAAAACGCAAAAAAATTTTCCAAAATCTCTTCTTTTTCCCACAAAAAAAAATTCTTGAAAAATGTGTGAAAAAACAGGGGGTCACAGTGGTGCTCACCCTTAAGAATATGACACTGATGTAACATTCCTAAATTCTGCAAATACGGTTTACAAATATCAACATACATGTTACAAACTTTATCGGTTCAGTGTTGTCTAACTGTTACGTAATATATACGAACGCAACGTGAAATTTACAAATTTAACGATATAACATTTGTGAATGTTATTTGATATTTGCAAATTCACGTGACCTTAGTTAAATATGGCATAACATTTGTAAATGAATGCGTAATATTTTTTAACGAACACGTAACATATGTGAATGCCACGTAACATTCGATAATGTCAGAAGTGATTTGAAAATGTCACGTAAAATTCCCAGAGTAGAAAATAATTTGTCTCCGGTTAATAACAAACGTCCTTGCTTCTTCCGCAACATTTTTCAATTGATTTTATTGCGGCGTCAATAGCATTGCGAGTCTGTGTTTGGTGATTTACGATCATTATTATCAGCAAGAATATAATATTTCCCTGATTTTGTTTTTCATCTTTCGAAGTTTATCGTTCAACAACAGACTATACTACTATACTTATACCGCTGCAGTAATATACTTCTGCTATTTATACCTATATATATATATATATATATATATATATATATATATATATATATATACATATACATAAATATATATACTACAAAATTTGCTGACTAGTAGTGCACGAAAGTTTTAATTTTTTTGTAAATAGTTGAACTCTCTTTGGGGCATGTGGCGACGTATATAATAATCACTATATAACCATATTACCATTGCGTATAGTACACTTATCTGCTGTTATCGATATCTCGATTAGATTTTATCATTTGCCAATTGCGTAAAATCTCAATTACGAAAGAATTGAGAGAAGACAAAAAAAAGATGAAAACAAAACATAAGAACAAAAAGAGGAAAAGCAAAAATTGATTAACGAACGAAATGAACTGGGACATTTTTGGCGAGCTCGCTGTGTGTTTTTTTTTTCTTTTTCTTCATCTTCCACACTCCACCAACGAGCAGAATGAAAAAGGAACGCGAGAGAATAGCCCACGAGGTCGACTCTCAGACGCAAACATCGAGTCCCGGTGGTATCGGGAGCGAGGGTAGGGCCGGGGGTGGGTGGGGAGGAAAGCTTTCGGCCCTTCTGCACGTTCACAGGGGTAGTCGGGCCAGTAGCCGCAAGTCCTCAAGGGCCAGCGACGCCAGTGATCTCAGCGAGTTAGGCGCCGCCTCGGCTTGGCTCTTTCCGAATCTTCCTCTGTTGCTGCTCTCCGGCGCCACGGGAACCCACGAGGACCTGCAACCTCCCGCCCTCACCGTCTCCCGTCCCTCACCAACCGCGGAACAACCCTCGGCCGCATCGAGCTCGGGCTCGGACTCACACGCAACCATAAGGTCAGTAAATCCGCGGGATTCACGCACCGGAAATATAAAATGAATCGAAATGATAAATAAATTCTACGCGTTTACCGTCATCATCCGTTCCATCGTCTGTCGTATTTATACCTTTATCTTCAAACCGTAATTCTATAATATTTTTATGTATTTGCGATATTTCATTAATTTTATTGATTCACGATATGCTCAATTCACTCACCACTTTACATCAATGTCCACGGCGACCATCATTGATGATCGAGAATTCGACGAATTTGCCTATACATAATAATGATCCTCGTAATCCTTTTGTCCCTAAATCGCCAAAAATTCTATAATTCAACGTGGATTTACGATAATTGTTTGTTTGTCTGTTTGTTTTTTATTCTCATAATTACACCCGAAGGCACTGAAATCAATAGGTAATGGAGTCTATTCAACCAAATAATCGTTAAACGACGGTGGTTGTAACGTTATAATTAATAATAACATTTGATAATCTGGAGAATGAACCACCGTTTATATATTTCTAGCCAGATATGCTATTTAGAGTGCGCTAATATAGTTGAAAAAATATATATTATGTAAATATATATTTATAGTAGCAGCGTAGAGTACACGGAACTTTACTCCTTTACATCACAGTCTCACGTAATTAATCTTCGTCTTCGTATCATCCGAGAATCATTCGTGCATTTATACGCAGTGTCCAATCGCACATTATCATAATGATCAATCATCGAACCTCTTGATAATTTTCAAAAGCCTATCTCTCGATTTTTATGTGAAAAAGGTAAAAAAAAACAATTTCATACTTTCGGAATACAATTTTTAACGTATTAGGAGTGGAAAAAGAATGTGGACTGTTGATTCGCAGACTCTGGGAGTCCGTGACGAGAAACACACAAAATGGCCGTTTGAGGTTAATTTGGCGGCAGCGATCTGACTGAATCACGAGGTACAGTGTGCCAAAAAAAATGTGATAAACATGAACTATCGAGAATCTCGTGTTGAGCATTCGTAAAATAATAGAAAAATTCCTTAGTACACTCATTGCGACAAATATAGATCAACTCATTTGCAATTGTCAACTTCATAAACTAGTTGTATCGTAGGTTAACCTTCAAATCTGTGATGTGACATCTGCAGGTGATTTTTTTTTTGCTAATCAGCCACGTGACTTTAATGAACGATAAAGTATATCAATGTTTGTCAGTTTAACTGACATTCTTTACCACGCGAGGACGCCATATTGCGACGTCAGCGCCATCAATTGAGTCTCCAATAATCTAATATTTCTCGAAAATCTCAATAACGTTCCAGTTTAATATTCCAGAAGAAGAAGTTATCACGGAATCCTGTATTGTTTATAACCTTAAAAATGATCATTCATATACGAGTTATTTTCCAAGTGTTTGTTTTCCTAACCCAAGCAGCCACGATTTAATGTCCAATAACGAACTCATGCAAACTCAGATATGCCAAGTTCTTAAGATACTTCCTTGCACAAACTCAGCGACCCGAGAATTAACCTGTTTCGTCTGCAGATTAATGTATGAGCACGCACCATTACGCCAGAAAAACATATCAAGCGAACTGACAGAGCTTTCAAAGAAGAATCATGACATAAAAACTTGTGTTATTAATACATGTATTTACGTAGAAGATCTCATATCCGCACTTCAATCCAATAGTTCGTGTACTAAACTATTCGACAAGGATTCTATAGCGCCAATAAGAATGTCGAGTCACCGAATGGTTAAACAAAATATTTGCGTTGAAACTGGGCACAATATGGCTTGCAGACGAATTTTCGTAACCGCGACTCACAAGGTGTTCTTATTGTCCATCAGATGGCGTGCGCCACCATGGTTAGCGCCATCTGAAGGCGCGTGCCATACTCACAAGGGGTTAGGTTTGACAAAGCCGTGAGCTGCACGCTCGCAGTTCACATCAGCTGTTTGCTGTTGTCGCTTAATAAACACATACGAGATCTCTTCAAAAAGTATCGCGAATTTTGAATTTCCGCAGGCTACGTATAGTCAATTTTCGATTTTTTTGTGGCGTTAAGTTGGTACTCATGTCCCTCACTTATGCTGAAAAAATCGGCCATTGTTGACAGCTGTTTTGGTTAGACGTGTTTTGGCTTGTCTTCGATTTTTGCCTATTCCAAAAAATGGATCACAGAATCTGTATAGAAATTTGTGTGAAAAACAAATTTAAGTGCGCGGGCGCATTCCGAATGTTGACTGTGGAATATGGTGAAGCTATCTTGGGCCAAAGCAACGTTTATCGGTGGTACAAAATGTTCTCAGAGGGCCGAGAAGATGCGAACAACGAAATGCGTTCCGGGTGCCCGAGCACATCAACAACAGACGAAAACATTGATGAAGTGAAGAAAATAACATTGGCTAATCGTCGAATCACCGTTAGAGAAGTTGCTGAGGAACTAAACATATCGATTGGCTCGTGCTATTCGATTTTTACCAATGATTTGGGCATGAGACGGGTCGCCGCGAAATTCGTGCCAAAATTGCTCAAATTCGAACAAAAACAGTGTCGCGTTAACATTGCTAAGGAGCTGTTGAACTCGGTCCGCGACGACCCAAATGTGCTCCAGAGGGTCAGAACTGGTGACGGATCATGGGTTTATGGTTATGACGTAGAAACCAAAGCTCAATCATCGCAATGGAAGCTGCTTTTTTGGAATAGGCAAAAATCGAAGACAAGCCAAAACACGTCTAACCAAAACAGCTGTCAACAATTAACTAAACATTCAAAATGGCCGATTTTTTCAGCATAAGTGAGGGACATGAGCACCAACCTAACGCCACAAAAAAATCGAAAATCGAATATACGTAGCCCGCGGAAATTCAAAATTCGCGATACTTTTTGAACAGATCTTGTACACACACATATTTATATATACATATACATATATGGGCCAGCGAATTATAGGTTATGATGTTAGCTGCGGCAGCTTGTAAGACCGAGTAGCCATGGTGGCTCTAGGGGCGCTAGTGCGATGTTGCTACATCGTTCTCGCAGCCAATTTTCCGAAAGATGTGAACTTATCAAAATTTACGGAATGCCCCGAAATTTTTTGTTCTTCTTCAATGTTGAGTTAAATATAAGGTGTTAACATGGTTTTATCCGGGTCCAATTCTATATATCAAAATTCGTCCAGGACCCTGCGTAAGCGCCTACAAAATATGCTCCTCTCTGCAAGGAATGCTTTAAGAGAGGCTAACAATCTTGACCGCAACAGTATCGTGTTAAAAAAAAACAAAAGAAATTGAAGATTTTTACACGCTTCTAAAACTTGGTCTGTATTATTAATGATGTATTTGATTTGGAGGACGTGTCATTTAAGATGATACAAATAAATGATTCGAATTTACTCTTTTAAGCCTCTCACGATATAGACAACGACGTAATTTTTTTTCAAGCTTAAGTCGTAACGCTTTACTGATTGCAGTGGTGTCAGGATCGTTGAAAACCTACTCCGGTAAATCGGCGTTACATAATTGATAACAATAGAAAATACAGCATATCGTTATTCAATTTGTGAATAATTATTTGTGAACAAACAGTTACGGTTTAAGCTTGCAAAATAGGGTAGTAAAATGTACGAGCTTGGACGGAAGCTCGTCTGAATTTTGAAAGCGAGATTAACAAATTGTCTTTTTACTTGGATTTGTCTAGGGAGTCCCAATTGAGCCCCTTAAAGCTCACGCAGTATCCCTTAACTGCACTTACACAATCTCATTTTATGCAATCTACATCTAATGGTAGACGCTATTTTTCCAGCTAATATACGAGTTGTCATAGTTTTTATAGATCTTTCGCTTTTACAATACTTTCTCGTTATGCTCAGCTGTTTTCAATTTCCCCAAATACACACAAACACACACACACACACGCGCGCGCGCGCGCTGATAAAACGACTATAAAACCATTGGGAATTACCATTTAACAACCTGACCTCTCGCGGCCAAATTTCAAACCACTCTCACCCAGTCGGTGCCCGATGATTACTATGTGAATGTGTCACGTATTAATCATAATTACAGCAACAACATAAATAAAGATCGTAAGAACATGAACGATGTTCGGTCCAAGGGGTATGAGATTTCCAGTCCCACTCGAAAGATTAATAACCATTTTATTCGTGTCGTGTAAACAACAAGAAGCGCGACTGAAATTACATAATTGCCGAAAAATGAACAATTTATAAACATAACATTGTCATGTTATAGATTGATGTTGCAGGTAATAGTTGATTGTTCAAAGTCATTTATTTAGCCGTTGAGTGGCGGGCAATATTTTTCTGTTTTTGAGGTTAAACACGATACGCCATATAGGTTTACCGTTATCGTGATGGCAATAATGCCCGTCTGTATCCAATTGCCACAGTTGATTCTGTCCACGTACAAACAACAGTGATAATCCTAATTATCAGATCGTACCAAAAACATTAAATTTTGCCTAAAAATAAGCCTCACTTCCTGTTGCTAACTTCTTCTTCTTCTTTCTTGATAATTTCTAGCCCATGCTAACTAGTGCTGTCTGACTTGAGCTGACTGGGAATGAGCGGCCATATTGAATAGGCCACGCCTCTGTGGTAATTCCCAATAATGGGAAGCTCTTTTCTCTCGCTAAACACATCACGCATACACAATATGACACGTGTTAGCATCTCTTTGTATCTGTCCAATTGTTTCAAACACACAAAACTATTCGAATTATTGCTACCGTTCATATTTTTTATTAGATAGAGGATTGTAATTCGTAGAAAATATAAACTGATAAAAAAAAAATACACACATAACCTAGAAATAGACATTGGTGATTTGAGACGAACGGTTAAACGTGAATGTTCGCAGATCATCAGGACCAACGTTGGGTCGTCAGGATGCCGTTGAAACATATCCGGATGACGATGTGCTCAGTCCACCAATCTCGAAAAGGGGCTCGCTCAGACCGAGTGGTACAGCACTATCGTTGAATACATTACAGAGAGACATAAAGGAGGCGTTCAACCGACGCTGCGGTAGTTTACGAAAGAAACCAAATCCGGAGCCTGCACCACTGCCTATTGCGGATGGCAGCGACGTCAGTATACTTGTCACGGAGCCGAGTCCCGACAGTACAACTGCTCCGCCCGCTAGACCACCGTTGTTAAGACAACAATCAGAGGCGACGGTCGTACACGTTCTCGTTCACAGGGAAAGCGAAGAGTATCGGGAGACACCGGACGATAGCTGATCTTAGGTTAGGAAATTCCACCCCGGAGAGAAATCTCCGACGTGAACACCCAGAAATAATAGTGAGATGTATTAACGATTAATATATAGCTCAAAACAAAAAGCTCCCGCCCTCACCCCCTTTCCTAATATACGATGTAATTTGCGTAATTAGCGTAGGTTCACAAAATATTTACTTTTAATCATCGACTGTTGGCTCTTGAGCGGCCGAAGTAATAGTTATCATTCCTCTTTCTGTTCGTACGACGTTCAGCGCATGCGCTGGGTGGGAGAGCGCGTCTTATTGTCGTTGCGACGCCGACGACACCTCAGAATTTTAAACCCATTTTGCTCGATAATGACTAAGTGGAATTCAATGAAATTTGCACATCCTGTGGAAAATAATGGCGCGGTGCCGATAACATTTGAGTTTTTGTTCGGTTCAACGGGATCTTGCTGATAATTACAGAAAAATATTGTTCACGCGCCGCACTTAACCTACAAATAACATCAGTTTACAATATCGTCGACTGATCTCGTTATGTATCATTGTGAGGCGTAAATGCACGGCGCTCGAGACTCGCGGATCGATATTTATTAAAATTTCAACAAATTATCGAGAAAAAAAATTTTAATGACAAGAGAAATTTATCAATGACGATCACGATATTAGGTGCGCCCACCCTGCGCATTCCTTTCCATTATTTCAGTTCGCGTCCGGTGTTACTGTCCGATACGTTGTTCTCAATTATCAACATAGGCATTACTAAATAAAAATTGAAAAAAAAAAACGAAAAAGCAAACAAAAAGCTCCAATTGCTCTCGTTGACTGTCTTGTTTCGTGTATTTCTTCCAATTTAACAATTATACACATATAAAGCCATGACAATGGTGATGCGTGAGCCGATGAAAAAATTGCCATTTTATTTGGTGAATTAGAACCTTATAATGAACGTCGAACGTAGAGCGAAAGAAAAAAAAATCAACTGCCTCACGTCGTTAGTCTATTGCAAGGAGAGGAATTTAAAAAAATACAGACGAGATCTGCTGAGTGTTGATTCGGAAAATAACGAGATTTACTTTTTATGAATGTAAACAATTCATCAAGCACACACATACACACATACACACACACACACACATACAAACACACAAAACTAAAAAATACACACCCAAGCACATAATCGCAGACACAGTTAAGTAGGTGTAGAGGAGAGATTAATTATTTAGATGACGGACTGTTGAACACGCGCGAGATTTTCACTGACTTCACGAAAATCTTTAATTATCCGAGCTCGATTCACAGGACGAAACAACGAACAACGCGATGATAATTTCCAGTAAAAAAAAAACAAAACATCGGATTATTTGATTCTTACAGCGCGGTCGGAAGGTAAAAATTTTCATGATGCCGTTAATCTCGCGAACAATGTATTATAAGGTTATAAGTCAATTAACGATAATATTAATAATGCGATGGGTGGTAGCGTGATCGCGTGTATAATCACGTACAGGGGAGGGTGATGATTGGTGTCGTATACTCGAGTCGCTTCCCGACAATGTCTCAACTTAAATGATACAATCGTAATATTCTTGTTTTTTTTTATAATAATAATATAACGAAGACGACAAACAAAAAAAAAATGAGAAAACTGTACAATCATTGGGCGAGTGGTGTCGCGACATCGTTATAGACGACTTAGATTAGCAATTACATTAATACGTAAAAGCTCCAATCGCCCGTTAACGTCGTCAACCCTCGCCCCTTATATGTGTATATATATACATATATATATATATATATATACAATATTATAAATATAGTACATGATATTGGCACACTTTAAGTACGTTATAAATTGTAACTATACAAAATGAAAAAGACATTAGAAACAACAAAAACGTAATTTACATTTAAGTAGAACAAGTAAAAGAAATTACGATCGACGAACGAAATATGTCGTAAGTAAAAATTTTATCGCTACTTACTATATCTCACTGTTCTAGCGTTGAAAAAAAATTAATAAAATAAAATATAACAATGGTCGATGCATTGCACATAATCAAACGAGATCTTTTTGATTGTGTGAGAACGAGATTTATTTTCACAACGGCTCGACAGGATTCAAGTGTATAAACATACAATTTTCGGTTTAAAATTGAAAAAAAAAGAACGCATATTTTCATTTAACTGCGGATACTTTTATAGACACATAGGCATTGTACGAAGTTTCAAGAATTGTCGAAATAACAATTCATTGATTTGCGATAAATTATTATCAACTCGCGAGATCATTAAATTCCGCGAAACTTTCCGGTGAAAAAGAAATGACAAAGGCTCCAAGCGAGAGATGCATGACAATGAAAAACAACAACAACAGCAACAACAACAAAAACTGATTGGAATGGAATTCAATTGAGTACGATACAAGTCGTTTGTACTTTGTACATATTTAGCACGTTTTAATATGTATGCTAATAGATAAAAATTATCGATATACTAATTAGAAGCGGGATTGATGAATCTTTAATTATTTCGAGAATTTATCGTTAAATCACTCTGGCAATTTCTTTTTTTTTCTGCCATTTCAAATTAATACCATTCTGTCCGTTGAAACTTCTCATATTGAGAAGATGAAATAATTATCCTTTTGTAATTCAAAGATACGAAGCAACACGTTAATATCGTATTATCGGGAAATATGTATTAATTAGAGAGAAAAGAAAAACGAGGAAAATATGGCAACGCATGGAATTCTCTTGCACGACCTTATGAAATTAAATTTATTAATTTTAGACTACATTCGATGAGCTTAAAGAAGGATTGACAAAACGTTGAAAAAACTTTTAAAAGTTCGATATTGAGATAAATAATTGCCAGAATAATTTAACAATTCTGAAAGTAATTAAAAAATCATAATCTCGATTAGGAAAGTGATGCGGTGTGATTGAATAATCGTGAAAAAGATATACAGTCCTGGCATATCAAGGAAACGAATGATTTCCCAACAAACACGAAAACAAAAAACAATTCGAAAAATTTGAACATTTTTTACGCTTGTTTAAAAGTCGCTTCGTTACCGACCTTAATCTTGAGTCGATGAATTTTTTTTTTTTTTTAGAAAAAAAAAATCGGTGAATCCGTGCCCTGATATATACAACATACGAATATCGTTTGGATAATGTAATTCGGGAACAGCTTCCAGATTTTAACGATAAAAATATGAAGTAAAGAAAAACGAAATGAGCGCTACTTACCATATCGCAGCTGTTATATAGGTATACAAAAATTAAAAAAAAATTCCTCTTGAGAAACTCGATATCGAATCTCGTCCAGTGCACTTTGAGACAATTCGCTTCCCTCAGTATTTCGCTTGGGCGTTAAGGGGGCTGATTACTAATACAACATTTAAAATATATATATATTAAAAATGAAATTTAAAATCAAATAAAACAAAATCTTACGAAAAAAATTTATTTCGTAGAATGATAAGTAAATATAATTTATTCACTAGTGATTAAGCAACACAGAGCAACAATGATTTTTAAACATATTTATTTTTTTGCTCTTCCAACGTATACCCTTTCGATTTTTTATGACCCACCCGTGCAGAAATTGTGGTAGTGATCCGGCTGGATCCCTGTGATTATCCCAAGTCTCTGGTAAGGATCCGATTAGATATCGAACCGGATCTCAACGCGGAAATGTAACGCTTGTAAATTGGATCCCGTTCTTATAAGATTCTTAAAGAATTGTATGGGATCTTACGGGATCCTTACAAGATTTTACAGCGTCATGAAATTGATCATGATTGTTTAATCTGCAAAATTACTGCTATCACAGTATATCTTTCCTCATTTGTACGTCCCTTCTCGTTTGTTCGGCGGCAAAATAAAAGATAAAAAAAACAGGAACTCGACATGCGGCAAACGAATTAAAAAACAAAAATGATCTTTTATTTGACTTCTGTGGCTGAACATCACTTAAACCCAGAAGTCGGTACTCGATTCCTCGGTAACAATCTGAGCGAGCTTCTCGTTTCTTATAGTCCGCGAACCCTCGTTCGCCGACGCGAAAACCCCCGGACTCTCGCCACCTAGCGGCGGATTGGGAAACTTCTTTATACTAGCTACACCGCGAAGCGCTTGCGGTTTTTACATTATGATGAAATGAGCACGGTCGAAACACACATATTTCTTACAAAAGCTGAGGTATATAACCGCGAGCCCTACACTCGAATAACGTAATGAAGCTGTGAACACGAGAGTCACGTGTAACGTACAAGTTATCGTACCTTTTCGCGTAGCATCGGGCTACATGTAGCTAATCGGGATACATTCCGGGATCCAGTTGGAATCTTAGGAAGACATTGTTTGTTGAAATCCCGAAGAATTATCGATGGATATTTTACGGGGAAAATGATATCAAGTCCGATTACTGAAACCAAAAACTACAATTAATACATTTGAAATTTTGCCGAATAGCGCTAATTGAAATACAAACCGGGATCCGCCTGGAATCTAGAGAAGAATCCCTTGTTAAAAACCCTCTCAAATCCCACGGGTCCCGATCGGAGTTTGGCTCGAAGGAGCGGGAACACCTCAGCAAATTTCTGCACGGGCATCCCTTTCTGAGTAACCCCTCCACTTTGTTCCATCCTTCAAAGCCCCCAAAACGTTGTCCGTAGTTTTGCTTAATGCACTATTGCATTTCCACAAGGACACAGGAAACTACGGAGAATCTGGTCGATACTGGCGGTAATATTTGACCGAGTTTCAGATATATTACCATCAGAAACTTAGAAAAGCTGCCTCCCGTATCCCAGGCGGTCACCTATCCCAGTACCGAACATGGCCTGTGGTGCTTAACATGGAAGATCGCCGAAGCCGCTCACTGATTACGCGTCCCCTGCTGTTGATCACAGATCCGATATGCTTGATCATAAATTTCCAAATCAATTAAATTCACGAAAGAATTTTGCTTGGGATATTTTTCGAAGTCACAGTAAATCCTTTTCCTAACTCTCACTTTGACATTAATATCCACGACTATCAAAACATTTAAAAAAATCGATTCATCGATGTTCAATACCACGAATTTTTTAATTCACACCTCACCATTACTATACACTGTAATATTTGACCAATATTAATTCTTTCTTTATCTTTCCGTTTAATTATAATAATAATGATAATGATAATAATAATATTAACAACAATTGTAAAATTTTCGATACATGATTAGCGAGCCCGCTTGATAAGAGACACGTCATTGACAATATTAACCGCTCGAGAGACGTAAAGTAATGATTAAAAATTAAGACCATTGTATCTCGTTTGGTCTTTGGGGCGATGAGCAGTTCGGAATTTGGGAATTATAAACAAACACCGTGAAAAGCATGGAAATAAGACTTTGATAAGGAAAATAAAGAAAAAAAATAAAATGAAACAACCGAAAAAAATCATGTTTCGTAGACCATCCGTTTGAACCGTGAAAATCATGGAAATAAGACTTTGATAAGGAAAATAAAGAAAAAAATAAAATGAAACAAACGAAAAAAATCATGTTTTGTAGACCATCTCGTTTGGTCTTCGGGGCGATGAGCAGTTTTGAATTTCGGAATTATAAACAAACACGGTGAAAAGCATGGAAATAAGACTTTGATAAGGAAAATAAAGAAAAAAATTAAATGAAACAACCGAAAAAATCATGTTTCGTAGACCATCAGTTTGAACCGTGAAAAGCATGGGAAGAAGACTTTGATAAGGAAAATAAGGAAAAAAATAAAATGAAACAACCGAAAAAAATCATGTTTCGTAGACCATCCGAGAATACATTGGGATCTACAATCAATGGCCTATGTAACGTTGGAGAAAGTGGCGTTAATTAATGTCTTCAATAACTGTTAAATTCGATGCTAAGTAGAGACTAAATGGTTTACGATTTATTTCTGATAGTTGAAAAAATGTTTTTCTTTCGCGACAATCGCTGATGAAATGACGGCAGTTATCATTATAAAATTATTTATAATAATAATCTTAAATATGACGCTCGGGAGGATCGCAAGTTTTGCCAAGCAAACGCGAATTAAATTTGGTAATAAATTATATTATCCTCTGTGCTGAGCGGGACTCAAGTTTCGTGATAATATTTAACATATTAATAAGAATTATTATTATATTGTATATTAAAAAAAGAAAAATTTAAAGTTATCTAGTGATAAATAAAATATTTGAATCGTATACAGGAAAATAAATAAAAGCGAACAACAATAAGTAAAAATAAATAAACGCCCAAACATTATAAAATCAAGTTGATCTAGAATTACCAATTCGAATTGTTCGGGCATAATGTTATAAATTTTTTCCTTTTTTTTTTCTTTCCATAAAATTCGTTCATCGAGGAAGTTTCGCGTAACATTGAAAATTTGAACTCTCGTTATCGATCAACGATCGAGCTTATAATACAGTAATTTTATCTCTCTGCTAAAAAAAAAAAATCAACGCTAACGATTAAATTGTAAATAATATTAATTCTTTATCGTGGGAGATGATAAAGATAATTTGCGAACGTTTTTCTATCGCAATATTTTTGTCTCAATTAGAATTGTATTTCCTATGGAATAAAGTGTGAAAATCCAATAAGGAAACAAATCTTTTTAAAACGAACTGACGTGACACGACAAATTTCAAATTTTAATTATCGGTAATTTGTCTTTTGTCGGATCGATTTAAGGTAGTAGTCTGGTAACTTAAGCCGATTTTCATGTCTATTTTGGAGTGCGTTTTTTTGTAGGTAAATAAAAATGAATCGTTTTGGATATTTAGGATGTTTTTATTTACATATTAAAGCTAAAAAAAAAAAATAGTTTGAAAAAATTTAATAGTTTATTATTATTATTATTATTGATCGAAGTTGGCGCCTCGAAAAAAAAACGCGTGGGTGGCCCCGGTGATTTTGGCTCTTGATGTTATCTGAAATAAAACATTCTTGATAATTCTTAATCTATAGACATGTCATTCTGGTCGGAACTACTGAAGTTAAATTTCATGGATAAATAACAAAATGGATAAGGACGTTTTTTTCCAAAGTCCGCCATTTTGTTATTTATCCATGAAATTTAACTTCAGTAGTTCCGACCAGAATGGCATGTCTATAGATTAAGAATTATCAAGAATTTTTGATTTCAGATAACATCAAGAGCCAAAATCACCGGGGCCACCCACGCGCTTTTTTTTCGAGGTGCCAACTTCGATCAATAATAATAATAATAATAAACTATTAAATTTTTTCAAACAATTTTTTTTTGTATCTTTAATATGTAAATAAAAACATCCTAAATATCCAAAACGATTCATTTTTATTTTCCTACAAAAAAACGCCCTCCAAAAAAGACATGAAAATCGGCTTAAGTTACCAGACTACTACCTTGGAGCGAGTTGTAGTGTTTTGAAAATGCCACGGCTAGTCTTAGATACTGGCATTTGGTTCATTGGAAAGTTTTTATTTTTGTCACCGTGACAGAACTTTGAAAATTGCAACAATTTTCAAAAATCGTACGGTGCTAGTGTTCAAACATTTTTGTTTTATCTTTGAAAAATCGTAGCCTAACGACCAGCACTTCCAAAGATTCGAACGATTAAGAAGGAAATAACCACAAAATGATGCCCGAACGCCATAGGTAAGGCAACCTTTCGACATCGAACCCCCGGCATGACTAAAATTGTCTCCATAACGCGAATGCACACAATGGGGGCACTAACCGATCCCAAGAATTAACGCATAATCCGCGCCCAATAACAGGACTATTATGAGAGAATTTTGAGGTCGTTGATTTAAAAAACAATGTGCAAATTTTGAAATTCAAAAAGAAATTCCCATGAAATTTCCATGACTTCCTACATCAGAAGTATTTTGGAATTATTGATGAAGTAATTTCAGGGGTTAGTGGGGAAAGGGGGAAAAATGACAAACGAACATATTGATGCATATCATTACAAATATTGATTAAAAAAAAATTTGTTTTTACATAACATATTTTGGTCCCTTCAAATTCTTAAAAAGGTTACTTATTAAAAAATAACTCGAGGACCATGATCTGAACGTCTTACTCTAGTTGTACACTAAATTTCAAGTTAGTAGGTTCAACCGTTCGAGGGTTAGAGGCCTCTGACAGAAAAACAGACGGACGGACGTACGGACGTACGGACGGATAACCGAGACTCACAATAAGGGTACCATTTTTTGGTACAGATCGTAAAAGTCATCGGAATGAACTGTAAATTGGTACCTGGAGATTCTAGAAATTACGTACCTCAAATCAGCGAGCGGAGGCTAAAAATTGTAAATCGCAGAATCGACATGACTGATAAGAAAACAAAAAAAAACAATTAAATTTAAACGACAATTTGTAGCCGATAATTTTGAGGCGGCAGATTTGAACTAACGGTGAATTCGTAAATGAATGATGGCGAAAACTTCCGTCTTCGTCGACGAAGGTTCTTTCTTTCGAAACAAATTTTTGATGAATGATTACGATTCTCGAATTTATTACAGTGTATTTCAACTCAGCTTGAAACGCCTCCGGTATCGACTTCCTTTGAAATCAAATAATTCTTCAAATATTACGGCAGTCCTATTGATTCCGCCATCTAGGATTTCGAGATTCTGACATTGGATCTAAAGTCCTCAATTGCTAAAACCGACAGATACCAATTTTCATTCTATTCCGACGATTATTGGTTTTTTCGTTCAGCCATATTGATTCCATCATTTCAAATTAAAAAATGTCAACATTGCGATGGATAGAAACCAAATATTTTCGTGTGCGAATAGCAATAAGAAATGTGGATAAAAACAACATTTTACAACACCACATGTCTATGTCTTTTTTTCCCGCTGGTCGCAACTTTATTGCCCATTTTTCTCGTGAACAAAAACAAGTTGCATTAAAGACAAAACTTTAAAATCGTGTTTTTTTTGTTCTATTTTGCAATTATAAAAAATTATTACTGCATGCAACTTTTCACTTAACCAGTTCCCGTTTCGAGCTCTAGTCACAGCACGAAATATACAAATATATTGTTAAGGAAGAAAATAAACGTTTATCGAAAATGAGAGTTGAATTGAAATGGCGAAACGTACACTCCTCGATGAATGCAAATTGTATCCAGGTATAAGAAAAAAACACACGTATGTAAACATTGTTTAAGTGTAAAAAAATCTGTGAAGATGAACGTGTAAAAATATTTTTTCTTTTCTTTTCAATAATTCACGCACGTTGTCGATAGGTAAACATCGAAATTGGAAGATCACAAGTAATTAAATAATTAGTAATCGACGACGCTCGTTATAGTATTGAATATAAATATACGGAAATACAAACAAAACAAAAAACTCAATACAAATTTGTGAGTTGCGTGTATAATACTAACAATAAAAAATATAATAATAATAATAGATTCGATAGTGTGAGCGAAACGTGTAGGAAACTAATAATAATAACAATAATACACGTAGAATCAACATAACGAACGATAAATAATGGAGTGTTTTATGTAACACGAAATATGAAGGTGAATTTGATACAAGGAGAAATCGTTTGCGAGATTTCACGTGACGACGGACACCAATTGAGAGACTAAAGCACGCGGTGAACAGTGACGCCATTTTTTCTAACCTCAACATTCAAAAATTATATGTTCTTGCCATAATTAATCCATATATATATGTGAACATGGGCGACAAAATACGCGTACGTTTAGCTCAAGCATATGTAAATATATATACGGTTCGTAAGTCAAACGGGCATTCCCATCATTTTCTTTCGTAGCTCATCCAACACCGAACTACACTCGACGACCATAACGAAAAGTCATGGTAATATCCCTTTGAACTAGAAATTTAGATATTTGAATTATCGTTGGCTTGTGATACAAAAAAAAAACCAAATGGGAATACACGATACACACAAACAACACACAACACTAACACAAAATCGTTCACGAACTGAGATCAGTACATTCCAAAACCCCGTATTATACGTACATATATAGTACGTATGTATTAAGTTCATACGACTCAGCGGGCAGATAATTAACAACTTATCCGTAAATAACCACGATGAAAAAAACACATAAATAACAACAACAAAAATAAATAAGTTAAATCGGCAATCGAATGCACAGCCGAGCATGTTTCAGATTGGCGTCAATTTTTGATTCCCTCTCATTGGAGAAGTTTAAATAGCACGAAAGAACGGAGAAAATGAAAATGTAACTCACAAAGAATCTAGCAACATGTTAAGTAAACGTACGCAAAGTTTACGCGAGGAATATCAGAAAAATATGTAATTTGAGTAACGCCGGTGGATCATCGGACGTTGGAAGAGAGATATTAAAGAGTCTGGGGAGAATTTCGAGATTTTTAAGTACCCAATAACGGTTTTGCGACTTTAACAAAATGAATACTGAAAATTAATTGCTTTATGCAGAAAAATGTTATTGATTATTATTAAACACTGTAAATCGATGAACTGCGATATTAACAGATATATATATATATATATACTAGGGGGGCTCCGCCCCCCTGCGCGCTTCGCGCGCCGCCCCCTCCCCCCACCCGTGCCCCCACCCATTCCCCCCACCCACGCCCACGCCTCCCCCGCCCCCGCTCGATCCCCTCACCCAGCCTACTCGATCTCGCTCGCTCTCCTCAACTCTTGTACACGGCGGCGGCGGCGGCGGCGGCGGCGATATATTTATATAATATATATATCTCTCTATATTATATAAATATTTCGCCGCCGCCGCCGCCGCCGTTGCCGTGTACAAGAGTTCAGAACCGAAAATGACCGGAAATGACCAAAAAATGACCGCAAATGCAGGGGGTGCATTAGCGGTCATTTTCGGACGGGGGGTTGGCGCGCGAAGCGCGCAGGGGGGCGAAGCCCCCCTAGTATATATATATATATATCTGTATTATATAAATATATCGCCGCCGCCGCCGCTGTGTACAAGAGTTGAGGAGAGCGAGCGGGAACGAGTAGGCTGAGTGATGGGATCGATTGGGGGGGGGGGGGGGGGAGGCGGCGCCCGAAGCGCGCAGGGGGGCAGAGCACCCCTAGTATATATATCTCTCTATATTATATAAATATATCGCCGCTGCCGCCGCCGCCGCCGTGTACAAGAGTTGAGGAGAGCGAGCGGGATCGAGTAGGCTGGGTGAGGGGATCGAGCGGTGGCGGGGGAGGCGTGGGTGGCGGAGGAGGGCGGTGTGGGTGGGGGAGGGGGGTGGCGCGCGAAGCGCGCAGGGGGGCAGAGCCCCCCTAGTATATTTATATATATATATATAGAAATGGACGGAGTATATATATGTATATTCCATTCGTTTCTTGTTACTCATTGTACATTGCTTATAAAAATTCTCATATATTTCGTATGACTGTGCATACACCGAAATAAGTAAAAAATTAGGTTCGCAGGATTTTCATCATTAAGTATACTGATGCAGGTTCATGCGGTATATTAACCAAAGAAAAAAAAAGAAACAAACATGTATTTAATTCACATCTAATGAAATGGGATCGAGCACACACAAGTAAAAAAGACTCTGCAGCTCTTTTACGTTGAGAAGCATATATAACGCAATTGAATCAGCAATATAGACATTATATGCGAACTAGTTATTTAGACAGATATTTTATTATATATTAGACGATAATTCAATAATTAATTGACGATTGGAGAAAGAAGGAGAAGGAAATGAAAAACCAAAGAAGCGCGATCGTAAAAAGGGAGAAAAAAATTAGCATGGCGCGATGATGATCGATTAGATTTTATGATCTAGGACCGTTTTTGCTTGGTTCACCCAAAAAGTAACTATTATGATTATTATTATTATTATATAATATTATATAAAAAGAACTATTATACAATTATTCTTAAATAATAAATAATTAATTTTATTGCTAAAATGCGATATCGACAATTCTGTGCAGAAATTTAAGGATATTGTTGTGATCGATGGAAGCAAAGGAACTACACGAAATGAAAAAACGAAAGCGCTATTGATTTTATTCATTCTGATGATACGTCCGTACGTGACGAGGTTTTCAGATGAGACCATTTATACATTTTTTTCCGGTCGTTGTTTCGACGTTATTATTTGTCTTTCATTCATGAACAATCGAGAAATCGTGGTCGTTCCTGAAGTTCCAAAAAAATCGATATAATACTTTGTTATCCGAACGTCCTCATTCTCGAATCAGTCAGTTGCCTGTAATCATAACAGTATTCCCTCACGTCCTTACTTGCCGTTTCCGTAACTCCTAGACTATTCAGTGTGAAAGGAATCGAATTATTTAACCTGTACATCTCTGCGATAGATACCGTCACTGGCATTCAACTTCAAACTCCCTAGGAAAATCAGTACTCGAAAACCTAGGAAGGTCAGTATGCTACGCTAAACTACAAAAGATTGATCAGTGTCCAAATGAAACGTGGTACTTAAAGAGAGTAGGAAGGTTTTGACGGCTGAAACTGGTCGAAAGATTCAAATGGCGCTTATGAACAATTGAAGAGACATACGCAATTTTATTTATTTTTAAGTTGTTTGTCGCATTTTTGTTGATGAAAATCATTGGTATTCGTAAGGAAAATATTAATAATTACGAAGTATATTGAGCGTTGAAAACCCCTGCGCGTCCCGCGCATTGCTCCCTTCGTGCCGCGATTCCAAGTAGCCTGATGCGAGTTTTCGTAGTTTTCAAACGGCATCCATTGGGGAGATCTCCCTCCCCAAAATTGAACCAAAAATTTGTAAAAAAAAAGTAAAAATGACAAGAATGTTGTTTTGAGAAAAACGCGTTTAAAGTTCGGGCATGGGATTACTGTAGGAGATTGTAACTTATGTAACTCAAAAATTGTCCATGCTGTAAAATGACTTCTCGAGGGCAGCTTCAGTTTTTTTGTTCCCTAGCTTCTTTTGTTGATGTCAGCCATTTTTTTCCGGTATCAACCGGCGTACGCTGTACCGTAACTTGCAGATTTCACACACCTTTGCACACGTCAGGCTCTCCTAATCTCAATTTTGCGAAGTCCCAGTTTTCTTTGCGCCAAAATGTTCATAAAAGATTGTACTATAATATTGGGTCTTAAACTTAATTCCCACTGTTTTACAATAAACAAAAACAAATTATTTATAGTTTACGGTACGTTGTATTTTATTCAAACTATCGTCCTTCAGAAGCTACGACCTTTTGCCATCTTTCACGCAACAAATGGATTTCACGCCAATAGAAATCTTTGCGATCCATTTATCGATCTATTTTTTCATATCTTTAAAATACTCGAAATGCTGTGATGACAAATCATTGCGAATCGCTCGAAACAAATACTAATCGGACGGTGTTATGTCCGGTGAATACGGCGGATGAAATAAGACTTCCCATGTCCATTATACACTTTTTTACGATTTCTGCTACATGTGGCCCAGCATTGTCATGAAGCAAAATCAGTTTGTTATGACGTTTGGTGTAGTCAGGCCGCTTTTCTTTCAATACCTGATGTAGTTTCATTAATTGGTGCTTATAGCGAATGGCTGTGATCGTTCCACCCGGCTTCAGCAATTCGTGGTATAACATACCTTCTTGATCCCTCTAAAAACACAGCATCACTTTTTGACTATGAATATTACGTTTTGCCGTTGATGGACCTGGTCCACCTGGCAATACCCATGCTTTTTTTCGTTTGGGATTTTTATAATAAACACATGTCTCATTGCCAGTCACGATTCAATGTAAGAATGACTTCCTTTCGCATCGTTCAAGAAGCAATTCACAAATCGTTTTTGGCTTTTCGAGTTGCCTCTCATTTAATTGATGTGGTGACCAATTTTCTGCTTTTTGAACCAGTCCAAGATTATGCAAACGTTTGCTAACAGCCATTTCTGTAACGTTTAATGTATCGGATAATTCTTCAAGAGTCTGACATTGATTTTCATCGAGTAAGGCCTCCAATTCTTCAATTCTCCCGTTCCCAAACCGTTAAGCCGAATGATAGGAAACTTGGTCAAATAATTCTAGGCACATCTGTGTATAACCTCTGGCGTAAAAAATGTTGAAATTCAATGCAGTTATGTACATTTTCAGCTAATAACGGAAGATCTAAAACACAAATCGTTATAATTATTATTGCTTAACGTAAGTCCGAAATATGTATATATGGTCGGTTGTTTATTTATCGGAATCGACAAATCAAATAGAGGACGTGGCGTTGCTCTGTAATCAAAGATTTTATTTCATTAGTTCGACGTTCTAATTACACTATTCACACTATTTACACCGCTTCCGCACAACTCCTACCTATAATCAAGGAAACGACATTAAAGTTTATTCTTCAATATGCCGATTCCTTCCAACCATCCCAGGTAACGGGTAAAAATCTTACAAGATCCTCTAGTTCTACTTTTCGCTCCTACCATGTAGGTCGCGCTAGTTGTGCGTCGATAGTGGCGCACTCTCGGCAGTTCCTTCTCACATGAACTAATAATAGAGCCGTGGTTTTTGTATGCAAGTGAACACCCCCTGAACCATCCTTACTACTTAACTTTTTCTACACACTCATCTTATAAGCGTGGTTTTATTCTTTCCACCCACGTTTTTCCCTAACCTCAATTCTTTCCTCTGCCGTGTAGGGCGGTCCCTGCTTTACCGGCGCAAAGCGCGGCAGAATTCAAGCCTAAAGGAGTACATTTTCTTTACATGTATGTTTACAAAAATCATTCGTCTAAATGCTGTGAGGCATAGAGGTGCGTAACGAAGCGTCGAACGTGCTGCACCGTGTCAGAGGTCGATATTTGCCTCTAAAGTAACGCGGAGAAAATATCACGTTACAATAGTTTTCCCGTGTCCACAGCGAATCCGATAGCTCAGCGTAGTCGAGTAGGAAATGATGGGAGGGAAATATTGGAAAATTTCGTACGTAAAAAGCCGCAAGGATATACATTGGAGTACACAAATAAAAAAAAAATTAAAACATTATACAAGAGAAAAAAATAATAAAAATGTACTACACAGAAATATAACGGTGCAAGTTTTTTAAAATTTTAATTTCATGTTATTACGCCTTCACTCAATTGAATTTTTTTAGGCAATAAGCGATACAAATGTGCATTCATAGAAGAAATCTAAACAAAATTTGCCAAAGATATAATCTGTAATCACCTAACAAAGTATGGAATTAGCCGCATTTTTCCCCTGCGAGCTGTTGAAAATCGAGAGCGACTAATCCGATGTATTTTGGAATTGCATTTGACCAGGACTCGGAGATACTTCGTGTGTTTAAGGTGTCGTCGATTGATTGTATAAAATCAGTTTTCTTTTCCACTCCTCGTATCGACAGAATTTATTTGGTTGAGCTGCCGGTATACTGACCGGTGACGAGAACAGTAGGATTTTTTTCGTTGGTAAGCATTATGTACAGGAAAGGCTGACTCACCCAAAAATTCACTGTCGGTATCGCAGTCGCTATTCAACAAGAAACATGGTTTGTGTGAGAAGCAATGAAAAACTCGAACAGCGTAGAAACAGTGGGAATAATTGAAATCTGGAGAAAGGTAACGGCAGATGCGCTACTCCTGATTACAGTTTTCATTACCGACAGAGAGATAACCTCCTTCCTCAATGCCATGTGGTACACCGGATGACTTTTAATTTTTTTTCTATTTTAATTCCATTTAATAAAATGTTTATATTTTTTATTATATCGAATTCTTTTCGATTTTATACATCGAACACGTTTTTATGATTTTGAATTTCGATTCCTAACCTAAATAATCAATGTTCGATTGAAAAAATACCGATGTTTAATTAGGTAACTGTATGAACTTGGCAATACCCCGTTTAGACATTACCAATTAATCTCACGACATTTTGGCAGGGTTAAAAGGGGCCACATCATTTTGCCGAAACTTTAATCGTCCGATTCGTCATTCGGATATATCTATGACAGATATATGCGAACGGAATTCATCCGAATCGTTAACCCTCCGAAAGCCCATTACTCCGAATCGTCGTTGAACCGAATATCTATTTTCCGATCAGTCAATAGTGCGAATCGTCATTTCGTTGAAACGCCATTTGTGCATAGGAATCGACAATCAATCACAATAATCACAAATGAGACTGAGGCTAGAGGTGGGTAGACGTGAAAAATAGCTAATGTTCGTATCCATGTAGAGCGAATAATTGGAAACGTCATTACTCGAATGGCACTTGGAACATGGACGTTCGGTTCAACGACGATTTAGAAAAATGACGTTCGGATATATGTCTTTCGTCCAAATGACGAATCGGACGATTGAATTTTCGGCAAAATAATATGGCTCCCACCAAACTAACATTTGCTCAGTAAAATTGAACCTTTTTAAATCTAACAGTATTTTCCATATTTTTTTCAATTCATCGATAGGACTCAGAAATAATGAAGAAACGCAATCCTTGTCAATCATGGAAATATGAAATAACTTCTTTTCCAAAAGCCAGTAGACTATCGGGGCTGAAATTTTATACAGCATACTCCTATCACCACATGGAATGAGACGTGCGAATCGCTGACAAATCGCATTTTTTGCCTCGGATTACTGGATGAAAAATGATGGACTATGCCATATGTAAAAGTAGCAACTCTAAGGACTCACGTAGTTTTGAGGTCGACATGATGTGAATTCTACTCTTCTGCACGAAATTGGTGACGATCCGGCTTTTACCGTAATTTGGTTCGAAATTGTCGGCCTTATTGAATATATCAGTAATCGACATCTGTGAAAATACAGAACGGGTCAGTAACGATGATATGCCATTCGTGAGGCATAATTTCTGTTTTTTTTTTATCGACGATATATTTCCATATGCGCAAAAGACTCACATTTTGGAGGGGTTTTACGAGCGAATTTGTAGAATCAAATGTCAGTTCCGGCAACACGATCTGACAGACTGACGAACTTCCTCGATATATTAGTAGATCCAGGAATTGCGGGGTCAGTGATTTTAATATCACCGTTGCAAGATGAGAATGCTTTTTTATCGGACGTACGATGTAAATGCTCAACCATAACGATGGGGATACCTGCGAAGAAGTAAGCGCTTTTCGAGTGACCATCATTTTTTTTCTTCTTTTCAATGGGAGTGGTCCTTTGTTTTTTATGCGGGTCCTATTGATACGGCGTTGTTATTTGCAAGTGAAATTTACCTCGAGCGGCGTTTTCACAAATTCTATTCCCATTTTGGAAGATTTGCCATACACACAATTGTTAATTGACGCCATGCTCTGGACATACTGTACACGGCCATCACTCCTAATGAAAGGCATCTGACGGAGCTTCTTCCCCCACTTTAGGCGATTGGCGAAGGCACTAATGGCAACGATCCCTGTTTTTTCATCGATAACGCCTATGACAAAGAAGTAAACGTGGTAAACTATCAATGAGATGTCATGTGGTATCTACTGTGAACGCCACATTACCGTTACGGAACGGTGAAAATTAAGCGTCAGACGAGAAAACATTGAGCATTGTATGAAATTTCGAGGAAACAATTTGCAAGTTTCAACTTGAAACTTTTTCCTTGCATGTATTGTTAATCGTGAATTTTTCGAAAAATAAAAAATATCTTGATTCCAGAGCAGTTAACCGACGGAAACAGTATAATAACTATCATTTAATTATATTTCATTTAACTTCAAAGTTTTAATGCGATCTATCTAATATCTGTAAAATTAGAAACCGCGGATTATTTTTAAAATTTCATAAAATCTTAATGAGTAGATGATAACGAGTTAATTTTTTTATATGTTCTAAGAGAACAGTAAATCTCGATGAATGCGAAATTTGAGGTAGTTTCACGGATATTTTTTTAATATAGTCACCGTTGAAGCTAAGTCATTTTCATTGGCTGTACGGAAGGACCATTAATTTTGAGCATATAAAAATAGACATTGGTTCATTTTGGAGACGCGAAATAATAAGAGGAAGATGAGTGATGAAGAAACTGACCAATGTGAATAGAATATTTTCAAAAACAACCTAGTCAAGGTTAAAAATAATTCACGGACTATTTTTTAAGATAAACAAATAAAACCGAAGATTTTTCCCGTGGACGAGTTACACTCGACATTCGCCGACACGGATCTCTTTCTCGCGCGCTATCCGCTCTTCAACCCGCGCACCGTGCAATGTATCTACTATACCGCACTGAACCCTCCTCAATAATATGCCATTCACATCGAGAATTTCAGTCCGATATCTCAGAATTTGCGAAAACTAACATAGAACTCTTCGCAACGATTTTTGAACAATCCTAAATGTTATCAAACCCGAACATCTCGACCGATTTTCGTCAAGTTCAGTATGGCACCTTCTTCAATAATACTCCGTTCGTATTAAAATATTTACTCCGATATTTTAAATTTTATGGAAGTTACAGCGACTGTAAGCATTTTTAGAAATATTCAAAATTTCATAAAATCTGGACCCTTAAACCGATTTTCGCCAAGTTGAATACCGGCCGTCATTTGTTTGTTGTCTATTTGTATATAAAAAATTGGTCCCTTATCTCAAAAATTGAGCAAGCCAGAGAGCGTGCAGTAAATATGCGAAATTTTCTAAAAATCATCAAATCTCAGATACTTCCTAAATTTTAATAAAAAATGTAGTAACTAAAGCGAACGTACTGATTTACTCGTGTACGCAAGTGCACAGCTGTAGATCAAACTGAAATACTACCATTTGAATTTTGCAAGGCCGTTGTGTGCTCGCACACACACACAAACACGTCCTAACAATGTTTTTCTAAATGTGGTTTCCTGACGTTATGGCGCATTTTGAACACATTCACATTGAAAACGCGAAAAAGAAAGGTTTACCATCACGAAACTTCGTTTATGAGGGAACAAAATATTAACCAATCTCGTTAATCCTAATACTCTTTTTTAATAAACCTCAATAATAACGATAATGGCACATTTACACCTCTCCTAGACGCAAGTCTATCGAGAAACAACTTTACCAGAATTCAACTCTCCGGATCAACTTTCCCGAAGAACAATTCTACCAGCAAATAACTCTCCCAGAATATAAGCCTCGTTGGACAACTTTACCAATTAACAAGAGTCTACCGCGTGACAACACTACCAGGCACTAGCGCCGACGAACATCTCTACCGAAAAACAATTCTATCGAAATACAAGCCTCCGGGAAGAACTATACCTGTAAATAATTCTCCCGATGAACAACTCTCTGGAATGAGAAGTCTCCCAAACGACAACTCCACCAGAAAACGCCTTTCTGAATAAAAATTCTCATGGTAACGGTATCAATGGTATTTTACCATGGGCACGATTTAGTATCGCGCGTAAATTCACCGTTGGAAGCGAATTAAAAATGTACGCGTACCATTCCAGATTGTATAACGAAACCGAATTTCGTTCAAAAAGAGGTTCACGATCAAAATATAACCCGAAATGTTAAGTACACATTTTTAATTCACTGCCAACAGTGAATGGACCGACTGAATCCAGCACATCGTAATATACCGTTGATACCATTGCCACGAGACAAATCATCCGGAGAGATATTTTCTGTAGAGTTGTCGTTTGGGTTGGGGAGACTTGTTCATCGGGCGAGTTATTTATCGGTATAGTTGTTCTCGGCGGTTTGTATTTCGATAGAGTTACATCTTGGTAGAAATGTCCGCCGGCGCTAGTGCCTGGTGGTGTTATCACGCGGTAGACTTATCCGGTAAAGTTGTTCTTCGAGAGAATTGATCCGGGGAGTTGAATTATGGTAGAGTTGTCTTTCGGTAAACATACCGTCTGGAAGAGTTGTAAATGTACCAATACGAAATTATTCAAGTTCGTTAAAAGTTTTCACTGCTTGGCGTATGGCCTCCGATAATGCTGCTCATGTCAAATTATTGGTGAACGATAGGAAGTAAGAATTGACCTACCTGCATCAATTGTCGAGACCGTATTAACTGTCTCGCGTTGGACCCAGTCGTTGATTGCCTCATGCGGTTGGGAATTGAGTGGAAGAGGATGTGTGGGTACCTCGTGTAGAAAAAAACGATCTTTTGGCATGAAAATTCCGTTGGCCGTTTCGAACCCGAGACCGAATGCCTGCAATTAATTTAATTACAAACAGTAAAATCTCTACTTCTCAAATCCCGATGATTTAATTCACGTTTCATTTTCTTTCATGTTGCATTGGAATACTCACTCTGATATGTCGTTCAATGTCAGAAAATCCCAAATGCGAACATGGATATTTTTGAACGTTAAGAACGTTTTCCAATTGCGTTTGACCGTCTGCATTTGAAGCGCAATAGAACCATTGCAGAAGTATGAAAATGTGTGCAGGCGCAATGAAGAAAGTGTCCGTTCGTGGGATGGCCATAGTCTTCATTGAAAAAACAGTAAGTGTTCCGTTATCGATGTTCGGAAAATCCGTTCATTTGATCCGAATACTTCGTCAAGTTAGTTGACTAAGTATTCGGATCTTCGATCCGAAGCAACTGTCTAGTTGCTTGTAGTATATGAATTGTACTACTCGACGGTAATTATTATTTAAAGGAACCAGCCTCGCTGCACCCAATTGAGCCATCGCCAGAATGATTGGCTCTCAACGACAATTTGTTTTGTTTTTTTGTTGATATTTTTCACATTCTTTAACAAACAATTTGCAATTTGATCGTAGGACACAGTTATTTGAAATAGCTCTCAATTCGCCATCTTCTGCGGTAAGATGCGATCTTACAAGATGAATAATTAATTTTTTTTTCCAAAACAATCCAGCTAAACTTTTTAACAGTTCAGGGCTATACATATTTCGAGCACAACAATGTTCCAAGAAAAAAACAGTAATCTTTATTTAAAGGACAACTTTTCTGACAACAAAAATTCCACATTGCTTTCGATAATATGTATATGAAGTATTCCTGGCCAGTTCGAACAACGTTTGACCATGACAGTTTCGAATTCGTATCATGATTTTTTTCTATGCTCTTTCCGACTCTAAAAAGCACTCTCATTTTTTTCAGATCTTTGTGTTTCGTATTTTGTCAAAATCCAAAAATGGCGTTGTAGTTTCTGAAAAAAAATTCCGAAAAACCAAATGCCAGATAACAAAAATGTTAAGCCTATTCGGACAGTAGACAGAGAATATTTTTACTGTTTTAGAGGATGTTTTAATTTAAAAAGGAATGACAATTTTAAACATAGATCCAGCTTTCTTGGAGTTATTGAATAAAACTTTTCACATCAATATTAAACAGTATGTAATATCACAAATATCAATAAACAAATTGTAATATCAAATTTCGAAAGCCTTACTTGGGGCATTAAAATCTTACGAAACATTTGGCTGTTACTAGTTCTTCAAAAACTGACTACTAAGGGAATCGAGTCATTCGAGAAGTTAAAACTTTGTTTATTTAATATTAATATTAATATTAAAGTAATAATGTGACGAATATTCTATTAATTAAGGAACGAATTGAAGCATTGTTTTATTCATGTCACAGCCGATACTGAAATACCCTTCAACGGGGAAATATGTTTCTCATTTGTGGCTTCCTCACAGAGAAAACATTGAGCGTTGTGAGAAATTTCGAGGATGCAAATTGCACGTTTCAACTTGCAGCTTTTTTCGTTCATGTATTGTCTATTCCCGATTTTTCGAAAAAAATTAAAACCTCTTGAAACCAGAACCGTTTTATCATATCTCCCTCAATTCAATACCACCGATGAGTACCATTCGGATGAAAAAGCATTTAAAATACTATTTGAATTAGATAACTATATGTAATTACGATGCAAAAATAACAATATTTCATATGATTACAATAATATGAAGAATTCTTAGAAATCATTCACTTACAACAAATAATAATATTCTGTGGACTTCGTAATCCATAATCATTCAGTCATGAACGTATTTAAAATACTTTTTCATCGATTGATGCCCATCCCTGGTCAATACTAATCATCATTGAATTATATTCTATTTATCTTCAAAGGTTTAATGCAATGTATCAAAATGTATAAAAGTAAAAACCACGGATTTTAAAAGAAATTTCAAATTTCATAAAATCTGAACAATTTCATCAGTTCTCGCGGTGCATCAATTCTTAAAAAGCGTATATGACGTAAATTTTAACAAAAAATAATTGTATAATTATACCTTGAACAATTTAAACGCGAACGTGTTGGAGTCATTGCTGTTCGGACTGAAACAATCGCCTACGTCCAGTCCGTCGTATGAACACTCGACATCTGAGTTCTCGGCATTTGAATTCGTAACGCTCCACGCGATGATGCCGATTAAAAAAACTAAGAAAGCGACATTGAAAAATTAATTGTATTTAATGTGTCGTATACTCAGGATCACTCTGGTTTAACAAATCGAATATCCTCGCGTTATTTAACGACAAATTACTAATAAAATTGTGAGGTATAAATCCAAAGGTTTCAATATCTAGAACTTTCAGTTTGCTTTCTCGTACAGGAAGCTTGCTTTTCGTGAAAACATTATTTGCTTCCTCATAGAGGAAGCTCTGGTTTCGCGAAGAAAAAAATCGATTTTTAATGTCAGTATGATTAAAATGTGCCAAAACATGGCCTTTTTTTTATAGAGATTGAAATCCGCATATTTTTTGTTTGAATCTTGCTTTGATAAAGCTCGGATTTTTCGATCTGGAACGTGCCGAAAGTTTGTGAAGATGGCTTTTGTTAAATGTCTCGTTAACTGTTCGCGGTCATAGGGTTCAGGATGACCCCAGGCGCAACTTTAAACCAAAATTTCTATCTGATCTTAGCGACCAAGGGCACTGGCCCACCCTGTAACCAGAGTTGCAAAAAATGCATTATTTTTATAATGCATTATCGATTTCATTAGTAATTATTCTAGTAATGAGTAATGGGACTTGAATTCCATTACGCATCGTTCATTTAATAAATAATGCGGTCCAGAAAAACATTGTATTAATCTTCTAATTAATAATACCAATATCAGACTATTAAGCATTACATAACTATTGAAAAATGAAAAAATATATCATTTTGCATTACGTTATTAATGGTTAATTGGCACAGCGTTACATTGAACCTGACTAAAGTAATGGGTAATGTGGAAAGCATTACATTACTCATTACTGAACTAATGGGTATTGTAATGCTTTGCATTACCCATTACTGAAGTGATGGGTAATGCAAAGTATTACAATACCCATTACTTCAGTAATGGGTAATGCAAGACAATGCTATTTTGCCAGTTATATAGAAATAAATAATGCAAAATATAAAAATGAAGCATTACTTCCAATACTGCATTGTGTCAAGTAATGCATTAGTTGCATTATTGGAATCGAAATTCTTTATTAATTTATATAACAATGTCAATGAAATCACATGATTTTGTTGAACACAAAGCGGCCGACCGCTATCTTTGTCTTAATTTACTTTCCTTCACGTACGACGTGCTTTAAAGAGACGTTGAGACAGCAACACCACAAAGTAAATAAGCAGACTATTCCAATAGTTCTGATATTCGCTCTATATCGTTTATATGAAACCCAGCGTTGAAAATATTCGCTTCTGAAGCATTATTAACTTCATACTTTATGCCAAAATCAAATTAAAGATCCAAATATCATTAACTTACATTCATTTCAATCATCCGTAGTTTGAAAAAAGATTTTCTTTTTACGACCTTCAACATCAATAGAAGTAACGTGCAACTCAAAAAAGATGTAACTCGGTACTCTATTACCACACAGATATAGGAGATGTGATGTTTTTGTGTTAACAGAGTCGCGAGTAACTTTGCCCGTTTACTAAACGCCCGGGAAAAAATGGTTGGATACGATCTTATAAGATAAGATTTTATACAACTTGATAAAAAGTTGAAACGATAGAATAATATAGAATCATATAAATTCTTATAGAATTATATCCAATTGTATGCGACAATTGTTTTCCATATGACTGTATATGATTCTATAGAATTTGATAATACTATATAAAATTGTATATGACTCTAAAAAAATTGTATAAAATTGTATATGATTGTATATATTATTATATATAAGACTCATATAGATGTTTTAGGATTGGATCGGAAAATATATGATCTTATACAATTGTGTATTATTGCATTCAATTTTCTCTTATTTCTTGTTAAAGTATAATAATAAATTATTGTATTCGTATTCCGATAATGCATTACTCAAAGTAATAATGCATTAGTCGAAGAAATAATGCATTACTCGAGGTAATACATTATTCATCATTACAGTAATGGAAAGTTAATGCTGCTCTGCATTACCCATCATTATAGTAATCAATAATGGAAGTATTTTGCACTACTAATTACTATAGTAATGGATAATGGAACACTTTTGCATTACCCGTTACTTCAGTAATGGATAATGGAACACGTTTGCATTACCCATTACTTCAGTAATGGAAAATGGAACAGTTTTGCATTAGCCATTACTTCAGTAATGGATAATGTAATGTTTTTAGTATTATTCATTATTAATGCGAGTCCGACTGGAACCGCTAACGGTGACAGACGTGTTTCTAATCGTGCCTACCCCGGTATCAATAACAATACAATCAAATATAAGTATAGTGCGTAAAGACACAACACCTCACAGTGACCAGTGCCGTTAACATGGACGAGGAAGACTCTGACGATAACCAAGGCGAAAAAGCGAACAACCTGCACTCTGTGCGATCTCTAAAAAATACTAGAGGCCAAGAGCTAAACGAGAGATCCTCTCCTGAGCAGGATCGCGCAAATTACCTAACCGGTCGATACAAACAAGTCCCAAATATATGCATAGCACGTAAATCACAGACCACGAACCAGCTCCAAAAATCACCAGCGTGGCAGATAGTGCGCCCGAGAAAACGACCAAGAAGAAACTCAATTCACTCCTCGAATAGTGAAGATGAGACACATCTAAATCTCAACCGAAATCGATTCTCAGTATTACAATCCTCTGCCTCGAATGTAAACACGGATGTGAACGATCAGGTAAACATGGATGTGAACGATCAGGCTGCGAAAGACAATACCGAACCGAAACCACCTCCAATATTCATTCCAGGAGTACAAAATATCGAAACTCTCACGAACGAAATAAACAATATCATAACCGTAAATGATTACACTCATAAAACGTCCAACAGCGGTCGATTAAAAATAATGGTAAAAAACTCTACTGCATACAGAAAAATTGTTCACTTTCTGGAAGACTCAGGTGCCGAGTACCACACATACCAATTAAAGCAAGATCGCGCCTACCGTGTTGTTATTCGATCTCTACATCACACCACCTGCACGGAATACTTAAAAGATGAAATCAAAGTTCGGAACATAATGAACATCAAAAGTGGAAAAACTAAACAACCGCTCCCACTCTTTTTCGTCGACTTGGAACCCTCCCCAAAAAACAAAGAAATTTACAAAGTAGAACTACTAGCAAATGCTAAAGTTCAGATCGAGCCACCTAAAAAAAATAACGAGATCCCCCAGTGCGTGAGATGCCAAAGGTACGGCCACACGAAAACCTACTGTCGGAGACCCTACAGATGCGTAAAATGTGGCGACGAGCACAAGACAGATGAATGCACAAAGAGCAAGGATACGCCAGCTATATGTGCCTTATGCGATGGTGCTCACCCTTCAAACTATAAGGGATGTGCGGTATACCAAGAAATACTCCAGCAGCGAAACAACACCGCACAGCGACCTCACTGGCACAGGACCAACGCACGCGAACAACAACCAAGCACACGAACGGAAATAAATCCAAACAATGTGCGTGTCAACACAAGCTACGCACAAGTAACCCGAACTAACACTGAAACCCACGCTAATCATTTAAACACACAAGCGAATCTAACGGACACACTTGCAAACTCTTTCGCCGAACTGAAAACGCTCCTCACACAACAAACGGAGCTCATGAACTCCCTAGTCAAACTAATAACAACATTTATCACGAACTTGTCTCAAAAATGAATTCCTACTACCGAATTGTACTATGGAACGCCAACGGCTTAGCACAAAGGCGTGACGAATTAGCTGTATTCTTAAATCTTTATAAAATAGACATAATGCTCATCACAGAAACACGATTCACGACCAAAAACTACTTCAACTTGCGTGGATATAATTTCTACGATACAAAACATCCGGACGGTACTGCCCATGGAGGTGCCGCGGTAATAATTCGTAAAAACATAAAACATCACGAACTCATCAAATACGAAAAAGAACACATACAAGCAACGAGTGTTGAGATACAAGAATGGAACGGCCCCCTAGTCCTGTCGGCAGCTTATTGCCCACCTAAACATAAAATAAAAGCACAGAAATTCATCGAATACTTCGAGACTCTAGGCCCGAGATTTATTGCCGGAGGAGATTACAACGCCAAAAACACACTGTGGGGATCCAGGCTAAACACAACAAGAGGTAACGAACTTCACAAAGCTATTATAAACAAAACAATGGACTATATTACTGCCAGGCAACCCACATACTGGCCAACTGACCCTAATAAAACCCCAGATGTTTTGGACTTTTTCGTCACGAAGGGGGTATCAAGAACCTACACTAACGCGGAATCGAGTCTCGAATTATCTTCGGATCACACACCCGTAATTCTCACAATAAGTACTGAACTAATATATAAAGAAAAGACTTCTAACCTGCATAATAAAAAGACAGAATGGGAACTCTTCAGAAAAACAATTGATGACAACATCAATCTGAATATATCTCTCAAGACTGAAGCAGAAATAGATGACGCTACTGAAACATTCACTAGACTGATCCAAACAGCAGCGTGGGACGCAACGCCGAGTCTAAAAACCAAAGAAAAAACTTTCAACTACCCTCTGCAAATCAAAAACAAAATCACGGACAAAAGAAGACTCCGGAGAAAATGGCAAACAAGTAGACACCCCGTGGATAAAACTAACTACAACAAAGCCGTCAAGGAACTCAAAAATATTATACACACATACAACAACAATAACTTAAGTAAAAAACTAGAAAATCTGACTGCGACCCAAGCCACCGAATACTCATTATGGAGGATAACTAAAAACATGAAACGGCCCCAAACGCAGATTCCACCAATCAAAACTGCAGCCAACCAGTGGGCTAGAAGCGAAATCGAAAAAGCAAACGCCTTTGCAGAGCATCTCACAAACGTCTTTACACCAATAAACACAGGCCCCAGAGAGAACGACAGAAGAATAGAAGAGTTCCTAAACTCGCCTCTACCTGTCGCCCTCCCAATTAACCCTTTTTCACCATCAGAAATCCTCCGAGGCATAAAAAACCACGTCAAAACATCTAAGTCACCTGGCTATGACCTCATAACCGGAAAAATTCTAAAAGAACTCTCAAAAAAAGGAATAGTATTCCTTACAACGCTGTTCAACAATATCATGCGCACAACATTCATACCAAATCAATGGAAAGTTGGACAAATCGTGATGGTACCCAAACCTGGAAAGCCACCAACAGAAATAACGTCATACAGACCAATTAGCCTTCTTCCCATAATCTCAAAACTATTTGAAAAACTACTCTTATCACGTATGAAGCCACACATAACAAACGACAAACTGTTACCCGAGCATCAGTTCGGCTTCAGAAACTCACACTCAACAATAGAACAAATAAACAGAGTACACACCGAAATCCTCAACACCTTGGAGGAAAAAAAGTACTGCTCAGCCGTGTTCCTGGACATTCAACAAGCATTTGATAAAGTCTGGCACGAAGGATTACTATACAAAATCAAAAAAAAGATGCCTCAATTCTACCTCATTATAAAATCGTACCTCAGTAACAGGAAGTTCCAAGTACGATATGGACAAGAAATAACAACTCTACACACAATAAAATCAGGTGTACCCCAGGGCAGCGTCCTAGGACCGGTTCTCTATACGCTTTACACCGCAGACCTTCCCACCGGAAATGACGTCACTTTCGCGACCTATGCAGATGACACTGCAATGCTAGCTAAGCATGAAAACCCCACCGAAGCGTCCCTGCTACTCCAAAAGGCGCTAACGCAAGTCGAAAAATGGCTAAACACATGGAAGATAAAAGCTAGTGAAAGTAAATCGGTGCATATAACGTTCACTCTACGAAAAAACAACTGCCCAACAGTTACTCTCAATAGTCAACCCTTACCAACAAAAAATAGCGTAAAATACCTTGGGATGCACTTGGACAGACGATTAACTTGGAGCAAGCACATTAAAACAAAAAGAAAAGAACTCGACATCAAGTTTAAAAAAATGTACTGGCTATTCGGAAGAAACTCCAAAGTAACAACAGAAAACAAAAATCTACTATATAAAGTAGTACTCAAACCAGTGTGGACGTACGGCATCCAACTCTGGGGGACGGCCAGCAGATCGAATATAGAAATCCTTCAAAGATTCCAATCAAAAATATTAAGAACAATTACCAACGCCCCATGGTACGTCAGCAATAAGACCCTACACAACGACCTACGAATAACAACGGTAGCAGAAAACATCCAAATGTTCAGCACGCGATACGTGGAAAGACTACGAAACCACCCTAACACAATGGCCCGAGAAATCCTCGACAGAAGGAATGAAATCAGACGACTCAGACGCATCAAGCCTTTGGACCTTCCGAACAGAGAAATATAACACCAACAAACTCTTCGGCATCAATTGTGGGTTTGACAACGGTCACTCCCCTAAACAACGAACAACACCTACATCACAGCTATTGAATGTCCCGCCGGGACAGATTATAGCTACAAGCAAAAAGAGAAAAAAAAAAAAAAAAAAAAAAATTATTAATGCAATGCATAATGGTCGTCTTTTACATTTCTCATGAACAATATAATGCTTAATGTTTTTCATCATCCAATTGTAGTTATTTCTGTAATGGATAATGCATTATTTTTACATTATAATTTCGGCAACCCTGCCTGTAACGATGCTTTAGGATTCTCTTATTGTTAATAAGTACAGGCTGGAATAGCACGAATCACGTCAGCAGTTTCATCGTGGCATTCAATAAGAAAACATCGTGCGCGAGCTGCGGTCAATTTGACCCTCCGTGTGACAAGGACGTTATTTTTTTGAAAAATTTATTAATCTTTTTTTTTATTCGTTGCGGGATTTCTGTGTGTAATGTAAGTATGACCATGAGAGTTGAATAATTTTTTTAAATTAAGTTAATATAATTAAATACGCTGAAACTCTGAAAAAAAATTACGTAATTACATTTCGATATTGTTTTCATATATATATCGGCACAATATAATATAATATAATATAAATGTATTATTGCTCCAATATTTAGATGGCATATAATTTACGAAATCGTCCGTTGCGCAACGCTTTACTCGAAAACGAGGAGACTTAAGAACAATGTGATTTTGTTGCGAATGCTCGAATTTTATACAATTGTCGATGTGTGAACAATAATGACGAGAACAGAACCCTGACAGATAAATTGAGTATCTATCGTGTATACCCAATTCTTACATTTTTGTTAATTTTGATAATAAATCGAGCATCTTTCCTAATTATAGTACTTTTTTTGCCCCGAAATGAAATTCCCTCAGCCCGTCTTTAGATGTTAAAATAAATACGTTTTTTGAAACGCCCACTATGGAGCTATTTTTTTCCTTAAAGTATCATGTCCCAAGAGCATCACCCTAAAATTATATGAAAAATTCAATAAAAATTATAAAAGTTATGATTTTTTTCGTAAAAAATGACTTTTTTCACGCATTGACCACTCCATGATTATTTTCTGTGATCTTAAAAATTCTAAAAAAAAATTTGATCATGAATTTCACCTTCTACGTGGTTGAAACTATAATCCTGAATTTTTTTAAGACATTCTGAACGATACAGTCGACGTGGCAATAGTTTAAAGATGGCTTTGGTCATTGCGACCCCCTGTGACCAGGCGGGTTACGATCCGAACGTGTGACCGTGAAGTGTTAAAGGTTGATGTGAAAGTGATAATAGTTATTATGAAACTTCCAAAGCTTAAAATTCTCTGAAAATTTTGTACCAATTTTTTTTTACCGTGTCTCCATCGTTGCTCGTCTAACGGTACGAACTTTCGAGACGAAATTTTTTACACTTGAAATTTTGTATTTCTCGTAAAAACAGTGTACGGATTCTAACTTTAGTAAATTTTCCAGAATGACAATGAGGGATTATGAAACTTGGTAATCCGTCGTCTTATTCAAATTCAGCAAAAAGAAACGTGCAGATTAGAATCTTGCCCAAAACTACCTGTACGAAGAAGTCCCAAAATTGAAGAAATAATAACTTGCTCATCGAGGGGGATTTATTAGCAAGATAACATAATGAAGAAGCAGCGTGCAAGTTTTTTGACTGGCCCATTTTTTGTTTTCTCGTAAAGGAAGCTTCGTTGAAAAAAAAAAATCTTCGAATTCTTGGTGCTAATATGTTCAAAATGTCAGATAATCACATTTAAAAATAATCTGTACATATGTATGTGTGCATGTGTGTCACATACGCGAAAATTTGTCAATTGTCACAAAAATTTGGCACCCCTATCACACAGGCATCTATCCGGACATTTTTCTAAATGTGATTTTCCCATGTTTTGGATCATTTTGAACACAGTGACATTAAAAGCGTGTTTTTTTTCTTAGTGAAAACGAAATTTTGTCTATAAGAAAGCAAAAAGAATAAATACGTCGAACCTTTTCAATTCTTATTTTCCGTTTAAACATTTATTAATTTTTTAATTCTTTAAATTTAATAATTCTTGCAATATAATTATTGCAAGAATTTTGGTTTGGAAAATCTTCGAAAAAGTCAAAAGAGAAATCCCTCATGAGTGCTTCAAATTATTATTATTATTATTTTTCAAGCCACTCATTCTCTCGGCGCCCATATGAACGTATGAGAAAAGATTCACTGGCTGAGTTGGAATTGGTGAAAATAGTTGAAAAAATAAAAATAACGACGAGTTTTGGGATATATTGAACAGATTGGCATTGAAAATAAAAAAAAAATTTCCCCATACCCTTCATGACGAAGAGATCAAATAGTCAAGATAAGCTATAAATGCTGTCGATATAATACTTACGTAAGTACATCGTCGATTTATAGAAATTTAATTTTTTCAAAGAAACACTTGAAAAGTTGAGGAGCTCATGCCAAGAAGTCCAAGTCGGTTTATCAAACAGTGATCGGAGAACGAGCTTCACATGAAAATTTATACCGTTCATGATAACTCCCCCTCCACAACTCATTATATTTCGGTACGCTAACCGTCGCCGAAAAACGACTCGACGAATAATAGACTGTGTTCTATTAGGTGCTCCAAAAATTATGCCAACACAAGTATGCTTTAATTATTATTTTTTTCATTTTTCTCATTTTCTTATTCTATTTCTTTTCTCTTCGTTAGCTCATAATAATTATTGCTTGCACAACGCGGTGAAAAAAAAACGACGATTCAGTGTTATAAATTTTCTGTGTGGCATCCGATTGCGAAGAAAGTATACATACATATTGTATAATAGAAAAATAAAAACCCTCCTGACTTCAATATTATTCACGAAATTCATGATTGAATCTGGATAAATCGGATATCCGAATTATCCGGATATACCGAGGTCTACCCACCTAATATCGGATAATAAGAGGCGTGTGGAAGTCGCATCTGATCACTTAAAGTACGAGAGACCAGTGTCAATTTAAAAAAAACGTTTTTCTATATAAACGGGAGATCAGTTGGCTCGCTGTCTCGATACTGTATGACAGAATACACGATTGGTAGGAGGAAATGCTGATAATAACCTCGGGAATTTTCTAATTTCGTCATCGAATCGGCTGTTCATCGAAATAACGAGCTATCAAATAATAATGGTGGCACGAGGTTGTATTTCGATACCCGGTTGAGACTCAAATATGCTGCCGTTCAAGCCCGGACCCAATAAAAATTACTTAAGGGTGCCCAATTAATTTTTATCCATCAATATTCGAATATTGAAAATCCCAAACCCTTGATATATACTTCATTATTCATTATTATTCTTCATTTTTTTTAAGCCTCCTCGAAATTTCTCAACCCAGTTTTCCAACATATTGGGTCATTTTAAATTCGCATTTCATTGATTTTACAAAATATACAAAAGTCCAAATGATATTGAAATTTTTTTACAATCTCGTAGCACTTTACCAATTTATCTCAAATTCAGTATCGAAGGTGGTTATTCATACGCCCGTTTTTATGTCAGGCATAACACCTCAATAGGTAAAAATTTAAGGAAGATTGATTTTACAAAATATACAAAAGTCCAAATGATATTGAAATTTTTTTACAATCTCGTAGCACTTTACCAATTTATCTCAAACTCAGTATCGAAGGTGGTTATTCATACGCCTGTTTTTATGTCAGGCATAACACCTCAATGGGTGAAAATTTAAGGAAGTTAAACAAACATACAATTGCTTGTAGAATAATTAAAAAATGTTTGCTAAAAAATAAAATAAAACTGTAACCCTTTCACTGAATCAGGCAAAATTCAATACCAATAATTCTTTAGTAAGACTACATTGATGAGAGGAAAATTAACCCGAGATCTCAAAAATTTTGGAATCAGATCAAACAACCCCAACCAATCAATCAATCTCAAACAACTTTCGAAAAATTCAAAAATTTATAAAATGTAAACCGCTTAATGGGTTCTTAAAAAATTCATCACCAAACATTATTGTCTTCTAATCCTTTTATACGAAACGTTTCGACTCGATAAAGAAAAATTTACGACAATTAGAGCGACCACAGATATTTTTCGAAACGTTCAAAATGTCGTAAAATCTCAAATTCACAAGGAATTCGTGGTTCGATGCCCTAAATTAGTGGAAAGTTTGGAAAATATCGGCCCATTAGTTCTCGAGATGTATCAAGTTGAACTTGTCCACGCTATCGCATACACACAGCCATACGACGATTTTTTCTACATGTGATTTTCGGATGTTTTGACATATTTGAAGCTTACTGACATTAAAAACTCGTTTTTTTTCACAAAAACAGCGTCGTCTATGAGGAACCAAAAAGGCTCAGCATGAAAAAGTTTCTTTAATACATTACACCCAATATCTGGGCGTAATGTGTTTATTGCGACCTATTGTGAAATGCCCTGTACATGGACAGATGTTTTGATATATTTTTGACAAACATACGCCTCATTTCGTTCATTCGGAACGGTTCATTTAATACATACAAAAGTGTTTTTCACTTCTAGCGGTATTTTCTTAGTCAAATTCCGTATCTGTCACACGCGTATCAACTTCGCGTAGGCAAGGTATTCTTATCTATAACGCTATATAAAAATGATCTATAATAACGTTTGTACAGGTGTCAGTTTTGTGAAATCTTTTTTTTTCCGTCGTTCGAGAGTTTGCGTCGATAAATTTTTTTGTCTTTCCTTCATGTTGAACACCGGCGTTATAGGCCAGTAAAAGTCAATATTGATGCCATTTATCCATCTGAAAAGATAATTTACGGGTCATTACTATTTAGCTTTGCGATTGGTCTTGTAAAAAATAGAGGAAAAATGGGACAATTGAACGGCAGACCACTTTCGATAACAATTTGCTTGTCATTGAAAGTGGCCTAACGTCTCTGTTATTCCGTTCGATAAAAAATTCAACTGCTAAAACCAGCACTGCGATCATAGTTGTAAACCATTTTTAAACTTTTATACGCTAGGAGATGAATGTGAAACCAGTACATTCTGTAAATTTCCGCTAAGTGGCGATATCTAACAAATTTTGTAAAATTAGAGCGTGTAGAGAGATTCTTTCAAGAATTTGAGGAGACTTCAGCGTGGTACAGTGGTTGGGATTCGTATGTTTCGCGGGTTGCACGGCGGATAGCGTGCTAGAGAGAGAATCGCGTTGGTAAATCCCAAGCACGATGCGTCCACGAGAAAGATTTTCCATTTTTTTCGTCTATCTCAAAAATTAGTCCGTGAATCATTTACCAACTTGAACTCATTCTTTTTAAAAACATCCTCTTGGCATAGATTGGTTTCTTTGTCATTCATCTCTTATACACGTGGAGAACTCTCATTGTTCGATATATACATATAAATGTTAGAGGGGCTCCGCTCCCCTACGCGCTTCGCGCGCCAACGCGCCATGTCCCCTCCGTCCCAGTCCCAAGCCCAAACCACCTCCCGAAGAGGGAGGTTTAAATTCGGCGGTGTCAGCTTCACCCCTAAGCTGACCGTTATCGTTTTATCATAAAAGGAGACTGGTCAGCTTGACCACGCGGGTAACGTCAGCTTCACCAAACGGGCAAGATTATTCCCGTACGGTGAAGACGACCTTCTCAACTCGTGTACACGGCGGAGGCGGCTCTGGCGGCGAAATGTTTATATAATATAGAGCAGAGCTCGGAATAAAGTGCACAGTTCGGCTCCGGCAGGAAGGATACGCCTCCGTTATCCCCTCTACCGCGTGACACGCGGCGGCTACAGCGGCGAGCGCGTCATCTCAGGAGCGTTCCGATCAAAAAAATACATGGCACCCGCGACAAATTGTCATTCAAATATTTTATCGTTCCGTAATATTATATTAATTAATCATTAAAAATATAATTATTTACCACAATTTTTTATTAATATCGCATAATTATTAAATGATTTTAACAATAATTTTCCACATCACCCGTGAGGTACTATCGCAGATGCGCTTTTTTTAGAGTGGTTTCCCCAGGAGGCCTATTCCACTGAAAATTAATGCAATGATGAAACCTGGCTCAGTAGGAAAAAACGAAGAAAGTATAGCAACCAATTTTCCGACAAATATGAATTGGATCGTCTGGGTTTTTTCATAGAAGATTCAACTAAGGACGGTACATCCACAGAAATTTTTGAAGAACTTGCTCGCATTGAGGAGGTCAATGATGCATCGTTCATGGAAGAACGTTTATCTGTTTTCGTCAATTTCATTTTTGAGAACTAGCATTCGCATGAATATGTGGACCCAAACATGGATAAAATTCGAAGACTGAAATCCCTAAGACGTGGATAACGCGACGCATCTAAAATTTTGAAGAAGTCAATCCCTTTTTCTGGCCATGCTTTTAACGAAATATCACTTTGCAAATCAAACAATTCTGCCAGAAGTTGTAGGCTCTGTTCCTCGATTTACACAGTGAGAGGATTTTCAAAGGGTATCAAATCTTTTCGCAGCGTTTCAACATCACTAAAACGCGCATCAAATTGACTTATCAAAGAATCAATTATATTTGAAAATTGTATAAAATTACAACCTGCGCCATTATCGCAATCATGTTGTTCAAAGATAATTTGACAACAACGGAAAAACTGAAGAATGTTATTTTCTAAATGATTTTTAAAAAGTACTAACTTTCTGCGAAAAGAATCGATGCGACTAATAACATGTGAGATGATTTGGTCGGTTTTTTGCAGCTTCAAATTTAAAATATTTAATTTCTAAATATGTAAAATATTTAAATTTTTAAATATTTTAAATATTTGAATTTTTAATATTTTTAATTTAAAGCTGCAAAAAACCGACCAAATCATCTCACAGGTAATTTGTCACATCGATTCTTGCCGCAGAAAGTTAGTACTTTTAAAAAATCATTTAGAAAATAACATTCTTCATTTTTTCCCTTGTTGTCAAATTATCTTTGAAGAACATGATTGCGATAATGGCGCAGGTTGTAATTTTATACAATTTTCAAATATAATTGATTCTTTGATAAGTCAATTTGATACGCGTTTTAGTGATTTTGAAATGCTGCGAAAAGATTTGATACCCTTTGAAAATCCTCTCACTGTGCAAATCGAAGAAACAGAGCCTACAACTTCTGGCAGAATTGTGCGATTTGCAAAGTGATATTTCGTTAAAAGCATGGCCAGAAAAAGGGATTGACTTCTTCAAAATTTTAGATGCGTCGCGTTATCCACGTCTTAAGGATTTCAGTCTTCGAATTTTCAAAAATTTCTGTGGATGTACCGTCCCTAGTTGAATCTTCTATAAAAAAACCCAGACGATCCAATTAATATTTGTCGGAAAATTGGTTGCTATACTTTCTTCGTTTTTTCCTACTGAGCCAGGTTTCATCATTGCATTAATTTTCAGTGGAATAGCCCTCCTGGGGAAACCACTCTAAAAAAAGCGCATCTGCGATAGTACCTCACGGGTGATGTGGAAAACTATTGTTAAAATCATTTAATAATTATGCGATATTAATAAAAAATTGTGGTAAATAATTATATTTTTAATGATTAATTAATATAATATTACGGAACGATAAAATATTTGAATGACTATTTGTCGCGGGTGCCATGTATTTTTTGATCGGAGCGCTCCTGAGATGACGCGCTCGCCGCTGTAGCCGCCGCGCGTTACGCGGTAGAGGGGGTAACGGAGGCGTAGCCTTCCTGCCGGAGCCGAAACTGTGCACTTTATTGCGAGCTCTGATATAGAGTGATTCCTAAAGCAGCTAATAGCCATTTTAATTTGGTATACTACGAATATATTTTGAATACGTGTTCAGCCCAGAGAACACTAGCTCGATACACGGCAAGTGGTAACCGCGAATTTATCGATTCGCCGGGCGCCCACGAGAGCACCTTATTTTCAAATTTGGCACCCAATTACTATGATTTAAATCATAGTATAACATTTTTGTCGACTCGGTAATCGTTAGCTTTGTAGAGTTTCCAGAGTAGTTACTTATATCGAAATATTCTACAATGTTCACGTCCACGAAACCTAGACACCGTGGACATCTACGTGTTCATACGAAGAGCTTTACCATATTACCTTTTTTATCGCTTAGCAATGAAAAAAAATCATGAGATAGAGGTGACAGATGGAACACAAGTCGTGTACGGGGTTCTGAACATCGGGGACATCCACAGGCTTCCATCAGGTGCTCCTAAATAGCTAGTCTTATTTTCAGTACGTGACGAGAAAAAACTGTGCAGGAACGTGTAAGGATAGTGCAGAAATTGCCTACAGACACCTGGACATCACGGACATTCACCAGACTGGCGGAGTGGCTCCGAGGTGATTGTTAGACCCTTAGCAAAATTTGTTATTTATTGCAGTAGAGAAGCTAGGCCGGTTCCCCCCATATCGCCCGTCACCCTGAACCGCGGTCGGTAAGGTAAATCCCTACATTGTCGGAGCCGGAAACCGCGGCCAACAAGGCAGATCCCCACTTTGCCGACGCTGACAAAATAGGGATCTACTTTACCGACATTCGCCTCGAAGCCGGCGTGGTAGGGATCTATCTTACCGACCGTCAACCTGTAATATTGCTCGGCTATTATTAACATTGAGTGTGTTTATCCCCCCCCCCCCCCAATTGTTGTATGCCTGAAAGGGCGTATGTCCAGGACGGATGTCCCGGAAGCTGGAAGGGCAGATATCCCCGGAGATAAAAGGACGGATGTCCCGGGGACTGAAAGGAGGGAAGTCCCGGGGGGTTGAAAGGGCGGGAGTCCTAGGGGGGTAACACCGGATGGGAGAACTCTCCCACCGCTTATGTGTTGACATAGTGACCCTATATAATGCGGGTGAGCTGCAGCGAATAATCACTAATTAATTCAAATCGTCACGGTGGTGTAGAATTATGGAGCAACAGCGCACGGTAAGTGAATCTCTCATTCTCTCCGTTCTTTCACCTTCCTTTTCTTCTCAGTATTTTCGCCGCGCGGTAGGCGAATCTCTCCCATTCTCCCGTTCGTTCTTTCTCGTGCTCTACCTCTCGTCCTCTCTCGCTCTTTTCCCGTTCATCCTCACTCTCTCTCTCTCTCTCTCTCTGGAAGCAGAAAGGGCGGATATCCCCGGAAATAAAAGGACGCATGTCCCGGGGACTGAAAGGCTTTCTTCTCAGACTTTTCGCCGCGCGGTAGGCGAATCTCTCATTCTCCCGTTCGTTCTTTCTCGCGGTCTCGTCCTCTCTCGCTCTTTTCCCGCTCCCTCACACGTTCATCCTCCCTCTCTCTCTCTCTCTCTCTATGTCTCTCTCCTTCTTTCCCTCACTCCTTCTCTCATTCTTTCACTCTTTCGCTAACGCTCTCTTTTAATAAAATTTTCCATTTTTTCCTCCAATTTCTAGACTCGCACATGTTTCCGTGGGCATGCAGGCGACCCTCGAGACGCGAGTGTGGGACCTACCCCTACCCCCTTTCGAGGTCCGAAGGCGCGCAATGCTTGTAAGTATTACTTTCCCTATTTATAATGAGCATTGATTATTGTTTAACTCAATAGCGGTAGAGCCTCATATTGTTTTATGTATTATTTTTATTTTTATACGTATTTTTTCGTATTATTGCGGTAGATGCCGACAACTATCGGGTATGAACCCGAACACCCGGGACTGTTGGCCAATTGGCCACAGTCATCTGCGACGCCACCGACACCGACACAACTACCAACAATCCCATCTCCACCGCCGCCACTACTATCCCCACTACCACCATCACCACGATTGCTATCCCCACTACCACCATCCCCACTGCCCCTCACATTGTTGTTAGATATGTCAAGCATACTAGAGGATGATTCATTTCTGACAGCGATGATGATGAACCGAAGCCTCCTGTGGAGAATCATCGGATAATTCAGAATTCTCCACAGAAGAATGATCCTCCTGAATAACAGGCAGTCCACACCGAATTCCTGTCCCATAATCCGTAAACGGACACTACCACAAAAATTAGGAAACACAAAACGACGCACAACAATATTACGGAGAATAAAGAAAAATTTTAAAAATATATATTGTTTTAGCATTATTTATTGACAAAAGCAACATTTATTTCGGCCCAAAAATTAGGAAATATGAAAGGACTGAATATTACGAAGAATTAAAAAAAATTAAAAAAATATATATTGTTTTAGCATTATTCATTGTCAAAAACAGTGTTACGTCCTGCGGCTTTCGGGAATTTTGCAACGATTCAAAATTGTCGGTATAAGGCAATTTTCGGATATTCAATGGAACGATCACAAGAGAGGAAGATAATTTATTTTCTCTCTTTTCAACACCGAATAAGAGTGCGAGTATGCGTCGAGTTAGTCACGCACACCAACACGGTCACGCATCAACGTGAATCTCTGACCGGCAACACAATGACGCCAGCAATATCAATGGTGAAAAATAACAATTTCTTTATCATCAACGTCAAGAGGAAACATCGATTGAGCTAGCGAGAAAAAACATTGGAGATAGTATTGGGCTACTCTAAAACGTTGGTGGGCCTTTGTGCCAGAGCGTGAGACCCATGCGTCGAAATCTTCATGCGCGCGTGGCACTACTACCAGGCCACTGACTCGTCGATACCCTCACAGACACTACGGTGCGTGTACAATATTATACCCAAGTGTGACGGAGATAGAAAGCGTGCATTTCTTTACCAATGAAAAGAACAGTGTTTCCTTTTTCTGGACAATAAAACTATATGACTATATTTCCCGAAAGTGCGCGAGTGAAAATGTATTGTAGCAGTAATGTAGATTCAAAGCATGAGCATGATACCTGGGTCAGGTCGTCATAGGTATTAGAGATAAATACTGCGTTATACGTTTGCGAACGAAATTATTAGATCCTAATGTGGGAATTCGTGTGAGCTCCAATTGGTCAAATTATTTATTCGTTATTCACCTTATCTAGATATATATATATATATATTCTCCTTCTGAGAATTATATTTCTTTTGACATTCTGTTTTATTTACTCGTGCCTTCAGCGTTGGTTTATTCAAGATTGCATATGTGCTGGTTGTTTAAGGGGAGCTTAGCTTTGTTAATACGATCTTCAGAGTGGAACATTCGAGAAGGAATTGGAAATTATAGCAGATAAGGATGGCGTGCGTGAGTCTCGGACATGGTTGATAAATTGGGGTGGTGGTTGAACAGTGAACAAGACCCTTGTTGGAGAAAGAATTCTACGTGGTCACCCGAAACCTTCGACGCTGTTATAAACTCAACAATTCCTTCCAGGAACCTCTAGTGAAATCACTGTTGTCGAATGGTTATAAACATCCGTTGAAAGAAAGAGACTTTATCCAGATCCGGAACACGAAACCACGACTATGAGAATATTTATAAAAGTTTGACATGGCATAGGATTCGATTGGAGTGACGACACATGGCCTGGAGAGCTTTGTCTCTGGGATCGAACCGGCAATATAACTACCCTTATGCCCATGGCGGTCTGATGTCGCACGAGTCACCACGGGATAACGCGATCTCTCTCCCACCTACACTGCATATGGCAATAGCTAGCTTTGAACGCCTAGAGACAGCGATACCAGGACTACCAACGTTATGGACATAGACTCGTCATAAAGATGGAGAGCGACGGACGATATAACGAACGAATGTCCCCTCAACAATGAGCTCTTTCTTTACCAACCAAAACATGAACAAATTAAATTACAGAAGTTAAATGACCGATTATTGCTCGTGGGAATCTTTAGAAAACCATAACGTAATAAATATAGTTTATAATTATTAACGTAGGCAGAATGTGTGTGTGTGTGTGTTGAAAGAAAGGATTGCATTTAAATTTTTGTATAAAGAAGGGATGAATAACGATTGCGTATGAATTTAAAGAAAATGCGTAAAAATAATAACATTACTTTCAATTTTCCTTTTAAACAGAATCATCATAGATATTTTAAATTTAATTAAAAGTAATTACGCATGATAAAACGAGAATATTTCACATTTTGGACAGAGTAATAATGTTGACAGCTAAATAAAAGATGCATGTATTGTGATAATCTCTTTTACATTGGAAACTTAAAATTTGCAATTAATAATAATAACTTTAATACGCAACTGCAAGGAATGGAATGAGAAAAGAATAGAGAGAGAGAGAGAGAGAGAAGTGAAGTAAGAAAGAAAGCGAACGACACCGCGAGAACCAAGAAAGGGGAAAATTGTGACGAAGAGGGATGTATGCAGAGAATGAGTGTGAGACAGAGAGATCATATGTAGATCGAACAAGAGTATGGTATGAGAGTAGGAAAAGAGTGCAGGAAGGGTCAGGCTATGCGTAAAGACATCGTGACCCACAGCGTCTTTGAAATAAGGGGTAGAATGAGAGAGAAGGAGAGATGGTCCGGAGCATGAGTATGAGAGAGATAGCGAGAGTTGTGCTAAAAGTATAGATGTTAGAATGAGAAGGGAGGATGTGAGAATGATTTTTGTTAAATGACTAGGAGCAAAATGAGAGAGTGGGGTTTACTGCAATTTAACTTGCAAATTAATTATCGTAAGCAATGTGAGAATGATGTGAAGTATAGTTAAGGGTAAATGTAAGTTAAATTTTAAGATAATTTTGATTATATAGAGTCACATAGTCGTCATGAATGCGAGGTGGAGGTGGAGGGAGAGACCTATCGCGTCTTAGAAGCCGGAGGGCGCACTGTCCCACCACCGAAGCTAAGCAGTCTAACGAAGTCTATATAATGACGGGTCATAGGCCAAATCAAACAGTGTTCGTCGAGTTCGTTTTGAGAGTAGCAGTTCGTTGTTTGGAGAGTAGTTTTTGGAGTTCAGTCGTTGCAGTTCTTTTTGAGAGCTATTTTTGAGAGTTCATTTTTTCAAGGGACATTTATTTTTGGGAGTCCGTTCTTGAAAGTCGAGTTAGTCGAATTAGTCGAGTTTTGTAAGTTGCGATTTGTAATCCGAGTTCCGGTTCGAGTTTTGACAATAGTGTTTGCAGTTTGTTCGGAAATTCAACGTGGATTTATGTTATTTTAAAGTTTGTAACGTGTGGTGAACAAAAATAAATAAAAGATTGTGGAACAAAAAGACAACTATTGTGTTTAAATCATCGACATCATCCATCCATATCGTTTCGTCTCGAATTATCTCATCGCCCGAGGGAAAGGAATTCCCATTTTGAACATCGCTCCCGGTTGTGGCCAGTCACCATCAAATCTCATCAATCCACATCGTTTCGATTCCGTTTTCTTTTTTTCATCACACGAGTAAGTACCAAAATGGGTTTCCTTCGCAATTTGTTCGTTTCAATTTGCGTCATGCCGCATCGTCTCGTTTCCCGGATGACAACCTCACCCGTAAGTGAATTTGTTGTTCGCAATGAAAAGCTCCTTGCGGACTCTTTTGAGATGGTTTTCAACTAATTTGGAGTCGACGTTCTTTTTCCATATAGTGGTTTTCTTTCGCGCGTGATATTCATAGTTAATTTAATTCTTTAATTTCCAATGTTCCGTTCGTGTTTTATCCTTTGGGAATTTTCAAGGTGTTTTCCCCATTTGCCACCCGTTAGTTGATCTCGTGCGCCGAGCATGCACTTCGTAGCTATACAGTGTCCGGGAAGTACTCCGCGCATTTAAATTTACTCAAGCTCAAGATTAATTTTGTTATTTCGTTTTCCGCGATGATTTAAGGGCGCATTAATTGACATTCCATTATTTCCTTATTTCTTTCATTTTTATTATTGACTTACTGTAGCCGTTTATAGTCGATATGGAGGAACTTCAAGTTCGAATTGCCCTTATGGTAATAATGATAATTCTATTGGTTGCCGTTGTTTTAATGGCTTTTCTAATGTGTATGGAGCATCAACGGGAGAGTCTCCCTGGAAATCGTCCATCGGTGTATTTTCTCCCTTATTAAGGTCCTCTGAATTCATCTCTGAGCGAATAATAAAATCTGATTTATAAATGGAGGTTTTTAAAATCTCATCATCAAAATCTGTTTTAATAATCATGATTAACGACCTGTTATGTTCTTAAAATTCGCGAAATGTTAAAATACCATAGACATTTTTATCTTCCCTTCTTAATTACAAATTTGCACTCTCCGCCCATCCCCGAGCAATTTTCCGCAAGGTTGGGCTTGAAACAGGGCAACTCCCTGACTATCACCGGCTTATCTCGAAAACGTGTAAAGGGGGAGCGTGCTCTCCTTGACCGAGATGAGAAAGTCGTAAGTCAGGACGTAACAGACCTGATAGAAGTTCAGCAGTGAATCAACATTTTATCAAAATAGGCAACATAGTATGCAAAGTGAAATTAAGAACCACTTTCAGATATCTTTGATAAAACGATGCGTGTGCATGTTGTATACGTATTTTTTTCTGTTCACTTTTCATTAGATATTAGAAAGCGATTTTTAAAGTCGTAAGTTTTTTGTTTATAGACTGGACACATTTTTTGATTACTCGGCGACATTTTTAACTTTTCAAGTTTTTAATGGGGATCATATCTACGATTGATATAATGAAATTAGGCCAGAGTGTAGGAATTTTTCAATTGAAATTAATGCGCAGGATTTATAATCATTTACGAAGTACCTTATCTCTACTCAGTAATAATTTACACTTCATAAATGCAAACATTATTCCATATTCAACTTATCGGAAAGTTCAAACAGCCCCGATGAACTGAATTGATTATGGAAAAAATAATGTATTTTTATTATTCGTCAGGTTACACCGAATAGTTATTTTATTCCCAACCTCGTAAATTTAGTATTTATATTTTTTATTAAATGCATAATTTTCTCACCTGACAGCTGACACGTACTCGTTGGCTACACAAAATCAACGCTGATAGAGACTCGTCTATGTCGTCTACGCAATTACAAGTATTATGCCCGTTATTGACTTTATTTCAAATCTAGCACGAAAGGTTTTTTTTTTATTCAAAAATCAACTAACGGACACGCGAAAACAAAAATAACCAAGGGTGCGATTCTGTACCAGGCGCATCAGCATAGCATCTGACGCAGAACCGAAATAGCCTATCAGAGTCGCGCCTTTCCGCTAGAATCTTCCTTGCAATTTGCTGACGGTCGCTAGCGACACCGATAGTTGTCGGTAGAAAAGTACAGAATCACACCCCAGCTGACAACTCACGTGCACTTTCTCTCTCTCTCTCTCTCTCTCTCTCTCTCTCTCTCTCTCTCTCGCAAACTGCGACGGCCCGGCCGCCAAACCAAATCGACTAATGACGTAGAGCACGTACGCGCAACGAGACCGTTCAGCATCGTAGTGAAGACAACCGCGAGCTCGCAACGAACATAGGTGATATATATATCGTATTTCTATAATTTGTATGAAAGGGCGTATAAGTTATATGCTGTACTAGGCACATATGCCGCTTTGTCGAAAACACGGGAATCGAAGAAGAAGAACAATTCTTCAGATGAGAAAAGTTGTGTGAAAAATCATGGCAATATTCCAATATCTCATCAATGCCTGGATGGATGTAAATAAATCTAAATGCATTCGAAAGAAAAAAATAACATTACATGGCAAAAGTTTACTCAGATTTGTTATAAACCGAATATAACGGTTTTCAGGCCACCTTACTGTATAGAGACATTGGCACAGTTTAAAAACTTCTTTTTCATACTTGGTGTCAAGACGCTGCCGCGTCTCTTGATACTATAATGAAGATGGAGGGTTTGTTTCTTTGAACGCGCTAATCTCAGGGAATACTAATCAGATTAGAGAAATTCCGTTTAAATTAGATAGCGCGTTTATTCAGAAAGGCTCTAGACCATATAAGTTCATGCTATGACCCAACATTTCGAATTTTTAAATATCAACATTGCGATAAATAGAAACAAAATATTTTTTTGTGCGGATAAGAATAAGAAATGTGGATAAAAAAACATTTTACAACACCCTATGTCTATGTCATTTTTTCCCGCTGGTCGCAACTTTATTGCCCATTTTTCTCGAGAACAAAAACAAGTTGCATTAAAGACAAAACTTTAAAATCGTGTTTTTTTTTTGTTATATTTTGTAATTATAAAAAATTATTACTACATGCAACTTTCCACTTAACCAGTTCCCGTTTCGAGCTTTAGTCATTGCACGAAATATCTCTCTATATTATTTGAATATTTCGCTGCCGCCGCCGCCACCGTCGCCGTGTACAAGAGTTGAGGTGGTCATTCCCTTCACCGTACGCTGAATGGAATAGGCCGCGTGGGGGGGGGTACGCCGGCGGGGGTGCGCCGAATGGAATGGCCCGAAGGGGGGGTACGCCGAATGGAATATCCCGACGGGGGGTACGCCGAATGGAATGCCCCGAGGGGGGGGGGGGGGTGGCGCGCAAAGCGCACAGGGGGGGCAGAGCCCCCATAGCATAAATATATTGTTAAGGAAGAAAATGACCGTTTATCGAAAATGAGAGTTGAATTGAAATGGCGCAATTCCGACGAAACGTACACTCCTCGATGAATGCAAATTGTATTCAGGCTTAAGAAAAAACACACGTATGTGAACATTGTTTAAGTGTTAAAAAATCTGTGAAGATTAACGTGTAAACATTGTTTCTTTTCTTTTAAAAAATTCACGCACGTTGTCGATAGTAAATATCGAAATTGGAAGATCACAAGTAATTAAATAATTAGTAATCGACGACGCTCGTTATAGTATTGAATATAAATATACGGAAATACAAACAAAACAAAAAACTCAATACAAATTTGTGAGTTGCGTGTATAATACTAACAATACAAAATATAATAATAATAGATTCGATAGTGTGAGCGAAACGTGTAGGAAACTAATAATAATAATAATAATAATAATAATAATAATAATAATAATAATCGTGTATCATATGTACCGCGTTTTTCAGAGCTTAGAATACGCGAAGAAAAGAAAACAATGCATACACGTAGAATCAACATAACGAACGATAAATAATGGAGTGTTTTATGTAACACGAAATATGAAGGTGAATTTGATACAAGGAGAGATCGTTTTTTATTTTAATTTATTTTTAATTTAAAGGTTTCCTCAGATCTGGTGTTATTCGATCATCGTATGTTTACTGCGTGTCACGAGTCGACTTTTCATCATAGGCGCTCTGTCAGAGCAAAAGTAGAGGTCGATACAATAACAACTGTGTCTCGGGAAGCGATGACCACTAGGCACAAACAAAATTATCAATGCTATTAAATTTATAGCTTTTCTTTATCGGATCTGAGTTTAAACGCACGGAAGGTTATATTAATCGGGGATTTATTTGTTCAATTTAACTTCTTGAAGAGTTAGTGAGATTAGAGTTTTGAAGGTGTAACTTTTCGTGAGGAAAGCGTCTGTTAGGTGCCTGTCGTGAATTTATGAATTGTTTAATATTTCTTTTCCTTGATAAGAATTCCTTTGAGTAGAGCCGGATTGATGTTTCCCTCGGGTATCTAATGCGTGCTTTCTTCACTGGAAGCTCGCAGCCTCGCGTTGCAATAACGTTCGGTGCGGACACTCAGTGAAGGCCCTACCTATGGGTGTTTTGGGTTTCTGTGTCTATCACCTTCTGTGGCTCGGTCTCCCAGGCGCAATGCAAGGCGGTCTCACCACAGTCGGCTCCCTATCAGGTGGCTGAAAGTTTTATTTAAAAATGTTGAATTAAATTAATAGAATAGTCTAGAAGAGGCTATTCTATTGCCAATGATAATTGCTTGACTCGATTTTGAATGACATTCTTTTTAATAGAGACGACGAGTGAGACGTTGAATGGAAATAATAGAACAGCCTAGAAGAGGCTATTCTATTGCAAATAATGATTGCTTGACTCGATTTTTAATGATATTCTTTTTTAATAGAAACATCGAGTGAAAATAATAGAATAGTCTAGAAGAGACTATTCTATTACAAAGGATAATTACTTGACTCGATGTCTAACGATGTGCGGCGAAACGTGAGAATCGTCGATGAAACTTCGCGGAGAATCGATTACGGTAATTACGGCAAGTTTCGAAGTGAAACGAGCAAACGACAAAATAATTAATAAATGCTGGAAGAGCTTGGCTCGTTTTCCAACAACGAACAAAAGCGTTGACTTTAAGTTATTTCTTCGATGGATAATTTGACGGAGATAATGACCAGCACGATGTGGTGTTCTGAACTGATAATTGTGCTCGCAAAAGCCCAGCTTTTATAGGCAAACGAGCACAACCGCCGCACTCGTTTCCCAAATTCTGATTGGCTTTGGGTTCGCGAGTGGGGCAAAACGTGCGATTCCCTGCTCGTTCCGGAGTAGGGAATTCTGAGAATCGAAAATTATAACTTTATTGAATTTATTGCTCGGTCTCGTCACGTCGTTGTTGATTTGATATAGTCCATTCCCTGGTGGGGCAATATGGATCGCAAGTCAGTCTGACAGCTCGCCGTATCGCAGCAGACGACGGGTCGTGTGATGCCCGCGTCGTCGGCCGCGCGCCGCTCAGTCAAGAACACCTCCTCGGCGGATTTTTTTTGGAACCGGTCGGGCCGCGGGTCCGTCCCGTCACAATATATATATATAGAAATATATATAGAAATGGCCGAAATATATATATGTATATTCCATTCATTTCTTGTTACTCATTGTACATGGCTTATAAAAATTCTCATATATTTCGTATGACTGTGCATACACCGAAATGATCGATTAAATTTTACGATCTAGGACCGTTTTTGCTTGTGTCACGCAAAACGTAACTATTATGATTATTATTATATAATATTATATAAAAAGAACTATTATACAATTATTCTTAAATACTAAATAATTAATTTTATTGCTAAAATGCGATATCGATAATTCTGTGCAGAAATTGAAGGATATTGTTGTGATCGACGAAAGCAAAGGAACTACACGAAATGAGAAAACAGAAGAGCTATCGCTTTTATCAATTCTGATGATACGTTCGTACGTGAGGAGGTTTTCAGATGAGACCATTTATACATTTTTTCCGGTCGTTGTTTCGACGTTATTATTTGTCTTTCATTCATGAACAATCGAGAAATCGTTGTCGTTCCTGAAGTTCCAAAAAAATCGATATAATCCTCTGTTATCTGAACGTCTTCATTCTCAAATCAGTCTGTTGCCCATAATCATAACAGTATTCCCTCACGTCCTTAGTTGCCGTTTCCGTAACTCCTAGACTATTCACTGTGAAAGGATTCAAATTATTTACCCTGCACATCTCTATGAGATACCGTCACTGGCATTCAACTTCAAACTCCCTACGAAAATCAGTACTCGAAAACCTAGGAAGGTCAGTATGCTACGCTAAACTACAAAAGATTGATGAGTGTCGAAATGATCCACACGATCCAGTTTTCGAACGTGGTACTTAAAGGGAGTGGGAAGGTCTTGACGGCTGAAACTGGCATACGGATTCAAATGGCGCTTATGAACAATTGAAAAAACATACGAAATTTTACTTACTTTTAAGTTGTTTGTCGCATTTTTGTCGATGAAAATCATTGGTATTCGTAAGGAAAATATTAATAATCACGAAGTAGATTGAGCGTTGAAAACCCGTGCGCGTCCCGCGCATTGCTCCCTTCGTGCCGCGATTCCAAGTAGCCTAATGCGAATTTTCGAAGTTTTCAAACGGCATCCATTGGGGCGATCTGCCTCCCCAAAATTGAACCAAAAATTTGTAAAAAAAAGTAAAAATGAAAAGAATGGCGGCTAATAATCGTCGAAGCACGAAAAATTTGCTACATTTATTGTTATTTCAGTACAAAAAAAATATTTTTTCTACACAGACGTTGGTTCAATGTGTGGAGAAAATTGTTATATTCATGTAAATAAGAAACGAAGGTGATATCTCGAGGAGTTCTTGAGTCGTCGTGGCAAAACTAATGAAAAATGTTGTTTTGAGTAAAACGCGTTTAAAGTTCGAGCATGGGATTACTGTAGGAGATTGTAACTTATGTAACTCAAAAATTACCCATGCTGTAAAATGACTTCTCGAGGGCAGCTTCTCCTTCAGCAGCAATCGCAAAATGTCAGTTTTTTTGTGCCCTAGCTTCTTTTGTTGATGTCAGCAATTTTTTTCCGCTATCAATCGGCGTTCGCTGTACCGTAACTTGCAGATTTCACACACCATTGCACACTTCAGGCTCTCCTAATCTCAATTTTGCGAAGTCCCAGTTTTCTTTGCGCCAAAATGTTAATAAAAGATTGTACTATAATATTGGGTTTTAAACTTAATTCCCACTGTTTTTCGATTTAAAAAAAAAAACAAATTATCTATAGTTTACGATACATTGTATTTTATTCAAAGTATCGTCCTTCAGAAGCTACGACCTTTTGCCATCTTCCACGCAACAAATGGATTCCACCCCAATAGAAATCGTTGTGATCCATTTATCGATCCATTTTTTCATATCTTTACAACACCTGAAATGCTGTGATGACAAATCATTGTGAATCGCCGAAACAAATACTAATCGGACGGTGTTATGTCCGGTGAATACGGCGGATGAGATAAGACTTCCCAGTTCATGTCCATTATACACTTTTTTACGATTTCTGCTACATGTGTCCGAGCATTGCCATGAAGCAAAATCAGTTCGTTATGACGTTTGGTGTAGTCAGGCCGCTTTTCTTTCAATATCTGATGTAGTTTCATTAATTGATGCTTATAGCGAATAGCTGTGATCGTTTCACCCGGTTTCAGCAATTCATGGTATAACATACCTTCTTGATCCCTCTGAAAACACAGCATCACTTTTTGACTATGAATATTACGTTTTGCCTTTGAAGAACCTGGTCCACCTGGCAACACCCATGCCTTTTTTCGTTTGGGATTTTCATAATAAACACATTTCTCATTGCCAGTCACGATTCGATGTAAGAATGGCTTCCTTTCGCATCGTTCAAGCAGCAATTCACAACTCGTTTTTGGATTTTCGAGTTGCCTCTCATTTAATTGATGTGGTGACCGATTTTCCGCTTTCTGAACCAGTCCAAGATTAAGCAAACGTTTGCTAACAGCCATTTCTGTAACCTGTCTGACATTGATTTTCATCGAGTAAGGCCTCCAATTCTTCAATTCTCCCATTCCCAAACCGTTAAACCGAATGATAGGAAACTTGGTCAAATAATTCTAGGCACATCTGTGTAGAACCTCTGGCCTAATAAATGTTCAAACTCAATACAGTAATGTACATTTACAGCTAAAAACGGAAAGATCTAAAACAAAAATCGATATAATTATTATTGATTAACGTAAGTCCGAAATATGTACATAAGGTTGGTTGTTTATTTATCGGAATTGACAAATCAAATAGAGGACGTGGTGTTGCTCTGTAATCAAAGATTTTATTTCGTTAGGTCCACGTTCTAATTACACTAATTACACTATTTACACCGCTTTCGCACAACTCCTACCTGTAATCAAAGAAACAACATTAAAGCTTATTCTTCAATATGCCGATTCCTTCCAACCAACCACCGTTTTCTACACTCTCATCTTATAAACGTGGTTTTATTCTTTCCACCCACGTTTTTCCCTAACCTCAATTCTTTCGTCTGCCGTGTAGAGCGGCAGAATTCAAGTCTAAAAATATACATTTCCTTTACATGTATGTTCACAAAAATCATTCGTCTAAATGTTGTGAGCCATAGATGTGCGTTGATATTTGCCTCTAAAGTAACGTGGAGAAAATATCACGTTACAATAGTTTTCCCGTGTCCACGGCGAATTCGATACGGTGTAAGTAAAAAGTAGTCGTCGATGTTACCGATGTTAGGTTAGCTTAGCGTAGCCGAGTAGGGAATGATGGGAGGGAAATATTGGGAAAGTTCGTACGGGAAAAGCCGCAAGGATATACGTTGGAGTACATAAATAAGAAAATGAAAAAAACACTATAGAAGAGAAAAAAATAATAAAAATGTACTATACAGAATTATAACGGTGCAGGTTTTTTTTTATTTCAATTTAATTTCATTACGCGTTCACTCAGTTGGATTTTTTTAGGCTATATGCGATACAAATGTGCATTCATAGAAGAAATCTAAACAAAATTTGCCAAAGATATAATCTGTAATCACCTAACAAAGTATGGAATTAGCCGCATTTTTCCCCTGCGAGCTGTTGAAAATCGTGAGCGACGAATCCGAGGTATCTTGGAATTGCATTTGACCATGACTCGGAGATACTTCGTGTTTATAAGGAGTCGTCGATTGATGGTACAAAATTAGTTTTTTTTCCACTCCTCATATCGACAGAATTTATTCAGTTGAGCGGCCGGTATACTGACCGGTGACGAGAATAGTAGGATTATCTCCTCTAGTAGCCACCATGAACACGAAAGGCGCATTCACCCAAAAATTCACTGACGGTTGCCCCAACGCTATTCAACAGGAAACATGGTTTGTGTGAGAAGCAATGAGAAACCTGAACAACGTAGGCAGAGTGGAAATAATTGAAATCTGGAGAAAGGTAACGGCAGATGCGCTGTTCCTGATTACAGTTTTCATTACCGACAGAGAGATGACCTCTTTTTTCATTGCCATGTGGTACACCGGAGGGCTTTTAATTTTTTTCTATTTTGATTCCATTTAATAAAATGTTTATATTTTTTATTATTTCGAATTTTTTTCGATTTTATACATCGAACATGTTTTTATGACTTTGAATTTCGATTCCTAACCTAAATAATTAATGTTCGATTGAAAAAATACCGATGTTTAATTAGGTAACTGCACCACGTTAGGTATCTCACGACATTTTGGCAGGGTTAAAAGGGGCCACATCATTTTGCCGAAACTTTAATCGTCCGATTCGTCATTCGGATATATCTATGACAGATATATCCGAACGGAATTAATCCGAATCGTCAACCCTCCTAAATCCCATTACTCCGAATCGTCGTTGAACCGAATATCTATTTTCCGATCAGTCAATAGTGCGAATCGTCATTTCTCTGAAACGCCATTTGTGCATAGGAATCGACAATCACTCACAATAATCACTAATGAGACTGAGGCTGGAGGTGGGTAGACGTGAAAAATAGCTAATGTACGTATCCATGTAGAGCGAATAATTGGAAACGTCATTACTCGAATGGCATTTTGGAGAAATGACGATTCGCACTATTGACTGCTTGGAACATGGACATTCGGTTCAACGACGATTTAGAAAAATGACGTTCCAATATTTGTGTTCCGTCCAAATGACGAATCGGACGATTGAATTTTCGGCAAAATAATGTGGCTCCCACCAAATTTCCTCGGTTCAGTAGCACTGCAATATTAAAAACAGAAAAACTAACATTTGCTCAGCAAATCTGAACGTTTTTAAATCTACTAGTATTTTTCATATTTTTTTTGAATTCATCGATAGGACTCAGAAATAATGGTCGCAATCCTTGTCAATCATGGAAATATGAAATAACTTCGTTTTCAAAAGCCAGTACACTTTTTATACAGCAATTTTATACAGCATACTCCTATCACCACATGGAATGAGACGTGCAAATCGCTGACAAATCGCATTTTCTGCCTCAGATTACTGGATGACAAATGGTGGACTGTGCCATATGTAAAAGTAGCAACTCTAAGGACTCACGTGGATATGGAGTCGGAGTGAATCTAATTGTACCCTTCTGCACGAAATTGGTGACGGTCCGGCTTCTACCGTAATTTGGTTCGAAATTGTCGGTATTATTGAATATATCAGTAATCGTCATCTGTGAAAATACAGAACGGGTCAGTAACGATGATATGCCATTCGTGAGGCATAATTTCTCTTTTTTCTATCGACGATATATTTCCATACGCACGAACGACTAACATTTTGGAGGGGTTTTACGAGCGAATTTGTAGAATCAATTATCAATTGCGGCATCACGATCTGACAGGATTTCCATCTTCCTCCATTCGTTATTCGCTTCAGTGAATGCTGGTTCAGTGATTTTAATATCACCGTTTGAAGATAAGAATGCTTTTTTATCGGACGTATGATGTAAGTGCTCACTTTTCCTGCGAATGCGGGTGTCTGCGAAGAAGTAAGCGCTTTTCGAGTGACCACCATTTTCTTTTCTTCTTCTTAATAGGAGTGGCCCTTTGTTTTTTATGCGGGTCCTATTGATACGGAGTTGTTACTTGCAAGTGAAATTTACCTCCATAACCGTTTCCACAAATTCTACTCCCATTTCGGGAATTTTGCCATACTGACAACCCCGAATCCTCATCGTGCTCTGGACATACTGTTGACGGCCATCGGTCATAGTGAAAGCCATCTGACGTAAGTTCTTCCCCCAGTCTAGGACTATGCCGAAAGCACTCATGGCAAGGATCTCTGTATTTTTATTAATAACGCCTGTGACAAAGAAGTAATCGTGGTAAACTGTCAATGAGATGTCATGTGGTATTTACTATAAACGCCACATTACCGTTACAGAACGGTGGAAATTAAGGATAAGACGATAAAACATTGAGCATTGTATGAAATTTCGAGGAAGCAATTTGCAAGTTTCAACTTGAAACTTTTTACTTGCATGTATTGTTAATCGTGGATTTTTCGAAAAATAAAAAATGTCTTGATTCCAGAGCCGTTAACCGACGAAAACTGTATAATAACTATCATTTAATTATGTTTCATTTAACTCCAAAGTTTTAATGCGATCTATCTAATGAATGTAAAATTAAAAACCGCAGATTATTTTTAAAATTTCATAAAATCTTAACGGTTAGAAGATAACGATTCAATTTTTTTATATATTCTAAGAGAACGGTAAATCTCGATGAATGCAAAATTTCAGGTAGTTTCACGGATATTTTTTAAATATAGTCACCGTTGAAGCTAAGTCATTTTCATTGGCTGTACGGAAGGACCATTAATTTTGAGCATATAAAAATAGACATTGGTTCATTTCGCGGTCGCGAAATAATAAAAGGAAGATGAGTGATGAAGAAACCGACCAATGTGAAGAGAATATTTTCAAAAACAACCTAGTCAAGGTCGAAAATAATTCACCGACTAGTTTTTGCGAAAAACAAATAAAATCGAAAATCTTTCCCGTGGACGAGCTACGCGACGAGTATTTTAGTTGTTGTCTATTTGTATATAAAAAATTACCTTCTTATCTCAAAAATTGAGCAAGCCAGAGCGCGTGCAGTTAATATGCGAAATTTTCAAAAAATCATCAGATCTCAGATACTTCCTAAAATTTCATAAAAATTGTAGTAAGTAAAGCGAAAGTACTGATTTACTTGTGTACGCGAGTGCACCGCTGTAGATCAAACCGTTCCTAAAATACTACCATTTGAATTTTGCAAGGCCGTTATGTGCGCGCACACACACACACAAGCACGCCCTGACAATTTTTTTCCAAATGTGGTTTTCTGACGTTATCGCGCATTTTGAACACATTCACGTTGAAAACGCGAAAAAAAACATGTTTAACCATCATAAAAGTTCGTTTATGAGGAAACAAAATATTAACCAATCTCTTTAATCCTAATATTCTTTTTTAATAAACCTCAATAATAGCGATAATGGCACATTTACAACTCTCCCAGACGCAAGTCTATCGAGAGACAACTGTACCAGAATTCAACTCTCCGGATCAACTTTCCCGAAGAACAACTCTACCATCAAATAACTCTCCCAGAATATGAGCCTCCCTGGACAACTCTACCAAATAACAAGAGTCTACCGCGTGATAACATTGCCAGACACTAGCGTCGACGGACATCTCAACCGAAAAATAATTCTACCGAAATACAAGCCTCCGGGAAGAAGTCTACCTGTAAATAACTCTCCCGATGAACAACTCTCTGCAATGAGAAGTCACCCAAACGACAACTCTACCAGAAACTATCTCTCTGGATAATTAGTCTCATGGTAACGGTATCAATGGTATTTTACCATGTGCACGATTTAGTATCGCGCGTAAATTCACCGTTGGAAGCGAATTAAAAATGTACATGTACCATTCCAGATTATATAACGTAACCGAATTTCGTTCAAAAAGAGGTTCAGGATCAAAATATAACCCGAAATGTTAAGTACACATTTTTTAATTCACTGCCAACGGTGAATGGACCGACTGAATCCAGCACATCGTAATATACCGTTGATACCATTACCACGAGACAAATCATCCGGAGAGATATTTTCTGTACAGTTGTCGTTTGGGTTGAGAGACTTGTTCGGCGGAGAGTTGTCCATCGGGCGAGTTATTTATCGGTACAGTTGTTCTCAGAGGCTTGTATTTCGATAGAGTTACATCTTGGCAGAGATGTCCGTCGGCGCTAGTGCCTGGTGGTGTTATCACGCGGTAGACTCGTTATCCGGTAAAGTTGTTCTTCGAGAGAATTAATCCGGGAAGTTGAATTATGGTAGAGTTGTCTTTTGGTAAACATGCATCTGGAAGAGTTTTTAATGTACCAATACGAAATTATTTAAGCTCGTTAAAAGTTTCCACTGGTTTGCCGTATGGCCTCCGATAATGCTGCTCATGTCAAATTATTGGCGAACAATAGGAAGTAAGAATTGGCCTACCTGCATTAATTCCCGAGATACCACCAGATGTCTCGCGGTGGACCCAGTCGTTGATTGCCTTATTCGGTTCGGAATGGAATGAAAAAGAATGTGTGGGTACGTTGTGTAGAGAAAAACCATCATTTGCGATGAAAATTCCGTTGGCCGATGAAAACCAGTTATGACTGAATACCTGCAATTAATTTATTTACAAACAGTAAAATATCTACTTCTCAAATCCCAATGATTTAATTCACGTTGAATTTTCTTTCTTATTGCATTGGGATACTTACTCTGATATCTCGTTCAAGGTTAGAAAATCCCAAATGTGAACATGGATATTCTCGAACGTTAAGAACATTGTCCAATTGCGCTCGACCTTTTGCATTTGAAGCGCAATAGAACCATTCCAGAAGTAGGAAAATGTGTGCAGGCGCAATGAGGAAAGTGTCCGATCGTGGGATGGCTAAATTCTTCATTGAAAAAAAAGTAAGTGGTCCGTTATCGATGTTCGGAAAATCCGTTTATTTGATCCGAATACTTAGTATATGAATTGTGCTACTCAACGGTAATTATTATTTAAAGGAACCAGCCTTGCTGCACCCAATTGAACCATCGCCAGAATGATTGGCTCTCAACTACAATTTGTTTTGTTTTTTTGTTGATATTTTTCACAATCTTTAACAAACTGTTTGCAATTTGATCGTATGACACAGCAATTTGAAATAGCTCTCAATTCGCCTTCTGTTGCGGTAAAATGCGATCTCACAAGATGAATAATTAATTGTTTTTTCAAAAACAATCCAGATTAACTTTTTAACACTTCAGGGCTATACATATTTCGAGCACAACAATGTTTCAAGAAAAAAAACAGTATTTTTTATTTAAAGCACAACTTTTCTTACAACAAAAATTCCACATTGCTTTCGATAATATGTATATGAGGTATTCCTGGCCAGTTCGAATAACGTTTGACCATGACAGTTTCGAATTCGAATCATGATGTTTTTCTATGATCTTTCCGATTCTAAAAAGCACACTGATTTTTTTCAGATCATTGTGTTTCGTATTTTGTCAAAATCCAAAAATGGCCTTGTATTTTCTGAAATAAATCCCGAAAAACCAAGCGCCAGATAACAAAAATGTTAAGCCTATCCGGACAGTGGACAGAGAATATTTTTACTGTTTTAGAGGATGTTTTAATTTAAAAAGCAATTGCAATTTTAAACATAGGTCCAGCTTTCTTGGAGTTATTGAATAAAACTTTTCACATCAATATTAAACAGTGTGTAATATCAAATTTCAAAAGCGTTACTTGAGGCATTAAAATCTTACGAAAGATTTGGCTGTTACTAGTTTTTCAAAAACTCACTACTAAGGGAATCGAGTCATTCAAGAAGATAAGACTTTGTTTATTTGATAATAATATTAATATTAAAGTAATAATGTGATGAATATTCCATTAATTAAGGTACGAATTGATGCATTGTTTTATCCATGTCAGAGCCGATGCTCAAATACCCTTCAACGAGGAAATATGTTTCTCATTTGTGGCTTCCTCACAGAGAAAACATTGAGCGTTGTGAGAAATTTCGAGTATCCATTTTGCACCTTTCAACTTGTAGCCTTTTTCGTGCATGTATTGTCAATTGCAGATTTTCCGAAAAAATGTATAACCTCATGAAACCAGAACCGTTTTATCATATCTCCTTAAATTCAATACCATCGATGGGTACCATTCGGATGGAAAAGCATTTAAAATACTATTTGAATTAAATAACTATATGTAATTACGATGCAAAAATAACAATATTTCATGATATTACAATAATATGAAGAATTCAGAGAAATCATTCACTTACAACAAATATCAATATTCTGTGGACTTCGTAATCCATAATCATTCAGTCATGGAAGTATTTAAGGGATAGCACCACTGTGCCCCCCTGTTTTTTTTCACATTTTTCAAGAATTTTTTTTTGTGGGAAAAAAAAGAGATATTCGAAAAATTATTTTGGGTTTTGTTCCTTGTTTATTAATGTATCAAAAAACATTTTTTTCACATTTTTCACGCCGCATGGTGGCGCTGGAGAAGCTCTCGCGTCAGGTGCTGTCATCTCCGCGGCACGCCGCAGAACTCTCTTCAACATCGATCTGAAAAAAAATACCGAGTGTTTTCGTTAATAAAATGATATTTTGAAGAGAAGTACATAGGGATTTGGAAAAATATTGTTTAAAAAAAAATAGGCACGCCTTTGAAATTAACTTTAATTTCAAAGGCGTGCCTATTTTTTTTAAAACAATATTTTTCCAAATCCCTATGTACTTCTCTTCAAAATATCATATTATTAACGAAAACACTCGGTATTTTTTTTCAGATCTACGTTGAAGAGAGTTCTGCTGCGTGCACGCCTTTAAAATTAACTTTAATTTTAAAGGCGTGCCTATTTTTGTTTAAAAAATATTTTTCCAAATTCCTATGTACTTCTCTTCAAAATATCATATTATTAACGAAAACACTCGGTATTTTTTTTCAGATCCACGTTGAAGAGAGTTCTGCTGCGTGCCGCGGAGATGACAGCACCTGACGCGAGAGCTTCCCCAGCGCCACCATGCGGCGTGAAAAAAGTGAAAAAAATGTTTTTTGATACATTAATAGACAAGGAACAAAACCCAACAAAATTTTTCGAATATCTCTTTTTCTTCCCACAAAAAAAAATTCTTGAAAAATGTTAAAAAAAACAGGGGGTCACAGTGGTGTTATCCCTTAAAATACTTTTTCATCGATTGATGCCCATCCCTGTTCAATACTAATCATCATTGAATTATATTCTATTTGTCTTCAAAGGTTTAATGCAATGTATCAAAATGTATAAAAGTAAAAACCACGGATTTTTAAAGAAATTTCAAATTTCATAAAATCTGAACAATTTCATCAGTTCTCGCGGTGCATCAATTCTTAGAAAGCGTACATGACGTAAATTGCAACAAAAAAAAATTGTATAATTATACCTTGAACAATTTAAACGCGAACGCATTGGAGTTAACGTTGTTCGAACTGAAACATTCGCCTACGTCCACTCCTTCGTATGAACACCAGTCGTCGGCATTTGAATTTGTAACGCTCCACGCGATGATCCCGATTAAAAAAACTGAGAAACAGACATTGAAAAATTAATTGTATTTAATGTGTCGTATACTCAGGATCACTCTGGTTCAACAAATCGAGTATCCTCGCGTTATTTAACGACAAATTACTATTAAAATTGTGAGGTATAAATCCGAAGGTTTCAATATCTAAAACTTTCAGTTTGCTTTCTCGGACAGGAAGCTTGCTTTTCGTGAAAAAATTCTTTGCTTCCTCATAGAGGATGCCCTGGTTTCGCGAACAAAAAAATCGATTTTTAATGTCAGTATGCTTAAAATATGCCAAAACATGGCCCTGTTTTATAGAGAATGCAATAATGTAGAGAATGAGCATATGTTTTGTTTGGAACTTGTTTTGATAAAGCTCGCATTTTTCGAGCTGGAACGTGCCGAAATTTTGTGAAGATGGTTTTTGTTAAATGTCTCGTTAACCGTTCGCGGTCATAGGGGTCAGGATGACCCCAGGCGCAACTTTACACCAAAATTTATATCTGTTCTTGGCGACCAAGGGCACTGGCCCGCCCTGTAACGATGCTTTAGGGTTCTCTTATTGTTAGTAAGTACAGGCTGGAATAGCACGAATCACATCAGCAGTTTCATCGTGGCATTCAATAAGAAAACATCGTGCGCGAGCTGGGGTTAATTTGACCCTCCGTGTGACAAGGACGTTATGTTTTTGAAAAATGTATTAATCTTTTTTTTATTCGGTGCGGGATTTCTGTGTGTAATGTAAGTATGACCATGAGAGTTGAATAATTTTCTTAAATTTAATTAATATAACTAATTACTCTGAAACTCTGAAAAAAAAAAATTACGCAATTACCTTTCGATATTTTTTTCATATATATATCGGCACAATATAATATAATATAATATAAATATATTATTGCTCCAGTATTTAGATGGCATATAATTTACGAAATCGTCCGTTCCGCAACGCTTTGCTCGAAAACGTGGAGAATCAAGAACAATTCGGCTCCGAATAGTCCGAGGAATGTGATTTTGTTGTGAACACTCGAATTTTATACAATTGTCGATGTGTGAACAATAATGACGAGAACAAAACCCTGACAGATAAATTAAGTATCTATCGTGTATATCCGATTCTTATATTTTTGTTAATTTTGATAATAAATCGAGCATATTTCCTAATTATTGTACTTTTTTTGCTCCGAAATGAAATTCCCTCAGCCCGTCCTTAGATGTTAAAATAAATACGTTTTTTGAAACGCCCACTATGGAGCTATTTTTTTCCTTAAAGTATCATGTCTCAAGAGTATCACCCTAAAGTTATATGAAAAAATCAATAGGAATTCTAAAAGTTATGATTTTTTTCGTAAAAAATGGCTTTTTTTACGCATTGACCACTTCTTGATTATTTTCTGTCATCTCAAAAGTTCTAAAAAAAAATTTGATCATGCATTTCACCTTCTACGTGGTTGAAACTATAATCCTGAATTTTTTTAAGATATACTGAACGATACAGTCGACGTGGCAATAGTTTAAAGATGGCTTTGGTCATTGCGACCCCCTGTGACCGGGCAGGTTACGATCCGAACGTGTGACCGCGAAGTGTTGAAGGTTGATGTGAAAGTGATAATAGTTGTTATGAAACTTGCAGAGCTTAAAATTCTCTGAAAATTTTGTACCAAATTTTTTTTACCGTGCCTCCATCGTTGCTCGTCTAACGGTACGAACTTTCGAGACGAAATTTTTTACACTTGAAATTTTGTATTGCTCGTAAAAACAGTGTACGGATTCTAACTTTAGTAAATTTTCCAGAATGACAATGCGGAATTATGAAACTTGGTAATCCGTCGTCATATTCAAATTCAGCAAAAAGAAACGTTCAGATTAGAATCTTGCCCAAAACTACCTGTACGAAGAAGTCCCAAAATTGAAGAAATAATAACTTGCTCATCGAAAGGGAATTTATTAGCAACATAACATAATGAAGAAGCAACGTGCAAGTTTTTTGACTGACCCATTTTTTGCTTCCTCGTAAAGGAAGCTTCGTTTAAAAAAAAAAAAAAATCTTCTGGTTCTTGGTGCTAATATGTTCAAAATGTCAGATAATCACATTAAAAAAAATCTGTACATATGTATGTGTGTATGTGTGTCACATACGCGAAAATTTGTCAATTGTCAAAAAAATTTGGCACCCCTATCACACAGGCATCTATCCGGACATTTTTCTAAATGTGATTTTCCCATGTTTTGGATCATTTTGAACACAGTGACATTAAAAGCATGTTTTTTTTCTTCGTGAAAACGAAATTTCGTCTATAACAAAGCAAAAAAAAATAAATATTTCGAGCCTTCTCAATTCTTATATTTCTCGGTTAAACATTTATTAATTTCTTAATTCTTTAAATTTAATAATTCTTGCAATATAATTATTGCAAGAATTTTGGTTTGGAAAATTACCAAAAAAGACAAAAGAAACATTCCTCATGAGTGCTTCAAATTATTATTATTATTATTTTTTCAAACCACTCATTCTCTCTGCGCCTATATGAACATATGAGAAAAGATTCACGGGCTGAGCTGGAATTGCTCATGTGTAGACTGTCCTCCGGAGATTGTTTCAAAATAATTGAAAAAACAAAAATAACGACGAGTTTTGGGTTTCATTGAACAGATTGGCATTGAAAATGAAATAAAAAATTTCCCCATACCTTCATGACGAAGCCACGAATGAATAGTCAAGATAAGCTATAAGTGTCGATATAATACTTGTTACTTACGTAAGTACATCGTCGATTTATAGAAATTTAATTTTTTTAACGAAACACTTGAAACGTTGAAGAGCTTATTCCAAGAAGTCGAAGTCGGTTTATCGAACAGTGATCGCAGATCGAGCTTCCCATGGAAATTTATATCGTGCATGATAACTCCCCCTCCACAACTCATTATATTTCGGTATGCTACTCGTCGCCGAAAAATGACTCGTCGAAAAATAGACTGGAATCTATGGAAGACTATTGGGTGCTCCAAAAATTATGCCGGCACAAGTATGGTTTAATTAATTTTTTCTTTTTTTTTCATTTTTTCATTTTCTTATTATTTTTTTTTTCTCTTCGTTAGCTCATAATAATTATTGCTTGCACAACGCAGTGAAAAAAGGACGATTCAGTGTTACAAATTATCTGCATGGCATTCGGTTGCGAAGAAAGTATACATACATATTGTAAAATAGAAAAATAAAAACCCTCCCGACTTCAATATTATTCACGAAATTCGTGATTGAATCTGGATAAGTCGAATATCCGAATTATCCGGATATACCGGGGTCTACCCGCATAAAAAAATGTTTTTCTATATAAACGGGAGATCAGTAGGCTCGCTGTCTCGATACTTTATGACAGAATACACGATTGGTAGGAGGAAATGCTGATAATAACCTCGGGAGTGTTCTAACTTCGTTATCGAATCGGCTGTTCATCGAAATAACGAGCTATCAAATAATAACGGTCGCAGGAGGTTGTTAATTGTATTTCGATATCCGGTTGACACTTAAATACGCTGTCGTTCAACCGCGGACCCAATCAAAATTACTTAAGGGTGTCCAATTAATTTTTATTCATCAATATTCGAATATTAAAAATCCCAAACCGTTGATTTTTTTTTCAAAACAGTCCACTGAGTACGCGTTCCAGTTTCCAGCAAAAAATTGTCCAATTTCATTATTCTTCATTTTTTTTGAGCCTCCTCGAAATTTCTCAACCCAGTTTTCCAACATTTTGGGTCATTCTTAATTCGCATTTCATTGATTTTGCAAAATATACAGAAGTCCAAATGATATTGAATTTTTTTTACAATCTTGTAGCACTTTACCAATTTATCTCAAACTCATTATCGAACGTGGTTAGTCATACGCCTGTTTTTATGGCAAGCACAACACCTCAATAGTTGAAAATTTAAGGGTGGAAATAGGGTTAGACGGTTCAAAAAATCGATTTTTTTTCAATATCATAGATTGTTAGTAAAACTATTAAAAAATATGTTTCCAAAATTTTGAATGAAAATTCCGACTCGGTCTATTGTTATAAGCCATAAAGGGGGGAAATAGGGTTAGGACAGCGTTTTCTCAATAATTTTCATGAATTTTTTTATAGTATTAAAAATCACTATAATTTATTGAAACTTTGAGAGTGTTTTATACATATATTTAAGTATATACTATAAAATTTGTATACATATATTTAAGTATATACTATAAAATATTAGCGACCCCATATTGCTTGTTTTTCTTGGTACTATTTTTTCAAACGCGTTTTTCTGAAAACGACTTTTTTTGAATTTGCTTACACGCTAGTTTGAAAAGTTTTCAACCAATCATTTTGAAACTTGGCAGTTACTTTCTTCATAGTATTGCGCTCTATATGAACCTAAAATCGAAATATTATCATTATTTAAAATAATTTTTTCTTTGCAAATAAAGTTGTAAAAAATCGCAAAAAATCATGCTTCTTTGTTTTGACCCCTGTAAAAAATTCAATTTTCTATTTTTTTGATAGCATTTAAGTTCATATAGAAGAGAGATATATAATAAAAGTAAATTCCAACCTCGTTTGATTTCAGATGAAAATTGCGGCTTCCAGAATGTACGCAAAATGGTGAGTCTGATTGTGACCTGCAATATGGGGTCGCTAATATTTTATAGTATATACTTAAATATATGTATACAAATTTTATAGTATATACTTAAATATATGTATAAAATTTTCTCAAAGTTTCAATAAATTATATTCATTTTTTATACTATAAACAAATTCATGAAAATCATTGAGAAAACGCTGTCGTAACCCTATTTCCCCCCTTAAGGAAGTTAAACAAACATACAATTTCTTGTAGAATAATTTAAATCATTTTACTACAGAATAAAATAAAATCAGGCAAAATTCAATACCAATCATTCTTTAGTAAGACTACATTGATGAGAGGAAAATTAACCCGAGACCTCAAAACTTTTGGAAATCTGATCAATCTCAAACATCTTTCGAAAAATTCAAAATTTTATAAAATGTAAACCGCTTAATGGGTTCTTAAAAAATTCATCACCAAACATCATTGTCCCCTCACCCTTTTATACGAAAAGTTTTGACTCCATAAAGAAAAATTTACGACAATTAGAGCGATCAAAGATATTTTTCGAAACGTTCAAAATGTCGTAAAATCTCGAATTCACAAAGGAATTCCAATGAAAATTGCAGCAAACAACGGCGGTTCGATGCCCTAAATTAGTGGAAAGTTTGGAAAATATCGGTCCATTCGTTCTCGAGATGTATCAAGTTGAACTTGTCCACGCTATCGCATGCACACAGCCACACGAGCATTTTTTCGACATGTGATTTTCGGATGTTTTGACATATTTGAAGCATACTGACATTAAAAACTCGTTTTTTTTTCACAAAAACGTAGCGTCGTCTATGAGGAAGCAAAAAGGTTCAGCATGAAAAAGTTTCTTTAATACATTACGGCCAATATTTGGGCGTAATGTGTTTATTGCGACCTATTGTGAAATACCCTGTACATCGACAAATGTTTTAATACAGTTTTGACAAACATACGCCTCATTTCGTTCACTCAGAACGGTTCATTTAATACATACAAAAGTGTTTTTCACTTCTAGCGGTATTTTCTTAGTCAAATTCCGTATCTGTCACATGCGTATCAACTTCGTGTAGGCTAGGTATTCTTATCTATAACGTTATATAAAAATGATGTGTAATAACGTTAATACAGATGTCACTTTTGTGAAATCTTTTTTTTTCCGTCGTTCGACACTTCGCGTCGATAAATTTTTTTTTCTTTCCTTCATGTTCAACAACGGCGTTATAAGCCAGTAAAAGTCAATATTGATGCCATTTATCCATCTGAAAAGATAATGTACGGTTTATTACTATTTAGCTTTGCGATTGGTCTTGCAAAAAATAGAGGAAAAATGGGATAATTGAATGGCAGACCACTTTCGATAACAATTTGGTTGTCATTGAAAGTGGCCTAACGTCTCTGTTATTCCGTTCGATACAAAATTCAACTGTTAAAACCAGCTGTGCGATCATAGTTGCAAAATCCATTTTTAAACTTTTATACGCTAGGAGATGAATGTGAAACCAGTACATTCTGTAAATTTCCGCTAATTGGCGATATCTAACGAATTTTGTAAAATTAGAGCGTGTAGAGAGATTCTTTCAAGGATTTGAGGAGACTTCAGGTACAGTGGTTGGGATTCGTATGTTACACGGGTTGCACGGCGGCTAGCGTGCTAGAGAGAGATTCGTGATGGTAAATCCCAACCGCGATTGGTCCACGAGAAAGATTCTCCATTTTCTTCGTCTATCTAAAAAATTAGTACGTGAATCATTTACAAACTTGAACTCATTCTTTTTAAAAAAATTCTCTTGGCATTGATTGGTTTCTTTGTCATTTATCTCTTATACACGGGGAGAACTCTCATCGTTCGATATATACATATAAATGTTAGGGGGGCTCCGTCCCCCTGTGCGCTTCGCGCGCCAACGCGCCGTGTCCCCTCCGTCCCAGTCCCAAACCCAAACCACCCCCTGAAGAGGGAGGTTTATTTTCGGTGGGATCAGCTTCGCCCCTAAGCTGACCGTTTTCCTTTCATCATAAAAGGAGACTGGTCAGCTTGATCAAACAGGTAACATGAGCTTCACGAAACGGGCACGATTATTCCCGTACGGTGAAGCGGACCTTCTCAACTCTTGTACATGGCGGAGGCGTCCCCGGCGGCGAAATATTTATATAATATAGAGAGATTCCTAAAGCAGCTAATAGCCATTTTAATTTGGTATACTACGAATATTTTTTGAATACGTGTTCAGCCCAGAGAACACTAGCTCGATACACGGCATGTGGTCCCCGGAAACTTTTCGATTCGCCGGGCGCCCACGAGAGCACCTTATTTTCAAATTTGGCACCTAATTACTATGATTTAAATTATAGTATAACATTTTTGTCGACTCGGTAATCGTTAGCTTTGTAGAGTTTCCAGAGTAGTTCCTAATATCGAAATAGTCTACAATGTTCACGTCCACGAAACCTAGACACCGTGGACATCTACGCGTTCATACGAAGAGCTTTACCATATTACCTTTTTTATCGCTTAGCAATAAAAAAAATTATGTCGTCGAAGTTACGAACGTTCTTGCAACAGAAATTTTTTTTTTTTTTTAATTCACGGGCCTTACTCGTCGTATGTGCGGGAGTATATATTCGCACAAAAAACACATGTTTAAGCCTGCTAATAGGCTTGAACGCCGATAAAATGAGACTCTCAGTCGGTTTTGTTGAAAAAAAAAATCTTTTGTCCAATTCGAAGGTCGTGTTCTCTTTGATAATAAATCGTGATGACTTTTATGAACCTCTAGTATGTGAAAAAAAATATAAACCGAAATATATCGGAAAGGAAACTTGAGGAGCGGTGGTCAGAGCGACCCCATTCTAGACCAACTCTTGTAAAAAATCTTCCGTCCAATTCGAAGGTCGTGTCCTCTTTGATAATGAATCGTGATGACTTTTACGACCCTCTAGTATGTGAAAAAATATATAAACCGAAACATATCGGAAAGGAAACTTGAGGAGCGGTGGCCAGAGCGACCCCATTCTTGACCAACTCTTGTAAAAAATCTTTCGTCCAATTCGAAGGTCGTGTCCACTTTGATAATAAATCGTGATGACTCTTATAACTCTCTAGGATGTGAAAAAAAATATAAACCCAAATATATCGGAAAGGAAACTTGAGGACCGGTGGTCAGAGCGACCCCATTCTAGACCAACTCTTGTAAAAAATCTTCCGTCCAATTCGAAGGTCGTGTCCTCTTTGATAATGAATCGTGATGACGTTTATGACTCTCTAGTATGTGAAAAAAAATATAAACTCAAGTATATCGGAAAGGAAACTTGAGGAGCGGTGGTCAGAGCGACCCCATTCTAGACCAACTCTGGTAAAAATTCTTCGTCCAATTCAAAGGTCGTGTTCTCTTTGATAATAAATCGTGATGACTTTTACGACCCTCTAGTATGTGAAACAAAATATAAACCGAAATATATCAGAAAGGAAACTTGAGGAGCGGTGGTCAGAGCGACCCCATTCTAGACCAACTCTTTTAAAAAATCTTTCGTCCAATTCGAAGGTCGTGTTTTCTTTGATAATAAATCGTGATGACTTTTACGACCCTCTAGTATGTGAAAAAAAATATAAACCGAAATATATCGGAAACGAAACTTGAGGAGCGGTGGCCAGAGCGACCCCATTCTAAACCAACTCTGGTAAAAAATCTTTCGTCCAATTCGAAGGTCATCTTCTCTTTGATAATAAATCGTGATGACTTGTACGACCCTCTAGTATGTGAAAAAAGATATAAACCGAAATATATCGGAAAGGAAACTTGAGGAGCGGTGGCCAGAGCGACCTTATTCTAGACCAACTCTTGTAAAAAACCTTTCAAGGCTATTAGCAGGCTAAATCATGTGTTTTTTGTGCGAATATATACTCCCGCACATACGACGAGTAAGTGCCGACAAGTTAAAAAAAAAATATTTTTTTGTTGCAAGAACGTTCGTAACTTCAACGACCTAAAAAATTTATGGAACAGAGGTCACAGATGGAACACAAGTCGTATACGAGGTTCTGAACATCGGGGACATCCACACGCTTCCATCAGGTGCTCCTAAATAGCTAGTCTTATTTTTAGTACGTGACTAGAAAAAACTCTGCAGCAACGATTAAGGATAGTGCAGAAATTGCCTTCAGACACCTGGACATCACGGATATTCACGGAGTGGCTCCGAGGTGATTGTTAGACCCTTAGCAAAATTAGCTATTTATTGCCATTAAGAAATGCCATCGAATTTCCATTGCTTCAGATGCAATGGCAATTCAAGGCGGTTTTGCTAAGGGTAAAAACACCATACAAAAATTCCAATGGTATTACCTTTCGGGGTTTCAATGAAATTTTTGTCATTGAGAAAAATATCAAGGGGCAGGTTTGCCAATGACAAAATTTTACCATTTAATTTCTTATAGGCACCAACAGCATTATTAATGGGATTTTGAATGCAGTTTTTACCATTTGATTTTCCATAGGCACCACCAATGGCAAATACTATTGCGATTTTGAATGGAGTTTTTATCCTTGGCAAAACTTTCGTCAATTACCATTGCGTCTGAAGTAATGGAAATTCAATGGCAATGAATGGCAAATTTTGCTAATAAATCACAAAAAATACACACAAACTATCACGCAGTAAAAACTGGAATATAATACCAACTATCTGAGAAGTTTGCGAAAAAAATTACGACCGTATAAGTTTATGAAAAATGCCTTATCTCTCTATATTATATAAATATATCGCCGCCGCCGCCGCCGCGTATATATATATATATACTAGGGGGCTCTACCCCCCTGCGCGCTTCGCGCGTCGCCCCCCCCATCCGCGGCGCCGTTCGATCCCCTCACCCCGCCTACTCGATCCCGCTCGCTCTCCTCAACTCTTGTACACGGCGGCGGCGGCGACGGCGATATATTTATATAATATATATATATATAATGTCCTTTCAGTCTTTATAACAACTTTTTTTAATCTATGCAAAGAAATAACAATACTATGCGAAGAGATAATAATATTATAACTTCATAATATTAGTAGTATATATAATGTATGTATCAAACTCAGATGTATATCTAACATATATATTAGGGTGTGCCATTTGGGGGCAACTTTTTTTTCTTCAACTGTTCAACAGGTTGTATACATCCAGGAAGGTGAAAAAATAAGCCTGTTAAAATTGGAGCTCTTAATATTAATATTTTGAGGTGACTCGTCGCGAATTTCTATTACCCATTTAAATAATATGGGGAAAAAATTTTTTCATATTTGGAATTTTCTACTTCGGCAATGGCATATTGTTCAATGACGCGCATGACATATTTTATAGAGAATTGAACGCTCTACAAAAAAGATGTCTTGCAGTTTTTCGATAAACGATTCAAAATAAACAAAAATCCATCTTTTTTTTAATATTACAGTGAAACTGATGATTCTATTAAGAAATTTCAAATGACTTTTTTGTAGATTGATAAATCTGCCATGAAAATTGTCTCATTTATGATTAAATAACATTGATCGTTAATTGTTCAATGCTGTAGAAATCTATTTTCTGTCAAAAAACTGGTTCTAATGGGCTAGTATTTAAAGCAATAGTTGCAAAGAGATGGACAAAATACTCACGAGTAAAGCATATTTTTTTATTCCCAATAACAGTGAAAAGAAATAGTTCATTAATTTTTTCTAAAGAAATTTATTAATGATAAATTTTAAATATTTAATATTTTATTACAGCGTGGAAATTCTCAAATATTCATTGAAATTTATAGGTGAGTGGTTTTCAAATGTATTATAATTGATTTCGAGGTCGAGAAGAAATAAGTCAATATTATATACTAAATGTTACTTCTTTGTTTTTATTAAAACTTCATTTTACCTGATTTGTTAACTATATTATCGCGATATTTTGGAAATTAATTAAAATTGACAAAACGTGCAAACAAGAACCTAGCTGAAGTTTGCATTTTTATTATTTTATTCTATATCAAAGCTTGGTTCACTTCAACTTCTGCTACTCTAGCGCCAATAAAAGATTTAGGGTTGATGCAAAAATTGATTCTTCATAATAAATGGAATCCATCTGTCTCACGAGCTGCTACTGGTAAACTGGCTGATCATATATGGTATTTAAATGAAGAATTGGCTACTCTTTCTTTGTTTGATGATAGCATTTCAGTAGACATTTAAAAAAAAATGATTGAAGTGATGAAGAGTCATGAGAATACTATAATTATTAGAAAACGGCACATAGTAGATAAAAATAGGCTAGAAACGATATTAAATGAAGATATTAGTGGATTTGTCTCGAAGAATTCATTAAACCTATTTGAAAAATTTGACTTGCCGTATGATTTTCTCGAAGAAGATATACTACGGCCATAGTAGTCTATGGCCCAATAACGAGAGCTATAAAGAAAATGTGGAGTTTTTCGAAAAATGTAAAGTTGTCAATGACGTTGCAGAACGTAGAGTGGCATTATTGGAAGAATATAATACATGCTTAACCAAAAATGAAGAGCAGTTTCAGAAAATATCCACATTGCCATAAACAAATACTTGAATAATTATTAATGCATTAGCGAATTTTTTATATTCGGTATAACAAGACTTAAAATAATTGAAACAAAAAGTAAAAAATGTTCACACTGTAATAAATTGTTGGATATTTATAATTTTTCATTAATAAATTTATTTAGAAAAATTTAATGAACCATTTATTTTCACTCTTATCGAGAATAAAGAAAGATGTTTTACTCGTGAGTATTTTGTCCACCTTTTCGTAACTATTGTGTTAAATACTAGCCCAGTAGAACCAGTTTTCTGACAGAAAATAACTTTTTACAGCATTGAACAATTAACGATCAATGTTAATTAATCATAAGTGAGACAAGTTTCATGGCAAATTTGATAATCTACAAAAAAGTAATTTGAAATTTCTCAATAGAGTCAATAGTTTCGCTGTAATATTTAAAAAATGATGAATTTTTGTTCATTTTGAACTTTGAACTCGGATATCATCAGAATGGCTACGTTTATCGAAAAACTGCAAGACATCTTTTTTGTAGAGCGTTCAATTCTCTATAAAATATGTCATGCGCGTCATCGAACAATATGCCATTGCTAAAGTAGAATATTCCAAATATGAAAAAAATTTTTCCCCGTGCTATTTAAATGGGAAATACAAATTCGCGATGAGTCACCTTTAAATATTAATATTAAGAGCTCCACTTTTAACAGGCTTCTTTTTTCACCTTCCTGGAAGCATACAACCTGTTGAACAGTTGAAAAAAAAAAGTTGCCCCCAAATCGCACAACCTAATATATATCTCTCTATATTATATAAATATTTCGCCGCCGCCGCCGCCGTGTACAAGAGTTGAGGCGGTCATTCCCTTCATCGTACCCCCCCCCCCCCCGCCCTTTGTTGGCCACCATGAACTATTATCCCCCTCAATACATTTCGGTTAATGTATTGTATTCGCTAGGAGAAGAGAGATGGGAAATCCCCGTTACTGAATTGAATAGAAACCCGGTAACCAAGCGTAGAAGTATCGAACACGAAAGAGTCAGTTGTTTTTCGGCAGTCGTACGATTTGTATCTATTATTCGATTCGCATCGTGTATTGTGTGTATCGTGATGGATAAAAAAAATCAAAAAAGACATGTCGTCGGAAAACGAACAAGAAGGAGTGATAGGAAACAGTCGAAAACGGGTCCACCTAATAGATATGCAGTGGAGAGAGAAGAGCCGAGAGCTAGCAGCAGTTCTGCGAGAAAGTTGAGCGGTGGCCAACTAGATTCCGTTACGGTGAATCCAAGTGTCGGGTATAGACTGATAAATTTCATTGCTGTTTTTACGGCAATAAGTGCGCACTCTACCGATATTGTCTAAACATTGATGAGAAGCGGATATGCGATGCTGAGCACGACGCCGAAAAAAATCACGCATGAGGGTCGTCTGCGTGCAAACCACGGAAAAAATAATGAGTCTCTGGATGTTGAGGAGCTGTTCTATGGTCCTGGAATAGCTGACTGATGATGGGAAACAAAAAAAAAATACAGATATAAAATTTAGTTTGTCTGTCGAATTATCTTTCGGCAAAACTTTGAACGCGATTTTCTCGAAATTATGTTTTTCAACATGGTTGACAACATATTTAAAAAACTATTCATCCGATTTGCATGTACCAAGTCTCAAAGTGTTCGAAAATCCAGTCTCTATCGCAGCACGTAGGGATTTTTTTTTATAAACGGCCCCCTTCCATTTTTTTTTTTCATAAACGATCAACATTTTTGTGAAAGTGGGAAATAAAATTCGCCGATCGGCCATTTTTTTTTTTTTTGATATCGAAATTCCTCTACGTGATGCTATAAACCTATATGTCTAGTTTATAAATATATTTTTTTTGTATTTTTCAGATAAACCGTATGGCTTAATTGCTGTCAACCACCAAGCAGCAACTTTGTCTGAGTGTCCTTTTGGAAGCGGCGTACACCGCAAACTATTCTTAAGATTCGAATTTAAAAAATTGTGTAGAGTCTTCTATATGTATATATTGAATATTAGTATCAATAACAAAAAACCATTCATCGTTTCCTCGAAAAAATTTATGAAAAATACACCCTCGTGCCGCGCGCGCACCGTGTACTGGTGCCTTCAATTTCTATGGAAAGAAAATGCCATTCGAGTTTGCCAATGACTTCCTATTCAGCCTGCTACCATAAAAAAATTTCCCTTCACTTTGCCATACAATTCGCATTGAAAGTGCATGGTAATCAGCCTTTACCACTGCCAATGGCAAATTTTACTGAGGGGAGCTCTAACTATTTCGGTTATTCGGATAAGAGGCTTCCAATCTGGATAATTCGGATATCTGGATATGAGAAGTATCCCGATCCGAGTGTCGAGATACTCAGATTTGTCCGGGTATAACGATATATTTTACATACACGGATAAACACTGAAAGTGTGTTAATATTAGAGCGACGAAATTCAAACGAAAAACAAGTTTGTGAACGAGTGCTAAAGTCCTCGAGCGTTACCGGAGCAGAACTCGATATCAAATGAGGAAAAAGAACATATCGACTCTTTTTTGATAATATGTACAAAAGAGCCAACTGTACAAATATCATTATACGCCTTTTATTTATATAAAGTTAAAAATAAGAGCGTCGTACGTCGGATAAGGATAAAATGTGTAGGAATGATACTAGGTCAATTTTACTATGCGAATACCGGTCCAATGAACAACGTTTTAACTGCCGGAGTGAACGAAATGAGCGGGACACGTGTCGAAAACATGTTGTACATTCGTCGAAATATTTTTTCGAACCTTTGTGATCGAGAAAAATGTTTTCGAATTTTCGATGCCAATGCGTTAAAAATAGGCCAGAAAAGTCGGAAAATCCTGGACCTACAAACAATTCTGAATCGATTAAGCCCCCTATTGAACAAAAACGCTTGAAAAATAATTATCGTACGGACAACTTCCTGCGGTCATATGTCCTGGTCTCGTAAAATCAGTGAAATGTACCCGATACATTTTTCAGCTCTTTTCGAGAAACGACGAGCCAACAAACGTTCTACTTAGTTTATTTGGAACCTACAAACGATTATGCATCCATTGGCTCCCTATACAACCTCAGTGCGATCTGAATGAAAAATTTCCGGCCACGTTCACCCCATATTTTATTTTTGATTTTCTGTAAAAACTATAAACGAACAAACGTATTAATTAAACTAACAAACGCCTACAAATGACCAAGAAATGTTCAGAGAAATTTTTTTTTTTAAATCGTAAACGACCGGCCAGTTCACAGAGGTGGTATACCAGTAGATAGGCGGGCGAGTTATGAGCCAAGATCTCTACCACTCGCATACCAACTAAACTGTTTTACCGATGGAAACTGAATATCCTTGCCTTATCGGCTGTAGACACGGCGCTTATGGCACACGTACCGACTGTTCTATAGTACGTGACAGACGCGACAGCAATGCATATACGAGCAATAATCGCTCGTATGTAATTCTACTATATGGCTCGTGTGTTCGTATGTAATACTACTATATGACTAGTCGTCCTATGCTACCTATTGGGAACTGACCAGTTGAGTCACGCCGCGTGGCGGCAAAAAATCGGACCAATAATAGCTTACAAAAGTGGAGTCAGAATATGCTGTTTACATTGTTAATGAAGATTATGAAACAGATAATTAATAAATAAAAATTAATATGGAAGTTGGAATATTTCCAGCGCGTCAAAAATTTAAAAATAGAGCAAAGCAAACGAAAATTTAAACCCGATTTTTCATAATTTTCCAAACCCCGGTGATCGTTCAGTGGTTATAAAAAATTATTGTGGTAATTTGGAAAAAGTCGATAAATTGAAAGCGTGGAAAAATTTATTGAAAATAAATAAAATCAGTCCTCGAATGAAAGTGTGCTCCCTACATTTTGAAAGAAGTGATTATATATTACCAGTGCTGAGATTCTCTACTTGTCTACGGACAACTATCGGTGTCGTTAGCGAGCGATAGCCTATCAGAGTCGCGCCTTTCCGCTGGAATCTTCCTTCCAATTGGCTGTCGCTCGCTAACGACACCGAAAGTTGTCGGTAAAAAAGTACAGAATTTCAGACCAGGTATGCTTGTAGAGTTTAACTTAAAAATGTAAAAGTGAAATTATTATTATTATTATTTTCATAAAATTTATAAAATTTATAATAATGTTCATAAAATTTGTTTTTTTTTCTTCACCCGTATCTTGGATATTATATCTAAAAAAATTAGAGGTTAGGAATTTTTAACTGACCGATAACAATAAAATAATGTTACCACTGCATGTTTACACTTTTCTCCCAATCCTGCCTTGCATGAACAAATTATCGAATTGATTTTTCCGCTTTTAGATATTATTGCATTTATTTCATGAGGTTTTTCTATCATACGGGATATTTGTATACACAGCGCAGTAATTGCTGTCACATTATCGTCACTCTTTTCGCGGTTTATTCCATACTTAATTAAATTTCCGACTGATAAAATTCGTTCTGTATCGTATACATTTTTTTGGTTTGGGTTTTTATCCTTCCAAGATGGTATGTCAATTAATTTTAATAACATTTTATTTATTAGCACTACTGTCACATGGGTTATATTTTTGAAAGTGTAAGCTACATTCCAACATGTTTTTTAAGCCACGTCCCCGTGTCAGTTCCCAATAAGAGGGAGCCGTCGCAACATTACGGTGCGGGAATGTATTTCCCTCTATTTCTAAGCACACTTTGAATGTATGCGCATGCGTCGAACTGATCGTCTCCGCCAATAGGAAAGTAAAATACGCATATATGATAAGCATCTTTCTGCTGTGAAACAGTAACAGGCCATAATTACTAAAAGTGATAGCTATGCCTCGAAATTATTATTTGTGTAATTGAAAGGCTTAATTCTTATGAAACCTGAATTATGATTATTTTTGAAATGCAAAAGAAACTTTTCTTTTCGAAACTTCTGACAAAATCCTGAAAAGTCACCGATTTTAAGTCATAATTGTCGTGAAGTCTCGAAAACAAAAAGGAAAAAAGTCCACACACTCCGAATCATGGTTCAAAATGACATACATAACAAAATCAGCTTTTCATACTTTTTTCATATAAAAAAAAAACATAGATTTTTTTAGACTTTCAATAATGATAAGAAATTGGTGTTAGTGGGAAAAATTGAAAAACACTCGCATAACCTTTTGGGATTAGTACAATGATATAAAACCAAATTCGGGAATGTCAAGCGCGCGTTGAGTTGGCATGGAATGACCACCACATTTATCTATGCATATACCATTCGATATATACGGACGTAAAAGATTATCTTCGTAGTTTTAGAACAAGACTCACAGCGAGAGATCGGTTTTCTTGAGATTTATGTCCCTGAATAGTCCTGAACGTTCTTCGGTAATCATTCCTGAAGTTCCAATTCCATGGAAACGTATTTCTTAAGGGTGAACACCACTGTGACCCCCTGTTTTTTTTTCACATTTTTCAAGAATTTTTTTTTGTGGGAAAAAAAAGAGATATTCGAAAACATTTTTTGGGTTTTGTTCCTTGTTTATTAATGTATCAAAAAAATTTTTTTTCACATTTTTCACGCCGCATGGTGGCGCTGGGGAAGCTCTCGCATCAGGTGCTGTCATCTCCGCGGCACGCAGCAGAACTCTCTTCAACGTCGATCTGAAAAATAATACCGAGTGTTTTCGTCAATAAAATGATATTTTGAAGAGAAGTACATAGGGATTTGGAAAAATATTGTTTTAAAAAAAATAGGCACGCCTTTGAAATTAACTTTAATTTCAAAGGCGTGCCTATTTTTTATGGAGAATCGTCGAATCACTATTAGAGAAGTTACCGAGGATGTCAGCATATCGGTTGGCTCATGCCATGCAATTTTTTCGGATGTTTTGGACATGAAACGTGTGGCAGCGAAGTTTGTTCCGAAATTGCTAAATTTTGGACCAACAGAACAGTCGCATGAGCATCGCTCAGGAGCTGTTGAATGATGTCAACGTACGTTTCAGATTTGCTTAAAAGGGCCATACTTGGTGACGAAACGTGGGTATATGGTTATGACGTCGAAACAAAAGCCCAATCATCCCAATCGAAGCGGCCAGAAGAGCCAAGACCGAAAAAAGCACGCCAAGTTTGGTCAAATGTGAAGGTTTTGCTCACTGTTTTCTTCGATTACAGTCGCGTGGTGCATCGTGAATTCGTGTCAGAATGTCGTACGGTCAATAAAGAATATTACCTTCAAGTTATGCGCCGTTTGCGTGAAGCAATTCGAAAAAACGCCCGGAATAGTGGAACAACCAGTCATTGATATTGCACCATGTTAATGTGCCAGCTCACACGTTATTGCTTGTTCGTGATTTTTTGGCCAAAAACAACACCGTAATCATGCCTCAGCCACCATATTTACCGGACTTGGCCCCCTGCGACTTATTCCTGTTCCCAAAACTGAAAGGACCCATAAAAGGCCAGAGATTTGCCACGATTAAGGAGATAAAGACCGCATCGCTGGAAGAGCTCAAGGCCACACCAACAGGGGCGGACTTACCAATAGGCTGAGTAGGCTGGAGCCTATGGCGGCAAAATTTGGGGGGCGGCAAATTTTCCGAGGTAAATACGAAGGTATATAGAAGGTAAATACGAATTTTATATTCCCAATAGTTTTGTCATAAAAAAAAAATTTCTGGCACTTTTTAGGTGATCCCCTTAAAAAAACACCTCGCTACGTACTACTTACTAGTTACTAGTAGTTGGAAATAACCAGGAACGTAATCCGAATTAGTCTTTACCAAAAACTATCCAAGCAGATTGGCACGAAAATCTGTGATCTGTGTCCATTGTATATTGTATATTGTGTGTCAAAAACAAGTAATGAAAAATTATCATCACCCGCAAATTCCATAAAGGAAAAAACGTAATGAGAAGAAACTGCTCATTGTTTCTTTATTATCTCGACTTTTGTATCATATTTAAATTAATTTTCGTAGAAAGACTTTTCCTTTGTTTATTTACTGTTCATATGTTTGTTTACCATACCACTAGAACATTCGAAAATGTGAATAAATCTTTAATAATTTTTGCGAGAAATAAATAATTACTTACTAGTATCACAACTTCAAGTTGTAACTGGAGGTTCTCTCGGTTTTAATTTTTATGCTATTTTTAGTCAAACTTCTAATTCTAATTCTAATTCTTATTCTAACAATATTTTCCGGCGAGTTTTGAGGTGAGAGATGGCCTTTGAGCCACAGGAAAAATTCAATAAAATAAAATAAAATAAAATCTGGGACGTCACGTCACAAAATATATGAATGTTTTAAGTATCAGATTTGTGATTGTTTATTTTTATTTGTTACTTTGTTGCCGTCTTCTGTCTGTATGCTACGCGCGACGCCGGTTCCAACATTTTCAAAATAAAATAAAATAAATAAAATAAAACATACATTTATTATTTAATATTTTACATGTACGGTATCGGGTATGGGCCACAATTTTTTCCAAGCCTAAGGTTTTTTAGGTACTTTTTAAGTCCTTTTAGGTACGGTTTAGGTTTTTCTAGGTCCTTTTAGGTACTTTATGGGTTCTTTTTAGTCCAGATGGTTAGTAATGTACACGGTAAATATATACTTACTATTTTATATACAAGGTAAGGGCGGCAATTTTTTTTAAGCCTAGGGCGGCTAATGCGGTAAGTCCGCCACTGCATACCAAGCGCATATGAAATGAATTTTATACGCTGTATAAAAAGACATACAATGATGCTTGCACAGTTCTCACTTTTGTAAAACCGTAATATTTGTTCCTTCGTTTGATATTTCTCGTCGTTTGGGTTTGTTTGCTTATTTGATATCGAACTGCGTCGTGCTAATGCTCAAGGACTTTCGTACTCGTCGACGAACTTATTTTGTGTTTGAACTTAAATGCTATAATACATTTTAATGTACTTCCAGTGCTTAATTGAATTCCTCATTTAATTTGTTATACACCGAACTGAACATTATCTCACGTCATATGAAAAGCCTTTTGAACAAGTTCTCTTTTGGAATTGTCTAAACGTTTTTTTTTAAATCAAAATAGAAGCAAAACGTATATTTACTACTGTCGAACATGAGCCTCTGCCCTTAAAGACTGGTTATTCTTCTGCATGACAACGCTCGGCCCCGTGTCGCAAAAGTTGTAAAAAAATATTTGGAAACGCTCAAGTGGGATGTTTTACCGCAGCCGCCATACTCTCCGGACATTGCTCCTTCTGATTACTGGTTGTTCCGACGGATGCAGCACGATTTGGCAAGTGACCAATGCACTTCTTTCCCAGGAATCGAAAGCTAGTCCTTAACTTGGATCGTCTCAAAAGACGAGACATTTTTTCGAGATAGAATTCGAAAATTGCCTGAGAGGTGGGAAAAAGTAGTAGCCAGCGATGGACAATACTTTTATTAATCTTTTCATTCATTTTCTTCTGAATTAAATGCATTTTTGACCACAAAAAAATGGACCGAACTAATTTGTACTTCCAATAACTTAGTCGCCTTTACGAAATTAGGATACTTGCGAAAGTGTCACGTTCCGTGTCCTTGGGTTACCTTTAATGATGTTGTAGACCATGAGAAATTATATTAAATAGAAATTATAATTCATAATTCATATTGGGTGTGACGGAAATTGCAGCTTTCCCGAGTTCACCGCAAATACGATAGAGTGCAACTAAAAATCAGCTGCGGATGCAACGGAAGTTAGGCTAGCTTAACATAATGCGGGTAGGGAGTGATAGGAGGGAAAATTGGGAAAATTCATACGTAAACAGCCGCAAGGATATACGTTGGAACAGGCAAATTAAAAAAGGAAAACAGCATACAAGAGGAACAAATAATAAAAATGAACTGCACGGCCTGTACCTGAGACGGTGCAGGCCTTTTTTTATTTAAATTTAATTTTATTGCGTGTACACTACACTGTATTGAATTTAGTTAGGCTATGCGTGGTACAAATATGTATTCATAAAACAAATTCGAACAAAATTTCCAAAGATATGAATCGTAATCACGTGACGAAGTATGGAATTAGCAGCGTGGGACGGAATGAAATAATCGCTAGTCAATGCGTCATAGCGATATGGACAAATGAGCCGTTCTCTAGAAATTATTTATCTCGCCGAGTGCACAATGAATTCTGAAAAACTATGTTTAAGAACATAGTTCAGCATTCATGCAAATAGTGTTCAAAAATTGGCCAAGACATTTGCAACTGTCTCGGAGTATACTGGCAACAACGATATACCTCCAACAGCTGATCGCACTGACACGCATCACTCCCATCTTTATACCCTGCAGCCAGTTGGAAGTTAAAAACTATACATCCGATGTATTGTGGAATTTCATTTGAAAGTGATTCAGAGATACTTGTTTTTTTAATATGTCGTCGATTGAGTGCTTACAGTATTATTGTACCACTCATCGTATCCACAGACGTTGCTGGTTCACGCACCCGTATACTGACCGGTGACGAGAATAGTAGGTTTCTCTCCTTTCAGAACGATGACGAACATGAAAGAACGATTCACCCGAAACTGCACTTCTGCGGACTCATCCCCTATTGAACAAAAAGTGTTGTTGTATGAGAAGCGATGAGAAACCCGAACAGCGTCAGTATAGTGGGAATAATAGAAATCAGAGAAGAAGTAAGGGCACATGCGCTGTGCTTGGTTGTAGTTTTCATTATGCCATGCGATAAATTGATGTCGTTCTCATTTCGTTTATATTCATTCCATTTAAAAAAATGATTGCATTTTTTATTGATTCGATTTTTTTTTACATTTCAAACATCGAACATGTTTTTATGCTTTTGAATTTTGACTACTAACCTAAATAATCAGTGTTACGATTGAAAAAATAACGTTTGATTAGGAAACAGTATGTACCTGATAATACGTCCTTTGGATATTATCTATTTTTTCACAACTTTTTGACAGGGTCAGCTCAAATAATATACTTATATAAATGTACTGGTCTTCAATTTTTATACACCATTTTTGGTGATTGTCAGGAGAATTTGACTTACTATGTATCCAGTTAATCTTTTCCATACCATTTTAAGTAGATAATACAGCGGCAAAACCTAAATTTGTTATCTTCTTCGAACCTAAATTTAGACCCCCGCCCCTATTTGGCTTAGGATGACAGAGCAAAAGCCAGAAGAACAAAATGTAAATTTCAAGTTGAATTTTACAACCACCAATTCGGGCCACATCATTGTGCCGTCATCACTCCGAAAAGTAATTTAACCGAACGTCATTTCTTCCACAAAGTTTTTTCGCGGAACGTCATTTCTCCGAATCGTCGTTAAACGGAACGTTTATTTTTCGATGAGTCAATACTCCGAATCGTCATTTCTTCGAAACGCCATTTGTCGGAATGGACGATAATCTTCTACAATCGCTAATGGGACTAAGATGAAAAAACAAGAAAAATAACTAATGTTCGTATCTATGTAGAGCGAACAATTACCAGGGGTGTTAGTTGAAATTTGCCGGTATTTTCGATGAAGAAAACACTTAATCTTCAGAGGAATCTCAACATATTTTTATTCAAAGTATTGACCATTGGTTTCTACACATTTCGCCCATCTCTCAGGCAAATTATGGATACCATCCCAAAAAAACTTTTTCTCTTTCGAGGTAAACCATTCGACGAGCCATTTTTCGACTTCTTCAAAATTAGCGAAGCACTGCTCTGCAAGGGAGTGTCCCATCGATGCGAAAAGGTGATAGTCGGACGGGGCGAGGTCTGGAGAGTACGGTGGGTGTGATAATATTTCCCAATTAAATGTTTTTAATGTGTCTTTCACCAGTTTAGCGGTATGAGACGACGCGTTGTCATGTTGCAAGATAACTTTGCCATGTCTTCGGGCCCATTCCGACCGTTTTTCGATCAACGCATAATTCAAATTGATCATTTGTTGTCGGTAGCGATGCTTGTTCACCGTTTCACCAGGTTTTAACAACTCGTAGTACACCACACCACACTGGTCCCACCAAACACAGAGCATTGTCTTACGGCCAAAGCGATTTGGCCTTGCAGTCGATGGGCCGGCTTCACCAGGTGAAAGCCATGATTTTTTTCGCTTCAGGTTCTCAAAATAAATCCACTTTTCGTCCCCCGTGACAATTCGATGCAGAAAAGATTTCCTTTCGAATCGTTGAAGCAGCATTTCACAAACGGTTTTCCGATTTTCCATTTGTCTATCGTTCAGCTGGTGTGGCACCCATTTTCCATACTTTTGGATCTTTCCCATGGCTTTTAAACGTTAGCAAATTGCTCCTCGAGTCACATTTAGTGTTTCTGCCAATTTTTGTTGCGATTGTGTTGGATCAACATCCAATAACGCCTGCAATTCCTCGTCTTCGAACTTTTTTCGCTGCACCAGGATGTTCATTGTCTGTCAAATCGAAATCTCCACTTTTAAATTGACGAAACCATATCTCACATGTTCTAATCACTGGAGCATGTTCACCATAAGTTTCTACCAGCAACCGGTGAGCTTCAGCTGCTTTTTTCTTCTGATGAAATAAGAAAAGCAACGAATGCCGCAAATGCGATTTACTTGGAACGAAACTCGACATATTCACTGAGGTAAACAAATATGACGCTATTATTTTGGCGGAATGCGACTTGCGTATTTTTGTAGGTTAATGTCAATAGAAAAAAATTACATACATGCCAAATCATAGAAATGTATACATATTGCTAGCCACATCTACTGGTAAAACCGGCAAACTTCAACTAACACCCCTGGTATAGACGCCATTACTCGAAAGACGTTTCGGAGAAATGACGATTCGGACAAATGGCATTTCAATATATCTGTTCGCCAAAATGATGTGGCCCCCACTAAATGCCCGCGGTTCGGTCTTACTACAACGCTAAAGAGACAAGAACCAACATTTGTTCACCAAAGTTGACCTCGTTTAAATCTACCAGTTTGTATTCTTGTCAATCATGAAAATATGAAATAATTTCTTTTTCAAAAGCCAGTAGACTTTCAGAGCTGAAACCTTATACAGCATCTCGTATCACCACATGGGATGAGACGTAGGAATGGCTGACAAAAAACATTTATTGTTCCGGATTACTGGGTGAAGAAAGGTGGATTGTGTCATATGTAAAAAAGCAACTCGAAGAACTCACCTGGCTCGCCATCTGGTTCATCACCCTTTTCATCGACTTCAATTACAGCTGTCTGCACGAATTTGCTGATTTTCCGGCGATTACCGTGATCTGGTAAGAACTTGGCGCTGTCATCGAATATATCAGTCAATCCCATCTGTGAAAATACAGAACGGGTCAGTAACTATGATATGCAACTCGTGAGCGATGATTCATCTTTCTTCTATCGGCCATATATTTCCATTCGCACAACAGACTTACCTGTTGGAGGAGTATTTCAAGCGAATATGTAGCATTTATTTTGAATTTCGGCAGCACGGCCTCAACGATTTTCTGTTCACCACTGGACGTTAGATTACCCAGCAATCGTTCGTTTGATATTTGAGATACCATCGAGTTGAAAGATATTGAATCGCTTGAAGATGTTGGACGTATGATGAACATGCTAATCGGTAATGAATCCCCGACTGTCTGTGAAGGAGAAAGCGCTTATTGAGCGACTACCATTTTTTTGTCTTTTTGATAGGAATAGTTCTTTGTCTTTCATGCAGGGTCTATTGATACGAAGTTCTTGTTTGCAAGTGAAATTTACCTTGTACGGGAGTTCCAGAAACTCTGCTGTGTCTGACAATAATTTGCCATAAGAATATTTTCCACTTGTCACCATGCTCGCGACAGGCAATGCACCGCCACTATAAGTATGGAACTCCATCATACCGGCATCACGGAACTTGGTCTTCCATTTTCCGTGGATGTAGACAGCACTAACGGGAACGATCGCTGTTTCGTTATTGAAGTCGGCTGTGACAAAGCAATGAACGAGGTAAACTATTAATCAGATGTCATGTAGTGTTTGCTACGAACGCCACGTTACCGTTACAGATCCGTGAAAATTAAATTTCAGACGAGAAAGCTTTGAGCATTGTGTGAAATTTCGTGGAACCAATTTGCAAGATTTAACATACATTTTTTCCGTGCTATGTATTATGAATCATAGATTTTTCGAAATATAACAAATTTCTTGAAACCAGAGCCGCTGCGTAAAACTCCGAAATCTCTATAATAACCGTCGTTTAATCATATTATATTTAACTCCAAAGTTCTAATGCGGTCTATCAATATCTGTAAAATTAAAAACCACGGAATTTTAAAAAATTTCATAAAATCTTAACGGTTTCCTCGATTCCCGCGCTATATTTATTCTACCAGTCTACCAAAAAATAACTCTCCCGGAATAACTTTCCCAGAATATAAGCCTTCCTGGACAACTTTACGGAATAACAAGAGTCTATCGCTTGATAACACTATCAGGTATTAGCGCCGGCGAACCGAAAAATAAGTACAGTAGAACTAACTTGTAACTACTGTAGAAGAGCCGGGCGTTTGTATAAATATTGCCGGAAACGGGTGTACGGCGAATGGAAAAGCCAAGTTATATTCGAGTTCGAATTCCGCGACGGAGATCGCGATCAGGACAGTATCGGCAGTGGCAAACCAGGCAGGGAATAGAGCCTAGAAAACAGGGCAATGCTTTACCAGAAGCGGACGAGCGCCGGCGGACACCTCTACGAAAAAATAACGGCACCAAAATACAAGCCTCTGGAAAGAACTCTACCGATACACAACTCTCCCGATGGACAACTCTTCGTAATGACTACTCTCCCGGCAAACAAGTCTCTCAAACGACAATTCTACCAGAAATTATCTCTCCGGATAAATTCTCCCATGGTAACGGTATAAATGGTATATTACCATGTGCAGGATTCAGTCGGTAAATTTATCATTCACAGCGAATTAAAAATTTATACGTACCATTCCAGGTTATATTATGACACCAAATCTCATTTAAAGGGAGGTTCAGGCTTATTATATAACCGGAAATGTTGAGCACACATTTTTAATTCCCTGTCAACGGTGAATGTATCGACTGGATCCTGCCCATCGCGATATAAAGTTGATACCATTACCATGAAAGAAATTAATCAGAGATATTTTCTGGTACAGTTGTCGATTGGGTCGGGAGACTTGTTCGCCAGGAGAGTTGTCATTCCGGAGAGTTGTATATCGGGAGGGTCATTTACCGGTACAGTTGTTCTTCGAGAGAATTGATCCAGAGAGATGAATTCTGGCCGAGTTGTCTCTCGGTAGACTTACCTCTGGAAGAGTTGTAAATGTGCAACTACCAAAGTATTCAAATTCATTAAGAGTTATCAATGGTTTGCCGTATGGCCCTTGATGATGTTGCTAATGCCGAATAACTGAAACAAAGGGAATAAGAATCGACCTACCTGTATTAATATTTTTTATACGTCCATTTGTCGCTCGATCGACCCAATTGTTGATCAGCTTGCTCGCTTCGTCCGGTTTATCAAAAAGAGCCATCTTTGCGTATGATAGAGGATCAAAATTTTTACCGCGGAAAATACTGAGGGCCCTTAGTATCGTGTCAGCATTAATTTTCTGCAATTAATTTAATTACAAACCATATAATCTCTTCTTCTCAAATCCGAATGATTTATTTCACGTTTCATTTAATTTCCTGTTGTTTTGAAAAACTCACGGAGATATCTCGTTCAAGGTCAGAAGGTTCCCGATATCTACATAGATAGTTTTGAATGTTAAGAACATTTTCCAATTGCTTTTGAGTATTGCTTGCTGTATCGCAATACAACTGAGCCAGAAGTTCGAAAGTGCTTAAAAACGAAACAACGGCATTCTTGGATCTCTCGTGACCGAAACGCTGCATTGAAAAAAAAGTGAGTGTTCCGTTATTGATGTTTGGAAAATTGTTTGTTTTTTTCTTGATTTTTCTCACAATTTTTAACACACCGTTTGTAATTTTATCGTACCACACAGCAATTTGAAATATTTCTCAATTCGCCTTTAGCGGTAAGATGCGATATGGCACGATTAATTATGAATTATTTTCGTCAACACAATGCAGTTGTTTTACGAACAACATTTGACCATGACGGTTTTCAATTCGAACCATGATTTTTTTTCTGTGCTTTTGCCAACCGTGATATTTTTTCACATCTGTTTGACGAGTCTAATTTTTTTGTAATCTTTCAAAATTCAACAATGGCATTGTATTTTCTGATAAAAATTCGGAAAACTCAAGTGTCAAATAACAAAAATGTTCAGCGTATTTAGACAGTGGACAGAGAATATTTTTACTACTTTGGAGGATGTTTTAATAATTAAGAAATGGACATTTTTATGATAGGTCCAGAAATGTTGCAGTTATTGAAAAAAACTTTTGAGATAAACAGATCAACATTACACTGAGGGCAGTATCATATTTCAGAAAAGTCAATTGGCTCATTAAAATTTTACGAAAAATTTGGCTGTTACTTGTTTCTCCAAAAGTAACTAGTAAGGAAACTGAGTCATTCAAAAAGATAAGATTTTGTTTATTTAATATTCGCATTTATAGTAATAATGTGACAAATATTCTATTAATTAAGCAACGAATTGAAGCATTTTCTTATCCATGTCAGAGCCGATACTCAAATACCGCTCTACGAGGAAATAAGTTTCTCATTTTTAGCTTCCAAACGGAGGAAACTTTGAGCCCTGTGTGGAATTTCAAGGAAGCAATTTGCACGTTTCAACTTGCACCTTCTTTCCTGGATGTATTGTTGATCCCAGTTTTTTCGAAAAAATTAAAAATTCCTCGAGACCGGAATCGTTTTATCAAATCTCTCTGAATTCGACACCACGGATGGGCACCATGCGGATGGACAGGCATTTAAAATAAATTTTTGAATTAAATAACTATATGTAATTACGATGCAAAAATAACAATATTTCATGATATTGCAATAATATGAAGAATTCAGAGAAATCATTCACTTCCAACAAATAATAATATTCCGTGAGCTCCGTAATCCATAATCATTCAGTCACGAAAGTATTTTAAATACTTTTTCGACTAATGGTGCTCATCCTCGTTCGATGCTAATCATCATTTAAATATATTGTATTTTTCTTGAAAAGTTTAATGCGAACTATCAAAATCGATAAAAGTAGAAAGCACGGATTTTTAAAGAAATTAAAAATTGCATAATATCTAAACAGCTTTATTGATTCTCGCAATGCATGCATATACCTTAAACAATTTCATCGAGAACGCGTTGGAGCTCTCGATCATCGAACTGGAACAGTTATGTATCTCTGTTTCGTTGGATGAACACAGTTTCTGCGGGGTCGCTGCATTTAAGATTGTAACGCACCACGTGGTAACACCGATTAAAAAAACTAAGAAGGAGATATTAAAAATAAAATGTATGTAATGCGTCGTATAGTCGAGTATCCTCGCATTATTGAACAACAAATTACTATTAAACGTGTTAGGTATACATTTAAGGGTTTCAATATCTAAAACGTCCAGTTCACTTCCTTGTACAGGAAGACCTATTTATAGAGAATGAAATTTCCCATATTTGTTATTCGAAATGTTTTCGTGATAAAGCCCGTATTTTTTCCGTTCGAGCGTGAAAGAAGCAATTATGAAACTTGTAGAGCTTGAAATTCTCTATAAATTTCGTACCAAACTTTTCTTACCGACATCGTTGCTCCTCCAACGGTGTAAACGTTGATGACATAAAATTTCTTACGTTTGAGATATTGTATTTTCGGAAAACCAGTGTGAGGATTCTAACTTTAGTAAATTTTCCAGAATGATAATTCTTGGTAATCCATGGTCCCGCGGAATTCAACAAAAGGAAACGTGCAGATTAGAATCTTGCACAAAATTTTCTGTGTGAAGATGCCCCAAAATTGATGAATTAATAACTTGCTCATCGACGGGGAGTTGTGTGAGAGAGATAAAATAACGGAGAAGCTATGTGCAAGTATTTTAACTGGCCCCTTTTTTACTTCCTCATAAAGGAAGGAAGGTTTTTGTAAAATAAAACGAAACTTTCGAGTTTTTCGTCCTAATATGTTCGGAATTTGTCAAAACGTCAGAAAATCACATTTAGAAAAAATTCTATGTGTGCGTATGTGCCAAAGACGCAATAATTTGTGAATTCTATCCGGACATTTTTCTAAATGTGTTTTTCGATTTTTTTGATCATTTTGATTACAATGACATTGAAAGCATGCTTTTTTTCTTCACGAAAACGAAATTTCCTTTGAGGGCTCACGTACCCCTGCGCGCGCCGAAAACCGGGTGAATTTGAAAAATTATTATAAAGGTTATATGGTGAAAAACATTGGATTGTTGATTTCACGTTTTTTACAAACTTTTCAGGTATAAGAAAGAAAATGTTTAACTTTTTTTTTTTAAATATCAACATTCTTTTTTACGGCTTTAAGGTAGTAGTTTGGTAACTTAGGCCGATTTTCATGTCTTTTTTAGAGGGCGTTTTTTTGTATGAAAATAAAAATGAATCGTTTTGGATATTTAGGATGTTTTCATTTACGTATTAAAGATACAAAAAAAAAATTTTTTGATAAAATTTAATAGTTTATTATTACTATAAACTTTTTTCCCCAAAGTCCGCCATTTCGTAATTTATCCATGAAATTTAACTTCAGTAGTTCCGACCAGAATGACATGTCTATAGATTAAGAATTATCACGAATTTTTTATTTCAGATAACATCAAAAGCCAAAATCACCGGGGTCAACCACGCGCTTTTTTTTCGAGTTGCCAACTTCGATCAATAATAAAAATAATAATAAACTATTAAATTTTTTCAAAAAAATTTTTTTTTGTATCTTTAATATTTAAATAAAAACATCCCAAATATCCAAAACGATTCATTTTTATGTTTCTACAAAAAAACGCCCTCCAAAAAAGACATGAAAATCGGCTTAAGTTACCAGACTACTACCTTACACGAAACTATGTTTTTAGACAGTGTCAGCACGATAACTCAGTTCATTTTTGATATTTTTCAACTTTTTTTTTTAATCTTCATAATTATTTTCTCTATAGTCCGACAAGAGGTTTTTTTAATTTTTAGTTGGACATTTTTTTGAAAATTATTAACCACTAATTTTTTTTTTAATTGCATACTAAAGTTTGAAGAACTGTAATTGCTCTATTTAAAAAAAAAAAATCCTTCGTCAGACTATTACTATTACATTATTTTACTAGATTCTATTTTATTTTTTGCAGATTGGATAATTTTTGGTGAAGTTATGGTGACGAGAAGAAGGCGCCATGGTTTTCATCAGTAGTCCATTTATACCCATAAAGAATAATGTTAATATTTGAAAAAAAATGTTTTAATTTTTTTTCTTATAGTTGAAAATTTAATAGAAAATGTGAAATCAACGATTTAATTTTTTTTTTCATCATATAGCCTTGACAATAATTTTTCAAATATACTCGTTTTTCAGAGCGCGCAGGGATATGTAAGCCTTTAAAGGAAGCGAAAAGAGTAACACATGTCGAACCTTTTCCAATCTGATTTTGTGCTCAAAAAAAGATTATATTGCAAGAAGTTTCGTTTGGAAAATCACCGAAATTCAAAAGACTAAACCTAGCCTTCTAAGGCTAGATTATTATTATTATTTTTCAAGCCGCTCATATGAACATATGATAAGAGATTCACGGGCTTAGCTGGAATCGCTCATATATAGACTGTACTCCGGAGATCTTGTTAGAATAGTTGAAAAAAACAAAAATAACAATGCGTCTTGGGATATATTCCCAAGCGACGAATAAATACTCAAGATAAACTATAAATGCTGTCGATGTAATACTTGTTACTTACGCAAGCGCATTGTGGACTTATAGAAATTTGATCTTCTTAAGAAAACACTTGAACGGTCGGAGAACTCACGTCAAGAAATCTAGATCGGTCTATCATACAGTGATTACCTGTCGAGCCTTCGGTCGTAATTTATACCGTTGTGATAACAATTCCCCCTCCACAACTCATTATACTTCGTTACGCTGCTCATCGCCGAAAAATAAAACTAGAATGAACTGGAATAGTTCTATTGGGTGCTTCAAAGATTATGCCGTCATGAGTATGATTTAATTTTTTTTTCTTTTTTTTTCATTTATGCCATTTTCTCATTCTTTTTCTTTTCTCTTCGTTTGCTGATGATAATTATTGCTTGCATAACCCAGTGAAAAAAACAATGACGATTCAGTGTTACAAATTTTCTGCATTGCATTCAATTACGAAGAAAGTATACATACATTTTGTAGAAAAATTGAAATCCTATCGACTGACAAATCTCCCTCCATGAGCAAGTTAGTTTTTCAATTTTGGCTTTTTCATGGAGGAAGCTTTGTGAGAAAAATAAAATAATGAGAAGCCAATATGTAAGTTTCGAATATGCATATATATATTTTTTAATCAATTCGAATCGAACAATTCTAAGGTAATATAGGTTGCAAAGTTTTGTGATTCTCCATTATCAGTCTGAAAAATTTACTAAAGCTGGAGCATTTCATTGATTTTGCAAAACATACAAGAGTTCAAATGATATTCAAATTTTTTTACAATCACGTAGCACTTTAACAATTTATCTCAAACTCATTATCGAACGTGGTTATTCAAAAACCTGTTTAATGGCAAACATAACTCCTCAATAGTTGGCAATTGAAGGCACTTAAACAAACATACAATTTCTTGTAAAATAAAAAAAAATTAATAAAAATGAAAATAAAATCATAACTCGTTCACCGATTCATGCAGAATTCAATACCGATCATTCTTTAGTAACACTACATTCATGAGACGAACATTAACCCAAGATCTTCAAACTTTTCGAAATCAAATCAATCTCCAACATTTTTCGAAAAATAAAAAATGTTATATAATGTAAACCGCCTAAGGGATTTTTGACAAATTCGTCATGAAATATTCTTGTCCCCTAATACTTTGATATGAAAAGTTTTGGCTCGGTAGACAAAAATTTACGTAAATTAGAGCGATCACGGACATTTTTCGAAACTTTCAAAATGGCGTAAAATCTCGAATTCTCAAGGAATTCCAACGAAAATTGCAGCAAACGACGGAGATTCGATGCTCTAAGTCAGTGGAAAGATTGGAAAATATTGGTCAATTCGTTCCTGAGATATATCAAGTTAAACTTTTCAACCCTATCGCATACACGCACACAAGAACCTTTTTGCTAAATGTGATTTTCGGATGTTTTGACACATCTAAAGCGTACTGAAATTAAAAACTGGATTTTTTTTCACGAAAACAAAGCTTCGTCTATAAAAAAGTTCCTAAATACATTACGCCCAATATCTGGCTCGCTAGCTATTGGTAATTACCCTGCATATCATTTTGGTTATTCAGAACGGTTCATTTACTACAGACAGAAATATTTTTCACTTCTAGCGATATTTTCGTAGTTAAATTAGCTCAGGATTTTTCATACACGTGTCATCTTCGTATGTCATCTTCGTAAACTTTCTTATCTATGACGCTGTATGAAAATAACGTACAATGATGTTTGTACAAGTGATAGCACTTTTGTGAAATCTCAATTTTTTCCGTCGTTTGATATTTTGTGTCTACGAAGAAAGGCTGTGGGGGATTGACGCACGAAGTTCGTAGGGGGGCGGAAGCCCTCCTAGTATATATATATATATATATATATATATGTATATATATATATATGTATATATATATATATGTATATATATATATATATATATATATATTCTTAAAGCGCCTAATAACCATTTCAATTTGGTATACTTCGAATATTTTTTCAATATCTGTTCAGCCAAGAGAACACTAGCTCGATCCGCGGCAAGTGGTCCACGGAAATTTTACTATTCGCCGGGCGCCCGCGAGAGCACCTAATTTTCGAGTTTGGCACCTAATTACTATAATTAAAATTATAGTATCCATTTTTTTTCGACTCGGTAACCGTCAGCTTTGTAGAGTTTGCAAAGTAGTTACTTTTACTAAAGAACAAAGTTCTAAAGTAGCCAACCGCGAAATAGTCCATAATGTCCACATCCACGAAACCTAGACACCGTGGACATTTATTTGTTCATACGAATAGCTTATATTAACCTTTTTTATTGCTTAGCAATAAAAAAAAATCCATCAAACGGAGGTTATAGATAGAACACAAGTCGTGCAGGGATTCCTGAACGTGGAGGACAGCCACACACTTCCACGAGATGCTCCTAAGTAGCTATTATTATTTTTAGTACCTAACTACTAAAGACTATGCAACAAAGTTCAAGGCTAGTGAAAAAATCGCCTACAGACACGTGGACATCGCGGACATTCACCAGATTGGCGGAGTGGCTCCGAAGTGACTGTTTTAAGGGGGAAAATAGGGTTAGGACAGCGTTTTCTCAATGATTTTCATGAATTTTTTTATAGTATAAAAAATGAATATAATTTATTGAAACTTTGAGAATATTTTATACATATATTTAAGTATATACTATAAATTTTTTGAAGAATTTCCTCGAAAAACACCGAAGATATTAGCGACCCCATATTGCAGGTCACAATCAGACTCAGCATTTGGCGTACATTCTGGAAGCCGCAATTTTCATCTGAAATCAAACGAGGTTGGAATTTACTTTTATTACATGTCTCTCTTCTATATGAACCTAAATGCTATCAAAAAAATAGAAAATTGAATTTTTTACAGGGGTCAAAACCCCTGTAAAAAGTTTTTACAACTTTATTTGCAAAAAAAAAATTATTTTAAATAATGATAATATTTCGATATTAGGTTCATATAGAGCGCAATACTATGAAGAAAGTAACTGCCAATTTTCAAAACGATTGGTTGAAAACTTTTCAAACTAGCGTGTACGCAAGTTAAAAAAAAGTCGTTTTCAGAAAAACGCGTTTGAAAAAATAGTACCAAGAAAAACAGGCAATATGGGGTCGCTAATATTTTATAGTACATAGTTAAATATATGTATAAAAATTTTATAGTATATACTTAAATATATGTATAAAATATTCTCAAAGTTTCAATAAATCATATTCATTTTTTATACTATAAAAAAATTCATGAAAATTATTGAGAAAACACTGTCCTAACCCTATTTCCCCCCTTAATGGCCTATAACAATAGAGCGAGTCGGAATTTTCATTTAAAATTTTGGGAACATATTTTTCAATAGTTTTACTAACAATTTATGAAATTAAAAAAAAAATGGATTTTTTGAACCGTCAAACTCTATTTCCCCCTTAAGGCTTCACTTACTCCTGAAATTTTCAAAAAATCGATTTCTTTTACAGATTTTTTTCTTTACACTTTTCAGAATTTTTCAAAACAAAACTTTTGAGAAAATTCCACTCGGTTACAAAGTTATCACATTAAATGTTGCCGGACATCGGAGTTCACGTTTTACCTACCAGAAACTTTAAACGCATTTTTCTCGACACTATGTTTTTAGGCAGCACGATAACTCAGTCAATTTTGAATATATTTTAACTTTTTTTTTTATCTTGATAATTATTTTCTCTATAGTCTGACGAGAGGTTTATTTAATTTTTTGATTGGACAATTCTTTTATAAATTATTAAACACCAATTTTTCTTTTTAATTGCCTGCTAAAATAGAAATACTGATTCTTTCTTATTTTTGCAGATTGGATAATTTTTGGTGAAGTTATGATGTCGACAAGGAGGCGCCATGTTTTTCGTCAGTAGTCCACTTATACCCGTAAAAAATAATGTTAATATTGAAAATAAAAATTGTCTAATTTTTTTTCTTATAGTTGGAAAGTTAATAAAAAATGTGAAATCAACAATTTAATTTGTTTTCACCATATAACCTTTATAATATTTTTTTAAATTTATTTGGCTTTCAGCGTGCGCATCGGTATGTGAGCTCTTAAACTCGAGCTTTAACTATTTCGGCTATCCGGATAATTCGGGTATTTGGATATGCGAATAATACCGATCCGAATGTCCAGACAGGTTTGTCCGGGTATAATGATATATGTCACACGGATAAGCACTGGAAGTATGTTGATATTGTAGATGTATGTTATATTGTACGTTAATATTGTAGCAACGAAATTCGAACGTAAAATATGTTTGTTGACGAGTGTGAAAATCCTTGAGCATTACCGAAGCAGAGCTCGATATCAAATGAGAAAACAAATATAACGACTCTTTCGTAAGAATATTTACAAAAGAGCCAACTATTCAAGCATCATGGTACGCCTTTTTTCATATGAAGTTAAAGATAAGAGCGTCTTACGTCGGATAAGACCAAAATGTACGAGTATAGGAATGATACCAGGTTCATTTGCCTATACAAATACCACTCGAATGAAGAACATTTTAACTGCCGGAATAAACGAATCGAAGGGCACATGTATCGAAAATATGTCATACATTCGTCGATATATTTTTACCGCAGCTTTGTGATCGTGAAAAACGTTTCAGAGTTTCCGATGTCAATGTGTTAAAAATGGACCAAAAAACGTTGGAAAATCATCTTTAAATATGGAAGCAATGTTCAAATTTAAATTTGCAGCAATTATCTGCTTAAATCCGTAATGTATATGGAATCTATACCGAATAATCAACGGTTTGCAATTTTCAATATTTGACTGTAAACGAATTAAAAAAATACCCTTAAAAATTATTATTGGTTCGGGGTGAAACGGCGTCGAATTTCACAATCAATTTGATGTTAAAATCTACAATTAACAACCATCTACAATCATCATTGGTAGTTCATGATTTCGATAAACCTCTCCTCGCCGTCCAAACAGGTAAACAATGTTCGACATGGCCCTGAAGATATCTGCATCAGACAAAATTTCATCTTTGGACAGTTATAACCACCGTGTTGTTTATCGTACAGACTTAGCTCATATCTTATTTTCTTCGTTTTGCGATTTTGAGAAATAGCAATTTTTTTGTTTGGTTTGGTTTGGTTTGGATAACTATCGTGTTTTTTATCGTACAGACTTCGCTCCGCTCTCATTTTCCTCGTTTTACGTTTCTGCAAGATTGCAATTGTTTTGTTTTTTTTTTAAGCATTCTTTAAGGCCTTACATACGTCCAGCGGTACCGAAAACGTACCAAAAGAAAAACTGTTTTTGAACTATGGGGAATTTTTACAATCAGCTTACACAGAAATACGCCTAAGACTATAAGGAATAATAATCTGTAAACAAAAAAAAATCGATTTTTTGAAAATTCTCGACGTATGTAAGGCCTTAAGGGGATACAACGAAAAGATATTTTTGGAGAGCTATAACTACCATGTTTTTTATCGTACGGATTTCGGTCAGGTCTCATTTTCTTCGTTTTTATCGTACAGATGTGATATATTTTATGTTTCGTTTATTTCACAGCGGTAAGATTATTATGTTCGTTGGAAATTGGAAAATATTCGTTTACAATACTCGTAAAAAGACCAGATCAATTCTTCTTTTACAGTACAATATTTTCACCACTTGCGTTAATTTACTTTGCCATTCAATTCATCGTTTACGAAAATCACACCGACACTCCCATTTTATACACACAGTTATAATTACTAGTTTCATTTTCGAATAGAATTCACGTCAAATACGTGTGAATAAGGTTCCCTTTGACTTTGAGCATCGTCACTTTTTATCTTTGATCGATACGCTAACGAACTAATGAAATAATATTTACGTAACTTCTAGTAGATTGACGTGGCTTCCTCGATGGCTCTTTCGTATGCTACGGGGTATCCGATAGATCTATTACGATCGGTATCCCGGATATTCCACCGTCCGAATGGAAAGATAGAGACAGCGTTTCTTCCTCGAGATTCGATTCACACAGATATATCGCTCGATGTTCACAGCGATTACGAGTTCTCGATATGATTGATAAGTGGACTCGTCGGTGTGCCCGGAGCGAAAGAGAGCGAAGCAAGGAGTCTCTTCGACACCTCACTTTGCGAAAAATGCGTGTTTGCCAAATTTTCACAGAACCACCGGCTGTACGCGAAGACGCCCGACTCGTCGCCGTACTTTCCCGCGGAAAATTGCAAATATATATATACATATGCATCCCGATCTCGTTGCATCTCTTACACAGATTGTCACAAAAATCTTACATGTGTATCCCACAGGCATCTATCCGGACATTTGTCTAAATGTGATTTTCCGATTTTTTCGATCCTTTTGAACACAATGACATTGAAAGTATGGTTTTTTTCTTCATGAAAACGAAATTTCCTCTATAAGAAAGCAAATAGAATAAAACAATTTCAATTTTTTTTGTTCAATCTCTTTTCTTCGCTTGACTCATGATAATTATTGCTCGCACAACTCGGTATAAAATAAAACCGACGATTCAGTGCTAGAAAATGTATGCGTGGCATTTAATTACCAAGAATGTGTACATACAGATTACAGAAACATTAAAACCGACTCTCGACTTCAATATTATTCGCAAAGTTCGTGATCGAATCTGGATAAGTCGGATATTCTCGAATTATCTGGATATACCCCGGTCCATTTACATAATAATGGGTAATGAGACGTGGTAACATCGCATCTGATCACTTAAAGTATAGGAGACCAGTGTCAATTGTAAAAAAAAGTTTTTTCTAAATAAACGGGAAATCAGTGGCGTCCTGTCTCAATATTGCATCCAGAACACACGATCCATAGGCAGAAATGTTCTAATGCAAAGGTGACTTTTTTGTTTTACATCAATTAATAAGTTTTTTTCTGGAACTGCTGGTAACGACCTCGAGAATTTCATCATTTCGCTTTCGAATCGGCTGTTCATCGAAATAACGTGCTATCAATAATAATGGTTGTTGGAAGTTGTTAATTTGAATTTCGATATCCAATTGATACTCAAATACGATGCCGTTCAACCCAATAACAATTACTTAACGGTTTCCAATTTATTTTTATTCGTTAATATTCAAATATTGAAAATCCCAAACCGTTGATTTTTTTCGGAACAGTCTACTCACTACATGTTCCAGGTTCGAGCAAAAAATGGTGCAATTTCATTATTGCTTTTATTTTGAGCTTCCTCCAAGTTTCTAAGCCCAATTTTTCAACATTTTCGCCCATTTTTAATTCGCATTGAAAGATTGAAACAAAAGATGCAAATTAAAAAATTGTACCGAAGGAAACTGAAAATCCCTACCATATCGATCGCAGTCAATTTGCAGAAATCGGTTATTACGATCAGTGAGGGGGTTCGGTCGGTAACAAAAACCATAATCAAGCTCTGTTTATTATTTCGATGAAGTCGGTACAGTAAAATTGTTTTGTCAGTTGTTCAAGCAGGCCAAGTTTTCTTTAGATATATGCATATAAGAAACATAAAATTTAATTCCCCGTGAACGACCTCTAACTATTTTTTTCTCGGTATTAAATTGTCATTTGTAGATTTATAGAGTAATTTCACATTGATCACACCACTTTAGCGGCAGAAAACAGGCCTAACTTTGACAATTTATTTTGGGAGTATGAAAAAGGGAACAGGATTTCTTTTCAGAGGGTTTATTTAACACATATTGAAGAATGAAAAAAAATATTTTTATCATCATTTTGATATAAAATGGCGGCGACAGAGCCCATCTTAAAAATCGTCTTTTTTTTAAATACCTCCACGGGAGAACGGTTATCTCGTAAAGTATCAGACCTGGAATAAAAAACGAAATTTTTTTAATAATCTATATACTATTGGCTATGTGATTACGTAGGGTTTTTTTTTTAAATCAAATTTTTTAGAAGTGGTGCACTTCTGAAAAAATGAATCGTTTTTTTGCCAAAAAAAGCAGTAAATTGTTGATAAAAAAAAAAGTTTGCATCAAACCAAAAAACGGCTACGTACTCAGATAGAGAATATACTTGCGAAGCTACGATCAAAATTTCAAATTGATCCATGCAACGGCGTTCAAGTAATACATCCTGCCAGTTTTTCACGATCGGCTCTGTTTCCGCCATTTTGTATCAAAATGATAATAACAATTTTGTTTTTCATACTTCAATATGTGGTAAATAAACGATCTACAAAGAAATCCTATTCCTTTTTTCATACTCCCAAAATAAATCGTCAAAGTCGGGTCTTCTTTTCTGCCGCTAGAGTGGTGTTGCGCCTTACGGCAATTTCTTAATTGTCCGAAATGCAATTCCTTAAGGTAGTAGTCTGGTAACTTAAGCCGATTTTCATGTCTTTTTTGAAGGGCGTTTTTTTGTAGGAAAATAAAAATGAATCGTTTTGGATATTTAGGACGTTTTTATTTACATATTAAAAATACAAAAAAAATTGTTATTGATCGAAGTTGGCACCTCGAAGTTGGCAACCCGGGTCGTAACTTTTTTTCTACCGAACCGATTGCTTTCAAATTTTAACAGACTACTCTACATACTTATAGTTCTCGTCGGAACTACCGAGAAATTTTTTCACCCCTAACTTTTTATTTTACAACCCCTTCTTTGCGAAAATACAAGGACTTTTTTTTCCAAAGTCCTCCATTTTGTTATTTATCCATGAACCTTAACTTCAGAAGTTCCGACCAGAATGACATGTCTATAGATTAAGAATTATCAAGAATTTTTTATTTCAGATAACTTCAAGAGCCAAAATCACCGGGGCCACTCACGCGCTTTTTTTTCGAGGTGTCAACTTCGATCAATAATAATAATAATAATAAACTATTAAATTTTTTCAAACAAATTTTTTTTTGTATCTTTAATATGTAAATAAAAACATCCTAAATATCCATAACGATTCATTTTTATTTTCCTACAAAAAAACGCCCACCAAAAAAGACATGAAAATCGGCTTAAGTTACCAGACTACTACCTTAATTAACCAAAGACGACTATTTTGAAATTTTATGACCATATAGCGTAATGTCGATTTTTAATGTTACCGTTCAAATTTTCACCGTTCATTCGATGCAAAGTTCGTGAAATTTATACAAAAATATGTTACTTTTACAGAGCATCGTGAAAAAAATAACTCAATAACTTGTCTCGATATGCCTTCACGGAAGAATCGTCTACGGCACTCCGTTCTACATGGATAAAAAGCTGCGGTTTTCACCAGATAAGCCGAATCTGCTGATAACGTTAATCCATACGGAAGGAAACGGCTGAATTTGACAAACCCGCTGATCGCAATATTTTTTATTCAAGTGAAATTGTGCTTGTACGGTTTTTGTAGAGATCCAGCGAACCGGCGATATTTTCAGACTTTTTGCATCACGCGATTCGATGATCCGAGCCGTAGGATTTTTGGAAAAATTCATTTTTTCTTTAATCCAAGATACGAGTGTCTCATTGTCGATTAATGGTACCAACAAAATCGAGGGTCGTTTTCTCGTCTTGAATTCATATTTGCAAAAATAATAAAAACTTAATTCATCATTATACGAAATATATTTCAACATTGAAATATTTTTCGAACGTTCAAATCGTGATTTCTAAAAAAATCCGTACAAACGATGAAACAGGAGAAAATAATACTGAACTGGAAAGGCCAGTGAACGCGCGATCGCTGCGCGGATTTGGTGGTCTCGGGGAGTCTCAAGGAATGAAAATATAGGAACAAAGGGGAAAGGACGTTAAAACCTAAAAAGGTATACCATGAAATAAGTAGTATATAAATGAATGATGTAAAAGTACTAAATAGTACAGAGCTGAAATGATGATAAGAAGATTGTAAAATGTTTTTTTTTTTTTTAAATAATCGCCGTCTAAGTTTTTGTCTAAGTTTTTTTATCCTTTTTTTATGTGTTTGAGGGGGGACAATATTGATGAATGAAACTATTTAATTGCAAAGTCATAGAATCGTTTGTTATAGTTTCGTTGAATATTGCTGGATGGGATCAACGGATAGATTTTTGTAATTTGTAGACGAGAGCGGCTTAGTATTGACACCCGTTATATTCGCTCATAACATCTATTCTCGAGCAGGACGGCGGTAGCAATCGGACATCCGTCATAGTATCTTATCCCATTCTTTTATACAGCGGCGATTGGGGGTAAAAAGGAGCAATGATTAGAAAAGGCACGTGCCGGTGTCACGTCTCCATCGACTATTTACTCCATCTCGGTCAAAAAAGGTTTCCCCTTTTTTTTACCCGTTATTCAAATGTAAACGTTAAGGTAGTAGTCTGGTAACTTAAGCCGATTATCATGTCTTTTTTGGAGGGCGTTTTTTGTAGGAAAATAAAAATGAATCGTTTTGGATATTTAGGATGTTTTTATTTACATATTAAAGATACAACCAAACATTTTTTTGAAAAAATTTGATAGTTTATTATTATTATTATTATTGATCGAAGTTGGCACCTCGAAGTTGGCAGCCCGGGTCCTAACTTTTTTTCTACCGAACCGATTGCTTTCAAATTTTAACAGGCTACTCTACACGCTTATAGTTCTCGTCGGAACTACCGAGGAATTTTTTCACCCCTAACCTTTCATTTTACAACCCCTTCTTTGCTAAAACAAAAGGATTTTTTTTTCCAAAGTCCGCCATTTTGTTATTTATCGATGAATTTTAACTTCAGTAGTTCCGACCACAATGACATGTCTATAGATTAAGAATTATCAAGAATTTTTTATTTCACACAACATCAAGAGCCAAAATCACCGGGGCCAACCACGCGCTTTTTTTTCGAGGTGCCAACTTCGATCAATAATAATAATAATAACAAACTATTAAATTTTTTCAAAAAATTTTTTTTTTTATATTTAATATGTAAATAAAAACATCCTAAATATCCAAAACGATTCATTGCTATTTTCCTACAAAAAACGCCCGCCAAAAAAGACATGAAAATCGGCTTAAGTTACCAGACTACTATCTTAAGATCGAGCTTGTGCTCTTTCTAAAGTCGAACCTCGAGGAAAATTATTCACGGAAGGGCTAAAAGTACAAATTTGATTTATTTCACATATGACTAGTCACTTAAATCACCTAAAAACCTTATCGTCGACCCGTTTGTATTTTTAAGGGGGGAAATAGGGTTAGACGGTTCAAAAAATCGACTTTTTTTATTTCATAAATTGTTAGTAAAACTATTGAAAAATATGTTCCCAAAATTTTTAATGAAAATTCCGACTCGTTCTATTGTTATAAGCCATTAAAGTGAGTAACTCTCCTTCAGGCCCCGAGCGCGCCACGTGTATAACCGAGCGTACTACTTTTTCAAACGCGTTTTTCTGAAAACGACTTTTTTTGAACTTGCGTACACGCTAGTTTGAAAAGTTTTCAACCAATCGTTTTGAAAATTGGCAGTTACTTTCTTCATAATATTGCGCTCTATATGAACCTAAAATCGGAATATTATCATTATTGAAAATAATTTTTTTTTTGCAAATAAAGTTGCAAGAAATGACAAAAAATCATGCTTTTTTGTTTTGACCCCTGTATAAAATCCAAATTTCTATTTTTTTGATAGCATTTAGGTTCATATAGAAGAGAGACATATAATAAAAGTAAATTCCAACCTCGTTTGATTTCAGATGAAAATTGCGGCTTCCAGAATGTACGCAAAATGCTGAGTCTGATTGTGACCTGCAATATGGGGTCGCTAATATTTTCGGTGTTTTTCACGGAAATTCTTCAAAAATTTTATAGTATATACTTAAATATATGTATAAAATATTCTCAAAGTTTCAATGAATTATATTCATTTTTTATACTATAAAAAAATTCATGAAAATCATTGAGAAAATGCTGTCATAACCCTATTTCCCTCTTTAAGGGTAATGGCCACGGTAGCGGTTATAAAATCATGTGCCCATTTAACATTTTTTTTTGTTGTATGAAAAAGTAATTTATTTATGAAACTAATTACACATCCATTTAGTATAAATATCAAGCTAATAAAAAATATTTTCTTTTGTTTTTTTTTTGTTACGCAAAATGGCCGATTACTGCTATTTGGCTTTTGGTATCTTCGTTTCCAATTGGCGAGATAAATAGCTTCGACAATTTTTACCCGATTGACTTCAAATTTTTTAATTATATTTCTAATTACATTTCGCAGAGAAGTACGGACGAAATTTCTGATTAATTAAAAAGTTTCCATTTTATGAGCAGTTTTATACGAAATTGTTCACTGGAAAATTCACCTTTTAAATTCAAATGCCTACGATATTCGAATAAAACAATATTTTTCAATTTCCGTACGTACTTCTCTAGGTATTCTGATGTAGATTGACGAGAATTTTTTTTTTTATATTCTCAGTCAAAAATTGTGGATGCTAAATGTCACGCCGCGGAAAAAAGATACCAAAAGCAAATAGCAGTGGTCGGCCATTTTCTATAACAACAAAACAAAAAATATAGTTTTTATTACCTTGATATTTATACTAAATAGATGTGTAATTAGTTTTATAAATCAATCACTTTTTCATGCAAAAAAAATTGTTAAATGTGCACATGATTTTGTACTTGCTATCGTGGCCATAACCCTTCATTCTGAGACGATTCCTTATTTTGTTCAAATGGAAAACAGTATCTACATTTAATTTATTTATTCAATGTCAGAATGTATAATACAAGTACTGCAAGAATGACGAATACAAAAGGAAAAACGAAATAACAATTTAGTTTATTTTTCAATAAAGTTCGAGAAAATTTTTCCCTGTAATGTCTTACTAATCCAAAAAATTTCAAAGAATTTCAAAATGTGTTGTCGGAGAAATAATGGCGGGAATTGGTTAATAATTATTCTAAATGAATCTCAACGAAATTGCGCGAGTCAATAGAATTGAAAATTTCCAGGAACAAATAAACTAAATAGATGAAACGACAGGATTTACTTTTAATAAATTGGTCGGGTGGATTTACCGTCAAAAAAATCCAACTTGCTTCCTCCCTCGATGACTTATCAGTAAAATAGTCCGTTAAATCCCAGGGGCTAATTCCCAGAATTTTCAGGCCGTCTTTCAATTCGACAATTTATTTTTCAGACAATGGCCTCGTTCTGATTTGCTAGAAGATTTTCCGAAGATTGTATATCAATTTTCAATGATTAAGTGGTTTCGGAATGTTTGAATTAAATTTCGAAGTGTTGATTCTCGACGTGGACTTTCAACTTTTCATCTTATTTTCAATTACGTTTTTATACAGCTGTCCGGTGATATTTCTTGTTCCTTAAAAATGAGCATAAATGTTCGATGATTTTTGTGAATACCTCTCAAACCCGGTAAAACTCTTATTAGCGTTCAAAATTCGAAATTTTTTCGGTATCATTCTCAAACTGCTGTGAAAATGCGTGGATTAATAACCATCGAACGATGAGTAATATTTGATAATTATTGAAAATAAATTCATAGAGTAGGATGGCCAGGGGTCATGGTAACATTGAAAGCTGATTTTCCCAGATTATTTATGAGTCATTATTTTTCCAGATGATTTATGATTTTCCAGGATGATTTATTGAGGGATGATTGGTCCCCGGAATTTCTTGTGTACAACGGTGGTTGAAATGTACCCCGAAAGGTACCCCGTGTGTTACCGAATTCCATCTTTTCGTTTACACCCCTCCGATTGGAACAGGAATTTTCATGCATAAACTCACGTCATCGTTTCATGTGCTCAGCAAAGATTAAAATTAAATACCCGTTATATTAACTAGTAAAGCGACATTGAATTCTCATATTGCATAATATGATAAGTCGAGCATTTATCTTGTCGTTTCCGGATACAAAATATCCGGGGAAGAGTTTTTTTAGGATATACATACTGATGCATCTTTAAGGCCAAAGGAAATTGGTCAAGGACTTTCGAGACTTATCGTTTAGCATATATACCGGACTATCATGAGCAATGCATCGAGTTGCCAGCCTGCAAGTTGCAGTTGTAAACTTGCATCTGTAGAACCGAACAAGCGTCAAACGGATTTACGTAACTGATCGACATGCTACCCCGCAAAACATTGTAAGTTCCATTAATTTGCCAAAAGTCGTTATTTTTGGGTTCTTGCTTGATACATTTTTTGTTTTCATTATATCAATACACTGTGTGCGATTTTTGGAAAATGCAAGGCTAACTTTTTTACGTCGTGGTCATCCCTAATTTTTGTGCAATAAAATTGATGTCGAAAGGGTTTCACCAGACGCTTTAAGGTAGTAGTCTGGTAACTTGAGCCGATTTTCATGTCTTTTTTGGAGGGCGTTTTTTTGTAGGAAAAAAAAATGAATCGTTTTGGATATTTAGGATGTTTTTAATCACATATTAAAGATACAAAAAAAAATTTTTTGACAAAATTTAATAGTTTATTATTATTATTATTATTATTGATCGAAGTTGGCACCTCGAAAAAAAAGCGCGAGGGTGGCCCCGGTGATTTTGGCTCTTGATGTTATCTGAAATAAAAAATTCTTGATAATTCTTAATCTATAGACATATCTATAGACAAGGGGTTGTAAAATAAAAATAAATTTAACTTCAGTAGTTCCGACCAGAATGACGAGTCTATAGATTAAGAATTATCAAGAATTTTTGAATTCAGATAGCATCGAGAGCCAAAATCACCGGGGCCACCTACGTGCTTTTTTATCGAGGTGCCAACTTCGATCAATAATAATAATAATAATAAACTATTCAATTTTTTCAACAAATTTTTTTTTTGTATCTTTAATATGTAAGTAAAAACATCCTAAATATCCAAAACGATTCATTTTTATTTTCCTACAAAAAAACGCCCTCCAAAAAAGACATGAAAATCGGCTTAAGTTACCAGACTACTACCTTAAATATATTTGAATTGCCGTCAGCTCGTTATTGGCTCTATTCAATATAAAATATTGGCAATATACAAATTTATTTTCCTCGCGTTATTTGTAATCTTAGTCTTGCCGATTAATAGGATTGTTCAATTATTATGTTGCTTCCAAATTGAATAAAGCAAACGGTGTGGAAACAAAAATTTACAAGAACTAACGAGTTTCATAAGATGTTATCATTGAACAACGAATGTGTAAATTAACGTATAATATAAATTGAAAATCTTCAGAATTTTTTTCACTGTCGTTGCTGTGACGTCTTTCGCCCAAACCGGTCATGCATCTCTCTGGGGCCAGCGTGTCTTTCCGGACGACGAAACTTGGTTGTCATCGCATGCGAAGCGTAAAGTCGAAGATTCGGGAGCGGAAACGAACGACATAAACCACGACATGGTCTGCCGTACACAAGAATGCAAAAAAGTTGGCAAGTCGTTACGATCACAACTGTCTATAAAGAAAAAAACAATTCAGAATCACCTTACTTCATGAAAGGAAAAAAGAGAACCTAGAAAAATAACAAAAACCAAAAAAAAACGTTTTCAGCCGACGAATTTCTCAGCAGCTTGAACAAGTCAATAGATCCGTGTCACGACTTTTACGAGTTCGCTTGCAGTGGATGGAATACTAACAATCCAATTCCCCCGAACTTGCCAGCTTGGAGTAGATTTAAGATTTTCCAAAATACGGTCCATCTACGTATCAAAGGCGAGTGGAACAAAAATTTACTTGTCGTTCACGTTATATTGTGTAAAAAGTGTAATTATAACGTATAATTATAATAATGTGCATATACGCAGACGGCAAAGACACGACTGTGTCGGTGAAATTATAAAATCACGTATTATCGGAAATTACAGGCATTTTAGAGACCAAACCGGAACCCAGTGACATTCTGCCAGTGAGACAAGCGAAGAAATGGTTCCGTTCTTGCATGGACATAAGTAATGACGAAAATATCACATTCAAAATTAGTGCTATTCCCATGTAATGATCCGTGAATCGAATTCCATTTAGAAACCCGCAATTTATTCAAATAAACTTGTGTTGAAATAAAGTCCTATTTGCTTCGTCAGGGAGGAAGGTTTGTTTTCGTGAAAAAAACGTTTTTCAGTTTTCAAATGGTCGTAATTCGATATAATTGTCGCGATGATTGAGCAGATCGTTTAAACTTTCCATGATTTTTACTTTTTTTTTTTCAAAAATTCCTGCTTAGAGCAAAACTTGAGCGATAGTTCAAGCGATTCAGCTAAAAAATTTCTACGCAACTAGACCGCCATCGAGTAATGTTTGCTATTGAATTTGTAGAAAATCGATCGAGTCCTTCAAAATTTGTGTAATTTTGAATTTTTCGAAAAATCACTATCAGTTATTAATTCTTCAGCTTAAACAATTTTTGGGGCAAAACTTCCTCGGGTAATTTTCCGTTTTTTTTTTGGTCATATTAACGTCTACAGTTTTGAATTGTCATTTAATTTAATATTTATCCTGCTTTACAATTTATAACATTTTTTTTCACATAATTTAGAGACTCTCGAGGAGAGAGGTGTAAAACCGATAGAATCGATTTTGATTCGAGCCGGTGGTTGGCCCATATCCATGGACGAAGATGAATGGGATTCCGAGGAATATACTTGGCAGAAAATCGAGCGTAATTATGCTCGTTTGACAGGTTCTTACACTTTTTATGACGTGCATGCTCGTCCACCGTATAACGAGGACCAAAAGTTTGGTGGACTCATGGTATGTATTTTTAACATTCCATTAACGCGCCATTAAAATGTTCACTATTATCAATTATGATAGAACATTATTGGAGTCGGGAAATAAATTGCCCTCAATCACTTATTCTTACATACGAGGGCTGTTCAAAAAGTATCTCGAATTTTGAATTTCCGCGAGCTACGTATATTCGATTTTCGATTTTTTTTGTGTCGTTAGGTTGGTACTCATGTCCCTCACTTATGCTGAAAAAATCGGCGATTTTGAATGTTTAGTTAATTGTTGACAGCTGCTTTGGTTAGACGTGTTTTGGCTTGTCTTCGATTTTTGCCTATTCCAAAAAAGCAGCTTCCATCGCGATGATTGAGCTTTGGTTTCCACGTCATAACCATAAACCCATGATTCGTCACCAGTTATTACCGTCTGGAGCAAATTTGGGTCGTCGCGGACCGAGTCCAACAGCTTCTTAGCAATGTTAACGCGACACTGTTTTTGTTCGAAATTGAGCAATTTTGGCACGAATTTCGGGGCGACCCGTCTCATGCCCAAATCATTGGTAAAAATCGAATAGCACGAGCCAATCGATATGTTTAGTTCCTCAGCAACTTCTCTAACGGTGATTCGACGATTGTCCAATATTATTTTCTTTACTTCGTCGATGTTTTCGTCTATTGTTAATCTGCTCGGGCGTCCGGAGCGCAATTCGTTGTTCGCATCTTCTCGGCCCTCTGAGAACATTTTGTACCACCGATTAACGTTGCTTTGGCCCAAGGTAGCTTCACCATATGCCACAGTCAACATTCGGAATGCGTCCGCGCACTTAATTTTGTTTTTCACACAAAATTTGATACAGAATCTTTGATCCATTTTTTGGAATAGGCAAAAATCGAAAACAAGCCAAAACACGTCTAACCAAAACAGCTGTCAACAATTAACTAAACATTCAAAATGGCCGATTCTTTCAGCGTAAGTGAGGGACATGAGCCCCAACCTAACGCCACAAAAAAATCGAAAATCGAATATACGTAGCCCGCGGAAATTCAAAATTCGCGATACTTTTTGAACAGACCTCGTATAGTGTTATAAAGTAGCTTATCACCGACATTTTTCGTCGGGAATCAGTTATTGATGCGATTGAATGAAGCCAATTGCGAAAATTCTATTTTCAATAGTTTTATAAAAGATTTGTATGGACTCATTGAAACGCTTCAATATACAGATATACGGATGTACTAGGGGTTCGTCCAGCTTGAGAGCCAAGTATCCTCGGATTCCGAACCAAACTTAAATTTTCAGCCTAAAATTAAAAAATGTTTCGAACCTAAACTTCGAACCTCCCTTGATTCTCAAATATAAACCTTCGATCGGTCTAAATTCGCCCAGAACAATTCTTGTGTTCAGCGACAGCGGCAGCGGCTAAATAATAATTTTTCCAATTATCAGCTTGCCCCTCAGGACCTTCCTCTTAGTGACCAATTGCCCCTGAAGTACCGAAATTACAGTGGCAATGATTACGACGAGTACGTTGGTTTGGTCTCCGGAATTGCTGATTTGTTCGTCAAGCGTAATCAAGCTGACGTATCGAAGGAAAAAGTAATCAAAGAAGCTAAAGATATCGTCGAATTTGAGAAGAAAATTTACGAGGTATTTGAATGATAATTCCTAGCGATCGTCCGTGAGATTTTTCAATCACGTAACATGTTACGTGATTATTTTATAATTCCACCATTCGCTTTATTATTCTTCTCTTTTGCATTGTTTTCCGGTACAGCTACAGAAAGGTTACGAATATGCGGTAATGACTTTCGAGGAATTCATCGACTGGTACGATACCAATGTGACAGAATCAACTGAACATCCTGAATCAAAAGTGAGTAAATAGATTCATCTCAGCGACATATCCCGAAAACTAACAATTTTTTCTTTACGGCTCGCAAATATGAATTAATTTCCATGGTTATCTATTCCCGTATCGCAACTGCTCATTAACCGTTTTCGTCTGTTCAATCATGATGATTTTATTACTTTTCAATTAATCAAACCGGGCCAAACGAGGGCCATGTTTGAACTCAATTCTCTGGACATGCTAGTAACGAAGTGATTAAGGTAGTAGTCTGGTAACTCAAGCCGATTGTCATGTCTTTTTTGGAGGGCGTTTCTTTGTAGGAAAATAAAAATGAATCGTTTTGGATATTTAGGATGTTTTTATTTACATATTAAAGATACAAAAAAAAAAAATTTTGAACAAATTTAATAGTTTATTATTATTATTATTATTGATCGAAGTTGGCACCTCGAAAAAAAAGCGCGTGGGTGGCCCCGGTGATTTTGGCTCTTGATATTATCTGAAATAAAAAATTCTTGATAATTCTCAATCTATAGACATGTCATTCTGGTCGGAACTACTGAAGTTAAATTTCATGGATAAATAACGAAATGGCGGACTTTGAAAAAAAAGTCCTTTTGTTTTAGCAAAGAAGGGGTCCGCCATTTTGTTATTTATCCATGAAATTTAACTTCAGTAGTTCCGACCAGAATGACATGTCTGTAGATTAAGAATTATCAAGAATTTTTTATTTCGGATAACATCAAGAGCCAAAATCACCGGGGCCACCCATGCGCTTTTTTTTCGAGGTGCCAACTTTGATCAATAATAATAATAATAATAATAAACTATTAAAATTTGCCAAAAATTTTTTTTTTTTGTATCTTTAATATGTAAATAAAAACATCCTAGATATCCAAAACGATTCATTTTTATTTTCCTAAAAAAAAACGCCCTCCAAAAAAGACATGAAAATCGGCTTAAGTTACCGGACTACTGCCTGAAATCATTGTTATGAAGTGAACGAGCACGAAAAATCTAAACAACCGAACTGCGGTAATGTATTCATTTCACGAACTGATAATCGCCCTATAAAAAAGACATGTCACGAAATATCTCGAAATGCGATTTACTTCTGAAAATTCGCCGAAATTTAATTTGGCAAAATTAAGTTTAAGTCTTTTCATTGGTGCACTGAATCGATTTCTTGATGTCTACAACCGACCCGTCTCTTACCCGATAGGCAATATATTGGTGACGAGAACTTGTGTATTTAAGAAGAATTTATATATATTTTTACTGTAATGTCAACAGATGGATTGGCGGTCATTGGTCCAGGGTCTATTCGATTCTGTGAACATCGAGGTTAATCCTGAGACAGAAGTTTTTCTGAATGGCTTGGATTATATCGCAGGAATTGGCGAACTTTTGAGAGAAACACCTCCGAGAACAATCGGTACGTTTAAATATGTTCAGGCAAAATTATTGACTTAATTCAAAACGTTGTATACTTTGTTAAGTCTACACCATTCGACGGGTCGGAATTTTATCTTCGGAAAGTAGTTCTCCGTACATAAGCGCTCCTTTGGCCATTTTGCAATCGTTCCATGTTACATACTGCTACTATAGTGAGAGTATGTAAAAATAATGGTTAAAATCATAATTTCGACATTATGCTTTTATTTTACAGTGAACTACATACACTGGAACTTCATCGGAAACATGTTGGCATACACGACCGAAGATCTGAGAAACGATTTGTTCAAGCTTGTTAGCGAAGAATATGGCATAAAAAAAAGACCTGAACGGTATGTCCATTGTATTTTTTTTTGCATTATTTTTCGTTCCTTGTGATTTTTTTACTCGCATTTCATCGATATGCTTTCATAAATTACAGTCCCCGCTCGTAACTGTATTCGCCATAACATTTCTACCACGAGTATAATAGTTCAGTCAAATCAGTATCAAAACCCTATGCCGAGATGAAAAAATTGGATCGAGATGTTTTTCTATCACTTCCGAAAAACGTCAAATAATAATCCTGTCAATTTTGGTTCTCTCAGACCTGGAGGAAAAATAGTACCATTCACAAATCCGTCCTTTACGGGTGACAAATTTTCTTATTAATCAAAATTCCACCCCGAGACGGGAAAATGGTTTTCTCTCCCTTCTGTCGTTCCGATATAACCCATTGTTACATATTTCCGATGACATTTACACCTACCACTTCCCCATTATTTTCCCATTCACAATTCCGTCCTTCCCACTTTCTCAAATCCCAATGTTAGAAAAACCCTTTCGATGCTTTCCAATTGTATTTCCTGACGATTATCGCCAGCGCGTTCATATCCCAATTTTGATCCGCGTATCGTGTCATGTGTTCATACTGTCCTTGCGTTTAATTCCGTCTACTGCTAGTGACTACCTCGAGAGTCGAGTTTTTTTTCTCGCGATAACGAACGAATAAAACGAAAAAGAGCGATAAAGCGAAATGTTAAAAATTTAATAAAATACAATCATAACGTAATACCATTCAATTGATTGGTTAGCTAGTTAATTCGGTCTTTTTTACTTCTACCTTAATAGTTGGTCCGAATGTGTCGATGAGATGAAAATGTCACATGCTGCCGCATACGCATTCGTGAAGAAGTATTTCACGAAACAAACGGAAACTGCGGTACGTGTATAATAAAACCTCTTTACCCGAAAAACTCGTACATCTAAACAATATATCCATTGCAGGTTCTCAAGATGATCAAGAACATACAAATTGAAATGGACGAGCAAATCGAAAAGTCAAATTGGCTCGATGAAGAATCAAAAATATTGGCCAAAGATAAACTCAATAGTATGAAAATCTTCGTCGGTTTTCCCGACTGGTATAAAAACAAGAAAGCAGTTATTAATTCTTATAGAGGGGTACGAATGCGAGACACATATATACTGTACTAGGCCATAAGAGTGAAACTTGCTCTCGTTATTATAGTGGTTTTAACAAGTTATTGTTGTTCCGTTCGTTTGTATAGTTGAATATTGGCAATGAGTACTTTGAAAACTCTTTGAGCTACATGAGATACGCGAAGAAAGTGAATTTGAAGAGTTACGCAGCGCACGAAGAAGTCGATGATCCGTAATTATAATATTTTATTGAATATTAGTATAACTGAATAACTTAGAAAATACATTGAGGTACATTGAGGCATCTTCCATCTAACTAATAATCGTGAGGCACATTTATGGAATTTTATGATTTTGTAGATGGTACATGGATCCAATAACTGTCAACGCTCTTTATGGACCCGACGAAAACGTTTTAAGTAAGGTTTAGCAGAATATTCAATCAAATTAAAATATTTTTTTATTTTATGTTTTATTATTTATTTATCTTTGACAGATATCCCAGCGGTCGACTTCCAGTCTCCTCTTTTTACACCACATCTTCCCGAGTAAGGAGTTTCGTTTATTCATATTCACGTATCAGCTAATAATAAAAATAACCACCGATATTATATCATAAATATTGTTAGTTTAATATTAATATATTTTTTAATGTTAAAATAACATTTTTTATCTTAGCAATGTCAATTATGGAATAGCTGGTGTTATAGTAGGTCACGAAATGGGCCACGGCTTTGATGATGACGGTGAGTCTTAAATTTCCTGAAATATAAATGCGCACGAATTGCGCACAAAAACATGCCCTACCTATAATCAATTTTTAACATATATTCAATACGATCTAAGGTATCCGGTATGGTAAGGATGGCAATGAGACGAAACTTTCTGAAAGCATGTTGAAGAACTATTACAAAAGGGCCGATTGTTTTATCGATCAATTTGATGAATACTATGGTGAAACGAGAGATCCCGAGACAACAGAAGTAATGCCAAACTCCGAGGTTAGAGCGTACTTATTGTTACTGGCTCAACGCGTTCGGCCAATCTAGAGGGTGAAAAATAGGCTTTTTTGGGCATTTTTTTTTCAGAAAAACTACACAATAAATCGAGTTTACAAAATAGAGTGTTTATCATACATATCAGTAACTCTATACAATAATTTTTTTGGAGCAATTAATTTCAAAATGGCGGCTGTGCAGCGTTTTTGCGATGACGCCAAACGATTCACTTGAAATTTGGATTTTCAACCGATTCACTTGAAATTTTGAATATATCTTTAAAAATACATTGTCTATGGAAGTGCGTAGGATTTTTTTTTTATATTCCATAGTTCATTTGTTATTAACACTTTTCTGACGCTTTTTTAAGCAATTTTGTCACTTTTCACTTTAGAAGTGCGCCATTTGGCCAAAAATGAATATATCGAAAAAATCCTACGCACTTCCATAGACAATAAATTTTTAAAGATCTATTCAAAATTTCAAGTGAATCGGTTGAAAATTGTCTGAGTTATGTTTCCGGCCAATAGAAACGGAGACGTCATCGGAAAAACGCTGCACAGGCGCCATTTTGAAATTAATCGCTTTGAAAAAATTATTTTATACAGTCCCTGACATATATGATAAACACCCTATTTTGTAATTTCGATTTATTTTGTAGTTTTTCTGAAAAAAAATCCCCAAAGAAGCCTATTTTTGTCGGCCTCTAGAGTGGCTTAACCCCTTAAAGAATACATTGGGAACTCGTTTGATGGTGTCGACGCTTCGCTTTATCATTTTCGCACGCAAAAATAGTATTGAAATTTAGCGAATGAAAAACTCGAACATCGTGAAACATCGTTATATTGGGCGGGGGATAAAGTTCCCGCTTAGGAAATTATTATCGAACGATTGTAATACTTTATAAATGTTAACATAGGAAACCGTATGGAGCAAGTCTCGAATTACGAGGGGAGAAAATATAGCAGATTCCACTGGTATTCAGGCGGTCTTCGACGCGTACCAAAAACATAGAAAATCCGAAATTAGTTTGAAGCTACCAGGACTCGAGGAATTCACAGACGATCAGCTTTTCTTCCTGTCTTTCGCTGGTGTAAGTAGACACTGTTATGTATAATTATTAATAATACGATAAGTATAATATGCGTCATTATCAAATCTTCCGTAATTGTTGGTTCGCGTTTTTCTTCATCCAACAAGAATCGCTAATGTCTTATATTATTAATTCCGGTTTTTTTATTATTGAAAAGACATTGCCGCTGGAATTCATGGTACGATACATTTTTCTCGAACTATCTCAAAATCTTGGACTAACTCTTTCCATCGTTTTCATTCCCAACTTATCCCTGCAAAGCACATAAAATACATACTGGCCAGCCGAAAGTATTCTAAATGCTGACTTCCGTATAATAGTAATGTAAATTATCACTGCAACTAATTCGGATAAAATCGAATGTCATGCAGACGTGGTGCGAGATAGAAACCCCGGAGTACGAGAAGAAGAAAAAAGCAATGATGGATGTACACAGCCCGGCGAAACTCAGGGTTGTCGGTTCGGTTTCAAATACAAAAGGCTTTGCTGAAGTGTTCAATTGTCCATTGGGCAGCCCGATGAATCCTATCAACAAGTGCAGTATTTGGGGAAAATCAGATGTCACGCCGGAAACGGTACCGCCAAAGATCAAAAGTAGGCACAATCGCTGGGAAGGCCAGTGGAAAAGTTAAGACAATAATGTTGTAACGATACTGCGTATTGATTGCACACCGACCATTGCATAATTGCAAATAAGTGTAGATTCAATATATTTACCAAATATAAGCGATTATCAAAATATGGACCTACGCTATTTTACTCAAAACTCCTATCAAATTCATTGCACTGACCTCGCTTCACTTTCATTCGCATTATTCGCTCACACGGGAAGAAAAGAATGGTATCTAGAACAACAATTATATTCGATTCAACTAAAACCGACAGCGAATATATGAACAATTGATTCAGAGTGGTTAAGAGTACTGTGAAGTCAATCTCTATCGGAGCTAGATCACGTATTTCTTTATTTCTGATTTATTTCCGAAGCCGACTAACTCGTCATTATAATTCTCTGTCCATGTCGTCTTTGGAGCCTATTCATGTGCAACTGAAACTGTAGGGTTTTTTTCAAAATTTTGAAGTGCCCGAAGATTAGCACACTCTGTGCCACCGTTCAGACTTTGTGTCCGAAATTTCAACGCGATTGGTTGTACCGTATTGGAGAACGACTCTTTCGCATTTTCGAGCCGTTCGAAGCGACTGATACATCCGGTAAACATAATTTTATATATAAAAAAAACCTAGTAAAAAATTTATTTGAAAATAGATTTTCAAAGAATTACGGTCTGGCATAAGGAAGATTACTTTGTGGGGATGTATTTTAGAATAATCAACCAAACCTAACCTGATTATTTTACTGTAAATAGTGCAGGTTTGTGCGGCATTTCAGTAACTTATTGCACCCACTTTTCACCCACCCACCGGTCCGGCGATTTTTTCATTTACTTCAGATATTTCTAACTTCGATATGCCAAAGTGCCAAACTGATTATAATAATGTAATTTTATTTTTTCTGTTTCACCCTTTAAAAATCTAGACGCGCAAAAACCACCCCTGAACCGTTGCCAAACCTCCGATTGTCTTATTGCTCCACTACAAGGGACAGCTTATGAAACGTCTAGCCCTATTCTCGAAACGAACGAAACGGTCGTGTCACGTAATCGGTCACTAGCTCTTGGACTATCAGACTCGTGCGTGCGACGGCGACAGTCGTTTCATTGATCGCTATATGTCTCTCTGTCTTGCAGCGCCATGGGCACGATTACCGTCTCTCGCCCACCGTTGATGCCGGTCTCCTAAGTAAGGAACGGATAGAGAAAGCATGCATCTAAGAAACCGACGTTAGCGCCGCCACTCGGAATATTGGCGCACTAAATTTTGGGTAATACAGACAGAAGTCGGTATTTTTTTTACCAAAAACGGAAAAACCTTCGTTTTCGATAATTTCTGCATGGAACAAGATGAAACACAGCTCGTAATATGTGTGTTTATGTTGCCCAGTGGCTAAAAGTGAGGATGTAACAATCCGTTGAGTCCAACAGTGAAAAATTCAGTAATTTCTCCCATGGTAACTGAAACTGTAGAGTTTTTTTTCAAAATTTTGAACTGCCCGAAGTTTAGCCACTGTGTGCCACCGTTCAGACTTTGTGCCCAAAATTTCAACGCGATTCGTTGTACCGTATCGAAGAACGAGTCTTTAGCGTTTTCGAGCCGTTCGAGGCGACTGATACATCCTCTTAAGGCCTTACATACGTCGAGAATTTTCAAAAAATCGATTTTTTTTTGTTTACAGATTATTATTCCTTATAGTCTTAGGCGTATTTCTGTGTAAGCTGATTGTAACAATTCCCCATAGTTCAAAAGTTATTGTAGATAATGTGACTGCCCGACGAAAGGACAAAGGTCTGACGCGCTCGAATCAACGCTACCAAAGCAACAAAAGAGGCCAGAACAATTCGTCGATTAGAAAAAAATAAACAACAACAATTTTTTACTGACAAGGAAGGCGTACAATATGAAGCTGGAATGGGAGATTAGACGTAAGTTAACTAAATAAATTTAAAAAATTCATAAAGTTCTTGCTCCAGCCGCGCGCGACTTCGAGCGAAACGCGCTTGAAACTTTAAACGCGTTTTTCTCAAAACGACTTTTTCTGACACGGTCGGCATGATAACTCGTACGGTTTTTAATATTTTTTTATGATTTTTTTTTTAAATATTCGGAATTGTTTTTTCTATAGTCTGTCGAGCCGGATTTTTAAAATTATAATTAGAAAATTTTATAAAAACAATTAAAGTGTGACTTTTTTGACACAAACTTATCATTTTTTTTTAAATTACCGTAAATTGTTTAATTTTTTGAATTTCAAAAATCCGGCTCGACAGACTATAACTACTACCTTATTTTACAAGAATTTCTTTACATTTTGCAGATCCGTCAGCATTTGAGGAAGAAATACTGCCGACCGTGGAGCAACTTTTTTTTTACAGTGCTTCAAAAAATGTGATTTTGCATGTTGTAATTTTTGAAAAAAAAAATTGAAATAAATTTTTTTACAAACTTAACACAGTAATAAACAATGTGTAAAAATTTTTTTATCAATTTCTATTTCTATCCCTCCTAAAAACAGTTTTTCTTTTGGTACGTTTTCGGTACCGCTGGACGTATGTAATGCCTTAAGATCGTACAATGAACCTAATGGACACTAGAGCAAAGGAGTCCGATCTCTCAAGCATAGTCATGTACGCTCCCACATATTCATATATTTCATGTAGCTGAAGGGTGTCAAATCGACCCTTCGATGACAACAGCCACCGACGATGCTCACTGTTATACGGACGATACCCCATGAACCGTTTCCGTTCTCCTTTATAGTTGATTCTTTCTTTTTCCTTCTATACTGCGTTTCTTCTTTTCTTGTATGCACCTTCACAAATCCAAATAAAAATTTGTATGAGAATTTATATGCTTGCTTGCATTAACTTCTTGATTTTATTGACTATAATTTTCAAAAATTGGGTAAAAAGGCATGACGTAACAGTACCTTTTGCTGTGAGGGAAGTTTTACCCCTAAATCTTCACTATTCGATTTGTAAAAACAGATCTATTTGAAGTAGCTCATAACTGAAAATCGACATCCACTTCTTCTGATTGATAGTCATATATTTTTATGTAAAAGCTGATTTTCATAGAGTGAGATGGCCAGGGGTCATGGGAACATTGAACGATGATTTTTCCGTTGATTTATGATTTTCCCGAATGATTTATTGAGGGACGATTGTGGTTGAGATCTAGAACCCTGTGTGTTACCGAATTCAATCTTTTCTTTTACACCGCTGCGATTGGAACAGGGATGTCGATGCATCAACGCATGTCATCGTTTCGTGTGCACCGCGGTGATTTAAATTAAACACCCGCTATATTAACTAATAAAGCGACATTAAATTCTCATATTCCATCATATGATAAGTCCAAAATTTATCTCAGCCTTTCCGGAAACGAAATATCCGGAGAAGAATTGGTTTTAAGATATGCATACTGATGTATCTTTACGGCCAACGGAAATTGGTCAAGGACTTTCGCGACTTATCGTTTAGTACATATACTGGACTGTCGTGTGAAAAGCATCGAGACGTCGATCAAGTGGACAGTCTGCAAGTTGAAGTTGTAAACTTCTATCTGTGGCGGCGAACAAGCGTCGAACGGATTTACAACACTGATCGACATGCTACCCCGTAAAACATTGTAAGTTCCATTATTTAGCCAAAATGCGTTATCTTTTGTTCTCGCTTGATACAATTTTTTTTTTTTTCATTATTTCAATACACTGTGTGCGATTTTTTACGTACAAAGAGTTTCACCAGACGCTTTGTATGTATTGTTTATCATCAGCTCGTTATTGGCTTTGCGACATACAAATTTATTTTCCTTCCGTTATTTGTAATCTTTCTGTTGCCGATTAATGGAATTCTTTAATTATTATGTTGCTTAAAAATTGAGCAAAGCAAAAGACGTGAAAAAAAATATTTACACGAACTAACGAGTATCAGAAGATGTTATCATTGTACAACGAACGTGTAAATAAACGTATAATATAAATTGAAAATCTTCAGAATTTTTTTTACTCTCGTTGCTGCGACATCTTTCGCACACCCCGGTCATGCATCAATCTGGGGCCAACGAGTCTTTCCTGACGACAAAAGTCTGTTTTCATCCCATGCAAAGCGTAAAGTCGAAGGTTCGGAAGTGGAAACAAACGACATAGACCACGACATGGTCTGCCGTACACGAGAATGCAAACAAATTGGCAAGTCCTTACGGTCACAACTGTCTATATAATACAAAACAATTCTGAATCACCTTAGTCATGAAACGAAAAACGAGAAAATAGAAAAATAACAGAACAAAAATAACTTTTCAGCCAACGAATTTCTCAGCAGCATGAACAAGTCAATAGATCCGTGCCATAACTTTTACGATTTCGCTTGCGGTGGATGGACTACTAACAGTCCAATACCACCGGACCGAGCAGTTTGGAGTAGATTTATGATGTTCGCAGATGCGGTCAATCGTCGTATCAAAGGCCAGTGGAACAAAAATTTGCTTGTCGTTCTCGTTATATTGTGCGAAAAGTATAATTATAACGTATAATTATAGTTTATTATATCGTATATTATAACGTAAATCTCGTATTATCGCACATTACAGAGATTTTAGAGAGCAAACCGAACCCCAGTGACATTCTGCCAGTGAAACAAGCGAAGAAATGGTACCGCTCTTGCATGGACATAAGTAATGACGAAAATATCACATTCAATATTAGTGTTATTTCCTTGTAATGACACGTGAATCGATTCCATTTAGAATCCCGCAATTTATTCAAATAAACTTGTGCTCGAATAAAATCCTTTTTTGCTTCGTTATAGAGGAAGCTTTGTTCTCGTGAATTTCTTTTTGAGTTTTGAAATGGTTGTTGTCGAACATAATTGTCGTGACGATTGGACAACTCCTTCAAACTTTACACGATTTTTACTTTTTTTTTTAATATCCCAACTAAAAGCATAATTCGAGCGATAGTTCAAGCTATTCAGCTAACAATTTTCTAAGCAACTAAATCGTCATCGAGTAATGTTTGCTAGTGAATTTGTAGAAAATCGATCAAGGGGTTTGAAATGTATGCAATTTTCAATTTTTCGAAAAACCACTATAGATGTTTGGTAAGGGCTCACTTACCGCTGTGCGCGCATGAAAACCGAGTTAATTTGAAAAATGATTATAACGTTGAAAGGGTTCTTATAAAGGGGATTATATGGTGAAAAAAAAATTGAATTGTTGATTACACATTTCTTATTAACTTTTCGACTAAAAGAAAAAAAAATTTTTTATTTTTTTTCCAAATATTAACATTACTTTTTATGGGTATAAATGGACTACTGATGAAAACCATGGCGCCTCCTCGTCGATATCATAACTTCACCGAAAATTATTCAATCTTCAAAGATAAAAAATAATCTAGTAAAATAATACAGTAGTAATAGTATGACGGAGGGATTTTTTTTTTTCCTTTTCAAATAAAGAAATTATAGTATTTTCAACTTTAGTATGCAATTTAAAAAAAAAATTGGTGTGTAATAATTTATAAAAAATTGTCCAACCAAAAAATGAAAACAACGACTCGCCAGACTATAGTCGAAATAATTATCAAGAATTAAAAAAATAAAAGTTAAAAAATATTAAAAATTAACTGAGTTATCGTGCCGACACTGTCTAAAAAGATAGTTTCGAGAAAAACACGTTTAAAGTTTCTGGCGGGTACAACGTGAACCCGATGTCCGGTCACATTTATTGCAATAACTTTGCAACGGAGTGGAATTCTCTTAAATTTTATTTTTTTTTCAATTCTTAAAAGTGTGAAAAATAAATATCTGTAAGAAAAACCGACTTTTTGAAAATTTCACGGGTATGTGAGCCCTCAAGTCTTTAGTTTGGGCAATTTTTGGGTCATAACTTTCTACACGAATTGGTTACAATCAAGGGATATTTGGCACTGCATTTTCAGAAAATTGATGGAAGCCTTTGAGATTTATGGTATTTTCAATTTTTCGAAAAAATACAGTCATAATCAAGCAAATCTCACACTGTTTAGTTAGAGGGAAAAATTGTTTCAATCGAAATGTGCACACTACTTTCCCTTCATATTTGCTCATACATAAAGCTTTCACCGTGAGAAAGTCGAGATTGGAAAAGCCCCATACTCATAAAGGAAAATGTGTACAGGCGCAAAAATAAAGAGGAAGCAATATGTAACTGTTAATTAACACCATTGTTTGTGTTTAATCGGCTTTGGTGACTCTATCGTCTTAGACTTCGAGTTTTTTTCTTCTCTACATAACTTTACTTAACTCTTTACTTAGCTCGAATCAGTGATCCAATTGAACGAGTAATCAGGTGCCAAATTTTTTCGAAATCCTATAATTTTTCGTTTGATTTGGTAATATTAAAGTCCACAATTTTGAATTGTAATCCAATTTAATATTTAAAATCCTGCTTTCCAATTTATGACATTTTTTTCACATAATTTAGAGACTCACGAGAAAAGAATTGTACAACGGATAGAATGGATTTTACATGAAGCCGGTGGTTGGCCCATATCCCTCGACGAACAGGAATGGGATTTCGACGCGTATACTTGGCAGAGAGTCGAGCGTAGTTATGCTAGTTCAACAGGTTCTTACACTTTTTATGACGTGGATGCTATTTCATTGAATGACGTGAACCAAAAATTTGGTATTCTGACGGTATGTATATTTAATATTCCATTTACGCTGCATTAAAATGTTCGCAATTACCAATTATGAGAGAACATTACTGGTGTTGGAAAATAATTTTCTTAAATCAATTATTTTGACAATTGTTTATGACAAGTTGAAGCGTTGCTCTCCCGATTATACCCGAATATTCGAGCATCCTGAGTATCAAACAAATATACCGGATCATGAAGCCTTTTGCGGCTGAATTTGGGGTAAAAATTCAAACGGCATCTATGAAGAATTGAAACAACATACGCAATTTTTCTTATTTTTACGTTGTTTATCACATTTTTGTCGATGAAAACCATTGGTATTCGTAAAAAAAGCATTAATAATTAAGGAATTGAGGAAGACCACCGCGCGTCTCGCGCATGGCGCCCTTCTTGCCAAGATTCCAAGTACCCGGATGCGAATGTTCGAAGTTTTCAAACGGCAGTCCATTGACGAGATTTGCCTCCTTAGATTGAACCGAAATATTGTAAAATAAACGTTAAAATTAGAAAAATGGCGGGTACGAATCTGAGAAACACGAAAAATTTGATACAATTAGTATTATATCAGTACAAAAAGATTGTTGTTTCTATACGCAGGTCGGTTCAATGTGTGGAGAAAATTCTTATATTCATTTCAAAAAAATATCACGAAAATATCATCAGTCGTTCGTGTTATCGTGGCAAAACTAATGAAAAATGTTGTTTTGAGAAAAACCGCGTTTAAAGTTCGGACGTGTTATTACTGTAGGAAGCTGTAACTAATGTGCCACAAAACTTACCCACGCTGTAAAATGACTTCTCGAGGGTAGCTTCTCCAGCAGCAATCGCGGAACGTCAATTCTTTTGTGCCCTAACTTCGATTATTGATGCCGGCAATTTTTTTTCTGCTTTCAACAAGCGTTCGCTGTCACTCAACTTGCACATTTCGCACATACTTGCATACTCTTGGTTCTCCTCAGCTCAATTTTGTGAATTTTTTAGTCTTCTTTGCGCCAAAGTATTCGTAAAAGATTGTACTAATTAAATAGGTTAATAACGAGAGATACGGTTTTTTGCGATTTTAAACCAACCTACTTTCCTTAAGGATGGAGAAAAATATCCTTTCTCGAGTACCATCGACGAGATTATGACTGAAGATATTTTCCAACATAAATAATATTTCTGCCAGTTGCGGTATGTAAAAATTATTGATGCGATTGAACAAAGCCAATCGCGAAAAACCTATTTTCTATAATTTTATAACGAAATTCTATCGAATCATTGAAACACTTCGATATACATATATATGTAGTAAGGGTTCGTACAGCTTGAGCGCTAAGTGCCTTTGGAGTGCGGACCATTCTTAAATTTTGATACTCCATTCAGCCTAAAATTTCAAAATGCTCCGAACCTAAACTGCGAACCTCCGTTGCATCTAAAATATGAACTTTCGATCAATTTGAATTTGGCCAGAGGAATTCTTGCGTATAGCAACAGTGGCGGCAGCGAGAAATTTATATAGTTTTTCCAATTTTCAGATTGCCCCTCAGAAACTCCCTTTCGGTGAAGAATTGCGACCGAATAGCCAATTCTACAGTGGCAATTCTTACGACGAATACGTTGATTTAATCGTCGGAGTTGCCGAGACGTTCGCCACGCGTCACGAAGCTAACGTATCGAAGAAAAAAATAATGAAAGAAGCTATAGATATCGTCGAATTTGAGAAGAAAATTTACGAGGTATTCGGATGATTATTCCTAACGATCGTACGTGAGATTTTTCAATCGCATAACATGTGATTGTTTCATAATCCTACCATTTTTTTCATTATTCTCCTGTTTTACATTTGTTTCCGGTACAGCTACAAACAGGTGAGGAAGATGGTGAAATGACTTTCGAGGAATTCATCGACTGGTACGATACAAATGTGACAGAAGAAGATGATGAAGCAAACGTGAGTAAATAGATTCATCTCGCCGAGGAATCCCGAACACTCAAAATTTAGTTGACTCCTCAATTTCTCTACTGTTTGTAAATATGAATTAATTCCCATGGTTATTTTATTTATTTATTCTTGTATTTCGACCTCTCATTAACCGTCTTCGTCTGTTCTATCATAATGATTTTATTACTTCTCAACTAACCAAACCGGGCTAAACGAGGACCATATATTAAGTCAATTCTCAGGATATGTTAGTAGCTAAGTGATTAAATCACTTTCATGAGGTAAACGAGCACGGAGAAGGTAGACAAGCGAACTATGGTAAGCCCGAGCAGAAATTTGGTCCTGCTGAAATCCAGCCCATGTCGGGCTGCTCTAACAGCCTGGCACGGCTCTGATCAGGATCCATATTAGGCCCACATCCGGCATGTAACGGAGTTGCGGATCCAGGCCTGATCCGGCCGCGATCCGACCCCGATCAGTCACTGAATTCCAATTTTCAAATTTCAAGTGATTTAAATCTATTTATCTTCTAAGAATTAGGTTATTAGCCATGGTATGTTGTTAGCTGGCCCATATAATAATTTTTAAGAAAAAAAAAACGGCCTCCACCGGAGTTCGAACTTGCAACCTCTCTCACTAGCCTTCATTCTCAGATTGGACCGAAAAATATTTCTGCTCAAACAAATTTCTGCTCGGTAGGTATTCCTTTCACCAACTGATAGTCCCCCTATAAAAAGGACACGTCACGGAATATCTCGAAATGCGATTTCGTTCTGAAGCCGACGAACTCCTCATTGTGATTGGCTGTCGATGTCGTGCTCAGAGTTCATTCATGTGCGTACTTCACGCCGCACGATTAACCTAACCTACAGAAGCAGCGCGCGAAACGCGTACACAGATGCTAGTCCTCATACGAGGTCTGTTCAAAGAGTATCGCAAATTTTGAATTTCCGCAAGCTACGTATGTTCGATTTTCGATTTTTTTGTGGCATTAGATTGGTACTCATGTCCCTCACTTATGCAGAAAAAATCGGCCATTTTGAATGTTTAGTTAATTGTCGATAGCTGTTTTGGTTAGACGTGTTTTGGCTTGTCATTGATTTTTGCCTATTCCAAAGAAGCAGCTTCCATTGCGATGATTGAGCTTTGGTTTCCACGTCATAACCATAAACCCATGATTCGTCGCCAGTTATGACCCTCTGGAGCAAATTCGAGTCGTCGCGGACCGAGTCCAACAGATCCTTAGCAATGTTAACGCGACACTGTTTCTGTTCGAAATTGAGCAATTTTGGCACGAACTTCGTGGCGACCCGTCTCATGCCCAAATCATTGGTAAAAATCGAATAGCACGAGCCAATCGATATGTTTAGTTCCTCAGCAACTTCTCTAACGGTGATTCGACGATTGGCCAATATTACTTTCTTCGCTTCATCAATGTTTTCGTCTGTTGTTGATGTGCTCGGGCGTCCGGAACGCATTTCGTTGTTCGCACCTTCTCGGCCCTCTGAGAACATTTTGTACCACCGATAAACGTTGCTTTGTTCCAAGGTAGCTTCACCATATGCCACAGTCAACATTCGGAATGCGTCCGCGCACTTAATTTTGTTTTTCACACAAAATTTGATACAGATTCTTCGATCCATTTTTTGGAATAGGCAAAAATCAAAGACAAGCCAAAGCACGTCTAACCAAAACAGCTGTCAACAATTAACTAAACATTCAAAATGGCCGATTTTTTTTCAGCATAAGTGAGGGACACGAGTACCAACCTAACGCCACAAAAAAATCGAAAATCGAATATACGTAGCCCGCGAAAATTCAAAATTCGCGATACTTTTTGAACAGACCTCGTATATAATTCCACTCTGTTATTCCACCATATAATTTCACTTTGAATATTTCCTTTCCCGTTGCCGACGTTACAAAGGCGGTCACCGACTATCAGAAAGAACAATTAAATAATTAATATCGAGCTTGTACCCATGCCATGGCGCTAATGGGAAAAGTCCTCCATCTTTAACTCAACAATTTGCGCACTCGTAATCTGACGAACGAAAATATAAAAGGTGTACCGAATATCTCACCGAATGTTTCGTCGAGTTATCACTAATTAAAGTGAAACTGTCGCATTTTGCAAGAGCTTTACACGCCCACAGTCCGGTAACGAAAAGTAGTTCAGCACTCACAAAATACGCCCATTCTCTAAATGAATATATTTCACCTTTTAACTCATTGTCAGTGATACTTCACACTTTGAATCGAAACAAAACAATAACTACCGCGGAATTAAAGGAGGTCAATTTACATTCGTTCGAAATATCAACTTTCTACGAAACAAGTGCGTGTCGGTTTCTTTTTACCGAGCGACGCACAGTGGGGCCGATTCCCGAAAAGCTGGCCAAAATTCGAAAACGTAGTTCATTCTGTTTGAGACGTAGTATATAGGGGTTTTAGGGGTCGCTGATTACGAATCTGAAGTCAAAATTGTAAAAAAACATTTTTACAATTTTTTAAATCGGCCAGATTCATTGGAAACTTGTTTCGACAACTTTTTTAAACAACAATTGTTTGAACAATTGGACACAAACTTTTTCTCATAATGAATTATCTTTTGACCGAATGCTCTCATCCCAATATTCAGTTTTTCGCTAGGTTTGCTTGTCTGCCTATGGGCTTCAATGGGTTAATGTGAATTTATAATTTTTTAAAATCAAACGTGCACTAAAAACGATCGGGCACCTCCGGGCAGTCAATTATTACTAATTTTGTTACATAACCGTACAAACTTTAATTTAAAACTTGATTCGTTGCGGGACTTTGCAGGACACTTAACTTTTTCTCTATTTTTCTATAATGATTGCACACCATTTTTCATTTTTCTCTACTTTAGACATTATTTAACTATTAATTTATATGTATCTGTTACAATTTTCGACGCGTACGATAATAAACTACTTCCTTGAACCTAAAACCTCCGTTTTGCAGAATTAAGAAAGACCAACTTAACGATTTTCCACGAATTTTTTAATATGACGGTTGAATAAGAGCTCGAACGATCGAATTGTTACTTGTACGAAGGTCTCTTTTGTACAGGCTTGTACTTGCCAGGTATACTTCATTAGCCCTTATAAAATGTTCCATTATACTCTTTAAACATTACTCTATCCATCTATGTACCCTAAATCCTATAAAATGAAACTTCATTTTTTGAATTTTGGCCAGCTTTTCGGGAATCGGCCCCACTGTGCGACGCCCGGAAATTCACGTAGACTTAAAGGGGAAATATGGTTAGGACAGCGTTTTCTCAATGATTTTCATGAATTTTTTTATAGTATAAAAAATGAATATAATTTATTGAAACTTTTAGAATATTTTATATATATATTTAAGTATATACTATACAATTTTTGAAGAATTTTCTTGAAAAACACCGGGGATATTAGCGACCCCATATTGCAGGTCACAATCAGACTCAGCATTTTGCGTACATCCTGGAAGCCGCAATTTTCATCTGAAATCAAACGAGGTTGGAATTTACTTTTATTATATGTCTGTCTTCTATATGAACCTAAATGCTATGAAAAAAATAGAAAATTGAATTTTTTACAGGGGTCAAAACAAAAAAACATGATCTTTTGCCATTTTTTACAACTTTATTTGCAAAAAAAAATTATTTCAAATAATGATAATATTCCGATTTTAGGTTCATATAGAGCGCAATACTATGAAGAAAGTAATTACCAATTTTCAAAACGATTGGTTGAAAACTTTTCAAACTAGCGTGTACGCAAATTAAAAAAAAGTCGTTTTCAGAAAAACGCGTTTGAAAAAATAGTGATCGCTCGGTTATGCACGTGGCGCGCTCGGGGCCTGACGGAGAGCTACTCACTTTAATGGCTTATAACAATAGAACGAGTCGGAATTTTCATTTAAAATTTTGGGAACATATTTTTCAATAGTTTTACTAACAATTTATGAAATTAAAAAAATCGATTTTTTGAACCGTCTAACCCTATTTCCCCCCCTTAATTTGACAAGAATCTCTGGATGCCGATTTTGGAAATTCGTCGAATGTTGACAGCATCACAACGGCAATCTGTCATTGCATTGATCCTCTGAATCGACTTCTCGAATTCTACTACCGAACCGTCTGTTACTCGATAAGCAATATATTAGTGACCAGTACTTGTGCAATTAATAAGAATTTATTTATATTTCCACTGTACCGTCAATAGATCGATTGGCAGTCATTGGTCCAGAGTTCATTCCGCTTGGTGAATATCGACGTTGATCCTGAGAGTAAAGTTTTACTGAAGGACTTGGATTATATCAAAGGAATTGGCGAACTTTTGAGAGATACACCTCCGAGAACAATCGGTATGTCTAAATATTTGTAGGCAAAGATATTGACTGATTTTAACGTTAAATACTTTCTTGAGTCTACACTATTCGACTCGTCGGAATTTAATCTCCGGAGAGTGGGATTTCGTACATGTGCCCTCCGTTGGCAATTTTGCCAATCGTTTCATTTTAAATATTGCCACTATGGTTTCGACATTAAGCTTTTATCTTACAGTGAACTACATACACTGGAACTTCGTCGCAAACATAGCGGTCTACGCGACCCAAGGGCTGAAGAACGGCGTGGCGCAGTTTGTTCGCAATCGATATGGTATAAAAACGAAACCTAAAAGGTATGTCCATTATATTTTTTCCATTGATTTTCGTTCCTTGTGATTTTTTTTGCTTGCATTTCCGCGATCTGCTTTCACGAATTACAAGGGACGGTCGGGACAGTAGCCAGTCTCCGCTCGCAACTGCATCCGACTTTTCCCCCCTCGTATTGCATTCCCCGTAACATTTCTGCCGTGGGTACAGTAGTTCAGTCAAATTAGTATCAAAACCCTTTGCCCAGGTGAACACATTGTTCAGCGATGTTTTTCTATCACTTCCGAAATACCTCAAATAAGAAATCTGTTAATTTGGCCCCTCTTAGGCCTGGAGGAAAAATAGTGCCATTTACAAATCCGTCGTTTCCACGGTGCAAATTTTCTCATTGATCCAAATTCCACCCCGCCGAGGCGCGAAAATAATCTTCTCTCCCTCGTGCGTTTCCGATATAACCCAAACTTCTATATTCCGGATGACATATTGATTAACTAATTGATTCACCATTTTTACTTCTATCTTGATAGTTGGTCTGACTGTGTCAAAGAGATGAAAATGACAAAGGCTGTCTCATACGCTTTCGCGAAAAAGTATTTCAAGAAAAACACGGCAACTGCGGTACGTGTATAATAAAACCTGTTTACCCGAAAAACTGGTACATCTGAGAACAATATACCCATTGCAGGCTCACAAGATGATCAAGAACATACAAATTGAAATGAACGCGCAAATCGAAAAATCATATTGGCTCGATGATGAATCGATAATACTAGCCAAAGATAAACTCAATAGTATGGAAATCTTCGTTGGTTTTCCCGACTGGTATAACAACAAGAAAGAAGTTATGAATTCTTATAGAGGGGTACGAATTCAACAACGTATTCAACAACATATACGAGGTATGTTAAAAAAGTATCGCGAATTTTGAATTTCCGCGGGCTACGTATATTCGATTTTCGATTTTTTTGTAGCGTTAGGTTGGTACTCGTGTCCTTCACTTATGCTGAAAAAATCGGCCATTTTGAATGTTTAGTTAATTGTTGACAGCTGTTTTGGTTAGCCGTTCTTTGGCTTGTCTTCGATTTTTGCCTATTCCAAAAAATGGATCAGAGAATGTGTATCAAATTTTGTGTGAAAAACAACATTAAGTGCGTGGACGCATTCCGAATGTTGACTGTGGCCTATGGTGAAGCTACCTTGGGCCAAAGCAACGTTTATCGGTGGTACAAAATGTTCTCAGAGGGCCGAGAAGATGCGAACAACGAAATGCGTTCCGGACGCCCGAGCACATCAACAACAGACGAAAACATTGATGAAGTGAAGAAAATAATATTGGCCAATCGTCGAATCACCGTTAGAGAAGTTGCTGAGGAACTAAACATATCGTTTGGCTCGTGCTATTCGATTTTTACCAATGATTTGGGCATGAGACGGGTCGCCGCGAAATTCGTGCCAAAATTGCTCAATTTCGAACAAAAACAGTGTCGCGTTAACGTTGCTAAGGAGCTGTTGGACTCGGTCCGCGACGACCCAAATTTGCTCCAGAGGGTCATAACTGGTGAAGAATCATAGGTTTATGGTTATGACGTGGAAACCAAAGCTCAATCATCGCAACGGAAGCTGCTTTTTTGGAATAGGCAAAAATCGAAGACAAGCCAAAACACGTCTAACCAAAACAGCTGTCAACAATTAACTAAACATTCAAAATGGCCGATTTTTTCAGAATAAGTCAGGGACATAAGTACCAACCTAACGCCACAAAAAAAATCGAAAATCGTATATACGTAGCCCGCGGAAATTAAAAATTCGCGATACTTTTCGAACAGACCTCGTATATTGTAGTAGGCCATAAGAGTGAAACTGCCCTCGTTGTAATAATGTTTTTAACGAATTATTGTCGGTTCGTTCGTTTATATAGTTGAGTATTGGCACCGATTACTTTCAAAACTATTTGAGCTACAGGAAATACGCGAAGAAAGTGAGTTTGAAGCGCTACGCACCAAAGGAAAACATCGATAATTCGTAATTATAATTATAATCTTTTATTCAATATTAGTATAACCGAATAACTTCGAAAATACATTAAGATACGTTGACGTGACTTACATCAAAGTAACAATCGTGGGGTACATTTATGAAATTTTATGATTTTGTAGATGGCTCATGGATCCAATAACTGTCAACGCCGTTTATAGTCTGAGCATGAACACTATAAGTAAGATTTAGAAGAATATTCAATTAAATTTAAATATTTTTTTATTTTACGTTTTATTACTTATCGATTTTTTTCAGATGTGCCAGCGGCTGACTTCCAGTCTCCTCTTTTTACACCACATCTTCCCAAGTAAGGACATACATTGATCGATATTCACGTATCAGCTGATAAGAAAATAAGCATCGATATTATATCATAAATATTATTATTTTAATATTCATATATTTTGTAATGTTAAATTAACATTTTTTATCTCAGCTATGTCAATTATGGAGTAGTTGGTGTACTAATAGGTCACGAAATAGGCCACGCCTTTGATCATGAGGGTAAGTCTTAAATTTCCTCGGATATTAATGCGCACAAAAAAATGCCCTACCAATAATCAATTTTTATCTTTTATTCTCTACGATCTAAGGTATCCGTTTTGGTAAGGACGGCAATGAGACGAAACTTTCCAAATGCATGTTGAATAACTATTACACAAGAGCCGTTTGTTTTATCGAACAATTCGATGAATACTATCGGGAAATGGGAGATCCCGAGACAACAGAAATAATGCCGGAATCCGAGGTTAGCTCGCACTTAGTGACTTGAATACATTGAGAACTCGTTTAATGGCTTCGACGCCTCGCTTTATCATTCTCGCACGCAAATATAGTATTAAATATACCAAATGAAATATTCGAATACCCTGAAACACCGCCATATTGGGGCGATAGAGTTCCCGATTATGAAATTATTATCGAACGATTGTAATACTTTAGAAATGTTAACTTAGGAAACCGTACCTAGCCAGTCTGAATTTACGTTGGGAGAAAATATAGCCGACTCCACTGGTCTCCAGGCGGTCTTTGAAGCGTATCAAAAACACAAAAAATCCGAAACTAGTTCGAAGCTTCCAGGATTCGAGGAATTCACAGACGATCAACTTTTTTTCCTGTCTTTCGCTGGTGTAAGTAGACACTGTTATGTATAATTACTAGTAATACTATAAACAGAAGATGCGTCATAATCCAATCCTCCGTAATTGTTAGTTCTCGTTTTTTCTTCATCTAACAACAATCGTTAATGTGTTGTATTATTAATTCTGATTTTTTTTATCATTGAAAAGACATTGCCGTTCGAATTCATGGTACGCTATATTTTTATCGTACAACCTCAAAATCTTGGAGCAACTCTTTTCATCATTTTCATTCCCATATTATCCCTGAAAAGCACATAAAATACACACTGGCCGGCCAAAAGTATTCTAAACACTGACGTTCATATAATAAACGTGTAAATTATCATTGAAATTAATTCCGATCAAATTAAATCTCATATAGATGTGGTGCAAGGTAGAAACTCCGGAGTACGCGAAGATGCAGAATACAATGAAAGATGTACACAGTCCGACAAACCTCAGAGTTATCGGTGCGGTGTCAAATACAAAAGCATTTGCTGAAGTTTTCAATTGTCCATCGGGTAGTCCGATGAATCCATGCAACAAGTGCAGTATTTGGGAACAATCAGGTATCGCGTCGCAAACGGTACTACCAGAGATCAAAAGGATGCACAATCGCTGGGAAGGCCAGTGGAAAAGTTAAGACCATAATGGTGTAACGACGCGGCGAAACGATTGGACACCGACCATTGCATAAGGGCAAATAAATGTAGATTCAATATAATTACCAAATGTAAGCGATTATCGAAACATGAAACTATGCTATTTTACGCAGAATTCCTATCCAATTCATCGCACTCACCTCACTTCACTATTATTCGTACTTTATTCGTATGATTTACCTGGATGATTCATTGAGGAATGATTCCTCCTCGGAATATCTTGTGCACAACGATGTTTGAAATGTTGTACCCCGTGTATTACCGAATTCGATCTTTTCTTTTACATCCCTGCGATTGGAAAATGGATGTCGATGCAGAAACTCGCGTCAACGTTTCGTGTGCACGGCGGCGATTAAAATTAAACACCCGGTATATTAACTAATAAATGTTTATACTAATGATAAAAAAATACTCCGACAGTGATATGTGAAAAAGTGAGGAAAATTATATAAGAAAAGGATGTGTTAGCGAATGATGTATAGTATAATCCCTCATAATTATGCTTTTCGTAGATGCGTAAGTTTATCTGAATACGACAATCGTAACATCATAAAATGTCTTGGCAGTGGTTCGGAAACTTTTGAATATATATTAAAAAAGGGGCTACAAAGGGTGGTCTACGCCCTTAAGTATTCGTATTCATTTAAAAAAACGTTGAATCATTAATTTTAGCTTAATGAGAAGAGTTCATATCGGCAAACACATTTGGAATGACGAGGAAACACCTGGAATGTAAAAAACTCAAATAGGGATAGTTTACCCCCTTAAAAAAATGTTCTCGCACAAATACAAAAACACGTCAACTTCAATTTTATTTCCGCTATAAAAGAGTATAATTTTCATTACAATCGATTAGCAAGTTTTCAATGTAGGGTGCAAGACATAGATGTTCGGGGGGGGGGGGGGGGGGGGGGTTCTACCCCTTAAAATAACAGAAAAATGTTGAAACATTAATTTTAGCTCAATGAGAAGAGTTCGTATCGGCAAGTACATTTGGAATACGGATTCTAGAGTAAAAAAGTCTGAACTCGCAAGCATAGTCTTGTACGATCCCACATATTGACAGATTTCATTAATCTGACGGGTGTCACATCCACCCTTCGATGTCTACAGCCACCGACGATGCTCGACTGTTATACAGACGATACCCCATGAACCCCTTTCCGCTCTCGTCTACTTTATAGTTGACTCTTTCTTTTTCGTCCCCTTCTTCGTTTCTTCTCGTGTTGTATGCACGTTCACAAATACTAATACAAATTTATAAGGGAAATTATATGCTTGCTTCCATTAATTGGTATTAATGACATCATTTACAAAAATTGGGTAAAAATGGCACAACGTAACGATACCTTTGCTGTGAGGGTAGTTTTACCCCCACTTTTTCAGTGTTCGATTTGAAAAAAACAGTTCTATTTAAAATAGCCCATAACTGAAAAATCGACGTTCCCCTTTTTTGATTTTCATAGAGAGGGATGTCCAGAGGTCGTGGGAACGTTGAACGATGATGTTCCCGGGTGATTTATTGAGGGATGAATGGTCCCCGGAATTTCTTGTGCACAACGGCGGTTGAAATGTGGAACCCCGTGTGTTACCGAATTCGAACTTTCCTTTTACACCCTTGTCATTGGAGCAGGGATGTTGATGCATAAATTCACGTCATCGTTTCGTGTGCACGGCGGCGATTGTAATTAAACACCCGGTATATTAACTAATGAAGAGACATTAAATTCTGAAATGACATCGTATGATAAGTCGAGAATTTATCTTGGCCTTTCGGAAACGAAATATCCGCAGATGAATTGTTCTAAGATATACTGAAACGTTTCACTTTATCTGGACGGTCAGAAGGACCGCTCAGGTGTTTTTATTTTATTTTAATTAAATGGTGAAATTTGATTAATTACGAAGTCTGTGTCGTGTGATTTATTCTGATGATAGAGTTCGGTCGTAGGCTCGAAGGAAAGCCGAAGGTACGAGGAGGCGACGTGGTGAAGATTCTTTTGACAATAATAATGTTATTGAATTAAAGAGATGCCTCAGTTTCGGAAGAATTCCTCATCACATATTTTAATGCGTGTCACGAGTCAACCTTTCATTATCGGCACTCGAAAAGAGCGATGTTATGGGTTGATTCAAAACTACTGTGCCTCGTGAAGCGATGACCAGTAGGCACAAAATATCTCGCAATGCTATTTTCAAATTATAGCTTTTACTAAAAGGAATTGAATTTACGTTTGGAAAGGTTCAATTTATAGGTTTGATTTATTCGATTAAATTGCTGGAAGAGCTTTCTTAGTCAGATTAGATGATGGAATCAGTAAATTTCGTAAGTAAAACGTCAGTTGTGTGGTTAACGCTCGCGTTTCCCGAATTCTGATTGTTTTCGGGGTGTTAAGTGGAGTGGAACGCGAGATTTCCTGCTCGTTATTGAGTAGGGAATTCCTGGTATAGAAAATTATTAGTTTATTGAGATTATTTATTTGTCGCGTATGGTCGTCGTAGATTTTCTATTGTCCATTGCCTCATGGGGCAAAATGGACTACAAGTCTGTCTGTGGTAATAGGAGCGCAGAATCGTCGAGTAGGTGTCTGACAGCTCGCCGTGTCGCAGCAGACGACGCGTGTTGCGATACCAACATCGCCGGCCGCGCGGCTCTCGGTCAGAACACCTCCTCGGCGGATTTTTTTTGGCGACGGGGGGGTCACGGGTCCGTCCCTTCACAATACATACTGATGTATCTTTACGACCAACAGAAATTGCTCAAGGACTTTCGCGACGTATCATTTAGTATATGGACTGTCATAGGCAAAGCATCGAAACGACGATCGAGTGGTCAGTCTGCAAGTTGAAGTTGTAAACTTGTATCTGTGACACCGAACAAGCGTCAAACGGTTTTACGAAACTGATCGACATGCTACCCCGTAAAACATTGTAAGTTCCATTATTTTGCCAAAATGCGTTATTTTTTGTTTTCGCTTGATACATTTTTTTTCTCATTGTTTCAAACCACTGTGTGCGATTTTTGACGTTCAAAGAGTTTCATTACACGCTTTGAATATATTGTTTACCATTGTCTCGTTATTGGCTTTGCGATACACAAATTTATTTTCCTCGCGTTATTTGTAATCCTTCCTCTTGCCGATTAGTATAATTTTTTAATTATTATGTTGCTTACAAATTGAATAAACCAAACGGAGTGAAAAAAAATATTTAAAAGAAGTAACAAGTTTCTGAATGTTATAGTACTTTTATTTCGGTATATTATTACTATGATCTCTCGAAGAAATAACGATAATATATGTTTCTTGTTATAACTAGTAAAATTTGATTATAAATTTTCTTTTTTTTTTTTTTGTTGACTCGATATCGTTTAATATTCTTTATAATTCAAAGATGCCGTGTTATAGAATAAAAAATTGACTCACACATTCACACACATATAGACATAGAAAGTTCTTGGACTTATCTTACATTTGGCTTCTCTTGGAAGGCGTTGCGTCAATTGACAATGAGCCGTCCAAACGATTCCTCTTAGTCATAGATATCCACGTCAGAACTCCAAGTTTTTAATTCACTTAATTCACTTAATCGGACTTTTTGCTCTTCAATTTATGTTCTCTCTAAAACACTCATTATCGGGAATACTGGTGACTCGTCTCCCATTATTCTTTATATAATTATAAATTTCGGGTATTCCCTCTCCTAACCCATAATTCTCTCGTTGTGCAGTCGACACTTCTAACGACGCTTCTTTACGAGCCCTATTTCCGACACGTATACAATACGTTAAAATAGCGGTACATATAGAGATATGGCCACTTATGTCTTACAATACAATCGACTCACAACAAATATAACACCGCCTCACTTCTTGGTCGCTGGAAGAGTCATAGACGCAGTCCGTGAATCTAATAGCCAGTATCTGATAATAACGAGTATACATTATATTCGATCTTATAACCGAACGGCCCTTAGTCTGGGTAACGTGCCTACAGAGGCCTATCTGACTATATAGCTCATTCGCCTGGATCGCTGTGGTGCTATTACAAGAAGATGTTATCATTAAACAACGAATGTGTAAATTATCGTATAATGTAAATTGAAAATCTTCAGAATTATTTTTTCTCTCGTTGCGGCAACATCTTTCGCACACCACGGTCATGCATCGCTCTGGGGCCAACGTGTCTTTCCTGACGACGAAAGTAGATTTTCATCCCATGCAAAATGTAAAGTCGAAGATTCGGGAGCGAAAAGAGACGATATAAACCACGATACGGTCTGCCGTACAGAAGAATGCAAACAAATTGGCAAGTCGTTACGATCACAACTGTCTATAAAAAACAAAACAATTCTGAATCATCTTCGTCATGAAACGAAAAATGAAAACATAGAAAAATAACAAAACAAAAATAACTTTTTAGCCGACATATTTCTCAGTGTCATGAACAAGTCAACAGATCCGTGCCATGACTTTTACGATTTTGCTTGCGGTAGCTGGACTACTAACAATTCAATTCCCCCGCACCGGACATCTTGGAGTACGCTTGAAATGTTCCAAAACACGGTTAATCTACGTATCAAAGGCGAGTGGAGCAAGAATTTGCTTGTCGTACTCGTTATATTCTGCAAAAAGTATAACTATCACGTATAATTATAGTATTGTGAATATACGCAGACGGTAAAGACACAACTGTATCGCTGAATTTTTAAAATCTCGTATTAATACATATTACAGGGATTTTAGAGACCGAAGTGGAACCCAGTGATATTCTGCCAGTGAGAAAAGCGAAAAAATGGTTCCGTTCTTGCATGGACACAGGTAATGACGAAAATATCAGATACAATATTAGTGTTAGTCCCATGTAATGGATACGCGAATCGATTCCACTTAGAATCCCGCAATTTATTCAAATAAACTTGTGTTCGAATAAAATCCGTTTTCGTCGTCATAGAGAACGTTTTGTTAACGTGAATTCATTCTCAGTTTTCAAATGGTCGTTGTTCAATATAATTACCGTGACGATTGAACAACTCGTTCAAACTTTACATGATTTTTACTTTTTTTTTCAAAAATCCCTGCTGAAAGCATAATTCGAGCGATAGTTCAAGCTATCCAGCTGGAAATTTTTTATGCAACTAAACCGTCATCGAGTAATGTTTGCTATTGAATTTGTAGAAAATTGATCGAGGCATTCAAAATTCATAAATTTTTGAATTTTTCGAAAAATCAATACAAGTGTCTTTTACATCTTTATTTTGAAGGCAATTTTTGAGTCAAAACTTGCTACGCGAATTGGCTACAGTCAAATGATATTTGACACTGAACTTGTAAAAAATTAATATACGCCTTCAAGATTTATGTTAGTTTCAATTTTTCCAAAAATACAGTCATAATCAAGCAAATCTCACACTGTCCAGTTAAAGGACGGACAAATCGCGTTAATCGAAATGTGCATACTGCTTTCCTAGAATGTTTGCTCGTACGTAAAGCTCCCTTTATGCGAAAGTCGAAATTGGAAAAGCACCACGCTCATAAAGGAAAATTGGTGCAAGCGCAAAAATAATGAGAAAGCACTATGTAAGTTTTAATTTACACGATTATTTGTGTTCAATGACTCTACCATGTTAAAATTCAATTTATTTTCTTGTTAAATTTAAACTCGAATCAGTGATCCAATTGAACAAGTGATGAGGTATCAATTTTTTTCGAAATCGTCTAATGTTTCATTTTTTTTTGGTCATATTAAAGTCTACATTTTTAATTGTCATCCAATTTGCTGTTTATCCTGCTTTCCGATTTATGACAATTTTTTCACATAATTTAGAGGCTCTCGAGAAAACAGGTCTAACGCCGATAGAATCGATTTTGATTCGCGCCGGTGGTTGGCCCATATCTATGGAGGAAGAGGAATGGGATTCCATGGAATATTCTTGGCAGAAAATCGAGCGTAATTATGCCCTTTTGACCGGTTCTTACACTTTTTATGAGCTAGAAGAGATTTCTTGGCATGGCGAGAATCAAAACACTAGTCGTTTCACGGTATGTATTTTTAATATTCCATTTACGAGACATTAAAATTTTTACAATTACCAATTATGAGAGAACATTATTGCGGTTGCAAAATAATTGCCTTAAATCAATTATTCTTACATGTATTGTAATAAAGCAACTTATCCCCGACAATTTTTCTTAAGGAGTTTCTTAAGGAGGAGGAGGAGGAGAGTGTCGCTCTCGCGATTATATCCGAATATTCGGGCATCCACACTGTCTAACAAATATTCTCGTCCAACTACATCCTCTTAAGGGGTGTAGGAAGGCTTTGACCACTTTTAAGAACAATTGAAACAACATACGCAAATTTTGTTATTTTTAAGTTACTTAGCACATTTTTGTCGATGAAAATCATTGTTATTCGTATAAAAAGATTAATAATTAAGGAATATATTGAGCGGTGAAGGCCCTCACGTGTCTCGCGCATTGCGCCTTTTTTGCCACGATTCCAAGTACCCGGATGCAAACGATTGAAGTTTTCAAATGGCATTCCATTAGATAGATAGATAGGGTAGATTTGCCTCCCTATATTAAACCTAAATATTGTAAAAAAAAGATAAAATTAGAAGAATGAAGGCTAATAATCTGAAAAACATGAAAAATTTGATACATCTATTATTATATCAGTACAAAAAAATTAAGTTTTCTATACATAGGTCGATTCAATTTGTGAAGAATATCGATATATTCATTGTAAAAAAAATCAAAGCAATATCTCCAGGCGTTATTGTTATCGTGGCAGAACTAATAAAAAATATTGTTTTGAAAAAAAAGCGTTGAAAGTTCGGACATAGTGTTACTATAGGAAACTGTAACGTATGTCGCAGAACGTTGGTTCTTTTGTGATTCCTTTGTTGATGCTAGCATTTTTTCTCGGCATTCAACAAGTGATCGCTGTCACGCAATTTGCACATTGTACACACACTTGCATACTTTTCGCTCTCCTAAGCTCAATTTTGCAAATTCTTCAGTGTTCTTGGCGCCAAAATGTTCGTAAAAGATTGTACTAAGAAAATAGGGCAATAGCACGAAATACCTTGTTACGAGATTTTAAGCGCATTTACTCCCCTTAAGGATGGAGAAAAATTTATTTTCTCGAGTACCAACGACGAGATTATGACTGAGGATATTTCTCAATATAAATAATATTTCTGCCGGTTGCAGTATGCAAATACTATTGATGCCAATCGCGAAAACACTATGTTTAATCTTTTTATGAAATAGTTGTATTGGACCATTGAAAGGTGTCATTGTACATATATATGTAATAGGGGTTTGTACAGTTTGGGCCAAGAGCCCTTGGATTCGGGACCAAACTTAAATTTTCATACTCCATTCAGCCTAAAATTTTGAATTGTTCCAAGCCCAAACTTCAAACCTCCGTTGAGTTTAAATTTGACCGGAACAATTCGTGTGTACAGCGACAGAGGCGGCAGCGAGATACTTAAATAATTTTTCCGATTATCAGATTATCCCGCAGTATTTTCCTCTCAGTAACGAACTACCCCTGATGTACAATAACTATACTCGCAATGATTACGACGCATATGTTGATTTGATCACCGGAATTGCCGATTTGTTCGTCAACCGTAATCAAGCTGAGGTATCGAAGGAAAAAGTAATTAAAGAAGCTAAAGTTATCGTCGAATTTGAGAAGAAAATTTACGAGGTATTTTTATGATAATTCCTAGTGATCGTACGTAAGATTTGTCAATCACATAAAATGTGATTGTTTTAACCTCACCATTCTCTTCATAATTCTCCTCGGTATAGCTAAAGAAAGGTTCCATAGATTCTGATGGAATGACATTCGAGGAATTCATCGACTGGTACGATACCAATGTGACAGAAGCAAATGAACATCCTGAATCGAAAGTGAGTAAATCAATTTATCTCAGCGACATATTCCGAACACTCACAATTTAATTAACTCCACATTTCCCTACCGTTCGCAAATGTGAATTAATTTCCATGGTAACCTATTTCCGCATTTCAATTCTTCAATAATTTTATTACTTCTCAACTAATCAAACGGGGCCAAACAAGGGACATGTTTGAACTCAATTCTCAGGATATGTTAGTAACGAAGTGATTAAATCAATTTTTCACGGTAAATGAGCACGAAAAAGGTAGACAACCGAACTAAGGTATTCCTTTCATGGACTGATAGTCCGACTATAAAAAAGACATGTCACGATATATCTCTAAATGCGATTTACTTCTGAAGCTGATGAACTCGTCATTAAGATTAGCTGTTAATGTCGTGGGCCATTAATCTACTGTACAAAAGCAGCGCGCGAAACGCGTACACCGATTCTAGTCCTCACATATAATTCCACTTTGTTTTACAACCATATAATTTCACATTGAATATCTTCTATCCTGTAGCCGAAATTACAAAGGCGGTTATGAATTATCAGAAAAATCAATTCAATAATGAAAATGGTGAAATTATTCCATCTTTAACTCAAAAATGTGTGCACTCGTAATGTGACGAACTAAAATATTAAAGGTTGTACATATCCTTACGTGATGTACCACCCAGTTCCCTATTATGCACTGAAAAAGTTGGCTGACCCAATATGTTTGGTCGAGTTATCACTAATAAAAGTGATGGTGTCGTATTTCGCAAAGCCCTTGCGAAATGCGACAGCCCACAAAATACGCCACTTCACGACACGAATATATTTCACCTTTTAAGTGATGGATCGTACTTTGGATCGAAGCAAAATAATAACTCCTGCGAAATTAAATGAGATCCGCTTACCAATTTACCTTCGTTCGAAATGTCAGCGTACGAGAAAAGTGCATGTCGATTTCCTTTTGCCGAGCCACGCCCGGAAATGGACGTAAACTCAATTTGGCAAAGATCTCTGGATGCTGATTCCGGACACTTATCGTATTTTGACAGCTTCAGAACGGCAATCTGTCATTTCATTGGTGCTCTGAATCGATTCGTCCATCTCTACTACCGAGCCGTTTTTTGCCCGATAGGCAATATATTGGTGACCAGTACTCGTGCAATTAAGAAGAATTTATTTATACTTTTCACTGTACTGTCAATAGATCGATTGGCGGTCATTCGTCCAAAGTTTATTCGACTTGGTGAACATCGAGGTTGATCTTCACAATCGGACAATCGTTTTTCTGAGGCGCCTCCATTATATCGAAGGAATTGGCGAACTTTTGAGAGAAACACCTCCGAGAACAATCGGTATGTCTAAATATGTGCAGGCAAAGTTATTAACTAATTTTGAAACGTTTTATACTTTGTTGAGTCTACACTACTCGATGGGTCGGAATTCTATCTCCGGAAAGTAAGGTTCCATACATGTGCACTCTATTGGCCATTTTGGAATCGGTCCATTTTACATACTGCCACTAGGGTTTCGACATTAAACTTTTACCTTACAGTGAACTACATACATTGGAACTTCATCGGAAAGATGCTGCCCTACACGAACGAAGATTTGAGGAATCGCTTGTTCAAGCTCGTTAGCGAAGTATATGGTATAAAAAGAAGACCTGAACGGTATGTCTATCGTATTTTTTCCATTTTTCGTGCGATGTGATTTTTTTTACTTGCATTTCGCCGATATGCCTTCATGAATTACAGCCCTGGACAGTAGCCAGTCGCCGCGTCCGACTGTATCCGACTTTCTCCCCTGTATTGCATCGAGTCAAATTAATATCAAGACCTTGTGCCGCAGCGAACATATTTGTTCGCGATGATTTTATCTCACTTCCGAAATACTTCAAATAACATTCCTTCGAAGTTTGCCTACTTCAGCCTGGAGGAAAAATAGTGCCATTCACAAATCCGTCCTTTCCATGCTGGAAATTTTCTTATTGACCAAAATTCCACCCCGCTGAGGCAGAAAAATAGTCTTCTCTTCCTTATTGCCTTTCTGATATAACTCATTGTTCCATATTTCCGATAACACTTACACCTACCACTCCCCGTTTTTATTCCATTCACAATTTCGTCTTTTCCACTTTCCCAAATCCCGCTGATGGAAAGTCCCTTTCCCCGCTTTGCAGTTGTAATTCGTGCCGATTATCGCCAGTGCACGTTCGTGTCCAAATTTTTATCCGTATATCGTGTCAGGTGTTCGGACTGTTCTCGCGTTTAAGGGAGAACACCACTGTGACCTCCTGTTTTTTTTCACATTTTTCAAGAATTTTTTTTTGTGGGAAAAAAAAGAGATATTCGAAAAATTTTGTTGGGTTTTGTTCCTTGTTTATTAATGTATCAAAAAACATTTTTTTCACATTTTTCACGCCGCATGTTGGCGCTGGGGAAGCTCTCGCGTCAGGTGCTGTTATCTCCGCAGTGGTTCGCGGCACGCAGCAGAACTCTCTTCAACGTCGATCTGAAAAAAAATACCGAGTGTTTTCGTTAATAATATGATATTTTGAAGAGAAGTACATAGGGATTTGGAAAAATATTGTTTTAAAAAAAATAGGCACGCCTTTGAAATTAAAGTTAATTTCAAAGGCGTGCCTATTTTTTTTAAAACAATATTTTTCCAAATCCCTATGTACTTCTCTTCAAAATATCATATTATTAACGAAAGCACTCGGTATTTTTTCTCAGATCGACGTTGAAGAGAGTTCTGCTGCGTGCCGCGGAGATGACAGCACCTGACACGAGAGCTTCTCCAGCGCCACCATGCGCCGTGAAAAATGTGAAAAAAAATGTTTTTTGATACGTTAATAAACAAGGAACAAAGCCCAAAGAAATTTTTCAAATATCTCTTTTTTTTCCCACAAAAAAAAATTCTTGAAAAATGTGAAAAAAAACAGGCGGTCACAGTGGTGTTCTCCCTTAATTCGGTTTATGGTGCTCCCGGTGACTACGCCATAGCGCTGCGTTTCTTTCCTCGCGATATTGAACGAATACCCGTAAAACGAAAAAGAGCGATAAAGCAAATTGTTAAAAGTTCAATAAAATGCAATCAGAATGTAATACCATTTGATTGATCAGTTAGCTAATTAATTCGGTCTTTTTTACTTCTACCTTAATAGTTGGTTGGAATGTGTCGAAGAAATGACAATGAAACATGCTGCCGGATACGCATTCGTAAAGAAATATTTCTCGAAACAGACGGAAACTGCGGTACGTGTGTAATAAAACCTCTTTACCCGCAAAACTCGCATACCTGAACAATATACCCATTGCAGATTCTCAAGATGATCGAGAACATACAAATTAAAATGAACGCGCAAATCGAAAAGTCAAATTGGCTCGATGAAGAATCGAAAATATTGGCCAAAGATAAACTCAATAGTATCAAAATCTTCGTAGGTCTTCCCGACTGGTATAAAAATAAGAAAGCTGTTAATAATATTTATAAAGGGGTACGAATGCGACTACACATATACACTGTACTGGATCATAAGAATGAAACTGCTCTCGTTATAATGGTGATTTTAACGAGTTATTTTTGTTTCGTTCGTTTATATAGTTGAATGTTGGCACTGACTACTTTGATAACGCTTTGAACTACATGAGATACGCGAAGAAAGTAAATTTGAAGAGCTACGCGCGGCACGCAGAAGTCAATCGGTAATTATAATATTTTATTGAATATTAGTATAACTGAATAACTTAGAAAATACATTGTGGCACGGTGAGGTGTCTTCCATCAAATTAATAGTCATAATGCACATTTATGGAAATTTATGATTTTGCAGATGGGACGTGGATCCAATAACCTTCAACTCCTTTTATAGATACGACATAAACGCTATAAGTAATGTTTAGAAGAATATTCAATGAAGTTTAAAGGTTTTTTTATTTTATGTCATATTGTTTATTGATCTTTGTCAGATATGCCAGCGGCTGTCCTCCAGTCTCCACTTTTCACACCAGATCTTCCCGAGTAAGGAGATACCTTTATTCATATTCACGTATCATCAGCAAATAATAAAAATAAGCATCGATATTATATCATAAATATTACTTTTTTAATGTTCATATATTTTTTAATGTTAGAATAACATTTTCTATCTCAGCAATGTCAATTATGGAATAACTGGGTTTCTCGTGAGTCACGAAATGGGCCACGGCTTTGATTCTTACAGTGAGTCTCAAATTTTCTCGGCTATTAATGCGCACAAATAATGCTCTACCAATAATAAATTTTTATCATTTATTCAATACGATCTAAGGTATCCGGTATGGTAAGGACGGCAATGAGACGAAACTTTCTGAAAGCATGTTGAAGAACTATTTCAAAAGGGCCGACTGTTTTATCGATCAGTTCAATAAATACTATGGCGAAACAAGAGATCCCGAGACAACAGAATTAACGTCGAACTCCAAGGTTAGAGCGCACTTAATGACTCGAATACATTGGGAACTCGGTTGATGGCGCCGAGGGCTTACTTTATCATTCTCGCACGCAAAAATAGTATAGAATTTTATCGAATGAAAAATTCGAACACCGTGATACACGGTCATATCGGGGTGATTGAGTTCCCGGTTACGGAATTATTATCGAACGATTGTAATACTTTCGAAATGTTAACATAGGAAACCGTACTCAGCAAGTCTCGATATACGTGGGACGAAAATATAGCCGATTCCATTGGTGTGCAGACAGTGTTTGAAGCGTACCAAAAACAGAGAAAATCCGAAACTAGTTTGAAGCTTCCAGGACTCGAAGAATTCACAGACGATCAGCTTTTCTTCCTGTCTTACGCTAATGTGAGTAGACACTGTCCTGTATAATTACTAATAATACTATACCTATAAGATGCGTCATTATCAAATCCTCCGTAATTGTTGGTTCTCGTTTTTCTTCATCCCACAAGAATCTTTAATGTGGTATATTATTAATTCTGATTTTGTTATCATTGAAAAGACATTACCGTTTGTATTCATGATACGATATATTTTTATCGAACTATCTGAAAATCTTGGAGCAACTCTTTCGATCGTTTCACTTCCACCTTATCCCTGCAAAGCATATATATTCTAAACGCTGACGTTCATATAATAGTCGTGTAAATTATAATTGAAACTAATTCGGATAAAATTAAATTGTAGACGTGGTGCGAGATAAAAAGCCCGGAGCACGTGAAGAAGTATAAAGGAATAGTGGATATACACAGCCCGGGGAAACTCAGAGTTACCGGTTCTGTTTCAAATACAAAAGGCTTTGCTGAAGTTTTCAATTGCCCATTGGGCAGTCCGATGAATCCTATCAACAAGTGCAGCATTTGGGGAAGATCAAGTGTCAACCCGTGAACGGTACTACCAAAGATAAAAAAGATGCACAATCGCTAAGACGGCCAGTGGAAAAGTTAAAACAGTAATGTTGTAACGATACTGCGTGTCGATTGCACACCGAATATTGCACAATTGCAAATAAATGTAGATTCGATATATTTACCAAACGTAAGCGATTATCGAAACATGGACCGATCCTATTTTACTAAAAGTTCTTATCAAATTCCTCGCACTGACCTCGTTTCACTTTCCTTCGTATTATTCGCTCACACGGAAAGAACAGAATGGTATCTAGAACAACAATTATATATATTCGATTCAACTAAAACCGATTGAATATATGAACAAGTGATTCACAGTGATTAAGAGTACGGTAAAGTTAATCGATATCGGAGCTAGATCATGTGTTCCCTCTATAAAAAAGACATGTTACGAAATATCTCGAAATGCGATTTATTTCTGTAGCCGACTGATTTGTCATTATGATTAGCTGTCGATGTCGTGCTCGGAGCGTATTCATGTGCATACTTCAAATCGCACGATTAACCTAACCTACAAAAACAGCGCGCGAGGCTCGTACACCGTTTCTAGCATAGAGACTAGAGTAAAGGAATCCGATCTCTCAAGTATAGTCATGTAAGATCCCACATATTGACATATTTCACGTATCTGAGGGCTGTCACAACCCTTCGACTCCTTCACATCCTCTTCGATGGCAACAGCCACCGACGATGCTCAATGTTACACAGACGATAGTTCACTCATTTACTCTTGCTTTCTCTGTCCTGCCTTCGTTTCTTCTTTTCTTGTATCCACGTTCACAAATGCTAATGTAAATTTGTATGGGAACATACGAGGTCTGTTTAAAAAGTATCGCGAATTTTGAATTTCCGCGGGCTACGTATATTCGATTTTCGATTTTTTTGTGGCGTTAGGTTCGTACTCATGTCCCTCACTTATGCTGATAAAATCGGCCATTTTGAATGTTTAGTTAATTGTTGACAGCTATTTTGGTTAGACGTGTTTATGGCTTGTTTTCGATTTTTGCCTATTCCAAAAAATGGATCAACGAATCTGTATCAAATTTCGGAAAAAGTCACTGGGGGCCAGGTCTGGGTAATACGGTGGCTGCGGCATCATTAGAGTGTTGTTTTTGGCCAAAAATTCGCGCACAAGCAGCGATGTGTGAGCAGGACATGAGTATGACATGAGTACCAACCTAACGCCACAAAAAAATCGAAAATCGAATATACGTAGCCCGCGGAAATTCAAAATTCGCGATACTTTTTGAACAGACCTCGTGTATGCTTGCGTGCATTAACTTCTTGATTTTATTCATTATATTTTTAAAAAATTGGGGAAAAATGGCATGACCTGACAGTAGTTTTGCTGTGAGGGCAGTTTCAGCCCTGGACCTTTACTATTCGATTTATAAAATCAGTGCCATTGAAAGTAGCTCATAACTGAAAATCGACCGTTCCTTTTTATGGTTGATAATCATATATTTTTATGTAAAAGCTGATTTTCATAGAGTGGGATGGCTAGAACTCGTGGGAACATTGAATGATGATTTTCCTGGATGATTTATTGAGGGACGATTGCTTCCCGGAATTTCCACGGCACAACGGTGGTTGGAATATGGTACCCCGTGTGTTACCGAATTCTATCTTTTCTTTTACACCCTTCCGATTGGAACACGGATGCTGATGCATACACTCATGTCATCGTTTCGAGTGCACGGCGGTAATTGAAATTAAATGTCCGGTATATTGACTAACTAACTGTGCCCCGCGGTTTTACCCTCGGTAAATTTGAATTATACATTCATACTATGAAGCTCGCTCCTTAGAACCATAGCATGAAGATGTGTGGCTGAGAGCCTTCCCGAATAAACGAGCTATTTAATGCAAAAAGAACTTTTCAAATCGGATGAGTATTTCCTGAGATTAAGGCGTTCAAACATATACACTCGCCAGCTTTATGATAGTAGTATAGATAAAGCGACGTTAAAATCTCATATTGCATCATATGATAAGTCGTGGATTTATCTTGTCCTGTCCGGAACCAAAATATCCGGAGGATAATTTTTTATGATATACTTGCTGATATATCTTTAAGGCCAACGGAAATGGGTCAAGGGCTTTCGAGACTTAGCGTTTAGCATATATATTGGACTATCATGAGCAAAGCATCGAGTGGTCAGTCAGAAAGTTTCAGTTGTACACTTGCATATATGGCACCAAACAAGCGTCAAACGGATTTAGGAAACTGATCGCCATGCTACTACGCAAAACATTGTAAGTTCCATTATTTTGCCAAAAGCCGTTATTTTCAATTTCGCTTCATACATTTTTTGTTTTCATTATATCAATACACTGTGTGCGATTTTTGGAAAATGTAAGCCTAGCTTTCTTGCGTCGTGGTTACCCCTAATTTTGCAACAAAATTGACGTCGAAATGATTCCACTAGACGTTTCAATGTATAGTTTACCATCAGATCGTTATAACACTTTGCGATATACATATTTATTTTCCCCGCGTTAATTGTAATCTTCCGCTTGACGATTAATATGATTGTTTAATTATTATGTTCCTTACAAATTGAAGACAACAAACGGTGTAGAAAGAAAAAATTTACAAGAATTAACGAGTCTCAGAAGATGTTATCATTGAATAACGAATGTGTAAATTAGCATACAATGAAAATTGAAAAGCTTCAGAATTTTTTTTACTGTCGTTACTGCGACATCATTCGCACACCCCGGTCATGCATCGCTCTGGGGCCAACGTGTCTTTCCTGACGACGAAGGTCGTTTTTCATCCCATGCAAAGCGTAAAGTCGAAGATTCGGGAGCGGAAACGAACGACATAAACCACGACACGGTCTGCCGTACACAAGAATGCAAACAAATTGGCAAGTAGTTACGATCACAACTGTCTATAAAGAAAAAAACAATTCAGAATCACCTTAGTCATGAAACGAAAAAAAAGAACATGGAAAAATAACAAAAACCAAAATAACTTTTCAGCCGACGAATTTATCAGCAGTATGAACACATCAATAGATCCGTGCCATGACTTTTACGATTTCACTTGCAGTGGATGGACCACTAACAATCCAATTCCCCCGCACTTGCCAGCTTGGAGTAGATTTAAGATTTTCCAAAACACAGTTAATCTACGTATTAAAGGCGAGTGGAAAAAAAAATCGCTTGTCGTTCTCGTCATATTGTGCAAAAAGTATAATTTTAACGTATAATTATAGTATTGTGAATATACGCAGAAGGTAAAGACACGGCTGTGTCGCTGAACTTATAAAATGTCGTATTACTGCGCATTACAGGGATTTTAGAGACCAAACCGGAACCCAGCGACATTCTGCCAGTGAGACAAGCGAAGAAATGGTTCCGTTCTTGCATGGACATAAGTAATGACGAATATATCACATTTAATATTAGTGTTATTCCCATGTAATGATACGTGAATCGATTCCATTTAGAATCTCGCAATTTATTCAAATAAACTTCTGTTCAAATAAAATCCTTTTTCCTTTGTCATAGAGGACGATTTGTTTTAGTGAACATTTTTCGTTCACTTTTCAAATGGTCGTTGTACAATATAATTGTCGTGACGATTGAACAACTCGTTCAAAGTCTACACGATTTTGACTTTATTTTCATAAATACCTGCTAAGAGCATAAATCGAACGATAATTCCGGCTATCCAGCTAAAAAATTTGTAGGCAACTAGACCGTCATCGAGTAATGTTTGCTATTGAATTTGTAGAAAATCTGTCAAGGGGTTCGAATTGTTTGCAATTTTGAATTTTTCGAAAAATCCCTAAAGGTATTTGTTAAGTCTTTAGTTTGAGCAATTCTTGAGTCAAAACTTCCTACACGTATTGGCTACAATCAAATGAAATCGGGCACTGAATTTTCAGAAAATTGATATAGGCCTTCAAGATTTATGGTAATTTCAATTTTTCAAAAAATACAGTCATAATCCATCAAATCTCACACTGTCCAGTTAAAGGAGAGAATAATCGTGTTAATTGAAATGTGGATAATGCTTTCTCATTATTTTTTGCTCATACATAAAGCTCCCTCTCTGAGAAAGTCGAAATTGGAAAAGTCCCATAGTCATACAGGAAAATGTATGCAGGCGCAAAAATGATGAGGAAGCAATATGTTAGTTTTGATTTGCACAATTTTTTGTTTTCAATGACACTACCGTCTTAGAATTCAATGTTTTTTTCTTCTGTACTTCAAACCCGAATCCGTGATCTTCAGGTACCAATTTTTTTTCGAAATCGTGTAATTTTTCGTTTTCTTTTAGTCAAGTTAAAGTCCACAATTTTGAATTGTCACCCAATTTAATATTTATCCTGCTTTTCGATTTATGATTTTTTTTTCATATAATTTAGAGACTCTCGAGGAAAGAGGTGTAAAACCGATAGAATCGATTTTGATTCAAACCGGTGGTTGGCCGATATCGATGGACGAAGATGAATGGGATTCCGAGGAATATACTTGGCAGAAAGTCGAGCGTAATTATGCTCGTTTGACAGGTTCTTACACGTTTTATCACGTACATACTTGCCCACCGTCTGGCGAGAACCGAAAATTTGGTAGTCTCATGGTATGTATTTTTATGATCCTGAAGATATCTGCGTCAGACAAAATTAACTTTGGACATCTATAACGACCGTATTTTTTATGATATAGACTTCGCTGAGGTCTCATTTCCCTCGTTTTGTGATTGTTTAGAGTTGCAATTTTTTGGTTTTTTTAAGCCTTCCTTAAGGGGACACGACGAAAAGAGTTACGCCTAGCAACGTAGTACCCCCCCCCCCCCCCCCCCCATGCGATCATTCTAGTGGCGGGTTCTATATACAGGGTGTCCCAATAACTATTATCACCTTAGATATCTTCGAAACTATAAGGTTCACAGAAATATTTGCTGAATCAAAATTGCACAGTACGAAGGGGGCCATCCAATGATACCAAAGTACTCACCCCCACCCCGACTCCCTGGGCTGGGGGTGGGCAACTTTGAAATCTCAAATGGGAACCCCATTTTTTATTCCAGATTCGGATTCCCCATAAAAAAATATGTAACTTTTGTTTAAAATTTTTTTTTCGATTAGTGATAGACGGCGCTGTAATCACAAAAAATCCCCGAAAGTACAGAAAGGCGATAATACTTACAGTTTCGGTAGTAAATAAAATTACTACGTTTATAGTAAGTGTTCGAAATGACGATAATCAGTGTCAATGCAATATTGGATTCTTTTTTCGATTGATTGACTTGCAAGTTTTACACCGTAAGAATTTATTGATGCACAGGCTGTAATAATTCTTCCCATTCGTTCCCATGCAATTCTTGGTGAAGACTTACATGGTACGGGTGAAATTTGTGACGGTGCAAAATGCGATGTACGCTAGTCCTGCCAATGTCAGATTTATTTTGAATTTAGTGCATGTTACAATGTTGCAAATGTTACAATGTTTGTTACATTTCTTCGACAGAAAGGAACAGAAAGTACAGAAAAGCGAAAATACTTACGGTTTACTTCACTGAAAATAAACACTGTTTCAAGGACACTTTAATAAGTTTGCAGGATAAGATAAACTCGATACGATTAGTATCGATAAATCAGTCAATCGAGTGCAATGTATCCGTTTGAACAGCAAGTCGATTTGCTTCTCATTTATGGCGAATGCCAACAAAATTCTGTAAGGGCAAAAACCTTGTGTTGGAACGATATCCACATCGGTCTCAGCCTTCGCGTCAAACATTTAAAAATGTGTGTGATAAACTGAGGCAAACCGGTAGTTTAAGTGTCCGTAGTAGTGTAGGCCAGAAACGTGTAACGAATGAAGAAATGGAAATCGGTGTGCTCGCAAGTGTGTATCGAGATCCTCGCATTAGTTTACGACAAATTCTAAATGAATCTGACATTGGCAGGACTAGCGTACATCGCATTTTGCACCGTCACAATTTTCACCCGTACCATGTTAGTCTTCACCAAGAATTGCATGGGAACGAATGGGAAGAATTATTACAGCCTGTGCATCAATAAGTTCTGACGCTGTAAAACTTGCATGTCAATCAATCGAAAAAAGAATCCAATATTGCATTGATACTGATGGTCGTCATTTCGAACACTTACTTTAAAGGTAGTAATTTTATTTAGTACCGAAACTGTAAGTATTATCGCCTTTCTGTACTTTCGGGGACGTAGTATTACTGTAAGAAACTATAACGCATGTACCTCAAAAACTACTCGCGCCATAAAGTGACTTCTCGACGGTAGCTTCTCCTTCTGCAAAAATCGCAGAACGCAGGTTCTTTTATGCCCTAGCTTCTTTTGCTGATGCCAGCAATTTTTCCTCTGCTATCAACAAGCGTTCGCTGTCACGCAACTTGCATACTTTTGGCTCTCCCAAGCTCAATTTGGGGATTTTTTCGATGTTCTTTGCACCAAAATGTTTGTAAAAGATTCTATTAAGAAAATAGGTCAATAACAAAAAATACGACTTTCTGTGATTTTAAGTCCATTTACTCCTCTCAAGGGTTGAGAAAAATTTCCTTTCTCGAATACCAACGATGAAATTGTGACTGAAGATATTCCCGAACATAAATAATATTTCTGCGGTTTGCAGTATGCAAAAACTATTGATGCTATTGAATAAAGCCAATCGCAAAAATTCTATTTTCAATAATTTTATAAAATAATTGTATCGAATCATTGGAACGCTTCAATATACAGATGTATAGTACCAGGTGCACCAGGGGTTCGTACAGCTTGGGTGCCAAGTGCCCTCGGATTCCGAACCAAACTTAAACTTTGATACTTCGTTCAACCTAAAATTTAAAAATGTTCCGAGCCTAAACTTCGAACCTCCGTTGAGTTTAAAATATAAACCTTCGATCAGTCGAAATTTGGACAGAAAAATTCTTGTGTACAACGACAGTGACGGCAGCGAGATATTTATATAATTTTTTCAATTATCAGATTACCCCTCAGGACCTCCCACTCAGTGAACAATTGCCCCTGAAGTACCGAAACTACAGTGGCGATGATTACGACGAATACATTGGTTTGGTGTCTGGAATTGCCGATTTATTCGCCAAGCGTAATCAAGCTGATGTATCGAAGGAAAAAGTAATCAAAGAAGCTAAAGATATCGTCGAATTTGAGAAGAAAATTTACGAGGTATTTGAATGATAATTCCTAGCGATTGGTACATGAAATTTTTTAATCGCATAACATGTGATTGTTTTATAATCCCACCGTTGTCTTCATTATTCTGCTCTTTTACATTTTTTCCCGGTACAGCTACGGAAAGGTTACAAAAACGCACGACTGACTTTCGAGGAATTCATCGACTGGTCCGATACCAATGTAACAGAAGCAAATGAACATCCTGAATCAAAAGTGAGTAAATAGATTTGTCTCACCGCCATATCCCATCGACCTGCAATTTAGTTAATTCCTCATTTCTCTAACCTTCGCAAGTATGAATAAATTCTCGTATTTCCGTGTGTCAACTCCTCCTTAACCGTTTTCGTCTGTTCCATCGTAATGATTTTATTACTACTCAACTGATCAAACGGGGCTGAACGTGAGCCCTGTTTGAACTTGTTTCTGAGGATATGTTAGTAACGAAGTGATTCAATGATTTTTTATAAGGTAAGCGAGCACGAAAAAGCTAAACAACCGGCTCACCGAATGTTTGGTCGAGTTATCACTAATCAAATTGATACTGTCGCATTTCACAAGGACTTTGCCACGGTAGCCGGTTGGACAGCTGATGTACGCCCCACAGTCCGCGTACTGCAAAGTTGTTCAGCACCCACAAAATATCCCCCTTCACGAAATGAATATATTTCACCTTTTAATCATGTGATGCTTTACACTTTGGATCGAACCAAAATAATAACTCCCGCGAAATTAAAGGTGATCCGGGTATCAATTTAGTATCGTTCGACATATCAACCTTTTACTAAAGTGCATGTCGATTTCCTTTTACCGAACGACGGCCGGAAATGCACGTAAACTTCATTTGGCCAGGATCTTCGGATGCCGATTCCGGACACTTGTCGAATGTTGACAGCTTCAGAACGGGTATCCGTTGTTTCATTGGTGCTCTAAATCGACTCCTCGAACTCTATCGAGCCGTCGCTTACGTGATAGGCAATTTATTAGTGACCAGAACTCGTGCAATTGAGACGAATTTATTTATATTTTCACCGTACTGTCAACAGATAGATTGGCGGTCATTGGTCCAGGGTCTATTCGACTCTGTGAACATCGAGGTTAATCCTGCGACAGAAGTTCTCCTGAATGGCTTGGATTATATCAAAGGAATTGGTGAACTTTTGAGAGAAACACCTCCGAGGACAGTCGGTATGTCTAAATATGTGCGGGCAAAGTTATTGACTCATTTTAAAACGTTTTATACTTTGTTGAGTCTACAATATTCGACGGATCGGAATTTTGTTATTTTACATACTGCTCCTATCGTTTCGACATTACGCTTTTATCTTACAGTGAACTACATACACTGGAACTTTATCGGAAACATGTTGGCCTACACGACCGAAGATTTGAGGAACGACTTGTTCAAGCTTGTTAGCGAAGAATATGGTATAAAAAAAAGACCTGAACGGTATGTCTATCGTATTTTTTGGATTATTTTTCGTTCCTAGTCATTTTTTACTTGCATTTTCCCGATATGATTTCACCCATTATAAGGGACGGCCCGGGACAGTAGCCAGTTGCCATTCGCAACTGCATTCGACTGTCCCCCCTGCATTGCATTCGCCATAAACTTTCTGACATAGGTCCGATCGTCCAGTTAAATTAGGATCGAAAACCGAAGGATTTTCACCCCAGGTGAAAAAATTGGTTAACAAAGTTTTTCGATCACTTCCGAAATACCTCAAATAACAACCTTGAGAAGCTTGCCTATCTTAGGCCTGGAGGAAAAATAGTGCCATTCACAATTCCGTCCTTTCCATTTTCTCAAATCCCGGCGATAGAAAGTCCCTTTCGCTACTTCTCAATTGTAATTCCTGCCAATTATCGCCAGCGAGCGTTCATATGCCAACTTTGATCCGTACATCGTGTCATGTGTTCGTACTGTCCTCGCGTTTGATTCAGTCTACTCCTAGTGACTACCTCAAAGCGCCGGGTTTATTTCCTCACGATAGTGAACGAATAAAACGAAAAAGAACGAAAAGGCGAAATGATGAAAGTTCAATAAAATGTATACGGAATGTAATACCATTCGATTCATTGATTAGGTTATTTAGCCATTTTTAGTTCTATCTTAATAGTTGGTCCGAATGTGTCGATGAGATGAAAATGTCACATGCCGCCGCATACGCATTCGTGAAGAAGTATTTCACGAAACAGACGGAAACTGCGGTACGTGTATAATAAAACCTCTTTACCCGCAAAACTCATGCATCTAAACAATATACCCATTGCAGGTTCTCAAGATGATCAGGAATATACAAATTGAAATGGACGAGCAAATCGAAAGGTCAAATTGGCTCGATGAAGAATCGAAAATATTGGCCAAAGATAAACTCAATAGTATGAACATTTTCGTAGGTTTTCCCGACTGGTATAATAACAAGACAGCAGTTATTAATTCTTATAGAGGGGTACAAATGCGACTACACATATATACTGTACTAGGTCATTAGAGTGAAACTGCTCTTGTTATGATGCTGTTTTCAACGAGTTATTTTTGTTTCGTTCGTTTAAATAGTTGAATATTGGCACTGAGTACTTTGATAACTCTTTGAGCTACATGAGATACGCGAGTAAAGTGAATTTGAGGAGCTACGCACCGCACGAAGAAGTCAATGATCCGTAACTATCATATTTACATATTAGTAAAACTGAATAACTGAGAAAATAGATTCATATACGTCGAGGTGTCTTCCATCAAACTAATAGTCGTGAGGCACATTTATGGAAGTTTATAATTTTGTAGATGGCACATGGATCCAATAACTGTCGACGCCTTTTATATCGAAAACGTTTTAAGTAAGGTTTAGAAGAATATTCAATCAATTTTAAATGTTTTTTTACATTTTATGTCATATTATTTATTGATCTTTGTCAGATATCCCAGCGGTTGATTTTCAGTCTCCTCTTTTTACACCACATCTTCCCGAGTAAGGAGATACATTTTATCATATTCACGTATCAGCTAATATTAAAAATAAGCATAGATATTATATCATAAATATTACTATTTTAATGTTCGTATATTTTTTAATGTTAGAATAACATTTTCTATCTCAGCAATGTCAATTATGGAATAGCTGGTGTTATAGTAGGTCACGAAATGGGCCACGGCTTTGATGATAACGGTAAGTCTTAAATTTTGTCGGCTATTAATGCGCACAAAAAAATGCCCTACCAATAATCACTTTTTATCATTTATTTAATACGATCTAAGGAATCCGGTTTGGTAAGGACGGCAATGAGACGGAACTTTCTGAAAACATGTTGAAGAACTATTACAAAAGGGCCAATTGTTTTATCGATCAATTCAATAAATACTACGGCGAAACGAGAGATCCCGATACAACAGAAATAATGCCGAACTTCGAGGTTAGAGCGCACTTACAATTAATGACTCGAATACATTAGGAACTCGTTTGATGGCACCGATGCCTCGCTTTTTTTTACCGAATGAAGAATTTGAACATCGTGAAACACCGTCATATTGATATTGTGGTGATAGAGTTCCCCGTTATGAAATTATTATCAAACGATTGTAAAACTTTATAAATGTTAACATAGGAAACCGTATTCAGCAAGTCTCGATTTACGTGGGAAGAAAATATAGCCGATTCCACTGGTATCCAGGCGGTCTTTGAAGCATACCGAAAACATAAAAAAACGGAAACTAGTTTCAAGCTTCCAGGACTCGAGGAATTCACAGACGATCAGCTTTTCTTCGTGTCTTTCGCTGGTGTGAGTAGACACTATTTTGTATACTATCTATTAATACTATAAATATAAGTTGCGTCATTATCAAATCCTGCGTAATTGTTGGTTCTCGTTTTTCTTCATCCAACAAAAATCGTTAATGGGTTACATTATTAATTCTGATTTATTTGTCATTGAAAAGACATTGCACTTCGAATTCATGGTACGATATATTTTTATCGAACAAGCTCAAAATCTTGGAGCAACCCTTTCATCATTTTCATGCCCATCTTATCCCTGCAAGGCACATTCAATACATACTGACGCGCCGAAAGTATTCTAAACGCTGACGTTCATATAATAGTCGTGTAAATTATCATTGAAACTAATTCGGATAAAATTAAATGTCATGTAGATGTGGTGCGAGATAAAAACCCCGGAGTACGAGCAGAAGAAGAAAAAAATGAAGGATCAACACAGCCCGGCGAAACTCAGAGTTGTCGGTTCGGTTTCAAATACAAAAGGCTTTGCTGAAGTTTTCAATTGTCCATTGGGTAGCCCGATGAATCCCATCGATAAGTGCAGTATTTGGGGAAAATCAGATGTCACGCCGCAAACGGTACTACCAAAGATGAAAAGGAAGCACAATCGCTGGGAAGGCCAGTGGAAAAGTTAGGACAATAATGTTATAACGATACTGCGCATAGATTGAATACCATTGAATACCATTGCATAATTGTAAATAAATGCTGATTCCTGCAAAATGTAATTCCTATCAAATTCATCGCACTGACTTCGCTTCACTTTCATTCGTATTATTCGCTCACACGGAAAGAAAAGGATAGTATTTGGAACAACAATTGTCTTCCATTCAACTAAAACCGGTAGTGAATATATGGACCAGTGATTAAGAGTACTGTAAAGTCAATCGCTATCGTAGATAAATCATGCGTTTTCTCCTATAAAAAAGACATGTCACGAAATATCTCGAAATGCGATGTATTTCTGAAGCCGACTAACTCGTCGTTATGATTCGCTGTCGATGTCGCTTGTCATGTACGATCCTACATATTGACAGATTTCAATGTACGAGGTGTGTAAATTAAGTAATGAGACTGATTTTTTTCATTTTTTTTATTCAAATAGAATTACAATTTTATATTGTCACCCTCAAAATAAGTTCCTTCTGAAGCCACACAGCGCTGGAGACGGTTCTTCCAATCCTCATAGCAGTGCTGGAACTCCGATACTGGAATAGCCTTCAGCTGGTCGGTTACAGCCGTTTGAATGTTTTCGAGTGTCCGAAAATAAATTCCCTTGATGTGATTTTTCAATCTCGGGAAGAGAAAAAAGTCACAAGGACTCGAGTCAGGCGAATAAGGAGGCTGAGGTGCCACAGGAATGTTTGTACTCACCAAAAACTCGTTTATTGAAATTGCTGTGTGACAAGGAACATTATCGTGATGCAACACCCAGTTGTTCTTGATGTTTGGTCTCACACGAGTGACCCTTTTTCGAAGTTTTTCAAGAACCTCCCGGTAAAAGTGTTGAATGACCGTTTGGCCTTGAGGTACAAACTCTTTGTGGACGATTCCGTGTGTATCGAAAAAACAAATCGGCATGCATTTGATCTTCGTCTTGCTCATTCTTGCTTTTTTGCCTTCCGCTTCGTGGTTCATCTTCAATCGACTCTCTTCCTTCTGAAAATGCCTTAAACCACCGAAAAACCTGGGCTCTTGAAAAAACACTGTCTCCGTAGGCCTGCTGAAGTTTAACGAGAGTTTCCGTTGCACTGTGCCCAAGTCTGAAGCAAAACCTAATAGCACACCGTGTTGCTCGAAACTGATGTCACTCATTGTTAGAACACAATGGAAAAAACTGTTTGATAAAAAAAATCGCTACAGACAACCGAATGACTCTAGCAAGTTCAAACTCGTACCGAAGGCGTATCACATGTTCCCCTGCCGCCCCTCCAAGCCGAGCGGTCGAAGTGTTGCCAGATCGAACGCTACGTTGCCAGTCTCATTACTTAATTTACACACCTCGTATATGAGGGGTGTCACCTCAGCCCTTCGATGGCAACAGCCACTGACGATCTGTGATACAGACGAGCATCGTTAGTGGCTCGTTTCTTCTTTTCTTGTATGCACGTTCACAAATACTAATAGAAATTTAATTGGGAACTTAAATGCTTGCTTACGTTAACTTCTTCATATTATTGATTATAATTTTCAAAAATTTGATGAAAACGGCATGACGTAACAGTATCTTTGCTGTGAGGGTAGTTTTACCTCTACACCTTCACTATTCGATTTATAAAAACAGTTCTATTTAAGGGATAACACCACTGTGACCCCCTGTTTTTTTTCACATTTTTCAAGAATTTTTTTTTGTGGGAAAAAAAAAAGATATTCGAAAAATTTTTTTGCGTTTTGTTCCTTGTTTATTAATGTATCAAAAAACATTTTTTTCACATTTTTCACGCCGCATGGTGGAGCTGGGGAAGCTCTCGCGTCAAGTGCTGTCATCTCCGCGGCACGCAGCAGAACTCTCTTCAACGTCGATCTGAAAAAAAAATACCGAGTGTTTTTGAAGAGAAGTACATAGGATAGGATTTTCATAGGATATAGGATTTTCATGGGAACCTTGAACAATGATTTTTCAGTCGATTTATGATTTGGTCAGTCAATTATTTCGCGGATGATTTATTGAGGGACGATTGCTCCCCGGAATTTCTTGTGCCCAACGGTGGTTGAAATGTGGAACCCCGTGTATCACCGAATTCGATCTTTTCTTTTACACCCCTGCGATTGAAACAGGGATATCGATGCATAAACTTATGTCATCGTTTCGTGTGAACGGCGATCATTGAAATTAAACACCCGGTATATTAACGAATAAAGCGACGTTAAATTCTCAAATTACATCGTGTGATAAGTCGGGAATTTATCTTGGCCTTTCCGGCAACGAAATATCCGGAGAAGAATTGTTTTAAGGTATACATACTGATGTATCATTACGGCCAACGGAAATTGGTGAAGGACTTTGGCGACCTACCGTTTAGTACATATACTGGACTGTCGTGGGCAAAGCATCCAGACGACGATCGAGTTGCCAACCTGCAAGTTGCGGTTGTAAACTCGCATCTGTGGTACCGAACAAGTGTCAAACGGATTTACGAAACTGATCGACATGCTACCCCGCGAAACATTGTAAGTTCCATTATTTTGCCAAAATTTTTTGTTCTCGCTTGATACATTTTTTTTCATTATTTCAAACCGGTGTGCGATTTTTGACGTCCAAAGAGTTTCATTACACGCTTTGAATATATTGTTTACCATCGGCTCGTTATTGACTTGGGAATATACAAATTTATTTTCCTCGCATTATTTATAATCCTTCCTCTTGCCGATTAATATCATTTTTTAACTATTATGTTGCGTAAAAATTGAATAAACCAAACGGAGTGAAAAAAAATATTTTAAAGAACTAACAAGTTTCAGAATGTAATAGTACTTTTCTTTCGGTATATTATTATTATTATCTCTCGAAGAAATAACGACAATATTTGTTTCTTGTTATAACTAGTAATATTTGATTATAAATTTCCTTTTCGTTTTTTGTTGACTCGATATCGTTTAATATTCTTTATAATTCAAACATGCCGTGTTATATATAAAAAAATAAAGTCACACATTCACACACATATACTTCACATAGAAAGTTCTTGGACTTATCTTACATTTGGCTCCTCTTGGAAGGCGTTGGGTCAATTGACAATGAGCCGTCCAAACGATTCCTCTTAACCATAGTTATCCACGTCAGAACTCCAAGTTTTTAATTCGCTTAATCGGACTTATTTTTGTTCTTCAATTTATTCTCTCTCTAAAACACTAATTATCGGGAATACTGGTGACTTTAACTCGTCTCCATTATTCTTTATATAATTACAAATTTGCGGGTATTCCCTCTGCTAGCCCATGATTTTTTCGTTGTGCAGTCGACACTTCTAACGACGCTTCTTTACACGCCCTATTTCCGACAGGTATACAATAAGTTAAAATAGCGGTACATATAGAGATATGGACACTTGTGTCTTACAAAACAATGGACTGACAACAAATATAACACCGTCTCACTTCTTGGACGCTGGGAGAGTCAGAGACGCAGTCCGTGAATCTAATGGCCAGTATCTGATAATAATGATTATACATTATATTCGATGTTATAATCGAACAGCCCTTTGTCTGGGGGAACGTGTCTATAGAGGCCTATCTGACTGTAGCTCATTCGCCTGGATCGCTTTGGTGCTATTACAAGAAGATGTTATCATTAAATAATGAATGTGTAAATTAACGTGCAATATGAATTGAAAATCTTCAGAATTTTTTTTACTCTCGTTGCGGCGACATCTTTCGCACACCACGGTCATGCATCGCTCTGGGGCCAGCTCGTCTTTTCTGACGACGAAAGTAGATTTTCATCCCATGCAAGACGTAAAGTCGAAGATTCGGGAGCGAAAAGAAACGATATAAACCACGATACGGTCTGCCGTACAGAAGAATGCAAACAAATTGGCAAGTCGTTACGATCATAACTGTCTATAAAAAATAAAACAATTCTGAATCATTTTCGTCATGAAACGAAAAATGAAAACATAGAAAAATAACAAAACAAAAATAACTTTTTAGCCCACATATTTCTCAGCGTGATGAACAAGTCAACAGATCCGTGCCATGACTTTTACGATTTTGCTTGCGGTACGTGGACTACTAATAATTCAATCCCCCCGCACCGGACATATTGGAGTACGCTTCAGATTTTCCAAAACACGGTTAATCTACGCATCAAAGGCGAGTGGAGCACAAATTTGCTTGTAGTTCTCGTTATATTCTGCAAAAAGTATAATTATAACGTATAATTATAGTATTGCGAATATACGCAGATGGTAAAGACACAACTGTATCGCTGAATTTATAAAATCTCGTATTACTTAACATTACAGGGATTTTAGAGACCGAACCGGAATCGAGTGAAATTCTGCCAGTGAGACAAGCGAAAAAATGGTTCCGTTCTTGCATGGACACAGGTAATGACGAAAATATCACATACAATATTAGTGTTATTCCCATGTAATGGATACGCGAATCGATTTCACTTAGAATCCCGCAATTTATTCAAATAAACTTGTGTTCGAATAAAATCCGCTTTCTTCCTCATAGAGAAATTTTTGTTATCGTGAATACATTTTTAATTTTCAATAAGTCGTTGTTGAGAATAATTATCGTGACGATTGAACTTTACACGATTTTTACTTTTTTTTCAAAAATCCCTGCTGAAAGTATAATTCGAGCGATAGTTCAAACTATCCAGCTGAAAATTTTCTACGCTACTAGACCGTCATCGAGTAATGTTTGCTATTGAATTTGTAGAAAATCGATGGAGGCGTTCGAAATTCATAAAATTTTGAATTTTTCGAAATATCGCTACAAGTGTCTTTTACGTCTTTAGTTTGAGCAATCTTTTAGTAAAAACTTGCTATACGAATTCGCTAGAGGCAAAGCATATTTGACACTGAATTTTCAGTAAATTAATATAAATCTACTATTTATGGTACTTTCAATTTTTCGAAAAATACAGTCATAATCAAGTAAATCTCAAACTGTCCAGTTAAAGGACGGACAAATCGCGTTAATCGAAATGTGCATACTGCTCTCCTATAATGTTCGCTCGTACCTAAAGCTCCGTCTACGAGAAAGTTGCTCATAAAGGAAAATTTGTGCAAACGCAAAAATAATGAGAAAGCACTATGTAAGTTTTAATTTACACCATTTTTTGTGTTCAATGACTCTACCGTGTTAAAATTCAAGTTTTTTTTTCTTCTTAAATTTAAACTCCAATCAGTGATTGAATTGAACAAGTGATGAGGTATCAATTTTTTTCAAAATCGTCTAATGTTTATTTTTTTTTGTCATATTAAAGTCCACATTTTGAATTGTCATCCTATTTGATGTTCACCCTACTTTCCGATTTATGACATTTTCTCACATAATTTAGAGGCTCTCGAGGAAACAGGTGTAACACCGATAGAATCGATTTTGATTCGAGCCGGTGGTTGGCCCATATCCATGGAGGAAGAGGAATGGGATTCCGTAGAATATACTTGGTGGAAAATCGAGCGTAATTATGCTCTTTTGACCGGTTCTTATACTTTTTATGACGCACATGCTGTTTCATTGAATGACAAGTACCGGAAATTTGCTAGTTTCAAGGTATGTATTTTTAACATTTCATGTACGCGACATAAAAATTTTTGCAATTACCAATTATGAGAGAACATTATTGGGGTTGTAAAATAATTTCGTTGAATTAATTATTTCTACATGTATTGTAACGAAGCAGCTTATCCCCGACAATTTTTCGTGAGAAGTTAGAGCGTTGCTCTCCCAATTATACCCGAATATTCGGGCATCCTGACTGTCTAAGAAATATTCTCGCTCAAGTGGAGTAGGAAGGCTTTGCCCGCTGAAATTGGGGTAAAAATTTAAATGGCGTTTATAAACAATTGTACAACATTCGGAATTTTTGTTATTTTTAAGTTACTTAGCACATTTTTGTCGATGAAAATTATCGTTATTCGTACCTTTTTCGAGTACCAATAATATAAATAATATATCTGCCGGTTGCAGTACGCAAAAACTATTGATGCGATTGAATAAAGCCAATCGCGAAAATCCTATGTTCAATAATTTTGTAAAATAACATATATATATTACAGGGGTTCGTATAGTTTGGGGCAAGTTCCCTTGGATTCCGGACCAAACTTAAATTTTCCTACTCCATTCAGCCTAAAATTTTGAATTGTTCCGAGCCTAAACTTCAAACCTCCATTGAGTCTACAATTGGCCGAAACAACTCGTGTATACAGCGACATAGGCGGCAGCAAGACACTTAAATAATTTTTCCAATTATCAGATTACCCCGCAGCATCATCCTCTCAGTGAAAAACTGTCCCTGATGTACCACAACTATACTCGCAATGAGTACGACGCATATGTTGATTTGATCTCCGGAATTGCCGATTTGTTCGTCAAGCGTAATCAAGCTGACCTATCGGAGAAAAAAGTAATCGAAGAAGCTAAAGATATCGTTGAATTTGAAAAGAAAATTTACAAGGTATTTGAATAATAATTCCTAGCGATTGTACGTGTGATTATTTAAATTACATAACATGTGATTGTTTTATAATCCCGCCATTCTCTTCATTATTCTCTTCGTTAACATGTTTTCCGGTACAGCTACTGAATGGTTCTGAATGGAAGATAATGTCTTTCGAGGAATTTAACGACTGGTACGATACCAATTTGACAGAAGTAAATGAAGATCCTGAATCAAAAGTGAGTAAATAGATTTATCTCAGCGACATATCCCGGACAGTCGCAAGTTATCGATTATCAGAAAAAACAATTAAATAATGAAAATCGAGTTTGTAACCCCGGCGCTTATGGGAAAAGTCTTTCATCTTTAACTCAACAATTTATTCACTCCTAATCTGACGAACGAATATATAAAAGGTGTACCACCCAGTCCCCTATTGTGCACTGAAAAAGTTGGCTCACCCAATGTTTCGCAAAGCCCTTGCGAAATGCAACAGCCCACAAAATACACCACTTCACGAAACAAATATATTTCACCTTTAAACTCAGTGATGGATCATACTTTGGATCGAAGCATAATAACAACTCCTGCGAAATTAAACGAGATCCGCTTATCAATTTACCTTCCTTCGAAATGTCATCCTACGAGACAAGTGCATGTCAATTCCCTTCTACCGAGCCACGGCCGAAAATGCACGTAAACTTAATTGGGCAAGGATCTCTGGATGCCGATTCCGAACACTTATCGTATGTTGACAGTTTCAGAACGGCAATCTGTCATTTCATTGGGGCTCTGAATCGATTCTTCCATCTCTACTACCGAGCCGTTTCTTACCCGATAGGCAATATGTTAGTGAACAGTACTTGTGCAATTAAGAGGAATTTATTTATATTTTCACTGTACTGCCAGCAGATCGATTGGCGGTCAATCATCCAGAGTTTATTCGACTTGGGGAACATCGAGGTTGATCCTCAGACAAACGTTGAGCTGACGGACTTGCATTATATCAAAGGAATTAGCGAACTTTTGAGAGAAACACCTCCGAGAACAATCGGTATGTCTAAATATGTGCAGGCAAAGTTATTGACTAATTTTAAAACGTTTTATACTTCGTTGAGTCTACACTATTCGATGGGTCGGGATTTTATGTCCGGAAAGTAGGGTTCCATACATGTGCACTCCATTGGCCATTTTGCAATCCGTCCATTTTACTTACTGCCACTATGGTTTCGACATTAAACGTTTATCTTACAGTGATCTACATATCTATGAAGTTCCAATGGAACTTCATAGGAAAGATGCTGACCTACACGAACGAAGATCTGAGGAATCGCTTGTTCAAGCTTGTTAGCGAAGTATATGGTATAAAAAAAAGACCTGAACGGTATTTCCATCGTATTTTTTCCATTATTTTTCATGCGATGTGATTTTTTTGATAGAAAGTCCCCTTCGCCACTTCCCAGTTGTAATTCTTGCTGATTATCGCCAGCGCGCATTCATGTCCCAATTTTTGTCCGTGTATCGTGTCCTGTTCATACTGTCCTCGCGTTTAATTCGGTTATGGCACTCCTAGTGACTACCCCAAAGCGCTGGTTTCGTTTCCTCGCGATATTGAACGAAAAACAGCGATAAGGCAAAATGTTAAAAGTTCAATAAAATGCAATCAGAATGTAATACGATTTGATTGATCAGTTAGCTAATTAATTCGGTCTTTTTTACTTCTATCTTAATAGTTGGTTGGAACGTGTCGAAGAAATGAAAATGAAACATGCTGCCGGATACGCTATCGTGAAGAAATATTTCTCGAAACGGACGGAAACTGCGGTACGTGTGTAATAAAACCTCTTTACCCGCAATACTCGCATACCTGAACAATATACCCATTGCAGGTTCTCAAGATGATCGAGAACATCCAAATTGAAATGGACGCGAAAATCGAAAAGTCAAATTGGCTCGATGAAGAATCGAAAATATTGGCCAAAGTTATACTCAATAGTATGAAAATCTTTGTGAGTGTTCCCGACTGGTATAAGAAGAAGCATCTAATAATTCTTATAAAGGGATACGAATGCGACTACACATATACGCTGTACTAGATCATAAGAATGAAACTGCTCTCATTATAATGGTGATCTTAACGAGTTATTTTTTGTTTCGTTCGTTTATATAGTTGAATGTTAGCGCTGAGTACTTTAATAACCCTTTGAGCTACATGAGATTCACGAAGATTCACGAAGAAAGTATATTTGAAGAGCTACGCACGACACCGAGAAGTCCATCCGAAATTATAATATTTCATTGAAGATTAGTATAACTGAATAACTTAAAAAATATATTGAGGTACGGTGAGGTGTCTTCCATCTAATTAGTAGCCATAATGCACATTTATGGAAGTTTATGATTTTGTAGATGGGACTTGAGTAGAAAAGCTAAACCGCCCCCCCCCCATGTCGCCCATCACCCTGAACCGCGGACGGCAAGGTAGATTCCTACCTTATCGACGCCGGGAACCGTGGTCGGTAAGGGAGATTATTACCATCCCAGCGCCGGGAACCGTGGTCGGTAAGGTAGATTATTACCTTACCGACGTCGGTAAAGTCGAACCGTTGGGGAGGATGTCAAAGTCCCGACAGTCAAAATCCCGACGGCACGTATGACACAACAGTATAGGTATACACGAGCGTGGTGTCGGGACTGTCGGGACTTTGACATCCTCCCAACCGTTGCCGATCTTCGATCCAAAATCGGTATATTAGGGATCTGCATTACCAGTCAAATATTATTTTGGTACAGCGGCGGATGAGGAATGAAAGGGCGGATGTCGATTGAAAGGGCAGATGTGCTAGGTGATTGAAATGACTGATGTTCCGGGGGATTGAAAGGGCGGATGTCCTGGGGATTGGAAGGGCGGATGTCCTGGGAATTGAACGGGCAGATGTCGCGGGGGGTTGAAAGGATGGATATCCTGGGGATTGAAAGGGCGGATGTCCTGGGGAATTGAAAGGGCGAATGTCCTGAGGATTGGAAAGGCGGAACTTAACTATTTAACTATTTAACTATTTCACCATTTAACCATTTAACCATTTAACCATTTAACCATTTAACTATTTAACTATTTAACCATTTAACTATTTAACTATTTAACTATTGAACTATTTAACTATCTAACTATTTAACTATTCAACTATTCAACTATTTCACCATTTAACTATTTAACTATTTAACTATTTAACTATTTAACTATTCAACTATTCAACTATTTCACCATTTAACTATTTAACTATTTAACTATTTAACTATTTAACTATTTAACCATTTAACCATCTAACTATTCAACTATTCAACTATTCAACTATTCAACTATTCAACTATTCAACTATTCAACTACTCAACTACTCAACTATTCAACTATTCAACTATTCAACTATTCAACTATTCAACTATTCAACTATTCAACTATTCAACTATTTAACTATTTAACTATTTAACTATTTAACTATTTAACTATTTAACTATTTAACTATTTAACTATTTAACTATTTAACTATTTAACTATTTAACTATTTAACTATTTAACTATTTAACTATTTAACTATTTAACTATTTAACTATTTAACTATTTAACTATTTAACTATTTAACTATTTAACTATTTAACTATTTAACTATTTAACTATTTAACTATTTAACTATTTAACTATTTAACTATTTAACTATTTAACTATTTAACTATTTAACTATTTAACTATTTAACTATTTAACTATTTAACTATTTAACTATTTAACTATTTAACTATTTAACTATTTAACTATTTAACTATTTAACTATTTAACTCCTTAACTATTTAACGATTGAACTTCTTAACTATTTAACTATTCAACGATTCAACTATTTAACTATTTAAACATTTAACTATTTAACTATTTAACTATTTAACTAATGATATCGCCTGCGAGAAGCAAGACAATGTTAAAGCATTCTTCTGCATGGGCAGACACAGGAACATTGCTTCTATCTTTGTCAATCGTACGCTCAGATCCCCAAACATCTGGTGCGTGATAACGTTAACCTGCTGGCGATCTTTCGGCAAGACGACATAAACCTCAAACACATCTATGATGATCACGTTAATAAGGATATGACATACTAGCACTTTAAAGATTTATGTTCGACATGTTGGAGTGATGATCAGCATAGATTTCTCATTATTGACAAAGACCGTAGACGTCTCGACTGTGTCCAAAAAGGAGGTTCGATTGCTTTGTTATAAATGTATCTCGTCCTAAGTGAACACGACAGTATACCATGGACGGTCGAGGCAACAATACGATTGCCGAGGTTCGTCGAGAGAAAAACATCACGAATGGCGCCGTAGACCACCCAGGTTCAAGATCGGCGACAAGGTACGAGTCAGCAAGAACAAACACGTTTTTGATAAAGGCTACACACCCAACTGGACAACGGAATTTTTACTGTACCCCGAGTACTCGCCACAACCCCGGTGACGTACCGGATGAAGGACTACGAGGATGAGTCGATTGCCGGCGGATTCTACGAGGAGGAGCTTCAAAGCAAAGTACCTCGACGTCTATCTCGTGGAGAAAGTGATCAAGAGGTGTGGAGATCGGGCTTATGTAAAGTGGTTGGGATTCGACGAGCCACACAATAGTTGGATAAACGAGTCGGATTTGTAAAAAAAAAAATATTTATTGCGAATAATGCTTATTCAACGACTCACATAATAGTTGGATACACGTCTGATTTGTAAAAGTAATTATTACGAATAGGGATTATTCGAATTTCGGCAATTTGTCGCCCCCATGTACATCTCGAACACGTTTGACTGAGAAGACTTATTCGGCAACGAATTCCATTTGGTTATTCACACCGCCGAGATACTTTAGCAGTAATTTCCTCGCTGATGCTGCATGCGCAATCTTATCGAAAAGGACGCCGTCTTTCTCGAAAACGTCCGAGATGCGTTTGGGTAGAAACGCCTGGCAGAGATTATCGAGGCTGACAACAGCCGTCGGCCCATATTTCGTCGTGACTCGTCTCAAGTCCGTGACTCTGTACTCTCTGCCGGAGACATTGCACGAAATCATTGAAGGTGATGGTTGTTTCCACCACTCCCCTCTTCACACCCTTCGCCCTGTTTACATGGTCCTCGCCCTCAACACGCAGACTATACATCTTGCTGCGCAAGCCGACAAACTCAGTCATGATACGGCCATTACACTCATCCTTTATGAGCCCAACGACTTTCTTGTTGACGCGCGGCATTCCAAACTGATTATCGGCTGAATAATCAGAGGTGTCAAATCTCACAATATCTCGCTTCATGATGTCATAAGCGTCGGGACACCGAACTTCGTAGAGCAAGCTGTCGGTGTCGGTATACAGGAGTTTGCAGCAATCTTCCCCAAACTGCGCCTGCATGTAGTTGTAGTGGAAGTCGTAGACGAGAATCTTTGACAAGTCCAGCACACAAAGCCCAACGTAGATCGGTTTGTTAAGGTAAACCTCGGTTTTCGTGAGCTGCACGGCGACGAGATTCTCGTCGAAGATGGTGCAGCTGTGGAAGTTAGGTTTTGCAACGAGTGCCTCAGCGCCATACCGTCCGTCCCAATTGGTCACGACTTTAACTTCAACGTAATTCCAAACATTCTCCATGGTCTTGCCGAACACTGCGTTATTCATCAGTTTGAATAAGTTCTTCTCGGACTCGTTGTTTGCATTCTTCCACATGTGGCTATTCAGATCGATGTAGTCCTTGAGCCACGCTCGCTGCTTGAACTTTAAAACACGATGAATGTGCTTGAGCTCTAATCCAAGCTCGAGAGCCTGCTTCAGACTCCTATAGTGGAGAATGTAGCGACTCTTAGGATCCAGCGTCGTCATTAGCTTAGTTTGCTTTGCGCCGAGCGCACTCTTGTGTTCCGGACACAGAGGTAGATCTTTGTGCAGATCGTGGCGACTCTCGGGGTAGTCTAGATCGACCTTAAGGATATAGCCAATCGGTGAATCATCGGGGACGTTGTGAAAGTCAACATTTTCAATCCACTCGAAGGCTCCGTAAGGGAGCGATTGCTCCATTGCCCAGCCATAGAGATTGTTCACATCGTAGCACACGAGATACTTACTCTCCTCGTGCGGATCGTATTCGCTCATGTACCTGTTGTTAGCGCGAGCGTAACGATTGCAACACTGGCTCACTCCACCACACACTCCTCGTTCAATGAACAAGTGCATGTCCAGTTCCGTGAGGAGTTGTAGCTCAATCTTCGTGTATTTGAGCATTGCGTCCCACGAGTAGCCTGGCGTTGTGTAGTAGTGTGCTGGGTCCAGGCCATAAGCATTGATGCCGTTGTTGCGGAAATTCTCAAAGACGTCGGGCAAGAGAAGCACATCGGTTTTCAGATAGAGATCTGAGTATTCACCCAAGTTACGAATACCAAACGCGTGCCATACCCGTTTGGCGTGCTCATAATCGTCAATCGAGACGTTTTTGTCATTCAGTGAGCTATAGAATGCCGCTCTCGACGGTAGTTCGTCATCGTCGAGTTTGGTGAATGAGTCAACGTACTCGTACGGGAATACTCCTTTCCTCGTAAACAGTTCGAACTTGTCGGCGGGGAGATTGGGGAATTCATGTCTAACAATTTTCAGATCTTTCAAGAATGACGCCAATTTGTCGAGTGACGAAGCCATGAAACGGAGTGAGTCTATGAATCGGAATTTCATGTCACTGTTCGCGACATGCTGCGTGACTGAGATGTATCGTTCTTTCGTCTGAGGTAGTAAGGAAACCGACCGTCGAAGCACGCGAAGATTTCCCGTATGATGAGGTGCGAATCGTATCCGGAAAGATTGTGAAAGACTACGGGTATGGTTCGGGTATCCTGATAATTAAGATAACACTCATTATGTGCTGGACCCCGATACCTTCCCGTCAGATGGCAGTGGTCTCTCACTCTGCCGTTGGTCGGTAGAGGTTTCTTGCAGATGTGACACAGCGTCGATGATGCATGGAAATCCCTCTCCTGTCGCAACGTCAACCTCACCATCGGTTTAACGTCCCCGAGTATTGACTCAACATCTTTAGCAAGCTGTTGCAGTTCACGAACGAAGCATTCTGCCGGTTTTGTTCCTCTGTAGCTGCGGTACTCTGCGGTACTTTGACAGCGAGTCATCATAGCTACACTTTACGTAGTATCCTACGCTAAACGCGATGTTTCTGGTACTCGTTCTCGTCTCCAATAGGCTTCAGCAGGCACTCAAAGTCGCCGTATACAATGAACAGCACTCTCTGCTTGTTGCAATGATTTCTGAAGCGTAGTATCTGATTCACACATTTTGGCATTCTAATCTTACACCTGTTGACCTCTTTGCAATCACTTTCATGTGCAGCGAGCTTGTCTTCACAGTGGAAATAGTGGAGGCAACGATCACAAATATGCTGCTTGTGAGCTCTCTTAGATAGCTGATTCGAGACTAAGCGTGACAGATCTTTGATCCACACATAGTGGAATCTCGGTTTCGTGTAGTGTTCAATGTTTTCACCCTCACCCTCCTCCTCCACCTCAACGATATAGTGATCTTGCACAAGAAGGAGATTCACGTAGCGATTTTTCTTCGAGGATGTTACGTGGAGGGGTGTGGTGTTGAACGAGCGTCGCCATTTTGTTAAGATATATACATTAACCGACACATCATTTTGTTTTTCAAATTTATGAATTTGCCTAGGCATCGCGGGAAATTCTATGTCGACAAAGTTCAATTCAAGCTCATGCTTACTGTACTCGGAGACACGATCTGAGTGGTGTGTTGGATGTAGTGCGGACAGTATGGCCCACATGAAACACATTGCGTCGTTGTTCCTCACGTTGACACACGCCTTCTTGTTGCGTATCATTTCCGGTAGATCCACATATGAACTACCGCGCATCGGATTGAACTTCTTAATGTTCACTGTCAAGCTAATGATGGCGTGCAGCCTCCATCCTGAGCCCTGTTGCTCAAATTCCTCTATTTCCCTCTGAATGGGTTCTTTAACGTTCGCCATGAACCACTCTCTTATGTTAGTCGTGGGAAAAATTGGTACAGCCTTGATGTTGAAATACTTCATCTCCAGTATTTCTGCATTGTTTTTTACGATGCTGAATTTTGCTCTCAGCACTGTGTAAACCTTCACGGAGCTTTTTTCTCTGCTCAGCACATGCTTGATTTTTGAATGGCAGCGTGTCATGCAGTCCTTCATGAATGAGTTCACATCTACGTGCTTCAAATTTGTAATCACACCTACCCTGACGCGGTTTTTGAACGATGATCTCAAATCCGACCATGCTACCTTATGAGAGCGTTCTTCATGATTCAGAATACCCCGTCCGCGTTTCAGTAAACGCTCCAGCTTAATCTTAGTACCCGTCAAAAAGCCGATTGTGGATGAAAACTTTTGGATTTCTGGTGCGGCTCTTGCGGATGACTCTACCTGCTTCAGACCATTCATGACTCTCGGGAGACGTTTGATCCACTCATAGATCTCGGCTGCTTCGCCATTTTGTAGCAACATCAATGCCTCCTCCCAAGTCTTCATGATTTCCTTACACTCCTGTACTGATATCGTGTGTGGCTGGTGTTCGTGAAATTATGCTTGCTCCTCCAGAGCGGGCCGCATTTATACTCACAATTGACGGGTGGGGGTGATTGCGACGTAGCAGCTGATTGGCTGCTGACATTGGTAGCGGGAGGAATCCGGTGGTGGGGAATCAGATATAAAAGGCCTGAGAAAACGATTATACGCACAATTAATGGGGGGGGGGGGGGGGTGATTGCGACGTAGCAGCCGATTGGATGCCAACATTGGTAGCGGGAGGAACCCAGTGGTGGGCAATCAGATATAAAAGACCCGAGAAAGCAACCACGAGCATCAGATTGAAAAAAAATGGAATTCGTTGTGGACTTCCAGGGCTTCAAGAGACCAGTTAATGACTTCGTTTTCAAAGAAGTAGCAGTAGTCGCTCTCGAGGATGACGCCCTACCATCGGTCTACCTATTCGAGCCACCGCACAAATGGGGTGCCCTGCCAGCCAAATATACGAGTGAAAACCGATGGCTGGAACGAAATTATTATGGTATTGCCTGGAATAGCGGAGACATACCCTACGAAGAGGTCCATGACGTTCTATATAGCCACCTACGCAACGCCAGAAGAGTGTATGTGAAGGGTCTCGAGAAGAAGCGGTTGCTGGAGCAAATCTACTAACACGTTGACAGCCTCGATGATCTGGGTTGTCCATCGCTGCGCTTACTGAGTGCCAACTCCGATGTCTCATGCACTAATTATACTCATACATGGGATCCATACTGTGCGGCATACAACGCGCGCGCGATGAAGAAGTGAAAGAACGAAGGAGAGAATGAGATATTCACTTACCGTGCGCTGTTGCTCCATAATTCTTCACCACCGTGACGATTTGAATTAATTAATGATTATTCGCTGCAGCTCACCCGCATTATATAGGGTGATTATGTCAACACATAAGCGGTAGGAGAGTTCTCCTATCCGGTGGTACCCCCCTAGGACTCCCGCCCTTTCAACCCACGGGACTTCCCGCCGTCCTCGGGACATCCGTCCTTTTATCTCCGGGGATATCCGCCCTTTCAGCTTCCGGGACATTCGCCCTTTCAACTCCCGGAACATCCGCCTGCTTCCGGGACATCCGTCCTGGACATTCGCCCTTTCAGGCATACAACAAATGGGCGGGGGGGGGGGGGGATACACACACTCAATGTTAATAATAGTTAAGCGATGTTACAGGTCGGTAAGGTAGATTCCTACCACACAGACTTTGGGCCGAAGATCGGTAAAGTAGATCCCTGCCTTGCCGGCGTCGGCAGGTGAGGATCTACCTTACCGACCGCGGTTCAGGGTAATGGGTGACATGGGGTGAACCGGCTTAGCTTCTCTACGCACTTAGAACCAATATCTGTCATCTCCGCTTATAGAAATGACATAAATGCTATAAGTAAGGTTTAGAAGAATATTCAATCAAATTTAAATGTTATTTTTATTCTATGTCATATTGTTTTTTGATCTTTGTCAGTTTTGCCAGCGGCTCACCTCCAGTCTCCTCTTTTTACACCACATCTTTCCGAGTAAGGAGATAACTTTATACATATTAACGTATCGGCTTATAATAAAAATAAGCATGGATATTATATCATAAATATTATTATTTTAATGTTCATATATTTTTTAATGTTAGAATAACATTTTCTATCTCAGGAATGTCAATTATGGAATGGCTGGGTTTTCCGTAGGTCACGAGATGGGCCACGGCTTTGATGCTCTCCGTGAGTCTTAATTTTCTCGGTTATCAATGCGCACAAAAAAATGCCCTACCAATAATCAATTTTTATCATTTATTCAATACGATCTAAGGTATCTGGTTTAGTAAGTACGGCAATGAAACGGAACTGTCTAAAAGCATGTTGAAGGACTATGGCAAAAAGGCCGAATGTTTTATCAATCAATACAATAAATACTATGGCGAAACAAGAGATTCCGAGACAACCGAAATAATGCCAAACTCCAAGGTTAGTGCGCACTGAGTGACTTGAATACATTGAGATCTCGGTTGATGGCGCCGATGGCTCGCTTTATCATTCTCGCACCCAAAAATAGTATTAAAATTTAGCGAATGAAAAGTTCGAATACCGTGGAACACCGTCAATTCGAGGTGATAGAGTTCCCGGTTATGAAATTATTATCGAACGATTGTAATACTTTAGAAATGTTAACATAGGAAACCATATCGAGCCAGTCGAAATTGACGTGGGAAGAAAATATAGCCGATTCCATTGGTGTGCAGGCAGTGTTTGAAGCCTATCAAAAGCATAGAAAATCCTAAACTAATTGTAAGCTTCCACGACTCGAGGAATTCACAGACGATCAGTTTTTCTTCCTGTCTTACGCTAGTGTGAGTAGACACTGTTCCGTATAATTACTAATAATACTATAACTATAAAATGCGTCATTATCAAATCCTCCGTAATTGTTAGTTCTCGTTTTTCTTCATCCCACAAGAATCTTTAATGGGTTATATTATTAATTCTGATTTTGTTATCATTGAAAAGACATTGTCGTTCGTATTCATGGTACGATATATTTTTATCGAACTATCTCAAAATCTTAAAGCAACTCTTTCAATAATTTCACTTCCACCTTATTATCCCTGCAAAGCACGTATACTCAATACACACTGGCCAGCCGAATGTCTCCTAAACGCTGACGTTCATATAATAGTCGGGTATATTATCATTGAAACTAATTCGGATAAAATTAAATGTCATGTAGTCGAGTTGCGAGATGGAAAGCCAGGAGTACTTGTACAGGAAGAAGTATAAAGGACTGGTGGATAGACACAGCCCGGGGAACCTCAAAGTTATCGGTTCGGTTTCAATTACAAAAGGCTTTGCTGAAGTTTTCAATTACCGATTGGGCAGTCCGATGAATCCTATCAACAAGTGCAGTATTTGGGGAAAATCAGATGTCACGCCGCAAACGGTACTACCAACGATCAAAAGAGGTACAATCGCTGGAAACGCCAGTGGAAAACTTAAGACAACAATGTTGTAACGATACTGCGTATCGATTGGACACCGACCATTCCAGAATTCGAAATAAATGTAGATTCAATATATGTACCAAATATTAGCGATTATCGAACCATGGATGCTATTTTGCTCAATATTCCTATTAAATTCATCGCACTTACGACGCTTATCTTTCATTCGTATTATTCGCTCACACGGAAAGAAAAAAATGGTATCTAGAACAACAATTATATTCGATCCAACTAAAACCGATAGTAAATACATGGACAAGTGCTTCAGTGTAGTTGTGAGATATGCACTTTATTAGAACATAGAAATACGCAAGAATGGGTGAAAACGAAATAATAATTCAGATGATCAAAAACTAGATCTTTAATAATTCAGTCGCATCGATTTTGACGTATTTATCATGCTTAGCAATGTAAGAGATGCATTGAGACTGGTATATATCTATATTTGTAATTTCCCGCGGGAAAGTACGGCGGAGATTGGAGCGTATTCACGCAAAGTGGGGGTTTTATGAAAATTTGGCAATCGCGCATTTTTCAAAAAGCGAGGTGTCGAAGAGACTCCTCGTTTCGCTCTCTTTTGCTCCGGGGACAGAGCCAACGAGGAAGCACTTACTCTGCGAATAAGTTAAGTTTAAACGTAATCCAATACGCATCTCGCGATACAAACAAAAAGAAAAGACGAAGAACGACTTTAGTCCGATCGAACGTGCTTGTATGTGTGTATGGACTACTTTTGAGTTCGTAAATATCTCGAGTAGTCCCGCTGGAGGTCTTGTGAAAAATATTTAACTTATGACGGACGAAAACTACGTCAAAATCGACGTGCGTGAATTATTAAAATTTGGATTCCTCGAGTATCTCAATTATTATTATTTTTAATTAAATCCTTTTTACAGTGTCACAAGCAGGGAGACTCGACATATTTAAAGAACTTAAGAGTAGAATACACACAACAACATTCATTTGGACCAAAGGCTTTCTTCTTATTTTCTCTGGAGATGTCGATTTCATTAAATTAGACTTAACTTATGCGTACAATTATCGCTTCCTCGATGGCTCTTCGTTTTTGCTCTGGGGTGCTGAATTCTCCGATAGTAGAATATTCCTTCGATAATAGAAGAGTCTTCACCGAATGACCAGTTCGAGTGAGAAGATCGGATGAGGATGTCTTCGTCTCTATCTGTATCTCTCTTGTAGATTCGATGCCGTGGACAATCACGCGTGCTCGCAATCCCGATAAGAAAATATTCTTGTTGACGTGTCGGTGTCCCCGGACCGAAAGTGAACGAAGCAAGAAGGGTCTCCACAGCTGACAAGGAAAGTACTCGAGGTGTCCCCCTCCGATTTTGTTGAAACTCAAGTAGGTTATAGAGCATTGAAAACTAAGCGACACGTATTTTTTTTATCGGCGGAAAAACGGTTTCAACGGGTGAAACCACCCCCTAAAGTTACACATGTCAAAGGGGGATTTTGCCGTTTCACATAGAAGCAGTGCATCGATTTTGATGGAACAAAGATTAAAATGTTTCTTGTACGAAGAAATGAAGAACCCACCAGATAATGAAAAAATATATATATTTTAAGGGGTTGAAACACCCTCGATCATCCACTTTTTGCCCCCTACGTTGAAAACTTGCGAATCGATTGGAATGAAAATTATGCTATTGTGTAGCGGAAATAAAATTAAAGTTGACGTGTTTTTGTATTTGTGCGAGAAATTTTTTTTAAGGGGCAAACTACCCCCATTTGAGTTTTTCCATTCCAGGTGTCTCCTCGTCATCCAAATGTGCTTGCCGATACGAACTGTTTTCATTGAACTAAAATTAATGTTTCACCATTTTTCTGTTATTTTAAGGGGTAGAAACACCCTGGAACACCTACGTCTTGCACCCTGCATTGAAAACTTGCTAATCGATTGTAATGAAAATTATACTGTTTTATAGCGGAAATGAAATTGAAGTTGACGTGTTTTTGTATTTGTGCGAGAAAAATTCGTTAAGGGGGTAAACTACCCCTATTTGAGTTTTTACATTCCAGTTGTCTCATTGTCATTGAAAATGTGTTTGTCGATAAGAACTCTCCTCATCAAGCTAAAATTAATGTTTCACCGTTTTTTTTTAATGGTACGTATACATAAGGGGGCATGCCCCCTTATGTATACTGCAGACCACCCTTTGTAACCCTTTTTTTTAATAGTTATTCAAAAGTTTCCGAACCACGGCCAAGAAATTTTATGATGGTATGATTTTCGTATTCAGATAAACTTACGCATTTACGAGAAGCATAATTAAGAGGGATTATAGTATACTTCATTCGCTAACGCATCCGTTTTTCTTGCCTTTTCACACGTTGCTGCAAGAGCATATTTTCAATATTCGTAGTATAGCTATATGCCTGACCGTCAAAATACACTTTTGATTGTGCCTTCGTATCATTATCCGTAATTGAGGAATTTACAACTTCAATACTATTTCGTTTTACCACCTAAATTTGTTACTCATACTTTGCTGTTCGGTGACACCACGTGAATGTCACGGGCAATGCTCATCAGTAAATCCCGTGAGAGGCGAGCCAGAGCGTAGGCGTGGGCGTATCCGTGAAAAACAAAGTCATTAACATACCATGAAGTGTTTTTAGCACTGATGAAATCATCATCTTCTTCTGTTAGAACAGAAGACTTCCCCATGAACCCCTTTCCGCTCTCGACTACTTTATAGTTGGCTCTTTCTTTTTCGTTCCCTCCTTCGGTTCTTCTTGTTTTCTACGCACGTTCACAAATACTAATACAAATTTATATGGGAAATTATATGCTTGGTTCCATTAATTGATATTACTGACATCATTTTCAAAAATTGGGTAGAAATGGCACGACGTAACGATACCTTTGCTGTGAGGGTAGTTTTACCCCTACTTTTTCAGTGTTCGATTTAAAAAAACAGTTCTATTTAAAATAGCCCATAACTGAAAATCGACGGTCCCCTTTTTTGGTTGATACTCATATATTTTTGTGTAAACGCTGATTTTCATAGAGCGGGATGTCCAGAGGTCGTGGGAACGTGAAACGATGATTTTCTCGGGTGATTTATTGAGGGATGAATGGTCCCCGGAATTTCTTGTGTACAACGGCGGTTGAAATGTGGAACCCCGTGTGTTACCGAATTCGAACTTTCCTTTTACCCCCTTGCCATTGGAACAGGGATATTGATGCATAAACTCATGTCATCGTTTCGTGTGTACGGCGGCGATTGTAATTAAACACCCGGTATATTAACTAATAAAGAGACATTAAATTCTGGAATGACATCGTATGATAAGTCGAGAATTTATCTTGGCCTTTTCGGATTCGAAATATCCAGAGAAGAATTGTTCTCAGATATACTGAAACGTTTCACTTTATCTAGACGGTCAGAAGGACCGCTCAGGTGTTTTTATTTTATTTGAAATAAATGGTGAAACTTGATCAATTACGAAGTCTTTGTCGTGTGATTTATTCTGAGGATAAAGTTCGGTCGTAGGATCGAAGGAAAGCCGAAGGTATGAGGAGGCGACGTGATGAGGATTCTTTTGACAATAATAATTTTATTGAATTAAAAAGATGCCTCAGATTCGGAAGAATCCCTCATCACATATTTTAATGCGTGTCACGAGTCAACCTTTCATTATCGGCACTCGAAAAGAGCGATGTTATGGGTTGATTAAAAACTACTGTGTCTCGTGAAGCGATGACCAGTAGGCACAAAATATCTCGCAATGCTATTTTCAAATTATAGCTTTTACTAAAAGGAATTGAATTTACGTTTGGAAAGGTTCAATTAATAGGTTTGATTTATTTGATTAAATTGCTGGAAGAGCTTTATTAGTCAGATTAGATGATGGAATGAGTAAATTTCGTAAGGAAAACGTCAGTTGAGTGGATAACGCTCGCGTTTCCCGAATTCTGATTGTTTTTGGGGTGTTAAGTGGAGTTGAACGCCAGATTCCCTACTCGTTATTGAGTAGTAAATTCCTGGTATCGAAAATTATTACTTTATTGAGATTATTTATTTGTCGCGTATCGTCGTCGTAGATTTTATATTGTCCATTGCCTCACGGGGCAAAATGGACTACAAGTGTGTCTGTGGTAATAGGAGCGCAGAATCGTCGAGTAGGTGTCTGACAACTCACCGTGTCGCAGCAGACGACGTGTGGTGCGATGCCAACATCGCCGGCCGTGCGACTCTCGGTCAAATCACCTCCTCGGCGGATTTTTTGCGGCGCCGGGGGGATCGCGGGTCCGTCCCATCACAATACATACTAATGTATCTTCACGGCCAACAGAAATTGCTCAAGGACTTTCGCGACGTATCATTTAGTATATGGACTGTCATAGGCAAAGCATCGAGACGACGATCGAGTGGTCAGTCTGCAAGTTGAAGTTGTAAACTTTTATCTGTGGCACCGAACAAGCGTCAAACGATTTTACAAAACTGATCGACATGCTACCCCGCAAAACATTGTAAGTTCCATTATTTTGCCAAAATGCGTTATTTTTTGTTTTCGCTTGATACATTTTTTTTTTTTCATTATTTCAAACCACTGTGTGCGATTTTTGACGTGCAAAGAGTTTCATTACACGCTTTGAGTATATTGTTTACCATTGTCTCGTTATTGGCTTTGCAATACACAAATTTATTTTCCTCGCGTTATTTGTAATCCTTCCTCTTGCCGATTAGTATAATTTTTTAAATATTATGTTGCTTACAAATTGAGTAAACCAAACGGAGTGAAAAAAAATATTTAAACGAAGTTATAGTACTTTTCTTTCGGTATATTATTACTATTATCTCTCGAAGAAATAACGATAATATATGTTTCTTGTTACAACTAGTAAAATTGGATTATAAATTTTTTTTTTTTTTTTATTGACTCGATATCGTTTAATATTCTTTATAATTCAAAGATGCCGTGTTATAGATTAAAAAATTGACTCACACACATATAGACATAGAAAGTTCTTGGACTTATCTTACATTTGGCTCCTCTTGGAAGGCGTTGCGTCAATTGACAATGAGCCGTCCAAACGATTCCTCTTAGTCATAGATATCCACGTCAGAACTCCAAGTTTTTAATTCACTTAATTCTCTTAATCGGACTTTTTGCTCTTCAATTTATGTTCTGTCTAAAACACTCATTATCGGGAATACTGGTGACTCGTCTCCCATTATTCTTTATATAATTATAAATTTGCCGGCATTCCCTCTTCTAGCCCATAATTCTCTCGTTGTGCAGTCGACAATTCTAACGACGCTTCTTTACGCGCCCTATTTCCGACACGTATACAATACGTTAAAATAGCGGTACATATAGAGATATGGCCACTTGTGTCTTACAATACAATCGACTCACAACAAATATAACACCGCCTCACTTCTTGGTCGCTGGAAGAGTCATAGACGCAATCCGTGAATCTAATAGCCAGTATCTGATAATAACGAGTATACATTATATTCGATCTTATAACCGAACGGCCCTTAGTCTGGGTAACGTGCCTACAGAGGCCTATCTGACTATATAGCTCATTCGCCTGGATCGCTGTGGTGCTATTACAAGAAGATGTTATCATTAAACAACGAATGTGTAAATTATCGTATAATGTAAATTGAAAATCTTCAGAATTATTTTTTCTCTCGTTGCGGCAACATCTTTCGCACACCACGGTCATGCATCGCTCTGGGGCCAACGTGTCTTTCCTGACGACGAAAGTAGATTTTCATCCCATGCAAAATGTAAAGTCGACGATTCGGGAGCGAAAAGAGACGATATAAACCACGATACGGTCTGCCGTACAGAAGAATGCAAACAAATTGGCAAGTCATTACGATCACAACTGTCTATAAAAAACAAAACAATTCCGAATCATCTTCGTCATGAAACGAAAAATGAAAACATAGAAAAATAACAAAACAAAAATAACTTTTTAGCCGACATATTTCTCAGCGTGATGAACAAGTCAACAGATCCGTGCCATGACTTTTACGATTTTGCTTGCGGTAGGTGGACTACTAACAATTCAATTCCCCCGCACCGGACATTTTGGAGTACGCTTGAAATTTTCCAAAACACGGTTAATCTACGTATCAAAGGCGAGTGGAGCAAGAATTTGCTTGTCGTTCTCGTTATATTCTGCAAAAAGTATAATTATAGTATTGTGAATATACGCAGACGGTAAAGACACAACTGTATCGCTGAATTTTTAAAATCTCGTATTAATACACATTATAGGGATTTTTGAAACCGAAGTGGAACCCAGTGATATTCTGCCAGTGAGAAAAGCGAAAAAATGGTTCCGTTCTTGCATGGACACAGGTAATGACGAAAATATCAGATACAATATTAGTGTTATTCCCATGTAATGGATACGCGAATCAATTCCACTTAGAATCCCGCAATTTATTCAAATAAACTTGTGTTTGAATAAAATCCTATTTCTTCGTCATAGAGAACGTTTTGTTAACGTGAATTCATTCTCAGTTTTCAAATGGTCGTTGTTCAATATAATTACCGTGACGATTGAACAACTCGTTCAAACTTTACACGATTTTTACTGTTTTTTTCAAAAATCCCTGCTGAAAGCATAATTCGAGCGATAGTTCAAGCTATCCAGCTGGAAATTCTTTATGCAACTAGACCGTCATCGAGTAATGTTTGCTATTGAATTTGTAGAAAATTGATCGAGGCATTCAAAATTGATAAATTTTTGAATTTTTCGAAAAATCAATACAAGTGTCTTTTACATCTTTATTTTGAAGTCAATTTTTGAGTAAAAACTTGCTACGCGAATTGGCTACAGTCAAATGATATTTGACACTGAACTTGTAGAAAATTAATATACGCCTTCGAGATTTATGTTAGTTTCAATTTTTCCAAAAATACAGTCATAATCAAGCAAATCTCACACTGTCCAGTTAAAGGACGGACAAATCGCGTTAATCGAAATGTCCATACTGCTTTCCTAGAATGTTTGCTCGTACGTAAAGCTCCCTCTATGCGAAAGTCGAAATTGGAAAAGCACCACGCTCATAAAGGAAAATTGGTGCAAGCGCAAAAATAATGAGAAAGCACTATGTAAGTTTTAATTTACACGATTATTTGTGTTCAATGACTCTACCATGTTAAAATTCAAGTTATTTTCTTATTAAATTTAAACTCGAATCAGTGATCCAATTGAACAAGTGATGAGGTATCAATTTTTTTCGAAATCGTCTAATGTTTCATTTTTTTTTGGTCATATTAAAGTCCACATTTTTAATTGTCATCCAATTTGATGTTCATCCTGCTTTCCGATTTATGACATTTTTTTCACATAATTTAGAGGCTCTCGAGAAAACGGGTCTAACGCGGATAGAATCGATTTTGATTCGCGCCGGTGGTTGGCCCATATCCATGGAGGAAGAGGAATGGGATTCCATGGAATATACTTGGCAGAAAATCGAGCGTAATTATGCCCTTTTGACCGGTTCTTACACTTTTTATGAGCTACAAGAGATTTCTTGGCATGGCGAGAACCAAAACATTAGTCGTTTCACGGTATGTATTTTTAATATTCCATTTACGCGACATTAAAATTTTTCCAATTTCCAATTATGAGAGAACATTATTGCGGTTGCAAAATAATTGCCTTAAATCAATTATTCTTACATGTATTGTAATAAAGCAACTTATCCCCGACAATTTTTCGTAAGGAGTTAGAGTGTCGCCCTCCCGATTATATCCGAATATTCGGGCTCCACACTGTCTAACAAATATTCTCGCTTAAGGGGTGTAGGAAGGCTTTGACCACTTTTATGAACAATTGAAACAACATACGCAAATTCTGTTATTTTTAAGTTACTTAGCACATTTTTGTCGGTGAAAATCATTGTTATTCGTATAAAAAGATTAATAGTTAAGGAATACCAGGGGTGTTAGTTGAAATTTGCCGGTTTTTTCGATAAAGAAAACACTTAATTTTCAGAGGAATCTCAAAAATTTTTTATTCAAAGTATTGACCATTGGTTTCTACACATTTCGCCCATATCTCAGGCAAATTATGGATACCATCCCAAAAAAACTTTTTCTGATTCGAGGTAAACCATTCGACGAGCCATTTTTCGACTTCTTCAAAATTAGCGAAGCACTGCTCTGCAAGGGAGTGTCCCATCGATGCGAAAAGGTGATGGTCGGACGGGGCGAGGTCTGGAGAGTACGACGGGTGTGATAATATTTCCCGATTAAGTGTTTTTAATGTGTCTTTCACCAGTTTAGCGGTATGAGACGGCGCGTTGTCATGTTGCAAGATAACTTTGCCATGTCTTCGGGCCCATTCCGGCCGTTTTTCGATCAACGCATAATTCAAATTGATCATTTGTTGTCGGTAGCGATCCTTGTTCACCGTTTCACCAGGTTTTAACAACTCGTAGTACACCACACCACACTGGTCCCACCAAACACAGAGCATTATCATACGGCCAAAGCGATTTGGCCTTGCCGTCGATGGGCCGGCTTCACCAGGTGAAAGCCATGATTTTTTTCGCTTCGGGTTCTCAAAATAAATCCACTTTTCGTCCCCCGTGACAATTCGATGCAGAAAAGATTTCCTTTCGAATCGTTGAAGCAGCATTTCACAAACGGTTTTTCGATTTTCCATTTGTCTATCGTTCAGCTGGTGTGGCACCCATTTTCCATACTTTTGGATCTTTCCCATGGCTTTTGAACGTTGGCAAATTGCTCCTCGAGTCACATTTAGTGTTTCTGCCAATTTTTGTTGCGATTGGGATGGATCAACATCCAATAACATCCACCAGGATGTTCGTTGTCTGTCAAATCGAAATCCCCACTTTTAAATTGACGAAACCATGTCTCACATGTTCTAATCACTGGAGCATGTTCACCATAAGTTTCTACCAGCAACCGGTGAGCTTCAGCTGCTTTTTTCTTTTGATGAAATTAGAAAAGCAACGAATGCCGCAAATGCGATTTACTTGGAACGAAACTCGACATATTCGAGTTGTACAGTTGTACATATTGTTGTACATATTGTACAGTTTGGGCCAAGTGCCCTTGGATTCGGGACCAAATTTAAATTTTGATACGCCATTCAGCCAAAAATTTTGAATTGTTCCAAGCTCAAACTTCAAACCTCCGTTGAGTTTTGGTTTGACCGGAATAATTCATGTGTACAGCGACAGAGGCGGCATCGAGATACTTAAATAATTTTTTCCGATTATCAGATTATCCCGCAGTATTTTCCTCTCAGTAACAAACTACCCCTGATGTACAGTAACTATACTCGCAATGATTACGACGCATATGTTGATTTGATCTCCGGAATTGCCGATTTGTTCGTCAACCGTAATCAAGCTGACGTATCGAAAGAAAAAGTAATTAAAGAAGCTAAAGATATCGTCGAATTTGAGAAGAAAATTTACGAGGTATTTTTATGATAATTCCTAGCGATCGTACGTAAGATTTTTCAATCACATAAAATGTGATTGTTTTAACATCACCATTCTTTTCATAATTCTCCTCGGTACAGCTACAGAATGTTTCCAAAGATACTGATAGAATGACATTCGAGGAATTCATCGACTGGTACGATACCAATGTGACAGAAGCAAATGAACATCCTGAATCGAAAGTGAGTAAATCAATTTATCTCAGCGACATATTCCGAACACTCACAATTTAATTAACTCCTCATTTCCCTACTGTTCCTAACCATTTCCATGGTTACCTATTCCCGCATTTCAATTCCTCAATGATTTTATTACTTCTCAACTAATCAAACGGGGCCAAACGAGGGACATGTTTGAACTCAATTCTCAGGATATGTTAGTAACGAAGTGATTAAATCATTTTTTTACGGTAAATGAGCACGAAAAAGGTAAACAACCGAACTGCGTAAAGTAGTCCTTTCATGAACTGATAGTCCCCCTATAAAAAAGACATGCCACGATATATCTCGAAATGTGATTTACTTCTGAAGCCGATGAACTCGTCATTAAGATTAGCTGTCAATGTCGTGCACGATTAATCTAATGTACAAAAGCAGCGCGCGAAACGCGTACACCGATTCTAGTCCTCACATATAATCCCACTAACGATATAATTTCACATTGAATATTTTCTCTCCTGTTGCCGAAATTACAAAGGCGGCTATGAATTATCAGAAAAATCAATAAAATAATGAAAATGGTGAAAGTCTTCCATCTTTAACTCAACAATTTGTGCACTCGTAATGTGACGAACTAAAATATTAAGGGTTGTATATATTCTTACGTGATGTACCACCCAGTGCCCTATTATGCACTGAAAAAGTTGGCTCACCTAATGTTTGGTCGAGTTATCACTAATAAAAGTGATGGTGTCGCATTTCGCAAAGCCCTTGCGAAATGCGACAGCCCACAAAATACGTCAGTTCACGAAACGAATATATTTCACCTTTTAACTTAGTGATGGATCGTACTTTGGATCGAAGCAAAATAATAACTCCCGCGAAATTAAATGAGATCCGCTTACCAATTTACCTTCGTTCGAAATGTCAGCTCACGAGAAAAGTGCATGTCGATTTCCTTTTACCGAGCCACGCCCGGAAATGGACGTAAACTCAATTTTGCAAAGATCTCTGGATGCCGATTCCGAACACTTATCGTATTTTGACAGCTTCAGAATGGCAATCTGTCATTTCGTTGGTTCTCTGAATCGATTCTTCCATCTCTACTACCGAGCCGTTTTTTACCCGATAGACAATATATTGGTGACCAGTAATCGTGCAATTGAGAAGAATTTATTTATACTTTTCACTGTACTGTCAATAGATCGATTGGCGGTCATTCCTCCAAAGTTTATTCGACTTGGTGAACATCGAGGTTGATCTTCAGAATCAGACAACCGTTTTTCTGAGGGACCTTCATTATATCAAAGGAATTGGCGAACTTTTGAGAGAAACACCTCCGAGAACAATCGGTATGTCTAAATAAGCGCAGGCAAAGTTATTGACTAATTTTAAAACGTTTTATTCTTTGTTGAGTCTACACTATTCGATGGGTCGGAATTTTATCTCCGGAAAGTAGGGTTCCATACATGTGCACTCCATTGGTCATTTTGCAATCGGTCCATTTTATATACTGCCACTAGGGTTTCGACATTAAACTTTTACCTTACAGTGAACTACATACATTGGAACTTCATCGGAAAGATGCTGCCCTACACGAACGAAGATCTGAGGAACCGCTTGTTAAAACTTGTTAGCGAAGTATATGGTATAAAAAAAAGACCTGAACGGTATGTCCTTCGTATTTTTTTCATTATTTTTCGGGCGATATGATTTTTTTTACTTGCATTTCGCCGATATACTTTCACGAATAACAGGGGACGGCCCCGGACAGTAGCCATCGAGTCAAATTAATATCAAGACCTTGTGCCGCGGCGAACAAATTGGTCCGCGATGATTTTATCTCACTTCCGAAAAACTTCAAATAACATTTCTCTGAAGTTTGCCCGACTTCAGCCTGGATGAAAAATAGTGCCATTCACAAATCCGTCCTTTCCACGCTGGAAATTTTCTTATTGACCGAAATTCCACCCCGCTGAGGCAAGAAAATAGTCTTCTCTTCCTTATTGCCTTTCTGATATAACCCATTGTTCCATATTTCCGATAACATTTACACCTACCACTCCCCGTAATTATTCCATTCACAATTTCGTCTTTCCCACTTCCCCAAATCCCGCTGATAGAAAGTCACTTTCCCCGCTTCCCAGTTGTAATTCGTGCCGATTATCGTCAGCGCACATTCGTATCGGAAGTTTTATCCGTATATCGTGTCAGGTGTTCGTACTGTTCTCGCGTTTAATTCGGTTTATGGTACTCCCGGTGACTACCCCAAAGCGCTCCGTTTCTTTCCTCGCGATATTGAACGAATACCGGTAAAACGAAAAAGAGCGACAAGGCAAATTGTTAAAAGTTCAATAAAATGTAATCAGAATGTAATACCATTCGATTGATCAGTTTAATAATTAATTCGGTAATTTTTACTTCTATCTTAATAGTTGGTTCGAATGCGTCGCAGAGATGAAAATGAAACATGCTGCCGGATACGCGTTTGTGAAGAAATATTTCTCGAAACAGACGGAAACTGCGGTATGTGTGTGATAAAACCTCTTTACCCGTAAAACTTGTATACCTGAACAATATACCCATTGCAGGTTCTCAAGATGATCGAGAACATACAAATTGAAATGAACGCGCAAATCGAAAAGTCAAATTGGCTCGATGAAGAATCGAAAATATTGGCCAAAGATAGACTCAATAGTATGAAAATCTTCGTAGGTCTTCCCGACTGGTATAAAAAGAAGAAAGCTGTTAATAATTTTTATAAAGGGGTACGAATGCGACTACACATATACACTGTACTAGATCATAAGAATGAAACTGCTCTCGTTATAATGGTGATTTTAACGAGTTATTTTTGTTTCGTTCTTTTAAATAGTTGAATGTTGGCACTGACTACTTTGATAACGCTTTGAACTACATGAGATACGCGAAGAAAGTAAATTTGAAGAGCTACACACGGCACGCAGAAGTCCATCCGTAATTATAATATTTTATTGAATATTAGTATAACTGAATAACTTATAAAATACATTGAGGTACGGTGAGGTGTCTTCCATCTAATTGATAGTCATAATGCACATTTATGGAAATTTATGATTTTTTAGATGGGACGTGGATCCAATAACCGTCAACTCCTTTTATAGATACGACATAAACGCTATAAGTAATGTTTAGAAGAATATTCAATGAAGTATAAATGTTTTTTTATTTTATGGCATATTGTTTATTGATCTTTGTCAGATTTGCCAGCGGCTGTCCTCCAGTCTCCTCTTTTCACACCACATCTTCCCGAGTAAGGAGATACCTTTATTCATATTCACGTATCGGCTAATAATAAAAATAAGCATCGATATTATATCATATATATTATTATCTTAATGTTCATATATATTTTAATGTTAGAATAACATTTTCTATCTCAGCAATGTCAATTATGGAATAACTGGATCTTTCGTGAGTCACGAAATGGGCCACGGCTTTGGTACTTACAGTGAGTCTTAAATTTTCTCGGCTATTAATGCGCACAAAGAATGGTCTACCAATAATCAATTTTTATCATTTATTCAACACGATATAAGGTATCCGGTATGGTAAGGACGGCAATGGGACGCAATTTTCTGAAAGCATGTTGAAGAACTATTACAAAAGGGCCGACTGTTTTATCGACCAGTTCAATAAATACTATGGCGAAACAAGAGGTCTTGAGAAAACAGAATTAACGCCAAACTCCAAGGTTAGAGCGCACATAACTTGAATACATTGGGAACTCGGTTGATGGCGCCGATGGCTCGCTTTATTATTGAATGAAAAATTCGAACACCGTGAAACACGGTCATATCGGGGTGATAGAGTTCCCGGTTATGGAATTATTATCGAACGATTGTAATACTTTGGAAATGTTAACATAGGAAACCGTACTCAGCAAGTCTCGTTTTACGTGGGACGAAAATATAGCCGATTCCATTGGTGTGCAGACAGTGTTTGAAGCGTACCAAAAACATAGAAAATCCGAAACTAGTTTGAAGCTTCCAGGACTCGAGGAATTCACAGACGATCAGCTTTTCTTCCTATCTCTCGCTGATGTGAGTAGACACTGTTCTGTATAATTACTAATAATACTATAAGTATAAGATGCGTCATTATCAAATCCTCCGTAATGGTTAGTTCTCGTTTTTTTTTCATCCAACAAGAATCTTTAATGTGTTATATTATTAATTCTGATTTTGTTATCATTGAAAAAACATTACCGTTCGTATTCATGATACGATATATTTTTATCGAACTATCTGAAAATCTTGGGGCAACTCTTCCAATCGTTTCACTTCCACCTTATCCCTGCAAAGCGCATATATTCTAAACGCTGGTGTTCATATAATAGTCGTGTAAATTATCATTGAAACTAATTCGGATAAAATTAAATTGTAGACGTGGTGCGAGATAGAAAGCCCGGAGTACGTGAAGAAGTATAAAGGAATAATGGATACACACAGCCCGGGGAAACTCAGACTTATCGGTTCTGTTTCAAATACAAAAGGCTTTGCTGAAGTTTTCAATTGCCCATTGGGCAGTCCGATGAATCCTATCAACAAGTGCAGCATTTGGGGAAGATCAAGTGTCAACCCGTAAACGGTACTACCAAAGATCAAAAGGATGCACAATCGCTGGCAAGGCCAGTGGAAAAGTTGAGACAATAATGTTGTAACGATACTGCGTATCGATTGCTCACCGAATATTGCACAATTGCAAATAAATGTAGATTCAATATATTCACCACATGTGAGCGATTATCGAAACATCGACCGATCCTATTTTACTAAAAGTTCCTATCAAATTCCCCGCACTGGCCTCGCCTCACGTTCATTAGTATTATTCGCTCACACGGAAAGAAAAGAATGGTATCTAGAACAAATATTCGATTCAACTAAACCGATAGTGAATATATGGACAAATGATTCAGAGTGATGAAGAGTACGGTAAAATTAATCGCTATCGGAGCTAGATCATGTGTTCCCTCTATAAAAAAGACACATCATGAAATTTGTCACGACAGATTTGTCATTATGATTGGCTGTCGATGTCGTGCTCGGAGCTTATCCATGTGCATACTTCAGATCGCACGATGAACCTAACCTACAAAAACAGCGCGCGAAGCTCGTACACCGAATCTAGCATGGAGACCATAGTAAAGGAATCCGACCTCTCAAGTATAGTCATGTAAGATTCCACATATCGACATATTTCACGTATCTGAGAGCTGTCACATCCCTTCGACTCCTTCACATCCCCTTCGATGGCAACAGCCACCGACGATGCTCACCTGCCTTCGTTTCTTCTTTTCTTGTATCCACGTTCACAAATACTAATGTGGGATCAGTGAGTTTGTGTAAATGTGTTGTGCGTGAAAGAATCTATTGAAAATAGAAGTGTTGTGAAAGAGTGAGACGGCGCTGTGTCGCCAACGCTTTAAAATAAGAGTTAGCTGCAGACTAAACATTAGAGACGATAACTTTACGCAGAATGCCGAATGACAGAGAGTGTTGTTTAGGAGCAGAGTCGATAGCGATGTGAGACAAAGAATATGTGCGTTGTGCGATAAATGCTCTCCGGGTTTGATTGCGATTGTGTTTCAGTTTTGGTTTTCGGAGAAGTCATTGGAAGAGTGCGTGAGACCCGTGTGACGAATTGTAAGGTCTCAGTGGAGAATAAAGAGAGTATTGAGAGAATGAGAGTATGCCTGAGTGGCGAACGCAGTTTTGGGCAGTCCTAATCCGACGGTCGTGAAGTAAAGACGTACAGAGCAAGTTAGCTCTTTTTACTATGTACTAATTTGATTTTATTTTTAAATATATTAACTTTTATCCCGGTAAATAAATATCTCTGTCCACATGATTATGATCCTTATACTAATGTAAATTTGTATAAGAACTTATATGCTTGCGTGAAGTAACTTCTTGATTTTATTCACTATATTTTTTAAAAATTGGGTAAAAATGGCATGACTTGACAGTATCTTTGCTGTGAGGGCAGTCTCAGCCCTAGACCTTCGCTATTCGATTTATAAAAACAGTGCAATTGAAAGTAGCTCATAACTGAAAATCAACCGTTCCTTTTTCTCGATGCCTCGCTTTTTTTTTACCGAATGAAAAATTTGAACATCGTGAAACACCGTCATATTGTGGTGACAGAGTTCCCCGTTATTAAATTATTATCGAACGATTGTAATACTTTATAAATGTTAACATAGGAAACCGTATTCAGCAAGTCTCGATTTACGTGGGAAGAAAATATAGCCGATTCCACTGGTATCCAGGCGGTCTTTGAAGCATACCGAAAACATAAAAAAACGGAAACTAGTTTCAAGCTTCCAGGACTCGAGGAATTCACAGACGATCAGCTTTTCTTCGTGTCTTTCGCTGGTGTGAGTAGACACTATTTTGTATAATATCTATTAATACTATAAATATAAGTTGCGTCATTATCAAATCCTGCGTAATTGTTGGTTCTCGTTTTTCTTCATCCAACAAAAATCGTTAATGGGTTACATTATTAATTCTGATTTATTTGTCATTGAAAAGACATTGCACTTCGAATTCATGGTACGATATATTTTTATCGAACAAACTCAAAATCTTGGAGCAACCCTTTCATCATTTTCATGCCCATCTTATCCCTGCAAGGCACATTCAATACATACTGACGCGCCGAAAGTATTCTAAACGCTGACGTTCATATAATAGTCGTGTAAATTATCATTGAAACTAATTCGGATAAAATTAAATGTCATGTAGATGTGGTGCGAGATAAAAACCCCGGAGTACGAGCAGAAGAAGAACAAAATGAAGGATCAACACAGCCCGGCGAAACTCAGAGTTGTCGGTTCGGTTTCAAATACAAAAGGCTTTGCTGAAGTTTTCAATTGTCCATTGGGTAGCCCGATGAATCCCATCGATAAGTGCAGTATTTGGGGAAAATCAGATGTCACGCCGCAAACGGTACTACCAAAGATGAAAAGGAAGCACAATCGCTGGGAAGGCCAGTGGAAAAGTTAGGACAATAATGTTATAACGATACTGCGCATCGATTGAATACCATTGAATACCATTGCATAATTGTAAATAAATGCTGATTCCTGCAAAATGTAATTCCAATCAAATTCATCGCACTGACTTCGCTTCACTTTCATTCGTATTATTCGCTCACACGGAAAGAAAAGGATAGTATTTGGAACAACAATTGTCTTCGATTCAACTAAAACCGGTAGTGAATATATGGACCAGTGATTAAGAGTACTGTAAAGTCAATCGCTATCGTAGATAAATCATGCGTTTTCTCCTATAAAAAAGACATGTCACGAAATATCTCGAAATGCGATGTATTTCTGAAGCCGACTAATTCGTCGTTATGATTCGCTGTCGATGTCGCTTGTCATGTACGATCCTACATATTGACAGATTTCAATGTACGAGGTGTGTAAATTAAGTAATGAGACTGATTTTTTTCATTTTTTTTATTCAAATAGAATTACAATTTTATATTGTCACCCTCAAAATAAGTTCCTTCTGAAGCCACACTGCGCTGGAGACGGTTCTTCCAATCCTCATAGCAGTGCTGGAACTCCGATACTGGAATAGCCTTCAGCTGGTCGGTTACAGCCGTTTGAATGTTTTCGAGTGTCCGAAAATAAATTCCCTTGATGTGATTCTTCAATCTCGGGAAGAGAAAAAAGTCACAAGGACTCGAGTCAGGCGAATAAGGAGGCTGAGGTGCCACAGGAATGTTTGTACTCACCAAAAACTCGTTTATTGAAATTGCTGTGTGACAAGGAACATTATCGTGATGCAACACCCAGTTGTTCTTGATGTTTGGTCTCACACGAGTGACCCTTTTTCGAAGTTTTTCAAGAACCTCCCGGTAAAAGTGTTGAATGACCGTTTGGCCTTGAGGTACAAACTCTTTGTGGACGATTCCGTGTGTATCGAAAAAACAAATCGGCATGCATTTGATCTTCGTCTTGCTCATTCTTGCTTTTTTGCCTTCCGCTTCGTGGTTCATCTTCAATCGACTCTCTTCCTTCTGAAAATGCCTTAAACCACCGAAAAACCTGGGCTCTTGAAAAAACACTGTCTCCGTAGGCCTGCTGAAGTTTAACGAGAGTTTCCGTTGCACTGTGCCCAAGTCTGAAGCAAAACCTAATAGCACACCGTGTTGCTCGAAACTGATGTCACTCATTGTTAGAACACAATGGAAAAAACTGTTTGATAAAAAAAATCGCTACAGACAACCGAATGACTCTAGCAAGTTCAAACTCGTACCGAAGGCGTATCACATGTTCCCCTGCCGCCCCTCCAAGCCGAGCGGCCCAAGTGTTGACAGATCGAACGCTACGTTGCCAGTCTCATTACTTAATTTACACACCTCGTATATGAGGGGTGTCACCTCAGCCCTTCGATGGCAACAGCCACTGACGATCTGTGATACAGACGAGCATCGTTAGTGGCTCGTTTCTTCTTTTCTTGTATGCACGTTCACAAATACTAATAGAAATTTAATTGGGAACTTAAATGCTTGCTTACGTTAACTTCTTCATATTATTGATTATAATTTTCAAAACTTTGATAAAAATGGCATGACGTAACAGTATCTTTGCTGTGAGGGAAGTTTTACCTCTAGACCTTCACTATTCGATTTATAAAAACAGTTCTATTTAAAGTAGTCCAAAAATGAAAATCGACGTTCTCTTTTTCTGATTCATAATCATATAATTTTATATAAAGGCTGATTTTCATAGGATATAGGATTTTCATGGGAACCTTGAACAGTGATTTTTCAGTCGATTTATGATTTGGTCAGTCAATTATTTCGCGGATGATTTATTGAGGGATGATTGCTCCCCGGAATTTCTTGTGCACAACGGTGGTTGAAATGTGGAACCCCGTGTATCACCGAATTCGATCTTTTCTTTTACACCCCTGCGATTGAAACAGGGATATCGATGCATAAACTTATGTCATCGTTTCGTGTGAACGGCGATCATTGAAATTAAACACCCGGTATATTCACGAATAAAGCGACATTAAATTCTCAAATTACATCGTGTGATAAGTCGAGAATTTATCTTGGCCTTGCCGGCAACGAAATATCCGAAGAAGAATTGTTTTAAGGTATACATACTGATGTATCTTTATGGCCAACGGAAATTGGTGAAGGACTTTGGCGACCTACCGTTTAGTACATATACTGGACTGTCGTGGGAAAAGCATCCAGACGACGATCGAGTTGCCCACCTGCAAGTTGCGGTTGTAAACTCGCATCTGTGGTACCGAACAAGTGTCAAACGGATTTACGAAACTGATCGACATGCTACCCCGCGAAACATTGTAAGTTCCAATATTTTGCCAAAATGCGTTATTTTTTGTTCTCGTTTGATACATTTTTTTTCATTATTTCAAACCAGTGTGCGATTTTTGACGTCCAAAGAGTTTCGTTACACGCTTTGAACATATTGTTTACCATCGGCTCGTTATTGACTTGGGAATATACAAATTTATTTTCCTCGCATTATTTATAATCCTTCCTCTTGCCGATTAGTATCATTTTTTAACTATCATGTTGCTTAAAAATTGAATAAACCAAACGGAATGAAAAAAAATATTTAAAAGAACTAACAAGTTTCAGAATGTTATAGTACTTTTCTTTCGGTATATTATTATTATTATCTCTCGAAGAAATAACGACAATATTTGTTTCTTGTTATAACTAGTAATATTTGATTATAAATTTTCTTTTCTTTTTTTGTTGATTCGATATCGTTTAATATTCTTTATAATTCAAACATGCCGTATTATATATAAAAAAATAATGTCAAACATTCACACACATATACCAGGGGTGTTAGTTGAAATTTGCCGGTTTTTTCGATAAAGAAAACAATTAATTTTCAGAGCAATCTCAAAATTTTTCTATTCAAAGTATTGACCATTGGTTTCTACACATTTCGCCCATCTCTCAGGCAAATTATGGATACCATCCCAAAAAAACTTTTTCTCTTTCGAGGTAAACCATTCGACGAGCCATTTTTCGACTTCTTCAAAATTAGCGCAGCACTGCTCTGCAAGGGAGTGTCCCATCGATGCGAAAAGGTGATAGTCGGACGGGGCGAGGTCTGGAGAGTACGGCGGGTGTGATAATATTTCCCAATTAAGTGTTTTTAATGTGTCTTTCACCAGTTTAGCGGTATGAGACGGCGCGTTGTCATGTTGCAAGATGACTTTGCCATGTCTTCGGGCCCGTTCCGGCCGTTTTTCGATCAACGCATAATTCAAATTGATCATTTGTTGTCGGTAGAGATCCTTGTTCACCGTTTCACCAGGTTAACAACGCACGAGGTTAACAACTCGTAGTTCACCACACCGCACTGGTCCCGCCAAACACAGAGCATTGTCTTACGGCCAAAGCGATTTGGCCTTGCAGTCGATGGGCCGGCTTCACCAGGTGAAAGCCATGATTTTTTTCGCTTCGGGTTCTTAAAATAAATCCACTTTTCGTCCTCCGTGACAATTCGATGCAGAAAAGATTTCCTTTCGAATCGTTGAAGCAGCATTTCACAAACGGTTTTTCGATTTTCCATTTGTCTATCGTTCAGCTGGTGTGGCACCCATTTTCCATACTTTTGGATCTTTCCCATGGCCTTTAAACGTTGGCAAATTGCTCCTCGAGTCACGTTTAGTGTTTCTGCCAATTTTTGTTGCGATTGGGTTGGATCAACATCCAATAACGCCTGCAATTCCTCGTCTTCGAACTTTTTCGCTGCACCAGGATGTTCATTGTCTGTCAAAGCGAAATCTCCACTTTTAAATTGACGAAACCATGTCTCACATGTTCTAATCACTGGAGCATGTTCACCATAAGTTTCTACCAGCAACCGGTGAGCTTCAGCTGGTTTTCTTTTGATGAAATAAGAAAAGCAACGAATGCCGCAAATGCGATTTACTTGGAACGAAACTCGACATATTCACTGAGGTAAACAAATATGACGCTATTATTTTGGCGGAATGTGACTTGCGTATTTTTGTAGGTCAATGTCAATAGAAAAAAATGACATACATGCCAAATCATAGAAATGCATACATATTGCTAGCGACACCTACTGGTAAAACCGGCAAACTTCAACTAACACCCCTGGTACTTCACATAGAAAGTTCTTGGACTTATCTTACATTTGGCTCCTCTTGGAAGGCGTTGCGTCAATTGACAATGAGCCGTCCAAACGATTCCTCTTAGTCATAGTTATCCACGTCAGAACTCCAAGTTTTTAATTCGCTTAATCGGACTTATTTTTGTTCTTCAATTTATTCGCTCTCTAAAACACTAATTATCGGGAACACTGGTGACTATAACTCGTCTCCCATTATTCTTTATATAATTACAAATTTGCGGATATTTCCTCTCCTAGCCCATGATTTTCTCGTTGTGCAGTCGACACTTCTAACGACGCTTCTTTACACGCTCTATTTCCGACACGTATACAATACGTTAAAATAGCGATACATATAGAGATATGGACACTTGTGTCTTACAAAACAATCGACTCACAACAAATATAACACCGTCTCACTTCTTGGACGCTGGGACAGTCAGAGACGCAGTCAGTGAATCTAATAGCCAGTATCTGATAATAATGATTATACATTATATTCGATGTTATAAACGAACGGCCCTTTGTCTGGGGGAACGTGTCTATAGAGGCCTATCTGACTGTAGCTCATTCGCCTGGATCGCTTCGGTGCTATTACAAGAAGATGTTATCATTAAATAATGAATGTGTAAATTAACGTGCAATATAAATTGAAAATCTTCAGAATTTTTTTTACTCTCGTTGCGGCGACATCTTTCGCACACCACGGTCATGCATCGCTCTGGGGCCAGCGTGTCTTTCCTGACGACGAAAGTAGATTTTCATCCCATGCAAAACGTAAAGTCCAAGATTCGGGAGCGAAAAGAAACGATATAAACCACGATACGGTCTGCCGTACAGAAGAATGCAAACAAATTGGCAAGTCGTTACGATCATAACTGTCTATAAAAAATAAAACAATTCTGAATCATCTTCGTCATGAAACGAAAAATGAAAACATAGAAAAATAACAAAACAAAAATAACTTTTTAGCCCACATATTTCTCAGCGTGATGAACAAGTCAACAGATCCGTGCCATGACTTTTACGATTTTGCTTGCGGTACGTGGACTACTAATAATTCAATCCCCCCGCACCGGACATATTGGAGTACGCTTCAGATTTTCCAAAACACGGTTAATCTACGCATCAAAGGCGAGTGGAGCACAAATTTGCTTGTAGTTCTCGTTATATTCTGCAAAAAGTATAATTATAACGTATAATTATAGTATTGCGAATATACGCAGATGGTAAAGACACAACTGTATCGCTGAATTTATAAAATCTCGTATTACTTAACATTACAGGGATTTTAGAGACCGAACCGGAATCGAGTGACATTCTGCCAGTGAGACAAGCGAAAAAATGGTTCCGTTCTTGCATGGACACAGGTAATGACGAAAATATCACATACAATATTAGTGTTATTCCCATGTAATGGATACGCGAATCGATTTCACTTAGAATCCCGCAATTTATTCAAATAAACTTGTGTTCGAATAAAATCCGCTTTCTTCCACATAGAGAAATTTTTGTTATCGTGAATACATTTTTAATTTTCAATAAGTCGTTGTTGAGAATAATTATCGTGACGATTGAACTTTACACGATTTTTACTTTTTTTTCAAAAATCCCTGCTGAAAGTATAATTCGAGCGATAGTTCAAACTATCCAGCTGAAAATTTTCTACGCTACTAGACCGTCATCGAGTAATGTTTGCTATTAAATTTGTAGAAAATCGATGGAGGCGTTCGAAATTCATAAAATTTTGAATTTTTCGAAATATCGCTACAAGTGTCTTTTACGTCTATAGTTTGAGCAATCTTTGAGTAAAAACTTACTATACGAATTCGCTAGAGTCAAAGCATATTTAACACTGAATTTTCAGTAAATTGATATAAATCTACTATTTATGGTACTTTCAATTTTTCGAAAAATACAGTCATAATCAAGCAAATCTCAAACTGTCCAGTTAAAGGACGGACAAATCGCGTTAATCGAAATGTGCATACTGCTTTCCTATAATGTTCGCTCGTACCTAAAGCTCCCTCTACGAGAAAGTTGCTCATAAAGGAAAATTTGTGCAAACGCAAAAATAATGAGAAAGCACTATGTAAGTTTTAATTTACACCATTTTTTGTGTTCAACGACTCTACCGTGTTAAAATTCAAGTTTTTTTTCTTCTTAAATTTAAACTCGAATCAGTGATTGAATTGAACAAGTGATGAGGTATCAATTTTTTTCAAAATCGTCTAATTTTTATTTTTTTTTGTCATATTAAAGTCCACATTTTGAATTGTCATCCTATTTGATGTTCATCCTACTTTCCGATTTATGACATTTTCTCATATAATTTAGAGGCTCTCGAGGAAACAGGTGTAACACCGATAGAATCGATTTTGATTCGAGCCGGTGGTTGGCCCATATCCATGGAGGAAGAGGAATGGGATTCCGTAGAATATACTTGGCGGAAAATCGAGCGTAATTATGCTCTTTTGACCGGTTCTTATACTTTTTATGACGCACATGCTGTTTCATTGAATGACAAGTACCGGAAATTTGCTAGTTTCAAGGTATGTATTTTTAACATTTCATGTACGCGACATTAAAATTTTTGCAATTACCAATTATGAGAGAACATTATTGGGGTTGTAAAATAATTTCGTTGAATTAATTATTTCTACATGTATTGTAACGAAGCAGCTTATCCCCGACAATTTTTCGTGAGAAGTTAGAGCGTTGCTCTCCCAATTATACCCGAATATTCGGGCATCCTGACTGTCTAAGAAATATTCTCGCTCAAGTGGAGTAGGAAGGCTTTGCCCGCTGAAATTGGGGTAAAAATTTAAATGGCGTTTATGAACAATTGAACAACATTCGGAATTTTTGTTATTTTTAAGTTACTTAGCACATTTTTGTCGATGAAAATTATTGTTATTCGTACCTTTTTCGAGTACCAATAATATAAATAATATATCTGCCGGTTGCAGGACGCAAAAACTATTGATGCGATTGAATAAAGCCAATCGCGAAAATCCTATATTCAATAATTTTGTAAAATAATATATATATACTAGGGGTTCGTATAGTTTGGGGCAAGTTCCCTTGGATTCCGGACCAAACTTAAATTTTCCTACTCCATTCAGCCTAAAATTTTGAATTGTTCCGAGCCTAAACTTCAAACCTCCGTTGAGTCTACAATTGGCCGGAACAACTCGTGTATACAGCGACATAGGCGGCAGCAAGACACTTAAATAATTTTTCCAATTATCAGATTACCCCGCAGCATCATCCTCTCAGTGAAAAACTGTCCCTGATGTACCACAACTATACTCGCAATGAGTACGACGCATATGTTGATTTGATCTCCGGAATTGCCGATTTGTTCGTCAAGCGTAATCAAGCTGACGTATCGGAGAAAAAAGTAATCGAAGAAGCTAAAGATATCGTTGAATTTGAAAAGAAACTTTACAAGGTATTTGAATAATAATTCCTAGCGATTGTACGTGTGATTTTTTAAATTACATAACATGTGATTGTTTTATAATCCCGCCATTCTCTTCATTATTCTCTTCGCTGACATGTTTTCCGGTACAGCTACTGAATGGTTCCGAATGGAAGATAATGTCTTTCGAGGAATTTAACGACTGGTACGATACCAATGTGACAGAAGTAAATGAAATCCTGAATCAAAAGTGAGTAAATAGATTTATCTCAGCGACATATCCCGGACAGTCGCAAGTTATCGATTACACTGGTATGCAAAAAAAATTTTTATTTTTCTCCTTCTTGTTTTCATGCATGAATTCATCATATTTTGTGCTCTAAACACGGAATCTGACATACAATTAAGTACCACACGTAGATTTCCAATATAATATTTATTTAATTAACAAACAATATTATTAAAATATCAATTATCATAACGAAATGAAAAAATATTACGGTTCAAGTTTTACAGTGAAAAATCCTAAATTATAGTCACAAAATGAATAAATATCGGTCAGTTATCTCACTATATGGTGAGAAAATTTGTTATTTTGTGGTTTATTTCCTTTTCATCATTTCTATTGGAGTTTCTCGGCGAATTGACCAACAAAAATCAGCAAGCATTGCTGCTGACCATTTCCCACTGTAGCGTTTTTCAATCTGCATTATATCCTGATGAAACCTTTCACCATGCTCATCTGATACGGCTCCAAAATTTTCAGGAAAGAAATCTAAATGCGAGTCCAAAAAATGAATCTTGAGTGACATATTGCATCCTAAAGCTTTATAAGCAGAAAGAAGCTCCCGAATGATTTGTCGGTAGTTCTCACTTTTTGTATTCCCAAGAAAATTATGACAAACTTCCACAAAAGCCACCCAAGCTCTTTTTTCTGCTTCGCTCAACTTCGAATCAAAAGCTTCATCTTTCATTAGCTCACGTATCTGCGGACCTACAAAAATTCCTTCCTTCAATTTTGCGTCACTGATTCGAGGAAATTTTGTTTTTAGATATTGAAAACCTGCACCATCTTTATTCATAGCTTTCACAAAGTTTTTCATGAGTCCCAACTTTATGTGAAGTGGTGGCAGAAAAATTTTCTCACTTGGCACTAAAGGTTTCTGAGACACATTTTTAAGCCCAGGAGTTAAACTTTTTCTTAGTGGCCAAGTTTTTATTTTGTAATGTTTTTCTCTTGCGCGACTGTCCCACTCACAAAGAAAACAGCAAAACTTTGTGTATCCTCCTTGTAATCCAGTGAGTATAGCGACGACTTTTAAATCAGCACAAATATTCTATAAGTATTGAGAATATTCAATTTTTTCGAGTAATACCTCTAGGTTTGCATAATTTTCCTTCATGTTTGTAGCATGTGCAACGGGCACAGATGGGTATTTATTACCATTATGGAGTAGAACGGCTTTTAAGCTTATTTTTGAAGCATCGATAAAAAGTCTCCATTCACTAGAATCTTCTGGAAAACTCAGTTCTTGAAAAAGCCCTGCAGCATCATTACAATATACCAAATCATCTTCTTTGGAAAAGTAACTCGTAAAATCTTCTTGCCTCGTACGAAAATATGAAAATCTGGTATCCAATAGATTCCACTGTTTTAATCTTGATCCAAGCAACTGCGCCTTAGATTTTGAAAGTCCCAAGTCTCTAACAAGATCATTCAAGTCACCTTGTTTAAGTAAATGAGGTTCTTTAGATGGACTGGAAGATCCAGACAAAGTGTATGAAGATGAAGATGTACCGGCAGAAAGAAAACTCGATTAAGATTGAAGACCAGAAATATTTTTATTTTCCACCTTCTCATTAATTGGTGGAATTGGAGGTAAAGTACCTTCACCACGAGGAATTGGTCTCTTTGCAGATGGGACGTTCGGGTATACAATCTTATTTTTATTTTTTTTCGAGAATCCTCGTGTTGATGTCATGCAGAAATAACAATCATTTTCATGATTCTGAGGCTCACTCCAAATCATTGGCATTGTAAACGGCATGGATTTGTGGTTTCCTTCAAGCCAATGTCTCAACGTTCTTGAGCAGCTATTGCAACATACTTTTGGCAACCAACTCTTATCTCGCTCATCGATAGAAAATCCAAAATATAGCTTATAAGCTGTTTTAACAAGATCTGTCATGACATTTCGCTGTGTTTTTAGTACGAATTCCCCACAAATGTAGCGAAAACAGCCGGTAGAATTTTTACAAGTTCGAGGCATTTTATAACCTAAAATTACATAAAATTTTATTAAAATAATTTTCAAACATCTATTTTATATTTATTGGCTCTGCTCATAAAAAAATACATAAACTACACATAAAATACTCAAAACCAATATAGAGAACATGAACTTTATGCAAAACTTACAAAAATATTTGATACAAAATGTAAACAATTAAGAGACAAGTTTTCACTCAACTGTTGTGAAGTCACAGCGAATACTGCGCATGCGCGTATGTACTACCATAAAAATCACCTTCGGCACTTCCCTTCTTTCTCTTACAACTCGCTAAAACTTATTTTGTACATACACTGTTTGTATATACACTGTTTGTAACATTGACGCGCAAAAAAATAAAAAAAAAACCCAAATTTTTGAAATAAAAGAAAAATTCATATAAAAAAATCTAAACGTGATGGAAAAAATCGGCCAACGGGGATAGATTCAGAATATTTGAATCGTCATATTTATGACAAAATTTTTTAAAGGAGGATTTCATTGCAGACCAGTGTTATCAGCAAAAACAATTAAATAATGAAAATCGAGTTTGTAACCCCGGCGCTTATGGGAAAAGTCTTTCATCTTTAACTCAACAATTTATTCACTCCTAATCTGACGAACGAATATATAAAAGGTGTACCACCCAGTCCCCTATTGTGCACTGAAAAAGTTGGCTCACCCAATGTTTCGCAAAGCCCTTGCGAAATGCAACAGCCCACAAAATACACCACTTCACGAAACGAATATATTTCACCTTTAAACTCAGTAATAGCCCGATTATTGAAACCAGAAACCTCAATTTATACAGTTAAAGTTTCGCTGATCAGTGGTAATCGGGATACCACCCGGGATCCAGCTGGAATCCTAGAAGGAAATTCTTTGCTGAAATGTTGAAAAATTATCGATGGATATTTAATAGAAAAATAATATTAAATCCGATTATTGAAATCAGAAACTTTTATTTATACAATTTGAAGTTTTCTCGATCAGCGATAATCGGGATAGAACCTGGGATCCACCTGGAATCCGGAAGGGAATCCCTTGATAGGGAGATCCTGACAAATCCCGATCGGGATTTGGCTGGAAACGGGGACACCCTACCAAATTTCTGCCTGGGTAGTGTGTTCAAAATTTTCTGTGACACTGTTCGCCGAAAAGTGATAAGTGACTTTCGTGGCAGTGATAACGCGGTACAAAAAAAAAAGGAAAACTTCACACAACCAGCCCACGTTGTGTGGAACGATTGGAACCGAATCAACACGGAGAGGTTGAGTTTCGGAAAGGTTCGACCCGACACGCAGACGTCGCGGAACGAACGACAACTCCTAAGAGAACGATGGAGTCGTTGAGTTGTAACTGTCATCCCGAGGATCGACACTAGAGGACCAAACGAAGGGAAACCCCAGGCACCAAAGGGAGAACGAAACAACCACCGAAAACCGATTACGCAGAGGCCGGAACAATCCGACAACGACGTACATCCCCGATAAAATCATTATTTACCAGACCATCCTAACGTAAGTGGCGCTTCACAATTTCCTATAAAGTGCAGACTAAAGCCAGTTAGGATTACATGACGGAAGACGATCGCGTAGACAGACTAAGATTACCGGGTAGATGCATCCTATCGAGATCGTTAGAGTCATTTTTTTGAGCCGTATTGGCCAATTATCCATCCCGTATTGGCTAATTATTCAATTTCCCAATACGACACCAGTTATCTGATAGTATAGTATGGATATAGTAGTATAGTAATAAGATAATAAGATTAGGGTCATGGCGTGAATTACATTGCATAGAGCCTTCCTGAATAAACGGGTTATCTAATGCAAACAGGATTTTTCAAATCGGATAAGTATTTCCTGAGATTAGCGCGTTCAAACAAACAAACTCTCCAGCGTTATTATAGTATAGTATACCATAGATTATAGTTAGGCCAGTTGAATTAGGATTTGACACGGAAAAAATTTTTAGTAGCAATTTTTCTTCGCAAATCGTTGGGGGGGAGGGGTCACTGATAGTCTACATTTTGGTTTTCGGGATTCGCACCCTGTTGCGTCATCCGCCATCTTGAATTTGAGGGTGAATTTTTGTTTATTGAATAACTCGTTTATTTTCAATTTCACACGAAAAATGGTCATTACCAAAGTTGTTTGGAATTGAATTTCCTACAATTTTGGTTCGTATCAGTTTTTTTCTAGGATCGATATTTTTCGATTAAGACCCGAAAAGAGGTGGGGTGAATCTAAATATTTTATTATCTCGTTTATTATTAATTTTTTTGTATAAACGATGATGAACTAACTTGTTGAAAACGGTAAAGGGAAAGAGGGGTGTAAATGAATCGTTTCTCGTATAACTTTTACAATGAAAGAAATGAAAATTAATTTTTTTTTAAGTACACTTTTCAAATTCCTTACAAATTGGACTTATGCCTGTTTAAATCGTTTAACCGATAGTCCGCCCAAGTTTGGGTTGTCAGATTCTTCATCATTACTGCCGATGACTTCGACCAGAAGCTCAGGAGGGTCGGTGGTGACTCGTTCTGACGATAGGTTCTCGTCATTATTGATGTCGTCTTCATCGAGCAGCTCTCGAATGGTGACGACGTTCTCGCACGTTTTTCCGCCGCAGTTATGGCATAGGACAGAACATTTGAGTCCTGCTTTGCGACAACCATACATTTTTCCGCACCCCATTTTGCATTTGCAGGAGATTGTTTTCCACAAAAATTCTGGTGCTGGATCGGCAATTGTAGCGATAAAAATTGTAGGAAATTTAATTCCAAACAACTTTGGTAGTAACCATTTTTCCTGTAAAATTGAAAATAAACGAGTTATTTAATAAACAAAAATTCACCCTCAAATTCAAGATGGCGGATAACGCAACAGGGTGCGAATCCCGAAAACCAAAATGTAGACTATCAGTGACCCCCCCCCCCCCCCCCCCTCAACGATTTCCGAAGGAAAATTGCTACTAAAAATTTTTTCCGTGTCAGCCCTTTTTTTGATCTAACTCGACTGGGCTAAATAGTATTATAGTAGTATAGTAGTGGGATAATAAGATTAGGGTCATAGCATCAATTTATATGGCCTAGAGCCTTCGTGAATAAACAGGTGATCTAATGCAAAAAGAATTGTTCAAATCGGATTGGTATTTTCTGAGATTAGTTCGTTCGAATAGTTGTCGAATAGTCGGACACAGACGAACAAACAAATTCTTCGGCTTTATTATAATAGTAAAATTACGACAACACACAAAAAAATTGAAACGTTCGCAAAAAAAAAACATCTTGCTTATAAAAGAATCTTTGACAACGAGAAAAAATGAGGAGGAAGAAAAGTTTCTCATTTGCGCACGTGATTTTTCTTCATTCCGTAACGTTCTTATTTAATGTATTCCCAAATACTTCTCGTTCCGACTGACTCAGGAAAGAATAATAATGGAATTTGAAGAAAAAAAACAAATAAACACTCAAATGATTCGCCATCAGTGGCACTTGATTTATGCTTCGCTTCGCGAAGCATAAATCGCGACCCTTCTCTACTATATGGCTGATGCCTCTTCCTTTGCCGGATGGAGAGAAATACTTTGGTTTCCGTGCAATTCAATAACGCTCTCTCGATCCTTTTACAGCTTGGATAAAACGTCTCTCCGTCTCTCGTACTGTCGTGTCCCAGTGAGCACACTTCTTTCACATTCTTTTCCGTTATTTTTTTTGTCTCGCTCTACCATCCCTGTGTCGTATGTCCTGATGACGCTTCGTTGAACTTCTTGTTCCTTCACTTTCAACCCCATTTTCATATTCCTCGCTTATAGTACGGACGCCATTGGGGGTGTGTGCCGTCCGAGGTTGCCATAATAACTTTATTTTATTTCATAGATTTTAACATCCTGATACACGAGTGTATCGGGAGTTTTTCTAAAACCGGGTCTTTTGATTATTACGAACAATTATTTATTAAAGAACGGATAAATGACATTTTTGGACATCGAATAATTTGTTTCGTGTAGTTTTGACGTAAGGTGTGCTCGAATGGTTCCTAATACATCGGCAACATTTTTATGGAATCGAGACTTTCATCGTATTACAATAAAATAATTTCCGCTGCGGCGGAAAATCTCACTTAAATCACAATTTATCTAGGAATTGGATAAATGGATCATAATCTATCGATTCGAATTTTATTTTCGTACTCTTACGGGCAAAAAATGTTGATTTCACATTTTTTATTAACCTTTCAACTATAATGAAAAACAATTTATTATTTTTTTTTTCAATATTTAATTATTTTTTACCGGTATAAATGGACTACTGATAAAAATCATAGCGCCTCCTTCTCGACATCATAACTTCACCAAAAATTATCCAATCTGCAAAAATGAAAAATCTAGTGAATCTAGTAAAATAATGTAGTGATAGTCTGATGGAGGGAATTTTTTTTTTTTTTTTCAAAAATAAAGAACTTACAGTATTTCAAACTTTAGTATGGAATTTAAAAACAAAAATTCGTGTTTAATAATTTATAAAAAAATGTCCAACCAAAAAATTAAACAAACATCTCGTCAGACTATGGAGAAAATAATTATCAAGCTTTAAAAAAAAAAGTTAAAAAATATAAAAAATTCACTGAGTTATCGTGCTGACATTGTCTAAAAACATAGTTTCGAGAAAAAGGGGTGTAAAGTTTCTGTTAGGTACAACGTCAACTTACGGTCTGGTCACATTTATTGCCACAACTTTGTAACGGAGTGGAATTTTGTTAAAACTTTTTTATTGAAAAATTCTTAAGAGTATAAAGAATTAAAATCTGTAAAAAAAAATCATTTTTTTAAATTTCAGCTGTATGTGATCGCTTAATGATCGTTTACATGGAAAAAAAAAATTGACAATTATAAATTTACATATGCACAATTTTCATTCGGTATTTTTCATCAGTCTAGATACGATGACAATAGCGAGCACCAATTCGTTTGTAACATGTTATGCATTTCCGCTCCAGCATAAATGAAAATACAACGTGCTTAAAAATGACCTCGGTCTGTATGTCCGCAAAAACGTGGAACCCGATAACCGTGTGTGTTCAGAAAGAAAATTTTCTATGACATACTTGATTTAAGGAAAAATTCTTTTTGTACTATTTCCAAAGGCAGGAGACGTTAATTATGTTCGATATACCGAATGTTTATTCAACATTATAGAAAATATTTGAACACATATATAGATCATTTAAACACATGTATAGATCTTTTATTGCAACACTGCAATGATTTGAGGCATTTTAGTTTGATCATTGTCATCGATTTTTTTTACTGATAAAACGAGATACCAGTTTGCAGCACTTCTACAATATTAACAAGTCGGAAGGCATATTAATTGTTTTTAATTCAGTCTAATGATGTATCATTCACATGGAAACAAATTAATAATTATAAATTTACATTTGCACAATTGTGATTTGGTTTTTTCCATCAGTCCAGATACAGTGACAATAGCGAGCTCCAATTCTTAGATAACATTTTATGCATTTTCGCACAGGCATAAATGAACATACGACGTGCATAAAAATGACCTCTGTCTGTCCGCAAAATGGTGGAATCCGGTAACCGTGCGTGTCCGGTAAGAAAATGTTCTATAACATACTTGATTTACAGAAAATTCTTTATACCGAATGTTTATTCTACATTATAAAAAATATTTAAACACATATATAGATCACTCAATTTATTACAGAACTGCAATGATTCGAGGCATTTCACTTCGATCATTGTCATGGATTTAAAAAAATAAAAAACGAGATACCAGTTTGTAGCGCTTTTGCAATATTAACAAGTGGAAGGGATAATAATTATGGTTCATTCCATCTAATAATGTATCGTTCATATAGAAAAAGAATTGATAATTGAAAATCCGCATATACACAATTTCAATTTAGTTTTTTCCATAAGACCACATACGTGGACAATAGCGAGCTCCAATTCTGCATATTATTTTATGCATTTCCACCACGCGTAAATGAATATACGATGTGTTTAAAAATGACGTCAGCCTGTCTTTCCGCAAAATCGTGAAATCCCGGAACCGTGTGTGTCCGGGGACAAATTAACATATTGATTTGAGAATTATTTTGAGGAAGAGCGGGCGAGAAAGTTAAGGGCGGGGTAAGGGTTATCACTTTCGAAAAATCGAATTTTTTTTTGTCTTATCTTATTGTTTAACATTTCAAGAATATGTCCTTAAAATTTTAAACCGATCTAAGCAATATTCTTGAAGTTATTGTCTTATTAATCTCCTGGCATTTAACGCTATACCTCTAACAGCTGCGGGCGGTCGGGCTAGCAGTGCAGCTGTCGAACAGGTATACAGTTTATTCATTGCTATTGTGTATATAGTATATAGTGTATGCTATACACTACAATATTTTAAAAGAAGAAACGAGCGTGAATCGATAATTCTGTGTAAGTTGGAAAAAAACATTTTTTTCTTCACTTTTTTACTTCGTAAACTTCAGACGCGTTTTTCTCAAAACTACTTTTTCAAAGTCCGTGTTCACTGCCATTTAAAAACTACTTGACCGATTCATTTCAAACTTTGTACACATTTTCTACATATAAAATACCTCCCCCCAACGTTTAGTTAAATTTTTTTTTTTTACATTAAGGGTGTTTCCCACTCACAAAATGGCGGAATTTTTCGTGGAAAATAACAGTTCACACTTTAGATGGCCGCCAAAATTTTTTATATGAAAAAAAAAATTATCAGAGAACGTTGGGGGGAAGATTTGATTATAATTTGACTAAATTTTCATGGTTTTTCATTTTCAGATAATTTCCGGCCGAGTTATAGTGAACACCGCAAATTGTTTTTTTTCCAAGACGTTCTGGGGGAAGCTCTGTTACGGGCTTATGCTTCAATATTTCTGCATGAAAAAATTACACAACATTGTCAAAAGTATGCTCAATAATGTACAAAAGGTTCGAATAAAATTGGTCAATCCATATTTGAGAAAAAAAATCGCAAAAAAAGTGTTTTTTTTAAACGCTGAAACCCTTACCCCTCCCTTAAGATCGAGATAGGGGGAGAGTGTGAGGCACCTGTAGTGCTTCAAGTTATGCTATTTTTTAATGGAAACTATATGGCACGCTGCTATGACGTTGTTCGCTCCTAAAATTCATCTCACAAAAACTATCCGTTTCGGCTGTCGTTACAATGTTCAAATTTGGTTCTCCCATTACGCCAACCGTGCCCGCATACACATAAGGATAATGAAGTGCCTATCTGATTCCATATCTCATGATATCACTGTCATTATTGATACAAGTATTGTAAAACATTTGTTAAAATTTTTCTCGAATCGTCTTGATCGTTTTAAACGGACTACATTTATATAGTACTGCTGGTGTCTACGTGTGGTCAGCCGCCGCCACAATTACAACTGCGATAAGATTCTAATGAACGAGTATCGTCTCTTCCAAATGTAAGACAACACATACGAGTACTCGTTACCACGAATAATCACATAATAATTTTGTGCCCTTGCTGCTTGGTGTGCACAGAATCTTCGGAACTGTGAAATAATTTTTTGCAATTTGAGATTTTAAATGTTCCAAGAGCGCTTTCGTGAATGGATTTTCACCGGAACAATTATATTTATTAATGAGAATATTTGTACCCCACTATGTAGGCAGTGGGTGACTCCGAGGTCAAGAAGAAAATGATTGAGACATTCACTAAAAAATATGATATAGTCACAAACTGGCTTAAAAATAGTGCGTCGAAAAACAGGACGTTGTACTTGTTCGATAAAGCACCTTCGCGCCAACCGCTATTCACTGAAGTCGTTGAAGGATATCCATTTCCGGGGAATTTACCGAAAATTAATTCTCTGCTTCATCCCGGCGTAAGAACAATACTTATATAAAGCCCAAGAACCCACGAAGCGTTTCATCATCTTATATCGACAATTTCTTCATAAACAAAATGATCCAGAACTTAACGATGTGTGTCACAAGTTTCTCAAACAAAAACCCAGAACCGCCATTGACAAGTGTATCGAGGCGCACAACGACCAGCCGAACACGGTCATGAAGGAAATAAGCACCACAAGAAATAAGATACAGAACAAAATTAAAGTTATCAAGAATGTGAAGCCCGTGAGCATAATTTTTAATTAAGCGTGTGAGAACGCCGGTAAATAATGAAACGGAAAAGCGGATTCCAGATTGACTGGGATATGCAATTCTTCAAATAAAAGTGATATTAAAAATATTGAACTCCTTGTACAGATTGTTTTTATATGCCGATCCGAATAATTTTTCGCGTGATCAAAAAAGCACTTCTTGTCACGTAAAAAAATTTGAATTTGCAAAGTTTTGAATTTGGACGCATTTTCGCTCAACCTTTTCTCCAAATTTCGATCCATAGCTTGTGGAAAATAGATCTCGACGAAAGTAAAAAAATATAAAAAAATCATTTTTTTGCCGATTTTAGCTGAGTCGATCCGTTAAACTATAAAGTTCTTTTAAAAAATATTGATATCTGTGCATAAGTATGATATTTATTTTTGTACGGAGTCAGAACTTAGCAACCGCTGGAACAATTTTTTTTCCTTTGGTACATACGGCAAAGTGAAATATGAAATTACTTTTAAAAAAATTACGTTGTCAGACCAAAACCAAAATCTGTCTCTTTTGCACAGTTTTTCTTCACGTAATCACAAACAATTGGGCCACAGTGTTTTCATGCATATAGGTGCACGAACATTATAAAAATACTATTTTTTTTATACTTTGTAAAACCCCCGCACAAGCCGCTAGGCTTAATTTTATTGCTTTGATCATTGAGACCCTGCCACTATTGACTGAATTGTTCTTCTAATACCGTCGCGCCAATATTTAGTTTTCTAATCGGAAATAAACATAAAAGTTTTCAATAGATTGATTTTTCACATTTTTTAAATCCCCAGCTCCACAATACTATCGAAAAAATCGAAAAATTCTTATCGGAAAAAACTGAGTGGATGGTGCAAGCCATTAAAGTGAGTAGCCCTTCTTCAGTCCCCGAGCGCCCCACGAGTATAACCGAGCGGTCACTCAGGTACCCATTTACTTACTGCCTGTTTTTCTGAAAACGACTTTTTTTGAACTTGCGTACACGCTAGTTTGAAAAGTTTTCGGCCAATCGTTGTGAAAATTGGCAGTTACTTTTTTCATAGTATTGCGCTCTATATGAACTTAAAATCGGAATATTATCATTATTTAAAATAATTTTTTTTTTGCGAATAAAGTTGTAAAAAATGGCAAAAAATCATGCTTTTTTGTTTTGACCCCTGTATAAAATTCAATTTTCTATTTTTTTGATAGCATTTAGGTTCATATAGAAGAGAGACATATAATAAAAGTAAATTCCAACCTCGTTTGATTTCAGATGAAAATTGCGGCTTCCAGAATGTACGCAAAATGCTGAGTCTGATTGTGACCTGCAATATGGGGTCGCTAATATCTTCGGTGTTTTTCAAGGAAATTCTTCAAAAATTTTATAGTATATACTTAAATATATGTATAAAATATTCTCAAAGTTTCAATGAATTATATTCATTTTTTATACTATAAAAAAATTCATGAAAATCATTGAGAAAACGCTGTGCTAACCATATTTCCTCCCTTAACTTCCGGATAAAACGCATCAACTATATACTTGATATTGTTCATTGCCTGAACGGTAAGGCATGGTCGAAGTCGAAAGACGAATGGTTCAATATATGTTTGCCGCTTAAACGAAAACATGACGATAAAATGGTCCCGGTACTCAAAGATCGTGAGCCTAAAATTCCACGAAACGAAAATACTCGGCCCTAGCATGTATAGTAGGGTTGTTCTTAATTTGGTGATGTTGGAAATTCTTTGGTATTGTTTCTTGAAAGTAATCAACATATCCAGAAAAAAAATTGGGCGCAAGCGGAATTTTGTCCAATTATTCTAACCTACCCCACCGAGCTGTCGAATTTTTATATGAAAAAATGCATGTATTCAAAATTTTGTTAAGAAAATTGTTTATTATTTCAAAACTATTCATGATAAAATAATTTTATATTGTGTTTTTATAGGAAATTTAATGCTCTAAAAAAAGGTATCTTGTAAAATTCTTGTGAATCCAATATTTATCACGTTATTAGCAAAAAACTGTCATCATTTATTCCAAAAGTCCATCATTATGGCCAAAACAGGAGTTTGACGTCGAAAAACTGCAATGTATTCTTCATATGCAATTAGAAATATGAAGAGATACGTAGTGCACTCCATAACAGTATGTGAACGATATTTAAATTTTCAATCCTATCAATTTTATTATCATTCATGATAAATTTTTCTTCTTTGATCGATAAGGACATTGATTTCTTTATCAGTTCCAAATCGATGGCTTTTTCCGAAAGATTTGAAATCAACTCCTCATTTTTTGATATCGAGGTGAGTGAGTGGATTTCTAATGAAAATTATTTACAAGGCTTAAAAATAGTTAAAGGAATTAAAGTGGTTAACGATGTTGCAGAAAGAGGATTGAAACTTATTACAGAGTACAATGATCGTCTCACTTATGATGAAGATCAGAGACAATTCATTGTACAAATAATTGAAGAATATAAAAAAAAATATCCTGATATTAACAAAGCAACTTTGCTCCAACCGATGTAATTCATTATTGTAAGTTGATTTTTAAAATATATGACATCATTCATTATAATTCACAATAAAATTGATAAAATGGAAAATTTGAATATTGTTTACATTTCATTGTTGAGTGCGCTACGTATTTCTTCATAATCTTATATACATAAGAAAAATAAATTGCAGCTATTCGACGTCAAACTCCTGTTTTGACCATAATGATCGACTTTTGGAATAAATGATGACAGTTTTTTGCTAATTGCGTGATAAATATTAGATTCGAAGAATTTCACAAGATACCTTTTTTGTAGAGCATTATATTTTCTATAAAAACGTTATATCAAATTCTTTTATTGTAAATAGTTTTGAAATAATAAACAATTTTCTTAACAAAATTTTGAATGCATGCATTTTTTCATACAAAAATTCGACAGCTAGGTGGGGTGGGTTAGAATTATTGGACAAAGTTCCGCTTGCGCCCAATTTTTTTTCGAGATATGTTGATTACTTTTGAGGAACAATACCAAAGAATTTCCAACATCACCAAATTAAGAACCACCCTAATGTATACCATATGTTTCATTCGTACATCTTAACTGTCCTTACCTACCGAAAGTTGTGGTTGGCGGTGGGCAAATAAAAGAGACTAATTGTTTAAAATAAATGTGAACACACATCTTTCAAATATGTTGCATTTTTTCTAATCCTGTTGCCTCCTTTGACGTTTCACCATGGTTCCGCAATACCTTAATATATACACCTATCGATATAACTTTTTTCTTTGTTTTGTAATGTACTTTGCTTAGAACCGAACGGTGTAGTGGGGTTATGAAAAAGACTACTATGACGATGTGCACGACCATCAACCAGCGCCCGGTTGAATTAGCGATCGAGGAATAAAGTGGGGCTCCGTCCCACTTTTACACGACGGCGGCGGCGATATATTTATATAATATACAGAGATATCGCCGCCGCCGCCGCTGCCGTGTAGAAGAGTTGGGTTCTCATTGACTACACTGGTTCTTTGGCAGTTTCGAGAGCAGGGATTCCTACTCAACACGTGTTAATGGGAGAAGAAATTGATCAAGCTGCTGTGCTAGCTTCATTGAACAATGAGCTGCATGATGCAGAGGAACCTAATATTAACAATAATATTGTCATCAAATAGTTGGCGAAAATTTCGGACTTGAAATCGTTTTCACCAGCGTATTTGTCGACATGATCTGCCGCTTGGTTTATCACATTGAGAGGGTGGTAAGGTATTTAAACTTTTTTTTGTGGATTTTTTTTTAATTTTTAAAAATGAATCTATAACATCTACAGAATATTGTCTCAAAATCTCAAGTCGATTGGAGCGAAATTAACGGAGTTATGAGCATTTGAGCGTACGTTGCTCCAGACTGGTTTAAGGACTTACATACGTCCAGCGGTACCGAAAACGTACCAAAAGAAAAACTGTTTTTAGGAGGGATAGAAATAGAAATTGATAAAAAAATTCTTACACATTGTTTATTACTGTGTTAAGTTTGTAAAAAAATTCATTTCAATTTTTTTTTTCAAAAATTACAACATGAAAAATCACATTTTTTGAAACACTGTAAAAAAAAAGTTGCTCCACGGTCGGCAGTATTTCTTCCTCAAATGTTGACGGATCTGCAAAATGTAAAGAAATTCTTGTAAAATAAGGTAGTAGTTATAGTCTGTCGAGCCGGATTTTTGAAATTCGAAAAATTAAACAATTTACGGTAATTTAAAAAAAAATGTTAAGTTTGTGTCAAAAAAGTCACACTTTAATTGTTTTTATAAAATTTTCTAATTATAATTTAAAAAATCTGGCTCGACAGACTATAGAAAAAACAATTCCGAATATTTAAAAAAAAAATCATCAAAAAATATTAAAAACCGTACAAGTTATCATGCCGACCGTGTCAGAAAAAGTAGTTTTGAGAAAAAAGCGTTTAAAGTTTCAAGCGCGTTTCGCTCGAAGTCGCGCGCGGCTGGAGCAAGAACTTTATGAATTTTTTAAATTTATTTAGTTAACTTACGTCTAATCTCCCATTCCAGCTTCATATTGTACGCCTTCCTTGTCAGTAAAAAATTGTTGTTGTTTATTTTTTCCTCTTTGTTTATTTTGCCTCAAACAACTCAACTCAGGTAGGCGCGCGTCCGACCTTTGTCCTTTCGTCGGGCAGTCACATTATCTACAATAACTTTTGAACTATGGGGAATTTTTACAATCAGCTTACACAGAAATACGCCTAAGACTATAAGGAATAATAATCTGTAAACAAAAAAAAATCGATTTTTTGAAAATTCTCGACGTATGTAAGGCCTTAAAGCGTTTTTCTGAAACTTGTCAAAACTTCAAAGCGTTTTTCTGAAGTTTGTCAAAACTTTAAAGCGTTTTTCTGAAGTTTGTCAAAGCTTTAAAGCGTTTTTCTGAAACTTGACAAAACTTTAAAGCGTTTTTCTGAAACTTGTCAAAACTTTTAAGCGTTTTTCTGAAACTTGACAAAACTTTAAGGCGTTTTTCTGAAACTTGTCATTTTTGAAGTCGGTGTACGCTGTAACTCAAAATCTAATACACCGATTCTTTTGAAATTTTGTATACTACTTCTACACATAAATCACCAGGTAACGCTGGCGAGTTTTTTTTTTATAATTATTTATTGATTTTACAATAACAAATTTGTTGATTTTTTTAGCGAAAATTGCGTTTTCGACTTCCAAGTGCTACCAAAAATGAAAAAATCGATAAAACAAAAACTCGACGGCGTTATCTCGAGAAACATCTGACCAAATGAAAGCATATTCATTTTTTTGTTTCGGATGATCCAGTGACGAGTTATGTCGTGCACCGTAAAACAACTTTTTTCAAGGCGCCTGCGAAGATTTGCTGCCAGCGGCTTAATTATCAATATTTTGCAATGAAAATATACGAAAATATAGTTCAGAAGTTGTATTATTAGATGAAAAGTAAATAAATAAACCAGCATTACCTGTATGGTCGAAAAAAATTCATGAAAATATGCTTTTTTTTCACCTAATTAACCTTACCCCGTCCCGCACCGTTAAAAAATGGAATGGAAATTCGTATCGGTTCTATAAAATTTACAAGTGGTAGGCATATTAATTATCCTGTTTTCAGTCCTCTAATATTGTAACTCTTACATCAAAGAAAAATGAATAATGATACATTTATATAAGCACAATTATCATTTGGTTTTTTCAATCAGCTTTCATACGCTGACAATCGCGCGCTCGAAGTCTTACGTAACATTTTATGCATTTGCACAGTCATATAACTGAGTTTACGACGTGCTTAAAAACGACCTCCGTTTGTCTTTTCGTAAAATCGCGAAATCCCGCAATGGTGTGTGTCGGGAGACAAATGGTCTATGACCTAATTAATTAAAAAAAATTCTTTTCGCAGTGTTTTCAAGATGCTGAAGATATTATTTATATTCGATTTAATGATTGTTGAGTAAACATTATAAACAAATATAACCACATATATACATCTCCCAAATTATTGCTAAATTGATTAGCAATACATTTTAACTGTATTTATTAAATTAAAAATCCAGAATAATAGTGTAGAATTATTTTCGCTCGATTCTTTCTATCTGGCAAAACGATCCTCATGATTTTACTAAAGGCGGTTATCGAATAATGTTTGGCTTTCACAAAAAATTCCGGAAAAATCAACATTACATATAAAAGTTTTGAATAAATTTTAGCTCTTAATTTTCGACCTCTCAGGGTTATTCGACATCTGCGTCCGTAGCAATTTTGAAGAATCTTTCAGCCAAATGCTTTGAGGCATTTTAGTTCCATCGATGTCGTGGATACTATTACTTAAAAAATTAGACGGACATTCGTATTGTTTTTATAAAATAAACTAGTGGTAGAAATATTAATTATCATGTATTTGGTCCTGTAATATTGTAGCTCTTACATGGAAAAAAAATTAATAATTATAAATTTAGATATGCTGACTTGTCATTTGGTTTTTCCATCAGCTTTGATGCGGTGACAATCACGCGCTCGAAGTCTTACTTAACATTTTATGCATTTCCACAGTCGTATAACTGAATATACGACGGGCTTAAAATCGACCTCCGTTTGTCTTTTCGTAAAATCGCGAAATCCCGCAATGGTGTGTATCGGGAGACAAATGGTCTATACATACTTAATCAAAAAAAATTCTTTTTGCAGTGCTTTCGAGATGCCCGAGAGATTACTTATGTTCGATATCAGTTATAGTTTAGTAAACAGTGATTGTTTAGAAGAATTATTTTCTCTCGATTCTTTCTATCTGGCAAAACGATCTTCATGATTTTACTAAATGCGGTTGTCGAATAATGTTCGGCTTTTATGAAATATTCCGTAAAAAATTAATATTAGATATAAAAGTTTTGAACAAAGTTTAGCTCTTAATTTTTCAAGTCTCAGTGTTATTCAACATCTGCGTCCGTGGAAATTTTGAAGAATCTTTCAGCAAAATGCTTTCAGGCATTTTATTTCCATCATTGTCGTGGAATTTATTACTTAAATAACGAGACGGAAATTCGTATCGTTTTTATAAAATAAACTAGTGGTAGGTATATTAATTATCCTGTATTTGATCCTGTAATATTGTAGCTAGTACATCGAATAAAAATTGATAATTATAAATTTAGAAATGCTGAATTGTCATTTGGTTTTTCCATCAGCTTTGATGCGGTGACAATCACGCGCTCGAAGTTTTACGTAATATTTTATGCATTCCCACAGTCGTATAACTGAATATACGACGGGCTTAAAATCGACCTCCGTTTGTCTTTTCGTAAAATCGCGAAATCCCGCAATGGTGTGTGTCGGGAGACAAATGGTACTTAATAAAAAAAAATTCTTTTTGCATTGTTTTCGAGATTCCGGAGAAATTACTTATGTTTGATATCAGTGATTGTTTAGTAGAATTATTGTCTCTCGATTCTTTCTATCTAGCAAAACGATCTTCATGATTTTACTAAAGGCAGTTATCGAATAATATTCGGCTTTTAGAAAAAATTCCGTAAAAAATCAACATTAGATATAAAAGTTTTGAATAAATGTTAGCTCTTAATTTTTGAACTCTCAGTGTTATTCGACATCTACGTCCATGGAAATTTTGAAGAATCTTTCAGGCAAATGCTTTGAGGCATTTTAGTTCCATCGATGTGGAATTTATTACTCAAAAAACTAGACGGAAACTCGTATTGTTTTTATAAAATGAACAAGTGGTACACATATTAATTATCCTGTATTTGGTCCTGTAATATTGTAGCTCTTACATCGAAGAAAAATTGATAATTATAAATTTAAATACGCATTCTTGTCATCTGGTTTTTACCATCAGCTTGAAAACCGTGACAATCGCGCGCTCAAAGTCTTACGTAACATTTTATGCATTTCCACAATCGTATAACTGAATATACGACGTGCTTAAAAACGACTTCCGTTTGTCTTTTCATAAAATCGCGAAATGCCGGAATGGTGTGTGTCGGGAAACAAATGGTATATTCTTAATTTAAAAAAAATTTTCTTGCAGTGTTTTCGAGATGCCGGAGAGATTACTTATGTTCGACATCAGTGATTATTTAGTAAACATTATAAACAAATTAACCACATATATAGATCTCCCAAATTATTGCAAACTTGATTAGCAATACATTGTAACTGTATTTATTAAATGAATAATCTGGAATAATCGTGTAGAATTATTTTCTCTCGATTTTTTATGTCTGGCAAAACGATCTTTATGATGTTACTAAAGGCGGTTATCGAATAATGTTCGGCTTTCACAAAAAATTTCGTAAAAAATCAACATTACATATAAAAGTTTTAAATAAATTTTAGCTTTTAATTTTTGAACTCTCAGTGTTATTCGACATCTGCGTCCGTGGAAATTTTGAAGAATCTTTCAGGCAAATGCTTTGAGGCATTTTAGTTCCATCGATGTCGTGGAATTTACTACTTAAAAAACTAGACGGAAATTTGTATTGTTTTTATAAAATAAACAAGTGGTACACATATTAATTTAACAACCAAATACAGGATGTATTTGGTCCTGTTATATTGTAGCTCTTACATCGAAGAAAAATTTATAATTATAAATTTAAATATGCAGACTTATCCTTTGGTTTTTGCCATCAGCTTTGATACGGTGACAATCGCGTGCTCGAAATCTTACGTAACATTTTATGCATTTCCACAGTCATATAACTTAATATACGACGTGCTTAAAAACGACCTCCATCTGTTTTTTCGTAAAATAGTGAAATCCCGCAATGGTCCGTGTCGGGAGACAAATGGTCTATACATACTTAATCAAAAAAAATTCTTTTTGCAGTGTTTTCGAGATGCCGGAGAGATTACTTATGTTCGAAATGAGTGATAGGTTAGTAAACAGTGATTGTTTAGTAGAATTATGTTCTCTCCATTCTTTCTATCTGGCAAAACGATATTCATGATTTTATTAAATGCGGTTGTCGAATGATGTTCGGCTTTTACAAAAAGTTCCGTAAAAAATCAACATTAGATGTAAAAGTTTAAAAGTATTGAATAAAGTTTAGTTCTTAATTTTTGAAGTCTCAGTGTTATTCGACATCTGCGTCCGTGGAAATTTTGAAGAATGTTTCAGCAAAATGCTTTCAGGCATTTCAGTTCCATCATTGTCGTGGAATTTATTATTCAAATAACGAGACGGAAATTCGTATCGTTTTTATAAAATAAACTAGTGGTAGGTATATTAATTATCCTGTATTTGATCCTGTAATATTGTAGCTAGTACATCGAATAAAAATTGATAATTATAAATTTAGAAATGCTGACTGGTCATTTGGTTTTTCCATCAGCTTTGATGCGGTGACAATCACGCGCTCGAAGTTTTACGTAATATTTTATGCATTCCCACAGTCGTATAACTGAATATACGACGTGCTTAAAAACGACCTCCGTTTGTCTTTTCGTAAAATCGCGATATACCGCAATGGTGTGTGTCGGGAGACATATGGTCTATACATACTTAATCAAAAAAAATTCTTTTTGCATTGTTTTCGAGATGCCGGAGAGATTACTTATGTTTGATATCAGTGATTGTTTAGGAGAATTATTGTCTCTCGATTCTTTCTATCTAGCAAAACGATCTTCATGATTTTCCTAAAGGCAGTTATCGAATAATATTCGGCTTTTACAAAAAATTCCGTAAAAAATCAACATTAGATATAAAAGTTTTGAATAAATTTTAGCTCTTAATTTTTGAACTCTCAGTGTTATTCGACATCTATCGTCCATGGAAATTTTGAAGAATCTTTCAGGCAAATGCTTTGAGGCATTTTAGTTCCATCGATGTCGTGGAATTTATTACTTAAAAAACTAGACGAAAATTCGTATTGTTTTTATAAAATAAACAATTGGTAGACATATTAATTATCCTGTATTTGGTCCTGTAATATTGTAGCTCTTACATCGAAGAAAAATTGATAATTATAAATTTAAATATGCAGACTTGTCATCTGGTTTTTCCATCAGCTTGAAAACGGTGACAATCACGCGCTCATAGTCTCACGTAACATTTTATGCATTTCCACAGTCGTATAACTGAATATACGACGTGCTTAAAAACGACTTCCGTTTGTCTTTTCATAAAATTGCGAAATGCCGGAATGGTGTGTGTCGGGAAACAAATGGTATATTCTTAATTTTAAAAAAATTTTCTTGCAGTGTTTTCGAGATGCCGGAGAGATTACTTATGTTCGACATCAGTGATTATTTAGTAAACATTATAAACAAATTAACCACATATATAGATCTCCCAAATTATTGCAAACTTGATTAGCAATACATTGTAACTGTATTTATTAAATGAATAATCTGGAATAATCGTGTAGAATTATTTTCTCTCGATTCTTTATATCTGGCAAAACGATCTCTATAATGTTACTAAAGGCGGTTATCGAATAATGTTCGGCTTTCACAAAAAATTTCGTAAAAAATCAACATTACATATAAAAGTTTTAAATAAATTTTAGCTTTTAATTTTTGAACTCTCAGTGTTATTCGACATCTGCGTCCGTGGAAATTTTGAAGAATCTTTCAGGCAAATGCTTTGAGGCATTTTAGTTCCATCGATGTCGTGGAATTTACTACTTAAAAAACTAGACGGAAATTTGTATTGTTTTTATAAAATAAACAAGTGGTACACATATTAATTATCCTGTATTTGGTCCTGTTATATTGTAGCTCTTACATCGAAGAAAAATTTATAATTATAAATTTAAAAATGCAGACTTATTCTTTGGTTTTTGCCATCAGCTTTGATACGGTGACAATCGCGGGCTCAAAGTCTCACGTAACATTTTATGCATTTCCACAGTCGTATAACTGAATATACGACGTGCTTAAAAACGACTTCCGTTTGTCTTTTCATAAAATCGCGAAATGCCGGAATGGTGTGTGTCGGGAAACAAATGGTGTATTCTTAATTTTTAAAAATTCTTCTTGCAGTGTTTTCGAGATGCCGGAGAGATTACTTATGTTCGACATCAGTGGTTATTTAGTAAACATTATAAACAAATATAACCACATATATAGATCTCCGAAATTATTGCAAACTTGATTAGCAATACATCGTAACTGTATTCATTAAATGAATAATCTGGAATAATCGTGTAAAATTATTTTCTCTCGATTCTTTCTATCTGGCAAAACGATCTTTATGATTTTATTAAAGGCGGTTATCGAATAATGTTCGGCTTTCACAAAAAATTTCGTAAAAAATCAACATTACATTTAAAAGCTTTTAATAAATTTTAGCTTTTAATTTTTGAACTCTTAGTGTTATTCGACATCTGCGTCCGTGGAAATTTTGAAGAATCTTTCAGGCAAATGCTTTGAGGCATTTTAGTTCCATCGATGTCGTGGAATTTACTACTTAAAAAACTAGACGGATATTTGTATTGTTTTTATAAAATAAACAAGTGGTACATATATTAATTATCCTGTATTTGGTCCTGTTATATTGTAGCTCTTACATCGAAGAAAAATTTATAATTATAAATTTAAATATGCAGACTTGTCCTTTGGTTTTTGCCATCAGCTTTGATACGGTGACAATCGCGCGCTCGAAATCTTACGTAACATTTTATGCATTTCCACAGTCGTATAACTTAATATACGACGTACTTAAAAACGACCTCCATCTGTTTTTTCGTAAAATAGTGAAATCCCGCAATGGTCCGTGTCGGGAGACAAATGGTCTATACATACTTAATCAAAAAAAATTCTTTTTGCAGTGTTTTCGAGATGCCGGAGAGATTACTTATGTTCGAAATCAGTGATAGTTTAGTAAACAGTGATTGTTTAGTAGAATTATTTTCTCTCCATTCTTTCTATCTGGCAAAACGATCTTCATGATTTTACTAAAGGCGGTTGTCGAATAATGTTCGGCTTTTACAAAAAATTCCGTAAAAAATCAACATTAGATATAAAAGTTTTGAATAATTTTTAGTTTTTAATTTTTAAACTCTCAGTGTTATTCGACATCTGCGTCCGTGGAAATTTTGAAGAATCTTTCAGCAAAATGCTTTCAGGCATTTTAGTTCCAACATTGTCGTGGAATTTATCACTTAAATAACGAGACGGAAATTCGTATCGTTTTTATATAATAAACTAGAGGTAGGCACATCAATCATCCTGTATTTGGTCCTGTAATACTGTAGCTCTTACATTTAAAAAAATTGATAATTATAAATATCCGATATGCATACTTGTTATTTGGTTTTTCCATCAGCTTTGATACCGTGACAATCGCGCGCTCGAAGCCTTACGTAACATTTTATGCATTTCCACAGTCGTTTAACTGAATATACGACGTGCTTAAAAACGACCTCCTTTTGTGTATTCGTAAAATTGAGAAATCCCGGAATGGTGTATATTGGGAGACAAATGGTCTATAACATACTCAATTAAAAACAATTCTTTTTGCAGTATTCTCGAGATGCCGGAGAGATTACTTATTTTCGATATCAGTGGTTGTTTAGTAAACATTATCAACAAATATAACCACATATATAGATATCCCAAATTTTTGCAAACTTGATTAGCACATTTTTGAAATTTTAACTGTATTTATTAAATGAAAAATCCAGAATAATAGTGTAAAATTGTAAGTGTTTTGAACACTTATTTTGCCCGCAAATTTTCGTTTTTTTGGCATAATTCTGCTATTATTCCTGGGAAAAAATTCTCCATTTGCAGTTTATCACTGCACCTGACGTACTATTAAATAAAATTGGCTTCCTTTGCGTATCGCTTATGTCTATAAAGTTATCGCAAAAAAACAAGGTGTATGAATTACTTTTTTGACCCACTGTTATTATATATATATCTGTTTCATACGCATTGTGAGTACATAACCAAGTGCATCTCATATAAATACCATTTGAACAATATATGGAAAAATAAAAGAACCAATCGTTGAAAAATAAATCGGAGCCGCTGCCGCTCCTTAGGGTCATAGCATGAAATTATATAGCCTAGAGCCTCCCCGAATAAACGGGCTATCTAATGCAAAAAGAATTTTTGAAATCGGATTAGTATTTCTTGAGATTAGCGCGTTCGAACAAACATACAAACTCTCCAGTAGTTTGTATGTTTTTTACAAGTATTATGGTAGTAAGATGACAGATATTTTGAAATGGTTTATATTTATCAAGCTCGGTTACAGTTAGAATGCTTAAAACCGGATTCAAATTAAGGGCATATTTATTCAGTATATTCATTGAAATTGACGGGATTAATAACTCTTTCATAATTACATATAATAAATATGTGTAACGCGGTGGAAATCGTTAGTGGGACAGAGGACAGACAGAGGGCGGGAGTTATCGCGGGTTTTCTAGGTTATGTCTATCGGTTTTATCCGATCGCACTTCCTCTAGTGACTACTAAAGAAATTAAGAAACGACTTCGTTAAGAGGCCGCCTCCCACTACTGAAGTTTGAGGGAGTTTCCAAACCTGTATACAAGATCGTGGTTTGAGTCAAAGTTTGTCTGGGCCAAAAACACGTGCCTAGCGGAGAAAAAAGCGAATTTAGCTGCTGCCTTGAGAAGGTATGGGAGTCTGAGTACGTGCAATGTTCCCATATATGATTTAATAAATAATATAGTTATGATCTCGCGCGGTATATTTGGCGCGGTAATGAGGGTCATAACTTTATTTTATTTCTTTCAATTTCGTGTTGAAACGCTGCTGTGTACATATCAAGATACGTATAATCTCTTCATGTATAATAATAAATATACTTTTGGTAGCGGACCGCAAATTCAGCAGTGCAATGAAGGTGAAAACATTGATTTTTTTAACATTTAGTGTCGGACGCTTCTATGTCTCTTGTTGGAAATGCTCGAGGGAAAGGGGCAGATAGTTTTATAAGAGACTTTTTAGACGGGAGTTATTACATTTTCCATGCATTTGTTTTGTCATACACGACATTTTTGTAGATTTTAATTTTTCCTAACTCATTCTTTTCGATAAAACGATCTACATGATTCCACGAAACGGGGCTATCGAATAATGTTAAACTTGAAATGAATTTTGGCTTTTAATTTTTCATTCGAAACTTTCAGCAAAATGCTTTTGAGGCATTTGTTTCTTCGGCGTACATGTGATGACATACGCGAGCTCGAATTCTTATGTAACATTTTATGCGATTCTGGACAGGCATAAATAAATATACGACGTGCTTAAAAGTAACCTCGGTTTGTCTTTTCGCAAAATCGTGAAATCCCAGAACCGTGTGTCTTCGGAAACAAATGTTCTATAAAATCCGTAATTTAAGGAAAATTCCTTTCGCAGTATTCCAAGAAGCGGGAGATATTAATTATGTTCGATATAGTGAATGTTTATTTAACATTATAAAAAATATCAACGCATATATAGATCACCCAATTTATTGCAAAACCGCGTAGCAATGCAGTTTAACTTGTTTTCTTAAATGTTATCACATGACAATTGGGGGATTTTAATTTTTCTCAATTCAATCTTTCCGGTACAATTCTCTATATGATTTCACGAAAAGAGATTATCGAATAACGTCGACCGTTAAAAATAAATCACGTAAAATCCAACAGGATACAAAATTGAAGTGAATTTTGGCTCTCAATATTTCAATTATCAATGTCATTCGACATCTGCGTCCGTGGAATCTTTGGAGAATCTTTCAGCAAACTGTTTTCAAGCATTTTAGTTTGCTCATCGTCGTGTATTTTTTCATTTAAGAACGAGATATCAGTTTGTATCGCTTGTACGACATTAACATGCGGAAGGTATATTAATTATCCTTTATTCGGTGTAATGATGTATCGTTTACGTAGAAAAAAATTCATAATTATAAACTTACATTTGCACAATTGTCATTTGGTTTGTTTCTTCAGCGTACATATGATGACATAAGCGAGCTCGAATTCTTATGTAACATTTTATGCGATTCTGGACAGGCATAAATATATATACGACGTGCTTAAAAGTAACCTCGGTTTGTCTTTTCGCAAAATCGTGAAATCCCAGAACCGTGTGTCTTCGGAAACAAATGTTCTATAAAATACTTAATTTAAGGAAAATTCCTTTTGCATTCCAAGTATTCCAAGAAGCGGGAGATATTAATTATGTTCGATATAGTGAATGTTTAATAATCATTATTATAAACAAATAAATACATATATGGATGACCCAATTTACTACGAAACTGCGTAGCAATACAGTTTAACTTGTTTTCTTAAAGGTAATACCACGACATTTTCGTAGATTTTAATTTTTCCTAATTCATTCTTTTCGATAAAACGATCTACATGATTCCACGAAACGGGGCTATCGAATAATGTTAAACTTGAAATGAATTTTGGTTTTCAATTTTTCAACTATCAATGTTATTCGAAACTTTCAGCAAAATGCTTTGAGGCATTTTGGTCCAATCGTTGTCGTGGATTTTTTAACATAAAAAACTAGATACCAGTTTGTATCGCTTCTACAATATTAACAAGTGAAGGGCATATTAATTATCCTTTATTCGGTCTAATAATGTATCGTTTACGTAGAAAAAAATTCATAATTATAAACTTACATTTGCACAATTGTCATTTGGTTTGTTTCTTCAGCGTACATATGATGACATAAGCGAGCACGAATTCTTATGTAACATTTTATACGATTCTGGACAGGCATAAATAAATATACGACGTGCTTAAAAGTGACCTCGGTTTGTCTTTTCGCAAAATCGTGAAATCCCAGAACTTCGAGAATATTTGTCGGATTGACATGGAATTTTCTGTGTTGTACTTAAATATATGTACATTACGAAAATGGAATAAAATTTTTTTTTTTTTCTAAAGCCTGACTGCGTGTAAGTCCTCAAAACACGAGGCGGACATTTGTTTCGCTTTCACAGCATTAACAAGTGGAAGGTATATTAATTATCCTGTATTCGGTCTAATGATATAACGCATGTATAGAAAAAAAATGGATAATTATAAATTTATATATGTTCAATTGTCATTTTGTTTTTCCACATCAGCTTAGACACGGTGACAATAGCGAGCTCGAATTCATACGTAGCATTTTATGCATCTCCGCGGGAGTATAAATGATTATATGACGTGCTTAAAAATGTCAGTTTGCCCCTCCGTAAAGTCGTGAAATCCTGGAAATGTGTGCGTTGCATAACAGCGATAAAATCAAATCTAAAATTTTAATTTTAATTTTTTTATTTTTTCTTCGTATAACAATTAAAAAATAAAAAATATAATTAAAATTTTATATTTTCTCTCATCATTGTTATGCGACTCATACGTTTCCAGCATGTCACGAATTTACGGAACGACAAACCGAATTTGCAAAGTTCGGAATATGCACAGTTTTTTTTAATAATTTTTGTTACTATTTCCGCTGTGGTTCACCCATTTTTGAAAATTGCGATATATAACTTGTTAAATAGGCACGGAAAGTCTTAGAGACTGTAATGGAAAGTAATAAAAAAAACAATTTTTTGCAAATTTTAGCTGACTTGACCGCTTGAATTGGAAAAAAATTCGTTTTGCAGTATTTCCAAGAAGCAGGAGATATTAATTATGTTCGATATAGTAAATGTTTATTTAACATTATAAATAATATACAAACACATATATGAACACACATATAGATGACCCAATGTATTGCAAAACTGCGTAGCAATACAGTTTAACTTGATTTCTTAAATGTAATCACACTATAATAGTGTAGATTTTAATATTTCCTGATTCATTCTAACCGGTGAAAGGATCTGCATGATTTCACGAAAAGAGATTATCGAATAATGTTCAACGTTTAAAAAAAAATCACGTGAAATGCTTTGAGGCATTTTAGTTCGATCATTGTCATGAATTTTTTTAATTAAAAAATAAGATACCTGCTTGTAGCTCTTCTACAATATTAAGAAGTGGTATGCCTATTAATTATCCTTTATTCGGTCTAATGAAGTATCGTTCGAATAGAATAAAATTGATAATTATAAATTTACATATGCACAATTGTCATTTCATTTTTTCCATCGGTTGAGATACGGTGACAATAGCGAGCTCGAATTCTTACGTAACATTTTATTCATTTCGGCAAGCGAATAAATTAATATACGACGTCGTTAAAAATGACCTCGGTTTGTCATTCCGCAAAATCGTGCAATCCCAGAACCGTGTGTCTTGGGAAACGAATGTTCTATAAAATACTTAACGTACCCTTCTCGAAGACGGCTTGTTCGAATTAAAAAAAAAATGTGTAACCGTCTGCGTAATTGATGAACGCAGAAGGACCCAGCATTTTTTTTTTCCATTCGATTAACCCGTCTTCGAGAAAAATGTGCTAGCTATTTTTCTCTATCTCCCACATTTATAAGCACGTTAAGGGGGGGGTAAGGTTAATTCGTACAAAAAAAGGCATGTTTTTGTGATTTTTTTGTGACGACGCAGTTAAAATCTCTTTATTAAAACTAATGGCACAGTAAAATATGACATTCGAAGAATATTATATAAAATTTTCACGAAGAAATATTTAAAAATACGGCAATAGCAGCAATTATTCGGACGTGTCTCGGAAAAAAGTAAAATTTCGGTGTCCCTCATAACTTGGTGCTGGATCATCTGAAATGAAAAAATAAAAGTTCATTTGTTAGATAATAGTTTTCCCCAGGTAACTCTGGGAGGGTTTTTCGAAATTTCAATTTTTCAATTTTTTGGAACATTTTGAAGGGAAAAACGCGATTTTTACGAAAAAAATCGGTTAATTTGTTATTGTAAAATAAAAGTTATTAACAAATTTGAAAAAAACTCTCCAGCGTTACCTCGTGAATTATGTACAGAATTAGTGTTCAAAATTTCAAAGGGATCGGTGCTGTAGTTTTCAAGTTATGAGGGACACCGACTTTGAAAACGTGAGTTGTGAGGAAAACGCTTTAAAGTTTTGAACACTAACAAATCTGGTATAAAACGTTCATAAGCGAATTTTATCGGCTTACCTCACACTGAATCGTCAATGCGAGGTCCATAAAGGATGTTGCTATCATCAAAGATGTCTATACATAGTATACACTATATACTATATACACAATAGCAATGAATAAACTGTATACCTGTTCGACAGCTGCACTGCTAGCCCGACCGCCCGCAGCTGTTAGAGGTATAGCGTTAAAGGCCAGGAGATTAATAAGACAATAACTTCAAGAATATTGCTTAGATCGGTTTAAAACTTTAAGGGCATATTCTTGAAATGTTAAACAATAAGATAAGAGAAAATAAAATTCGATTTTTCGAAAGTGAAAAACCTTACCACCCCGTTAAAGCAGGGGAAGAAAGCTTTCTCCATCCCTTAGACAGAGTGGCGCCGTCTGTGTTTATCAGTTGCTTTAAGCAGACGGTCCGACTATTTTTTTCAATTCGAATAAGCCGTGTCCGTAAAAAAAGCTTTTATAATGTTTTGAGGTTACGTTGCAATTTAGTCTCCCTTCAAGGGGACGTATCGCACGCACAAAAATTTCGACACGGTCGCTCTTCGTTACGGTAGTGCAGTGCTCGTAGTATTTTACTACGAGCCGCTGCTTACTACCGCTAGATGTCACGGCCCGCGTCGGCTATTTAGTCTATGTCCGATAGAGTCCGAGGACATAACACTCGTGAGGATTTGTCGCTATTAAACGGACTACTTATTATATTACATTTGGTAGAAACACAGTAACATGTTAATAATGTCGAAAGATGATGTAATTGCGTCATCGCGTTGAATGATAGAAAGTCTCTCTCTTTATTGCACGTCGTTCCTTGACCTCTGTGAACTAAGCGAACCAATTTTGATTTTTTGAAATTTTGTTTAGTTTAAACGTTTGTTAGTCGTTTGTAGGTGTTTGTTAGTTTAATAAAAACGTTTGTTGGTCGACAGTTTTTACAGGAAAGCACACATAAAATATGGTGTGAACTTGGCAGGAATATTTTTATTCAGATCGCACTGAGGTTTTATAGGGGCCTAATCGATGCGTAATCGTTTGTAGGTTCCAAATGAACTAAGTAGAACGTTTGTTGGTTCGTTGGTTCTCGAAAAAAGCTAAAAAAACCTATCGGGAACGTGTCACTGATTTTACCAGATCCGGTCATATGACCGCAGTAACTTGACCGTACGATAATTATTTTGAAAGCGTTTTTCTTCAATGGGGAGCTTAATTGATTCGGAATTGTTTGTAGGTCAATAATAAACTAATCAGAATGTTTGTTGGGCCTCGGTTTGATTGGAATATATAAATGAACACATGCTAGTGATGGATCATACTTTGGATCGAAGCATAATAACAACTCCTTCGAAATCAAACGAGATCCGCTTATCAATTTACCTTCCTTCGAAATGTCATCCTACGAGACAAGTGCATGTCGATTCCCTTCTACCGAGCCACGGCCGAAAATGCACGTAAACTTAATTGGGCAAGGATCTCTGGATGCCGATTCCGAACACTTATCGTATGTTGACAGTTTCAGAACGGCAATCTGTCATTTCATTGGGGCTGTGAATCGATTCTTCCATCTCTACTACCGAGCCGTTTCTTACCCGATAGGCAATATGTTAGTTAACAGTACTTGTGCAATTCAGAATTTATTTATATTTTCACTATACTGCCAACAGATCGATTGGCGGTCAATCGTCCAAAGTTTATTCGACTTGGTCAACATCGAGGTTGATCCTCAGACAAACGTTCAGCTGACGGACTTGCATTATATCAAAGGAATTGGCAAACTTTTGAGAGAAACACCTCCGAGAACAATCGGTATGTCTAAATATGTGCAGGCAAAGTTATTGACTAATTTTAAAAGGTTTTATATTTCGTTGAGTCTACACTATTCGGTGGGTCGGAATTTTATCTCCGGAAAGTAGGGTTCCATACATGTGCATACAACTCCATTGGCCATTTTGCAATCGGTCCATTTTACTTACTGCCACTATGGTTTCGACATTAAACGTTTATCTTACAGTGAACTACATACATTGGAACTTCATCGGAAAGATGCTGCCCTACACGAACGAAGATCTGAGGAACCGCTTATTCAAGCTCGTTAGCGAAGTAAATGGTATAAAAAAAAGACCTGAACGGTATGTCCATTGTATTTTTCCCATTATTTTTCGTGCGATGTAATTTTTTTTACTTGCATTGCGCCGATATACTTTCACGAATTACAGGGGACGGCCCTGGACGGCCAGCCCCCGCGTCCGACTGTATCCGACTTTCTCCCCTGTACTGCATTCGCCATAACATTTCTGCCATGGGTACAGTAGTCCAGTCAAATTAATATCAAAACCCTGTGCCGAGGTGAACAAATTGGTTCGCAATGATTTTATGTCACTACCGAAATACGTCAAATAACAACCCTGTGAAGTTTGCCTCTCTTTACGCTGGGGAAAAATGGTGCTATTCACAGATCCGTTTTTCCGGCCAAAATACCACCCCGTTGAGGCAGGAAAATAGTGTTCTCTCCCCTCTTGCCTTTCTGATATAACCCATTGTTCCATATTTCCGATGACATTTACACCTATCACTTTCCAGTATTTTTCCATTCACAATTCCGTCCTTCCCACTTTCCCAAATCCCGTTGATAGAAAGTCCCTTTCGCCACTTCCCAGTTGTAATTCTTGCAGATTATCGCCAGCGTGCATTCATGTCCCAATTTTTGTCCGTATATCGTGTCATGTTCATACTGTCCTCGCGGTTAATTCAGTTTGTGGCTCTCCCAGTGACTACCCCAAAGCGCTGGGTTTCTTTCCTCGCGATATTGAACGAATACCAGTAAAACGAAAAACAGCGATAAGGCGAAATGTTTAAAGTTCAATAAAATGCAATCAGAATGTAATACCATTTGATAGATCAGTTAGCTAATTAATTCGGTCTTTTTTACTTCTACCTGAATAGATGGTTGGAATGTGTAGAAGAAATGAAAATGGAACATGCTGCCGGATACGCATTCGTGAAGAAATATTTCTCGAAACAGACGGAAACTGCGGTACGTGTGTAATAAAACGTCTTTACCCGCAAAACTCGCATACCTGAACATTATACCCATTGCAGGTTCTCAAGATGATCGAGAACATCCAAATTGAAATGGACGCGCAAATCGAAAAGTCAAATTGGCTCGATGAAGAATCGAAAATATTGGTCAAAGATAAACTCAATAGTATGAAAATCTTCGTAGGTCTTCCCGACTCGTATAAAAAGAAGAAAGCAGTTAATAATTTTTATAAAGGGGTACGAATGCGACTACACATATACGGTGGTACTAGATCATAAGAATGAAACTGCTCTCGTTATAATGGTGATCTTAACGAGTTATTTTTTGTTTCGTTCGTTTATATAGTTGAATGTTGGCACTGAGTACTTTGATAACCCTTTGAGCTACATGAGATTCGAGAAGAAAGTAAATTTGAAGAGCTACGCACGGCACCGAGAAGCTCATCCGTAATTATAATATTTTATTGAATATTAGTATAACTGAATAACTTAAAAAATATATTGAGGTACGGTGAGGTGTCTTCCATCTAATTAATAGTCATAATGCACATTTATGGAAGTTTATGATTTTGTAGATGGGACTTGGAACCAATATCTGTCATCTCCTCTTATAGAAATGACATAAATGCTATAAGTAAGGTTTAGAAGAATATTCAATCAAATTTAAATGTTTTTTTTATTCTATGTCATATTGTTTTTTATCTTTGTCAGATTTGCCAGCGGCTCACCTCCAGTCTCCTCTTTTTACACCACATCTTCCCGAGTAAGGAGATACCTTTATTCATATTCGCGTAACGGCTAATAATAAAAATAAGCATCGATATTATATCATAAATATTATTATTTGAATGTTCATATATTTTTTAATGTTAGAATAACATTTTCTATCTCAGCAATGTCAATTATGGAATAGTTGGGTTTTCCGTAGGTCACGAAATGGGCCACGGCTTTGATGCTTTCGGTGAGTCTTAAATTTTCTCGGCTATTAATGCGCACAAAAAAATGCCCCACCAATAATCAATTTTTATCATTTAGTGAATACGATCTAAGGTATCTGGTTAAGTAAGTACGGCAATGAGACGGAACTGTCTGAAAGCATGTTGAAGAACTATGGCAAAAGGGCCGAATGTTTTATCGATCAATACAATAAATACTATGGCGAAACAAGAGATTCCGAGACAACAGAAATAATGCCAAACTCCAAGGTTAGTGCGCACTGAGTGACTTGAATACATTGGGATCTCGGTTGATGGCGCCAATGGGTCGCTTTATCATTCTCGCACCCAAAAATAGTATTGAAATTTAGCGAATGAAAAGTTCGAACATCGTGAAACACCGTCATATCGGGGTGATAGAGTTCCCGGTTATGAAATTATTATCGAACGATTGTAATACTTTAGAAATGTTGACATAGGGAACCGTATCGCGCAAGTCGAAATTGACGTGGGAAGAAAATATAGCCGATTCCATTGGTATGCAGGCAGTGTTTGAAGCGTATCAAAAACATAGAAAATCCGAAACTAGTTTGAAGCTTCCAGGACTCGAAGAATTCACAGACGATCAGCTTTTCTTCCTGTCTTACGCTAGTGTGAGTAGACACTATTCTGTATAATTACTAATAATACTATAACTATAAGATGCGTGATTATCAAATCCTCCGTAATTGTTAGTTCTCGTTTTTCTTCATCCCACAAGAATCTTTAATGGGTTATATTATTAATTCTGATTTTGTTATCATTGAAAAGATATTGTCGTTCGTATTCATGATACGATATATTTTTATCGAACGATCTCAAACTCTTGGAGCAACTTTTTCAATACTTTCACTTCCACCTTATTATCCCTGCAAAGCACATATACTCAATACACACTGGCCAGCCGACAGTATTCTAAACGCTTACGTTCATATAATAGTCGTGTAAATTATCATTGAAACTAATTCGGATAAAATTAAATGTCTTGTAGTCGAGTTACGAGATGGAAAGCCCGGAGGACTTGTACAGGAAGAAGTATAAAGGACTGGTGGATAGACAGAGCCCGGGGAACCTCAGAGTTATCGGTTCGGTTTCAAATACAAAAAGCTTTGCCGAAGTTTTCAATTGCCCATTGGGCAGTCCGATGAATCCTATCAACAAGTGCAGTATTTGGGGAAAATCAGATGTCACTCCGCAAACGGTACTACCAACGATCAAAAGAGGTACAATCACTGGAAAGGCCAGTGGAAAAATTAAGACAATAATGTTGTAACGATACTGCGTATCGATTGGACACCGACCATTCCAGAACTGGAAATAAATGTAGATTGAATATATGTACCAAATATAAGCGATTATCGAACGATGGATCCTATTTTACTCAAAATTCCTATTAAATTCATCGCACTTACGACGCTTGTCTTTCATTCGTATTATTCGCCCACACAGAAAGAAAAGAATCGATTGTAATGAAAATTATACTGTTTTATAGCGGAAATAAAATTGAAGTTGACGCGTTTTTATATTTGCGCGAGAAAAATTTGTTAAGGGGGTAAACAACCCCTATTTGAGTTTTTACATTCCAGTTGTCTCCTTGTCATTGCAAATGTGTTTGTCGATAAGAACTCTCTTCATCAAGCTAAAATTAATGATTCACTGTTTTTTTATTAAATAGTACGTATACATAAGGGGACGGACCACCCTTTGTAACCCTTTTTTTTTAATAGTTATTCTAAAGTTTCCGAACCACGGCCAAGAAATTTTATGATGGTATGATTTTCGTATTCAGATAAACTTACGCATTTACGAGAAGCATAATTAAGAGGGATTATAGTATACTTCATTCACTAACGCATCCGTTTTTCTTGCCTTTTCACACGTTGCTGCAAGAGCATATTTTCAATATTAGCAGTATAGCTATATGCCTGACCGTCAAAATACACTTTTGATTGTCCCTTCGTATCATTATCCGTAATTGAGTAATTTACAACTTCAGTACTATTTCGTTTTACCACCTAAATTTGTTGCTAATACTTTGCTGTTCGGTGACACCACGTGAATGTCACGGGCAATGCACATCAGTAAATCCCGTGGGAGGCGAGCCAGAGCGTAGGCGTGGGCGTATCCGTGAAAAACAAAGTCATTAACATACCATGAAGTGTTATTAGCACTGATGAAATCATCATCTTCTTCTATTAGTGCGCGATATCTCTCGTTGTTTTTAAATGCATTAAAATTTGGATATTGGATACGAATTGACGGCGTCTACAAAAAACGCCGTCAATTCGTATTTTCGCATTTACGTTTGTTCTCGGGCTCTACACCTCGTTCTCCGAGAAGCGTTTAAAGTTTTTTTGTGCAACCTATAATCGTTGACAATGAAAGTGAATCCGAATAACGTTATTAGACTTCTGCTGGCTAAATTTGAAGTTATGAACATAGCAGAAACTCCAGTGAATAATGCGGAAATGGAGTTGACGGGACATCTTAAACAAATTTTAATCGACTCTATGAAAGACAATAGAATTGAAATGATATAGGAAAATACGCTCGATTTCCAAGAACATTTTAAAGAACCCGAAGCGAAGTCCGTTGAAGATACTTTTTGGGAAACAGATGTTACCGAATACGATTCCGATAAGTGTTCCAGTGATGATGAATTAAGTTATGACTATAAACGAAAAGCGTTGGGATACTGGAGATCGGGTAAAAAAAAATTATAGTGTTGAAACCGTTAAACAAAAATACAAACAGGTTAAATCTATACGACAATTGAGACGCACATCAGTTCAACAAAGGCGGTACTCTTATAAAGAGAAACTCGCACGGATTTCCGAGTATGTATTGAAAAGTATGAAAACCGCTACAGAGGCGGGTGTAATCATACATGATATTGATATACAAAAGTGGGCTATTCAAGCTCAAAAAGAGATAGGACACGGAAATATACGGTTCAAAGCTTCTCGTACTTGGCTCTCGAAATTCAAGAAATTACATCGTATCACATCTAGAAAAATTACTAAATTTGTATCGCAGAAAACTATAGAAGAATAAGCGGTTATACGACAAACAGGGGAACATTTTGTAAATAAGGTTAAACCCTATATCTCAACATAAGAAGCAGTAAAATATATATTATTCAGATCAAAGTGGTTTTCAACTGGAAATTCACTCGGGACGAACTTTAGCAGTTGAAGGGTCAAAGAAAGTCGAATGTGTAGTACAATCAGTCTCTTCAACAATCCATAGTTACACGATTCAGCCTACAATAAGCGCTGATGAAAAATTACTTTCGCCACTGTTTACTGTTTTAAAGGAAGCAAAAGGTGAATTTGGACCGATAGTACAAAAATAATTATTTAGGCCGGAAAACGTCGTACTGACAGCTTCTAAATCTGGAAAACTCACTTCAGGTATGAATAAACTTTTTCTGAAACTCATTTTGATATCGATTGCATTAGGTCAAGACACTTGGTTATCATATCATGTACGGATTTTTTTTTATAATTAATAATATATTTACGTCAACAGAACATTTCGAAACATGGCTGGAAAAAGTATTCTTCCCTAATGTCGGTAAAGACAGCATATTATTGATAGATTCCTAGAGTGGACACTGTCCACAAGTGATTAGTGAAGCAGCACCCCATGACAAAATTATCATCCCAATGATTATACCAAAAGGTACTACTGGAAGAATTCAACCATTCGATGTGTACGGCTTCCGGGTATGGAAAAATTTCGTGCGACATTTTTCTGATAGTGTTGTTTTATTAAAGTCTGATATAAATTTACATTTACGAAATAATATAATCAAACTCCAATCTCTCACACACAATTAACTTTCAAGTCCGAGGTATAAGAATCTTTTCAAATATTCGTGGTTTAAAAGCAACTATGTAGCTGAAAGACCAGCATATTTTACAAACCCCGTCGAATTTGGATTTGGTGGTTCTAAAACACATTGTGAAGTACCTGGTTGTAATAACGTAGCCGTTATTAAATGTGCGTGATGTAAAAAATCGTTGTGTTTGAAGCATTTTTTCGATGACTACCATTTTTGTTCGGCCTATGAACCATGATTGTGGTTAAAAGTTGTTAACAACGGACAGTAGATAATGAACATGTATACAAGAGATGATGATGGCGTGTGTTAGAGTAAAGTTACTATGTAAATAAAGTGTGTACGTCAAGAGCGCTCATACACATATGATCCTTTCGAAAGAAGCAAATGATTCACATGAAATATACTATTAAGGGTCCCGTTTCAAAGAATCTAGCACATCTGTTTTAAGTAAAAGTAACACCTAACTGAAAATCTATACAGAGAAATTAGTTCCTCCATTAGAACCTGACACTTTATTACGGGTAATATCATTTAATAATATATAAACACCGTGTTTGTGCTAATAATAAAAAAATACTCCCACAGTGATATGTGAAAAAGTGAGGAAAATTATATAAAAAAAGGATCTGTTAGCGAATGATGTATAGCATAATCCCTCCTAATTATGCTTCTCGTAGATGCGTAAGTTTATCGAAATACGAAAATCGTAACATCATAAAATGTCCTGGCAGTAGTTCGGAAACTTTTGAATATCTATTAAAAAAGGGGCTACAAAGGGTAGTCTATGCCCTTAAGCATTCGTACTCATTTAAAAAAAAGTTGAATCATTAATTTTAGCCTAATGAGAAGAGTTCGTATCGGCAAACACATTTGGAATGACGAGGAGACAACTGGAATGTAAAAACTCAAATAGGGGTAGTTTGCCCCCTTAAAAATATTTTCTCGCACAAATACAAATACACGTCAACTTCAATTTTATTTCCGCTATAAAACAGTATAATTTTCATTACAATCGATTAGCAAGTTTTCAATGTAGGGTGCAAGGCGTACATGTTCAAGGGTGTTTCGACCCCTTAAAATAACAGAAAAATGGTGAAACATTAATTTTCGCTCAATGAGAAGAGTTCGTATCGGCAAGCACATTTGGAATGACGAGACGACACCTGGAATGTAAAACCTCAAATGGGGGTAGTTTACCCCCTTAAAAAAAAATTCTCGCACAAATACAAAAACACGTCAACTTTAATTTTATTTCCGCTATGAATCAGTATAATTTTTATTACAATCGATTAGCAAGTTTTCAATGTAGGGTTCAAGACGTAGATGTTCAAGGGTGTTTCTACCCCTTAAAATAACAGAAAAATGGTGAAAAATTCATTTTAGCTCAATGAGAAGAGTTCGTATCGGCAAGCACACTTGGAATACGGATTCTAGAGTAAAAAAGTCTGATCTCGCAAGCATAGTCTTGTACGATTCCACATATTGACAGATTTCATTAATCTGACGGGTGCCACATCCACCCATCGATGTCTACAGCCACCGACGATGCTCGACTGTTATACAGACGATACCCCATGAACCCCTTTCCGCTCTCGACAACTTTATAGTTGAGTCTTTCTTTTTCGTTCCCTTCTTCGTTTCTTCTTGTGTTGTACGCACGTTCACAAAACTAATACAAATTATATGGGAAATTATATGCTTGCTTCCATTAATTGATATTAAGGACATCATTTTCAAAAATTGGGTAAAAATGACACGACGTAACGATACCTTTGCTGTGAGGGTAGTTTTACCCCCACTTTTTCAGTGTTCGATTTAAAAAAACAGTTCTATTTAAAATAGCCCATAACTGAAAATCGACGTTCCCCTTTTTTGGTTCATAATCATATATTTTTGTGTAAACGCTGATTTTCGTAGAGAGGGATGTCCAGAGGTCGTGGGAACGTTGAACGATGATTTTCCCGGGTGATTTATTGAGGGATGAATGTTCCCCGGAATTTCTTGTGCACAACGGCGGGGTTGAAATGTGGAACCCCGTTTGTTACCGAATTCGAACTTTCCTTTTACACCCTTGCCATTGGAACAGGGATGTTGATGCATAAACTCATGTCATCGTTTCGTGTGCACGGCGGCGATTGTAATTAAACACCCGGTATATTAACTAATAAAGAGACATTAAATTCTGAAATGACATCGTATGATAAGTCGAGAATTTATCTTGGCCTTTTCGGAAACGAAATATCCGGAGAAGAATTGTTCTAAGATATACTGAAACGTTTCACTTTATCTGGACGGTCAGAAGGACCGTTCAGGTGTTTTTATTTTATTTGAATTAAATGGTGAAACTTGATTAATTACGAAGTCTGTGTCGTGTGATTTATTCTGAGGATAGAGTTCGGTCGTAGGCTCGAAGGAAAGCCAAAGGTACGAGGAGGCGACGTGATGAGGATTATTTGACAATAATAATTTTATTGAATTGAAAAAATGCCTCAGATTCGGAAGAATTCCTCATCACATATTTTAATGCGTGTCACGAGTCAACCTTTCATTATCGGGACTCGAAAAGAGCGATGTTATGGGTTGATTCAAAACTACTGTATCTCGTGAAGCGATGACCAGTAGGCACAAAATATCTCGCAATGCTATTTTCAAATTATAGCTTTTACTAAAAGAAATTGAATTTACGTTTGGAAAGGTTCAATTTATAGGTCTGATTTATTTGATTAAATTGCTGGAAGAGCTTTATTAGTCAGATTAGATAATGGAATGAGTAAATTTCGTAAGGAAAACGTCAGTTGAATGGATAACGCTCGCGTTTCCCGAATTCTGATTGTTTTTGGGGTGTTAAGTGGAGTTGAACGCCAGATTCCCTGCTCGTTATTGAGTAGGGGATTCCTGGTATCGAAAATTATTACTTTATTGAGATTATCTATTTGTCGCGTATCGTTGTCGTAGATTTTATATTGTCCATTGCCTCATGGGGCAAAATGGACTACAAGTGTGCCTGTGGTAATAGGAGCTCAGAATCGTCGAGTAGGTGTCTGACAGCTCGCCGTGTCGCAGCAGACGACGCGTGGTGCGATGCCAACATCGCCGGCCGCGCGGCTCTCAGTCAGAACACCTCTTCGGCGGATTTTTTTGGCGACGGGGGGGCCATGGGTCCGTCCCGTCGCAATACATACTGATGTATCTTTACGGCCAACAGCAATTGCTCAAGGACTTTCGCGCCGTATCATTTAGTATATGGACTGTCATAGGCAAAGCATCGAGATGACGATCGAGTGGTCAGTCTGCAAGTTGAAGTTGTAAACTTGTATCTGTGACACCGAACAAGCGTCAAATGGTTTTACGAAACTGATCGACATGCTACCCCGCAAAACATTGTAAGTTCCATTATTTTGCCAAAATGCGTTATTTTTTGTTTTCGCTCGATACATTTTTTTTCTCATTGTTTCAAACCACTGTGTGCGATTTTTGACGTTCAAAGAGTTTCATTACACGCTTTGAATATATTGTTTACCATTGTCTCGTTATTGGCTTTGCAATACACAAATTAATTTTCCTCGCGTTATTTGTAATCCTTCCTCTTGCCGATTAGTATAATTTTTTAATTATTATGTTGCTTACAAATTGAATAAACCAAACGGAGTGAAAAAAAATATTTAAAAGAAGTAACAAGTTTCATAATGTTATAGTACTTTTCTTTCGGTATATTATTACTATGATCTCGCGAAGAAATGACGATAATATATGTTTCTTATTATAACTAGTAAAATTTGATTATAAATTTTCTTTTATTTTTTTATTGACTCGATATCGTTTAATATTCTTTATAATTCAAAGATGCCGTGTTATAGATTAAACAATTGACTCACACATTCACACATATATACTTGACATAGAAATTCTTGGACTTATCTTAAATTTGGCTCCTCTTCGAAGGCGAAAGGGGAGGGGGTGGAAGGGGCAGGTGGGGGTTAATTGACAATGAGCCGTCCAAACGATTCCTCTTAGTCGTAGTTATCCACGTCAGAAGTCCAAGTTTTTAATTCGCTTAATCGGACTTATTTTTGGTCTTCAATTTATGTTCTCTCTTGAACACTAATTATCGGGAATACTGGTGACTCGTCTCCCATTATTCTTTATATAATTATAAATTTGCGGCTATTCCCTCTCCTAGCCCATAATTTTCTCGTTGTGCAGTCGACACTTCTAACGACGCTTCTTTACACGACCTATTCCGACACGTATACAATACGTTAAAATAGTGGTACATATAGAGTTATAGACACTTGTGCCTTACAATACAATCGACTCAAAACAAATATAACACCGTCTCACTTCTTGGTCGCTGGGAGAGTCATAGACGCATTCAGTGAATCTAATAGCCAGTATCTGATAATAATGATTATACATTATATTCGATCTTATAACCGAACGGCCCTTTGTCTGGGTAACGTGCCTACAGAGGCCTATCTGACTATATAGCTCATGCGCCTGGATCGCTGTGGTGCTATTACAAGAAGATGTTATCATTAAACAACGAATGTGTAAATTAACGTATAATGTAAATTGAAAATCTTCAGAATTATTTTTTCTCTCGTTGCGGCGACATCTTTCGCACACCGCGGTCATGCATCGCTCTGGGGCGAACGTGTCTTTCCTGACGACGAAAGTAGATTTTCATCCCATGCAAAATGTAAAGTGGAAGATTCGGGAGCGAAAAGAGACGATATAAACCACGATACGGTCTGCCGTACAGAAGAATGCAAACAAATTGGCAAGTCGTTACAATCACAACTGTCTACAAAAAATAAAACAATTCTGAATCATCTTCATCATGAAACGAAAAAGGAAAACATAGAAAAATCACAAAACAAAAATAACTTTTCAGCCGACGAATTTCTCAGCACCATGAACAAGTCAATAGATCCGTGCCATGACTTTTACGATTTTGCTTGCGGTACGTGGACTACTAATAATTCAATCCCACCGCACCGGACTTTTTGGAGTACGCTTCGAATTTACCAAAACACGGTTAATCTACGTATCAAGGGCGAGTGAAGCAAAAATTTGCTTGTCGTTCTCGTTATATTCTGCAAAAAGTATAATTATAACGTATAATTATAGTATTGTGAATATACGCAGACGGTAAAGACACAACTGTATCGCTGAATTTATAAAATCTCGTATTACTACACATTACAGGGATTTTAGAGACCGAACCGGAACCCAGTGACATTCGGCCAGTGAGACAAGCGAAAAAATGGTTCCGTTCTTGCATGGACACTGGTAATGACGAAAATATCACATACAATATTAATGTTATTCCCATGTAATGTATACGCGAATCGATTCCACTTAGAATCCCGCAATTTATTCAAATAAACTTGTGTTCGAATAAAATCCATTTTCATCGTCATAGAGAAAGTTTTGTTATCGTGAATTCATTTTCAGTTTTCAAATGGTTGTTGTTCAATATAATTATCGTGACGATTGAACAACTCGTTCAAACTTTACACGATTTTTACTTTTTTTTCCAAAATCCCTGCTGACAGCATAATTCGAGCGATAGTTCAAGCTATCCAGCTGAAAATATTCTACGCAACTAGACCGTCATCGAGTTCAATAGCATCGAATGTTTGCTATTGAATTTCTAGAAAATCGATCGAGGCGTTCGGAATTCATAAAATTTTGAATTTTTCGAAATATCGCTACAAGTGTTTTTTACGTGTTTAGTTTGAGCAATTTTTGAGTAAAAACTTGCTAAACGAATTGGCTACAGTCAAATAATATTTGACACTGAACTTTTGTAGAATATTAATATAACCTTCGAGATTTATGGTAGTTTGAATTTTTCGAAAAAAACAATCATAATCAAGCAAATCTCACACTGAGCAGTTAAAAGACAGAAAAATCGTGTTAATCAAAATGCGCATACTGCTTTTCTATAATGTTTGCTCGTACGTAAAGCTCCCTCTATGAGAAAGTCGAAATTGGAGAAGACCCACGCTCATAAAGGAAAATTTGTGCAAACGCAAAAATAATGAGAAAGCAATATGTAAGTTTTAATTTACACCATTTTTTGTGTTTAATGACAACCGTGTTAAAATTCAAGTTTTTTTCTTGTCAAATTTAAACTCAAATCAGTGATCCAATTGAATAAGTGATGAGATCCAATTTTTTTCGAAACCGTCTGATTTTTTGTTTTTTTTTTTGGTCATACTAAAGTCCACATTTTGAATTGTCATCCAATTTGATGTTTAGCCTGCTTTCTGATTTGTGACATTTTTTTCACATAATTCAGAGGCTCTCGAGGAAATAGGTGTAACGCCGATAGAATCGATTTTGATTCGAGCCGGTGGTTGGCCCATATCCATGGAGGAAGAGGAATGGGATTCCGTGGAATATACTTGGCAGAACATCGAGCGTAATTATGCCCTGTTGACCGGTTCTTATACCTTTTATGATGCACATGCTATTCCATTGAATGACAGACACCGAAAATATGTTGGTTTCACGGTATGTATTTTTAACATTTCATTCACGCGACATTAACATTTTTGCAATTACCAATTATGAGAGAATATTATTGGGGTTTTAAAATAATTGCCTTGAATCAATTATTCTTACGTGTATTGTAATGAACCAGCTTATCCCCGACAATTTTTCGTGAGAAGTTAGAGTGACGCTCCCCGATTATATCCGAATATTCGGGCATCCACACTGTCTAACAAATATTCTCGCTTAAGGGGTGTAGGAAGGCTTCGACCACTTTTATGAACAATTGAAACAACATACGCAAATTTTGTTATTTTTAAGTTACTTAGCACATTTTTGTCGATGAAAATCATTGTTATTCGTATAAAAAGATTAATAATTAAGGAACATATTGAACGTTGAAGACCCCCACGCTTTTCGCGCATTGCGCAGTTTTTGCCACGATTCCGAGTACTCGGATGCAAACGATCGAAGTTTTCAAACGGCATTCCATTGGTTAGATTAAAATTAGAAGAATGGCGACTAATAATCTGAGAAACACGAAAAATTTGATACATTTATTATTATATCAGTACAAAAAACGAAGTTTTCTATACATACGTCGATTCAATGTGTGAAGAATATCGTTATATTCATAACAAAAAAAATCAAAGCAATACCTTCGGGCGTTCTTGTTAACGTGGCAGAACTAATAAAAAATGTTAGTTTGAAAAAAAAAGCGTTTAACGTTCGGACGTAGTGTTACTATAGGAAACTGTAACGTGTGTACCTCGAAAATTACCCGCGTCGTGAAATGACTTCTCGAGGGCAACTTAGCCTCCAGCAGCAATCGCAGAACGTCAGTTTTTTCGTGATTCCTTTGTTGATGCTAGCATTTTTATCTCGGCTTTTAACAACCGAGCGCTGTCACGCAACTTGCACATTGCACACACACTTGCATACTTTTCGTTTTCCTAAGCTCAATTTTGCAAATTATTCAGTGTTCTTTGCGCCACAATGTTCGTAAAAGATTCTACTAAGAAAATAAGGCAATAACACGAAATAACATTTTACGAGCTTTTAAGAGTTTACTTGGATATTTAGGATGTTTTTATTTACATATTAAAGATACAAAAACCAATTTTTTTGAAAAAATTTAATAGATTATTATCATTATCGATCGAATTTGGCACCTCGAAGTTGGCAGCCCGGGTCCTAACTTTTTTTCTACCGAACCGATTGCTTTCAAATTTTAACAGGCTACTCTACACACTTATAGTTCTCGTCGGAACCACCGAGAAATTTTGTCACCCCTAACTTTTTATTTTACAACCCCTTCTTTGCTAAAATAAAAGGTCTTTAGCAAAGAAAGGGTTGTAAAATAAAAAGTTAGGGGTGAAAAAATGTCTCGGTGGTTCCGACGAGAACGATAAGTGTGTAGAGTAGCCTGTTAAAATTTGAAAGCAATCGGTTCGGTAGAAAAAAAGTTAGGACCCGGGCTGCCAACTTCGATCAAAAATAATAATAATAATAAAATATTAAATTTTTTCAACAAATTTTTTGTTTGTATCTTTAATATGTAAATAAAAACATCCTAAATATCCAAAACGATTCATTTTTGATTTCCTACAAAAAAACGCCCTCCAAAAAAGACATGAAATCGGCTTAAGTTACCAGACTACTGCCTTAAGGATGGTGAAGAATTTCCTTTCTGGAGTACCAACGACAAGATTATGATTCAGGATATCTCACAATATAAATAATATTTCTGCCGGTTGCAGTACGCAAAAACTATTGATGCAATTAAATAAAGCCAATCGCGAAAATCCTATGTTCAATAATCTTATAAAATAATTGTATCGAACCATTGAAAGGTTTCAATGAATATATATGTACTAGGGGAACAATTCGTGTGTACAGCGACAGAGGCGGCAGCGAGATACTTAAATAATTTTTCCGATTATCAGATTACCCCCCAGCATCATCCTCTCAGTGACAAACTGCCCCTATTGTACCACAACTATACTCGCAATGAGTACGACGCATATGTTGATTTGATCTCCGGAGTTGCCGATTTGTTCGTCAAGCGTAATCAAGCTGACGTATCGGAGAAAAAAGTAATCGAAGAAGCTAAAGATATCGTTGAATTTGAAAAGAAAATTTACAAGGTATTTGAATAATAATTCCTAGCGATTGTACGTTTGATTTTTTTTTTAATCACATAATATGTGATTGTTTTATAATCCCACCATTCTCTTCATTATTCTCTTCGTTGACATGTTTTCCGGTACAGCTACAGAATGGTTCCGAATGGAAGGTAATGTCGTTCGAGGAATTTAACGACTGGTACGATACCAATGTGACAAAAGGAAATGAACATCCTGAATCAAAAGTGAGTAAATAGATTTATCTCAGCGACATATCCCGGACAGTCGCAACTTAGTTAACTCCTCATTTCTCTACCGTTCGTAAATATGAATTGATTCCCATGGTTATTTTATTTATCTATTCCCGTATTTGAACTGGTCATTAACCGATTTTGTCTGTTCTATCGTAATGATTTTATTACTATTCAACTAATCAGACAGGGCCAAACGAGGGCCCTGTTTCAACTCAATTCTCAGGATATGTTAGTAACGAAGTGATAAATCATTTTTACGAGGTAAACGAGCAAGAAAAAGCTAGACAACCGAACTACGGTAAGGTATTCCTTTCATGAACTGATAGTCCCCCTATAAAAAAGACATGCCACGCTATATCTCGAAATGCAATTTACTTCTGAAACCGATGAACTCGTCATTAAGATTGGCTGTCGACGTCGTGCTCAGAGTTCATTCGTGTGCGCACTTCAGATCGCACGATTAACCTAACCTACAAAAGCAGCGCGCGAATCGCGTACACCGATTGTAGTCCTCACAGATAATTCCACTTTGTTATACCTTCATATAGGTTCACTTTGAATATTTCCTTTCCTGTTGGGGAAATTACAAATGCGGTTATCGATTATCAGAAAAAACAATTAAATAGTGAAAATCAAGTCTGTAACCCTGGCGCTTATAGAAAAAGTCTTCCATCTTTAACTCAACAATTTGTTCATTCGTAATCTGACGAACAAACATATAAAAGGTGTACCACCCAGTCCCCTATTGTGCACTGAAAAAGGTGGCTCACCCAATGTTTCGCAAAGCCCTTGCGAAATGCAACAGCCCACGGAATACACCACTTAACGAAACGAATATATTTCACCTTTTAACTCATTGTCAGTGGTGAATCATACTTTGGATCGAAGCAAAATAATAACTTCCGCAAAATTAAACGAGATCCGCCTATCAATTTACCTTCGTTCGAAATGTCAACCTACGAGACAAGTGCATGTCGATTTCCATTTACCGAGCCGCGGCCGGAAATGCACGTAAACTTAATTTGGCAAGGATCTCTGGATGCCGATTCCGGACACTTATCGTATGTTGGCAGTTTCAGAACGGCAATCCGTCATTTCATTGAAGCTCTAAATCGATTCTTCGATCTTTACTACCGAGCCGTTTCTTACCCGATAGGCAATATGTTAGTGAACAGTACTTGTGCAATAAAGAGGAATTTATCTATATTTTCACTGTACTGCCAGCAGATCGATTGGCGGTCAATCGTCCAGAGTTTATTCGACTTGGTGAACATCGAGGTTGATCCTCAGACAAACGTTGAGCTGACGAACTTGCGTTATATCAAAGGAATTGGCGATCTTTTGAAAGAAACACCTCCGAGAACAATCGGTATGTCTAAATATGTGCAGGCAAAGTTATTGACTAATTTTAAAACGTTTTATACTTCGTTGAGTCTACACTATTCGATGGGTCGGGATTTTATCTCCGGAAAGTAGGGTTCCATACATGTGCACTCCATTGGCCATTTTGCAATCGGTCCATTTTACATATTGCCACTATGGTTTCGACATTAAACATTTATCTTACAGTTAACTACATACATTGGAACTTCATCGGAAATATGCTGCCCTACACGAACGAAGATCTGAGGAACCGCTTGTTCAAGCTCGTTAGCGATGTAAATGGTATAAAAAAAAGACCTGAACGGTATGTCCGTCGTATTTTTTCCATTATTTTTTGTGCGATGTGATTTTTTTTACTCGCATTTCGCCGATATACATTCACGAATTACAGGGGACGGCCCTGGACGGCAAGTCGCCGCTTCCGACTGTATCCGACTTTCTCCCCTGTGCTCCATTCGCCATAACATTTCTACCATGGGTACAGTAGTCCAGTCAAATTGATATCAAAACCCTGTGCCGAGGTGAACAAATTGGTTCGCGATGATTTTATGTCACTTCTGAAATGCGTCAAATAACAACCCTGTGAAGTTTGCCTCTCTTTAATCTGAGGAAAAATGGTGCTATTCACAGATCCGTTCTTTCCACGCTGGACATTTTTTTATTGACCAAAATTCCACCCCGTTGAGGCAGGAAAATAGTCTTCTCTCCCTTATTGCCTTTCTGATATAACCCAATGTTCCATATTTCCGATGACATTTACACCTATCACTTCCCAGTATTTTCCCATTCACAATTCCGTCCTTCCCACTTTCCCAAATCCCGCTGATAGAAAGTCCCTTTCGCCACTTCCCAGTTGTAATTCTTGCAGATTATCGCCAGCGTGCATTCATATCCCAATTTTTGTCCGTGTATCGTGTCATGTTCATACTGTCCTCGCGGTTAATTCAGTTTGTGGCACTCCCAGTGACTACCCCAAAGCGCTGGGTTTCTTTCCTCGCGATATTGAACGAATACCAGTAGAACGAAAAACAGCGATAAGGCAAAATGTTTAAAGTTCAATAAAATGCAATCAGAATGTAATACCATCTGATTGATCAGTTAGCTAATTAATTCGGTCTTTTTTACTTCTACCTGAATAGTTGGTTGGAATGTGCAGAAGAAATGAAAATGGAACATGCTGCCGGATACGCATTCGTGAAGAAATATTTCTCGAAACAGACGGAAACTGCGGTACGTGTGTAATAAAACCTCTTTACCCGCAAAACTCGCATACCTGAACAATATACCCATTGCAGGTTCGCAAGATGATCGAGAACATCCAAATTGAAATGGACGCGCAAATCGAAAAGTCAAATTGGCTCGATGAAGAATCGAAAATATTGGTCAAAGATAAACTCAATAGTATGAAAATCTTCGTGGGTCTTCCCGACTGGTATAAAAAGAAGAAAGCAGTTAATAATTTTTATAAAGGGGTACGAATGCGACTACACATATACGGTGGTACTAGATCATAAGAACGAAACTGCTCTCGTTATAATGGTGATCTTAACGAGTTATTTTTTGTTTCGTTCGTTTATATAGTTGAATGTTGGCACTGAGTACTTTGATAACCTTTTGAGCTACATGAGATTCGCGAAAAAATTAAATTTGAAGAGCTACGCACGGGACCGAGAAGTCCATCCGTAATTATAATATTTTATTGAATATTAGTATAACTGAATAACTTAGAAAATATATTGAGGTACGGTGAGGTGTCTTCCATCTTATTAATAGTCATAATGCACATTTATGGAAGTTCATGATTTTGTAGATTGGACTTGGATCCAATATCTGTCATCGCCTATTATAGACACGACATAAATGCTATAAGTAAGGTTTAGAAGAATATTCAATGAAATAAAATGTATTTATTTATTTTATGTCATATTGTTTATTGATGTTTGTCAGATTTGCCAGCGGCTGGCCTCCAGTCTCCTCTTTTTACACCACATCTTCCCGAGTAAGGAGATACCTATTTTCATATCCACGTATCAGCTAATAATAAAAATAAGCATCGATATTATATCATAAATATTATTATTTCAATGTTCATATATTTTTGAATGTTAGAATAACATTTTCTATCTCAGGAATGTCAATTATGGAATGGCTGGGTTTGTCGTAGGTCACGAGATGGGCCACGGCTTTGATGCTCTCCGTGAGTCTTAAATTTTCTCGGCTATTAATGCCCGCAAAAAAATGCCCTACCAATAATCAATTTTTATCATTTATTCAATACGATCTAAGGTATCCACATGAGTAAGTACTTCAATGATACGGAACTTTCTGAAAGCATGTTGAAGAACTATAGCAAAAGGGCCGATTGTTTTATCGATCAATACAATAAATACTATGGCGAAACAAGAGATCCCGAGACAACAGAAATAATGCCAAACTCCAAGGTTAGTGCGCACTGAGTGACTTGAATACATTGGGAACTCGGTTGATGTCGCCGATGGCTCGCTTTATCATTCTCGCACCCAAAAATAGTATTGAAATTTAGCGAATGAAAAGTTCGAACAACGTGAAACACCGTCATATCGGGGTGATTGAGTTCCCGGTTATGAAATTATTATCGAACGATTGTAATACTTTAGAAATGTTAACATAGGAAACGGTATCGAGCAAGTCGAAATTGACGTGGGAAGAAAATATAGCCGATTCCATTGGTATGCAGGTAGTGTTTGAAGCGTATCAAAAACATAGAAAATCCGAAACTAGTTTGAAGCTTCCAGGACTCGAAGAATTCACAGACGATCAGCTTTTCTTCCTGTCTTACGCTAGTGTAAGTAGACACTGTTCTGTATAATTACTAATAATACTATAACTATAAGATGCGTCATTATCAAATCCTCCGTAATTGTTAGTTCTCGTTTTTCTTCATTCCACAAAAATCTTTAATGTGTTATATAATTAATTCTGATTTTGTTAACATTGAAAAGACATTGTCGTTCGTATACATGATACGATATATTTTTATCGAACTATCTCGAAATCTTGGAGCAACTCTTTCAATAATTTCACTTCCACCTTATTATCCCTGCAAAGCACATATACTCAATACACACTGGCCAGCCGAAAGTATTCTAAACGCTGACGTTCATATAATAGTCGGGTAAATTATTATTGAAACTAATTCGGATAAAATTAAATGTCATGTAGTCGGGTTGCGAGATGGAAAGCCCGGAGTACTTGTACAGGAAGAAGTATAAAGGACTGGTGGATACACACAGCCCGGGAAACCTCAGAGTTATCGGTTCGGTTTCAAATACAAAGGGCTTTGCCGAAGTTTTCAATTGCCCATTGGGTAGTCCGATGAATCCTATCAACAAGTGCAGTATTTGGGGAAAATCAGATGTCACGCCGCAAACGGTACTACCAACGATCAAAAGAGATACAATCGCTGGAAAGGCCAGTGGAAAAGTTAAGACAACAATGTTGTAACGATACTGCGTATCGATTGGACACCGACCATTCCAGAATTGGAAATAAATGTAGATTGAATATATGTACCAAATATAAGCGATTATCGAACCATGGATGCTATTTTTCTCAAAATTCCTATTAACCTCATCGCACTTACGACGCTTGTCTTTCATTCGTATTATTCGCTCACATGGAAAGAAAAAAATGGTATCTAGAACAACATCTATATTCGATTCAACTAAAACCGATAGTAAATACATGGACAAGTGCTTCAGTGTAGTTGTGAGATATGTACTTTATTAGAACATAGAAATACGCAAGAAGGGGTGAAAACAAAATAATAATTGAGATGATCGAAAATTAGATCTTTAATAATTCAGTCGCATCGATCTTGACGTATTTATCATGCTTAGCAATGTAAGAGACGCGTCGAGACAGGTATATATCTATATTTGTAATTTCCCGCGGGAAAGTACGGCGGAGATTCGAGTGTATTCGCGCAAAGTGGGGGTTTTATGAAAATTTGACAATCGCGCATTTTTCAAAAAGTAAGGTGTCGAAGAGACTCCTCGCTTCGCTCTCTTTCGCTCCGAGGACAGAGCCAACGAGGAAGCATTTACTCTGCGAATAAGTTAAGTTTAAACGTAATCAAATACGCATCTCGCGATACAAACAAAAAGAAAAGACGAAGAACGACTTTGTTCCGACCGAATGTGCTTGTGTGTATGTATGTGGTACTTTTGAGTTCGTAAATATGTCGGGTAGTCCCGTTGGAGGTCTTGTGTAAAATACGTCAAAATCGACGTGAATAAATTATTAAAATTTGGGTTCCTCGAGTATTTCAATTATTATTATTTTGTCTTTACCCCAGCTTTCGTATTTTTATGTTCAAATAAAAGAATTGATATTACAGCAAATTAAATCCTCGACATATTTGAAGAACTTAAGAGTAGAATACACACAACCACATTCATTTGGACCAAAGTCTTTCTTCTTAATTTATTTTTATTTTCTCTGGAGATCCCGATTTCATTAAATTATATTTAATTTCTGCGTGGAATTATCGTTTCCTGGATGGCTCTTCGTTTTTGCTCCGGGATGCTGAATTCTCTGATAGTAGAATATTCCTTCGATAATAGAAGAGTCCTCACCAAATGACCAGTTTAAGTGAGAAGATCGCATGAAAATACCTTCGTCTCTATCTCTCTTGTAGATTCGATGCCGTGGACAATCACGTGTGCTCGAAATCCCGATAAGAAAATATACTTGTTGACGTGTCGGCGTCCCCGGACCGGAAGTGAACGAAGCAAGAAGTGTCTCCACAGCTGAGTCGCGAGATCGTGCGCGGTTGCCAAATTTCACCGGGCCAAACACGTTGCGCGAATACGATCTAATCGTCAAATCACCGTAATCCTCGCGGGAAATTTGAAATATATTTCTACATCTCGATGCATCACTCACATGGTTAAGAATACCCTAAATTCAATCGCTATCGGAACTAGTTCATGTGTTCCCCTATAAAAAGGCTATGACACGAAATATCTCGAAATGCGATTTATTTCTGAAACCAATTAACTCGTCATTGTAATTCGCTGTCGATGGCGCGCGTGGAGTTCATTCATGTGCATACTTCAGATTGTACGACGAACCTAACCTACAAAAGCACCGTGCGAAGCTCGTACACCGATTCTAGTACGGATACTAGAGTACAAAAGTCTGATCTCTCAAGCATAGTCATGTACGATCCCACATATTGACAGATTTCATTAATCTGGCGGGTGTCACATCCCTTCGATGGCTACAGCCATCGACGGTGCTTGACTGTTATACAGACGATACCCCATGAACCCCTTTCCGCTCTGCTCTACTTTATAGTTGACTGTTTCTTTTTCATTCCCTTCTTCGTTTCTTCTTGTCTTGTACGCACGTTCACAAATACTAATACAAATTTATGTGGAAAATTATATACTTGCTTCCATTAATTGATATTAATGACATGGTTTTCAAAAATTGGGTAAAAATGGCACGACGTAACAGTACCATTGCTGTGAGGGAAGTTTCACCCCCGCTTTTTCAGTGTTCGATTTAAAAAAACAGTTCTATTTAAAATAGCGCTTAACTGACAATTGACGTTCACTTTTTTTGGTTGATAATGCTGTTTTTCATAGAGAGGGATGGCCAAGGGTCATGGGAACGTTGAACGATGATTATCCCGGATGATTTATTGAGGGATGATTGGTCCCCGTAATTTCTTGTGCACAACGGTGGTTGAAATGTGGAACTCCGTGTGTTACCGAATTCGATCTTTTCTTTTACACCCTTCCCATTCGAACAGGGATGTTGATGAGTAAACTCATGTCATCGTTTCGTGTGCACGGTGGCGATTGAAATTAAACACCCGGTATATTAACTAATAAAGCGACATTAAATTCTGAAATTACATCGTATGATAAGACGAGAATTTATCTTGGCCTTTCCGGAAACGAAATATCCGGAGAAGAATTGTTTTAAGATATACATACTGATGTATCTGTACGCCCAATGGAAATTGCTCAAGGACTTTCGCGACTTATCGTTTAGTATATATACTGGACTGTCATGGGCAAAGCATCGAGACGACGATCGAGTGGGCAATCTGCAAGTCGAAGTTGTAAACTTGTGTCTGTGGCACCGATCAAGCGTCAGACGGTTTTACGAAACTGATCGACATGCTACCCCTCAAAACATTGTAAGTTTCATCATTTTGCCAAAATGCGTTATTTTTTTCTTCTCGCTTCATACATATATTTTTTTTTTCATCATTTCAATACACTGTGGGTGATTTTTGACGCGCAAAGAGTTTCACTAGACGCTTTGAATATATTGTTTACCATCAGCTCGTTATTGGCTTTGCAATATACAAATTTATGTTCGTCGCGTTATTTGTAATCTTCCTATTGCCGATTAACATAATTCTTTGATTATTATGTTGCTTACAAATTGAATAAAGTGAACGGTTTGAAAAAAAGAAAATTTTAAACAAGTAACGAGTTTCGGTAGATATTATCATTGACCAACGAATGTGTAAATTAACGTATAATATAAATTGAAAATCTTCAGAATTTTTTTTACTCTCGTTGCTGCGACATCTTTCGCACACCCCGGTCATGCATCAATCTGGGGCCAACGAGTCTTTCCCGACGACGAGAGTCCGTTTTCATCCCATGCAAAGCATAAAGTCGAAGATTCGGGAGCGGAAACGAACGACATAAAACACGAAATTGTCTGCCGTACACGAGAATGCAAACAAATTGGCAAGTCGTTACGATCACAATTGTCTATAAAAAACAAGATAATTCTGAATCACCTTAGTCATGAAACGACAAAAGACAAAATGGAAAAGTAACGAAAGAAAAATAACTTTTCAGCCGACGAATTTCTCAGCAGCATGAACAAGTCATTAGATCCGTGCCATGACTTTTGGGATTTCGCTTGCGGTGGATGGCCTACTAACAATCCAATTCCCCCGCACATGGATCATTGGAGTGCATATGCGATTTTCGAAAACCTGACTAATTTTCGTGTCAAAGGCGAGTGGAACAAAAATTTTCTTGTCGTTCTCGTTATATTGTGCAAAGAAGTATAATTGTAACGTACAATTATAATAATGTGAATATACGCGGACGGTAAATACGCAACTGTGTCACTGAACTTATAAAATCTCGTATTACCGCACGTTACAGGGATTTTAGAGACCAAACCGGAAACCAGTGACATTCTGCCAGTGAGACAAGCGAAGAAATGGTTCCGCTCTTGCATGGACATAAGTAATGACGAAAATATCACATACAATATTAGTGTTATTCCCATGTAACGATACGCGAATCGATTCCGCTTAAAATCCCGCAATTTATTCAAACATACTTGTGTTCGAATAAAATATTGCTTCGTCATAGAAGAAATTTTGTTTTTGTGAATTTTTTTTTACTCTTCAATTGGTCGTTGTCCAATATGATTGTCATGACGATTGAACAACTCGTTCAAACTTTACACGATTGTTATTTTTTTTTTCATAAATACCTGCTAAAAGCATAACTCGAACGATGATTCAAGCTACCCAGCCAAAAATTTTCTACGCAACTGGACCATCGTCGAGTAGTGTCTGCTATTGAATTTGTAGAAAAACGATCAAGCCGTTCGAAATATATGCAATTGTAAATTTTTCGAAAATCACTATCGGTGCTTGTTAAGTCTTTAGTTTGCGCATTTTTTGGATCAAAATTTCCTATACGAATTCCCTACAATCACAGGATATTTGGCACTGAATTTCTAGAAAATTGATATAAGCCTTCGAAGATTTATAGTATTTTCAATTTTTCAAAAAATACAATCATAATCAAGCAAATCTCACACTGTCGAGTTAAAGGAGGTAATAATCGTGTTAGTGGAAATGTGCATACTGCTTTTCCATTATTTATTTTCATATATAAAGCCCCCTCTAGGAAAAAGTCGAAATTGGAACAGTCCCATGGTCATGAACGAAAATTTGTGCAGGCGCAAAAATAATGAGGAAGCAATGTGTAAGTTTCAACTTACACCATTTTTTGTTTTCAATGACTCTACCGTCGTAGAATTCAAGTTTCTTTTTCTTCTTTACTTTAAACTTGAATCTGTGATCCAATTGAACGGGTGATCAGGTACCAATTTTCATTGAAATCGTGCCATTTTTCGTCCTTGTTAGTTACATTAATGTCGACAATTATGAATTATCATCCAATTTAATATTTATTATGCTTTCTAATTTATGACATTTTTCACACTATTTAGAGAAGCTCGAGGAAAGAGGTATAAAACCGATAGAATCGATTTTAACTGGAGCCGGTGGTTGGCCCATATCGATGGACGAAGAGGAATGGGATTCCGAGGCAAATACTTGGCAGAAAGTCGAGAGTAGTTATGCTCGTTTGACACGTTCATACACTTTTCTTGACGTACATAATTGTTTATCGGATGGCGACGTACTAAATTGTAAGGATCTCACGGTATGTATTTTCAATATTCTATTTAAGCGCTGTTAAAATTTTCGCGATTACCAATTATGAGAGAACATTATTGGAGTTCGAAAATAATTGCCGTAAAACAATTATTTTCGCACGCATTGTAACGAAGCAGCTTATCCCCGACAATTTTTCGTGAGGAGTTACAGCGTCGCTCTTTCGATTATCCCCGAATATTCGAGCATCCTCACTATCAAACAAATATACCGGATCATGAAGCCTTTGGCGGCTGAATTTGGGGTCAAAATTCAAACGGCGTTTATGGAGAATTGAAACAACATACGCGATTTTTCTTACTTTTACGTTGTTTATCACATTTTTGTCGATGAAAATCATTGGTATTCGTAAAAAAAATATTAATAATCAAGGAATATATTGAGCGTTGAAAAACCCCGCGCATCACGCGCATATTGCACCCTTCTTGCCGCGCTTTCAAGTACCCGGATGCGAATGTTCGAAGTTATCAAACGGTATTCCAATGGGGAGATTCGCCTCCCTAGATTGAAATTAAATATTGTAGAGTAAACGTTAAAATTAGAAGAATGACGGGTAATAATCGGAAAAACACGGAAAATTTGATACAATTATTATTTTATGAGTAGAAAAAAAAATTCATTTTTCTATACATACGTCGGTTCAATGTGTGGAGAAAATTCGTATATTCATTTTAAAAAAAATCAAGGCAACACCGTCTGACGTTCTTTTTTATCGTAGTAAAACTAATAAAAAATGTTGTTTTGAGAAAAACGTGTATTAATTTCGGACGTAGTATTACCGTAGGAAACTGTAACTCCTTTACCACAAAACCGCGCTGTAAAATGACTTCGTGAGCGCAGCTTTCTGCTGAAGAAGACTTCAGCAGAAATCGCGGAACGTCGGTTCTTTTGTGCCCTAGCTTCTTTTGTTGATGCCAGCGATTTTTTTCTCTGCTTTCAACAAGCGTTCGCTCTCACGCAAATTGCACATTTCACACACACTTGCATACTTTTGCCTCTCCTAAGCTGAACTTTACTAATGTTTCAGTGTTCTTTGCGCCAAAATCTGACGAACTTTTTCGTAAAATATTGTACTAATAAAATAGATTAATATCGATAAATACGGGTTTTTTTTTAGATTTTAAGCCCACCTACTCCTCTTAAGGGTGGAAATAGGGTTAGGACAGCGTCATCTCCATGATTTTTATGACTTTTTTAATAGTATAAAAAATGAATATAATTTATTGAAACTTTGAGAATATTTTATACATATATTTAAGTATATACTATAAAATATTAGCGACCCCATATTGCAGGTCACAATCAGACTCAGCATTTTGCGTACATTCTGAAAGCCGCAATTTTCATCTGAAATCAAACAAGGTTGGAGTTTACTTTTATTATATGTCTCTCTTCTATATGAACCTAAATTCTATCAAAAAAATAGAAAATTTAATTTTTTACAGGGGTCAAAACAAAAAAGCATGATTTTTTGCCATATCTTACAACTTTATTTGCAAAAAAAAAATTATTTTAAATAATGATAATATTCCGATTTTAGGTTCATATAGATCGCAAAACTATGAAGAAAGTAACTGCCAATTTTCAAAACGATTGGTTGAAAACTTTCCAAACTAGCGTGTACGCAAGTTCAAAAAAAGTCGTTTTCAGAAAAACGCGTTTGAAAAAATAGTACCAAAAAAAAACAAGCAATATGGGGTCGGTAATATTTTATAGTATATACTTAAATATATATATAAAATATTCTCAAAGTTTCAATAAATTATATTCATTTTCTATACTATAAAAGAATGCATGAAAATCATTGCGAAAACGTTGTCCTAACCCTATCCCCCCCCCCCCCCCCCCCCCCCTAATGGCTTATAACAATAGAACGAGTCGGAATTTTCATTTAAAATTTTGGGAACATATTTTTCAATAGTTTTACTAACAATTTATGAAATTTAAAAAAAATCGATTTTTTGAACCGTCTAACCCTATTTCCTCCCTTAAGGATGAAGAAAAATTTCCTTTCTCGAGTACCAACAACGAAATTATTACTGAGGATATTTCCCAGCAAAAATAATATTTCTGCCGGATGAAGTGCGCAAAAGCTACCGACGCGATTGAATAAAGCCAATCACGAAACTTCTATTTTCAATAATATTATAAAGTAATTGTATCGAATCATTGAAACGTTTCAATGTTACATATAAAAGTATGCGCTCAAAAGTATTGTGACAGTTTGTCAAAATACTTCTGAGCGCCACTGTATACTATAATGATAAACCTGGAGAGTTTGTTTGTTTGAACGCGCTAATCTCAGGAAATACCTGTTCGATTTGAAAAATTTGTTTTGCATTAGATAGCTCATTTATTCAGGCTGTATGCCATATAACTGCATGCTATGACCCTAATCTTACTTTCTTACTACTATCTTACTAAGTAGCGCTCAAAAGTATTTTGACAGTTTGTCAAAATACTCAAGCGCTCAAAAGTATTTTGACAAACTGTCAAAATACTTTTGAGCGCTTCCGTCTATATACCGAGGGTTCGTACAACTTGGGTGCCAAGTCAAATTAAAAAATGTTCCGAGCCTAAAATTCGTACCTCCGTTGAGTCTAAAATATAAACCTCCGCTCAGTTTAAATTTGGCCAGAGCAATTCTTGTGAACAGCGACAGCGGCGGCAGCGAGAGATCTACATAATTTTTTCAATTATCAGATTGCCCCTCAAAGGCTCCCTCTCGGTGAAGATTGGCCCGGGCATTACCGAGACTACAATGACAATGGCTACAACACATACGTTAATTTGGTCACCGCAGTTGCCGATGCGTTCGCCAAGCGTCATCAAGCTAACGTATCGAAGGAAAAAATAATTAAAGAAGCCGAAGATATCGTCGAATTTGAGAAGAATATTTATGAGGTATTTGAATGATTATTCCTAGCGTCGTAAGTGCGATTTTTCAATTATATAACAGGTGGTTGTTCTATAATCCCACCATTCTCTTCATTGTTCTCCTCTTTTACATTTTTTTCTATACAGCTACAGACAGGCGGATATGGAGAAATGACTTTCGAGGAATTCATCGACTGGTACAATAACAATGTGACAGAAGCAAATGAAGATACTGAACGAACCGTGAGTAAATAGATTAATCTCATCGATATATATCGACACTCAAAGTTTAGTTGACTCCTCATTTCTCTACCGTTCGTAAATATAAATTTATTCCCATGGTTATCTATTCTCGTATTTCAAACCCTCATTAACCGTCTTCATCTGTTCTACCATAACGATTTTATTCCTTCTCAACTAATCAAACCGGGCCAAACGAGGACCAAGTTTCATCTCAATTCCCAGGATATGTTAGTAACGAAACAATTAAATCATTTCTATGAGGTAAACGAGCACGAAAAAGATAGGCAACCGAACTACGGTAAGGTATTCTTTTCACGAACTGATAGTCCCCCTATAAAAAAGACATGTCACGGAATATCTCGAAATGTGATTTACTTCTGAAGCCAACCAACTCGTCATTAAGATTGACTGTCAATATCGTGCTCAGAGTCCATTCATGTGGGTACTTCAGATGGCACGAGGAACCCTATCTACAAAAGCAGGGTGCAAGACGCGTACACCGATTGTAATACTCACATATAATTCCACTTTGTTATGCCACCATATAATTTCACTTTGAATATTTCCTTTCCCGTTAGCGAAATTACAAAGGCTGTTACCGACTATTAGAGAAAACAATTGAGTAATGAAAACCAAGTTTGTACGCATGGGACTTATGGGAAAGGTCTTTAAGGGAGGGGTAAGGGTTTCGGCGTTAAAAAAACACTTTTTTTGCGATTTTTTTTTCTCAAATATGGATTGAGCAATTTTATTCGAACCTTTTGTACATTATTAAGCATACTTTTGACAATGTTGTGTAATTTTTTCATGCAGAAATATTGAATCATAAGCCCGTAACAAAGCTTTCCCCAGAACGTCTTGGAAAAAAAACAATTTGCGGTGTTCACTATAACTCGGCCGGAAATTATCTGAAAATGAAAAACCATGAAAATTTTGTCAAATTATAATCAAATCTTCCCCCCAACGTTCTCTGATAATTTTTTTTTTCATTTAAAAATTTTTGGCGGCCATCTAAACTGTGAACTGTTATTTTCCACGAAAAATTCCGCCATTTTGTGGGTGGGAAACACCCTTAATGTAAAAAAAAAATTTAACTAAACGTTGGGGGGAGGTATTTTATATGTAGAAAATGTGTACAAAGTTTGAAATGATCGGTCAAGTAGTTTTTGAATGGAGTGAACACGGACTTTGAAAAAGTAGTTTTGAGAAAAACAAATCTAACGTTTATGAAGTAAAAAAGTGAAGAAAAAATTTATTTTTTCCAATTTACACAGAATCATCGATTCCAGCTCCATACACGCTCGTTTCTTCTTTTAAAATATTGTAGTGTATAGTAGACACTATATACACAATAGCAATGAATAAACTGTATACCTGTTCGTCAGCTGCACTGCTAGCCCGACCGCCCGCAGCTGTTAGACGTCTAGCGTTAAAGGCCAGGAGATTAATAAGACAATATCTTCAAGAATATTGCTTAGATCGGTTTAAAATTTTAAGGACATATTCTTGAAATGTTAAACAATAAGATAAGACGAAAAAAAATTCGATTTTTCGAAAGTGAAAACCCTTACCCCGCCCTTAACTCAACAATTTGTGCACTCGTAATCTGACGCACTAAAAAATAAAAGCTGTACCACCTAGTGCCCTATTGCGCACGGAAAAAAGTTTGCCCATCGAATGTTTCATCGATTTATTACTAATTAAAGTGATACTGGAGACTTTTGCCAGGATTTTGCCACCGGTGGCCGGTTGGAGAGCCGATGCATGTCCCACAGTTCGCGTAACGCAAGGTAGTTCAAAAGCCACAAAATACGCCTCGTCACGAAACGAATATGTTTCACCTCTCAACTCAAAATGATGCTTCACACTTTGGATCGACGAAAAATAATAACTCCCGCGAAATTAAAGGAGGTCGTGGTATAAATTTACTTTCCTTTGAAACATCAACCTTTTGTAAAACAAGTGTAAGACCGAGCGACGGCCGGAAATTCACGTAAACTTAATTTGGCAAGGATCTTCTCGATGCCGATTCCGGACACTTGTCGAATGTTTACAGCTTCACAACGGCAATCCGTCATTGCATTGGTGCTCTGACTCGACTTATTGAACTCTACTACCGAGCCGTCTCTTACCCGATAAGCAATATATTCTCGACCAGTACTTGTGCAATTAAGAAGAATTTATTTATATTTTCACTGTACTGTTATTAGATCGATTGGCGGTTATTGGTCCAGAGCTTATTCGATTCTGTGAATATCGATGTTGATCCTGATACAAAAGTTATCCTGACCGACATAGATTATATCAAAGGAATTGGCGAACTTTTGAGAGAAACACCTCCGAGAACAGTCGGTATGTCTAAATATGTGCTGGCAAAGTTATTGACCGATTTTAAAACGTTATACGAGGTCTGTTAAAAAAGTATCGCGAATTATGAATTTCCGCGAGCTACGTATATTCGATTTTCGATTTTTTTGTGGCGTTAGGTTGGTACTCGTGTCCCTCACTTATGCTGAAAAAATCGGCCATTTTGAATGTTTAGTTAATTGTTGACAGCTGTTTTGTTTAGACGCGTTTTGGCTTGTCTTCGATTTTTGCCTATTCCAAAAAATGGATCGAAGAATCTGTATCAAATTTTGTGTGAAAAACAAAATTAAGTGCGCGGACGCATTCCGAATGTTGACTGTGGCATATGGTGAAGCTACCTTGGACCAAAGCAACGTTTATCGGTGGTACAAAATGTTCTCAGAGGGCCGAGAAGATGCGAACAACGAAATGCGATCCGGACGCCCGAGCACATCAACAACAGACGAAAACATCGATGAAGTAAAGAAAATAATATTGGCCAATCGTCGAATCACAGTTAGAGAAGTTGCTGAGGAACTAAACATATCGATTGGCTCGTGCTATTCGATTTTTACCAATGATTTGGGCATGAGACGGGTCGCCACGAAGTTCGTGCCAAAATTGCTCAATTTCGAACAGAAACAGTGTCGCGTTAACATTGCTAAGGATCTGTTGGACTCGGTCCGTGACGACTCAAATTTGCACCAGAGGGTCATAAGTGGCGACGAATCATGGGTTTATGGTTATGACGTGGAAACCAAAGCTCAATCATCGCAATGGAAGCTGCTTTTTTGGAACAGGCAAAAATGGAAGACAAGCCAAAACACGTCTAACCAAAACAGCTGTCAACAATTAAGTAAACATTCAAAATGGCCGCTTTTTTCAGCATAAGTGAGGGACATGAGTACCAACCTAACGCCACAAAAAAATCGAAAATCGAATATACGTAGCCCGCGGAAATTCAAAATTCGCGATACTTTTTGAACAGACATCGTATACTTTGTTGAGTCTACACTGTTCGACGGTTCGGAATTTTATCTACGCAAAGTAGGAGTCCGTACATGCGCACTTCGTTGGCACTTTTGCAATCGTTCCGTTTTACATATTGACATTATAGTTTTGACATTAAGCTTTTATCTCACAGTGAACTACATACATTGGCACTTCATCGAACAGATGTTACCCTACACGAGCGAACAGATGAGGAACGACTTGTTCAAGATTGTTAACAAAGCAAGTGGTAAAAGTAAAAGACCTGAACGGTATGTCCATCGTATTTTCTGCATTATTTTTCGTTCCTTGTGATTTTTTCATTTGCATTTCCCCGATATGCTTTCACGAATTACAGGGAACGACCCGGGAGAGTAGTCAGTCCCCGCTCGCAAATACATCCGATTTTCCCAACTGTATTGCATTAGCCATAACATTTCTGCCATGGGTACAGTAGTTCGGTCAAATTAGTATCAAAACCCTATGCTGCGGTGAACAAATTGATTCACGATGTTTTTCTATCACTTCCGAAATACCTCAAATAATAATCCTGCGAATTTTGCCCCTCTCGGGCCTGGACGGAAAATAGTGCAATTCACAAATCCGTCCTTTCCGGGTTGCAAATTTACTTATTGATCATAACTCCACCCCGCCGAGGCGTAAAATTATCCTTCTCTCCCGGGTGCCATTCTGATATAACCCATTCTTCCATATTTCCAATGACATTTACACTTTCGATTTCCCCTTTATTTTTTCATTCACAATTTCGTTCTTCCCACTTTCCCAAATCCCGGTGATAGAAAGTCCCTTTCGTCCCTTCCCAATTGTAATTCCTGCCGATTATCGCTAGCGCGCGTTCGTATCCCAATTTTGATCCATGTATCGTGTCATGTGCTCATACTGCTCTCGCGTTTGATTCGGTCTACTCTAAATGACTACCTCAAAGGGCTGGGTTTCTTTCCTCGCGATAGTGACGAAATAAAACGAAAAAGAGCAATAAGGAGAAATGTTTAAAGATCAATAAAATGTAATACCATTTAATTGATTGGTTACCTAATTAATACAGCCATTTTTAATTTTATCTTGATAGTTGGGCCGAATGTGCTGCAGAGATGAAAATGACACATGCTGCCTCATACGCATTCGTGAAGAAGTATTTCGGGAAAAACAGGAAAACTGCGGTCGGTGTATAACAAAACCTCTTTACCCGTAAAACTCGTTTATCTAAACAATGTAACCATTGCAGGCTCTCAAGATGATCAAGAACATACAAATTGCAATGAACGCACAAATCGAAAACTCAAATTGGCTCGATGAAGAATCGAAAATATTAGCGAAAGATAAACTTAACAGTATGAAAATCTTCATAGGTTTTCCCGACTGGTATCAAAACAAGACAGCAGTTATTAATTTTTATAGAGGGGTACGAATGCGATTACACATATATACTGTACTAGGCCATAAGAGTGAAACTGCTCTCGTTACAATGGTGTTTTATAACGAGTTATTTTTGTTTCGTTCGTTTATATAGTTGAATATTGGCAGTGATCACTTTGATAATTCTTTGAGCTACATGAGATACAAGAGGAAAGTGAATTTGAAGAACTACGGACCGGACGTAGAAGTTGATAAGACGTAATTATAATATTTCATTGAATATTACTATAACTGAATAACTTAGAACATACATTGAGATACGTTGAGATGTTCTCGATCTAACTAATGATCGTGAGGCACATTTATGGAATTTATGATTTTTTAGAAGATGGTGGGTGAATCCACTAGCTATCACCAGCGAGTATCGTATCGTCGAAAACAATATAAGTAAGGTTTAGAATAATAATCAATCAAATTTAAATATTTTTTTATTTTATGTTTTATTATTTATTGATTTCCGTCAGATATTCCAGCGGCTGACTTCCAGTCTCCTCTTTTTACACGACATCTTCCCGAGTAAGGACATACGTTCATTCATATTCACGTATCAGTTAAAAAGAAAAATAAGCATCGATATTATATCATCAATATTATTATTTTAATATTCGTATATTTTTCAAAGTTAAATTAACATTTCCTATCTCAGCAATGTCAATTATGGAGTAGCTGGTGCTATAGTAGGTCACGAAATGGGCCACGGCTTTGATAATGATGGTGAGTCTTAAATTTCCTCGGATATTAATGCGCACAAAAAAATGCCCTACCTATAATAAATGTTTATCATTTATTGTACACGATCTAAGGTATCCGTTATGGTGAAGACGGCAATGAGACGAAACTTTCCGAAAGCATGTTGACGAACTATTACAAAAGGGCCAATTGTTTTATCGATCAATACAATGAATACTATGGCGAAACGAGAGATCCCGAGACAACAGAAATAATACCGAACTCCGAGGTGAGAGCGCACTCAGTGACTTGAATACATTGGGAACTCGTTTGATGGCGCCGACGTCTCGCTTTATCATTCTCACACGCAAATATAATATTGAAATATACCAAATGAAAAATTCGAATAACCCGAAAGACCGTCATATTGGGGTGATAGAGTTCCCGATTATGAAATCATTATCGAACGATCGTAATACTTTAAAAATGTTAATATAGGAAACCGTATTGAGCAAGTCTCGATCTACGTGGGCAGAAAATATAGCCGATTCCTCTGGTCTCCAGACGGTCTTTGAAGCGTACCGAAAACATAAAAAATCCGAAACTAGTTTGAAGCTTCCAGGACTCGAGGAATTCACAGACGATCAGCTTTTCTTCGTGTCTTTCGCTGGTGTGAGTGGACACTGTTATATATAATTACTAATAATACTATAAGTATACGATGCGTCATTATCAATTCCTGCATAATTGTTAGTTCCCGTTTTTCACCATTCAACAAGAATCGTTAATGTGTTACATTATTAACTCTGATTATTTTATCATTGAAAAGACATTGCCCTCCGAATTCATGGTACGATATTTTTTCATCGAACTAGCTCAAAATCTTGGAGCAAGTCTTTCATCATTTTCAGTCCCATCTTATCCCTGCAAAGCACATCAAATACACACTGGCCCACCGAAAGTATTGTAAACGCTGGCGTTCATACAATAATCGGGTACATCATCATTGAAACTAATTCGGATAAAATTACATCTCATGTAGGCGTCGTGCGAGATACAAACTCCGGAGTACGCGGAGCTGATCAAAGCACAGGAATATCATGACCACAGCCCGGAGAAGCTCAGAGTTATCGGTGCGGTTTCAAATACTAAAGGCTTTGCTGAAGTTTTCAATTGTCCATTGGGTAGCCCGATGAATCCTATCAACAAGTGTAGTATTTGGGGAAAATCAGGTATCACGCCGCTGAAGATACCATCAAAGATGAAACGGAGGCACAATCGCCGGTACGGCTAGTGGAAAAGTTAAAACAATAATGTTACAACGATACTGCGTCTCGATTACACACCGACCATTGCATAATTGCAAATAAATGTGGATTCAATATATTTGACAAATATAAGGCATTATCGAAATATGAACCTATGCTATTTTACTTAAAACGCCTATCCAATTCCTCGCACTGACCTCACTTCACGTTCATTGGTATTATTCGCCCAAATGGAAAATAAACAGTGGTATCTAGAACAACAATTACATTCGACTCAACTAAAACGAACGAATATATGAACAAGTAATTCACAGTGATTAAGAGTACTGTAAAGTTAATCGCTATTGGAGCTAGATCATGTTTTCCCCTCTATAAAAAAGACATGTCACAAAATATCTCGAAATGCGATTTATTTCTGTAGCCAACTGATTTGTCATTATGATTGGCTGTCGATGTCGTTCTCGGAGCTCGTTCATGTGCATACTTTAGATTGCACGATGAACCTAACCTACAAAAGCAGCGCGCGTGGCGCGCTCACCGATTCTAGCATGGAGACTAGAGTAGAAGAGGCCGATCTCTAGAGGGGAGCGTACGAAAAAAGTGTTCTAAAAAAGAGTGTTCAAAAAATCGCCCTATAATGATTTCAGAAACGCTTTTTACCAAAAGCGTCTCTGAAGTCATTATACAGTGGGTAAAAAAAGTATTCATACACCTTGTTTTTTTGCAATAACTTTATAGACATAAGCGATACGCAAAGAAAGCCAATTTTATTTAAGGGACAACACCACTGTGACCCCCTGTTTTTTTTCACATTTTTTAAGAATTTTTTTTTGTGGGAAAAAATAGAGATATTCGAACATATTTTTTCGGTTTTGTTCCTTGTTTATTAATGTATCAAAAAACATTTTTTTCACATTTTTCACGCCGCATGGTGGCGCTGGGGAAGCTCTCGCGTCAGGTGTTGTCATCTCCGCAGTGGTTCGCGGCACGCGGCAGAACTCTCTTCAACGTCGATCTGAAAAAAATACCGAGTGTTTTCGTTAATAATATGATATTTTGAAGAGAAGTACATAGGGATTTGGAAAAATATTGTTTTAAAAAAAATAGGCACGCCTTTGAAATTAAAGAATGATTTTTGAGCAAAATTTCTCGTCGAAAATAGGCTATAACTTTTAGAATTATTGAGATATCGAAAAAATCCTATGTACTTCTCTAGATAATCTACCTTTATTGATACAGTAAAAATTTGAAGTCGATCGGATGAAAATTGCTCGAGTTCTGCTGCACGCCGCACTCAAAAAAGTGGTTTTGAGAAAAACGCGTTCAAAGTTTTAGGTTTGTTAATTTATGTTATAAATTGAAAAAAAAATTATTTACCTTCAATCAGCGATGCTGGCACCATATAGGTGGCCTTCAAGAAGCAAATCGTTGTCTCCTGATTCTTTCCTCGAACTTGTTAAGGCTTTACTCGCTTCTTTTGCAGCGTCTGTGAGCGAGCGCTGCGCGAGCCGGATCCGCGCTGCGTCGGTCTCAACGCAATAGTTGAAACAATTTGGGCCGATGGTTATCCGCAACGTCTCCAGTACTTTCATGAGACTTCTCAGGCCATCATTGAACACTAATACCACGATATCAGTTGCAATATCAATGATTCTTTTGCTTCCGGACTGGCACTTGGGGGCTATTGCCCAAACTGATTTATTGTAACTTTCGTTATTGTTTTGCGTATAGCCGCCCAAACAACGCTGCAGCAAATCGTCCCTGCTCAAATTTTCGAAGATTGGCTGAATTGCCTCCAATATTTCCTGAGAAAGAGGCGGTTTATGGCGATATTTAGAAATATCACCATTTGCGACCGCGCGCTGCCACGAACACCACGACTCGGCTCCTTCCGGGCAATCGTCATGTTGTGGCTCACTGTCTGTGGACATTTTATGTTTGATCGTTGCCCAAATTGCCTTCCTCATTTTGTCAACATCATCGCTGTTCCTCCGAATAGCCAAGCCGTAATATGTGGTCAACTCGTCAATCAATTTTCCGGTGAGCTTTCCTTTGCCAGACAATCCTTTTTTTCACGATTTTGCGGAGGCGCGTCCCCATACGTTTTTGGACATGATCGATGCACTCTTTTTTTTTATCTCGAAACCGTCGTATGGATCGCTATTCGATATGCCCAGAAACGTTTTAGAATCGCCGTCACCAATATAATATTTATATTTTGTGCCATAGAGCTCTTCAGACCGTTGAAACATTTCGATAGCTGCGTCGACTTCCATTGTTCCGGAGGAGCCGCTATGGTTCGCCTGGCACTCATCGTCATAGGTAGCTTGCCATTCCCAGTACTCCGCGGTGTTTTCTTTTTTTTCCCAATGCTCGCAAGCTTTGCAGTATTTCGATTTAACCATAACGTCAATCACTTTTTTAGTGTACCAGCCGATTCGCGATGTTATACCGAAAAGCGAGCTGAAACCGCGCTTTCGCCACGATCCGTCGCCTGAAACGATAATTCCGTCCGCCACCCCATTTTCCAACGAAATTCTCTGCTCCTCAAGTGCAGCCTTTTTTTGGCTCATTGCGCTCACCGCTTTAGTGGCAATCAAAATCGAATTTATGATTCGATCGTAAAAAAACTGAAATATGGGGCGCGGTAGGTCCATGAATGCACAAAATTTCATCAGGCCATTCAAACCGACGTCAAGAAGACGCATACTGAATACGATCCGACGATTTATTTCGCATGCATTGTCAATCATAGGACACGAATTGATTAACACTTTTTCACAATGGCCGCAATCGACCTCGATTTTGAACCCGAGTCCGCGCAAATTGTTTTCGGTGAATTTTATGTCACGATCACACACTTTACATTTCACTAACGTGGATATAATGTTCAATGCAGTGAAAAGTTGTACTATACGATAACTGAAATCGTTAGTAACACCGACCTCTAAATCGTCCGATGATTTTAACTTTTTCGCCGACGTGCTCACATGCTCTGCAGAACTGTTTTCGGAGCTATAACGGTTCGGAGGTTTTCAATTCGAAATTTTCGATCGACTCCTCGTCACATAGCTCCGTTTTGTTCCCTTTTTCCCCGTATACACTTTCTTATCCTCCATTTCAACTTGAAAATAATAATTTGGAGCGTTTGATATTCACAAACGAAACGATTCGGAGCGATTAGACACGAATAGCGTCGCTTCTATTCGCAAACTGACGCTATGACGCTATCCCTATACCTGCCATGGAATTTTTTCAATTATCGCCACCTAGTGCTATTTTTCGAAACTATAGTTATAACAATAGTTAACCGGCTAACAATAGCCGGTTTTTGTGAAGGGAGCCAAAAGAATACCTGAGAAAGGCGGGAAGAATACCTGGCGACCCTAAGGCGCCCAGCTGCGCGGGACCCCGAGCGTCGCGGACCGCTGCACCGCTCCACGAAATATTCATTATCTACGAAAATAATAATTTTTTCGTCCTGGGTCCAATGGCATTACAATCTTAAAAGTATTTTGGATTTTTTAAAATGGTTTTCAAAAAATCGATTTTTTGAAGCCGTCACAGTGGTGTTGTCCCTTAATAGTACATCAGGTGCAGAGATAAACTGCAAATGGAGAATTTTTTCCCAGGAATAATAGAAGATCTATGCAAAAAAACGAACATTTTCAGGCAAAAAAATGATTACACTGCATGCATACACTCACGATTATAGCGAAAACCTACATCATCATAGTTGTTAATTATAACTAATATTTGGTTCGCATCCCTTTTGCTTCAATTATCGCCTCGAGTCTCTTAGGCATGGATTCTACTAGCTTTTGCGTTGTTTCTTTTGCTATTTTCGTCCATTCTTCTAAAAGCACTCTTTGGAGATCGGATTTGTTTGTTATTTTTCTTTTTCTAATTTCTACATCCACGAAGTGCCATAAATTTTCAATAGGATTGATGTCCGGAGATTGTGGTGGTGTAATCAATTGTTTGCGGACATTATAGAGTAACCATTCCCTCGTTTTCATGGCAGTATGTTTCGGGTCGTTATCTTGTTGGAAGTAGAAATTTCCATCCAGGCCCATTTTATCTAAACTTGCCTTCAAATTGCTGCGCAACACGTCGATATACTTCTGGGCATTCATTGTACCATCTATAAAAGCCAGATTACCAACGCCATAATATCCCATACAGCCCCAAACCATGACGCTTCCTCCGCCGTGCTTTACAGTCGGTATTAAATTTTTCTGCTGGAGCTCGGTATTTGGTTTCCGCCGGACGAATTTTTTTCCATCGGACCCGAAGATGTTAAACTTCGATTCATCCGAGAATACGACACGATTCCAAAATTCTATAGATTTTTTTACGTAGGTTTTTGCGAAACCTAAACGTTTTTCTCGATTTATATTATTAATTAATGGTTTTTTGCGGGCAGTTCTGATGTATATTTGGGCAGAATGCAAAACGTTTTGAATAGTCTGGGGACACACGCTCTTCCCCGATGTTGACGCGACATCATTCGCTAAACTGCGAGCACTTGTGAACGGTTTTTTTGTAGCCTCTGTAACAATACTCCGACGCTCTCGTACCGTTAGTATTCTCGGTCGACCGGTTCGTGGCTTATTTTCTGTGCTGTTTGTTCTTTCGTATTTTTTTATTATATATTGCACCGTTGCGAAACTTAGATTTGGTTCTTCACTAATTTTTCGATAACTTTCACCGCGTTTCCGAAGAAAAATCACTGTATCTCGCATGGATATTGATATTTCGCTTTTCTTTGCCATCATGTCTGTTCAGAGCTTGAAGATCTACTACCGCATGGAATAGGTCAAAACCATTGTGTAAACGAAGACTTGTTTACATTGTACGCAGAGGTCAGACCGTCCGTGAATCAATATCGAGGTTTAGCAGCTCAATCGTAAGTGTACGAATACTTTTTTGGCCCGACAATTTTCGTTTTTTTTGCATAATTCTTCTATTATTCCTGGGAAAAAATTCTCCATTTGCAGTTTATCTGTGTACCTGATGTAATATCGCTTATGTCTATAAAGTTATCGCAAAAAAACAAGGTGTATGAATACTTTTTTGACCCACTGTTGGTCGTCGCCAATTTCTCATGTGAAGTCACCAAGAAGTAAACTGCACGTGGAACCTAGTTAAACCTAGACACCTGCAGTAAATATACACACGACTCTTCAATGTAATCACTTTGTACTCTTTATATTTATTATTCGACTCAAAATAGGTTACAAATAAAGATTTATGTAAACAGTTAAAAGAAGCAACGGATAATATTATGAATCATAATTAAACGAAATGGTGACTATTTGAACCTTCCATTCGTTCTTCATCCGAATCTTCTGACCTTTCTGGTTTGATAAAAAAATAATAATTGAGACCTTGAGTATTTGATTTAAAAAAACAGTTCTATGTAAAATAGCTCATAACTGAAAATCGACGTTACCTTCTTTTTGGGTTAATAATCATATATTTTTTATATGAACGCTGATTTTCATAGATAGGGATGGCCAGGGGTCATGGGAACATTGAACGCTGATTATTCCGTTGATTTATGATTTTCCCGGATGATCTATTGAGGGATGATTGCTCCCCGGAATTTCTTGTGCACAACGGTGATTGAAATGTGGTACCCCGTGTGTTACCGAATTTGATATTTTCTTTTGCACCCCTGCGATTGGAAGAGGGATATTGATGCGTAAACTCACGCCAACGTTTCGTATGCACGGCGGTGATTGAAATTAAACACCCAGTATATTAACTAATAGAACGATATTAAATTCTCATATTCCATCATATGATTAGTCGAAAATTTATCTTAGCCTTTCCGGAAACGAAATATCCGGAGAAGAATTGTTTTAAGATATACATACTGATGTATCTTTACGGCCACCGGAAATTGGTCAAGGACTTTCGCGTCTTATCGTTCAGTATATATACTGGATTGTCATGGGCAAAGCATCGAAACGACGATCGAGTGGCCAGTCTGCAAGTTGAAGTTGTAACCTTGTATCTGTGGCACCGAACAAGCGTCTACCGGATTTACGAAACTGAACGACATGCTATCCCGCAAAACATTGTAAGTCCTAGTATTTCGCCAAAATGGGTTATTTTTCATTCCTGCTCTGTACATTTTTTTCATTATTTCAATATACTATGTGCGAATATAATTTTATAATTATTACATTGCTTCCAATTTGGGTAAAGCAAACGGTGTGAAAAAAAAAAATTAAAAGAACTAAAGAGTTTCGGAAGATTTTATCGTTGAACAACGAATGTATAAATTAATGTATGATATCATTGAAAATCTTCAGAATTTTTTTTGCTGTCGTTGCTGCACCATCTTTCACACACCCTGGTCATGCATCGCTCTGGAGCCAACGGGTCTTTCCTGACGACGAAAGTCAATTTTCATCCCATGCAAAGCGTAAAGTCGAAGATTCGAGAGCTGAAACGAACGACATAAACGACAACATGGTCTGTCGTACACAAGAATGCAAACAAATTGGCAAGTCGTTACGATCACAACTGTTTATAAAAAATAAAACAATTCTGAATCACAATTCTGAATCACCAATCATGAAACGAGAAAAGACAACATAGAAAAATAACAAAACAAAAATAACTTTTCAGCCGACCAATTTCTCAGCGGCATGAACAAGTCAATAGATCCGTGCCACAACTTTTACGATTTTGCTTGCGGTGGATGGACTGCTAACAATCCAATTCCCCCGTACTTGACATATTGGAGTACATATCAAATTTTCCAAAACGTGGTTAATTTTCGTATTAAAGGCGAGTGGAACAAAAATTTGCTTGGCATTGTCGTTATATTGTGCAAAAAATATAAATATAGCGTATAATATACCGCACATTACAGGAATTTTAGAGACCAAAGTGGAACCCAGTGACATTCTGCCGGTGAGACAAGCGAAGAAATGGTTCCGTTCTTGCATGGACATAAGTAATGACGAAAATATCACATTCTATATTAGTGTTAGTCTCATGTAATGATACGTGAATCGATTCCATTTAGAATCCCGCAATTTATTCGAATAAACTTGTGTTCGAATAAAATCCTTTTTACTTCGTCATATCGGAAGGTTCGTTTCCGTGAATTTTTTTTTTTCACATCATCGTTGCCCAATATAATTGTTATGACGAATGAACAACTCGTTCAGACTTTACACGACTTATACTTTTTTTTCAAAAATCCCTACTAAAATCATAACTCGAGCGATAGTTCAAGCTACCCTGTTCAATATTTTCTACGCAACTGGACCGTCATCGAGTAATGTTTGCTATTGAATTTAATGAATTTTAAACGCCTCGATCAATGTCTTACAAATTCAATAGCAAACATTACTCGATGACGTTCTAGTTGCGCAGAAAATTTGTAACTGGATAGCTTGAACTATCGCTCGAGTTATGCTCTTATCAGGGATCTTTGATAAACAAGTAAAACTAAAAGTAAAAGTAAATTTTTCAAAAAATCACTATCGGTGTCTGTTGTCTTTAGTTTGGGAAATTTTTGGGTCAAAACTTCCTACACGAATTGGCGACAATCAAACGATATATGGCACTGAATTTTCAGAAAGTTGACATGAGTCTTCGAAATTTACGGTAATGTAAATTTTTCGAAAAATACAGTCATAATCAAGCACATCCCACACTGTCCAGTTAAAAGAGGTGATAACTGTGTTAATCGAAATCTGCATACTGCTTTCTTATAAGTTTTGATCATGCATAAAGGTCGCTCTATGAGAATGCCGAAATTGGAAAAGGCCCATGCTCATAAGAGAACATTTTTCCAGGCGCAAAAATAATGAGGAAGCAATATGTAAGTTTTAATTTACACCATTTTTGCGCTCAATGACTCTACCGTCTTATAATTCAAGTTTTTTTCTTTTTTACTTTAAATTCGCATCGGTGATCCAATTGAACCAATGATTAGGTACCAATTTTTTCGAAATCGTGTAATTTTTCGTTTTTTTAATCGTATTAAAGTCCACAATTGTGAATTATCATCCAATTTAATATTTATCCTGCTCTCCAATTTATGACATTTTTCACTAAATTTAGAGACTCACGAGGAAAAAAATGTGAAACCGATAGAATCAATTTTGAGTCGAACCGGTGGTTGGCCGATAGCCATGGACGAAGAGGAATGGGATTCCGACGAATATACTTGGCAGGAAATCGAGCGCAGTTATGCTCGTTTGACACGTTCATACACTTTTTATGACATACAATATTGTTTATCGGATGATGAGGAGCAATATTGCTATGATGAGGAGCTCAAGGTATGTACATTCCATTTGAGCGCCATTAAAATTTTCGCGATTACCAATTATGAGAGAACGTTATTGGAGTTCGAAAATAATTGCTTTAAATCAATTATTCTTGCATGCATTGTAACGAAACAGTTTATCCCCGAAAATTTTGCGTGAGAATTTACAGCATCGCTCTCCCGATTATCCCCAAATATTCGAGCATCCTCAACTCTCAAAAAAATATTCTCGCTGAAGGAATTAGGCCACTCTAGAGGCCGAAAAAATAGATTTTTTTGAGAACTTGTTTTCAGAAAAAACTACAAACTACATCTAGATTCCAAAATAGGATGTTTATCATACATATCAGTGACTGTATACAATCATTTTTTTGAAGCGATTAATTTCGAAATGGAGGCTGTGCACCGTTTTTGCGATGACGTCTCCGTTTTTGTTGGCCGGAAACGTAACTCATACAATATATCTTTAAAAATACATCGTCTATGGAAGTGCGTAGGATTTTTTTTTATACTGCATAGTTCATTTGTTGTTAACAATTTTTTCGATACATTGATTTTTGGCCAAATGGCGCACTTCTAAAGTGAATAGTGAAAAATTTGCTTAAAAAATCGTAAGAAAATTATTAATAACAAATGAACTATGCAATATAAAAAAAAATCCTACGCACTTCCATAGACAATGTATTTGTAAAGATATATTCAAAATTTCAAGTGAATCGGTTGAAAATGGCCTGAATTATGCTGTACAGCCGCAATTTTGAAATTAATCAGTTCAAAAAAATTATTGTATACAGTCACTGATATGTATGATAAACACACCCTATTTTGTAATTACGATTTGTTTTGCGGTTTGTCTGAAGAAAAAAAACCCAAAAAAGCCAATTTTTTCGGCCTCTAGAGTGGCCTGACCCGTTAAGCGGAATAGGACGGCTTTGACGGCTGACATTGCCGTAAAAGTTCAAATAGCGTTTTTCAACAATTATCACATTTTTGTCGATAAATATCATTGCCATTCGTAAACAACTATTAATAATTAAGGAATATATTGAGCGTTGAAAACCCCCGCGCGTCTCGCGTATTGCACCCTTCTTGCCGCGCTTCCAAGTACCCGGATGCGTATGGTAGAAGTTTTCAAACGGCATTCCATTGGGGAGATTCGCCTCCCTAGATTGAACTTAAATATTGTAAAAGAAACGTTAAAATCAGAAGAATACCGGGTAATAATCTGAGAAACACGGAAAATTTGATACAATTATTATTTTATCGGTAGAAAAAAATTCTTTTTTCTATACACACGTCGGTTGAACGTGTGGAGAAAATTAGTACGAGGTCTGTTCAAAAAGTATCGCAAATTTTGAATTTCCGCGGGCTACGTATATTCGATTTTCGATTTTTTTGTGGCGTTAGGTTGGTACTCATGTCCCTCACTTATGCTGAAAAAATCGGCCATTTTGAATGTTTAGTTAATTGTTGACAGCTGTTTTGGTTATACGTGTTTTGGCTTGTCTTCGATTTTTGCCTATTCTAAAAAATGGATCAAAGAATCTGTATCAAATTTTGTGTGAAAAAGAAAATTAAGTGCGCGGACGCATTCCGAATGTTGACTGTGGCATATGGTGAAGCTACCTTGGACCAAAGCAACGTTTATCGGTGGTACAAAATGTTCTTAGAGGGCCGAGAAGATGCGAACAACGAAATGCGTTCCGGACGCCCGAGCACATCAACAACAGACGAAAACATTGATGAAGTGAAGAAAATAATATTGGCCAATCGTCGAATCACCGTTAGCGAAGTTGCTGAGGAACTAAACATATCGATTGGCTCGTGCTATTCGATTTTGACCAATGATTTGGGCATGAGACGGGTCGCCGCGAAATTTGTGCCAAAATTGCTCAATTTCGAACAAAAACAGTGTCGCGTTAACATTGCTAAGGAGCTGTTGGACTCTGTCCGCGACGACCCAGATTTGCTCCAGAGGGTCATAACTGGTGACGAATCATGGGTTTATGGTTATGACGTGGAAACCAAAGCTCAATCATCGCAATGGAAGCTGCTTTTTTGGAATAGGCAAAAATCGAAGACAAGCCAAAACACGTCTAACCAAAACAGCTGTCAACAATTAACTAAACATTCAAAATGGCCGATTTTTTCAGCATAAGTGAGGGACATGGGTACCAACCTAACGCTGCAATAAAATCGAAAATCGAATATACGTAGCCCGCGGAAATTCAAAATTCGCGATACTTTTTGAACAGACCTCGTATATTCATTTTAGAATACAATCAAGGCAATACCGTCAGACGTTCTTGTTATCATAACAAAACTAATAAAAAAGGTTGTTTTGAAAAAAACGCGTGTTAAGGTCGGACGTAGTATTACCGTAGGAAACTGTAACTCATGTGCCCTAAAAATGACCCGCGCTGTTAAATGATTTCGTGAGGGCAACTTCTTCTTCAGCAGAAATCGCGGAACGTCGGTTGTTTTGTGGCCTAGACTCTATGCTATATAACTTTATGCTATGATCCTAATAAAAATTTTCCGAGCCTAAACTTCGAACCTCCGTTGAGTCTAAAATATACCAGGGGTGTTAGTTGAAGTTTGCCGGTTTTACCAGTAGATGTCGCTAGCAATATGATACATTTCTATGATTTGGCATTTCTATGTATGTCATTTTTTTTTATTGACATTAACCTACAAAAATCCGCAAGTCACATTCCGCCAAAATAATAGCGTCATATTTGTTTACCTCAGTGAATATGTCGAGTTTCGTTCCAAGTAAATCGCATTTGCAGCATTCGTTGCTTTTCTTATTTCATCAAAAGAAAAAAGCAGCTGAAGCTCACCGGTTGCTGGTAGAAACTTATGGTGAACATGCTCCAGTGATTAGAACATGTGAGACATGGTTTCGTCAATTTAAAAGTGGAGATTTCGATTTGACAGACAATGAACATCCTGGTGCAGCGAAAAAGTTCGAAGACGAGGAATTGCAGGCGTTATTGGATGTTGATCCAACCCAATCGCAACAAAAATTGGCAGAAACACTAAATGTGACTCGAGGAGCAATTTGCCAACGTTTGAAAGCCATGGGAAAAATCCAAAAGTATGGAAAATGGGTGCCACACCAGCTGAACGATAGACAAATGGAAAATCGAAAAACCGTCTGTGAAATGCTGCTTCAACGATTCGAAAGGAAATCTTTGCTGCATCGAATTGTCACGGGGGACGAAAAGTGGATTTATTTTGAGAACCCGAAGCGAAAAAAATCATGGCTCTCACCGGGGGAAGCCGGCCCATCGACTGCAAGGCCAAATCGCTTTGGCCGTAAGACAATGCTCTGTGTTTGGTGAGACCAGTGTGGTGTGGTGTACTACGAGTTGTTAAAACCTGGTGAAACGGTGAACAATGATCGGTACCGACAACAAATGATCAATTTGAATTATGCGTTGATCGAAAAACGGCCGGAATGGGCCCGAAGACATGGCAAAGTTATCTTGCAACATGACAACGCGCCGTCTCATGCCGCTAAACTGGTGAAAGACACATTAAAAACACTTAATTGGAAAATATTATCACACCCGCCGTACTCTCCAGACCTCGCCCCGGCCGACTATCACTTTTTCGCATCGATGGGACACTCCCTTGCAGAGCAGTGCTTCGCTAATTTTGAAGAAGTCGAAAAATGGCTCGTCGAATGGTTTACCTCGAAAGAGAAAAAGTTTTTTTGGGATGGTATCCATAATTTGCCTGAGAAATGGGCGAAATGTGTAGAAACCAATGGTCAATACTTTGAATGAAAAAATTTTGAGATTCCTCTGAAAATTAAGTGTTTTCTTTATCGAAAAAACCGGTAAGTTTCAACCAACACCCCCGGTAAACCTCCGCTCAGTTTAAATTTGGCCAGAGCAATTCTTGTGTACAGTAACAGCGGCGGCAGCGAGAGATTTATATAATTTTTCCAATTATCAGATTGCCCCTCAAGAGCTCCCTCTCAGTGAAGATTTGCCCCAGCATTACCGGGGCCACAATGACAATGACTACCGCAGATACGTTAGTTTGGTCGTCGCAGTTGCCGATGGGTTCGCCAAGCGTCATCAGGCTAACGTATCGAAGGAAAAAATAATCAAAGAAGCTAAAGATATCGTCGAATTTGAGAAGAAAATTTATGAGGTATTTGAATGATTATTACTAACGATTGTACGTGAGATTTTTCAATCACATAACATGTGATTGTTCTATTATATAATCTCGCGATTCTCTTCATTATCCTCCTCTTTTACATTTTTTTCCGGTACAGCTACAGACCGGCGATGAAAATGGGGAAATGACTTTGGAGGAATTGGTCGACTGGTACGATACCAATGTGACAGATGCAAATGAAGATACTGAATCAAACGTGAGTAAATAGTTTCATCTTACCGACATATCCCGACAGTCACAATTTAGTTAACTCGTCATTTCTCTGCCGTTCGCAAATGTGAATTAATTCCCATGGTTATCTATTCTCGTGTTTCAACTCCTCATTAATCGTCTCCGTTTGTTCTATCATAATGATTTTATTACTTCTTAACTAATCATTCCGAGCCAAACGAGGGCCATGTTTGAACTCAATTCCCAGGGTATGTAAGTAACGTGGCGTTAAATCATTTTTATGAGGTAAACGAGCATAAAAAATTTGGACAACCGAACTACGGTAAGGTATTCTTTTCACGACCTGATAGTCCCCCTATAAAAAAGACATGTCAGGGAATACCTCGAAATGAAATTTACTTCTGAAGCCAACCAACTCGTCATTAAGATTGGCTGTCGATATCGTGCTCAGAGTTCATTCATGCGCATACTTCAGATCGCACGAGGAACCCTATCTGCAAAAGCAGGGCGCGAAACGCGTAGACCGATTTTAATCCTCACATATAATTTGACTTTGTTATACCACCATATAATTTCACGTTGAATAATTCCTTTCCCGTTGGCGAAATTCCAAAGGTGGTTACCGTCTGTCAGAAAAAAACAATTAAATAATGAAAACCGAGTTTGTACGCATGGTGCTTATGGAAAAAGTCCCCCATTTTTAACTCAACAATTCGTGCACTCGTAATTTGACGCACTAAAAAATAAAAGCTGCACCACCCATCGCCCTATTGTGCACTAAAAAAGTTTGCTCGCCGAATGTTTGGTCGAGTTATCACTAATTAAAGTGATACTGTCGCGTTTAACCAGGGCTTTGCCACGGTGGCCGGTTGGATAGCCGATGCTTGTCCCAAAGTCCTCGGACCACAAGGTAGTTCAGTACCCATAAAATACGCCTCGTCACGAAACAAATATATTTCACCTTTTAACTCACGAGGAAAGTATCCGGGGTGTCCCCTTCCGATTATGTTGAAACTCATGGATGTTATAGTGCATTAAGAACTAAGCGACATGTATTTTTTTTATCGGCGGAAAAATGGGTTCAAGGAGTGGAACCACCCCCTAAAGTTGCACAGGTGAAGGGGTGATTTTGCAGTTTCACATACAAGCAGCGCATCGATTTTGATGAAGCAAAAATTAAAATGTTTCTTCTGCGAAGGAATGAAGAACCCACCAGATAATGAAAAAATATATATTTTAAGGAGTTGAAACACCCTTGAACGTCTACTTGCAGCCTACATTGAACATTTGCGAATCGATTGGAATGAAAATTATGCTGTTTTATAGCGAAAATAAAATTAAAGTGCAGATAAACTTACGCATGTACGAGGAATTATAATTTAGCAGAATTAAGAGGAATTAAACTATACATCATTCACTAGCACATCCTTTTTTTTATATAATTTTCCTCGTCTATTTACATATCACTGTAGGAGTATTTTTTTATTATTACCATAAACGCGATATTTATATATTATTAAATGATATTACCGATAATAAAGTGACTGGTTCTAATATAGGGACTAATTTTTCTGTGTAAAAATTGATAGTGTTATTTTATTAAAGTCTGATATAAATTTACATTTACGCAATGATATAATGAAACTCCAATCTCTGACACATAATCAACTTTCGAGTCCGAGGTATAAGAATCTTTTCAAATGTTCGTGGTAAGCAACTAGGTTGCTGAAAAACCAGGATATTTTACGAACCCCGTTGAATTTGGATTTGGCGGTTCTAAAATACACTGTGAAGTACCAGGTTGTAATAACGTAGCCGTTATTAATTGTGCGGACTGTAAAAAATCGTTGTGCCTCAAGCATTTTTTCGATGACTACCATTTTTGTTCGTCCTATGAACCATGATTGGGGTTAAAAGTTGATAAAAATGGACAGTAGATAATGAACATGTACACAAAAATGATGGTGGCGTGTGTAAAGTAAAGTTACTATGTAAATAAAATGTGTACTTCAAAAGCGTTTATACACATATGATCCTTTCGGAAGAAGCAACCAATTCACTTAACATACACTATTAGATTTCTGTTTTGAAGAATCTAACACATCTGTTTTTAGGTAACAGTAACTCCGAACTGAAAATCCGCACAGAAAAATTAATTCCTGTATTAGAACCAGTCACTTTATTATGGGTAATATCATTTAATAATATATAAACACCGTGTTTATGGTAATAATAAAAAAATACTCCTACAGTGATGTGTGAAAAAGTGAGCAAAATTATATAAGAAAAGGATATAATAGTGAATGATGTATAGTATAATCCCTCTTAATTATGCGTCTCGTACATGCGTAAGTTTATCTGAACATTAAAATCGTACCACCATCAAATTTCTTGGCAGCGAGTAGGAAACTTTTGAATATCTATTGAAAAGGGTCTAGAAAGGGTGGTCCGTCCCCTTAAGTATTCGTGATAATTAAAAAAAAAACGGTGAAACATTAATTTTAGCTTAATTAGAAGAGTTGGTAACGGCAAACACATTTGAAATAACTAGGAGACAACTGGAATGTAAAAACTCAAATAGGGGTAGCTCGCCCCCTTAAAACTGTTTTCTTGCACAAATACAAAAACACGTGAACTCTAGTTTTATTGCCGCTAGGAAACAGCATAATTTTCATTCCAATCGATTCGCTAGTTTTCGATGTAGGGTGCAAGAAGTAGATGTTCAAGAGTGTTTCAATCCCTTAAAATATTTTTTTCTTCATTATCTGGTGGGTTCATTCCTTCGCATAAGAAACATTGCAATTTTCATTTCATCAAAATCGATGCACTGCTTGTATGTGAAACTGCAAAATCGCCCCTTGACCTGTGCAACTTTAGGGGGTAGTTTCATCCCTTGAAACCGTTTTTCCGCCGATAAAAAAAAATATGTGTCGCTTAGTTTTTAACGCTCTATAATATCCATGAGTTTCAACGTAATCGGAGGGGGACACCTCGGGTACTTTCCTTGTCAGTGATGCTTCACACTTGGGATCGGCGCAAAATAATAACTTTCGCGAAATTAAAGGAGGTCGGGGTATAAATTTACTTTCGATTGAAATGTCAACCGTCTACAAAACAAGTGCAAGTCAAATTCTTTTTACCGAGCGACGGACGGAAATTCACGTAAACTTAATTTGGTAAGGATCTCTTGATGCCGATTCCGGACACTTGTCTAATGTTGACAGCTTCACAACGGCAATCCGTCATTGCATTGGTGCTCTGAATCGACTTATCGAACTCTACTACCGGGCCGTCTCTTACCCGCTAACCAATATACGAGTATTCTCGACCAGTACTTCTGCAATTAAGAAGAATTTATTAATATTTTCACTGTACTGTCAACAGATCAATTGGCAGTTATTGGTCCAGAGCTTATTCGACTCTGTGAATATTGCTGTTCATCCTGATACAAAAGTTTTCCTGACGGACTTGAATTATATCAAAGGAATTGGCGAACTTTTGAGAGAAACACCTCCGAGAACAGTCGGTATGTCTAAATATGTGCAGGCAAATTTATTGACTTGTTTTAAAATGTTATATACTTTGTTGAGTCTACACTATTCGACGGGTCGGAATTTGATCTCCGGAAAGTAGAAGTCCGTACATCCGCACTCGGCTGACATTTTTGCAATCGTTCCGTTTTACATACTGCCGCTATAGTTTTCACATTAAGCTTTTATCTTACAGTGAACTACATACATTGGCACTTCATCGAAAAGATGTTACCCTACACGACCGAACGGACGAGGAACGCCTTGTTCAAGCTTCTTAACGGAGAAGATGGTACAAAAAAAAGACCCGAACGGTATGCCGATCATATTTTCTCCATTATTTTTCGTGCCTTGTGATTCTTTAATTTGCATTTCCCCGATATGCTTTCATGAATTACAGGTAACGACTCGGAACAGTAGCCATTCCCCGCTCGCGACTACATCCGACTTTCCCCCCTGTATTGCATTTGCCATAACATTTCTGCCATGGGTACAGTTGATACAGTTGGTGGTTACTCTTAAGGTAGTAGTCTGGTAACTTAAGCCGATTTTCATGTCTTTTTTGGAGGGCGTTTTTTTGTAGGTAAATAAAAATGAATCGTTTTGGGTATTTAGGATGTTTTTATTTACATATTAAAGATACAAAAAAATTTTTTTTTTTTTTAATTTAATAGTTTATTATTATTATTATTATTGATCGAAGTTGGCACCTCGAAAAAAGAGCGCGTGGGTGGCCCCGGTGATTTTGGCTCTTGATGTTATCTGAAATAAAAAATTCTTGATAATACTTAATCTATAGACATGTCATTCTGGTCGGAATTACTGAAGTTAAATTTCATGGATAAATAACAAAAAAAACTTTTTTTTCCAAAGTCCGCCATTTTGTTATTTATCCATGAAATTTAACTTCAGTAGTTCCGACCAGAATGACATGTCTATAGATTAAGTATTATCAAGAACTTTTTATTACAGATAACATCAAGAGCCAAAATCACCGGGGCCACCCACGCGCTTTTTTTTCGAGGTGCCAACTACGATCAATAATAATAATAATAATAAACTATTAAATTTTTTCAAACAAATTTTTTATTGTATCTTTAATATGTAAATAAAAACATCCTAAATATCCAAAACGATTCATTTTTATTTTCCTACAAAAAAACGCCCTCCAAAAAAGACATGAAAATCGGCTTAAGTTACCAGACTACTACTTTAAGCCTGGAGGAAAGATAGCGCCATTCACAAGTCCGTCCTTTTCGGGTTGCAAATGTCCTTATTGATCAAAACTCCACCCCGCCGAGGCGGAAAAGTAATCTTCTCTCCCGTGTGCCATTCTGATATAACCCATTCTTCCATACTTCCGATGACATTTACACCTTCCATTTCCCCTCTATTTTTTCATTCACAATTTCGTTCTTCCCACTTTCCCAAATCCCGGCGATAGAAAGTCCCTTTCGTGGCTCCCCAATTGTAATTCCTGCCGATTATCGACAGCGCTTTTTCTTATCTCAAATTTGACCCGTGGATCGTGTCATATGTTCATACTGCCCTCGCGTTTAATTCCGGTTTAATAACCTCCGGGTTTCTGTCCTCCCGATAGTGAACGAATGAAACGAAAAAGAGCGATAAGACGAAATGGTGAATGTTCAATAAAATGCATTCAGAATGTAATATCATTTGATTGATTCGTTAGATATCTAATTCAGCCATTTTTACTTCTATCTTGATAGTTGGTACGAATGTGTCACAGAGGTGAAAATGACACATGCTGCCTCATACGCATTCGTGAAGAAGTATTTCAGGAAAAACAGGAAAACTGCGGTACGTGTATAATAAAACCTCTTTACCCGAAAAACTCGTATATCTGAACAACATATCCATTCCAGGCTGTCAAGATGATCAAGAACATACAAATTGCAATGAACGCACAAATCGAAAACTCAAATTGGCCCGATGAAGAATCGAAAATACTAGCCAAAGATAAACTCAATAGTATGAAAATCTTCGTAGGTTCTCCCGACTGGTATCAAAACAAGACAGCAGTTATTAATTTTTATAGAGGGGTATGAATACGACCACACATACATACTGTACTAGGTCATGAGAGAGAAATTGCCCTCGCTATAATGGTGTTTTTAACGAGTTATTTTTGTTTTGGTCGTTTCTATAGTTGAATATTGGCACTGATTACTTTGATCACTCTTTGAGCTACATGAGATACATGAAGAAAGTGAATTTGAGGAACTACTCACCGGACGAAGAAGTCGATGATTCGTAATTATAATAATTTATTGAATATTAGTATAACTGAACACCTTCGAAAATACATTAAGATACGTTGAGGTGACTTTTAGGTACATTTATGAGGTACATTTATGAAATTTTATGATTTTGTAGATGGATCACGGATCCAATAACTGTCAATGCCTTTTATCATCCGGACAAAAACAGTATAAGTAAGATTTAGAAGAATATTCAATTAAATTTGAATATTTTTTTATTTTATGTTTTATTATTTATCGATCTTTTTCAGATATGCCAGCGGCTCTCTTCCAGTCTCCTCTTTTTACACGACATCTTCCCGAGTAAGGAGATACGTTTATTTATATCCACGTATCGGCTAATAAGAAAAATAAGCATCGATATTATATCATCAATATTATTATTTTAATATTCATATATTTTTCTATATTAAGATAACATTCTCTATCTCAGCAATGTCAATTATGCAGCAGCTGGTGTTGTAGTAGGTCACGAAATGGGCCACGGCTTTGATAATGATGGTGAGTCTTAAATTTCTCCGGATATTAATGCGCACAAAAAAATGCCCTACCTATAATAAATTTTTATCATTTATTGTACACGATCTAAGGTATCCGGTATGGTACGGACGGCAATGATACGAAACTTTCCGAATACATGTTGAATAACTATTACAAAAGAGCCGATTGTTTTATCGATCAATACAATGATTACTATGGCGAAACGAGAGATCCCGAGACAACAGAAATAATGCCGAATTCCGAGGTTAGAGCGCACTTAGTGACTTGAATACATTGGGAACTCGTGTGACGGCGCCGACCCCTTGCTTTATCATTCTCGCACGCAAATATAGTGAAACTTAAAAAATGTTAACATAGGAAACCGTATTGAGCAAATCTCGGTCTACGTGGGGAGAAAATATAGCCGATTCCACTGGTCTCCAAGCGGTCTTTGAAGCGTACCGAAAACATAAAAAAATCGAAACTAGTTTAAAGCTTCCAGGACTCGAGGAATTTACAGACGATCAGCTTTTCTTCCTGTCTTTCGCTGGTGTGAGTAGACACTGTTATGTATAATTACTAATAATACTATAAGTATAAGATGCGTCATTATCAAATCCTCCGTAATTGTTAGTTCTCGTTTTTCTTTATCCAACAAAAATCTTTAATGTGTTACATTATTGATTCTAATTTTTTTTACCATTGAAAAGATATTGCCGTTCGAATTCATGGTACGCTATATTTTTATCAAACTATCTCAAAGTCTTGGAGCAACACTTTTCGTCATTTTCACTCCCATCTTATCCCGAAAAGCATATAAAATACACACTGGCCGGCCGAAAGTATTCTAAACGCTGACGTTCATATAATAGTAGGTATAAATTAACATTGAAACTAATTCAGATAAAATTAAATCTCATGTAGGCGGAGTGCGAGATAGAAAACCCAGAGTACGCGAAGGTGGAAACACACAGCCCAGAGAACCTCAGAGTTGTCGGTCCGGTTTCAAATACAAAAGGCTTTGCTGAAGTTTTCAATTGTCCATTGGGTAGCCCGATGAATCCTATCAACAAGTGCAGTATTTGGGGAAAATCAGGTGTCACGCCGCTAAAGATACCATCGAAGATCAAAAAGAGGCACAATCGCTGGGAAGGCCAGTGGAAAAGTTAAGACAATAATGTTGTAACGAGACCGCGTATCAATTGCACACCGACCATTGCATAATTGTAAACAAATGTCGATTCAATGTATTTACCAAATGTAAGCGATTATCGAAACATGAACCTATGCTATTTTACTCAAAAATCCTATCCCATTTATCGCACTAACCTTGTAAATGATGCATCGAGATAGGCATATGTATATATTTGTAATTTCCTCCGGGAAATTACGGCGACGATTCGAGTGTGGTCGCGCGCCGTGTGTGGCCCGATGAAAATTTGGCAAACGCGCATTATCTCGCAAGGTAAGTGCCAAATACACTCCTTGCATCTTGGACGCGCAGTTGTTGTTTGACAATTGCTTGAGTGAATCGATGCGAGTGTTTTTGTGAAAATGGAAAAATCGAGTATCGAGCTATCATTAAATATTTGGTTTTGAAAGGCAATACGCCTACGCAAGTCAAAGACGAGTTCGACACTATGTACCTCCCTCCCGACACTGTGTCCTGTGTGGTTGGAGACTCTGCACCTTCATTTACCACCGTGAAATTTTGGGCAGATGAATTCAAATGTGGCCGTACCAGTTTTGGGGACCATGAACGTTCGGGACGTCCAAAGACTACAACCACTAACGATAACATCGCTCATGTTCACCAAATGGTGCTAGACAACCGTCGAATTAAAGTTAGAGAGATAGCAGAGGCTATGAATATGTCCAAAGAACATCTTTGTCACATATTGAATCAAGCTTTAGGCACGAAAAAGCTGTCCGCGCGTTTGGTGCCGCGTTAGCTCACTTTGGGTCAAAAACGTGTTCGAATGAACATTTCCAACGCTCTGTTGACGCAGTTTAGACGCAACAAATTAGAGTTTTGGCGACGATTAATTACTATAGATGAAACTTGGATACACCATTATACTCCAGAAACAAAAATACAATCAAAACAGTGGACTACGAAGGGGGAATCGGCTCCAAAAAAAGCTGTTCCTTTGGCTTAAAAAGTGATAGCGACTGATTTTTGGGATAGTCATAGACTTATCTTAATCGATTACCTTCAAAAAGGTACAACCCTCACAGGAATATACTACGCATCATTTTACTTGACAAGCTGAAGGTAGAAATTGCGGAAAAACGGCCATATTGCAGAAAAAAAATGTTTGTTTCACCAAGACAATGCGCCGTCTCACACCTCAACGGTTGCTATGGCAAAAATACATGAATTACGATTTAAACTGCTTGACCACCCTCCTTACTCACCAGATCTAGCCTCAAGCGACTTTTTTTCGTTCCCTAAGCTCAAAGTTGCGCTCGAAGGACAGAGATTTTCGTCAAATGAGGAGATTATCACCCTTGTAAACAACTATTTTGCAGAGAAAGACGCCGAGTGCTATTTGGACGGATTAGAGAGATGGAAGCATCGCTGGGAGAAGTGTATAGACTTACAAGGAGACTATGTGGAAAAATAAAAATAAATATGAAAAAAAAATGTCTTGTTTCTATGTTAGGTCGGAAACTTTTCAGACCACTCTCGTACTAGCTGTTGCCCGCGACTTGGTTCGCGTGGTCTTCAATTCGCGATCGTGCGAACAAGGACTCGCCAAAGTTTCATTGCAATCGGATGAATGGTATAGAAATGCACACGGAAGAAACAAACATTAATTTTATATATATAATAACTACTGCTAAACTATATGAAATACACTCATTTGTTGGAACGACTCACGCGCCACCTATTGTAAAATGTCTGTACTAATTCAGAAACCTTCATCGCATCGAGATTACATAATATAATATGCCTTACCTACTAGCAGACAAAAGGATCCGGCCCAGCGGCGCACCTGATCACCCGGCCGCTCCGCCACACTTCGACAAATCGCCCAAAACCGAGGCAATTCTTGGAATTTCAATATGAACTTTACACACAATATTCTTAACACTTCAAACTTTAAGGCAAGTGGAAAAAATTCAGTAAAAAAATTTCTTTTACTCGGACGTGCTCCCTTAAGAAAGTTCGAGCGAAACTAATGAGTCAAAGCAATGTTTGAATTTTTTTGTTTATTTAATTCTTAAAATATTAATAAAAATTCATTATTTTAATTTAGAATAATATAACAAGTTAATAAATTGATAATTGTTACTTATTTAATGAAGAAAGTAATGAAATGACTTCGTTATTTTGGACTCATATGGTTCGATAAAAAGATGTGGTAACAGCACGCTGTTGTATCTTTATATAACGTTAAGGTAAATTAATTTAAAAAAATATAGTGAAATGGAAAAATAACGTTATAAATAGCAATAAAGCTCGAAAAGAACATAAAGAAAATTCCAACTTCATAGGTAATTATTAATTTGTTATCTGTTAATTTGAGGTTATATCCATGTTACTATATTGATGTAGATTATTATAGTTTTGTAATAATCATCATATAAAATTGTTAGTTGAAAATATTTGATTAAATATTTTGTATGCCTTTCAGAATTAGCTGGACGTCGATTAGTCGACATAAATACGAGGGGGGACCCAAAAAAAAACGGGAATTGCGCTGCGGCGGGGAGGGAGAGTGGGGAACCCATTCCTCGACCAGGTGTCCGTTGGGGACACGTCTCCTGAGTTAGTGTGCGAAGTTCTGTCGCCGTGAGTGCATCGGTTCGTCCGTGGGAATTTTTATAGTGAAACAACTTTTTCCATTTCGGCGAAAAAGTGATGGTCGATTGTCGAGAGCAACGCGCGGCTGTAAAATTTTGTTTCCTGTTGGGGAAATCGGCCGCGGAAACTACTGTAATGGTTAAGACTGCTTATGGAGATGCTGCCCTAAGTAAAACCAGAGTCTACGAGTGGTTTTCACGTTTTAAAAATGGAGAAATGTCAATTGAAGACCAACCCCGTTCAGGACGCCCCTCAACGTCAAGAAGTGACGAAAACGTCGACAAAATCAATGCTGTCGTTCATGAAGACCGTCGCCGAACCATTGATCAACTCTGTGAGATGTCTGGGATATCATGGAGTTCAATTCAGAGGATTTTATCCAAAGATTTGCACATGAGCAGAGTTGCAGCCAAATTTGTCCCTCGCCTTCTCACAGACGAGCAAAGGGAGCGTCGACTTTAGGCATGTTTTGAACTTCAAAATCAGCTCGAAGAGGACCCTGAACTTTTTTCCAAGGTGATTACTGGTGATGAATCGTGGTGCTATGGATACGACCCCGAAACAAAGCAGCAATCACGCCAGTGGAAGACACCTCGCTCTCCTCGTCCGAAAAAAGCTCGCCAAGTGAAGTCAAACATCAAGACAATGCTCATTTGGTTCTTCGATTGCAGAGGTGTTGTGCACGCGGAGTTCGTTCCCCCGGGTCAAACTGTCAACCAGAAGTTCTACTTGGAGGTTTTGAAAAGATTGAGGGAGAGTATCCGGAAGAAAGGGGCAGATCTTTGGCGCACAAGTGACTGGTTCCTCCATCATGACAACACGCCGGCCAACGCCGCTCTCTCCGTAAAGCAGTTTTTGACCAAAAACTGCATGACACCAATTGTCCACCCCCCCTCATCGCCGGATCTAGCCCCCTGTGATTGTTTTTTGTTCCCCAGACTCAAAAGGGACATGAGAGGAAAGCGTTTTGCCACTATGGAGAAGGTAAAACAAAAATCGCTGGACGGCCTAATGAACAACCCGATAAGTAAATTTAAAAAATGTTTTGAACATTGGAAGGATCGTTTGCAGAGGTGCGTTGTGGTCAAAGGAGAATACTTTGAAGGTGATCAAAATTTGGTGTAAAAATATTAACAAATAAAGAAATTATGACGAAATTCCCGTTTTTTTTTGGGTCACCCCTCGTATATTGAATAAAGATTTGTGGTGTCATTCTTGTGATAAACCCTTGTCATTGGGAAATGTAGTCAAAGAATCAAGAAATGGGTTAGCGAGCGTATTCCAGGTGAAATGCATGACTTGTAATGGAATATTTCAAGTGAATACATCATCAACTGAAAAAAATTCATCAACCAGACCAACCTACATTGTCAACTCTAAGATTGTAAATGGTGTGGTTAAGTGATTATTTTGAGACAAGACTTTGTAATGATTTCTCAGTTTTTAAATTATATATATTTTAACGAGACTATTTTTTCCTACTAGATGTTATTGAGAGTGGCATTGGAAGTATTCATTTAAGTAGAATTTTAACAGCAGCGGAAGTTCCAGTAATGTACTCAACAGTTTTCAAACGATATGAAAAAAAGTTGGTGCCGCAATTGAAATTCTCGCTAATGGAAGCTGCTTACAAAATTTCAAATCATAGATAATCTATGTAAGAAAATAGAGTCAATTATATCAAACAGTTCATAACTTAATATAGATTTTCAGATTTTTATTTTTTACTTTTCATATTTTTATTTTTTACTTTTCAGCTTTTTAGTTTTTACTTTTCAGATTTTTATTTTTTACTTTTCAGATTCTTAGGATAGTTATTTCATATTCATATCACGACGTTATTTAGTTACATTTTTTAGTAATAAAAAAAATTGTTAAACCGAATGAATGGATTTTTATATTCAAATATTCCATACCATCCATAGTAATTTTTAATAATTAATATTATAATATTATTAAAAACTTATGATTTTCAATGATCAATGACCGATTAGAATGTATTTATTATTTTATACATAAATTTCATAAAATCAATAAATAGTTTAATCCACTGAACAAGTTTTATTAATGAACGATTTCAAATATATTATGTGTTTATTCAAAAACTAAAATTTGTCTAACTTCCGAAACATTGATTTCAAAATTTAAAGCGAGAAAAATTAATTTCTCATCTCGTCTCTCTTTTTCATTATATTTCTATCTTTTTCTTTTCTCTCAGCTGCTTTCGCGACGTTGCCAAACTTTCAGTAATATGTATCACCGTCGATAAACGAGATGAAGAAGTAAAGTTTAACTTCAATTATTTAAATAATTACAACGGTGATAGTATATTGTTAAAATGTTATAATATTTTTAAAGTATTCAACTTTTTGCATGTGATTATTTAATCTTTAAATTTGGGAAAATAATATAGAAAATAATAGAAAAAGTCATGACGGTAGCTTGTCAGCCATAAGAGTCTGTGTATAAGAAATTTAAAAAAGTCATATTTAAAACTATTTTTCTAATAAACTAAACGGTAGATCGTTTTGAAATTTTGAGAATACATCAATAAAATATTCCTTTGTATGTATGCTAAGTTAAAAATCTTAAGGGAGAACACCACACACACAAAAATAGGCACGCCTTTGAAATTAAAGTTAATTTCAAAGGCGTGCCTATTTTTTTTAAAACAATATTTTTCCAAATCCCTGTGTACTTCTCTTCAAAATATCATATTATTAACGAAAACACTCGGTATTTATTTTCAGATCGACGTTGAAGAGAGTTCTGCTGCGTGCCGCGGAAATGACAGCACCTGACGCGAGAGCTTCCCCAGCGCCACCATGCGGCGTGAAAAATGTGAAAAAAATGTTTTTTGATACATTAATAAACAAGGAACGAAACCCAAAAAAATTTTTCGAATATCTTTTTTTTCCCACAAAAAAAAATTCTAGAAAAATGTGAAAAAAACAGGGGATCACAGTGGTGTTCTCCCTTAAACTTGGAAAATTCTTTTTACATAAGATTCGCTCGAACCTCCTTAAGAGGCTGTGTAAATTGGGAAATTAATAAAAGTTCGTTTTGTAAAATTCAACAAATTGCTCAACAACAGTGGACGCGCGGTCAGTGTGCTACTTTGGCGATCACCCAACTTAAGCAGTTTTAACCGCGGTCAGTACTTGGATGGGTGACGGATTAGCCGTGGACTGGCTGGCTCGCTGACTACCGAACGGAAGTCAGTTTTTCTAACATTCCATTAAAATGATGGACATAATTGTGTGAATGAAAAAAAGAACGGACAAATAAAGAATTGTTAACACGATAATACAAAAATAGTGAAATTGGGTAAAATCTTAAATATCCAGCGATAAATCTACCAGTTTATTGGATAATTATTAAATTTTTATACAATGTACTTTACTGAAATACGTCTCATTGACTACTGTACAGCGTTCGAGGTTATCCGCGATGAAATTTCATGAAAATATATCTTCACTTCGTGGACACGCGTGTACGCTTGTTCCACGCAAAATTCGCACCGTAGGAGCGTGGTTTTGGTTCGTCGATGTTAGGCTTTTGAATCGTGTATTTCCACTGCATTCTCTCGCAATGATCGATTGCTTCCTGTTGCGATGCAAATTCTACTTTCAAGTTCGACAGTGGATCAGCCCTGAAAGTGTACGGCATCATAGAAATAATTTTCATCAGCCAATCGACGGTTGAATATAAAAACTCCGGTCCCAGACCACTGATCCTTCCAAAGGGACAGGGTTGAAATTCCGAACTGCGAAAGCTCCGACAGTGAAAAACCCGAATTTCAATATTACGCACTACAGGTCTCCGTATAGTTTATTACGACGAAAGTGTACATAATTGACTGTAAAGAACATCGAACGGCATGAATAGCGAGAAACAAAATGATACACATTTTATTTCATATGGTAAATACTTTTTGGAAACAATACGCTGAAGACAAAACAATTTATCGAACGGTCGGTAGTACTGTTTGATAAATCCCGAAAATCTTATGTTTAGAGATCCACAAAGTTCCGGAAATTAAATTAACGAATGACAAACTATCGAAAAGTTCAAGCGTAATGAAATTGAAGAAAAGATTTATCAGGTTCACGAAGATTTCGGACTCGAAAAATCACAGCCTTGACGATGCAGTATTCCGAAAATTGAAGTTTGAAAGGGTCGAGATTACGAAAATTTCAAATTTGACCGTCCAGATGGCAGCACCCACTGGTGTTACGTCTGTGGACCTTTTTCACGAGCAAACGGAGTCAAATTCTTTCGGAGTTTTGCTCTGTCGGATCTATACAATACCTTGTCTTTTACGTTTCTGGACATACAAATTTTAATATATTTCACTTCGATATTCTTTTGTTCTGAACCCTTTTCCTGTATAAAACTTAACCGCTCGAAAACTCGGTTTTTCATGGCATGGAGTTCCGAAAACAATTTTTCGGAACTCCATGCTTTCTAATTATAAAATTAAGGTTTTTTTATGTAGTTGGGTTTCGATGTTCAGTACGTTTTCAGTCGTTCCCGTAATTATTCTTGTCATTTAATCTTTGGTGTACAACTATTTTTGGCAATGACATTTCTGTTTTAAAAATGTAGGATTTTAGAATTCCCAAAACTTTTAGGACCCTCGCAAATAAATACGGAGTCTTACACCTTCGGAGCTTTCACAGTTCGAAATATCAACCCTGCCCCGTTCCAGAAGCCAATTAATTTTTTAAGATCGACTCTCGGGTACAGCGTATTACGGAAAACGCACCTTCACCACACTAAACATCTATAATTTACGTAAGCTGAGAAAAAAAGTGTTTGAATCGACTAAATCGTCGTTCACCCTCGTTCAAAGGATTTTTTAGTTAATACCAATAAATTATTAGTTTCTTCGATAATTATTACAGTCAGGTGACTAAAATATCCTTACGGCAAACAAAATATTCGTAGCATCAGCTAAAAATTCGTTTGAACGATGTCGAACGCCCATTTAGCCAATTCAAACACTTTTCTTTTTTAGTTTATAAAAAAAAAATCTAGATACCTCCGTACAAAATTCGTAAGGTTCTAAGAATTTAATATATCATTGGTAAATATAGCCTCGTCGAATATTTGAAAAATATATTCATCGGTGAAGTATTAAAAACGGGCCAGACTGAAAATGATCACCAGATAAAAGTCCTTGAGGGTAGTAAAGGACCGAAACACGTTGTTTATTCATAAGCCGATTACAAACGAATGAACGCAAACACAGACGTGTCGTTTTACATATCGTTTACATTTTGAGAGTCAAAAACGTAAATACGGTCAATAAAAAGCTTTTTATTGACCGTATTTACGAGAATCTATGGGCACTGCATGCATTATAAAAAAAAAATGAGTACTCCATGGATATCTCAAGGTCCTCTGGACTGCTTTGCCAAGGATTTTCTGGGTGGGAATCAGAAATTTGTACTACCAATATTTACCAGGGGTGTTAGTTGAAGTTTGCCGGTTTTACCAGTAGATGTCGCTAGCAATATGTATACATTTCTATGATTTGGCATGTATGTCATTTTTTTCTATTGACATTAACCTACAAAAATACGCAAGTCACATTCCGCCAAAATAATAGCGTCATATTTGTTTACCTCTGTGAATATGTCGAGTTTCGTTCCAAGTAAATCGCATTTGCGGCATTCTTTGTTTTTCTTATTTCATCAAAAGAAAAAAGCAGCTGAAGCCCACCGGTTGCTGGTAGAAACTTATGGTGAACATGCTCCAGTGATTAGAACATGTGAGACATGGTTTCGTCAATTTAAAAGTGGAGATTTCGCTTTGACAGACAATGAACATCCTGGTGCAGCGAAAAAGTTCGAAGACGAGGAATTGCAGGCGTTATTGGATGTTGATCCAACCCAATCGCAACAGAAACACTAAATGTGACTCGAGGAGCAATTTGCCAACGTTTAAAAGCCATGGGAAAGATCCAAAAGTATGGAAAATGGGTGCCACACCAGCTGAACGATAGACAAATGGAAAATCGAAAAACCGTTTGTGAAATGCTGCTTCAACGATTCGAAAGGAAATCTTTTCTGCATCGAATTGTCACGGGGGACGAAAAGTGGATTTATTTTGAGAACCCGAAGCGAAAAAAATTATGGCTTTCACCTGGTGAAGCCGGCCCATCGACTGCAAGGCCAAATCGCTTTGGCCGTAAGACAATGCTCTGTGTTTGGTGGGACCAGTGTGGTGTGGTGTACTACGAGTTGTTAAAACCTGGTGAAACGGTGAACAAGGATCGCTACCGACAACAAATGATGAATTTGAATTATGCGTTGATCGAAAAACGGCCGGAATGGGCCCGAAGACATGGCAAAGTTATCTTGCAACATGACAACGCGCCGTCTCATACCGCTAAACTGTTGAAAGACACATTAAAAACACTTAATTGGGAAATATTATCACACCCGCCGTACTCTCCAGACCTCGCCCCGTCCGACTATCACCTTTTCGCATCGATGGGACACTCCCTTGCAGAGCAGTGCTTCGCTAATTTTGAAGAAGTCGAAAAATGGCTCATCGAATGGTTTACCTCGAAAGAGAAAAAGTTTTTTTGGGATGGTACCTATAATTTGCCTGAGAGATGGGCGAAATGTGTAGAAACCAATGGCCAATACTTTGAATAAAAAAATTTTGAGATTCCTCTGAAAATTAAGTGTTTTCTTTATCAAAAAAACCGGCAAATTTCAACTAACACCCCTGGTAGAATGGACGAAATCTCGATTTCGAAACTTTCGATTCCTTAACATTTCCCTGATTAATTAAAAATTCCGTGACATTTCCAGACTTTCCAGGTTTATTACCCCGACAGCGACCAGCGACCTAAAGCTCGACTAAAGATCAAGCAATAATACTTTTTAAAGCGTCAAAATCCGCTTCTGGTATAAATACTAACGGAAAGTAAAATGAGCGAGATTTTTTATTTCCAATCTTGTGGACAGAGAAAAACTTACGACGAGCACCATCCGATCAATTGATTGTCCCAGCGTTCGCGAGTATCAAAATCAATTTGCCAGAAATTAATGTTGTTAGTGCCCGATTGCATGGCATTTTTGGCAGGTTGATATATGCGGACAGTGCGATTTTTAATATGATCCTCGGGTACGCCGGATACCAAGGAAATATCCTCCACTGCGTCGACCGTTATTAGCTGACTGCGTCGTTCTTGTTTAGTAGTGTCGAGACTCCTCAACGCTGGTTCTGGCAATTTTGACAAGGAACTTGCGTATCTTGAGCAACTCGTCGACCATGCGCCGATCGATCTGCAATAGTTTTCAAATTACATCCAGTCAAAATAACTTTTTTTCACGGTAACATCAACAAATTCTTTCTTTATCTCAATAAGATCATATTTTTGTTTTCATAAAAACTACGGACGCAGGATTATTCCATGCGGTTAGCAGCTATTTCATCTGCTTAGTTTTCAAGGCTGCTAAATATTTATTAAATTGTTTTATCTTCATCGTTATAGGTAAAAAATATATACAAAAATATATAAGTATACGAAAAATCTAAAAGATTAATTTATGAATATTTGTAATTTTCATCCACTTTCATGACAATTATAATGAATTTTGATATTCGGATTATATTAGATTGAAACTTGGACAATAATAATGTACGAACAATAACTATAGGCAGATGTTAAAATTATCTCTCAAAATTCAGATTAATACAATGAATTCTTGAAATGGTCGGTAGTTCTGTTCCCGACATAAGGACCTTAACAAGAAAGAGTTCACAATAGTATGATTCTGAATTATTCATTAATAGGAATTAAATATCGCATAAATTGTCAAAATGATTTTGTAAAATTGATAAACCGATTTGTCAAATTTGATGGAGCGATGCAAAAAAAATTTTTGGTAGCGTCAAACAGGAATGTACATTAATTACATAAAGTTATCTCCATCGTTGTAGGTAAAAAATATACGAAAGTATATAAGCATACGAAAAATCTAAAAGTGAGATTGGTTTATGAATATTTGTAATTTTCACCCACTTTTACAACAATTATAATGAATTTTGCTATTCGGATTATATTAGATTGAAACTTGGACAATAATAATGTACGAACAATAACTATAGGAAGATGTTAAAATTATCTCACAAAAATCAGATTAATACAATGAATTCTTGAAATGGTCGGTAGTTCTGTTCCCGACATAAGGAGCTTAACAAGAAAGAGTTCACAATAGTATGATTTTGATTTATTCATTAATAGGAATTAAATATCGGATGAATTGTCAAAATGAATTTGTAAAATTGATAAATCAATTTGTCAAACTTGATGGAGCGATGGAGAAAAAATTTTTGGTAGTGTTGAACAGGAATGTACATTAATTACATAAAGTTATCTCCATCGTTATAGGTAAAAAATATACAAAAGTATATGAGTATACGAAAAATCTAAAAGTGCGATTGGTTTATGAAAGGTTGTAACTTTCATCCACTTTCATGGCAATTATAATGAATTTTGCTATTCGGATTACATTAGATTGAAACTTGGACAATAATAATGTACGAACAATAACTATAGGAAGATGTTAAAACTATCTCTCAAAAATCAGATTAATACAATGAATTCCTGAAATGGTCGGTAGTTCTGTTCCCGACACAAGGACCATAACAAGAAAGAGTTCACAATAGTATAATTTTGATTTATTCATTAATAGGAATTAAATATCGGGTAAATTGTCAAAATTAATTTGTAAAATTGATAAACCGATTTGTCAAATTTGATGGAGCGATGCAGACAACATTTTTGGTAGCGTCGAACAGGAATGTAACACATGTGGGCATTAATTACATAAAGTTATCTCCATCGTTATAGGTAAAAAATAAAAGAAAGTATATAAGCATACGAAAAATCTAAAAGTGAGATTGGTTTATGAATATTTGTAATTTTCATCCACTTTTACAACAATTATAATGAATTTTGCTATTCGGATTATATTAGATTGAAACTCGAACGATAATAATGTACGAACAATAACTATAGGCAGATGTTAAAATGATCTCTCAAAATTCAGATTAATACAATGAATTCTTGAAATGGTCGGTAGTTCTGTTCCCGACATAAGGAGCTTAACAAGAAAGAGTTCACAATAGTATGATTTTGATTTATTTATTAATAGGAATTAAATATCGGGTGAATTGTCAAAATTAATTTGTAAAATTGATAAACCAATTTGTCAAATTTGATGGACCGATGCAGAAAAAATTTTTGGCATCCTGCCGTACAGGAATGTGCATTAATTACATAAAGTAGTAAGGTTAGGTCGACTTTTCTGTTTTTTTTTGAGCAAAAAAATGTATGCCCCACACCCGAAAAAATGAGAAAACACAATTAATTGTTTTGACTCACCTATTGCTTTTTTGTAATTCGTTAACGCAAAACTTTATTAATGTACGAGAAGCCATACTTGTTAATTAAACGATCTGTAATAACAAAAACAGCAGAATTGGCTCGCTTAGAATCTGTCGAAGCCTGAGCCAGCTGAGAGCGCGCATGCGCTCTTTAAATCAAAAGCGACACGACAAATATCTAGCCTATTTTTATTACACGAAGAAGATTTCTTTATTCATAAAATAATTTTTTTTTAGAAAAAAATTATATTCATCCGGGTGTGATTAAGATTTTCCCATATTATCACAGAGTCTCTTTTTTGCTGGGTTCGATATTTTTTTTTGGAAAAAAATTGAAAAGGTAGAGAACAAGTACGTCATTTACCAACTGTACCAATAATTGGATGCTGGAACTTGTTTGAATTTGAATGACATAGTCATTATGCGTGCAACATAATCGTCACAGTAAAAAACGTAAAAAATAGAGAAGTTTTTTTTCCTTCCGATTATCACTTCAACGAATTAATAAATGTTATTATATATAAATTAATTATATATTTTATTGTATATAAATAAATTTTACTATTGTAATTTATCGGCATTTTTCGAAGGGATAAGTTGAATGACTCTTTTACCGACATCTTAAAAAGGATCGTGGCGTCTCCAACAGCGTCGGTATAGCGGGGAGCATTGAAAAACCTCAAAACATTCAAGGCATATGGACCAAATGCGCAATTAAACCCTGCCAGGAGCGTTTCACTTTGTATTTTGATATTGCAACTTCGAATTTTCCAGGTAGGATACCAAGAACTCATGAAAATTGTCTGTGACTTGAAAATTGACTAATGATAATCTCCCGTTCGGGTTTGCAAGTAGCGCCAGTGGAATGAATACAAACTAAGCCGAAACAATTTTGCACGATTACCGTGCATTTTTTGGCCAAATGCCATGCTGTTCGATTTGCAAATACAGCAAGAAACACGTGCTCGTTAATTAGGGTATTTATCCATCTATAACGTAACGGTGAAATTTTTCGAAATTACGTTACGCAATAATAATTATATCCGTTTTTATTTTAAATCTTTCCGTTTGTAGCTAAATATCCACATTTTCTGATTCTGACGTTCAAGATGGAGGTGTCCAGAATTACTTGACCAAATTTCAAACTATCGAACAGAATGGTTTGATAGTTTATTCGATACGCGCCGTTCGGCCCAAAACATTTCGATGCCATATGTCGGTAATGCAGAGTCGGTAAAACAGATCTGTTACATGCTTTAAGGGTTATATACCGACCGTTTCGTTTTGCGCGTCCGAGTACATTATGTTTATACTAGGTAGCCGTTGTTGGCTCTCACGGCGGAGGACAGAGAGAACGCGGTGCCCTACGTCAGTATTTTAAATTTAAAGCCACACAATTAGGTAATCTTTAATAGATACATTGGGATGTTGTATATCACGAACAAAAATGTATAATAATTCTTGTTTGTCACTGACGAGACCAAATAAACAATTGTTTTGATAAATACAGCCTGATAAATAGAACAATAACTCAACAGATGATGCAATTGAGAATCTATGTCAAGGGTACACAATTTTTTTTTGCATCGCTTCTGGTACCATTTTTTTTTTTCCCGAGCATATATGCAAACCTCGGGGGTGGAAGTGGTTGGCCCTCAGCGAAAAATAAATAAATAAAGACGTATTTTATTCATTTAATTTTCAAAAATAAATCGTAAAAAAATTCCACACGATAGATTGTAAAAAATACTTCTCAGATCGGTAGATAACATTTCTTTTTACACAAAGTGTATAATATTTGGTTAATTATGAAATAAACCGATGACGTCAATTTTACAGCTCTGAATAATCGCTTGAATGGTAATCGAAGCATTACGAACACTCACTCGTTTGGGATTTACAGTATGTTTTGTTTTTTTTTCCCTATCGTGAAAAGAATCTCGAGCCTCCTTAAATACACGCGATCGATCTTAAAAGTACACAGGTATGAAAAAAAAAAACTGCATTCATGAAACACCCAACTAATGTAAATCCGATTGTTTTCAACAATACTTTCATTCGAAAATATTTTTCCTTTTCTTCCAACAGCTTTTGAATATTTCTCCTGAAGTACCAAAGGTTTGTACATAGTTGAATTATCAACCCTCACATTATTACATTATATTCACATTTTCACCCTGTTTCACCATAAAACTATTAGGCTCGTGTCATTTTAATAAAATTAATTATTTCGAAAAACAACGTAAAAATAAATAAAACACGAAACGTAAGGGAAATAAAAATATAATCTTGTGACGAAAATCAATGTAGCGGATAAACCGAGGTCGTGGAAAATGCAACGGTGTGGTTTCTACTGCAGTACGCATGTCCGCGTCTTTCTTCATCCTCTCCTCATCTCTACAAATTTTCTGCTCTCGTGAATACACACCTCAACGTCACGTATAAAGAGAAATGTTAATGTTTCTCGAATTTTGTTCGTCAATATTGTAAATTATTGGGTTAAAGTGATACGTCAAATGTAGTTAAGATACTCCGGAGAGGTTTGCCGCTTTAATACGGTGTCGAGCAGTTATGGCGGATAATGTGAGTCATCTATGTATATATGTAGATATTTATGTGAAGGGTGCGAATTACACCGGGGCCTGGGCAAATTTCGCATCTTCATTACGTCACTGTTCATTGATCCCCCGAACCGTTGCAAAAAAACAGCTGTTGCATGAATTTCATTGAAAACTAAATATAAACAAAACAATTGAAGAAATTCATCTCCGTAATTGACGTTATCGTATCGCGGAAGTGTAATTAATTCGAACGATTAATATGAAAATATGACAACGGAACAAAATTTTTTTTCTAGAATTCTGTGCTAAAATAAAAACGGATGAATATTCTTCACTACACATTATATTTTCATCGCGATACATCCGAAAAATAATTGATAATAGTCCAGTATGAAAATTACCATTATCGTGACCTAAACTTCCAATCAAAAATGTTGATTAAATTATGTAGAATATTGTGATGAAAAAATGAAGAATATTCTTCAGTTTATGAAATCACGTAGACAGACGGTTCGATAAAATTTTTCTCCCAATAAACAATTGACAACTTTGGGACAATTTTGTTCGGTGATCGATTTCGAAATTCACCAAATAAGAATGATTTCACGTTTTTTTTTAAACGTCGATTGTTATTTTCTAAACAATATTTATTTGACGTATTTTATTAAAAAACAAGTCGAAAAAAGCCACGGGATTGTCGTAAAAAAAATCGTAATGAGGGAATGTATCACACCGTAGACCAATTCGAAAACGCAATCATATCACTAAAATGTAATTAATTCGAACGATTAATATGACAATTTGTCAACACAACAAATTTTTTTTTAGAATTATGTGCTGAAAGAAAAAAGGATGCATATTCTTCACTTCACATGATATTTATAGCGTGATACATCGACAAATAATTAACAATAGTCCAGTTTCAAAATTGCCATTATCGTGACCTAAACTACCAATCAAAAATGTTGATTAAATTATGTATAATATTGTGATGAAAAAATGAAGAATATTCTTCAGTTTATGAAATCACGTAGACAGACGGTTCGATCAAATTTTTCTCCCAATAAACAATTGACAACTTTGGGACAATTTTGTTCGGTGATCGATGTCGAAATTCACCAAATAAGAATGATTTCACGTTTTTTTTTAAACGTCGATTGTTATTTTCTAAACAATATTTACTGGACGCATTTTATTTTAAAAAAACAATGCGAAAAAAGGCACTTTCAAGATTGTCGTAAAAAAATTGTACCAAAGGAATGTATCACACCATCCGACAAATTCGAAAACGCAAACTGTACTTTCTCCGAAATTACACTACCGAACGATACAAAATCAGCTCGGCCACTGCAGTATGTTGGCAAAAAGTGGCTAAGCTTATTTCATCGCGATCGGCTGTGCCGTTTGAGAGAAAGGACCGATAAAAATTTGCAGCTATCTTCTAATGATAATTTATGGGAAAACAGAAAAAAATTACAATATTGTTCGCAATTCCGTGTTAAAAAAAATAAAAGAAAAAGATGAAGATATTTTTCGTTTCGTTGAACCTTTGGAAAATGTTGTTCCGTAAAATTTTAATTGTTCCAACCATTTGTAACAGCTTCGAAGTCGTTCCTTAGTGGATCACTACGAAATTGGAAAGACAGGGATGATTCCACTCTTCCCACGACGTAGATCTTCCGAAGAATTGTTAACGACAATCAATCAACGTCGCACATTCGGGATTGGCATTTTTGTAACCAAATGTCAAACAAATTTTATGAATTTTGAGACATCTAAAAATTTAGACAGAAAGAAGAATATTCTTCGGTTTATGAAATCTCGTAGAAATGTTTTGTAACATTTGTGAGGTTCAAAAAAATTCACATCTTCCATCGACCTTTTTCAGTGATCAATTAACGAACAATTGAAGATTGTTGTTGTCCATTGTTGAACATTCATTTTCGATATTCGCATTATCGAAAAGCATGCAAAGTATCGAAAATTATGCAGAGTGGCGTTTAAAAAAAATTATGGCATTATTTAAACCATGAAATCTCATTGAAACGTTATTCTGCAACTGTCGATAAATTTTCCACAATGAAAAAAACAAATACTCATGTTTAGAAATATTTAAACCTCACTATATTTGTGTCAATTAAAATTTAGTCATAATCGACGTAATTTAAAAAAAATATATTCTTCAATTAATCTATTTTTCCAGCAGAATGGGTCGTTACTGCGATTATTCATCGTTGTTGCACTGTTCAGCGCAGTTTTTTCAGCCCAACCGCGCCACATTATTACGAAGAGAAATTATAGCGATCAGAGTGTCAGAGGCTACTTGGCTGAGGTGGAAAAAAAAAGTGCACGTTGATGTTACTCGATATTTTTCCACGATTATTATTATTATTGTTATTATTTTCAGAGAACTTGCTGGTGGAACGAAGTTTGTAAAGAAGAATTTCACAGTAAATTTCGTTGTCGTTGTCCGAGATGGTCTTACTGTCGAGCACCAGGAAGATATTACGACGCCCATTGCAGCATAACACGAACAGGATATATTTGGACCCAACCGGAAACATCAATAGCTCTCGAAATGGACAAGTAAAAAAAAGATCGAAAACTGCCATGCCGATTTATATTTAAGAAATTATAAATAAATTGGTCGTGATAACGTGTTTAATCGAAGAAAAAGAAATTATATACATCTTTCACATAATAGAGAAAGACGTTGGTCACACGCCGAATTATCGAACCCAGGTCTAACGATGGGAAAAAATACGTATTTGCGAAATTTTCAAGTATACATAAAAAGGCTAGTGAATTAATGTTCAACTGAAAGAAATAGATATGGACAAAGTTCGCTAAAAGATATTACAAAGTTTGAAATAAATCGCTGGTAACTGTCGTTCCCGAATAACTTATGACTCCATTTTGTGCTCACCATCTTCGTAATCATTAAAACTTTAAAAAGACACTTGTTTCATTGAGATACGATTTTTTTTTTATTAATTCGTTCGGATTTTTCAAAGTCGATTCATCGATTATCGCAGATTTTTACGTACCCCTTGTTATCTTTCTCGATGATCTCCAAAGTTGTGTCACGTCGTTCAAAAATTGAGAGATACCGATGGGAACAAAATGGCGTTCCCTGAGTCTACGCGCGGGCTTTTCAATTGCACCAAACGTCGACAAAGTCATTGTCGTTTGAAATCTGGACATTTTTGAATATCTGAAAGTTCACTATATAATAATGTGGACATTTTGTTGCTAACTAATGTTTGAGGACGTAATGAATCGAACATTTTTCGATGATTACAACTATTGCGTAGTTTTTTCCCCCGAAAACTCGACAATTCTATGTGCAAAAGCTAAATATCGAAAAATACTTACGGTTTTTCGTTTTGTAAAAAGTACGAGGTACCTGCAATAATCTGCGAGTATATTGTATAGTAAAACGTAAAATAAAACACATTGCCATGATTATGTCTACACCCATTCAATTGTATGCTTGAAGGATTTTCTGTGCATGCTGTTCCTTGGTTCCTTGCAAATTTCATTACCGTTCCTTATATGTATTGTTATTTAAAAATTTGGTATACAGCAGAAATGAGACGTTCCGAAGACGGCCCCCGAGTCATGGAAAAAAAATAAAAATTTCGATGCTTTGTAGGAGCCAAAATGTGTGATTTTGAAAATGTTAAAAAATCCGTACTAAGAGCATCACTTGTGCAATTTTCGAGCGGTCGGTTTGAGATTTTCTACTCAAATAGACTATCATTAAATACTGTTTGCTAATTGAATTTCGAGAAAATTGATCGAGGCGTTTCAAATTTATGCAATTTCGTATTTTTTGAAAAATCGATAAACACATTTGTTAAGGCTCTAGTTCGTTTAAGGGTGAACACCACTGTGACCCCCTGTTTTTTTTCACACTTTTCAAGAATTTTTTTTTGTGGGAAAAAAAAGAGATATTCGAAAATTTTTTTGGGTTTTGATCCTTGTTTATTAATGTATCAAAAAACATTTTTTTCACATTTTTCACGCCGCATGGTGGCGCTGGGGAAGCTCTCGCGTCAGGTGCTGTCATCTCCGCGGCACGCAGCAGAGCTCTCTTCAACGTCGATCTGAAAAAAAATACCGAGTGTTTTCGTTAATAGTGTGATATTTTGAAGAGAAGTACATAGGGATTTGGAAAAATATTGTTTAAAAAAAAAATAGGCACGCCTTTGAAATTAACTTTAATTTCAAAGGCGTGCCTATTTTTTTTTAAACAATATTTTTCCTAATCCCTATGTACTTCTCTTCAAAATATCATATTATTAACCAAAACACTGGGTATTTTTTTTCAGATCGACGTTGAAGAGAGTTCTGCTGCGTGCCGCGGAGATGACAGCACCTGACGCGAGAGCTTCCCCAGCGCCACCATGCGGCGTGAAAAATGTGAAAAAAATGTTTTTTGATACATTAATAAACAAGGAACAAAACCCAAAAAAAATTTTCGAAAATCCCTTTTTTTCCCACAAAAAAAAATTCTTGAAAAATGTGAAAAAAATCAGGGGGTCACAGTGGTGTTCACCCTTAATTTTTTGGCTATCGAGCCAAAACTTCGTACATCAATTGGTTACTAGTATACGATATTTCGTATGAAACTTCGAGAAATTCGATTGGGGCGTTTTGAATTTATGGAATGTGGAATTTTTCAACAAAATTACGTACGCTTTTGTTAACGAGTTATACTCAGTCAGAAGACCGAAAAAAAGCGATTTTTCAAGAATTTTTCCTGGAATGACATTTTAATTTATTAACGTAAACATTTATATACATATTGTGGTAACTTTCAGCTTTATTTTCATACTTTTTATCTGTAAAAATAATGATTTTTAAAGCTGCTATAGCCGATCTCCGGGAGCTCCTATAAAAAAAGGCGTCTTGCGGTGAGCACGATATCTCTGGATTGGATGATTTAAAATGAAAAAACAAAGAAGATTTCATTAATATAAGGTATTATCTATTATTTAATCGAAGGGATAAGGGAACTGGAAAAAATAAATATAAAAAAAAAAATCGCCCTTATCCAATATTAACCAAGAAACAATTTGCTAAAAGCCATAAATTATATGCTCAAAGGTGTAATAACGATTCCAACATTTCATACTTTTGGCTGAAATTTTTAAAGCCTATTCACTTCGATATCTCCGAAGAGAAAAAAAAATCAAACGCACCAGATTTCGGGTATCCTCAATTTTTCTAAATAACAAAAATTCAACATCCCCTTAGCATTTAATTTAATCTCTATCTATAACGCTTCGTATTTTCCCGTTTATGGTCACATAATAATCCTTCATCCCCGTTAACTAAATAAAAAAAAATGTCACTTTATGTTTTGCAAGTTTATTCGCATCTTTTGCTTGCCCCTCGTCCCTGAACTCTTAATAATAATAGCAACAGAAACTTCTCGCATCTCGGTATCGCAATATTCCGGGGAATTTGGCCAGGATTCTGGTAGTCGTCTATTTCTAGGTACAACGCATACCTCTATTGATCGGTTTGTGCATTTACTTCGTTTCGTCCTTGGAAAGGATATTTTCTCACCAGGGATGTGCAACACACCCCCCACGTCCTCGGTACCGGCCATGTAACGCGACCCTGCGCTTCGCTGTCGTCCATCAAATGTAATTTGCAAATTCGACACAACATCAAAAACCATCAAACTGAAATGACTCAACGATTTATTGAAAAAAAAAAACGAATTAATAACATTCAAAAATGTTGAATCATATTTTAAGGACAAAATTTACATAATTCTTTGGTAATAATTTTGTTTGACGTCATCGGTATAAGTATAAAAGTAATATGTAGTTGGTGCATTTCCACGTTCAAAACACCTGCGCACTTTTATCGATTGGAACGGGACCATCCTCCCCCCGTTGAAAGGGGCAAGGGGTCAGGGTTTGTTGGGAGGGGGCAAGGGAGCTTTTGCACAAAAGAGACGTCCGGGATCCTTGATGCAGATCCTGGACCAAGTGCAGTTGGTCACGAACAATCAACGGCGACGCTTGTTCGCCAACTGTCACCATTAAGTTTCCTTCGATTTTCCTTTCCCCGTATTTGTCGAAAAAAACAAACGGACAAAACTAACAACAATACGAAAAAAAAAAAAAAAAAATCTAACCAGACAAAAACCAAGAATAGTATCAACAGATTAAAAAAAAAAACAAAGCAAAATTCGGTAAAAAGAAAAGAACTAGTGTCCGCGAGGATTTCGCAATAACTCTAGAGGATTAAAACAAAATTTCACTTCCGATTGTGCGAGTCAAAAATTTGAATCGAAAATAAAAAGTCCGAATGAACGATCGCAAAAATTTAAGTAAAAAAAAAGGCTAAAACGTAAATAAAAAATTCGGATATTAAAACGAAAAATATCTCGCGTCGCGGCAGTAAATAAATCGGCAAATATTTCGAAATTTTTATAACAAAAATATCGTTATAGCGCGTGAAATTTGAGACAAAATAAAGAATAAAAACCAAACTTCCGGTATCACTGAAAAGTCCGGAAAGTAAAAATGTAAAAAACTCCACCCCGGACGTATTGTAACTACAAATTGTACACAACCTCGAAAATAGATAAAACGGCAGAAACAAAATTGTCAACAAAACACAACTTTCTCGATTGCTGACTCAGTGGAAAAATTAAGTAAATTTTTAAACAAACAAAATCAGTATAAATCAGCCCGATTAAATCGCTTATTGTGAAAAAAAAATAGCTCACTATTGTTGCTGTAAATGTCGAATTTTTTGGATCCACTCATCTTCACTTCCGAAATATAAAGAAAAAATATCTTCGCAATTTAATTTTGACCTGCGCAAATGGAGTTATATATTATATATATATATGTTCAGATAGAAAGGGAGGTGATTACGTATATACATGTGTATAAAATTCAGATGAGGGAAAAATCGAAAAGCGCGTGCGCGCTTTATTGATCCAATTGAAATCAAACGACGTCTCGCACAAACCGTGGTAGGAGCCAAGTGACAATATAAAAGAGCATCATTGGCCCCATTGACAACATATTCTTTCCCGACATTTCACCAAAAACTACAATATCCAAAATGGCACCCGGAATTATTCAACTTGTACTGTCGATTTTTGCGGCGGGGCTCGTCGTAGTTGGATCGGCCGAGATAATTCGCGGCAGCCCCGACAGGATCGACGCTGCACTCAAACTACTCAAGCTGTACGAAGTGAGTGCACACTTAATTTTTGTAATATTTTATTTTTAAATTTTTTTTTAATTGAATGTCAAAAAGGAGCAAGTTGAAAATTGCCGGATGTTTCCTCGAAATTTCACACAATGCACAAAACCTCCTCCATGACGAATTATGTCTTTCTCAATTTTTCCCTACCTCACGGAGGAAGCACCTGGTTAGTTTCAACTTGCAACTTTTTTTTCCCAACGTTTACCGCAAAATCCCAAATTTTGCTCGAATAATTTGCAACTTTGTAAAATCGTTTTATCGATTCTCGCGATATTCGACCCCGAATATCCTTCAAGGACATTTTATCTAAGTACAGAATATAAACTTTCGGGATGACATTTGGCCCACAAGTGAATCAGCAAAGACCCTCTCTTCGATACGACTTTTGTGACAGTTCACGCATTTTTTTGCTTTTTATGAAATTTTGGAAATTCTCATAAAAACAATTTATGAACATAACTCATGCAATTTTTGAGCTATCCGACTGAAACTTTTTACACAAATAGACTATCATCGAATACTGTTCGGTATTGAATTTCGTGAAAATCGATCGAGGTGTTTGAATTTTAGAAAATTTTACGTTTTTTTTCTTCGAAAAATCGATACACGCGTTTGTCAAGGGTTTATCTCGGGTAATTATTGGGCTATCGAGCTAAAACTTTGTACATCGATTGGGTACTGTTGTAGGATATGCTGGATCGAATTTGAACAAAATCGAGTCGGGCGTTTTAGACTTATGAAATTTGGAATTTTTCCTAAAATCGAAATAGACGTTTTCTAAGAATCTAGTTCGCGTAATTTTTTTGTTTGTTTTTTGAGTTATGGAGAAAACATTTCGTATCATCTATTATCGAAGTATGTTCGCCAGTGATTTTTGAAAAATTCGATACAGAAGTTTTGAACTTATGGAATTTTTAATTTTTGCAACAAAGTCGTAAACTAATTTTCGTTTTTTCGAATTGGTTTCCATGATTTTCAAAGTCGACTGAGGGACACAAAAATTGAAATATTGAGATTAATCAAATGGCATATTACAAGTGTACTCGCAGCGTTTTTAAAACCATCACAATCAAGCGTAAATCGGGGTAATCTAGAGCAAATTTATGATCGTTTGAATTTTTTATTTCTTTCGACTTTTGCTACCTGTCGTAAATTCACAAAAATGTAGGAAATGAAAAAATACATGCGACATTCTCGTTAATGACAATTTATTTACAGCAATTACGAAAACCAATCGATGAAAATGAGAACGAGCGATTTCCTGTGGAGAACAGAAAATGGCAGGGGCCCTGGAAAGTTGGAGAAATCAGTGGTATATCCGTTGATCCTGCCGGAAACCCGGTGATCCTTCATCGCGCTGGACGAGTCTGGTATCACGAGTAAGATATTTGACAAATGTTCAATATCGAATCTGCACAATTTCACGATCCATCTTATTTTTCATTCGTTCTCATTTGTTATTCATTGTATTTAATTTTTTTTTCCATTCATTTTAGTTTCGTTTGTTGGTTATTAATTGAAAAATTTTCAATTTAAAAAAATCTGTCTCGTAGTACCTTTGATGAGAACTTTGAATACACGGAAGCCTTAAGAGGGCCAATTCAGCATGACACAGTATTGACACTGAATCCTGTAACCGGTGTTGTCGAACACAGCTGGGGTTCGAAATTATTTTACTTGCCACACGGACTACACATCGACCACCACGGTAATTATTGGCTTACTGACGTCGCACTTCATCAAGTCTTCAAGGTGAATAATGAGTTTTCTTCATTTTTTTTCCGCAATTAAAATATCGAGCAACGAGGACTAATTTTTTTTAAACTCTTGCTATTTGTGGAGAAAGTTTTAGCCCGATAGCTCGAAAATTGCACGAGTTATGCTCGGAAAACACAATTTTGAAAAATTGTAAAAATCTTATAAAATCGACAATAATTCGTGAATTGTCAACAAAATCGTTGCGAATGAAGGGGCTGTGCTGAATTACTCATATACCAAAAATCAGCCAAAAACCTCAAAGCAATTCGAAGTTACTGCGGTTTCAATTTTGCACCCTTATCAAAAACGACATTCGCGGTCGCACAACAAACATTTATTTTTTCTAAATGTGATTTTCGGTTATTTTATAACATTCTAAACATAATGGAATTTAAAACACGATTTTTTATTATTATTATTTTTTCATAAAAATAGAGCTTTCTCTATGACGAAGCAAAATGGATAAAATGAGATCTCACAAAAAAACCTGTCAACAGTTTCAGCGCGGCTCGCCGAGACCAAAACTCGTGCTTGGCGAAAGATTCGTGCCAGGAAATGACAGGAATCATTTTTGCCAACCCACGTCAGTGGCGGTCGCAAGAACCGGCGAGATCGTCGTCACTGACGGTTATTGCAACAACAGGATAATGGTTTTTGATTTCAACGGTAATTTACTGGACAGAATACCACAGCCAGGAGGTGAGATCTTCAATGTAAAATCTTATACGAATTTTGTAAAAAATTTTACAATTCTATGAATTTTTCGTATTGCGGAAACAATTGCTAGGGTGAACAATCTTGGTCATTTTTTTTCCTAATAGCCTACTTCGATAATTTTTCCGTCGCTATATGCATTCACCGTCATTTCCGCAATTTTATTAGTTATTTTTTGTAAGTGTTGGCTTACGTCATAAGAAAAAAAAAAATAACTTCCTCCCGGAGGAAGTGACTCCACTTTCTTTTCAAAATTCTTGAATCACGATCGTGAAGAACCTAAAAATAAAAAAAAAATAACTGCAATGAAGTGCGAAAAATGGACTCTCTGATAATAATTGGAAATACTAAAACGATAATTTGGTTTACTGGAATATTTCAATTAAAAAATTTGAGTGATTAAATTTAAAAAAAACATTAATACTTAAATATAAAATTACCAAAAAAGCGATATAAATAAAACTGGTATATTGCATTTTTCACTTATAACATAACCACCATCATTGTTAAAAAATTATGATACCGATATGAGTTTGAAGAATGATCACAATTATGAACTGGTCAAATTTCATTGACACAAGTTTTTTTTTCTGTCTTTATCAAAATATGACTTTTCGAGGTGCTTACGATTTTCAGAAAATTTGAATTTTTCGAACATGCCATGACACGTGGAGATATCTTGAATTCCATTATTTTACGTTATTTTACGATATTTTATTAAATTTTATTTCATTACATTTTACGTTATTTCGTTAAATTTTATTGTAGTACATTTTTCATTTTTTTTTTTTTTTCGTTTATTGACAATTGTAGAGTTCATGGCGCTTCGTGTACCGCACGGAGTGACGATTCTCGAGCAGGGTGACGTCTGCGTCGCCGATCGTGAGAATATGAGGGTGATATGTCTGAACGCCGGTATCGGTGGTATTGAGAAAAAACGCGGACCACCTCTCACGATACAGCAGCCCGATCTCGGCAGAGTTTTCGCGATTGCTTCACACGGTTAGTCTTATGAGCTCGTTTTTTTATCGTTGAAACTATGTACCGAAAAAATACATATACACATATGGAGGTACACTTTACTAAAAACAGTATATTTCTTTGTTTATAAATACATTTATATAAATGCCAAAGGTGAATTCGAAAGATTTTGCAGCATTAAGGGTGAACACCACTGTGACCCGCTGTTTTTGTTCACATTTTTCAAGAATTTTTTTTTGTGGGAAAAAAAAGAGATCTTCGAAACATTTTTTTGGGTTTTGTTCCTTGTTTATTAATGTATCAAAAAACATTTTTTTCACATTTTTCACGCCGCATGGTGGCGGTGGGGAAGGTCTCGCGTCAGGTGCTGTCATCTCCGCGGCACGCAGCAGAACTCTCTTCTACGCCGATCTGAAAGAAAATACCGAGTGTTTTCGTTAATAATATGATATTTTGAAGAGAAGTACAGAGGGATTTGGAAAAATATTGTTTTAAAAAAAATTGGCACGCCTTTGAAATTAACTTTAATTTCAAAGGCGTTGAAGAGAGTTCTGCTGCGTGCCGCGGAGATGACAGCACCTGACGCGAGACCTTCCCCAGCGCCACCATGCCGCGTGAAAAATGTGAAAAAAATGTTTTTTGATACATTAATAAACAAGGAACAAAACCCAAAAAAATTTTTCGAATTCTTGAAAAAAAACAGGGGGTCACAGTGGTGTTCACCCTTAAATGAACATTTGAACTCGAATTTTATGAGAATCGTGATTATCATTATTTGTTTAGTTTACGAAAAAGTGTTTATTACACATTCGTGACATTACAGGTAACACGGTATATGCTGTGAACGGACCCACGTCACCTATGATACCGATCCGAGGATTTATCATGAATCCGAACGCTGAGACGATCTTTGGTCATTGGGGACCGACATCCGGGGTAAGAAATCATTTAAATATTGTGAAAAAATAAATTTTTTAATTGTCTATATCAGTTTAAGGTGGTAGTCTGGTAACTTAAGCCGATTTTCATGTCTTTTTTGGAGGTGGTTTTTTTGTAGGAAAATTAAAATGAATCGTTTTGGATATTTAGGATGTTTTTATTTACATATTAAAGAAACAAAAAAAAAATTGTTTGAAAAAATTTAATAGTTTATTATTATTATTATTGATCGAAGTTGGCACCTCGAAAAAAAGATGTTATCTGAAATCAAATCACTCTCGATGTTATCTGAAATCAAAAATTCTTGATAATTCTTAATCTATAGACATGTCATTCTGGTCGGAACTAAATTTCATGGATAAATTTCATAAATTAAATTTCATGGATAAATAACAAAATGGAAAAGGACGTTTTTTTCCAAAGTCCGCCATTTTGTTATTTATCCATGAAATTTAACTTCAGTAGTTCCGACCAGAATGACAGGTCTATAGATTAAGAATTATCAAGAATTTTTTATTTCAGATAACATCAAGAGCCAAAATCACCGGGGCCACCTACGCGCTTTATTTTCGAGGTGCCAACTTCGATCAATAATAATAATAATAATAAACTATTAAATTTTTTCAAAAAAAATTTTGTTCGTATCTTTAATATGTAAATAAAAACATCCTAAATATCCAAAACGATTCATTTTTATTTTCCTACAAAATGACGCCCTCCAAAAAAGACATGAAAATCGGCTTAAGTTACCAGACTATTACCTTAACGGCTTACATATCCGCGCGCTGAAAACCGAGTAAATTTGAAAAATTATTATAAAGGTTATATTGTGAATAAAAAATAAAATTGTTGATCGTACATTTTTTTATAACTTTTCAACTATAAGAAAAAAAATTAAAAATTTTTTTTTCATTAATATTAACATTATTTTTTACGGGTATAAATGGACTACTGATGAACACCATGATCAAGATTTATCAATTTTCTAATTATCAAGATTTAAAAAAAAAAAAGTTAAAATATATTAAAAATTGACTGAGTTATCGTGCTGACACTGTCTAAAAATATAATTTCGAGATAAACGCGTTAATAATGTTAATATAAAAGAAAACAATCTTTTAAATTTCTTTTCTTGTAATTGAAATGTTAATAAAAAATGTGAAATCACCAATTTAATTTTCTTTTTACCATATAAACTTTATAATAATTTTTCAAATTTACTCGGTTTTCAGCGCTCGCAGGGTTATGTAAGCCTTTAAATTCAGAACCTGTTCCCTCAACCTATACATTTACCGAATAAATGTAGACTGAAATGAGGTTCTACATTTCGAGTTGAAATTTCGAATTTTTTCCGATTTTTTTTATTGTGCATTTCCACTAATCATTATTGAAATCTGATTTTTCAAAATGAAAGAAGGCTTGTTTTAAAAAGCTGAAATAATTCTGAAATGTTCACCGCGAAATATCAACATTGTTAAGCGGCATCCCAGAGTAGTCCGACGTTCGATTCTATTTTTGTTGAATATTTTTCGAAGTGAAAAATAATGGAAAAAAAATAGGAGCAAACACCAGCCAACGCTCGATTATGTCTTAATTTTTTTTATAATCCACAGAGGATTTTTCAGATTTTTGTCATATTTTTCAATTACGGCTAAATTTTGTTTCACGGAAAATATAATAAAATAAAATTATTACTAAATAGCGGTTAGCAGAAACAAAAAATCTGCAAAATAAACCGCATGCTTTTTACGGTTTCATAATGAGAATATTAAAAAATGCGAAGAAAATGCAATGAAATTGCGTTTTTTCTCTATTAAACATTATCCTGTCGTTTTAGTCGTTCACGAATCCTCACGGAATGGCCATATCACCAAACGGCACCGAACTCTACGTCTCGGAAATCGGGCCCAATAGAGTCTGGAAATTCGACCTAGTCCGGACAAACGAAGCGTCGTGAACAAAATTTAAAAATACCATGATTCCAACAAAAAATATAACAAAATTTAAAGAATAATAATAAACCGATTAAATGAATCAGAAAACAAAATTCTCGACTGAACCAACAACCAAACGTGAATACAATTTCGATCATGAGAGCAAACGATAAATACAACCAACGATAACGTGACGATAAACGTAACGTAACAACCAACCAACGACAAACGTAATTTTCAGGGGAAAAAAAACACAACGTCTAAATACCGGTCAATATCGGGGACACTAAATATTATTGCATATTATAAGAATTAACAAAACAAAAAAAACAAAAATCAGTACGTTACTGAAACGTCTTGAGACTTGGGACAGTGCCAGTTACAATTTTACATTGACATTTGCGACACGAAACGAGAATCCAATAAAAATAATTTTCGAAATATTTTTCTTGGAAATTTTTTCAACTTATTTTTTATGCATTTTGTATGACGTTTATGGACGACGATAGGACGCATATTTTCACCATCTGCTTGCCCTTCTCATTAGTAAAACAGTTTGAAAAAAATCGGTCTGTTAAATAATAATTGCGAGGAGATGAAAAAATTATGAAAATCATTTAACTATTACCGAGAGCGATTTAAAAAAAAAGTGTGACGAACGGTATTGTACACTTTAGGAAAACCAAATTGCAGGAAGTCTCTTACTGTTTTTATTTTTATTTTCATGATTCAACCGATTGGAAACTCAATAATACAAGAAATCGCTAACTTTGGAGAGTCATACCATCACGAAAAAAAAATCCTTTGATTGAGGGAACAATTTTATGATTATTGGAAATAAAAGACGAGATCATATGTGAGTGGAAATTTGCTTCTCGTACATCAATAACTAATGGCTCGTTTATTGAGTTCCGAAGCAAATTTAAACGGTAAATTACGATTTCCGATGGGTCGAAATTGAAAAATCTCTTCCATAATATTTACCATAGAGCGATGTGATATTTTTTTTTCGGTAAGCTTAAAAAATCACCAATAAGAACAGTGCCAAATGAAATTTAAAAAAAAATTAATTTCAATCTCTGCTTAAGAAAGTACGACTATTACTTTGGTGTCAAAAAAGTGCTTATATTAAAATGAGCGCAGCTATACCAATTCATGTTCAATATTATTTTTTTAATTGTGATTGATACTTATGCGCTTTGTTTTTCTCATTTGTTGGTATTAACAAATAAAAAGTGAATCGTAAAACACTCAATGACTCGGGAGTATGCACGCCGGAATATCCATGAGCAAACCTAACCTCACTAACTTCATATTTCTTTTATAACGCTTCGATAACTTAAAATTCGCGGAGATTATTGAATAAAAATTGTCCGCTGGGCATTTCCCACAATTTTTTTGATTACTTTTTCCATATTTTTTCGTTTATTCTTCTGGTCGCAGCGTTACGTGGATCTCTGGTAAGGTTAGGTCGGACTTTCAGAAGTAACAGCTGTTCCATCAGAAATTCTTCATTTACGACTTGCGAATCAACTTTTTGACGATGTACCGTTCATATTACACGGTGAAATACGATTTTTTTTTCATTTTTCACGTTATCCATCATATGGAACTTATCGACTGTGAGATTTTCAAACACCTAAGTTGATTGATTGTGCACGAAATCGATGATAACACATCCCCGGAGCGGCGATAAGGCTCCATGGCTTATTCGCTCGAAAGTGGTCAAATTAATATCGTACTGCGGAAAAACTATTGGATGAATATTGTTCAAATTTTGAGAATTGACGCATAAACTGTTCGTCTAAAACATAACAAAAATTTCAAACACCAAAGTTAGATCGTGACCGATAGTCGTACCTTTTTAATATGTTTTTAAATTGCCTAATTCAAATTCTAAAAAAAAAAGTATTGCACAAAAATACGCAAAGATAGAAAAATTATACTACACTACGGAATATAAAAATTCGGTACCTGATGATACATATGTAATATTTCTCTGAAATTCCAAAGAAGAAATAAATTCGTTTCTAAACGTCGATCGCCCGAATTCACGCTCCAAAACGTCGAATGATGTTAACTTTTTTTTTTTTATTACAAACTCGTAAGAATATTAAATTTATTTCATTGTCGAGAATAATATAAGATAGGCCAATTACGAAAATCGAGATTTATTCCATTGAGTCAGCTATTTCCGTTGATTATTTTTTAATATTAATATTACTTTTATAGATCGTTCACTTTACATTTTATTGATTCCATTTTCGTAATATTCGTCTCGCATTGTTAACAATATATAAATCTAAATTAAAACTACAAAATTTCATTCGAATCATGCACTTTAACACCGAGTACCGTTTTATGATAACGAATAACTTCCTATTACGTCGCATGAATGCCCGTTAGTGACACCAGAGGGCAGAAGTGCTAGTACTCATCTCCATTCGGGGCCGTGAATTGACACCTCATTGGTTCTTTCCTTGCTCCGGGACGGAAACATCCCGACATCGCTTGCGGTGAACATTTGAACGTGATTCGAAATGTTAGACTTCCAATTTGCACTTTCAGCGATGTTCGTCACGGAATTTTAGTTCTAACGCTTCCTCTCGAGTTCGGTTGTAGGCTTGCGGGTTAGATGACGAGCTGTCATCCACGATGGTCCCGGAGCGAAAGAGACCGACGGTCATGTCCGAAGAGATGCTTAACTGTCCCTTCTGTCTTCTCAATATAAATTTACATTTCTCCCATAACGTCGAGAAATTCGATCAGACGTTCGCGTCCTTGTACCCGCGAATATTCAATTTATCTAGCGCCAACAAACTTCCCAAAAGTGTGGAAAAATTTGAAGAGAAACAAAATCAAACTGTCCATTAAATTGAATTTTGGAAATATTGAAAAATGGCGATGAAATGAAGTGAAAATAAAAATAAACGATCAAGGGCCACTGAGAGAAGCGGCTCGTTACAACCAGACGCACACATTGCAATTAATCCGTACGAATTTCAAGCTGATAAGCACAAACAGCAAAACAAGAAAAAAATATATATTTTTTAAATTGCATAAAAAATGAGTAATTAAGTTAGTCTTGGCGGTATGAAGATACAGTATTACCTTACGCATTATTTAAAACAAGAAAGAAGAACTAAAAATTCCAAATCAGTAATTATCGTTATGAAAAAAAAATAATAATAATACAAATTATTCTGCCCGCAAAAAAAAACGTGAGAAATTAATTAAAAATATATATATTCATGAACAACAAAGAAGTGCAACAAAAAGAAAGAAAAATGTTCATCGAGACTCGGTAGAGTCAGTGAAAAACCGAACTATCGGAGCCACTTCTTTAGGGATCGATTAACGAAAAAAAAAAAATTAAAAAAAAAAAAAAAAAAAAATCAAAATTCAATCGTAATTAACGATCGAGTAAACCTAGACGCACACTTATCGCACACGAGCCCGTGTCGTATTTCACTTCGAAGCGATCTTTTTTGCCATTAATACAAAACGACTGCGCGACTGACATTTCATTTTTTTTTCTAACGTACGAAAAAAAAGTGTTGGACGAAAAAAAAAAACAAAAACAAAAATGGGATGAAAAGATCGCAAAGAAGACACACACGCGCGTTAACGCACAGAAGAATCTAACGGTACATTAACATAAACACGTAGTTATACGCGTACGATGGATTTCCAATTATCCAGAGTGCACAAACATTTCGATATATATGTTTTTTTTTTTAAAGTAACGAAAACCCAAAATTGTGCCATTCGTTAAAGAAGAATATACTTCGATTGAGTGCCAACTACAAAAAAAAACGATACAAAAAGTATAAACATATCGGTTAAAAAAGTTAAACGTAAAACGAAAGATTTCGAACATAATGAATGATTGAAAAAGAGAAAGTCCCGACAAGTTTCTCGCAACACACGAGAATAATTGAAAATGCACTATTGAGGAAAAAGAAACAGAAAACAATTTTATCGACTCGATCCTAACGGCAAAAAAAATCATTAAATAATATTCTGATCATCGTAAAATGGCGCTGAAAGAAGACAATAATAGCCGCCTGTTTGAAAAATTCGCTGAACCGCCGTGACTAATTTCTAAAAATCCAAAAATACATAAATTAAATAATTATGTCAGCGTTTAGCTGCGTTTAGACCATTTGAACTACAACGTCGGGATTGATAAAAGAAGAAGAAAAAAATTATGCGAATACGGAATTTTCTTTGTCAATGATTCACTCGATCTTCGTGATTGGAGAAACAAAATCAATGAACGGCATAAGAAATCTCTAACGACAATTACCATGAATGGAAAAAAAAAGAAACACAACATCTGTAATTTAGTCTAAAATAATTGAAAGTATGAAGAAATGTCTGCGAACACGTCCACGGACTATTGAGAAAGAAAGATCATTAATGTAAAATTCGATACAGGAATTATTTTAACGTAAATGGTGATAACGAAAAATATATATTTACAGTCTATCAGAAAACGAAAAAAAAAAAGAAACGTTTCATAGCGAATCATTTTTGTCATGGACAATAAATTGATCTTTTACGAAAATAGGGCTGTGTGGTTCGAACACATTTTTTCCAAATGAAATAAACAAGTCAAATATTTACAAAAAAAAATATCCTAGTGTCAATCGATGTTTTACTGTTATTACGATTTTAGCAGATGATGTATAGAAGGTCCGTTAGACGTATCGATGTTCCATCGACCCCATTGCGGGGCGAATACAGTGAGACACTTTTGACACAGACGCACAATGACAAAGAAAACTTCAAGATAAAAAAAAATATATATACACATATATCAAAAATGTTAGTACTATCCTAGATTCTAGTATGTGGAAAAAAATTACCAACAATACAAAACTGAAAAAAAGATCTTCTGGACATTGTGTAAAGGCATTATTGTAACCCCAAAAACATTTAAAAAGCGATATAAGGAGAGCGCAAAATCTGAAGAAAATAAAATCATTCACTGTAATACTTATCGTTTGTTCGTTATTAAAGAGCAATTGTTTCATTTTGGTATTTACATTTTTTTTCTCAGACAAATAGAAATGCCGAATCACGATGAAACGAAGATGTACAAAACAATCGAACATTAGGGAAATTGTATGAATTTTTGTGTTACAAAAGCATTTAAGAATATTAATGAAAAAAAAACAAAGTTAACCCTACTTGTTTGAGATACTAGTGACCAACGCGACTTTACTCAGTCCAATGTTCGGCCGCTGGGAGCGCCGCGGTCGCGAGTCTTTTGCCGCGCATTTATGAACACAAAACGTATTTGACCAAACTCAATAATATTATATTTATCACGACAATCATGGGATTTTGTTTAAGTGGTATTATTGTAACACGTCTTAAATACGAAAAATATGATAGTAAAGTCGAAAGAATGAAATTCATACAAATTCCCTATTTAACATACTAATTAAGCACGGTATAAAATTGTAAAAACCTCAACAGCAAGAAAAATCCAATACACAAATACTCGTTGGAAAATAAAAATACAAGAAATTGTCATATTTCCGAAACTTTAACGATAATACGTACCAGTATATACAAGTTCGGCCATATTTTTGATTACGTCGTATCAATCAGGATAACATTTGTGGACATAAACTTCCGGGAAACAGAAAAAGACATATATCTATTTTGCTCCTTTGGAAACACACGTGTTATCGTCAAAATAATGTAAAATTGTTTGGAAACAAAGAATAAACCAAAATATTTACTGGAAACTACATAGTGCTTCACTATTTTTATTTCTTACATCTCGATCACCTTTATTCCCTTACTCAAGATTCGTTTTCGTGAATTTTTTCCCCTTACTATTCGTCTACTACTAAATGCTTAATGTGCAAGGCTATCAATTTGCAGGATTTCCTTTCACTTTATTTCCTTCATGCATAGATTTTTTTTTCAATAAAACCAATTTGAAGGAAAATGTGTTCGCGAATTTATTTGCGTCGCTTATTGCTCATTAAGCTCGAAAAACCAAATGGGCGAAATCCAAAATATAGGATTAATAACTCCACAAATATTATTTTTTAAGCAATATTTCTGCTCTTTTGTGGTATTGTGGATCCGACCTTTTGAATTTTTAAGGTTACCAGTTGAATTTTGGTAATCAGCGAGAAACCCTCGAATATCAATTTTCGTAAAAGTACCTCAGTGACCTGTAATCTCCGAAATTGGCTCACTCATTGGCGCGTCCCAATGTTATTAGCCAATCGGATGACAGAGAGCTTGGTCTGAAGTTGGTCGAGATAATTTGTCTCAAGGTTTTTCCGTAAGGTGCGCGGCAGTCGAATTCAAGTGGGGTCTTACGAGGAAGGCGCACGTGACACATGAGTGCGAGTGAGATAACGGCAAGTTCTTATCGATACTTTCGCCGAAACGGCACAACTGATTAGGATGAAATAAGCTTAGCCACTTTGTGCCACCATGCTGCAGTCCCTCAGCTTATTTCATCCCGATCGTTTGTGCCGTTTCGGAGAAAGTACGTTTCGCGTTTTCGAAGTGATCGGAGCGTGTGATACTTCCCTTCAACTAACGAGAGTTTTCTCACGAGGAGAGCAAATCTCTACCCCCCACCTCGCCGAATTTCCAGGGGGATCCCAAGGAATCGGAGGGGGGTCCCTCCGATTCCTTTCGTAATAGGCTCATCCGACGCGCTTTCGCACGCGAAACAACTTTTTCTTCTGACAATATTGGGGGTCGTTATTTATTAAAAAGTTGTTAACAAATAAAGTTAATAATTCATACAGCTATTTTCCTTATACCAGCCAGTCCCGATCATCTTGTCCTTCACATGTGTTGTTAAGAATACCCCCTGAGTAACATACAAAAAGTTTTATCCGTCGCTCATTGTTTGTTAAAAAGTTATTAACAAAAGAAGTTTCATAAATCAAACATGAAATACTTATACTAGTGTATGGTGAACAGTACACGTATGAGCGGGTTCGCTGCGCCCCCCGTGCACCCCCCACAGACCAGCTCAAAAACAACCCAAAAACAAACCAAACAAACAAAAAACAACCCAATAACAATCCAAACAACCCGTAAGTATAGTAAATAGCACATATATCCCTTGCTTATACGTATGCTGCTCATCATACGAATACAAATATACACGAGAAAATGAGGGTGGGAAGGTGAGGTGTCGGTGAGTCGCGTATGGGGTAGGGGGTCGTTTAATTTGTTGTTTGTTATTTTTGGTTTGTTTTTGGGTTGTCTTTAGTTTGTTTTGGTTTGTTTGTGGTTTGTTTTTGGTTTGTTTTGGTTTGTTTTTGGTTTGTTTTTGGTTTGTTTTTGGTTTGTTTTTGGTTTGGTTTGGTTGTTTTGAGTTGTTTTTTGTTTGTTTTTGGGTTGTTTTTCGGCTGGTGTGTAGGTGGTGCTCGGGGGGCGCAGCGAACCCGCTCATGCGTGTACTGTTCTCCGTACACTAGTATAAGTATTTCATTTTTGATTTATGAAACTTCTTTTGTTAATAACTTTTTAACAAACAATGAGCGACTGATAAAACTTTTTGTATGTACTGAGGGGGTATCTTAACAACACATGTGAAGGACAAGATGATTGGGACTGTCTGGTATAAGGAAAATAGCTGTGTGAATTATTAACTTTATTTGTTAATAACTTTTTAATAAATAACGTGCCCCAATTTTGTCAAAGGAAAAAGTTGTTTCGCGTGCGAAAGCGCGTCGGATGAGCCTATTACGAAAGGAATCGGAGGGGGGTCGCCTAAACCCGATGTTTACCTCATTATTTATTACACGCTCATCGTCTGTATTTTTTAACTGTGATGTCTTTATAGTTATTTATTGATCCTGGAATAATCAATGCACAATCTCCTCACCTATTGTACTTTAAATTTCGTTAAATATAAATCACATTGGTTTTTTTTGTAACCTTTACGAAACTATTTCATTTATTTTTGTTAGTATATTATAAAGTCGATTTAATGCTATTCTATGTTCTTACTTTTACAGATTGGCAGTAATTAAAAGTTTCATAAAATTGTTATATTAACGATGACGCGTGATTGCACTCAATTACACCGAAAGGTCATGTGTATATTGACCGTAGGTGCCTAGCTTCAGTAAGGTTCCACGTAAAGTTTATTTCTTGCTCACTTCACATCGGACTACTTTGTGACCGCAGCGACACCTTTTTTGCTGAATTTTTTATACCGCTTCAGAGTACGAAGATTGCACTCCTTCACTCTAGGCTCCATGCTGTAAAGCTTGAAACATTCTCATACATCGACGTATATCGCTCTTTGAGAATAGTTTAGTAGGCTATCCAATATCTAAGGGCCTCATGAGTGATCCACGAGGGGGTATGGTCGTTAGTATATTGAACTTGTCGGCGTGTGTTAGCCGAAAAATTTAGTGGCGACGTCCATGCCGAACGAGAATGAATAGAGAGAAGCAAAAGAAAGGAATCAAGAGGGGGAGAGAGAGACAGAGAGAGAGAGAGAGAGAGAGAGAGAGCGGATAAAAACTGTTCCTCCATCGCCTATACCGATGCCTCGAAGAGATCAAAGAGGTCCGACGTCAGTCGCAAATCATTATAATTATCCTCGTACAGTTCGGTCGCATTCACCACAAACGAGTTCAACCGACTACTGACGCGCCTATATCCATCGTGTATGTACATCGAATTATGTGGTATATGTATAATATATAGTTATATACGAATCGTATATCTTCACGCTTTTGACGCGGATTTAAATAAGTCAAGGTGCGGCAGCCACGAGGATTTAGAAGGCGGAGTTTTTCGAAAATTTATGTCGTTCTGCAAAACTTTCAGTGTGAAATTAATGGTCAACCGTCGGCCACATTTCTTGTACAGGCCTTTTTCCACAGAATTTCTATCGACATGGGAACGTTATTTGATCGGAAAAGGTGAAATGATGAACATCCGGCAATTTTTTTCCACATTTATTTATTGGGTTATCGGTATTTACGTTATTAATTTCGTATACTGCCGCGCTTAGCGCGATGCTTTGTTGGTTAGATTCGCCGTCTACGATCGTGCGTTCTGAAGTAAGCGCACAATCGAACTCCGCGAACGACCTCTCGCAACCAATCAGAATGCGTTTATGTATAAAGGGACTTCACAAATAATTCGCACTTCGAATTTTCCCGACAATCCTTCTCTATTGAGAGGACGTATTTTTTTTTCAAAGGTATTCATGGCGAACTACTCAGATCGGCGGAAAAATCACATTTAGACAAAATAACAATCTGGATATTCAATTTATAATGAAGCTTCGTAATGGACGTCGGGAAAAAATGAAAACTCGATAACTCGAAGAATACCGACTTGAGGTTCCCCGACCGAATTCAGACTTAGTGAGGTACAATGTCATATACGATTAAAATATAGTGACGATTTTGTGTTTTACATAATCTGTCACTCAATTCCATTCACCAATTCAGTTTTTATTCGATGATCACTTTTTTATTTCGAAAAATTCCCGTAAACGTTATATTTAATTTGACAAATATCGATAAATTGGTTAGATTTAAAGGAGTCTGAATATTTCAGACATTTTTATAGATATCCTATAAGATTGAACGGCGAGGTCTCTACATCGACATTTATAAACGATGTTTAATTAAAAAATTTTACGATAATTGACAAAAAATTTTGAGATTTCGAAAAATTTTAAATTTCATTTTTGTTCTTATTTTTTATCTATATGCTTAGAATCAATGAAAAAAAAAATAGGTAATCAAGTTAAAGAGCTCTAGTCTGGTAACTTAAGCCGATTTTCATATCTTTTTTGGAGGGCGTTTTTTTGTAGGAAAATAAAAATGAATCGTTTTGGATATTTAGGATGTTTTTATTTACATATTAAAGATACAAAAAAAATGTTATTGAACAAATTTAATAGTTTATTATTATTATTATTATTATTGATCGAAGTTGGCACCTCGAAAAAAAAGCGCGTGGGTGGCCCCGGTGATTTTAGCTCTTGATGTTATCTGAAATAAAAAATTCTTGATAATTCTTAATCTATAGACATGTCATTCTGGTCGGAACTACTGAGAAATTTTTTCACCCCTAACTTTTTATTTTACAACCCCTTCTTTGCTAAAATAAAAGGACTTTTTTTTCCAAAGTCCGCCATTTTGTTATTTATCCATGAAATTTAACTTCAGTAGTTCCGACCAGAATGACATGTCTATAGATTAAGAATTATCAAGAATTTTTTATTTCAGATAACATCGAGAGCCAAAATCACCGGGGCCACCCACGCGCTTTTTTTCGAGGTGCCAACTTCGATCAATAATAATAATAATAAACTATTAAATTTTTTCAACAAATTTTTTTTTTGTATCTTTAATATGTAAATGAAAACATCCAAATATCCAAAACGATTCATTTTTATTTTCCTACAAAAAAACGCCCTCCAAAAAAGACATGAAAATCGGCTTAAGTTACCAGACCACTACGTTAATTTCAACTTTTCTTTATTACGTGAGTTACAGTTCTAACCATCACGCTTTATTAAAAATAAAAATAATTACACGTATCGCGGAGTATTTTCATCCGGATACCATATTAATCCCGCATGTGTACACTGGATCTTTAACCATTGTTTGACACACTGGGGTACAACCCCATTTGTCAAGTATGCTATTCTAGAGAAGTGTGTCAAACAAAGGTTAAAGGAACAGTCGAAATTTCAAACACCCATTTCTCTCTCTATTTGTCAATTTTTATTAACAACGGTTTTTAACTTTGGACTTTGGCAACTTCTGGGCCATGCCGTTAGACGCTTCAAGAAGTAATCCAGAATTTTTTCAAATTTTCTGAAGGCCTAGAAAACTCTAAAAACTCAAATGGTCCCTCAAAGATCCAGTGTACACATCACGTCTCGAAAAATATAGTTTACACACGGGCGGGTTAATTATATCAGAAGCTAATCGCAGAAAAAGCTACGATGAAATCGCGTCCTCAAGTTTAATTTAACGATAATTGACAAAAAAAAATTGAGATTTCGAAAAATTGGAAATTTCGTTTTTGCTTTTATTTTTTATCTATATGCTCAGAATCAATAAAAAAAATTAGGGATTCTAGCTAAAGAGCTCTTTTAATTGCAACTTTTTTTTATATCAAGTTAATTACCGTTCTGAACGACCCGATTTATTAAAAATGCTCACACATATCAGGGAGTACTTTCATCCGGATACCATATTATCTACATAAGTATTTTAGAAGCTAATCGCAGAAAAAGTCACTATGAAATCGCGTCCTTAAGTTAATGGATATTGAAACAAAGAAATAATAATAAATAACGTAGTACAAAAATGTACTTCCTTCAATGAAATATTCTTCCTGTAATCCATAGTGAAACAAAAAAAAAACGAGAATTCATAGTACACGGTTTTTATAATTCATTATAGTTCGCATAAACATCACTGTATTTTTAAGATAATAATTGCAAAATAAAAGAAAGAAGTTGACTGATTTTTTCGCCGTTTAGAAAAATAACGCTGAATTTTCGAATATAACGCGAGAACCACGACTATGGTTTTCCACGCCATTGAGATGACCGGGGTGCTGGGACTAATGAAGACGTGCCGGACCAGCCGTCCCCTCTTTTCATCCTTCCCCTTCAGCTCCCGCCTTACCGTATCTTCTTTTCGTTTTTTTCCTCTTCTCTCTTGTTTTTCTTTTCTTTTTAGTTCAGTTCTCCTTTCATCCTCGCAGGCATATATCTCGCCTGAGCTCGCTCTTCTATGACTCCTTCTCCCTTGCCGCAGTTTTTTTTCCTCTTTTTCGTTTTCTTCGATTTCTTTTTTTTTTTTGTTCTTCCTTCGCCCCCTCTCTAGCCTCCCTATTATAAGGCGTTCTCTCTCGTGCACCCCTTCGTTCCAAGCGAGACAGAAGCTTTCCCGCTCTTTGTGGTGTGCACCAGTGTGTACTGCACAACTCTTCGTCTCTCGCTCCAAACATCTTGGAACTGGTTTCGAGGTCGAAGATAGGTTGTACAGATATATATATATATAAATATATATACGAGGGTTTCGTACGAGGATTTCCCTCGCATCAACCAAACCGAAGCAAACCCAAGCCAACCCCCTCAACTCTTGTACACGAAATATTTATATGATTATATGTAAAATTTATATGTCGCGGATGCTTTTTCCAGTACAATTGCCAATTGTATTGGCAACCGATTGTGAAAATGCGAACCAAGATCACAGTACCGTATGTGTTTATATATTAGAGCCTTAATTTACTCTTAATTTGACATAACAACGAGGTTCTAACTTAAGTATAATCCCAAGTTCAAGCTTCGAGTGTAAACTCAAATTAAAACCAAAGTTTGAACACGAGAGAATCATTATCGAATCGAGAATGGTTAAGGAGGAAATTAAATTTAGACTGAATTTCGAGATCAGGTCCGAAATTAGATTCACACTTGATTTCATGCCAGGATTCGTGCGTTAAGTTTTACCTCAAGTCCAAATTCAAGTTCATACCCCAGACCGAACCTAAGAACCGAATCAAGGTAGAACTTAAGTTTATAGTGAACTTCGAACTTCAGTATGAATTCATTTTGAGACTTGACTTCGAACTTCACCATGTGCTTAGGTACATTGAGACTCAAGTTCGAACTTCAGTATGCACTTAGATTCAAGACTTAAGTTCGAAAACCACGCACTAAGCACTTATATTGAGACGTAAGTTCGAAAATCACTATACATTTATATTGAAACTCAAATTCGAACTTCAGTATGAACTTAGATCGGAGCTTTAAATGCAAACTTACTTGATCGGAGTCGACATTGATGTCGACTCCGGTTCGATCGAACTTAAAGAGCACCCAAACGCACGCACCAAAGTTTGAACACGAGAGAATTATTAACGAATCAAGGAAGGTTAAGCAGGAAGTTAAATTTAGATTGAATTTCGAGATCAGGTCTGAAATTAAATTCACACTTGATTTCATTCCCAGATTCGTGCGTTAAGTTTTACCTCAAGACCAAATTAAAATTCATACCCCAGACTGAAGACCTAAGACCTGAATCAAGGTAGAACTTAAGTTTATAGTGAACTTCGAACTTCAGTATGAATTCATTTTGAGACTTAACTTCGAACTTCACCATGTGCTTAGGTACATTGAGACTCAAGTTCGAACTTCAGTATGCACTTAGATTCAAGACTTAAGTTCGAAAACCACGCACTAAGCACTTATATTGAGACTTAAGTTCGAAAACCACGCACTAAGCACTTATATTGAGACGTAAGTTCGAAAATCATTATGCATTTATATTGAGACTCAAATTCGAACTTCGGTATGAACTTAAATTGGAGCTTTAAATTCAAACTTACGTGCGAACTTAGATCGATACTTAAGTTTGAATTTCGTTGTTTAGAACACTTCAGTGTCGACTCCGATTCGGTCGAACTTGAAGAGCACCCAAACGCACGCAGCTAAGTCGCTGGATTCAAGATAACTGTTCATATTCCCAATTTGAAGTTGAATTCTAACACCCTACGCAAAATCTATCCGCAAATCAAGTTTATACTTGAGTTTAAACTTAGTCCTATAAATCTGTATCAAAACTCATGCTCGAACTCAACTTTGAATTCGAGTTCGTGCTGGCGACCCTTGATACAGGCCAACAGGGTTATCTCTTAGTTTGAAGGATACAGCGAGCCTCCAGCCTACCTCCGGTTACGTTGGTGCATGTTATATACGAGGGGGGACCCAAAAAAACGGGAATTTCGTTATAATTTCTTTATTTTTTAATATTTTTACACCAAATTTTGATCACCTTCAAAGTATTCTACTTTGACCACAACGAATCTCTGCAAACGATCCTTCCAATGTTCAAAACATTTTTTAAATTCACTCATCGGGATATTCTTTAGGCCTTCCAGCGATTTTCGTTTTACCTCCTCCACAGTGGCAAAACGCTTGATTGCTGCTTTGTTTCGGGGTCGTACCCATAGCACCACGATTCATCACCGGTAATCACCTTGGAAAAAAGTTCAGGGTCCTCTTCGAGCTGATTTTGAAGTTCAAAACATGCCTGAAGTCGACGCTCCCTTTGCTCGTCTGTGACAAGGCGAGTGACAAATTTGGCTGCAACTCTGCTCGTGTGCAAATCTTTGGATAAAATCCTCTGAATTGAACTCCATGATATCCCAGACATCTCACAGAGTTGATCAATGGTTCGGCGACGATCTTCACGAATGAGAACATTGATTTTGTCGACGTTTTCGTCACTTCTTGACGTTGAGGGGCGTCCTGAACGGGGTTGGTCTTCAATTGACACTTCTCCATTTTTAAAACGTGAAAACCACTCGTAGACTCTGGTTTTACTTAGGGCAGCATCTCCATAAGCAGTCTTAAGCATTGCAGTAGTTTCCGCGGCCGATTTCCCCAACAGGAAACAAAATTTCACAGCCGCCCGTTGCTCTCGACAATCGGCCATCACGTTTTCGCCGAAATGGAAAAAAGTTGTTTCACTACAAAAATTCCCACGGGCGAACCGATGCACTCAAGGCGACAGAACTTCGCACACTAACTCAGGAGACGTGTCCCCAACGGACACCTGGTCGAGCAATGGGTTCCCCCACTCTCCCTCCCCGCCGCAGCGCAATTCCCGTTTTTTGTGGGTCCCCCCTCGTATATGCGTTCCTTATTGTTTCTCGTTAAACACCCAGTTGGACGAGTTCCAACTCCCCCTATTGGCAACACGGGATTCCGTTGAGTCTCTCTATTTTTCACGTCCTGGCTCTCAAGTTTTTTGCAAAGACGAAAGCAACAAACTCACCGTCTAGATAACTCGCTGATAATCAAAACGAAACCCTTATCTGCTAGATCTGATGTGGTGAGGGACTATCCGCTTCTCCCCATTTTCCCCTTAGCCCCATTTTCCGTTTTTCTTTATCGTTAGACTCGACCGCTTGGTTCGATCGTACATCAATTTTTTTTTGTCCAAAGTTGCTTTACGATCGACAAAATTCTTTGCCAAGTGATTATTCCGAGCGCGTTCAAAAAAGCCCCGCTGAATTTTGAATTTCGCCATTTCCGGTTACCCCGCTCTCTGGAGCATTATGATTGGCTCCTTGTAATCGTGCGGACCAATAACGAGACGATCTTTGCAAGAGGTGAATGATAGAGGATGTGAGACGATTCAAAAGTTTGCCGCCATAAGTAAATGAGGTTATGTTACATGAATCGAACGCTCGTCTGTACCTTGGTGTAAAAATTGTTTGCGATTACCGAATTTTAAAAAGAAAAACAACCGTGAGAACCGGACAATAAAGATATCGACGGAAGAACGTTTTTTCCCTTGTACTCGTATATTCGTCAAACGAAATAACCTCGAAACAAGCAGTAAGGAAGCCGCTCAAAAGCGCGTGTGTTTTGTAGAACGAAGAATCTGATTTTTCGTCGCATCATTCACGATGATTATAGCCATGATGATGTTTCTGCTTCTGAGGTTGAGCATATAAAGGCGGAACGATTCTTCTCTTCGGTAACCGAAAAGCCGCGTGACAACACCTGCACGCTGTCAAGTCGATTTATATATACCTTCCAACTGCTCCCTCGCCACTTACAAAAGAGACAACGGAGAGCAGACGCGAGCGGCTTTTGCCAAAGAATTAGGACCGTAACGACGTCAGGTTGGCGATGTAAAAAAAAAACCGTGCAAATTAGAAATTTGCACATTTTGCTTCCACATTATTTTATCTCGTTCACAAAGTTCTCTCTATGAGCAGGTTGGGATTTTCATTTTTCGTTGCCTTCGACCAGAAAACTTTGGGTACGCGATAAAAGAATTATGAAACAACGGTTTTTTTTTGTCACCAATCCTGTTATTGGGAATTACCACGGAGTCGTGGCTTATCCGATATGGCCGCTCATTCCCAGTCAGCCCAAGTCTGCCAACACTAGTTCGCATGGTGAACAGCGGTAAACCTTCGAAGATCGTTTATTTTTTTAATGGAGGAAATAGGGTTAGACGGTTCGAAAAGTCGATTTTTTTTTTTCATAAATTGTTAGTAAAACTATTGAAAAATATGTTCCCAAAATTTTAAATGAAAATTCCGACTCGTTCTATTGTTATAAGCCATTAAAGTGAGTAGCTCTCCTTCAGGCCCCGAGCGCGCCACGTGTTTCAAACGCGTTTTTCCGAAAACGACTTTTTTTGAACTTGCGTACACGCTAGTTTGAAAAGTTTTCAACAAATCGTTTTGAAAATTGGCAGTTACTTTCTTCATAGTATTGCGCTCTATATGAACCTAAAATCGGAATATTATCATTATTTAAAATAATTTTTTTTTGCAAATAAAGTTGTAAGAATGGCAAAAAATCATGATTTTTTGTTTAGACCCCTGTAAAAAATTCAATTTCCTATTTTTTTGATAGCATTTAGGTTCATATGGAAGAGAGACATATGATAAAAGTAAATTCCAACCTCGTTTGATTTCAGATGAAAATTGCGGCTTCCAGAATGTACGCAAAATGCTGAATCTTTTTTATTTTATAGTATATACTTAAATTTTATAGTATATAGTATATACCAATTGTATAGTATATACTTAAATATATGGATAAAATATTCTCAAAGTTTCAATAAATTATATTCATTTTTTATACTAGAAAAAAATTCATGAAAATCATTGAGAAAACGCTGTCCTAACTCTATTTCCTCCCTTAACGAAATGTGATGTTTTTACAATGATCTGATAATCAGGATGATAACCGTTGGTGTTTATGCGTGGGAAGAATCAACTCGGATAATTGAATACAGACGGAGTGCATTATTGTCGTAAGAATACGATGAACCTATTTGACGTGCCGTGTTTAACCTCAAAATTATAAAAATATTGTCCACCATTGCTACGGCTAAATAAATTATTTGATTGATTATTTGAATTGATTTTTTTTCTGATCACAATACTTAAGGTCTTATAAACGCGATTTCGCCGATTTTCTACGGTACTTTTCTAGACGCGGTTAAAAAAACATGACACATGTATTGACAACATTTTCTTTACAGATCATTTATACACATGGTTAAGTATATGTACAAAAAAATCAGAAATATTAACAGATGGCGGAGATACAACATAATAAATCAATGTATTTTTTATGCGCGCGCGTTGATGGTGAAAGTTCTCGGCATCGGTGTGAGTGTCTGAAAAAAAAATTAATATATTTATAATTGCATAATCAATGTATCTTTAGTGTGAACCGTCAATATTATTAAAAAAAAATTATTATAATAAAAATTTGAAACTTAAAATTTTTATACTCAATTTTCTGTCGGTATTTTATTTTTTATATTTTTTTGTGTCATCGAAACTTTTGTTTCAATGATACTAAGCATATGTTGTAAAACTTTCAAAGCAATCTTAACCTTTGTTCAAGAATTAGAACTTTCACAAGATTCAAAAAAGTGAATCGTGGAAAAACGGCTTTGAAGTTGGCGATCGGGCGCGCCGCGCGGTATCTATTATAAATACAATCTTACCTTGTGTGATAGCAATTTTTGGAATTTTTCAATTTTGTAAAACCTAAAATATTCCTAACCGTTCAGGCTAATGGAATCGAAAATTAAAAAACAATTTTTTATTTTGACATTTCTCGCGTATTTAATTTTCATGAATTTTTTTATAGTATAAAAAATGAATATAATTTATTGAAACTTTCAGAATATCTTATACATATATTTAAGTGTATACTATAAAATTTTTGAAGAATTTCCTTGAAAAACACCGAAAATATTAGCGACCCCATATTGCAGGTCACAATCAGACTCAGCATTTTGCGTACATTCTGGAAGCCGCAATTTTCTTCTGAAATCAAACGAGATTGGAATTTACTTTTATTATATGTCCCTAACATCCTCTTCTGTATGAACCTAAATGCTATCGAAAAAATTGAAAATTGAATTTTTCACAGGGGTTAAAACAAAAAAGCATGATTTGTTGCCATTTTTTACAACTTTATTTGCAAAAAAAAAATTATTTTAAATAATGATAATATTCCGATTTTAGGTTCATATAGAGCGCAATACTATAAAGAAAGTAACTGCCAATTTTCAAAACGATTGGTTGAAAACTTTTTAAACTAGCGTGTACGCAAGTTCAAAAAAAGTCGTTGTCAGAAAAACGCGTTTGAAAAAAGAGGAAAATGCTGAGTCTAATTGTGACCTGTAATATGGGGTCGCTAATATCTTCGGTGTTTTTCAAGGAAATTCTTCAAAAATTTTATAGTATATACTTCAATATATGTATAAAATATTCTCAAAGTTTCAATAAATTATATTCATTTTTTATACCATAAAAAAATTCATGAAAATCATTGAGAAAACGCTGTCCTAACCGTATTTCCCCTCTTAATGGCTTATAACAATAGAACGAGTCGGAATATTTATAAAAAATTTTGGGAACATATTTTTCAATAGTTTTACTAACAATTTATGAAATAAAAAAAAATCAATTTTTTGAACCGTCTAACCCTATTGCCTCCCTTAAGGCCTTAATCTTTTGCACAATCTGTATAGTATACATTCGCATGCGATACAAAATTAAATACATTCGGGGATCATTATTATCATCATTGTTGTCATTATTATTATTATTGTTGTTGTTACTGCTCCTTCGAGAATTCCCCGATGATAAAAGAAAAGTAAGTTCACTTTGTAAAATTCTCAATTACGATTAACTCACGCCCTGTTGTGCCATCGGCGAGGTTTTTTATTCAGCCTACCAAAAAAGTGCCAGCTGTAGAAGAAGAAAGAGGTATACAAAAGAGAGAGAGAGAGAGAGAGAGTGACAGAGTTAGAGAGAGAATTAGCGTCGAAGTTACATTTGAAGGTAAGATAAGAAAGAAGAGACGCTGCCCCACACCATTCAAAGAAGGAAGAAACGAGAGCGAGAGAAAGTCATAAAAAAACGACGCTGTAAGACTGTAAGAGGTTTATGTTTCCCTGTCCTTCTCTGTTGGCAATTTTTACTTCGTTCTTTCCGCTTTATTTCTCCCGTACGGTTCTCAGGAAGGACGCGAAAGAGAAAAAGAGAGAAAGAGAGAGAGCGAGAGAGAGAGAGAGAAAGAGAGAGAGGGAGAACTTGCGACTATCCTGCTCCCTCTTTCTATCGTCAGAAATTAAGTTGTTAAGATGTTGCCTCGGGCGTAGCCAAGAAAAAAGAGAAGACTGGAACCGTAATGGCGGCTCGTGGTCGTAGCCGGCTTCATATCTCGTTCTCAGCCACGTTCATCGTCTCCGCTATAAGAATTTATATGTGTATGTGTGTATATGTATCTCAACCTTATATTTATACATATGGGCCCATTCCATCAATTTTCACCTAGCAAATTGCCACCAAAATTTTTGTTAACCCTCCCGTTCTCAGATCTCATTTTATGCGATAACAGGTGATCCCCTCAACTCCTCATAAAAAAAGATTGTCGCGAAATCTCGACGTGCGAGTTATTTGTGAACGCATTATCGACGCATTCTGATTGGATGTCAATTTCGTGCTTGGGGTTCGAAAATACGAATACTTCAGATCGTAGACGACGAAACTAACCTACAAAACGTCGTGCCATGTGTGCGAACCGATTCCACTGATGTACGTATACCATTCGAGCCCCGTAATCCTGTTTAGCTTTTGAGAGAAAAAAACATTTCGTGATATGAATTTTGTAAGCCACGAATTGTGCGTTAAAAAGCGAATGTACAAAAATTTATAATTCGAACAGGACTGATCCTAATTCCAATTTCTACGTAACCTTGTTTATTTCAATTTGGCTTAAAGTGTTACGGTAAAAAAAATACTCAATTGGGAAAAAAAAAACAATTCAAGAATTGACAAAATTATCTGATTATCAACTTAAATTTGACTATGTAGAGATTAATGAAAAAAACTTTCAGGAGTATAGATAAAAATCGATTTTCATCCTCTGCAAGTTTGAAAAGTACAATTTTTTTGAATTCCAGTTTATAGCATAGATGCCACTTCCATTGAAAGTTTCAGAGGAATGAAAATCAATTTTTGTTTACTCTTCTGAAAGTTCGTGCCCGTTGTTAATTCATTTTTACATAGTCAAATTTTATAATGCGATAAACACGAATTCAAACAAACAACACTTTTCTTAGGTTTTTTCGAAAATTTTCACGTTTTTTACATCAAAACCCATTCTGGTTTTATTTTTTCAAATTCCATCGATAGCCATATCGTCAATATGTTCGTTATCAAGTCCCAAAGACAATTCAGAAAGGGCGATTTTTATTTCTCGATAACCAACAGAATTAACATTTTACCATCGTCGCATAAAATAAGATATGATAATGACTAACGGGAAAAACAAATTGTATGGCCAATTGCTAGCCAACAATTGGGTGGAATAAGCCCTATATATACCTATATATGTATTTATCAAAACCTTTCAATACTCGTAAGAAACGTCGTCGCAAAATGCTTTAAAAAAAGTCTTCCCATTCTTGTCGCCCATATGACCATTAGTACAATCAATAGGGTATATTGTGCCACACTAAATTACAAGAGTTTTTTTTTTTAAATTAGGTTCAGTATCACGTACTGAATGTAAATGAACAAAATCTTTACAAATTAAGTGACCGCAAGTGCCGCCATTTTGAGGAAAACCGTATCGGCCAATATCTCCGTTACCGTGCACTTTAGGCCAAAAATTCTAATAACCTTTCTTGTAGACAATTGAATTTCCTATCTTTTTTTCTAAATAATTTTTTTTTTATCACTTACCGTTTACGACTTATATGAATGTTAAAATTTATTTATTCACTTTTTGACCTGTATCTCTCCTAATAATTGTTTAAACAATAAAATGCTAATAACTTATCTTTTAAATCCATATATTTCCCACAACTTTTATTTAAAACTTTTGTGTCTAAAATTAATATTCTCAAAGTTATAACGCGTTCAATGTTGCGCTACTGGGTGCAAGGCTAATAAAAACGCGTTATAACTTTGAGAATATTAACTTTAAACAAAAAAGTTTTAAAAAAAAGGTATGGGAAATTTATGGATTTAAAAGATAAGTTATTCGCATTTTAATGTTTAAACATTTATTGAAGGGAGATACAGGTCAAAAGTGAATAAATAAATTTAAACAGTCGTATAAGTCGTGAACGGTAAGTGATGCAAAAAAAATTATTTAAAAAAAAGATGGGAAATTCAATTATCTACATGAAAGGTTATTACCATGTTTGGCCTAAAGTGCACGGTAATGGAGATATTGGCCAATACGGTTTTCCTCAAAATGGCGGCACTTGCGCTCCTTTAATTTGTAAGGATTTTGTTTATTTACATTCAGTACGTGATTCAGGGAGCGCAAGTGCCGCCATTTTGAGGAAAACCGTATTGGCCAATATCTCCGTTACCGTGCACATTAGGAAAAAAATGGTAATAACCTTTCTTGTAGATAATTGAATTTCCTATCTTTTTTTTTAAATAGCTTTTTTTGTATCATTTACCGTTTACTACTTATACGACTGTTAAAATTTATTTATTCACTTTTTGACCTGTGTCTCTCCTAATAATTGTTTAAACAATAAAATGCTAATAACTTATCTTGCAAATCCATAAATATGCCACACCTTTTTTTTAAAACTTTTTTGTCTAAAGTTAATATTCTCAAAGTTATAACGCGTTTTTATTAGCCTTGCACCCAGTAGCGCAACATTGAACGCATTATAACTTTGAGAATATTAATTTTAGACAAACAAGTTTAAAATACAAGTTGTGGAAAATGTATGGATTTAAAAGATAAGTTATTAGCATTTTATAGTTTAAACAATTATTACGAGAGATACAGGTCAAAAAGTGAATAAATAAATTTTAACAGTCATATAAGTCGTAAACGGTAAGTGAAACAAAAAAAATTATCTCGAAAAAAAGATAGGAAATTAAATTATCTACAAGAAAGGTTATTAGCATTTTTGGCCTGAAGTGCACGGTAACGGGGATATTGGCCGATACGGTTTTCCTGAAAATGGCGGCACTTGCGGTCACTTAATTTGTAAGGATTTTGTTTATTTACATTCAGTACGTGATACTGAACCCAATTTAAAAAAATAATAACTCTTGTAATTTAGTGTGGAATTGACAAGAGTAACGGGCTCCCTATTGATTGTACTACATGGCGAGCGTCATCTGTTCGAAGAGGCCATACATTGCTCAATGACTTTCATACTCCATAAAATATGGTCGATAAAAAAGAAGAAAAAAACAATAAGCAATGGCAATGGAATTACCGGTGGATCTGAATAACAGTCAATGGATAGAATGGTCTGTTATTTATGTGAGAGAATACATTTTTTTAGATGCCTTTAAAGACCAAAAGTCGAATACCAATAGGTCGTTCGAGTCGTTGGGTCGCGCCCATTGGTATTTGATTTTTCGAATTTCCGTTATTACGAGCTTTGACTTTTTCGTGTGTCGCTATTTCGACCCTCACCCTTGATGAATATCCGACATCGAATAAGAAAATTTGGGGTCGGGGCCGAAATAGCGAGAATTCAAAAAATCGTATGGCCGAAATAGTAAAAACCAACAAGTCGAACGGTTGAAATAGCAACAATCCAAAAGGTCGAATGCCAATGAGTGCATCGGGACCACTCATTGGTAGGCGCCAACTGGTATTCGACTCTTTGATCTTTCGCTATTTCGACCATTCGCCTTTTCTATTTCGACCGTTTGACTTTTTGGTGTTTCGCTATTTTCACCCCCAAACAAAATTTGTTACTGCCGAGATTAAGAGCATGCGTGCCAAGTTTTAGCCCGATCAATCAAGAGGGCGCCAGAGAATATTTGAACATTTCACCCCATTTAAAATCAACGGATGATAGGTACATGCAGGTTTGAATTTTAAGTCCGGCTGATGGCTGATGACGCTCGACTCGTGTCATATGAACGCGCCCTTATTTTTAATGATCAATCAACGACCCGGAAATTTTTCAATTACACCGGCGATTGTTTCGCATCAACAAAATTCAACCGCGATTATTTGGTTCTTCACACTTTATCCCGTACATCCCGAATTCACGATGTTAACTGACTGCGAATTTTTGGTACCGCCCATTGTGTTATAATAGAGTGAACGCGGAAGAGTACAGAAGGCATCATTGTATACGATACTCTCGAACGGTGTTGTGTACAGTAAGACCATCAAATCAATTAGCCACACCGGAAGTAACGGATTCATGTCGAGAGCGATGCGGCGAAGAGAATCCCGCGAGATAAGAGGAAGAAGAAAATACACTGGCATATGCTGTTGTAGAAGAAGGAAGACGCTGAGAAGGAAGAAGAATAAAAGGCAAGGGAGAAGAAGAAGGAGAATAAATCGTGCGAGCTTCCGAGGAGTCGTCACTGGCCATCTAATTATCCATACCGAGAAACTCGTGGTGTCCATCTCCGTTCCACGAAGTGCTCACTCAAATTGCTCAAGGATGAGAACTCGGGGCACGGACTTATATCTATCTCCGCTTTCTATAAGAGAATCCCAAATGGACCATAGAAATATCATTACCGCACGAAGTGAATCTATGATGAGTTCGTTCGATGTTTCGTTTCCTGTCTAACCGCGGTGGTCTCGGCCATCATTCGTCATCCTTTCATCCTTCGCTCTCTGGATCGACTTTGCCAATCGTGTGATACGTAATTCGCCACGTGGAACTCGGCAATATATCGTCTCGCTGCGTAACACGATATTATCCTATAGCTTATACCTCCACGGTATAATGAAGTTTCCTAATCCACCGCTAGGTGGCGAGCGTCGCTAGGTTTTCGCGTCGGCGATCGAGGGAGCGTGGGCTATAAGAATCGCGAAGCTCGTTCAGATTGATTCCGAATAACCGACCACGGACTTCGGGGTTTAAGGGGGTAAATAGGGTTAGGACAGCGTTTTCTCAATGATTTTCATAAATTTTTTTATAGTATAAAAAATGAATATAATTTATTGAAACTTTGAGAATATTTTATACATAAATTTAAGTATATACTATAAAATTTTTATGCATATATTTAAGTATATACTATAAAATATTAGCGACCCTATATTGCAGGTCAACAATCAGATTCAGCATTTTGCGTACATTCTGGAAGCCGCAATTTTCATCTGAAATCAAACGAGGTTGGAATTGACTTTTATTATATGTCTCTCTTCTATATGAACCTAAATACTATGAAACAAATTGAAAATTGAATTTTTTACAGGGGTCAAAACAAAAAAGCATGATTTTTTGCCATTTTTTACAACTTTATTTGCAAAAAAAAAATTATTTTAAATAATGATAATATTCGGATTTTAGGTTCATACAGAGCGCAATACTATGAAGAAAGTAACTGCCAATTTTCAAAAGGATTGGTTGAAAACTTTTCAAACTAACGTGTACGCAAGTTCAAGAGAAGTCGTTTTCAGAAAAACGCGTTTGAAAAAATAGTACCAAGAAAAACAAACAATATGGGGTCGCTAATATTTTATAGTATATACTTAAATATATGTATAAAAATTTTATAGTATATACTTAAATATATGTATAAAAATTTTATAGTATATACTTAAATATATGTATAAAAATTTTATAGTATATACTTAAATATATGTATAAAATATTCTCAAAGTTTCAATAAATTATATTCACTTTTTATACTATAAAAAAATTCATGAAAATTATTGAGAAAACGCTGTCCTAACCCTATTTCCCCCTTTTAATGGCTTATAACAATAGAACGAATCGGGATTTTTCAATATTTTTCAATAGTTTTACATATTTTTTACATATTTTCCAATAGTTTACCTAACAATTTATGAAATTTAAAAAAAATCGATTTTTTGAACTGTCTAACCCTATTTCCCCCTTAAGTGATATACACCCACAGAAACTAAATAAATGTTTATTTTAATTTACAATTCGTTTAACGCATCTCGACTTTCTAGTTTTTTTATATTTTATTTTGTCAATTGGGGAGGGACGTACAAATATTAAAAGATATACTATGGATACACTAATATCGCAGATCAAACAATCATAAATCAATTTTGTGATCCTGTAAAATCGTGTAACGACCCCGTCAGATCCCATACAATTCTTTAAGAATCCTGCGGGATCCGGCCTGGACACAGTTAGGAATCCAATTGAGAGTCCCTATCGGGATTTAGAAGCGTGACGTTTCCGTGCTTTGATTCGATCCGACAACTAATCGGATCCTGCGCAGCAGAGAGTAGAGATAATCACAGGGATCCAGCTAGATCCCAATGACAATTTCTGCACCTGGACGCATCCAAATATACTTGACGCGACTTTTTGTACTTTGAGAATGTTTTTTAAAGGTTACATCTTTCTCCGAGCTTACAGTCGATTCGGAATCCAACCTATAGAAGAAAATTATGATTTTAGATATAATTGATTCTTGGATCGCAGCTGCAAGACTCTGATTATTTTTGATTCGATGTAGCGTCTTGCTAATACACTTATAATCATGATATCGTTATTATTTTATTTCTTCAGTAAGCATCCGCGACACGGCGTTGAACCAACATCGTGATAACCGCGGGGAATGAGAAAACTAAAGTCTGTCACGTGAAGAAAGTAGAGCCATTTACTTTCGTATTACGTTCATCACAGAATCCTAAGAAGGCAAAAACATAACTATGATCTTTTTTTGTTTTTGTTTTTTTTAGTGAAGCGTAATTACCTTCGGAACAAGGGGCAATTTTACATTATGAATGTAATCATAATGTCTGCTTATTTTGTCGTTTTCCTCATTTCCCTCGACACTCCCGCAGGACGAACCATAAACCTTACGAAGATTCTCAACATCCTGCTGTTGATACAAGAAAGACGAAAGTGTTCCGCGCCTGCCGGAGCCGATCGTGTGATTCGCTCCCGCGAAGTATATATTCGAGGAAGGAGCAACGAGAGATGAAGCAAGAAAAGTGGAAGGTGCAAAAAGATGCGAGGACCCTGGCACATGTATTACCGAGTAGGGAAGCACAGCGTGTAACGCTCGGAATAAATTATGGTCGCGGAATCGCGAGAATTGCCGTGGTCTCTCTTAGCAGGTGTGTGCTCCACCGTGTCGTATCGGCACTATCTGTATTAATATCATCCATAAGAAAAACACAAAGACAGAACGAAAAATTCAATTTACAAAAAAGAAATTCTTAAACCCAAGAGAGAACATGAAGAAGTGGAATTGTTTTTTATAGTAATATGAACATGTATCGCCGATTTGCACGCTTTTACATAGACAGACGCACACACATGTGGATAAAACGTGATGTATAAATTCCTTATACGTTTGATCACTTAAATCCGATAGCATAAAACGCCACACAAGGGTACCTTGGTAAGGATTAAATTGATGTTATACTATACGATATTTATAATATTGAAACGCGCTGAAAAAGACTTTTCGACCGTACACATTATGTACTCCGGATGTTATCGGAGATATGGATGTGTACGGAGCGTTCCATGATAACTCGAGCCGCCTGTGTATCTCGCCATTTTTTTATCCCGTCGGGAATATTATAGAATGACACAACGAAATGATCTACATTAATTTTTACATTCTTTAAAAAACTTGTGCGGTCGTAACGACCGAAACTCTTAATTAGACAAAGAGAGTCGTTTACGATTGTGTTCAAATTTACATGGTAAATCCCTTCACAGAGAACATTTTTGAAATGAGGATACACATTTTTTTTCAACAAATGTTGACATTCTTCTTCTATTATCTTATTTTTTATTCGTGTGCTTATTTGGTGATGACGGTGAAAATTCGTCAGCATTTTACGAGATACGAATCAAAAATACAAGAACCGTAGTCTGTTCTCGTTCGGCGTGCGTTCTATCATTTTTAGCCAACATTTTTTTTCACGAGAGTCGTGCACCTTGCTCTTTTTCCGTCATCTCGTCCCTCCTTTCTTTCTACACGCCGCTGTTCCCGAAGAGATACGATTCCGACGCCTGGTACTGTGCGGGATGATGGGGGGTTTTTTTTCTCCGCAATTAGTTATGTCGTATTCTCAGCTCGAACGGTAATGTGTTTTGTGCATCTTTCGCCGTCTTTGTCGAATCACGACGTTCTTCGAACCCTGCGTCGAAAACAACTCTCTCGACGCGAAAGCGCCGAGACACAGGGGAAAAAAGATACCGCGGAATAAGACCGCCAGAGTGAGATATCTCCGGTAAACTCTTCGCCGGGACGCAGCTGCTCGACAAGAAACAACCGCACTGTAGCTTGATTTGCTCCGGGGCTGGAGCACTCAGCGCCTTACGTAGCCGATAGTTACGAGGAATCGAGGAGGCATTAATCGTTTCTGTATCAGCGCTGTGATTAGTCGTTCTTGAATCTCCGTAGATGCTTCCATCTCGGTCAACGGCGACGTCTCATGGGGATAGGGAAAGAAGAAAGTAACCCGTGAAGTTTAAAAAGGAGGGTAAAAACTTGAGTCAAACTTGAACCAGATTTGAGCCAAACTTGAGTCAAACTTGAGCCAGACTTGAGTCAAACTTGAGCCAAACTTGAGTCAAACTTGAGTCAAACTTGAGTCAAACTTGAGTCAAACTTGAGTCAAACTTGAGTCAAACTTGAGTCAAACTTGAGTCAAACTTGAGTCAAACTTGAGTCAAGCTTGAGTCAAGCTTGAGTCAGGCTTGAGTCAAGCTTGAGTCAAACTTGAGTCAAACTTGAGTCAAACTTGAGTCAAATTTGAGTCGAACTTGAGTCGAACTTGAGTCGAACTTGAGTCGAACTTGAGTCGAACTTGAGTCAAACTTGAGTCAAACTTGAGTCAAGCTTGAGTCAAGCTTGAGTCAAACTTGAGTCAAACTTGAGTCAAACTTGAGTCAAACTTGAGTCAAACTTGAGTCAAACTTGAATCAAACTTGAGGCAAACTCGAGTCAAACTCAAGTCGAACTTAAATCCGAAATCATGTTAGTACTCCAGGGGATAATACGAACTCTACGCACTTGAGACTGCACTCAAGTCGAACTTAAACTCGGACTTAACTCGAACCTTAGTTCGGTAGCAGAGCTGCGATTCCGACAGTTGAAACAATCACGGGTCCGATCGAACGACTTGCCAAAACTAAAGCAGCGCGGGTCCAGTTGATCGCCATGGGAGTTGGACACGAGGGCAGTTGCACGGAACGGAAGTTGAGAATGATGGGAGTTGGACATGGGAGTTAATGCACATGGAACTTGAACATCGTACGCTTGAAACCGTCCCACAAGCTGTCATGAAACTGGTCTTACGTTTTTTTTTACGCTTTCCTAGTTTTTGAACCACTGTGTTCCTAAAAAATGTAATCTTCTTGATGACCCGATCATTTTGTAACACCACATATCCTAGTTCCTTCGTAAAAATAGAATAATACGATAACACCTCTGACCACCGTTGCCTCGATCTTCCTGAAGAAAGGATGGCAGTAGGAAGAACAATAAATGAGAAGAAGTGGGAGAAAACATTAAAGTGGGGGTACTGGAGTGGTGGGATAGAAAAGAGAGTGAGAGCGACAGAGAGAGAAAAAGAGGAAGTTAGGCAGAGAGAAAAGAGACGAGGCTGAGCGTGCAGTACGTAGAAAGCCTACACTGACAGATACATCTTTATTGTTGAACGGAGCCGGAATCACGCGGCCAAAAACTCTCTTACAGCGTGTGGGTCAATTTACGCAGGAGAAATTGTACGGGGAAATTCTCGTTTGTCAGTCCAATGCAGCTTTGACTTGATGAAAACAGGTAGACCGTTTCAATCGTCCAATGTGGGAGAGGATAGAGGATCGTTGGATAATCAATTGCTGATTATCCAACGACTTTTAAGAACGTTTAACGCGAAAAATTTAACTTTTTTTAACAACTTTTCCTAATCTCATGGTCATACACTTCACGATTAGCGGTTATCGTCATTTATGTCTATATGGTCATCTAATAACTGCCGCAAATATAAATTTATGAACGGCCATTTTGTTACTGGTTTTATGGGCCAACAGCCATTTTCCAAGTCACGTCTACCTAACAAGCTTTCGAGGTTTAGGTGTTCTCTGAAGGATCAAGGGATGAGGCTACAAAGCCAAAACGTTCCTCGGATTCTCATTCCAAGCTGCGCACACTGTAACCAACATTACGAAGAGGAGATGAGGGATCTTGCTGCCCCCTCCCCTAAACCAGGGTTTCACGAAATCCATTCTCATGGTTGCACCTGCAACAGCATCAACAGCCACGATATGACGAAGGTTTGAGAGAAAGAGAGTGAGAGCAGACGAAAGCGGTAAGATTACAAACCATCAAACGGAGAACATCGACAGCGACAGAGACGGAACAAGTTTATGATTGACGAGATGAACGTATAAATCAATGGTGGCAGAGTTCCCGCTGAGGCTTTTCTCGAGTGTCTTCGAAAGTGAGACATCAATCGAAATGGGCTTGGTCGAAAAGCTGACGATGAGGGGACGAAGAGGTGAAGCCGCGAGAGAACACCGCGTGCCTTCACGACGATCGTTCGTCGACGCCGTCGGCCGGAAAGGTGTGTAAAAACGAGACCTGGGCGGTTCTTTGAGGGCGGAGAACGCTCGCCTCGAGGCCTCCCCCGTCTCCGACCCATCGACAACATCGTAATTTACATTTTTCAACGGTGCTCTTTTTATTCCCTCGAATATACACTCGCGGACATATACGGGGAAGAATATTGCTTCGCGCTCGGTTGACCTTCATGGAATTGCCACGAGATGAATACTTGGGTGGCGTAAACAAAGACAAATCCCGTACGGCACGACGCAATGCGGCGAAGAAATGTTTGTAAATACGAAGAAGAGCCACCGAGCCATTCTATGAGGATGGAAAAAACGATTAGACCCGACGAAGATAATAATGTGAATCAGGGCTGAGGATAAACAGCGTGTTGTGGAGTCGGGTTTTCAGCATGATACTGAAAAACTAGGTATTAATTATACCCTAATTTGTCAGGTAGGATCCCAAAAACTCACGAAAAGTGAGTTTGTCTGTAAACCGAAAACTGAGTGAGGGAAATCTCGCGGTTTGGACTTGTAAGTGGCACCAGTGTAATATAAACGAACTAAGCGAAAAGACTTTTCCACGATTACTGTGTATTTTTTGGTCGAATACCATTAATTTGGCTGAACACGTGTTAATTTATCAGATGCAGCAACAAATAAATAGTCGTTAATGAAGGGTTCATATTCGGCTAGAACGTGATGGTCAATTTTTTTCGAAATTACGCAATGCAATAATAATTATGTCCATTTTTTTTCTGGACGTTTCCGTTTTTAGCTGAAAATCTACATTTCTATTTGGAATTTCAGTATTTTTTTATCATTACGTTCCAGATACAAGGATTCGGAATTACTTGACCAAATATCAGATCATTCCGTTTAATAGTTTAGAAATGCCGTGTGCCCAAAAATTCTAAAACATTTTGTCGGTAATACCGAGTCGATAAACCGGATTCTCTTGGGAGTGGCGCAACGGTGTATCTGGCTGTCGATAATGACGTCAGCAGATGGTTGCCGATGTTCATTTGGGCATCGAATTAACATCCAAACAAGATGTCACTTAAGACAAACAAAAATGCTACGGTGACGGCGAATTTTATTTTTCAGAAGTGATTTCTATAATTCATCTATTGATTATAAGAATCATTTTTATTGAGCACTATCCACATATAATTGGCTTAAAATTCGAGGGAAACATTAACCGGCACTTCAAAGTTCGATCTTTGAAAAATCGTTGTGAGTAATTATTTTTCTCTGATATATAATATACTCGTACATATATATTTTTTTGGAGATTAGGATTTTTTGTATTCAACTTTTAGTCATATTTTGTGAAAAGATCGCAATAGCAATAACCCTTACAATAAACAGATTTTAAGTTATGAATTTTTGGAAATTCAATAAAACATGCTTTTCAAAATTTCTACCTCGTAATCTATCGAACAGAAATGCTGATGCTGTGTGACACGTTTTTTATGTAAATTGTGCTCAAATTATTTTAAAGAAACTAGTATCGAATACAATAAAAAAAATCAACAACCCATGCTCAAAAGTATAGTAATAGGGCGATTTTTTTTTTTCGACTATTTTCTTTTTCAGGCCCCACCCGAAATTTTGTTGGATATATCGAAAGAGAAATTCCCTGAAAGTTACAGCCCTTAATATTAATTCTAAGTACTTTCCCAAAGCGTGAGAAGATTTTCCATCTAAAATACACGTAAATCGAATTTTTTTTTTCAACTTTCTATAACTCAGCCGCATTTTATGCTATCATATTGTTCTTGGTTTCGATTTACTCGGAATAAAACAATCTAAAAAAGTGCCTTTCGCAGCGAAAGTGTAAATTGTACTGGTAAGTTGGTACGGGTCACTGAAGTTGATTTTTACCCAAAGTTCTCGTTTTTTTGCTGTTATCTCCAAAACAATTAACTTTACGAAAAAAAATGTGAATGAAAAATTTGTTGGAAATTTAATTTCCTACAAAAATGGTCCTATCGACCCAATTGCTTAGATTAATATTTCTTGAGATATTCAACTTTAAGTTATGAGTAGTATAAAATTTATAAAATATGAAATATTAAATAAAAAAAAAATAAAAAATAAAAAAAGTTCAATATCTCAAGAAATATTAATCTAAGCAATTGGGTCGATAGGACCTTTTTCATAGGAAATCAAATTTCCAACAAATTTTTCATTTATTTTTTTTTCGTAAAGTTAATTGTTTCGGAGATAACAGCAAAAAAACGAGAATTTTGGGTAAAAATCAACTTCAGTGACCCGTACCAACTCACCAGTACAATTTACACTTTCGCCGCAAGAGGCACTTTTTTAGATTGTTTTATTCTGAGTAAATCGAAACCAAGAACAATATGATAGCATAAAATGCGGCTGAGTTATAGAAATTTGAAGAAAACAAAATTCGATTTACGTGTATTTTAGATGGAAAGTCTGCTCACGCTTTGGGAGAGTACTTAGAATTAATATTAAGGGCTGTAACTTTCAGGGAATTTCTTTTTCGACATATCCAACAAAATTTCGGGTGAGGAATGAAAAAAAAAATAGTCGAAAAAAAAAATCGCCCTAGTATAGTAACAAACGAGCCATTTGCGATATTTTCAGCTGAAAGTTGCATCGGATACTCGGTTTATTTTAAGGGTTATGGCCACGGTAGAGGGTATAAAATCATGTGCACATTTAACAATTCCTTTTAGTATGAAAAAGTGATTTATTTATGAAACTAATTACACATCTATTTAGTATAAATATCAAGCTAATAAAAAATTTTAGTTTTTTGTTTTTTTGTTATACAAAATGGTCGACTACTGCTATTTGATTTTGCTAGAACAAAAAAAAATTCTCGTTAATCTACATCAGAATACCTAGAGAAGTACGTACGGAATTTGAAGAATATTGTTTTATTCGAATATTGTAGGCATTTGAACTTAAGAGGTGAATTTTCAGTGAAAAATTCCGTATTAAACTGCTCATAGAATGGAAAGTTTCCAATTAATCAGAAATTCCATACGTAGTTCTCTGCGGAATGCAATTAGAAACATATTTTTTAAATTTAAGGTAGTAGTCTGGTAACTTAAGCCGATTTTCATGGCTTTTTTGGAGGGCGTTTTTTTTGTAGGAAAATAAAAATCAATCGTTTTGGATATTTAGGATGTTTTTATTTACATATTAAAGATACAAAAAAAAAAATTTTTGAAAAAATTTAATAGTTTATTATTATTATTATTATTGATCGAAGTTGGCACCTCGAAAAAAAAGCGCGTGGGTGGCCCCGGTGATTTTAGCTCTTGATGTTATCTGGAATCAAAAATTCTTGATAATTCTTAATCTATAGACATGTCATTCTGGCCGGAACTACTGAAGTTAAATTTCATGGGTAAATAACAAAATGGCGGACTTTGGAAAAAAAGTCCTTTTCCATTTTGTTATTTATCCATGAAATTTAACTTCAGTAGTTCCGACCAGAATGACATGTCTATAGATTAAGAATTATCAAGAATTTTTTATTTCAGATAACATCAAGATCCAAAATCACCGGGGCCACCCACGCGCTTTTTTTAGAGGTGCCAACTTCGATCAATAATAATAATAATAATAAACTATTAATTATTAATTATATATATATTAATTATATTAATTATATATAAACTATTAATTATATATATATTTTTGTATTTTCAATATGTGAATAAAAACATCCTAAATATTCAAAACGATTCATTTTTATTTTCCTACAAAAAAACGCCCTCCAAAAAAGACATGAAAATCGGCTTAAGTTACCAGACTACTAACTTAAAGTCAATCGGTACTCCATGGGTACTCTATGTCAGAGGTAGACTTACGTTATACGCTCAAAGTCGGTAAAAAAATACTAACTACTACCTTAGCTTAACTTAACTTTTATGATGACGAAGCATCGTTTGAGCAAAAAAAAACATCGCTTTTTTGAAAATTCCACTGTGACCATGTTCCTTAACGAAAAATGATTCATGGCAGATTTTTTTTATCTTCAATTTTGCTAAATATAGAAAAATTCGGGGAATCCCCTATTAATTTTATGTGAATTTAATGCTTAATTGAATATTGATGAAACTTCACTGACGTTAGTATCAAGTACTCATAAATTCCGATGAATCCTCCTTTGAAGATAAATGAGGGTTAACATTACTCGAATAACGTTGCTTATTTGGAATATCAGTAATTTTTATTCGGATTCCTTCAATTCGACACATTTACGGAAACACGTCGAAGGCGAGTATCATTAACTTGTGTGTGTTATTAATTTTCAAATCAGAATATGATTGAAATGATTTCACGACCGGATAATAATAATATTATGCGGGTTCAATGATCATGCGGCAACCTCTTTAACGATCCTAATGATTCGTCCAAATATCGAGTAAGAACGCCAGTCGAGAGAGAAATATACACATAGTATTAATCCTAATGAAGGCTAAGTGCAAGAGACAACTGGCAGGCGCCATAAATTCATTAAACACCCGCATACAATTGCAGACTCAAGAGTGTTGAAGAGGTTGTCAATTAGATACGTACGTGTGTTATTCGACAGCTATACAGACACTTATGCTGCTGAGTTTTTCGTTTGCAATGTTTTACCCTCGTGGCATCGTGAGGGCCCATCCCCCTTCTTTAAGAGTTTCATTCTTCCTTTCTCTCGATCGTATTTATTGTACCCGAACGAATTAAGTTAATTAATATGGTCGCTGGAAATGGAACCGATTCTGAGTAAAGGTTAAGAGGACGTGTTCAAAGAAAACTGCTTTACAGAGTCCAACGGCGCTGCATTTTTATACTTACAGAAAGAGCAATTGTTCACTCAGCGACCCACAATATGATAATTATATCGAATTATTTATAAAGATAAACAGTTATACTGTCGAGACAATATTTATCAATGTAACGCATAACTAATAATACAAGGCAGGCAAAATATATTTACTCAATTTGACCCGAATTTCAGAACCTACGTCGATTTCAAGATCCAACTTCATAAAAAATCGTATAGAGAATTATCATTTAGCAGCCTGACCTCTCTCGGCGAAACTTCAAACCACTCTCTCCCAGTTGGTGTCCATAATTAAAAATGTGCTGTTTTATCACAGCAACAATATAATAAATAAAAATCGGAATAACATAAATGATGTTTGTTCCGAGGGATATGAGATTTTCACGCCACGCGAAAGATAAAAAATCATTTTATTCGCGTCGTGTAAACAACAAGAGGCGCGACCGAATTTACATAATCGCTGAAAAATCAACAATTTATGGATATAACATTACGTCATGTGATAGATTGATGTTATAAGTAATCGTTTATTGTTCGAAGTCATTCATTTAGCCGTAGAGTTCGAAGTCATTTATTTAGCCGCCTATATCATTGTGATTTTGAGGTTAAACATGGCACGTCAAATATAATGCACTCCGTTTATATCCAAATCTCGCAGTTTATTCTATCCACGTACAAACATCAACGGTAATAAACCTGTTTACCAGATCGTACTAAACCATTACATTTTGTCAAAAAAAAAATGATAATCGAGAGTTTACTACTGTGCCCCGTGCTAATTACCCACGTAGAAATATTGTAACGGTTGGGCCAATACTGGTTGCCGTAGTGCCGGTACTGGCTGCCAGTATTGGGCCAGTACAGATTCGGTACAGGAGTGTAATAGCCGACCGTTATGCTGGCACCAACGGTCGGGCCAGTACCGGTTATTTAATTGGCACGGACTTTGGCTCTGACTTTGGACCAGACTTTGGCCCGGACTTTGGCCCAGATCTGGCAAACTTCTGGCTTACTACTGGCACCAACGGTCGTACCAATACTGGTTATTTCATTGGGCCGGATCTTGACAGACGATTTTGCCGACTGTGCAAATTACATCTCAGCGAGAAATGGCAAATTAAATAGATATCGAATCGACGTCTTTTAGACACTTTTGGCGTCTAGTGGACGCCGATCCAATGTCTATTTAAATTCTATTTCTCTCTGGGAGTAATTTATATTTGTTTTTACCACGTTACCAGATGTTTCCCAAGCAGCACACTTACGTCCAAAGGATGTACTTTGGACGTAAGGACGTTCTTCGGATGTTTTCAGGACGTCCTTTGAATGTCTGTGTTGTCTGGGTTGTTTATGCACAAATGTTTGATAATTAAATGCACTTGATATATACTAAATACTCGGAGTAGTTTTTATTAACAAGAGACTAAGTACATATACAGGTCGAAAATACGTACTTAAATGTTTATAGAACAGTGTCTATAAAATATAGGCTATATGAAGCAAATATTACACTAAAATATATTGTATCAATCGTGCAATTTAAAGTTCGGGGCAAATTATAATTCAACAATTTGGTTGTTTGCAAAATAATGTACTTTTGATCAGAATAACCTAATCTACAATTACATTACTGAACGCAACTGTTAAAGTGAAATACTCTCAGTATTGGCATTTTCTATAGCCCAGTACTAAGCCTGTATCGAAGCCAGAGCTTGGCCGTATTGTATAGCCTATTTTGGCCCAGATCTGGTTATTATACCGGCCCGTAGTGCGGCCAGATTGACAACCAGTACTGGCACAAGACGATATTTTATACTGACCCAAAGCTTGGCCAGATTGTCAGCCGGTACTGATACAATACTGGCTGCCAAAGTTTGGCCGCCAATACTGGCCCAAAGCTTGGCCAGTAGAATTCAACCAGTACTGGCATAAGACTGTATTTTATACTAGTCCGTAGTACGGCCCGTAGTATGGCCCGCAGATGGCCCATAGTATGGCCAGATAGTCAGCCAGTATAGGGCCAGTACTGGCGGCCAAAGTTTGGCCGCCAATATTGGCCCAAAGCTTGGCCAGTAGAATTATACTGGCAATTTCTACGTGGCTAGTGCTGGCTGACTTGGGCTTACTGGGAATGAGCGGCCATATTAAATCGGTCACGCCTCCGTGGTAATTCACAATAATATATCTTTCGATATGCTCAAAGCATATACAAGATTCTTTTGTATCTGAAATATATTCAACATGTATCGCGTTTATGTTCCAGATACAGTTGAGTTATATGACAGATATTCTAACGATATATCTCGGCATATATCTCAGAATATATGTCGGATATATCACAAACATATATTATGCAGAACAGCAATAAATAGGAACGTTAATTACCATGTGTTCTCTAAAAAACGTTGAGCATAATATTGAAATACGACTTGCGATATTGTTTGAACGATGGCTATGCTGTTGCACGTATGAGTGTAAGGAGCCTAACGGTTCCATAAGGCACGGGTGCCATTTTGATGATGAGCGGTGGAGCCACCAGCATTTTAGAAGCTTACTTGTTCATAACACATCACCAAACAGATGCTAATAATAATTTGTAAGTTACTTTAAAGAATTGCTGCTTTTCGCTGCGTGTAAACGGGCATCTTGAGGATTGACTCTACTGACACACGAAAATAGAAGATGTAAAAGATAAAACTCAAAGCAAAGTGTCATAGGTCTCCAATACGGGAGAAGTCAGCACTAGGTTGAAGAGTCTCAGTCTGCACAGTGGAATTCCAAATTCCAAAGAACTATCGTCGATCTTTTCATAAAAATGTTCGACTTATATGAAGCCCTAACCTCAATACCCCACGCGACAAAACGCTCGACCAGATGCGCAGCGTACCGGCGATTCTCGGTACTACATCGCTGACTTTGGTTTCCCACACGTTCGGCCTCATTGCTGGCGTGTTTTGAGCAATTTATGAATTGCGCATTCAGCGTACACCATCAAAATAGTTAAAATATGTATTCAAGATATACTCGAGAATATATTCCACTGGAATCGAATGTGCGCGCTGCGCGCCCTTCTTTTTTAGGTTAAGTTCGTCCGTCTACGATCGTGCGATCTGAAGTATGCGCAGGAACGAACTCCCAAGCACGACATCGGCAGCCAATCATAATGACGAGTTAGCCGGCCTCAAAAATAAATCGCATTTCGAGATATTTCGTACCCGCAAAGGTATACGTTGGAACGCACAAAAAAAATCATAAATGTATTTTCATATACAGGATGAGGCACTAACTGTTGCCACGTAGAATAACTCCGAAAGTACGATAGTAGTAGAAAATTTTTTGAAACACAAGTCGCATGGGACAACGGGGGCTATCATATGGCGTTAGTTTTTTGTTGCTAGGTGGAGTCGCATCGGAGATTTCAAGGTCAACTTTGTTTTTTTAGATAGAATGGTATGTTTTGGTACTTATTTTCTGATATGGGCTATCGAGACGAATCCAATGATATGAAAAAAAAAAAATTTTGATTTTTTTTTATTAAAAATTTTATTTATTTATTTATTTATTTCCCCTCGCAATTTGACACGAACTAACACAATGATCTCGAACCACAGTGGCATGAATACCAATTTCCGTTTCTTCGTTAGTTACTTTCTTTTGTCGGTTATTTTTCCGACGGGTTAAGGATCCAGTTCTCAATTTATTGTACAAAATTTGAAATGTACGGCGTGTAGGGTGAGAACGTTCAGGATATCTTCAGGATATCTAGCGTATAAGTCTCTAGCTCTCACTGAATTTTTCTGACATTCACCGTAAATTAGAAACATATCGATTTGTTCTTGAAAAGAATACGACATCATTTACATTCGCTTGATGCGATGATACTGGTCTTACCATTCTTACTATCGTTGGCTCGTACAAGACACAATACAATGCAATACATTGTACGATACAATGTAATGTAAATGTGCGTTAATAATAAATATTTACTAAATACGGCGTTTTCATCAAACCTACAATGTACCGTGTAAATACACGGTCAAATTTTGCACGATATGCGAGAGAGAAAAAAAATTTTTTAAACAAAAACAAATTTAAAAAAATTAAAAAAAACATCATTGAATTCGTCTCGATAACCGCTACCAGAAAATAAGTACCAAAACATAGCATTCTATCTAAAAAAAACAATGTTGACCTTGAAATCTCCGATGCGACTCCACCTAGCAACAAAAATCTAACGCCATATGATAGCCCCCGTTGTCCCATGCAACTTTTGTTTCAAAAAATGTTCTACTACTATCGTACTTTCCGAGTTATTCTACGTGGCAACTGTTAGTGCCTCACCCTGTATATCACAAAATCTTTGAAATATGAGTTTAACGTTTTAGATAAAAATAAAATATGTATCAAGAATGTATTCTCCCTGTACGTCGATATATTTTCGGCAATATCTTACATCTTATCTTTCATATCAACTACACATTCCAGGATGACATAAAAAAATGTCGATATCTGTTGCATGATTTCTTTTATTGAAAAATCTTTTGCCCAACGCTTCTCCGCTAATCCTTTGTTGAATGTAATTTTTTTATAAAAAAGAAAAACGCCCCGCCAGAAAGGATAATACTGACTCGCCAACTTCTCACGCTTCGTGCCTGCTTCGAGGCTCTCGCGACCGAAGGCGCGCACGAAGTTCGCGAAGGTGAATATAATGACGATATAAAAAGAAAGAAGAAAAAAAGGAGACATTTGGCAGGGTTGAAAATGCAACGCAAACAGGAACTCTCGCGCCGGATATGTTGTATGGTCTCGTGGCTGTGGAAGCAATGAGAGACGAGGCGCGAGTGTGCTAAGCGATAGGGAGTAAGGAAAATAAGGAGGAGATCGGTTACGAGAAGAGGCGCGAGAGAGTTGCCATGCATGCTCCGGTAAGCGATGTTAAAAAAAAATGAGATTCAACCGATAGAGGAAAAGGAACGAGGAAGAGGTTGGAAAAAAAAGGGACGGGGAACCGTAGAACGTACACGAGTAGCGGCGCCGATATCTCGATTCAACGATCTCATGGTCGAACGAGTCGTTCGCCACACGCCTTTCGGTATGTACATTTGAAACGAGCGGGTGTGAGAGAAGATACGCGGCGCGAGAGTGAGAGGGGGAACGAGTCGTAAGGCAGAGAACGAGTGAAAAAGCAAGAAAATCGAGGGATCGAGAATATATAAGCACGGTAACCGCGCAAAGCGAAGGGAATGAAGAGCAAAAGAGTGAGAAGAGAAAAAATAAACGGCAAGAAGTGTTCTTCGCGAGAGTCCCCACGGTGAAGCGCATGACCAGCCAAGAATATAAAAGGCCCGAGCGAAATGGGAAAAAGGGAAGAGAAGAGATGCCATGGCGTTGCTGCCTCGGCGAGGCTGGAAAGATGCAAAAGGAAACGTAAGAAACGAGATCGAGTGAGGGCAGCGACGAAGAAACATAAGAGAAGAGAGAACCTATGGCAGGAAGAACCTCTCGCTGACTTGGCCTGGAGAGCACCCTCTCTTTTCTCTCGCTGCATGTGTTAACCAGCGGTGTCGGCCGTCCCAATTCGATACATCCTGTTTAGTCCGCCGACGAGGGAGCTCTACAATCTCCTTTCAAAAATAAATCGCAAGATTCGGACAATGTTGTCACGAACGATGGCTCGTTTCCGGAATACGGAGGATTTTCGCGCCTTAATCATTTATCAACGATGTTGGTAGTTCCGCCGCTTGGTCAAGGAAGGCGAGGACACATATTTCGCAATATCTAGCTACCAATTGTCAATTTTTTTGTTTTCTCATCAAACGAACAACAAAATAAGATGTCGTACTGAGATAAACAAAAAAAATGTGAATTTTAAGGTCATTTCGAATTTTTTTTACCTACCAAAATTGAGGTTATCAATAATGTGCCACGATCAATCTTTTCGGGATAGTACACTGAGTACACGATATAAATTTCAGTTAAAGATATCGAAAATTGTAGTGGCCACACTTTTGAGCATGAATTGTTGAATTTTTTTTTCTACTATTGATTGATAGTATTTTTTTTATTTCAATAAACCTCACAGTTGTCAAATTTATTTGTCCATCAAACGAACACCAGAATATGAAACCGTACCGAGATGGAACGAAAAAAATGAATTTTAAGGTCATTTTGAATTTTTTTTACCTACCAAAATTGAGGTTTTCAATAATGTGCCATGATCGATCTTTTCGGGATAGTACACTGAGTACACGATATAAATTTCAGTCAAAGATATCAGAAATTGTAGTGGTCACACTTTTAAGTATGAATTGTTGAATTTTTTTTTTCTAGTATTGGTTGATAGTATTTTTTTTATTTCAATAAACCTTACAGTTGTCAAATTTTATTTGTCCATCAAACGAACACCAGAATATGAAACCGTACCGAGATGGAACGAAAAAATGAATTTTATGGTCATGTTGAATTTTTTTTACCTACCAAAATTGAGGTTATCAATAATGTGCCATGATCGATGTTTTCGGGATAGTACACTGAGTACACGATATAAATTACAGTCAAAAATAGCGAAAATTGTAGTGGTCACACTTTTGAGCATGAATTGTTGAATTTATTTTTCTAGTATTGGTTAATAGTATTTTTAAAAATAAAATTTCAATGAATCCTACGGTTGTCAAATTTTATTTGTCCATCAAACGAACACCAGAATATGAAACCGTACCGAGATGGAACGAAAAAAATGAATTTTAAGGTCATTTTGAATTTTTTTCACCTACTAAAATTTAGGTTATCAATAATGTGCCACGATCAATCTTTTCGGGATAGTATACTGAGTACACGATGTAAATTTCAGTCAAAAATAGCGAAAATTGTAGTGATCACACTTTTAAGCATGAATTGTTGAATTTTTTTTTTTCTAGTGTTCGTTGATAGTATTTTTTTTATTTCAATAAACCTTACAGTTGTCAAATTTTATTTGTCCATCAAACGAACACCAGAATATGAAACCGTACCGAGATGGAACGAAAAAAATGAATTTTACGTACATTTTTAATTTTTTTGCCTACCAAAATTGAGGTTATCAATAATGTGGCACGATCGATCTTTTCGGGATAGTACACTGAGTACACGATATAAATTTCAGTCAAAAATAGCGAAAATTGTAGTGATCACACTTTTAAGCATGAATTGTTGAATTTTTTTTTTTCTAGTATTGGTTGATAGTATTTTTTTTATTTCAATAAACGTTACAGTTGTCAAATTTTATTTGTCCATCAAGCGAACACCAGAATATGAAACCGTACCGAGATGAAACAAAAAAATGAATTTTAAGGTAATTTTGAATTATTTTTACCTACCAAAATTGAGGTTATCAATAATGTGCCACGATCAATCTTTTCGGGATAGTACACTGAGTACACGATGTAAATTTCAGTCAAAAATAGCGAAAATTGTAGTGGTCACACTTTTGAGCATGAATTGTTGAATTTTTATTTTTTCTAGTATTGGTTGATAGTATTTTTTTTATTTCAATAAACCTTACAGTTGTCAAATTTTATTTGTCCATCAAACGAACACCAGAATATGAAACCGTACCGAGATAAACAAAAAAAAGTAAATTTTTCCGGTCATTTTGAATTTTTTTTACCTACTAAAATTTAGGTTATCAATAATGTGCCACGATCGATCTTTTCGAGATAGTACACTGAGTACACGATGTAAATTTCAGTCAAAGATATCGAAAATTGTAGTGGTTACACTTTTGAGCATGGATTGATGAAATTTTTTGTGTTATATTGGTTAAAGGGGTTATTCCACTCTAGACCAAAAGAAATAGGCAATTTTGGGAATGTTTTTTAGCAAAATAATGAAACAAATCGAAATTCCGTGCACAGTTCTTTATTATACTACCGATGAACTATAATAAATAATTTTTTTCCAGTGATTATTAACAAAAATGGCGGCTGCACAGCATTTTTCCGTTGACACCTCTTTCGGAAAGTTCTACACCGGCGGAAACGTAGCTCGTGCAATTTTCGACCGGGAACAAAGACCCAAAATTTGTTCGATTATACGAGGTCTGTTAAAAAAGTATCGCGAGTTTTGAATTTCCGCGGGCTACGTATATTCGATTTTCGATTTTTTTGTGGCGTTAGGTTGGTACTCATGTTCCTCTCTTATGCTGAAAAAATCGGCCATTTTGAATTTTTAGTTAATTGTTGACAGCTGTTTTGGTTAGATGTGTTTTGGCTTTTCTTCGATTTTTGCCTATACCAAAAAAGCAGTTTCCATTGCGATGATTGAGCTTTGGTTTCCACGTCATAACCATGAACCCATAATTCGTCACCAGTTATGACCCTCTGGAGCAAATTTGGGTCGTCGCGGACCGAGTCCAACAGCTCCTTAGCAATGTTGACGCGACACTGTTTTTGTTCGAAATTGAGCAATTTTGGCATGAATTTCGCGGCGACCCGTCTCATGCCCAAATCATTGGTAAAAATCGAATAGCACGAGCCAATCGATACGTTTAGTTCCTGAGCAACTTTTCTAACGGTGATTCGACGATTGGCCAATATTATTTTCTTCACTCCATCAATGTTTTCGGCTGTTGTTGATGTGCTCGGGCGTCCGGAACGCATTTCGTTGTTCGCATCTTCTCGGTCCTCTGAGAACATTTTGTACCACCGATAAACGTTGCTTTGGTCCAAGGTAGCTTCACCATATGCCACAGTCAACATTCGGAATGCGTCCACGCACTTAATTTGCTTTTTCACACAAAATTTGATACAGAATCTTTGATCCTTTTTTTGGAATAGGCAAAAATCGAAGACAAGCGAAAACACGTCTAACCAAAACAGCTGTCGACAATTAACTAAACATTCAAAATGGCCGATTTTTTCAGCATAAGTGAGGGACACGAGTGCCAACCTAACGCCACAAAAAAATCGAAAATCGAATATACGTAGCCCGCGGAAATTCAAAATTCCCGATACTTTTTGAACAGACCTCGTACATAAGAACAGCTACAGGAGTACCTAAGATTTTTTTCGACATATTGATTCTTGCCACAATGGCGCATTTAAAAGAGAATGGTTAAACATTTTCGGAAAAAATCATCAGTAAATTGTTTATTACTAAAAACTCTGCAATGTGACACAAAAATCTTACGTACTTCTGTAGAGAATCTAATTTTTAATGTACACTTAAATTTTTTAATCGCTTGGCGAAAATTTATTCGCGTTACGTATCGACCCAGTTCAAAAAGCGTGGTTTCGAGAAAAACTCGTTTAAAGTTTTCAGTCGCGCTATAAGCGGACCGAGAGGGACTGCGATAGAATTCTAAATTGGTGTACTTGGGGAAGATTTTGACCCTTAAATACCTTGTAAGCCAAAAAAACGAAACTTTCGATTTTTCCAAAATTTTATGTTGGTCTAACACTAGTATTTCTATTCCAAAACTCAAATAAACTTCACGTAAAAAGTGTCACAATATCATTAACAATCTTCCCATATTTTCAATGTTCTCAATTTTGATTAAATTACAAAAAAAATTCAGCATCCCCTTGATATTTTTTGACCGGTTGTATACGGCATATTGTTGGCTCGTTAATTTTATACCGATATAAAAATTGACAATTCCAACCTCATTATCGGTAACTAGATATTTCGCAGAACCTCTCCTCTTTATCGCCAAGGTCAAGTACTAAATCATCGAACATCATGGACGAGATTGTCCGAAGTGCGATGAGAATACATTGAATGATGATTAAAAAAAAACTGCTAACACACTGGCTAGAACTATCGATCCGCCCCGTGGAAGAATATTCTTCATGGAAGAGGATCGATTTTAGTTGCCGACGCCATTGGGACCTAGCGTGAAACTTGTCACGGGTTAAACTACCTTAGCTCACGACAAAGCGCCGAATAAGAGCAAAACACAAAAGTTGCTGGCGTGTGTATAGCAGAGTATATGTATTATACATACATATATACACAGTGCGAGAGAGAATCTCTTTCAGAGAAATCAGACATTCAAAATGGCCGTCTTGAGTCCCTCTGCTGGTGGTTTCGCGCGCGCGCACGTACCCGTGGGTGTTGAAAAGGCCCCGAAGGCCATTCGGCATGTATATCCCATTCGCGGAGCGTTAAATCTCTCGGGGAAGTACACCGAGCGTTCCCTGGGGCGAGATTCTCGTGAGCCTGTTGGGATCTCACTCTCGGATACATGCTCTCGGTCACTACGGTAGTATATAAGATAGTATATAGGTTTCGGCAACTGTTTTTCACGTTCACGGCACGGTTCTTCGACGTGGATGACCAGAGTCCCTTGGCAGTGAATTTTATTATTCGCCCATGCGCGCACCAGAATTCAGAATACACGTATACTCGGGTGTACCGATCATTTTTTTTCTAGGACGATACATTAACAAAAGGTGCGCGACAACGGTATGGAACCATCTTTGTGAATCTTTCATTCGCGATGTTTAACGCGCGCGGGAACAAACGTGTATCCCAAAAGAACCGAACATTTCTTCGCATTTCGTTACCCATTGCACAGACATTGAAAGCTTCGAACGGTAAGGACTTCCAGGTACTTTCAGATTCTTCCACGTCGCGGTACTCTTTCCAACGCGCGCGAACGAATAAAAATGGTCACAGGCTCGTTGGATGAATAGGGACACGGGAAGAAAGACAGCAATGAGGACTTGGAGAACACGAATGGCGTGTCTTTCATTGGGCAAAGGGCTTCGTGAATTGAGACGTTCAGGTTTGGTGTCCGTCATGAGGCGTTCTCTTCGCTTCGGTAGCCTCTATGTAGTCCAGTACTCCATAAAGGAAATCGACCAAGCTCGCACTTGCGGACCATTCATTATTTTGGCCTTTTAGAAGTATTTACTTCAAGTTTCGGCGATGCTTCTTTCAAAAAGACGCGCTTTGAAGAGTGTGTAATGCCCTTTCAACCTGCTTCATCGTGTTCTTCTTTGTTGTGTAGCTCTATACACGTTTTTACCGATGAAAGAAAAATGAGATATCGTCACTGAACCGTACGATTTAACTTGGCGAGGGTCGCGCTATGAAATCTGTCCGATGAAAAAAATTTTCATGTCTTCCTTAAGGGAGAACACCACTGTGACCCCCTGTTTGTTTTCACATTTTCCTAGAATTTTTTTTTGTGGGAAAAAAAAGAGATATTCGAAAAATTTGTTTGGGTTTTGTTCCTTGTTTATTAATGTATCAAAAAACATTTTTTTCGCATTTTTCACGCCGCATGGTGGCGCTGGGGCAAAAATAGGCACGCCTTTGAAATTAACTTTAATTTCAAAGGCGTCCCTATTTTTTTTAAAACAATTTTTTTCCAAATCCCTGTGTACTTCTCTTCAAAATATCATATTATTAACGAAAACACTTGGTATTTTTTTTCAGATCGACGTTGAAGAGAGTTGTGCTGCGTGCCGCGGAAATGATAGCACCTGACGCGAGAGCTTCCCCAGCGCCACCATGCGGCGTGAAAAATGTGAAAAAAATGATTTTTGATACATTAATAAACAAGGAACAAAACCCAAAAAAATTTTTCGAATATCTCTTTTTTTCCCGCAAAAAAAAATTCTCGAAAAATGTGAAAAAAAAACAGGGGGTCACAGTGGTGTTCTCCCTTAAAGCCACTCTGGATCGGGGACGACTCTTCGAGGCATCGTATAAAAATTCGAAATACTTGGTAGAGAAATCACCAATGACTAAATAGACTCATGATCAGAAATGAGCGTCTCACGATCACTTTGAAAATAGCATTTATTTTGTAGACGTTCTACAATTTGCTTATTATTAATTATATTATAAATGTATTGATATTGACAAATACAGTATTTGTAGCAGTGCATTGTGTTACTCTTCTGTAAGAAAAATCGTAAAAAACAAATGTAGCGAAAAAAATTTGCGGATCGCTAATCTCTTCGCTACATTTGTTCTTTACGCCTCGGAGATTCGTCGCGATCCAGAGAGGCTTTAAGGGAGGAAATAGGGTGTAGACGGTTCGAAAAATCGATTTTTTTTTATTTCATAAATTGTTAGTAAAACTATTGAAAAATATGTTCCCAAAATTTTAAATGAAAATTCCGACTCGTTCTATTGTTATAAGCCATTAAGGGGGGAAATAGGGTTAGGACAGCGTTTTCTCAATAATTTTCATGAATTTTTTTATAGTATAAAAAATTAATATAATTTATTGAAACTTTGAGAATATTTTATACATTTATTGAGGTATATACTATAAAATTTGTATACATATATTTAAGTATATACTATAAAATATTAGCGACCTCATATTGCTTGTTTTTCTTGGTAATATTTTTTCAAACTCGTTTTTCTGAAAACGACTTTTTTTGAACTTGCGTACACGCTAGTTTGAAAAGTTTTCAACCAATCGTTTTGAAAATTGGCAGTTACTTTCTTCATAGTATTGCGCTCTATATGAACCTAAAATCGGAATATTATCATTATTTAAAATAATTTTTTTTTGCAAATAAAGTTGTAAAAAATGGCAAAAAATCGTGCTTTTTTGTTTTGACCTCTGTAAAAAATTCAATTTTCTATTTTTTTGATAACATTTAGGTTCATATAGAAGAGAGACATATAATGAAAGTAAATTCCAACCTCGTTTGATTTCAGATGAAAATCGCGGCTTCCAGAATGTACTCAAAATGCTGAGTCTGATTGTGACCTGCAATATCGGGTCGCTAATATTTTATAGTATATACTTAAATATATGTATACAAATTTTATAGTATATACTTAAATATATGTATAAAATATTCTCAAAGTTTCAATAAATTATATTCATTTTTTATACTATAAAAAAATTCATGGAAATCATTGAGAAAACGCTGTCCTAACCCTATTTCCCCCCCTAAAGCCACTCTGAATCGGGACGACTCTCCGAGGCATCGTATAAAAATTCGAAATACTTGGTAGAGAAATCACCAATGACGAAATAGACTCGTGATCAGAAATGAGCATCTCACGATCACTTTGAAAATAGCATTTATTTTGTAGACGTTCTATAATTTGCTTATTATTAATTATATTATAAACGTATTGATATTGACAAATACAGCATTTGTAACAGTGCATTGTGTTACTCTTCTGTAAGAAAAATCGTAAAAAACAAATGTAGCGAAAAAAATTTGCGGATCACTAATCTCTTCGCTACATTTGTTCTTTACGCCTCGGAGATTCGTCGCGATCCAGAGAGGCTTCAATGCACGCTACTCGCTACTCGCTACTCGCTACTCGCTACTCGCTACTCGCTACTCGCTACTCGCTACTCGCTACTCTCTACTCGCTACTCGCACTTGCTACTCGCTACTCGCTACTCGCACTCGCTACTCGCTACTCGCTACTCGCTACTCGCTACTCGCTACTCGCTACTCGCTACTCGCTACTCGCTACTCGCTACTCGCTACTCGCTACTCGCTACTCGCTACTCGCTACTCGCTACTCGCTACTCGCTACTCGCTACTCGCTACTCGCTACTCGCTACTCGCTACTCGCTACTCGCTTCTCGTCACTCACTACTCGCTACTCGCTACTCGTTACTCGCTACTCGTTACTCGTTACTCGCTACTCGCTACTCGCACTCGCTACTCGCTACTCGCTACTCGCTACTCGCTACTCGCTACTCGCTACTCGCTACTCGCTACTCGCTACTCGCTACTCGCTACTCGTTCCTCGCTACTCGCTACTCGCTTCGCGCTACATCCAATCTTTATGATTTTGTTCATGCAACGCAATGAAAAAATAATCCTTTAACCTATGGATTACAGAGGTAACACATGCAGTTACAAATACTGTTATTTCATTTTTATAAATAATTAATACTAAGCTTTTTACAGAGCAAATAAACAATGGCCGCTTGTTTCAAAGTAGCGCGAAATGCCCATCTCTGCTCGTGACATCGTCCGAAAATATCATCAGCGGGTCTGACATCCTACTGGTATTATTCTTGGCAGTTTTTATTCTAAGTAACGAGTCCCAGAAGGTAACGAACTCGAAGCATCTCAAAGAAGGCAGTTAAAAAAAACCATTCGGAAACTTTTCGACGAAAATATGTAAGAACTTTCCCTCCTCAGAAACGGCACCATACGGTAATGTAATTCTAGTTACCCGAAACCCCTAGAGTTTCACTCGACGCGTAAAACGAACCTTTCAGCGCACCGAGCGATCTTTGGAAATTGGGGAAACGTGTCATTCTATGGCCACGAGTTTCCGTACTGACCCTCCTTTGTACAATTTTCCACACAGATCATTTACGACCCCTAGAGCGCGACGGGTACAGAGTTTGAGAAGGGCGTTTCGTAAACTGAGAAAGTCATGACCTACGTAAAATAAATGCACTTGTAGGGTGGTCTCTTTCTGTCTGTCTCTCTCTCTCCCTTCTCCTATTTATATTTATGGGCAACGACCCTTGTTTGATAAAAAATACGTTCTAATTCTCAAGGCGACCATTATAAAAGTTAAACTTTTTGAACAATCGTTTTCTTGTACATAAATACTGGAAGGGAGGTTCTTTCATTTCTTGTTCGAATGTGATGCTGCCCGACGGCTAAAACCAACTTCTGCAATTGGAAGTGAACATTCTGAGAAGAAAAAAGTATACAAGTGCCTTGAAAATATTTTGTTCTTCTTCGATGGAAAAGACGATAGGAAAAGGATCACGAAGAGTTTGAAAAATGCAGAACCGAAGATGAAATAACGAGGAGGAAGAGGAGAAATAAGAAGAAGCAAAACGTCTTTGAAATTGGGACGGTAACAGACGTAGAGGGAAGAGGAATGAAAATTGAGGCCGAGAATTTCGAAAAAATACACGTTCAGACGCCACTTTACTGGATGAGTTGAAATAAACTTTACTAACTAATGGCTCACGCCACTTATTAACATTTTATGAATATATATGTATATCTCGCTTGTGACGCAACAGCCAACCCTTCAATTAACCACTTTTGTCGAAAACCTTACAGTTCTGCGATCAATCTTTTCTTTACTTCATTTCTTAATGCTTTTGTTTGCTGTACAACAACAACAACAATAATAAAATTTTGAAAACTATCTTCTCGAAAAATATACTCGTATGTATGTTCATTTTTTTCAATATTTTCTGATCCGTAACTGGTCCTAAATCGGGATTCTGTGAATTGTCATTGTGCGTTCTGTATGCAGAAGAAATATCTACTTTATTTTCTATTGTTGTTGTGTAATGTTATTTTCGAAAATTTGATCATTCACAAAAGAGAACAGAAACCTGTGGTACGATGAAAATATTATTGACTTTTTGCGATTAATATTTTTGTTATTTTCGGAATATTTCTGATATTTTAATTTAATTTTTTATTTATTTTTAATACTTTTGTGATAATGGGGAGACTAGATTCAACGACTAGAAACAATATTTGCGTATCATTCATAAATACGAATTACTTCATAAGGGTGAATAGATTTTGTTATTGTAGCTGCTTTTGTTTTTGTAAGTGCTTGCCGTTAAAATCTTTTCGTTACGCCACTTTTGACGCGGATATTTTTATGTTTGAGCGTTTAACACCATAAAATGGGCAATAAGCATTTTATTACGAAAATAACGTTGGCAGAAACAACGACAAAGTTAAAAATACTCGTTGCCGAATCGCAATAGGTTTTTTTTTTCTGTCTTCTCGCCGTTACAACCTCTCTCTTATTCCGTAATAGCAGATTTTCGTGACACGAACTAAAATAACCGAAAATTTATCTAATCCTCTCGAGACGCCATTTCGGTTTATCCATCATGATGCTCGAGTAGAAGGAACGAAATCGTCGCTGAAAAAGAAAAAAACCATCGACCCTAACGAATAACTGAGCGGTGAGCTCTTTTCATCTATTCGGAGATAAGAAAACGAAGAATCCACTGGCCACTTTGTAATTCATGTAAGAAGCTCCACTTTTATCTCAACCGGAAGTTATCCTCCTTGACCCTTCAGCGAGAACGTGACGAGTGTCGCAAGTTAACGATTTTTATTCTTCTCTCTTCCGCGTCTTTTGGTACAAACCGGCAACGAAGAAAAAGAATTTCCTATTTTACAAAACGAATATACGACGGAAATTTTTCATGCGGTTGAAAAAAATTATTTATTATACAATGTGATAACGTAGTTTGTTAAAATCGTTCAAAAAAACATCGAAAACACTTGCGCTCATTCATTAGTAATACTTTGTAACACTTGAAAGAAAAGAGAACATTTTTCGATTTTTTTACGATTTCACAGCAGAAGTGTTGAGCTTTCGACAAAAATTTAGTAACAAACAACTTTTTTTTTGTCCTGTTTCTTCTCCGTTTTTTAAAATGTAAAAATACCGAAATTTCATTTAGAGGCGGTTTTAAAAACATAGAACGTAGCGTCCCAATTGTATCGGAAAACAAAATGCCGGCAATTTTTGTGCACTAAGTCATTTTCGACCAAATATTTAAAAAAATCAATTTTTTTCAATCTTCTTTCGGCTCTATAATCAATGTATTTTTTCGTCCCCTTTACGGTCATAATATTTGGATCATGTTAAAAAAAATAGTACCTCCTAAAATGTTAGAAATCCTACAATGACCGTGGTCTTAAAAAATTCACATTTCAACTAAGTAATATATAAATAAAATATTTGTCAAAATATTATGCGGCATTTTTTGAAGCCACGATTTTTATTAAATTCTTTGATTATTCGAAAATACTATGAACAATTTTGCGCTCGATTTTTTACAAAAATTTCTTGAACTCAAGACAAGAAACAAACGTAACTTTGTTGATACCGGATTGATCGAAGTATGTTCGATCGAAGAAATATCTAAATGAATCTAATCGATTCATTCGGTTCCCCGAAACGGGTAATTGAAAACGTTCAAAAAAAGAATTGCTGTCTCTGTTTACCCATAGGAACATAGGAGCAAAATTTCACTCGAATAGAAAATTATTGAGGCCAACGAGTTTGTCGAATTGAGCGAGTTCCTCCCATACAAAAGACATAGATGAAAATTTGATTTAGCGATCTTTTTCACTCAAGGTAGTAGTCTGGTAACTTAAACCGATTTTCATGTCTTTTTTGGAGGGCGTTTTTTTGTAGGAAAATAAAAAAGAATCGTTTTGGATATTTAGGATGTTTTTATTTACATATTAAAGATACAAAAAAAATTTAATGGAAATTAAATATAAATTAATTTTGGAAAAAATTTAATAGTTTATTATTATTATTATTATTGATCGTAGTTGGCACCTCGAAAAAAAAGGGCGTGGGTGGCCCCGGGGATTTTGGCTCTAGATGTTATCTGAAATCAAAAATTCTTGATAATTCTTAATCTATAGACATGTCATTCTGGTCGGAACTACTGAAGTTAAATTTCATGGATAAATAACAAAATGGCGGACTTTGGAAAAAAACGTCCTTTTCCATTTTGTTATTTATCCATGAAATTTAACTTCAGTACTTCCGACCAGAATAACACGTCTATAGATTAAGAGTTATCAAGAATTTTTGATTTCAGATAACATCAAGAGCCAAAATCACCGGGGCAACCCACGCGCTGTTTTTTCGAGGTGCCAACTTCAATCAATAATAATAATAAACTATTAAATTTTTTCAAAAAATTTTTTTTTTGTATCTTTAATATGTAAATAAAAACATCCTAATCATCCAAAACGATTCATTTTTATTTTCCTACAAAAAAACGCCCTCCAAAAAAGACATGAAAATCGGCTTAAGTTACCAGACTACTACCTTAAGGGATAACACTATTCTGGCGGCAGAAAAAAGGCCTAAGTTTGAGGGTTTATTTTGGTAGTATGAAAAAAGGAATAGGATTTCTTTTCAGAGGTTTCATTTAACACATGTTGAAGAATGAAAAAAAAAAAATTTCTTTGTTTAAAACATCTTCACGGGAGGACGATTTTCTCGTAAAGTATGAGACTTGGAAGAAAAAACCAAAATTTTTTATAATCTATATACTATTGGCTATGGGACTACGTACGGGTTTTATTTTAAATCAAATTTTGTAGAAATGGTGCACTTTTGAAAAAAATGAATCGATTTTTTCCCAAAAAAGGCAGTAAATTGTTTATAAAAAAAACAGTTTACATCAAATAAAAAAAACAGCTACGTACTCCGATAGAGAATGTAGTTGTGATGCTACTATCAAAATTTCAAATCGATCCATGCAACGGTGTTCAAGTAATACGTCCTCTCAGTTTGAAAAAGACGATTTTTAAGACGGACTCCGTCGCCGCCATTTTATATCAAAATGATAATAAAAATTTTTGTTTTCATACTTCAATATGTGTTAAATAAACCCTTTGAGAAGAAATCCCATTCATTTTCTCATACTCCCAAAATAAATCGTCAAAGTTACGTCTTATTTTCTGCCCCTAGAGTGGCTATTTAAGGGCTGTTAGCCCTTAAATAGAAGCGAATGCCGGCATCTGACCAGAGTACGGACTTTGGAAAAATCAACTTTTTTCCAAAGTCCGCAATTTTGTTATTTATCCATGAAATTTAACTTCACTAGTTCCGACCAGAATGACATGTCTATAGATTAAGAATTATCGAGAAATTTTGATTTCAGATAACATCAAGAGCCAAAATCACCGGGGCTACCCACGCGCTTTTTTTTCGAGGTGCCAACTTCGATCAATAATAATAATAATAATAAACTATTACATTTTTTCAAACAAATTTTTTTTTGTATCTTTAATATGTAAATAAAAACATCCTAAATATCCAAAACGATTCATTTTTATTTTTCTACAAAAAAACGCCCTCCAAAAAAAACATGAAAATCTGCTTAAGTTACCAGACTACCACCTTAAAAGACGTATTTTTTTTTTTTGAGAATAATTCATTCGAATAATGTAAGATAACCTTTTTAATTGCTAACGGAAATCACTTCTAAATGACTAAAATAAGAGCGCCGGATTTTATTTTCAAGATTCGTGCCACGAGGTTTTATCTCATAGCTCGGAAGCCAGACGTACGGAATAGAAAGATCAGACCCCCGGTACTCGAGAGCGGATAGTCTTGTAATGACTGGCAGTTCCTACGGCAAGACCAAAAAGATAAAGAAAGGAAGAAAAAAGAGCGAAGAGGGAAGAGCCAAGAAAAAAGATTCTAGGAAGCTCGGTGGAAGTATTCCATGCGGAGCCAAGAGAGATTAGCCGATGATGCCTGCAATCTCATAACTCTGATTCTCATCTCTTGAAGCTTCTTTGCGCTCATAAAAAATTTTTAACGATCATCCACAGTCAAATTCATATATATCTTTGATCTAAGATGAAAAAATATTTATAGTTATTGACCACCCAGTGGCTGATCCAAAAACTGCACACTTTTTTGTTTATTAAGCCGTTTTGAAGGTTTTCAATGAATGAAGAAAAGTAATGAAGAAAAATTCTACTCTGAACCCCTCATAGGACCAGACAAACGTGTTCGATTTCAACCGGCTATAACTTCGCTTTCGTTTATTCGATTTAGACCGATGTGTAGTGTTTTGAAAACGCCGCGAGAGCACTCAGAGAATGGCGTGCGGTTCGTCTCGATATCTTCATTTTTCTAGACACGAGAGCACTTTGAAAATCACCAACATCAAACGGACGTAACTTGGCAAAAATCATTCTTACCGCTTCAAAAATCTACGCAAAATTCAAGAAAAATCATAGCCGGATGAACCAAGTGACGTTTTGAAGCTCGAACGATTGTGAAGAAAAAAAGCCAAGCAGGACGTTCTAAGTTCATGACAATGCAAGATTCGCATTTTTTTCTTCTTCGCGTTCAATAATCTTTTTCGTCGGCATCATTGCTTCTCTTCTTTTCATTTTTTTCCTAGCGTTCTATCATCGCCAGATTATTTTTTCGACAATTCGTCAATGTAAAAATTCAATCGTTCCAATAATTTATCCTTTACATCAACAATAGCGACGATTGTGTTGTTAATTCGACAATTAGTTTTTAACATTTTTCCTCAACAAGCAATAAAAGAAAATAGGCTCAAACTGCTTTTGTGAGCCTGTCGTCATGATAATTTATTACGAAGAAAATCTATTGAGAAGAAAAAACATCGCTTCGGATGCCAATATGGCGGCGCGTAGAAGACTCTTTCGCTCGCTATGCGCCTGCGCGTTCATGTGCGCTTGCGCATATGACGCCACGGGGCTGCGTTCACCAAGCCGAACTTAAACGTGTTCTCAAAGCTTCAAAAATTTGCGCAAAATTGAAGAAAAATCACAAACTAATGTACCAAACGGCGTTTTAAAGCTCGAATGATTGTGACAAAAAAATGAGCACAGAATGACGTGCCAACTCCATTCGGGATGCAAAGCAAACTATTCTAGCCATTGTAGCGAACCAAATCATTTTTGTCCAGATAATATAAACCGTTTTATAATTATTCATAATCTTCTATCAGCACGACGATATTGAAAATATTTTTCAGCGAGGACATCCTGTTACAGAATTTTCTTCTTCTTCGTCGTTGTCGTCGTTGCGTTCTGGGGATCTTGTTACGATGTAGTTACAGCGAGGCTCTCTCTCGGCCTACGCAACTAGTGTGATGTTTATGCACGCTCGTTCTCCAGAAGTTCCAATGGAAATGCATCCGCACGCTGTTATGCATTTCTCGAGTACTCGTTACATGATCTTCTCTCGTGTGGGCAGTATATGTGAGTGTGTGTGTGTGTGTGTGTAATTTCGTTTTGTGTGCGCGTACGATCTTAACCATGAAAGAGCTCTCGAACTTATCACACTTACCATCTCGCTGTTACCCTATCGCAATAATTAGAAGCCGGTTGGACGAGAAATTAAATTTCATTATTCGCCATTCGAAAATAAAATATGAGAATCTGCTTTAGTTCCAATCAACTTTTTAACCGAACGTAAAATTTCATTACGATGCTGGTAATTAACGTACGGTAGTAAATATTTATATATAAAATTTTGAGAAAATAATAAAAGTGAAAAAAAAGCTGCGAGTTAAAACTCAGAAGTAGCCTTCTTAAATTTTTCACCCAACGCTCAAAGCCCCCTTTATAAAGAACTATATCCATTTCAATTTTGGTTTCCTCATAAAGGAAGCTTTAAACCTTGTGCTTTAGGAAGCATTAAGGTAGTAGTCTGGTAACTTAAGCCGATTTTCATGTCTTTTTTGGAGGGCGTTTTTTTGTAGGAAAATAAAAATGAATCGTTTTGGATATTTAGGATGTTTTTCTTTGCATATTAGAGATACAAAAAAAATTTTGTTGATAAAATTTAATAGTTTATTATTATTATTATTATTATTGATCGAAGTTGGCACCTCGAAAAAAAAGCGCGTGGGTGGCCCCGGTGATTTTGGCTCTTGATGTTATCTAAAATCAAAAATTCTTGATAATTCTTAATCTATAGACATGTCATTCTGGTCGGAACTACTGAAGTTAAATTTCATAGATAAATAACAATAGATTAAGAATTATCAAGAATTTTTGATTTCTGATAACATCAAGAGCCAAAATCACCGGGGCCACCCACGCGCTTTTTTTTCGTGGTGCCAACTTCGATCAATAATAATAATAATAATAATAAACTATTAAATTTTTTCAAAAATTTTTTTTTTGTATCTTTAATATGTAAATAAAAACATCCTAAATATCCAAAACGATTCATTTTTATTTTCCGACAAAAAAACGCCCTCCAAAAAAGCCATGAAAATCGGCTTAAGTTACCAGACTACTACTTTAAATCCCAAATTTTCCGAATTATTGTAAATTTCATATAATCACAACCCTCTCATGGATTTCCGCTATGTTCGTCCTCGATCATTCTGCCAAATTTCAGCCCGAAAGCTCGAAGCAATTCCGAGTTAGAGCGGTTTCAATTTTTCAACCCTGTCACACATGCACACACGTATTCATCCGGATATTTTTTTCTAAATGCGATTTTTCGTTGCTTGGAACATTTTAAGCACATTGACATAAAAAAATACGATTTTTTTCACGAAATTAAAGGTTTTCCTTTCTTTTCGTGAAAACAAAGCGTTAATGAATATTACTGATATTTATGTTGAACAATATTCACGACATAGCAAATTTGTCAACAAATAAATTTAGATACTTTAAGGGGGGAAATAGGGTTAGACGGTTCAAAAAATTGATTTTTTTTTATTTCATAAATTGTTAGTAAAACTATTGAAAAATATGGTCCCAAAATTTTGAATGAAAATTCCGACTCGTTCCATTGTTATAAGCCATTAAGGGGGCAAATAGGGTTAGGACAGCGTTTTCTCAATGATTTTCATGAATTTTTTTATAGTATAAAAAATGAATATAATTTATTGAAACTTTGAGAATATTTTGTACATATATTTAAATATATACGATAAAATTTTTGAAGAATTTCCTTGAAAAACACCGCAAATATTAGCGACCACATATTGCAGGTCACAATCAGACTCAGCATTTTGCTATTATTTCAAACGCGTTTTATCTGAAAACGACTTTTTTTGAACTTGCGTACACGCTAGATTGAAAAGTTTTCAACCAAACGTTTTGAAAATTAGCAGTTACTTTCTTCATAGTATTGCGCTCTATATGAACCTAAAATCGGAATATTATCATTATTTAAAATAATTTTTTTTTGCAAACAAAGTTGTAAAAAATGGCAAAAAATCATGCTTTTTTGTTTTGACCCCTGTAAAAAATTCAATTTTCTATTTTTTTGATAGCATTTAAGTTCATATAGAAGAGAGACATGTAATAAAAGTAAATTCCAACCTCGTTTGATTTTAGATAAAAATTGCGGCTTCCAGAATGTACGCAAAATGCTAAGTCTGATTGTGACCTGCAATATGGGGTCGCTAATATCTGCGGTGTTTTTCAAGAAAATTCTTCAAAAATTTCATAGTACATACTTAAATATATGTACAAAATATTCTCAAAGTTTCAATAAATTATATTCATTTTTTATACTATAAAAAAATTCATAAAAATCATTGAGAAAACGCTGTCTTAACCCTATTTCCTCCCTTAAATAAATGGTTTTGAATTTTCAGAAAGAAGCATAATTGAAGATCAATTTAAGTGAATTCGTAAAAAAATAAAATGAACAAACGGGAATAAGTGTGGAAAAAGAAAATCGGACAATTATTTCGTTTAGTTTCGGGGCAATTTTTATTAAACGTAGCACTCTCTATGAGATCAAATTATTGTATAATAACGTAAAATCAATTATCGTTTTGTTGAATAAAATATTCTTCGAACGTTTTACTCGAGACGCGAAAAATGTCGGCAACAACGAAGACGAACAGATAGTGGAAAAAGGGACAGGGATAGAGAATGTGATCGAAGCTCTCGCGCTCACTATATCCGACGGGTTTTCTATCGTCGGAACGATCTTTCGGAAGATTTGTATCGCGATCCGCTGACGAGATAATCGAGCGAGTGGAGAAAGAGAGAGATTGGACGGAAGAAAAAGAAACGTCAAGTGCGCACGTGTGTGACGTTTCTGCTCAATATACGAGAGTGACTTGTATTATAGCGAGTTCAGAGTAGGAAGCAAATGTCTCGTCATGAAATTCTTTTCTTCACGTTCGATAATCATTATTCATCGTCATCATTGTTTCTCCGTATTTTTCATTCCTCGTAACGTTACAACGACCTTTCTAGCATCGCAAGAATTGTTGTTACGATAATTCGACAATTTTAGAAATCGATTTGTCCGATAATTTGTTATCTTTACACTAATATCGCGACGTTTATTCCATTAATCCGTGAAATAATTCGATCGACGATCTCCGTAAAGCTTCGTGCTTTATTCGATCGAAACTAGATCAGCTTTTATATCATTCTTTTCAATTTTTTCAATTTTTTTATTAATTTTTTCGTCATACACATTTTTCATTTTTTAGCCGAGATAAAATTGTAATCTCTCTTGACAGAGACTGTATATGGAAGAGGAGAAACATTTGAAGAATGCTTGGAACTTATCGTATCTTAAGGGGTCTCACCATTCTGGCGGGGGAAAAACAGGGCCTAACTTTGACGATTTATTTTGGGAGTATGAAAATAGGAAGAGGATTTTTTTTCAGAGGGTTTGTTTAACACATATTGAAGTATGAAAAAAAAAACTTATCATCATTTTGATACAAAATGGCGGCGACAGAGCGCATCTTGAAAATTGTCTTTTTTTTGAAGCACCTACACGGGAGGACGATTTTCTCGTAAAGTCTAAGACTTGGATAAAAAAATAAACATTTTTTATAATCTATATATTATTGGCTATGAGACTACGTAGGGGTTTTTTTTTATCAAATTTTGTAGAAATGATGCACTTTTCAGAAAAAAAGAATCAAAATTTTGCCAGAAAAAAGCAGTAAATTGTTTATAAAAAAAAAAGTTGACATTAAATCAAAAAACGGCTACGTACTTTGATAGAGAATGTAATTGTGAAGCTACTATCAAAATTTCAATTCGACCCATGCAACGGTGTTCGAGTAATACGTCCTCCCAGTTTCAAAAAGACGATTGTCAAGAGCTGTTCTGTTGCCGCCATTTTGTATCAAATTGATGATGACATTTTTTTTTTTCATACGTCAATATGTGTTAAACAAACGCTCTGAAAATAAATTCTATTCCGTTTTTTATACTACTAAAATAAATTGCCAAAGTTAGCCTTTTCTTTCATTCTTCAATATGTGTTGAATAAACCCTCCGAAAAAAAATCCTATTTCTTTTTTTCATACTCCCAAAAAAGGCCTAACTTTGACGATTTATTTTGGGAGTATGAAAAAAGGAATAGGATTTCTTTTCAGAGGGTTTATTTAAGGTAGTAGTCTGGTAACTTAAGCCGATGTTCATGTCTTTTTTGGAGGGCGTTTTTTTGTAGGAAAATAAAAATAAATCGTTTTGGATATTTAGGATGTTTTTATTTACATACTAAAGATACAAAAAAAAATTTGTTTGAAAAAATTTAATAGTTTATTATAATCATTATTATTGATCGAAGTTGGCACCTCGAAAAAAAAGCGCGTGGGTGGCCCCGGTGATTTTGGCTCTTGATGTTATCTGAAATCAAAAATTCTCGATAATTCTTAATCTATAGACATGTCATTCTGGTCGGAACTACTGAAGTTAAATTTCATGGATAAATAACAAAATGGCGAACTATGGAAAAAAAAGTCCTTTCATTTTAGCAAAGAAAGGGTTGTAAAATAAAAAGTTAGGGGTGAAAAAATTTCTCGGTAGTTCCGACGAGAACTATAAGTGTGTAGAGTAGCCTGTTAAAATTTGAAAGCAATCGGTTCTGTAGAAAAAAAGTTAGGACCCGGGCTGCCAACTTCGAGGTGCCAACTTCGATCAATAATAATAATAATAATAAACTATTAAATTTTTTCAAACAAATTTTTTTTCGTATCTTTAATATGTAAATAAAAACATCCTAAATATCCAAAACGATTCATTTTTCTTTCCCTACATAAAAACGCCCTCCAAAAAAGACATGAAAATCGGCTTAAGTTACCAGACTACTACCTTAACACATATTGAAGTATGGAAATAAAAATTTTATTATCATTTTGATAGAAAATGGCGGCGACAGAGGCCATCTTGAAAATCGTCTGTTTGTAAAACACCCTCACGGAAGGACGGTTTTCTCATAAAGTATGAGACCTGGAACAGAAAATCAAAATTTTTCATAATCTATATACTATTGGCTATGAGACTACGTAGGGGTTTTTTTTTAATTGAAATTTTGCAGAAATGGGGCACTTTTCAAAAAATGAATCGATTTTTTGCCAGAAAAAAAGCAGTAAATTGTTTATAAAAAAAGTTTACATTAAATCAAAAAAACGGCTATGTATTCCGATAGAGAATGTAATTGTGAAGCTACTATAAAAATTTCAAATCGATCCATGCAACAGTGTTCAAGTAATACGTCCTCCCAGTTTCAAAAAGACGATTGTCAAGAGCGGCTCTGTTGCCGTCATTTTGTATCAAATTGATAATAAAATATATTTTTTTCATACTTCAATATGTGTTAAACAAACGCTCTGAAAATAAATTCTATTCCGTTTTTTATACTCCCAAAATAAATCGCCAAAGTTAGGCCTTATTTTTCATACTTTAATATGTGTTGAATAAACCCTCCGAAAAGGAATCCTATTTCTTTTTTTCATACTCCCAAAAAAGGCCTAACTTTGACGATTTATTTTGGGAGTATGAAAATAGGAATAGGATTTCTTTTCAGAGGGTTTATTTAACACATATTGAAGTATGGAAAGAAAAATGTTATTATCATTTTGATAGAAAATAGCGGCGGCAGAGGCCATCTTGAAAATCGTCTGTTTGTAAAACACCCTCACGGAAGGACGGTTTTCTCATAAAGTATAAGACCTGGAACAAAAAATCAAAATTTTTCATAATCTATATACTACTGGCTATGAGACTACGTAGGGGTTTTTTTTTTATTCAAATTTTGTTGAAATGGAGCACTTTTCAAAAAATGAATCGATTTTTCGCCAGAAAAAAAGCAGTAAATTGTTTATAAAAAAAGTTTACATTAAATCAAAAAACGGCTATGTATTCCGATAGAGAATGTCATTCTGAAGCTACTATCAAAATTTCAAATCGATCCATGCAACGGTGTTCAAGTAATACGTCCTCCTAGTTTCAAAAAGACGATTGTCAAGATCGGCTCTGTTGCCGCCATTTTGTATCAAAATGATAATAAAATTTTTTTTTTTCATACTTCAATATGTGTTAAATAAACCCTCTGAAAAGAAATCCCATTCTATTTTTCATACTCCCAAAATAAATCGTCAAAGTTAGGCCTTTTTTTCTGCCGCTAAAGTGGTGTTGCCCGTTAAATCCCATACGATTCCATTTGTTGTTTTCATTATGATAGAAAAAAGTCGACGTTCCTCAATCTTTCTAATCCCACAATATAAAAAAAAAAGAGCGTGCTTCCTCTGTCCCCTTACGAATATTTTCTCTCAGCCGTATTGCAATGAGGTGTCCATTAATTCTTCGGGGCCATATAAAAATCTTCTTTTTTTTTTGATCCTTTGGCCTCTGCACCTTTTCTCGCTTTTTTCCTCTCACATTCGCGCGGCGTAACATGAAACGAATCATCTTCGCTGGTGAAGAGCTCTGCGAGCATCTCCGGCTCCTTACGCACCGTACAAAAAAGAGCCCGGTTAAATCGTTCCGGGAATATAATCGTCGTTGCGAATTTTCGTTCGCCGTACGGGCTACCAATCTCATTGCGCACGACCGTGCCAACAGCAGCTTCGTTCTTTCTGTGTCGAGAGTGGTTCACCAGGTAGAGCCGAGAAACGCTTTGGGGTCGCAGCCAATTAGGAGGGATTTATAGAGAGATCCCTGGTCAGAACGATTATTCCCTGCCATCCGGGACCCACCTCACACTCTTCGGAGCAGCTTTTCCCACCATCCGGTTATCCAGTACTCGATGCATCTCTCGTTTCTTCCTTCTCGTTCGCTTCGACACACATTTCCAATCATCTTCTTTGTTCTATCTCGTTCGCAGACTCCTTTGGCACCTTCTTTTTTTATCTTCTTACCTCTCCACCCTGTACACAGAAGCGCAAGAATCCTCTCATCCCCGCCGTATCCCAAGACGAGCCATAATCTTCACGTTCACACCGTCATCTTGATACTACGTTGCAAAGAATGTGAGTTGTCTCCGCTTTCGCAACAGCGTTTGGTTGACGAAATGAAATAATTATCCTCGGTATTCTCGTGTGGATCCAATTGCTCCGTTACGTTTTGCCTGTTTTACGATTTTTCATCTCGAATTCTCTATTTGGTCGATCGCTTCTTTTCACGTCGACCGTGCCGGACAAATTCGTTCCCGGGCAATTGACGAACTGCGAACCCGGATGAAAATCTCGGAACCAATCACCGGCTTTACGAAAGGTCAAAACATTCGTTTTACGAGAGCTGAACCTCTGGATCGAAACGATTTTGCGGTTAAAACACCGAAAGTAATTACGGATAATTTGGCAGTAAAGGTGGGGAAAAAAAGGAGAGGACCAATTCGAACGTTTCGAGAACTGGAAACTCTCGTTTTTTCTCTGTCCCGTAAGCGCTCGTCGAACATGAGTTAATACACATCACGCCCGAATTAGAATCATCAAAGATTTTCTTCTATAGCTTCTTTACTGCTCATCGCCGACCATTGTTCCTGTTTCTCTGCCGCTTTGTTTGTCGATCGAAAAGACCAATCCTGGCGTGACGTCTTAATGAAGCAATCGCGAGAGGCCAAAGTGTGGAGCACGTAGCCGGCCAGAGTTAACGATCTCGAGAGCCTCGCTGGCATGCCACGACGTAACGGAAACTTCTTTCTCTCAATCTTTTTCTTTTCTCCCCACTTCTTCAAGTGGGGAAAAAAGAAAAAGATTGAGAGATCTTTGTGACGACTCACAAGTGAACGGCGACGGTTCGACCGAAGATTTGGATGGTGCCTGGAAGACGCTACCAGAGGGGCTAAGGGACAGAGTAACCGGCAAAGATTATTCTCTCTTGCGTTCTTTTATTTCTTCCCCAGGACGGGAATATCGTAAAAGAAGAAATGAGCGAGACTCGTGGATCGTGATGTCGAAGGTGGTGGCGTTTTATGTAGAAAGTGGAAATACGGCGCATGTGTTGGCAGCCGGAACCGTCTGTGAAACGATAAAAGAACGAGGGAGACCGGAGAACACATTACCGCGGATCCAGTGAAGAAACGAGAAGAAACGAAACGAACGAGAAGGCAAAGAAGTAAGGAAAAGAAAAGGGGAGAAAAAAATATGCTGCTGGAACTGAGGAAGGCGTCCATGGGGCGTGTCCCACGAAGAGGCTATCTACGAGTGAAGACGTGGATCGTTTGTCTCTTCCTGTTTCGGTCTCTGGCGCGCTGTCTCCCGATCACTAGGAGTCCAAAATACTCGAGACGAGAGAGGCACAATCTCTGCGGGTTGCCGTCTCCTTTTTAAAGTATGCTAATGCGTGTATCCATCAAGCAGAAACACACAATATAGAATCGTATATACCTCGATCCTTAGGACAGTTAATTCTAACGCTTTACCCCATTATCGGCTACGAAGTAGCCCCAAGCGGACCATTTCAAAGCCAATCAGCTCGGACCTCGTGAAGCTTGTGTCATAAAACGCTACACACGAGAATCAGTGTTGTGAAGAAGGTGAGAAAACTGGTTGAAGTGTGGAAGAGAAACTTGTCCGTGGAACGTGAGGGAAGTAGGCGTCGGTGGAAATAGAAATTTCGATGGTTAACATCGGAGAAGAACGATATTTAAAGCCGGTGGAACGTTAAGGGAGGAAATAGGGTTAGACGGTTCAAAAAATCGATTTTTTTTTATTTCATAAATTGTTAGTAAAACTATTGAAAAATATGTTCCCAAAATTTTAAATGAAAATTCCGACTCGTTCTATTTTTATAAGCCATTAACGGGGGAAATAGCGTTAGGACAGCGTTTTCTCAATGATTTTTCGTGAATTTTTTTATAGTATAAAAAATAAATATAATTTATTGAAACTTTGAGAATATTTTATACATATATTTAAGTATTAACTATAAAATTTTTGAAGAATTTCCTTGAAAAACACCGAAGATCTTAGCTACCCCATATTGCAGGTCACAATTAGACTCAGCATTTTGCTATATTTTCAAACGCGTTTTTCTGAAAACGACTTTTTTTTAACTTGCGTACACCCTAGTTTGAAAAGTTTTCAACCAATCGTTTTGAAAATTGGCAGTTACTTTCTTCATAGTATTGCGCTCTATATGAACCTAAAATCGAAATATTATCATTATTTAAATCAATTTTTTTTTTGCAAATAAAGTTGTAAAAAATGGCAAAAAATCATGCTTTTTTGTTTTGACCCCAGTAAAAAATTCAATTTTCAATTTTTTTGATAGCATTTAGGTTCATATAGAAGAGAGACATATAATAAAAATAAATTCCAACCTCGTTTGATTTCAGATAAAAATTGCGGCTTCCAGAATGTACGCAAAATGCTGAGTCTGATTGTGACCTGCAATATGGGGTCGCTAATATCTTCGGTGTTTTTCAAGGAAATTCTTCAAAAATTTTATAGAATATACTTAAATATGCGTATAAAATATTCTCAAAGTTTCGATAAATTATATTCATTTTTTATACTATGAAAAAATTCATGAAAATTATTGAGAAAACGTTGTCCTAATCCTATTTCACCCCTTAAAAGCTGGTCAAGCATATCCTTATTTACTACGCATGAGTTTAATGCTCTCGAAACTGGTCATTTGGGCTGGGGACCATTGCCCTTAGCAAAATGTGTCATTGAGTACTCAATGGCGGCCAATGAAAAAGGTTATCATACACTTTCAATGCGAATTGTGTGGGAAAGTTTAGGGAAAACTTTTAATGGCAGCAAGCTCAATGGAAAGACAATGGCAAACTCGAAGGACCATTTATTGCCATAGAAACTGAATGGTAAGTCAATGGCATTTTCTTTTTGCAGAAATTAAATGGAAATGCCAATGGATTATGAAGGGTAAAATTCGTATGGCATTTCTTCCATTAAGGGGAGAAATAGGGTTAGGACAGCGTTTTCTCAATGATTTTCATGAATTTTTTTATACTATAAAAAATGAATATAATTTATTGAAACTTTGAGAATATTTTATACATATATTTAAGTATATACTGTAAAATTTTTGAAGAATTTCCTTGAAAAACACCGAAGATATTAGCGACCCCATATTGCAGGTCACAATTAGACTCAGCATTTTGCGTACATTCTGGAAGCCACAATTTTTATCTGAAATCAAACGAGGTTGGAATTTACTTTTATTACATGTCTTTCTTCTATATGAACCTAAATGCTATCAAAAAAATAGAAAATTTAATTTTTTACAAGGGTCAAAACAAAAAAGCATGATTTTTTGCCATTTTTTACAACTTTATTTGCAAAAAAAAATTATTTCAAATAATGATAATATTCCGATTTTAGGTTCATATAGAGCGCAATACTATGAAAAAAGTAACTGCTAATTTTCAAAACGATTGGTTGAAAACTTTTCAAACTAGCGTGTACGCAAGTTCAAAAAAAGTCGTTTTCAGAAAAACGCGTTTGAAAAAATAGTACCAAGATAAACAAGCAATATGGGGTCGCTAATATTTTATAGTATATACTTAAATATATGTATAAACATTTCATAGTATATACTTTAAATATATGTATAAAATATTCTCAAAGTTTCAATAAATTATATTCATTTTTTATACTATAAAAAAAATCATGAAAATCATTGAGAAAACGCTGTCCTAACCCTATTTCCCCCCTTAATGGTTTATAACAATAGAACGAGTCGGAATTTTCATTTAAAATTTTGGGAACATATTTTTCAATAGTTTTACTAACAATTTATGAAATAAAAAAAAATCGATTTTTTGAACCGTCTAACCCTATTTCCCCCCTTAATCGCCATTGTCGTCCAGTGCGAATTCCAATAGAAATATGAGCTAATGGAAAAGTATGAGGATGGGAATTTATTGTCACTCGTATCTCAATGGTGCATCACAATAAATATCCATACAATATAATATTTCCCTTACGTCAACAAGGTAATACTAATAATAACATTCTGAATATGTTTCCAACTGATTTCAGTATTCTTTGCCGTACATTATGTGTATATGCGTCGAAAATACGTGATTTTGTGTCTAAACACGATATCTCTCTATAGGGAAGGTTTTAACCGTACGAATTCAAAGTCCCATGTGTCTGAAGTCCGATGTATAACTCCCATCGTATTTAAGGGCCCCACATGCCCGTGAAATTTGCAAAAAATCGATTTTTTTTACTAATTTGTATGCTTTATACTTTTAAGAATTAAAAAAAAAACTTTTAAGAAAATTCCACTCCGTTACAAAGTTATAGCTAGAATGGGAGATTGGCCGTAAGTCCAAGTTGTACCTACCAGAAACTTTAAACACGTTTTTCTCGAAAATACGTTTTTAGACAGTGTCAGCACGATACCTCAGTCAATTTTTAATATTTGTTAACTTTTTATTTTTCAAATCTTGATAATTATTTTCTCTGTAGTCTGTCAGGAATTTTTTTAATTTTTTGGTTGGACAATTTTTTATAAATTATTAAACACCAATTTTTTTTTTTTAAATTGCATACTAAAGTTCGTTCGATCGAACCCGAAATCCGCTTAACTGTCGGACGCTTAACTCCCAGCAAGCTTAACTGCCTATTTCCAAAACTGAAGTAACGCGACGAGAGTTGAACGCCTTGGGAGCTTTACACGAGGGCAGTTAAGCAGGACGGGACTTAAGCACGATGGGAGTTATACATGGGAATTGAGACACATGGGATTTTAAATTCATACAGTTAAAACCTTCCTCCCCCTATACTAGACAAATACTAGAACCTCGTACGACTAGGGCGCTACGCACGCTCCCATCAACCAAACCCAAACGAACACAAACAAATTCAAGCCGCTTAATTCGGTTTATTTAGATTTGTTCGGGTTTGTTTGGGTTTGGGCGGGGATCCGCTTCACCGTACGGGAGGAATCGTCACCCGTGTGGTGAAGCGGCACCCCTGCCCAAACCCAAACAAACCCGGCTTGTTTGGGTTTACTTAGATTTGTAGGGGTTTGTTTGTGGTTGGTCGGGTCCGCTTCACCGTAAGGGGACCCGTCACCCGTATGGTGAAGCGCCCGCCCAGACCCAGACAAACCCGGGTTGTTTGGGTTTATTTAGATTTCTTGGGGTTTGTTTGGGGTTGGGCCGGGCCCGCTTCACCGTACGGGGGACCCGTCACCCGTATGGTGAAGCGCCCCCCGCCCAAGCGCATACAAACCCAGCTTATTTGGATTTATCTAGATTTGTTCGGGTTTGTTTGAGTCTGGGCGGGGGTTCCGCTTCACCGCACGCGTGGTGTAGAGTGAAGCGGGCCCACCCAGTCTCGACTGAGTTGAGCTCATTGGAATCTGCTCGGGTGTACCAGGACTTGGACGGGTCCGCTTCACCGTGCGGGTATGGTGAAGCGGAACCACCCACCCCCAAACAAACCCGGCTTGTTTGGGTTTATTTAGATTTGTTGGAGTTTGTTTGGGATTGGGCCGGGTCCGCTTCACCGTATGGGGGGGACCCGTCTCCCGTATGGTGAAGCCCCCGCCCAGACAAACCCAGCTTATTTGGGTTTATTTAGATTTGTTCGGGTTTGCTTGGGTTTATGCGGAGGGTCCGCTTCACCGCACGGGGTGTATGATGAATCGCCCCTCCACCCAACCCGATTTATTTGAGCTTATTTGGATTTGTTCGAGTATGTTCGGGCTTGTGCGGGTCCGCTTCACCGTGCTGGGTATGGTGAAGCGAACCCGCCGAAACCCAAACAAACGCGGCTTATTTGAGTTTATGTAGATTTGTTCGGGTTTGGGTGGGTTTGGGTGGGGGTCCGCTTCACCATACGGGTGAAGGGTCGCCCCGTACGGTGAAGCTGACCTCCTCAACTCTTGGACACGGCGGCGGCGAAATATATATATAATAAAGACATCGCCGCCGCCCCCGTGTACAAAAGTTGAGTAGATCAGTTTCATCGTACGGAAAATGAACTTGCCCGGTAAGTGAAGCTGATCGTTTTCTCTTTATGGTGACGGTAAAATAGACAGCTTCACCATGCGGGACGACTCTACACCCTTACGCTGAAGCTGACCCCGCCACAAACCCAAACAAACCCAAACATGCAAATGTACATTTGTGGTCATTTTCGGTCATTCTGCTCTGGGTTTGTTTGAGTTTATTTGAGTTTGTTTGGGATTTGGGTGAAGCGAGGACGCGTATCGTCCGAGCTGTGGGGGGATTGGCGCGCAAAGCGACACGGGCAAATAGGTCATTAAGTACAATGGGAAAAAATCCATTGAATTTCCATTGCACTGATGTTATTAGGCGCAAAAGCAGTAAGGGCATTTTTTTCCAATTATTAAAAACTTACTATCGTTCACTTCACGTTATCTCACGTGTCATGTTACGTTTTATTCAAAGTCCAATGTTTTGTGTTAATTTTCACAATGTCCGTACTCTTCTTCGAGTGATATCAACAAAAGTAAACATAAAGCTATTTCTTCTCGAAAAAAAAATATCGTCGTCCTAGAAACGTCCTTTCATAAAATTCACACTATCCCAGATTAAATGGATTTTCCAGTGTGTTTCAATCGTATATTTATTCTTCATCATTATTCACGCTGACCTCGTGCAAGACGTGTTTCGAGAGATTCGTTACGGGGTTTCACTCGGAGATGACGATGTCGGGTTGTGGGATGGAATGGCACGCATTGAGAGCCAATAATGAGACGATTAAAGTAGAGTAGCATGCGACAGGTCCCTCGCTGACGGTTCTGTACCCTCAACAAACATTCATCACGTACGAACAATACGGTTGCGGTAATAACTCGCAGTGTGTGCTTGGTTGACTGTTACGGGAAATGAGCGCACCCGCGCGAGCGCGCGTCCCCTCTCGGCAGGGGAACGAGTTAGAAAAAAAAAAGGTAAATGAAAGAAAGTAAGAATAAAACGAAGAGTGTAGAGTGTTGAATTGTTGGGTGCGTGTGTGTCGAGCAATCGTGCGTTTCGGTGTGTGCGTAGAGAAGCGAGTAATTCGACGTTTGTCGTACGGAGAGGGAATGCACTTAATTGAGTAATTACGGCCAATTGCCAAGACGTTCGGCATCGCATAACATCGACTCTCCCTCTCGTTGTTACGCACCGTGAAGTGTATCGTCGCGATAAAATCGTTACTCGCTTCTGTTATTTATCCTGCATTTATAATATGCAATTCTATCGGCACGCGAGAGATCATAATCATGACTGAAACGTCATTGATACTCGCGGTCACTCCTGGACAGAAGCCACAATTCCTTTTTTCTTCAATTTAACATTTGGCCAATTTTCATCAATTATTTAGTACCGAAATTGCTCGCAAGGCGAACAAACAAGAGTTATATGTGTTAAACTGCGATCAGCCGATCGTCAATGTTCCCGAAAACGGCATAAAAGTACTTAAGGTAGTAGTCTGGTAACTTAAGCCGATTTTCATGTCTTTTTTGGAGGGCGTTTTTTGTAGGTAAATAAAAATGAATCGTTTTGGATATTTAGGATGTTTTTATTTACATATTAAAGATACAAAAAAAAAAAATTTTGAAAAAATTTAATAGTTTATTATTATTATTGTTATTGATCGAAGTTGGCACCTCGAAAAAAAAGCGCGTGGGTGGCCCCGGTGATTTTGGCTCTTAATGTTATCTGAAATAAAAAATTCTTGATAATTCTTAATCTATAGACATGTCATACTGGTCGGAACTACTGAAGTTAAATTTCATGGATAAATAGACAAAATGGCGGACTTGGGAAAAAAAAGTCCTTTTATTTTAGCAATGAAGGGGTTGTAAAATAAAAAGTTAGGGGTGACAAAATTTCTCGGTAGTTCCGACGAGAACTATAAGTGTGTAGAGTAGCCTGTTAAAATTTGAAAGCAATCGGTTCGGTAGAAAAAAAGTTAGGACCTGGGGTGTCAACTTCGAGGTGCCAACTTCGAACAACAATAATAATAATAATAAACTATTAAATTATTTCGAAATTTTTTTTTTTGTATCTTTAATATGTAAATAAAAACATCCTAAATATCCACAACGATTCATTTTTATTTTCCTACAAAAAAAACACCCTCCAAAAAAGACATGAAAATCGGCTCAAGTTACCAGACTACTACTCTAAGGGGGCGGTAAGGTTAGTTCGGTGAAAAAAAAGCATATTTTCAAGAATTTTTTTAGACGATACAGGTAACGCTGATTTATTTATTTACTTTCCATATAATAATACAACATCTGAACTATATTTTACTAAATTTTCATTGCAAAATATTGATAAACAAGCCGTTGGCAGCAAATCTCCGCAGGCGCCTCGAAAAATAAGTTGTTTCGCCGTGTACGCTATAACTCGTCACTGGATCGTCCGAAAGAAAAAAATCAAAATGCGTTTATTAGGTGAGATGTTTCTCGAGGCAAAGCTGTCGAGTTTTTTTTTTATCGATTTTTTCATTTTTGGAAGCACTTGGAAGGCAAAAACGCGATTTTCGCTAAAAAAATCGGCCAATTTTTTATTGTATAATAAAAAATAATTATAAAAAAAAAAACTCGGCAGCGTTACCCGGTGATTTATGTATAGAAATAGAGTACAAAATTTCAAAAGATTCGGTGGATTAGATTTTAAGTGACAGCGATATACGGGGGGGACCCAAAAAAAACGGGAATTTCGTCATAATTTCTTTATTTTTAAATATTTTTACACCAAATTTTGATCACCTTCAAAGCATTCTCCTTTGACCGCAACGCACCTCTGAAAACGATCCTTCCAATGTTCAAAACATTTTTTAAATTCACTTATCGGGATGTTCTTTAGGCCTTCCAGGGATTTTTGTTTCACCTCCTCTACAGTGGCAAAACGCTTGATTGCTGCTTTGTTTCGGGATCGTATCCATAGCACCACGATTCATCACCAGTAATCACGTTGGAAAAAATTCAGGGTCCTCTTCGAGCTGATTTTGAAGTTCAAAACATGCCTGAAGTCGACGCTCCCTTTGCTCGTCTGTGAGAAGGCGAGGGACAAATTTGGCTGCAACTCTGCTCATGTGCAAATTTTTGGATAAAATCCTCTGAATTGAACTCCATGATATCCCAGACGTCTCACAAAGTTGATCAATGGTTCGGCGACGGTCTTCATGAATGAGTGCATTGATTTTGTCGACGTTTTCGTCACTTCTTGACGTTGAGGGGCGTCCTGAACGGGGTTGGTCTTCAATTGACACTCCTCCATTTTTAAAACGTGAAAACCACTCGTAGACTCTGGTTTTACTTAGGGCAGCATCTCCATAAGCGGTCTTAAGCATTAAAGTAGTTTCCGCGGCCGATTTCCCCAACGGGAAACAAAATTTCAAAGCCGCGCGTTGCTCTGGACAATCGACCATCACGTTTTCGCCGAAATGGAAAAAGTTGTTTCACTAGAAAAATTCCCACGGGCGAACCGATGCACTCACGGCGACAGAACTTCGCACACTAACTCAGGAGACGTGTCCCCAACGGACACCTGGTCGAGCAATGGGTTCCCCCACTCTCCCTCCCCTCCGCAGCGCAATTCCCGTTTTTTTTGGGTCCCCCCCTCGTATATTCATGATTCGACGAAATACTCTACTATCTAATAACATAGATAATACGATTTTCCTTGCTCACGACACAATACACAATATGTACAAAGTTAATCGACGTACCTTATGAGAAATAAATGCCGGTTTTCGGGAAGATGAATTTGGGAATTACGAATTTGAGAAATCTTGATTTGCGGAATATGATAGTATACCACATGTTTCAAGAGTACTGACATTAGAAAATCGATTTTTTTGTTCACGAAATCAAAACTTCCTTTGTGAGGAAGTAAAAAGTGATGGCACTCGAGGATTGAACTTCGCCACATTAAATTTCCTCAAGAGTGAAGCCGTTATAAGAACAAATCGGACGATCATTTTTAGTGACGTCGTCAGCCAACGTCAACGCAATCGGATTACTGATACCAGGAATTTCAATTTATACATTTGAAGTTTTGCCGAACAGGCTCTAGTCGGAATACAACCCGGGATCCACCTGGAATCCTGAGAGGAATCTCTTGATAGAGAGTCCCTAACAAAACCGTGATCAAGGGTTTGGCTAGAAGCGAAGATATCCTGGCAAATTTATAAACGCGAAGCGGAACCCTCTTCTTCCTAATATTTTATTTCATGTTGTGTTATGTTTTGTGTTAGACATCTAACACAACAATCTTTGCTGTACCAAATTAATCGTTTTCATCTTTGCTTATACTAATCGTCACAGCATTTTTCTTGTCTATTTCCGCCAGCTGACTTCACGAGCACGACTCTCTAATTTTTAGCTCTCCTCAAGCCATAAATCTCTTCGTTAATTTGCTCTCGGCGTACCTTCACGAGCTCGTACACTTTCACTTTTCCAAGGCGTCGTTTTTTTTTTCTTCCACTGTCCACCCCACTATAGATCACAATTACCGCGTTATTTTTACGAAAGTCTTGTTTTTCCCAACTACACATGGGACAGCATCGACGATGCGATATGTTTTTTCTTTTTTTTTTTTCGAATCTCACCATCAGCGTTGCTGTTAAGTTCGTTGGAGCAACTTCGAGATACTTTACGTCGTGACGATGTTTCGATTTTCCAAAAAGTATGAAAACATTGCCGAAATAGCATTTAATTCTGCCCGAGAGTTGTTTAAATTTGTACTCTGGTCAGATGTAGGCATTCGCTTCTATTTAAGGGCTAACAGCCCTTAAGGGGGGAAATAGGGTTAGGACAGCGTTTTCTCAATGATTTTCATGAATTTTTTTATAGTTTAAAAAATGAATATAATTTATTGAAACTTTGAGAATAATTTATACATATATTTAAGTATATACTATAAAATTTCTATACATATATTTAAGTATATACTATAAAATATTAGCGACCCCATATTGCAGGTCACAATCAGACTCAGCATTTTGCGTACATTCTGGAAGCCGCAATTTTCATCTGAAATCAAACGAGGTTGGAATTTACTTTTATTATATGTCTCTCTTCTATATGAACCTAAATGCTATCAAAAAAATAGAAAATTTAATTTTTTACAGGGGTCAAAACAAAAAAGCATGATTTTTTGCCATTTTTTACAACTTTATTTGCAAAAAAAAATGATTTAAAATAATGATGATATTCCAATTTTAGGTTCATATAGAGCGCAATACTACGAAGAAAGTAATTGCCAATTTTCAAAACGATTGGTTGAAAAATTTTTAAACTAGCGTGTACGCAAGTTCGAAAAAAGTCGTTTTCAGAAAAACTCGTTTGAAAAAATAGTACCAAGAAAAACAAGCAATATGGGGTCGCTAATATTTTATAGTATATACTTAAATATATGTATAAAAATTTTATAGTATATACTTAAATATATGTATAAAGTATTCTCAAAGTTCCAATAAATTATATTCATTTTTTATACTATAAAAAAATTCATGAAAATTATTGAGAAAACGCTGTCCTAACCCTATTCCTCTCTTAATGGCTTATAACAATAGAACGAGTAGGAACTTTCATTTAAAATTTTGGGAACATCGTTGTCAATAGTTTTACTAACAATTTATGAAATAAAAAAAAATCGATTTTTTGAACCGTCTAACCCTATTTTACTCCATAAATAGCCACTCTAGGGGCAGGAAATAAGACGTAACTTTGACGATTTATTTTGGGAGTATGAAAAAATGAATGGGATTTCTTCTCAGAGGGTTTATTTAACACATATGGAAGTATGAAAACAAAAAATTTTATTATCATTTTGATACAAAATGGCGGCGACGGAGTCCATCTTGAAAATCGTCTTTTTCAAACTGGCAGGACGTATTACTTGAACATCGTTGCATGGATCGATTTGAAATTTTGATAGTAGCTTCACAACTACATTTTCTATCGGAGTACGTAGCTGTTTTTTTATTTGATGTAAACTGTTTTTTTATAAACAATTTACTGTCTTTTTTGGGAAAAAATCGATTCATTTTTTCCAAAAGTGCACCATTTCTACAAAACTTGATTTAAAATAAAAAACCCCGACGTAGTCCCATAGCCAATAGTATATAGATTATTAAAAAATTTGGTTTTTCTTTCCAGGTCTCATACTTTACGAGAAAATCGTCCTCCCGTAAAGATGTTTCAAACAAAGATGATTTTCAAGATGGGCTCTGTCGCCGCCATTTTGTATCAAAATGATAAGAACACTTTTTTTTCATACTTCAACATGTGTTAAATAATACCTCTGAAAAGAAATCCTATTCCTTTTTTCATACTACCAAAATAAACCCTCAAACTTAGGCCTTTTTCTACCACTAGAATGGTGTTATCCCTTAAGGTAGTAGTCTCGTAACTTAAGCCGATTTTCGTGTTTTTTTTGGAGGACGATTTTTTGTAGGAAAATAAAAATGAATCATTTTGGATATTTAGGATGTTTTTATTTACATATTAAAGATACAAAAAAAAAAAATTTTTGTAAATTTAATAGTTTATTATTATTATTATTATTGATCGAAGTTGGCACCTCGAAAAAAAAGCGCGTGGGTGGTCCCGGTAATTTTGGCTCTTGATGTTATCTGAAATAAAAAATTCTTGATAATTCTTAATCTATAGACATGTCATTCTGGTCGGAACTACTGAAGTTAAATTTCATGGATAAATAACAAAATGGCGGACTTTGGAAAAAAACTTTTTTTTCCAAAGGCCGCCATTCTGTTATTTATCCATGAAATTATATATATTAAGAATTACCAAGAATTTTTGATTTCAGATAACATCAAGAGCCAAAATCACCGGGGCCACCCACGCGCTTTTTTTTCGAGGTGCCAACTTCGATCAATAATAATAATAATAATTACTATTAAATTTTTTCAAAAAAATTTTTTTTTGTATCTTTAATATGTAAATAAAAACATCCTAAATATCCAAAATGATTCATTTTTATTTTCCTACAAAAAAACGCCCTCCAAAAAAGACATGAAAATCGGCTTAAATTACCAGACTACTACCTTAAGAAGTTCATCTCGTGTGAACGCTCTTTTTTTAAGCTTATTTGGAAATTTTTTTTGGCGAACTAAATGAAGATACAATTGCGAAATTTTTACCACATATTCATTCACACTTTGAGCATACTTTACAATTTTTTCAGTTCGAAATCTTCGCTCATTGCTAAAGTACACGGTAACTCATCGAATCATTTTCAAAAAACGTTTTTTCCGGTGTACCACGATTGCGGGCGTTCTGCTTATCTGAAACAACGACGATAAGAGTTCAACAAGTTGTCAAAAATTAACTTTTCAATATTTTTTGATAATCCTAGTTCCAAGACCAGTTAAAACTTTGCAGAATAAAATGCCGTTTGATTTTTTTGTTTCAGATAAGGAGAACGCCCCCAATCGTGGTAACCGTAAAAACGTTTTTTGAAAATGATTGGCTAAGTTGCCGTGTAGCTCAGCAATGAGCGACGATTTCGGGCTGAAAAAATGTTAACGTGTGCTCAAAATGTGAATAAATATGTGGTAAAAATTTCGCAATTGTATCTTTATTTAGTTCGCCAAAAAGAAATCCCAAAAAAAGCGTAAAAAAAAGAGCCTTCACACGGGACGACTTCCTAACAATAAATTGCAAGCATTTTTCACACGTTTCCTCTCTTCAATATACAGTCTCTGTCGAGAGAAATTACAATTTGATCTCTGGTAAACCCTGAAAAGTGTCTATGACGAAAAAATTAATGTAATTAACCCTAATAATTTTACCCCAAAAATAAAATTATAATACGTGCAGATAAAAGGATTGATGGTTCCTATACGTACAGGAATCAATGAACCCAGGACGTAAACAGTGATCATTATAGTTTTCCAATTAAGCGATCAATCGGAAGATCGATAATTGAAGAAATACCGTGGCTCGATCAGTTATTCGTCCCTGAAGATTTTAATCGCTCTATCAAAGATTACAAGCGTAGGATGTTTTGTGTTTTTTTGTTTTTTTTTTCCAGGAAGATCATCCTACGTCGTGATCCAGTCGGTACCGTACATTTCATCCTCGTTCTTCGTGTTCCTCTTTCTTCCAGTCGAACATCGGGATCTTACGGTAAGCTTTGACCCCCTGGTGCGAGTACCATTCGTATAGGTCGCGCCACCGTGGTTCACGGGCGAGGGGAAATAGAAATACTCCCCGTCGCGTTACAGACATTTGTCACGAGGTGTTCGTGATACACGCGAGTCCTTCGCCTTCGCTAGAGAGACCTCTCTCCTGTGCCTGCCTCTTGTTAAACCTCTTCTCCCGCTCTTTCGCCGAGAGCGGCTTTTGTCTTTTCCTTCGCTAACCTCTAGCTTCCTCCCTCCGTCGTGCCCGTCAGTTGGAAACCATCGTCGAAATATTTCTTTTTTTTTTTTTGCCTTTCTCCCTGAAGAAGAGGGTCTCTGTCTCCCACGAGTGTTGCGAGACAGACGGACGAAAGAACCGTGGAGCAGACCGTCCGAACGTCACGAGTCAAGTTCTTCTGGTTCGAAGATGAATGCGTTCGTTAGTATTGCCGACGTTGACCACGCACTCTGCCCGCTCTCGTGTTCCCTCATCCACCTTGAAGCTCCCCTTTTCCTATCGCTAAGTGTGCATGACCAACGATAGGTCGGGATCACGAAGGCTCGGTCCAATGATCGGGTTAGTCAAGGGAAATTGTGATCCACAAGATTAATAATATACCGATTCGAAATTTAGATCGGTCAATTAGCCTCTGTTAGGCTTCAAAGTCGCTGAAAACTTTTGGACACTTTCCTTAGCAAAATTTGCCATTCGGTGCCATTAAGGTAGTCTGGTAACTTAAGCCGATTTTCATGTCTTTTTTTTGGGTGCGTTTTTTTGTAGGAAAATAAAAATGAATCGTTTTGGATATTTAGGATGTTTTTATTTACATATTAAAGATACAAAAAAAAATTTGTTTGAATTAATTTTATAGTCTATTATTATTATTATTATTATTGATCGAAGTTGGCACTTCGAAGTTGGCAGCCCGGGTCCTAACTTTTTTTCTACCGAACCGATTGCTTTCAAATTTTAACAGGCTACTCTACACACTTATAGTTCTCGTCGGAACTACCGATAAACTTTTTCACCCCCAACTTTTTATTTTACAACCCCTTCTTTGCTAACGTCCTTTTATTTTAGCAAAGAAGGGGTTGTAAAATAAAAAGTTAGGGGTGAAAAAATTTCTCGGTAGTTCCGACGAGAACTATAAGTGTGTAGAGTAGCCTGTTGAAATTTGAAAGCAATCGGTTCGGTAGAGAGAAAGTTAGGACTCGGGCTGCCAACTTTGAGGTGCCAACTTCGATCAATAATAATAATAATAATAAACTATTAACTTTTTTCAAAAAAATTTTTATTTGTATCTTTAATATGTAAATAAAAACATCCTAAATATCCAAAACGATTCATTTTTATTTTCCTACAAAAAAACGCCCTCCAAAAAAGACATGAAAATCGGCTTAAGTTACCAGACTACTACCTTTAGGGCTCACGTACCGTTGCGCGCACTGAAAACCGAATAAATTTGAAAAATTATTATAAACGTTATATGATGAAAGAAAAATTAAATTGTTCATTTCACATTTTTTATTCACTTTTCAACTAAATGAAAAAAAATTAAACATTTTTCTATTTCAATATTAACATTATTTTTTACCGGTATAAGTGGACTACTGATAAAAATCATGGCACCTCTTTATCGACATCATAACTTCAACAAAAATTATCCAATCGGCAAATATAAAAAAGAATCTAGTAAAATAATGTAGTAGTAATAGTCTGACGGAGGGAATTTTTTTGTTTTTTTTGTTTTTTTTTCCAAAATAAAGAAATTACAGTAATTCAAACTTTAATATGCAATTAAAAAAAAAATTTATGTTTAATAATTTATAAAAAATTGTCCATCCAAAAAATTAAAAAAACCTGTCGTAGAGAAAATAATTATCAAGATTTAAAGAAATAAAAGTTACAAAATATTAAAAATTGACTGAGTTATCGTGCTGACACTGTCTAAAAACATAGTTTCGAGAGAAACTCGTTTAAAGTTTCTGGTTGATAGCCGTCCCAACCCGATGTCCGGTCCCATTTATTGCTATAACTTTGTAACGGAATGCAATTTTTTTTAAAGTTTTTTTCAATTCTTAAAAGTATAAAGAATAAAAATCTGTAAAAAAATTTCAGGGCTATGTGAACCCTTAAAAAATGCCATTGAATTTTCATTCCTTCAGACGCAATGGCAATTGAAGGCAGTTTTGCCAAGGGGAAAAAGTTCATTCAAAATCCCATTAATATTGCCATTGCTTGTGCCGGTGGGAAATCGAATGGTAAAAACTCCATTCAAAATCCCATTGGTAATGCCATTGCTGGTGCCTATGGGAAATTAATAGTAATTGACTCGTACCATTAATTTCCCACAGGCACCAGCAATAGCACGGAGGTTTGAATGGAATTTTTTTTATTGGGAAAAATGTCAAGGAAAAATGTTTGCCGATGACAAAATGTTACCATTCAATTTCCCATAGGCACCAATGGCAATACAAATGGAATTTTGAATGGAGTTTTTAACATTCGATTGCCCATGGGCATCAGCAATGGCAATACCAATACGATTTTGAATGGAGTTTTTATCCTTGACAAAAGTGCCTTCAATTCCCATTGCGTCTGAAGCTATGGAAATTCAATGACATTTCTTAATGGCAGTGAATGGGAAATTTTACTAATAAATCACAAAAAAACAGGACATAGACTATGATCAGGTAAAAACTGGAAAGTAATAGGGACCAACTGAGAAGTTTGCGAAAAAAATGACGACTATATAAGTTTATGAAGAATGCCTCTTATATATATTATGTCTTTTTAGTCTTTATAGCCGTTTTTTAAAATCTATGCAAAGAAATATTATAACAATATTATAAGAATAGATAATAATATTAGTAGTATATATGAGTTTGATACACAAATTATTTCATAAAAACAAAAAAAGAAATGCCATTGGAGTTTGCCATTGGCTTTCAATTCAGTTTCTATGGAAAGAAATTGCCATTCGAGTTTGCCATTGACTTACCATTCAGTTTCTATGGAAAGAAATTGCCATTCGAGTTTGCCATTGCTTCCTATTCAGTTTCTATGTATAGAAATTGCCATTCGAGTTTGGCATTGACTTACCATTCAGTTTCTATGGAAAAAAATTGCCATTCGAGTTTGCCATTGACTTGCCATTCAGTTTCTATGGAAAGAAATTGCCATTCGAGTTTGCCATTGACTTACCATTCAGTTTCTTTGAAAAAAAAAACCATTCGAGTTTGCCATTGACTTACCATTAAGTTTGTATGGAAAGAAATTGCCATTCGAATTTACCATTGGCTTACCATTCAGTTTCTATGACAAGAAATTGCCAGTCAAGTTTGCCATTGACTTACCATTCAGTTTCTATAGAAAGAAATTGCCATTCGAGTTTGCCATTGCTTCCCATTCATTTTCTATGGAAAGAAATTGCCATTCGAGTTTGCCATTGACTTCCCATTCAGTTTCTATGGAAATAAATTGCCATTCAAGTTTGCCATTAACTTACCATTCAGTTTCTATGGAAAGAAATTGCCATTCGAGTTTGCCATTAACTTACCATTCAGTTTCTATGGAAAGAAATTGCCATTCAAGTTTGCCATTGCTTTCCATTCAGTTTCTATGGAAAGAAATTGCGATTCGAGTTTGCCATTGCTTTCCATTCCGTTTGCTACTATTAAAAATGTTCCCTTGACTTTGCCATACAATTCCCTTTGCCATTATATGGTAATCAGCCTTTGCCATTGACTGCCAATGCCTAATTTTGCTAAGGGTTGAACCCAAAGCAGTTTTCCTTGTTAAAGCGAGTTGCGTAAGAGCCCGAACCTCGTAGTTCTAGGAAGCATAATTAAAATTGACAAAAATCCGTTTGGTCAAAAAGGGTTCTTTATGAATTATTACGCGATGACAGAATAGATGGTCCAGTCTTCGTGGTTGTCGATTATTGTTCAGCACCATTTGAACATAATTTCGATCAGTTTTTCCTAAATTAATCACCGAAATCGTCGTCGATGTTCGAGGTAGTGGACTTCAACCGTTTCCTCATATGCTTTTCTTCGTATGCGCCAAGCAACGATTTACCCGAATTACTTTGGCTCCTGATTAAACAACCAATTATGTAAACATTATTAAAGACCCCGTTGGCATTGTATCGACAGAATTGGATGGGATTCGTAGCTCCTCCAGGTATATACACTTTCTGGTTCCACCGTATATCGTGAGCCAACGAACGCTTATTCGCCGGTTCGGACCACGAAACCGCGCGCATTCATCCACCTCAGAGAAACCCATGACCACGTGTAATTACGTAATCGCACCGAGCCACGCTTTTATGTCTCAATTACACTTAAAGATTTGAGATAGAAGATTTATGGCACGAAATTACAAGGTGCCGATGCAAATTATAGCTTCCAACGCGCTGTTGTGTGTGTAACACGTTCAGGAACCGCTATACCTGTGTACAGTACGCATATGTATTATTATATCTGTACGAGAAATCGTATTGTGCTCGTCCGAGAAGCTTGGAGAGCTGGAAGAATAAAAAGAAGAAAAATGGAATACACACAAGTTTTTCTCTTTTCGCTCTGTCTTTTTCCTGTATTTTTTTTTGTCGAACAAAATGAAAATAAAAACTTATTTTACGCTCCGCATAAACGACTATTTTAGGCTTTTTTTAATTACTTTTTAGTCAGTGGATTTCGACGCATGGGATATTTATCGTTTATAGCGCCTGTGGTATAGTGAGTTTAAAGTCTGCTCGAAATACCATCGAAAATTCAAAACGAAGAAATGAAATGTAGCGTTGTTTTGATACCAATGTTTGTACATAACTGTCGAAAAAACCGATCGAGTTCATCTTTATCATATTTTACGACATTTTTGATGATTTTTAAAAAGTAGTAATCCTCGGGCTTTCTTTTAGGTATATCTATTAATTACAGGCCGATAAGAAATTTAAGACTGGTTCAAAGATATTAAAAAAAAAATCACGACTCCAGAACGGATTGAGATAAAAATGTGCGACAAATCGTGAATGTTCGTTTAAGGTAGTCTGATAACTTAAGCCGATTTTCATGTCTTTTTTGGAGGGCGTTTTTTTGTAGGAAAATAAAAATGAATCGTTTTGGATATTTAGGATGTTTTTATTTACATATTAAAGATACAAAAAAAAAATTTTTGACAAAATTTTATAGTTTATTATTATTATTATTGTTGATCGAAGTTGGCACCTCGAAAAAAAAGCGCGTGGGTGGCCCCGGTGATTTTGGCTCTTGATGTTATCTGAGATAAAAAAATCTTGATAATTCTTAATCTATATTTTGGCTCTTGATGTTATCGGAAATCAAAAATTCTTGATAATTCTTAATCTATAGACATGCCATTCTGGTCGGAACTACTGACGTTAAATTTCATGGATAAATAACAAAATGGAAAAGGACGTTTTTTTCCAAAGTCCGCCATTTTGTTATTTATCCATGAAATTAAACTTCAGTAGTTCCGACCAGAACGACATGTCTATAGATTAAGAATTATCAAGAATTTTTGATCTCCGATAACATCAAGAGCCAAAATCACCGGGGCCAGCCACGCGCTTTTTTTCGAGGTGCCAACTTCGGTCAATAATAATATAAATAATAAACTATTAAATTTTTTCAAACAAATTTTTTTTTGTATCTTTAATATGTAAATAAAAACATCCTAAATATCCAAAGCGATTCATTTTTATTTTCCTACAAAAAAACGCCCTCCAAAAAAGACATGAAAATCGGCTTAATTTACCAGACTACTACCTCAAGGGAGAATAATGATATAACAAAATTTCATTCGAATGAAAAATGGTCGCGCGAAATAAGCCTTGTGAATCAGGGACGAGAATACCTCGTGTGGTATAGGCATCCTTAAAATCTCATACGAGACACGAACATCGTTCACCAATGACAGTTACGTCCGTCCGACGACGTGTATCCGACTTGTATCTTAACGCATATTATAACTCAACTGGAAGAGTATCTTTCTTCGTTCATCGCCGAGAGAATATCAGGCGCCACTCTCACTTCGATAACGCATTCACGCCACGATCGACGCCAAGAGAGGATCACGAAAACGCTCGAGAGCATGCCAATCAACTTTATCCTCGTACTATACGCACCAAAACTCAACCCTAGCCAATAACTTCTTCATTGAGTTAGACCAACAGTGAATCACATACCAATTGAATTACTCCGGTAGGATTAGAAAAAAAATTGTAATAAAACGATTGACGATACTTTGTTTTAAAGGAGGAAATAGGGTTAGGACAGCGTTTTCTCAATGATTTTCATCAATTTTTTTGTAGTATAAAAAATGAATATAATTTATTGAAACTTTGAGAATATTTTATAGATATATTTAAGTATATACTATAAAATTTTTGAAGAATTTTCTTGAAAAACACCGAGGATATTAGCGATCCCATATTGCAGGTCACAATCAGACTCAGCATTTTTCGTACATTCTGGAAGCCGCAATTTTCATCTGAAATCAAACGAGGTTGGAATTTACTTTTATTATATGTCTCTCTTCTATATGAACCTAAATGCTATCAAAAAAAATAGAAAATTTAATTTTTTACTGGGGTCAAAACAAAAAACCATGATTTTTTGCCATTTTTTACAACTTTATTTGCAAAAAAAAATTATTTATATAATGATAATATTCCGATTTTAGATTCATATAGAGCGCAATACTATGAAGAAAGTAACTGCCAATTTTCAAAACGATTGGTTGAAAACTTTTCAAACTAGCGTGTACGCAAGTTGAAAAAAAGTCGTTTGAAAAAATAGCGCGCTCGGGTCCTGACGGAGAGCTACTCACTTTAATGGCTTATAACAATAGAACGAGTCGGAATTTTAATTTAAAATTTTGGGAACATATTTTTCAGTAGTTTTACTAACAATTTATGAAATAAAAAAAAATCGATTTTTTGAACCGTCTACCCTATTTCCTTCCTTAATAAAATCATTATGATTAATTGTTTGCAACAAGATATTAGTTGATATTGGTTTTTAAAAGTTTAATTCAAAATGATTATTAATTGTTTGATCACAAAGCTGCAAGTCGAAAGTTTCTAGTTATTTCTTCGAAATTTCACACAATGCTCAAAGCTTCCTCTATTGGGAAAGGATAACAAGGCGCCGGGTGTCAATATGGCGTCGAATAATAGACTCTTTTGCTCGATATGCGCTTGCGCTCACATGTGCGCGTGCGCATACAGTCTCAAAAGCACGCCGTACACAAAACGCGCCAAAACGGTAGAAACACTGTTTGTTTTGATGTTTTTAATGTCTTACACGTAAACTGGTATTAGATAAACGTTTATTTAACGTCATTTTGCATGCTCAACATTGGGAACGTCGAAGAAACGTTATTCTTTGAGAGTCCGCGAAAGCGTTAAAAATGCGTTTATTCGATATCCTCCAAGTGTTAAATATAAAATAACCTTAAACGAACGTTTAGTTAACATTATTGTATGTGATAAAACATTGCGGACATAAAATGCGTCATTTTTAATGTCTTTTAGAACTTCAAAATTCAATTTGTTTTGTGGAAGCCTGCTCAGAGCAGTTTTAAAATTACCCGCCAGGTGGCGAAATCTCGACTGTTCTTCCCAATACGGAATTATATCTTTCGCAATGTTGACTTTCTCATAGAAGATGGCATTAAAAACACGTTTTTTCGTTGTCCACAATGCGTTGCATACAATATGATCTTAAATGAATGTTTAGTTAACATTATTGTTTGTGACAAACATTAGGAACATTATAAAAAGCGTCATTGTTAAAATCATTGAGAACTTTAGAATTCAATTTGTTTTATGGAAGCCTGCTCAGAGCAGTTTTAAAATTAAACGGCAGGTGGCGAAATCTCGATTGTACTTCCCAATACGGAATTATATCTTGCGCAATGTTGACTTTCTCATAGAAGAAAGGCATTAAAAACACGTTTTTTCGTTGTCCACAATGCGTTGCATACAAAATGATCTTAAACGAATGTTTAGTTAACATTATTGTTTGTAAAAAACATTAGGAACATTATAAAAAGCGTCATTGTTAATATCATTGAGAACTTTAGAATTCAATTTGTTTTATGGGAGCTTACTCAGAGCAGTATTAAAATGAACTGCAAGGTGGCAAAGTTCCAACTTCACTTCCCAATAAGGAATTATATCTTTCGCAATGTTTACTTTCTCATAGAGGAAAGCGTTAAAAACACGTTTTTTCGATGTTCTCAAAGCGTTGCATACAAAATGATCTTGAACGAATGTTTAGTTAACATTATTGAATATGAAAAACATTGGGGACATTATAAAAAGCGTCATTTTTAATGGCGTTGAGAACTTTAGAATTCAATTTGTTTTATGGGAGCCTACTCAGAGCAGTATTAAAATGAACCGCTAGGTGGCGAAGTTCCAACTTCTCTTCCTAATAAGGAATTATATCTTTCGCAATGTTGACTTTCTCATAGAGGAAAGCGTTAAAAATACGTTTTTTCGATGTCCTCAAAGCGTTGCATACAAAATGATCTTGAACGAATGTTTAGTTAACATTATTGAATATGAAAAACATTGGGGACATTATAGAAAGCGTCATTTTTAATGGCGTTGAGAACTTTAGAATTCAATTTGTTTTATAAGAGCCTACTCAGAGCAGTATTATAATGAACCGCCAGGTGGCGAAGTTCCGACTTCACTTCCCAATAAGGAATCGTTTTCAATTTTGAATTCGTCATAGAAGGAGCTTCGAGTAATGTATGAAATTTCGAGTAAGCAACTGACACGTTTCAATTTGTAGCTTTTTTTCGTTACGTCTACTGTAAATCCCAAATGCTTCGTATAATTTGAAATTTCATAAAATCGTTCTATCGATTGTTGCAAAGCTCGACCCCAATCATCCATCAATGACAAAAAACTTGGACATTACAAAGTGAAACACTTCTCTCCAATTGGATTGTCCGGAAAACCGAAACTGTACTCGTTCATGAAGAAGAAGTTGTAATCATGGCTGCGAAGGAGATAACAAATGTATACTAAGAGCATATATATATATATATATAAGAGAGTGCGTGATACGAGCAGCGATCTCAGATTACACGGTGTGATAGGTCGTTCCCAGTAGATCATGCATGTCGGAAGTGAAATCGTGTGGCGTGTCCAACATCAGCGAGATGTTCAGTGAGATCTTTCGAGCGAGATATTCTGAGGCGAAAAATGCGATTCAAGCCGATTGCCACCCTCGTTGCAAAGATATGAAAACGTGATAAATCACACATAATCCTTTGTTTCTATTCTTTCCTTATCACATGCAATCGTACGTATTGTCAAATTTTTTAAGTGGATATCCACGAGGACGATAAGCCATGCGGAAATGTAATCAATCAAAATCTCAATATATGGACCCGATCACACGCCCATTAGGGTTCACCGAAGAGACCAGACTGTGTCGTGAACTACACATTCGCTTGCCCATTTTATTCGATAACCCGACACCAAGATTTTTTTAGCATTAAATCTGGGTACTAATAAAATTCCGGTCGTTTCGTAGAAAGATGAGCTAACTGTGTGACGTCTGAAATTTGAAAAATGTCATATTTAAAAAAAGTTTGGAATTGGCGAAATAATTAATAATATATTGGGAATCATCGTTTAGTAACCTAACCTCCCACGCAGAAATTGCCAGTATAATTCTACTGGCCAAGCTTTGGGCCAATATTGGCGGCCAAACTTTGGCAGCCAGTATTGTTTCAGTACTGGCTGACAATCTGGCCAAGCTTTGGGTCAGTATAAAATATCGTCCTGAGCCAGTACTGGTTGTCAATCTGGCCACACTACGGGCCGGTATAATAACCAGATACGGCCAAGCTCTGACTTCGATACAGGCTTAGTACTGAGCTATAGAAAATGCCAATACTGAGAGTATTTCACTTTGACAGTTGCGTTCTGTAATGTAATTGTAGATTAGGTTATTCCGATCAAAAGTCCATTATTTTGCAAACAACCAAATTGTTGAATTATAATTTGCCCCGAACTTGAAATTGCACGATTAGTACAATACTTTTTAGTGCAATACTTGCTTCATATAGCCTTTATTTTATAAACACTGTTCTATAAACATTTAAGTACGTATTTTCGACCTGTATATGTACTTAGTCTCTTATTAATAAAAACTACTCCGTGTATTTAGTATATATCAAGTGCATTTAATTATCAAACATTTATGCATAAACAACCCAGACAACACAGACATCCAAAGGACGTCCTAAAAACATCCGAAGAACGACCTTACGTCCAAAGTACATCCTTTGGACGTACGTGTGCTGCTTGGGAAACGGGTAAAAAGAAATATAAATTACTCCCAGAGAGAAATAAAATTTACATAGACATTGGATCGGCGTCCACTAGACGCCAAAAGTGTCTAAAAGACGTCGATTCGATTGTTAGTCGACGCAAAAAACTAAAAACCGTTTTATTCGTCTCGCGTAAATAACAGGAGGCGTGACTGGAATTGCATAAATGCTGAAAAATTAACAATTTATAAATATAACATTATGTCGTGTGATAGATTGATGTTATAAGTAATAAGTTTATTGTTCGAAGTCATTTATTTAGCGGTAGAATGGCGGGCAATAATTTTCCTGATTTTGAGGTTAAACCTGACACATCGATTAGTTTCACCGTATCCTTATACAATAATACACTCCGTTTGTATCCACTTGTCGCAGTTGATTATGTTCACGCACAAACATTAATAGTAATAATCCTGATTATCGGATCGTACTAACGACATTACATTTCGCCAAAAAATATACGATAATCGCGGGTTTACTACCGTTTCTCGTGCTAACTAGTGCTGACTTGAGTTAACTGGGAATGAGCGGCCATATTTAAGGGAGGAAATAGGGTTAGACGGTTCAAAAAATCGATTTTTTTTTAATTTCATAAATTGTTAGTAAAACTATTGAAAAATATGTTCCCAAAATTTTTAATGAAAATTCCGACTCGTTCTATTGTTATAAGCCATTAAAGTGAGTAGCTCTCATTCAGGCACCGAGCGCGCCACGTGTTTCAAACGCGTTTTTCTGAAAACGACTTTTTTCGAACTTGCGTACACGCTAGTTTGAAAAGTTTTCAACCAATCGTTTTGAAAATTGGCAGTTACTTTCTTCATAGTATTGCGCTCTATATTAACCTAAAATCGGAATATTATCATTGTTTAAAATAATTTTTTTTTGCAAATAAAGTTGTAAAAAATGGCAAAAAATCATGCTTTTTTGTTTTGACCCCTGTAAAAAATTCAATTTTCTATTTTTTTCATAGCATTTAGGTTCATATAGAAGAGAGACATATAATAAAAGTAAATTCCAACCTCGTTTGATTTCAGATGAAAATTGCGGCTTCCAGAATGTACGCAAATTGCTGAGTCTGATTGTGACCTGCAATATGGGGTCGCTAATATCTCCGGTGTTTTTCAAGAAAATTCTTCAAAATTTTTATAGTATATACTTAAATATATGTATAAAATATTCTCAAAGTTTCAATAAATTATATTCATTTTTTATACTATAAAAAAATTCATGAAAATCATTGAGAAAATGCTGTCCAAACCCTATTTCACCTCCTTAATAGGCCACGACTCGGTGGTAATTTCCAATAGTTATAAAGCATCTACAATTGTCTCCCTATAAAAAAAACCAAATCCCGAAATATCTCGAAATGCGATTTATTTCTGATGCCAAATAACTCGTCATTATGATTGGCTATCGCTGTCGTGCTCAGAGTTCGTTCATGCGCATACTTCAGAACGCACGATGAACCTAACCTACAAAAGCTACGCGCGAAGCGCGCAAACCGATTCCAGTGATTATTAAAGCAATTTAGAAATCATTATCGAATTGGTGAGATGTCGAGAGTTTTTTAAAAGTTATCTTTTGTTTGATTCATACTTTTTAGATTTTATTGTATTATCAACTTATAACGGTCAGTATCATAGCCTATAGATTTTCAACACAATCGCATAAAAAAACCGGGTAAATATGGAGCAAAGGGGACCCACTTCCGATTGACTTGCCTTCAATATATGTTGGGTAGGGACCCTTCCTGAACAACTTTTTCCTCTGACACAATTGGCGGTCGTTATTTATTAAAAAGTTGTTAACAAATAAAGTTAATAATTCATATACCTATTTTCCTTATACCAGCCAGTCCTAATCATCTTGTCGTTCACATTTGTTGTTACGAATACACCCCTGAGTAGCATACAAAAAGTTTTATCCGTCGCGCATTGTTTGTTTAAAAGTTATTAACAAAAAAAGTTTCATAAATCAAGCATGAACTACTTGTTCTAGTGTATGGTAAACAGCACATGCATGAGAGGGAGGGCTGCGCCCCCCTGCAATCCTCCACTCACCAGCCCAAAGTCAATCCAAAAACAACCCAAAACAGCTCAAAAACAACGCAAACAAACATATAAACAAACAATTATTTGTTTTATTCATTATTTATATTATGAAGCGGATACATGGTACTCATAATGTTGAAGAAACTGTCGATACGCTGGTCGACAGTTTTGGATTTGTTTGTTTATTGGGTTTGGATTTTTTGGTTTGGGTTTGTTTTGGATTTGTTTGTTTATTGGGTTTGGGTTTGTTTTGGATTTGTTTGTTTATTGGGTTTGGGTTTTTGGTTTGGGTTTGTTTTGGATTTGTTTGTTGGGTTTGTTCGTTTGGGTTTTGGGTTTGTTTTGGGTTTGTTTGTTTGGTTGTTGGGTTTATCTGTTTGGTTCTTTAGCTTACTGGGGTTGTTTTGGGTTGTTTTTGGTTTGTCCACGGGCTGGTATGCGGCGGGGGCAGGGGGGCCGCAGCCCCTCCGGTCATACGTGTACTGGCCACCATGCAAGTATTTCATATTCAATTTATGAATTTTCTTTTGTTAATAACTTTTTAACAAACAATGAGGACGGATAACACTTTTGGTATGTCACTCAAGGGGGTATTCTTAACAACACATGTGAGGGACAAGATGATTGGGACTGGCTGCTATAAGGAAAATAGCTATATGAATTATTAACCTTATTTGTCAATAACTTTTTAATAAATAACGACCCCCCATTGTGTCAGAGGAATAAGTTGTTCAGAAAGGGTCACTAGAAAATATATATCAAAGGCAAGTCAATCGGAAGTGGGTCCCCTTTGCTCCATATTTACCCATTGCAAAGCCATCAGCGAGGTGAGGACTAACTTCACAACTCGAGGTGTGAAGTTAGTCGCAGGATCATCGTGTATAATAGTACACGGTCGATTTATCGCGTCGTTTCGATACATACGAACGAGCTGTTTAGTAAAAAAAAATCGTTTTATCTCTGGGAGTTTGTGTCCGATGATAACTTACTATAGCCACAATCATGAATCAGTAATTTTATGCCGTTCTCGAGAACGTTCGACACATTGAAAATCTTTTCGATCAGTTTATTACAGTGAACAGTATAACTCCAATATTTTTTTTTAATCTACGAGCGGTCGGTAGTCAAAAATGATTGAAATATAATTTTGCCAGTTACATTTAGAAACAAAGATGTCAATTTGTATCGTGAATAGTTTTTTTATTGCCATTTCACGCTTCATTGATTGTCGTTACCACACATCGTAATCTAGCAACAAAATTGTATCGCGAAAAAATTGGCGGATACATTTTCAAATGTAGATGAAGAAAATTCGATTTTTTCTACATACGTCCTGCGGATGCATCTTGTGTCTTGGGGTGCATCGAATTTACCGACAAGGTTGCTGTTTTTTCTGTTTCTTCTTCACTGAAACCTGATGAATGATTTGTTTCATGCTCATTCGAGTGTCAATTCGCAAGTGCGGATTTAATTAGCGTCGCCAAATAACGTTACGTACACGAATGCCAAACAGGACATGATTGCTAGCGAAGAGGTGCTAATAGGGGAAGGGTGCCTCGTTAATGAAATCACACGAGAGAGGCCGGGAAGACTACCGAATACGCGAGAGAGCTCCGCGGGAAGCGTGAAGGGGCTAGGGGGCGCGAAGAGTTTGTTTGGTTTTAAGCTTTGGTTGGCATTATGCGCGTGCCATAGTTTATTCAGGCTGCCTTTGCCAGACACCTCTCTTTTCTCCGATCTTCTTCCAACAGACCCTCGTACTCTCTCCTTCTTCTTCTTCTTCTTCTCACTCTGGATTCTTCGGTCCCTTTTGCGCATCCACGTTTCTTATACACACGAGATTTCGACCTGGGACCATTGTCCCGTCGAAGGCCCTACGCTCTACCCCATCCTCAAAGATACGAAAGGCTCCAAACTCACGAGGTTCTCATTCCCGTTGCTGTGAGTTATTTTTTTTTGTTTCTCGACGTAGAACCTTTACAGTACCGTGCAAAAGAAAGCGGACAAATTTTTCCGACGAATAATATTTTTAATTTACATTTGGACAAAAACGATTTGGAAGGAATAGGATTGTCCTGAGCTAAATTTGTCAATTTCATTGCTAATTATCAATTTCAATGGAAATTTTACTAAAGTGCGCTACAGAATGTCTGTGAGATCAAAAGCCTCGACGCAATGAAAATTACCTACATAATAATAATCATTATAACAGTAGTAATAATAATAATAATAATAATAATAATAATAATAATAATAATAATAATAATAATAATAATAATAATAAGACACGAAGTTCGTTTGAGAAGATTTCGATTGGACTTACCCCGAGAATATATAACCATCGAGGTTCAGTATGTGGGTCCCACATATTAAGACCGAAATTTAAGGGAAAAAATTTGAAAAAGTCCAAAACGAAAAATATATTCACGTATGATTCCTCAGCGAAATTTTAATACCTCCATTTTAAAAAAGTCCCTCCAAATACACCAACTCCAAAATTATTTCGAAATACACGACTTCCAAAATTATTTCGAAATACACCGCTTACAAAATTATTTCGAAATACACAACGTTCAAAATCATTTCGAAATACACGGCTTCCAGAATTATTACGAAGTACACCACTTCCAAGATTACTTCCAAATACACCACTTCCAAAATTACTTCGAAATACACCACTTCCAAAATTACTCAAAAATACACCACTTCCAAAATTACTCAAAAATACACCACATCCAAAATTATTTCGAAATACACGGCTTAAAATTAGCCAGAATTATTATGAAATACACCACTTCCAAAATTACTTCGAAATACACCACTCCCAAAATTACTTCGAAATGCACCACTTCCAAAATTTCTCAGAAAAACACCACTTCCAAATTTTTTTCGAAATACACCACTTCCGAAATTATTTCGAAATACACGGCTTCCAGAATTATTACGACATACACCACTTCCAGAAGTACTTCGAAATACACCGCTTTCAAAATTATTTCGAAATACACAACTTCCAAAATTATTTCAAAATACACGGCTTCCAGAATTATTACGAAATACACCACTTCCAAGATTACTTCGAAATACACCACTTCCAAAATTACTTCGAAATACACCACTCCCAAAATTACTTCGAAATACACCACTTCCAAAATTACTTCGAAATACACCACTTCCAAAATTACTCAAAAATACACCACTTCCAAAATTATTTCGAAATACACGGCTTAAAATTAGCCAGAATTATTATGAAATACACCACTTCCAAAATTACTTCGGAATACACCACTCCCAAAATTACTTCGAAATACACCACTCCCAAAATTACTTCGAAATACACCACTTCCAAAATTACTTCGAAATACACCACTCCCAAAATTACTTCGAAATACACCACTTCCAAAATTACTTCGAAATACACCACTTCCAAAATTACTTCGAAATACACCACTCCCAAAATTACTTCGAAATATACCACTTCCAAAATTACTTCGAAATACACCACTCCCAAAATTACTTCGAAATACGCCACTTACAAAAATACTTTCAACCACACAACGTCCCAATTATACATTAGCTGTACCACAAAACAGATACAGAGACTCGAAAATATTCACGACACGTACCTTGACCAGTCCCACCCACTCAACCCCCGAAATATTTGATTAAGTCAGCTAAAAAAAACCACCACGTTCAATATACTCAGGAGCTTTAGCCTCAAACGTGCTTCTAAATACACCAAAAGGGTAATTCCAAAATAATTTCAAAATACCTAAAAACACACCAATTTCAAAATAATCAAGACTTGACCGTCGATGTACCATCTGCGAAGAAATGAAATGACTCAGTTAAAAATATCGCCAAACACATGATCCTGACAATATGCAAAATATCTACTTCCATAAATACCTTCAAATCAGACACGTCAGTAATATTCATAAGATCCTACCGGACGAAGAAAAATCACGGAATGTTAAAAATAAAAATGTAATGGGCCGAAAAGAAAAAATACTTCCGAGCCTCGGAAAATCCAATAATTCGTTTTTTTCATTCTTGTGAAGTTCACGAGGTACATTTGAGAGCCATTGGGAGCCCCACTCCCCATCCCTTTTTAACCGTGATCGCGACAACAACAAGAGAGGGGGTAGGGCCGTTGGGACTGATGCTAAGGCTGCGTGAAGATCCGTTGCCGCGACGCGCTCTTCTTTGCCGGTGAAAGAGTCGGCGCAGAGAAGGGCGGAAAGGGGGGCGAGAATGAGAGAGAGAGAGAGAGAGAGAGTGAGGCTCTCTCTTACTCTCGATGGAGGGAGAAGAGGCCCAAGTCGGGGACTCATTGCCATATAGTGGTTGAGGCCCTCGCTGGTATCTCAATCAGGCATAGAGCTCGGACCACAGGTTGGGGTACCCTGGTACCCAGGCTGCCGCGCTCTGGACCCCTGTGGGTGGACCACAGTCGTGGCGGCGGGGGAGGGGAGGGAAGAAGAGAAAAGAGCATTTCTATGTGTGCGAAGTATATACGACGAAGGAGGCCTTCGGCTCCGGAGCCGTCACAACTCAATCTAGTTCCTCGGAGTCTGCGAGCGTGCGCGGTACCGTTTAACCGTTTTCGTCTCGACTTCCGTTTACTCTCGTTCACCGACTTAATAATCAATTTTTTGTTGTTATTTTTATTTTCTTCTCGAACGCAAACGCAAATTGTTCATCGTGCTGAAAGAAATTTTTACGGCAAAACAAAAAAAAAAGGGAAGATACATTATCGCGACTTTAAGTACGACAAAAAAAAACATAAATAAATAAAGAATTTATTCGACAAAAAATAACGAACATCCCGAGTGCGTTAAAAGTGATCGTGGAACGAGTTGTTCGTAACAGTGCATTTTGGAAAACAATGTGATAGCGAACACACGGAAAAAATAAATAAACAAAAGAGGTAAGAGGATAGTGTGTTTTCGGTACTTTTGAATTTTATTTTTGCCACTGCCAACGATCTATTTCTGTAAAGTCAGACACCCAAAAATTCATTATGTCCGCTCGTCAAAATAGAACGTCTCTTCCTTTTCGATGAGCGGACATCTGAGACGAAAAATGGTAAAAAAAAAAACGGGACTGTTTGCGAAATATTTGTAGCTCGAATGTCGCATTGTTTATTTTGAAACACTATAAGTACACTATAATAAATAAATAATTAACAAGATAAGAACACTAATATTGAAAAAACTATTTTCACGAGAGATCCGCTACAACGTGTCATGTTTAATTTTTATTTAAACAACAACAAAAATGTGAATGTCGTAACTACGCTGCAGCGAAAAAAAATACGTTATTTCTCATTGTTTGACATTAAAGAAAAAATGAAATTTACGTCTACGAGCGAAGTGAACTTCGAATATATTCACCACGAGGTTTCTTGGCTCGACAACAAAACAGATATAGCCCGAAAAACTCCCTTCTCGGAAGTCTCTGCGTTTTATTTTTTTATTTTTATTTTTTCGTTCTATCATCTTGTATTTTGTTTTATTCTCTCGTTCATCTCTCGTTTCTTTTCTTCAATAAACACGTATTATATATGTATATATATGCGATGCCCCGAAGCGAAGATTCGAGCTCATAATCGCCTCGTCCGAGTCTCCGACGAGGAGGCCAACGTAATTTCAACGATCTGTCACTGTCATTCGACCGAAAGGAACGGGTCCATATAGCGCGAGACTTTGCGCTCGCTATCGATCGTCATCCGCGCTCAGAGGGCATCGATCAACGAAGATTTCTTCCTCCAATCACTGCTCTTAAAGGGGGCCTCAAAACTCGAACAGGCCACACAAAGTTCTCTCGTTAGCATAAACTCGTAACGAGTAGATTATTGAAAATGTTGTTTTGCCATTTTTGTTTTCCAACCGACAAACCTCACGATAATTCTGTTCGTCGTTTATTGTGGGGGGTGGGGAATTAAAACGTAACGCAAAAACGTCTTTATTTTCGTACGATTGGTTAGAATTGGAGGACATTTTATTACATCTATCACTTTTACCAGGATCTATTTTGTTTAGAAACTTTTTTTTTCATAATCATCGACTTTGGAACTTTCTGTTTCTACGCGTCGATAGTAAAATAGTAGAAATACTACAATTGTGTTACGTAGTAAACATACGATGTTGCTTTTATTTGTCGTGACGTCATTGCGGTACTATTCATACCACGCATTCGGAATATTTATCACATATTTCGTACTTATTATGGGATAATTTACGATTATTTAACTGCAGCGAACTTCGTGAATGCTCGTCGTGCATATTAAATAAAAAGATGATTATAACACCAAAAAATTCTGATCAAAACCCAGTGTGGAAACTTACGAGGGGGGACCCAAAAAAAACGGGAATTTTGTCATAATTTCTTTATTTTTTAATATTTTTTCACCAAATTTTGATCACCTTCAAAGTATTCTCCTTTGACGACAACGCACCTCTGCAAACGATCCTTCCAATGTTCAAAACATTTTTTTATTTCACTTATCGGGATGTTCTTTGGGCCTTCCAGCGATTTTTGTTTTACCTCCTCCACAGTGGCAAAACGCTTGATTGCTGCTTTGTTTCGGGATTCAACAACAGTAATCACCTTGGAAAAAAGTTCAGGGTCCTCTTCGAGCTGATTTTCAAGTTCAAAACATGCCTGAAGTCGAGGCTCCCTTTGCTCTTCTGTGAGAAGGCGAGGGACAAATTTGGCTGCAACTCTGCTCATGTGCAAATCTTTGGATAAAAACCTCTGAATTGAACTCCATGATATCCCAGACATCTCACAGAGTTGATCAATGGTTCGGCGACGGTCTTCATGAATGAGAGCATTGATTTTGTCGACGTTTTCGTCACTTCTTGACGTTGAGCGGTGTCCTGAACGGGGTTGGTCTTCAATTGACATTTCTCCATTTTTAAAACGTGAAAACCACTCGTAGAATCTGGTTTTACTTAGGGCAGCATCTCCATAAGCAGTCTTAAGGCGGTAGTCTGGTCTAGAGCGAGATTTTTGACGTCATTTCTAATGTGCAATAATTTTTAAACCGTTGAAGTTGTCTTGATGAAAATTTACACATGCATTTATTGATCCTTAGAGAATACTTGTACATAAAAAAAAAAAATTATTTTAAATATTTTCATGTAGTTTTTTGCCTTGTTGCAACATGGTGCGCCGAGACCCGCCTCAATCGGCGCCCACTCTGGACGATGTTGTATGCATCTTAAAAAAAAAAAATATATATATTCTCAATCTGTATGAGTATTCTGAGCACTGGTAGCAGAATTGGTATGAAAATATGAAAATGAAAAAAATGATAAAATCGATTTTTTCAAATTTCTAGACCATACTACCGCGTTAAGCATTACAGTAGTTTCCGCGGCCGATTTCCCCAACAGGAAATGAAATTTCACAGCCGCGCACTGCTCTCGACAATCGGCCATCACGTTTTCGCCGAAATGGAAAAAGTTGTTTCACTACAAAAATTCCCACGGGCGAACCGATACACTCACGGCGACAGAACTTCGCACACTGACTCAGAAGACGTGTCCCCAACGGACACCTGGTCGAGCAATGGATTCCCCCACTCTCCCTCCCCGCCGCAGCGCAATTCCCGTTTTTTTTTGGTCCCCCCTCGTATGTGGTACGTAAAACACTGTGAGGAATTGGAAACAAAACAAATTGTTTCAACGTAGAAATAAGGGCTTGATTGAAAATAAATTTTCTAGGCATTTTCATTTGCTTCTAACGCTTTTCTCAATTCGTACAGGATCGATAATGTTTTTTTTTCGAGAGCCGGAAATGTTTTACATGAGAATGTATTTTTGATCGATTCAATTTATTTTTGGTCATCAATGGCTTTTAAAAAATTACTTTCATCGCATATTTCGTCCTTATTATGAGATAATTTATGATTATTTAACTGCAGCGAAATTCGAGAACCCTTGTCATTCATATTAAATAAAAAAAATGGTTTTAACATAAAAAATTCTGATCAAAACCCAGTGTGCAAACTCGCGATGTACGTAAAACACTGCGAGGAATTGGAAACAAAACAAATTGTTTCAACGAAGAAACAAGGGCTTGGTTGAAAATAAATTTTCTAGGCATTTTTATTTGGCTTCTAACGCTTTTTTCAATTCGAACAGAATCGATAATGTTTTTTGGTTCGAAAGCTGAGATACATGAGAATGTATTTTTGACCGATTTAATTAATTTTTGGTCGACAATCGCTTTTACAAAATTACTTTAAAAGCTATTTTTGAAAAAAAGGGAATGCTCAAAAACGGCATTGCGCCATGGCACAATTTGAACGATGATTCCTAAAAATTGGACAAACTTTGCGGCACAGCGGAATATATTAGAGATTAGGAAAAATGCAATCTGCACGTAACGGTATAAATAGGATTAACATTTCGTGCATTCCTTGTTCTTAATTTTTTTTTTTCGCAATTTAACAATGTAATTTCTCTCGTGGGAGCAGAGTGTATTTTTATGTGTGCAAATTGCTGATTTGTTTGATCTGGAATGTCCAGTTGTCGTTAACGAAAGTTACGAAATATCCCGAAAGAATTTGCTTTCATATTTCTTCGGTCGTATCTTATCCAGAATTTTCATTTCCTCTTATTTGTGTTCGAAAAATCAAACCCATTGATTATGCCACAGTCTGATGAGCGACCATTGTTGGGATCCAATGGTGCGATGTGAAAGAAAATAAAACTCGAACGTTTGAATAGCGTGTTTGCAAGCCTTATTCCCCTGTTGATCGAAACCAAAGCGACGCATGAGACATATATTTTTTTTTTTGCTTCGGTCGTTAGTATGCAAGACGTGCGGCACTACATCAAGGCCTCCTTTGGCTCTATCACAACAAACCTCCTCGTTGACGATGACTTCGTGGTCTTTATTTACGAGTACTTCGAGAAGATACATTTGTAGTTTGTTATTTGTTTACGAGAATTTGGTCGAGAAACGATGACCCGTTTCGCTTAAAAGAAGGGTAAACGTCAACGTAACGTCACCAAATTTCTAACGCACTTTTCCATTCGATTGAGTGGTCTTCGAGTAAAATGGCTTTGGTTTTATGTCTCTTGCACTTAAATATGGGAGAAGGTGAGGAGAAGGGCCCTTCCTCTTAAGTAATCATTTTCGATCAATTTATCTCATAATTTTTTCGGTACACGAATCAATTGTTTGTTCAAGATCCACGAATCCCCATTTTTACGATGTTCCAATTCGTTGTCGTTCTTCCATTTAACATCGAAATTATGATTTTTAATATCGTTTATTTCTTGTCGAAGAATAGAGCTCGTGAAATAGACCGTGGCTGGATAATGGCCCGAAGAAGGTAATCATGCGTAGATTTCTCCATTTTGTGATTCGTGGAGCGTCCACTTATGTGATCCGACGTTCAAGATGGATAGTGTCGTTCAATGATCGGGGGATAGACGGTAGAAAAGGTGATATGGACGAGGGAAGAAAAATGTGAGCGTGTTTGCTGAATAAGCTTCACACGACGTTTCCGGTTGATGACTTCTGACCCGGTTTATCAACGACAACCGCCCGGATTAACTACAGGCAGTTCGAAATCTCGAGCACCGAAAACAGACCTCCTCGTAAACGGAACGTGCCCGTTGTGTACAGTCTTAATCTAAATCTCGAAGATATATGCCCGAGAGTCTGGGAAGTGATCCGTATTTGTGCGAAGACATAAAACGTTTGAATAGCGGGTTCAATTAAACGCTATTCAAACGTTTTATTATTATTTTTTACGTCGAACCATTCGATCGAAACAATGGTGGCTCATCACACTGTGGCATAACTAATGGGTTCGAGTGATATTTCGAACTAAAATAAGAGGAAATGAAAATCTGGGATAAAATATCAGCGAGTAAATATGAAAGTATATTCTTCCGAGATATGTCGTACCTCTCGTTAACGATCACTGGACGTTTCAGATAAGACAAGTCAGCCATTTGCACTGACAAAAATACATGAATCTTGAAAATAATGGAACGGCTTGGGAAACTTATTTAGACGTTCGAGTGATTAGTTTCTCGTGCGAGAAACTTTCCGAGCGCCGCCACCTGGCGGATTTCTGACGCACTGCGGGATCTCACCGGGAACAAGGCTGTTTCGTTAGGTCCAATCGATTCTCGTGTTTGCTAAGATACTAAATTAACATACAAGGTGAACGTAAAAAGTGTTATTGTTCTCTATAAACACATCTACACATTGATCATAATATTTTGGGTTCAACAAATGATTTGTTGATAAACAAGCGGTTAACGTCGATTCAGTAGATACAATTGATGCACGCACTTCAGACTTTCATTATTATAATCGACTTTAATTGCACTCTTATTTTCATCAAAAGCCTATGAAGAAATGATCGTAGCTTCCTTGATTGAAAAAAGGCAATTCTCATTCATTTAGAGTGTCAGATGGAAACGCTAAGTTTCGTGTCATCTGACCTTCTTTCGTCGCGAGAATTTTCAGGGTTCGAATACTAAATAAATATTAGGCCTCTCGCTCTGCACATGCACAACTCGTTGGTTCTGTCAATTACGGGCGACTCGAAGCTGTCACGAAGTCTATAAGCGTTTGTCCTCTCTCTCTCTCTCTACTCTTTACACTAACAGGATGCGGATTTATATGCATATGGAGATTCGTTCGACGTCCTGGATAGCTTAGTTCTAAAAACGTGTGTTATATAGTAAACGTATTTGAATCGATTATGCCATAGAGAGCCAAAGCGAGTGGCGGATATTGTTCTCTATCACGCCCATTTGAATGCAGTCACTGGTGTTTCAACTTTAATCTATTTCTGAATCCTTTTTTACATGCCTGGCACGGAAAATTCATGCGATAATGTATCTCCGGGCTAGTTCGAGCAATGTCGAGAAAGTAGGATAAAAATAATTATTAGTTAAGTCAAAGGATTCAATGCGAAAACTCTCTTTTATTCGTAAATTTTATTTGATTAAAATAAATCGTTTCCCTGGGTGTAAACTGTCAAACACTCGTAAGAGGTTACGTTTACGCGAGCTACGATTCTCCTGTGGCGTTGCCGGCGTCATGAGAATCCCGTACAAACGCCATCTGTTCGCTCCACGTATAACTAAACGTGCGCGTTTGATCGTTCGCTCGACCCGAATTACCGTAGCGCGAGAAAAAGTCTGAGTAAACGAACATCTATATCAAGGAAGATAGCATTTTCGTCGTCTGAAATAATCAATGCAGGATTCCAGTGAAGTTCCACTATGTTGCTCACTTGTGAAGGTACTATCGAGAGTAGTGAACTGGATGGAATATCCATCTGGTTCAGTAACATTGGCAGGACGTAAAATTTTATCTCCCGAGCCAGTGAAGCGAAATAAAGGCGACATACGTAACGACGACATAGAGCTGACAGTGTTTGGCTCGTTAGCGCGAAGAAAGACGCTCACGGTTCTACAGAATTTATGTGTTCCTGTGCTAATGAACTCGTGTGGTGGTATAAGCTTCTCTGGCGTCAGGGGGACACCACGGGATTTTACTCCTGCGCTATGTTGTTTATTGTCCCGATCGGTGACTCTCGATCGTGACCAGTTGGGATTGCGTGCTTCGTGACAACCAGCACCAAGTTCATGCCAGTTCGGAGCATTACTTATGCGGCAACCGGCACAAATCACAACCTGAGCAGAAGTTGGGATCGACGAAAGAGAACATACATGGATTGGCAGAAGCCTCGGCGATTCCCAACCAGTTCGCTATTGTTTCCCCAACGATAGTGTCTTGAATAACGAAAAAAAACGTATCCATTCCTTCTTTTATCTCGTATCTTATCTAAATTCCCTTTGATCACGTTGTCTTCAACAAATAATGAAAAGAACAAATGGCCGGAACCCGATATTTATTGATCATCCCGGAAGTGAACAAGTGGACACACGATTTCTTCTTTAATATTACCAAAAGCGGTGTCCGCGCCGCGCACGCTGCTTTTTAGGTTAAGTTCGTCGTCTACGATCGTGCGATCTGAAGTGCGCGCTTGATCGAACTTCGAGCGCGACATCGACAGCCAATTATAATGACGAATTAGCCGGCTTCAGAAATAAATCGCATTTCGAGATATTTCTTGACGTATCTTTTTTGTAGGCGGGAATTTCGAGTGTTCCAAGACCATTTCACCACAAAGTGTGACCCGAAAAGTTACTCTTTACTCGTTAATTCGTACGATATGGTTAGACCCAGTCAGTTCTTTTTTGTACGAGCTGCAGAATTCAAAAAACAGACATCTCGTAAGCGGTTTATCACTATTGCTTGCCACAAAACTATATTTTTGCTTATGCCAAAAGACTTGCGCAGTAAATGTTTAACAAAACGATACGGCATTGTACCAAGCATGATTCAACAGGACCTTACTTTTCTTCTTTGTCGCATTTTTTTACCTTATTTATCTACACATGAGACTTCAACTTCCCGATTTAAAAAATGAATACATTTCAGGTAAATTCTTGAATCACGAACACGAGAGTCGTATAAGCAGCTTCAAATTTCGTATAATCGGCACCGCAACAATTTCCGGTTGTCTTCCCACCTAAAAAAAAAACATTCTTTCGTTTCAAACCGCCGTTTCAACGACAGACGAGAGGACGAAGCGCTCCTCTGCTATAAAACGTAGAAACGTTTTGTGCGTGCCTTTGACTAAGCGCGGCAAAGATGAATTTACGACTGACCGGTCTGGTCCCCTTTAGCTTCTTCATCGCAACGCAAGAGTTCCTCCCCTTTGGATCTTTCGATTCGTATATTACACAACATGTTGTCCGGTACATGAGTCTCGTAGAATTTTATCGAAGATTTTCGACTCGTTTTTTTTTTTACTTCAACAGCGAGAAAACGACAAACACGTTTTATTTTCGGGGGAAAAACAGTCATGCCTTACCGTTATGATAGATCGTAAACTGTTACAAGGATCCTTATGACTTACGATCTCTTTACTACGAAATGAGGTGTCTGCATTCCCAAATGTGTATTTATGAAATTATCGAAACCTCTCGATACACAAAATCAAGAGGTTTTTGTGTTTATCGAATTTTATTGTTTTATTATTATCAAGAGATTTTTGTGTTTATAGAATTTCATTATTATTGATAATTCTATAAATACAAATGTTCGAATGCAGACACCTCATTTTGTAGTAAAGGCAGCATAAGTCGTAAGAATCTTTCCAAAAGCTTATGATCTGTCATAACGGCAAGGTACTGTTTTACCCCCTAAAATGAAACGTGTTTTTCGTTTAAATGTTAAATTAAAATAAGAATGTAAAAAAAAGCAGCAAGCTGCTTCCTGGAATTTGCACACAATGCTCAAAAGCTCGTGTACGAAAGAGCCAAAATTGAGAAAGATGTAGTTCTTTATTGGAAACGAAAAACACGGCACCGGGTGCCAATATGGCGTCGAATACTAAGCTCTTAGGCTCGGTATGCGCTTGCGCGTTCAAGTGCGCCTGTACATATGACGTTAGAAACAAGCAGCGCACAAAAGTGCGCCAAAACGCTACAAGTAGGGTTTTGTTCCATGTTCTTAACATCTTACACGTAAAATGACGTTAAATACACGTTTATTCTACGTCATTTTGAATGCTCAACATTGATATAGTTGAAGCTAGCAGCCAGAGCTAGCAGCCAAGGGGCTCGCGGCCAGAGACGAAACAGGGGTCGAGCCCCGTGCATCTATTAACCCGTGAAATTCAATAACAATGAGGAATTGAGTTTGAATCCACAGTCAATTCAGTCTTTACTCTTTATTATCAAGTAAACAAGTAATCGCAATGAGATCTGCAGTGTCCTAATTGTTATTAATTTTTTAAGCATTAAATAATTAGTTTGTCTATCTGTCTATCTCATGGCCGATAGCAAAGAACGATTTTGTTCAAATTCACAGTAAATTTACTATTCACCCTTAGGAATCGATTAAGCAAGTGATCAGAAGAAGCTCTTTCCAAATTGTTATTAATTTTTAGAGCTTCAAGTAAATAGTTTTTCTATCTCATGACCGATAGCAAAGAACGATTTTGTTCCGATTCACATTACATTCACTATTCATCCTTAGAAATCGATTCAGCAAGTAGTCGAAGGAAGACCCGCTCTTTCCAAATTGTTATTAATTTTTGAAGGTCCAAGTAAATGGTTTTTCTATCCATGACCGATAGCAAAGAACGATTTTGTTCAAATTCACAGTAAATTTACTATTCACCCTTAGGAATCGATTAAGCAAGTGATCAGAGGAAGACCCGCTCTTTCCAAATTGTTATTAATTTTTTAAGGTACAAGTAAATGGTTTTTCTATCTCATGACCGATAGCAAAGAACGATTTTGTTCAAATTCACAGTACATTTACAATTCACCCTTAGAAATCGATTAAGCAAGTATTCGGAAGAAGACCCGCTCTTTCCAAATTGTTATTAATTTTTTAAACTTAAAATAAATAGTTTTTCTATCTCATGACCGATAGCAAAGAACGATTTTGTTCAAATTCACAGTAAATTTACTATTCACCCTTAGGAATCGATTAAGCAAGTGATCAGAGGAAGACCCGCTCTTTCCAAATTGTTATTAATTTTTAGAGCTTCAAGTAAATAGTTTTTCTATCTCATGACCGATAGCAAAGAACGATTTTGTTCAAATTCACATTACATTCACTATTTACCCTTAGAAATCGATTCAGCAAGTAATCAAAGGAAGACCCGCTCTTTCCGAATTGTTATTAATTTTTGAAGTTCCAAGTAAATGGTTTTTCTATCCATGGCCGATAGCTAAGAACGATTTTGTTCAAATTCACATTACATTCACTATTTACCCTTAGCAATCGATTTACTGTGAATTTGAACAAAATCGTTCTTTGCTATCGGTCATGGATAGAAAAACCATTTACTTGGAGCTTCAAAAATTAATAACAATTTGGAAAGAGCGGGTCTTCTTCCGAATACTTGCTTAATCGATTTCTAAGGGTGAATTGTAAATGTACTGTGAATTTGAACAAAATCGTTCTTTGCTATCGGTCATGAGATAGAAAAACCATTTACTTGGACCTTAAAAAATTGATAACAATTCGGAAAGAGCGGGTCTTCCTCTGATTACTTGCTTAATCGATTTCTAAGGGTGAATAGTAAATTTACTGTGAATTTGAACAAAATCGTTCTTTGCTATCGGCCATGAGATAGACAGATAGACAAACTAATTATTTAATGCTTAAAAAATTAATAACAATTAGGACACTGCAGATCTCACTGCGATTACTTGTTTAATTGATAATAAAGAGTAAAGACTGAATTGAATGTGGATTCGAACTAAATTCCTCATTGTTATTGAATTTCACGGGTTAATAGATGCACGGGGCCGACCCCTGTTTCGCCCCTGGCCGCGAGCCCCTTGGCTGCTAGCTTCAGCTACATTCAACATTGGGAACATGAAAAAAACGTTATCTTTGAAGAATCCACAAAGGGGTTAAAACACGTTGTTTCCAGGGCATCTATGGCTTGCATATAGAATATCCTTAAAGGAATATCTATTTAATATAATTGTGTGTGAAAAAAACATTGGAGATGTTAAAAAAAGTGTCATTTTTAATATCTTTGCGAACATTAAAATTCATTAAAATTTAATTTGTTTTATGGGAGTCTACTCAAAGCAGTGTTAAAATTATAGCGCAATAGATAGGCCTTGAATATTTCGTGAAAATTCGAGGGAGCAACTTGTAAGTTTGAACCTGAAGCTTCTTCGTCAGTTTTTATTTCATTTGCACAAAATACCAAATATGGTTCGAGATCGTATCATAATTCGATCGTACGATTGCTGTTATTTGCAAAAAATAGCAAAATATGGTACGGGATTGAGATGGGAAGCTAATTCGACGGTCACGAGGATTGCGAGGACAATCGACAAATTCGATCGTATCGTGACAGACGATGAGAACAATAGTGCGAGACGTTTCGGTATACTTATATAGACGATGAGAATAACGAAACGGATACTAATCATCGTGAACGACGAAGAGGATCAAACTAATACTTTGTTCAATCGAAATCGGTAGCGTTTTGCTTGGGAACGCTTTTATCGTTCTATGAGCGTCAGTTTAAAAGCGGCAAAAGTCACGTCGTGACCGTTAGAACCAATGTTCCATTCAGAGATCACGTTTTCACTATTTGTGTATGTGTGTGTGTTTGTGTGTATACAGAGTTTTCCACGTCAATTCGACCTGGCTGTGACCATCACCCTTTTTTTCCCTTCAACTATGTTATAAAATGACACCAAAAAATGACCCATACTGATTTTCAGCCTTTTTCGAAAATTCGTATAATCGTTAAAATTCAAGCTTTTAATTTGACCGTGAGAATCGTTATCGATTTTCTTCAAATTTCCCTGGTAAATTCCTTGATAGAAAACAACATTTTTTTTAGAACTATTTCGGTTGTGACCGTAGCTTCATATTTCGGTAGCACAGCGGAATTTGTAAACAAGATGGCGTACGGGGCGGCCGGAGGCCTCTCACAAGGGTTAATCCTTATCAATAGGAGGCCATCTGTTTCTAACGATGTTTTCTTCGCTGTTGGAGCAAATGTCTTCGATCGACACTCTTTCTTCGTACATAACACTTGTAGTACAATCAATAGAGAATATTGTGGCGCATTAAAAATGAAGGACATTTTTTTTTTATTACGTTCAGTATCATGTACTTAATGTGAATTAACAAAATGATTACAAATTGTGGCCAATACAAACCGTATTGGCCAATATCTCCGTTACCGTGCACTTTAGGCCAAAAATGGTAATAACCTTTCTTGTAGATAATTGAATTTCCCATCTTGTTTTCTAAATAATTATTTTTGTATCACTTACCGTTTACGACTTATACGACTGTTAAAATTTATTTAATCACTTTTTGACTTGTATCTCTCCTAATAATTGTTTAAACAATGAAATGCTAATAACTTATCTTTTAAATCCACACATTTCCCACAACTTTTATTAAAAACTTTTTTGTCTAAAATTAATATTCTCAAAGTTATAACGCGTTCAATCTTGCGCTACTGGGTGCAAGGCTAATAAAAACGCGTTATCACTTTGAGAATATTAACTTTAGACAAAAAAGTTTTAAATAAAAGTTGTGAGAAATTTATGGATTCAGAAGATAAGTTATTAGCTTTTTATTGTTTGAACAATTATTAGGAGAGATACAGGTCAAAAAGTGAATAAATAAATTTTAACAGTCGTATAAGTCGTGAACGGTAAGTGATACAAAAAAAATTATTTAGAAAAAAAGATGGGAAATTGAATTATCTACAAGAAAGGTCATTACCATTTTTGGCCTAAAGTGCACGGTAACGGAGCCAATACGGTAATTGGCCAATACGGTTTTCCTCAAGATACTGAACCTTATTAAAAAAAAAAATGTCCTTTATTTTCAGTGCGATGCGGACAAGGGTAATGGGCCATTGATTGAACTATTGCCGAATTGTGATATTAATTCGTTACGCACACTACGAGTTTTATTTGGTGCAAGGTTTATTTGGAAATGGAAAATGCGGAATAATTTTCAAAAATGTGGCACTCATACCAAAACTAAATTTGTTTCCAAAACAAACAGAAAAACAGATGCAGACGTGGCCCATTCTGTTTTGAAGAGTAAATTTTTGATATCTGCCTCGTGATTTATTTATTTGTCATATTTATTTTTCAAAATCCGTTAGAACTGCCTGAAACACTATCTATCAAAATATAAAAATGTGTACGTTTCGATTCCGGATTGACCGAATTACCGCATCGAATTTGTTTCATGTCTCGTTTACTGCTGTATTTTCTACTGCATGTGAGGGGAAAAAATGAGCTATTTTAAACGTTCAAGATAATCGACATCTTGGGTATCGTGACCAAGGCGCTCGATTAATAAATAATTAATAAATAAAAAGTGTATCGTTCATATCGAAATGTTTATGTGTTCCAACTCGTGTAGCAATCCTCGCCGGACTCACCGGAGTTCTGTCGTGGCAAAGGATAACGAGCAAAGGCTCGCCGCTCAATTACATCGAACGTTGCTAAGAACGTTCCTGATCCTACTGACAATGTCCCCTTCCACTCTTTCCCTCTTCTCTTTTCTTTTTCTCCCTCTCTTTTTCATCATCTCTTTTTGTTTTTTCTCGTCCACGATATACCAATCGATATAGTTACGATACAACTGATGAACGCACGGTCAGATGAGATCGCAGGAACTCTTCTCTACCGCGGGGCAAATCGAAAGCCAAGAGAGCACGGGGATACAATTCGCCGAGCATGAGCTCTCTCGCAGCACGCAAATTAATGACAAGCCGCCTCATTAACTGAATGATCTCTCTTTGTACGAAAAGAAACATCGCGTATAGCATCGAGCTTCGAGCAATCTTTATCGCTCGATTGAAAATCAATAACATAGTCTGTAGGATGAAAGAAAAGAGGTTAGGGTTGACAATGTATTATCGCATAGACAGAATATCATACGGTATTTGTATCTATTGTGTGTAAGATATAAATGAAAAAATAGAAATGAAAATATTCATTGCGATTTTAGTGAATAGAGTCAGCAGTTGAGCAGGTTATATTTCTAACCTCACATTTTTTCCGGAGCCGTAACGTTCTGATGAGAACCAAGGAAGGAAGCTGAAAGTGGCGTTCCTCATCGTGCCTGCATGCAAAAATTATAAACGTGCCAAGTAAATTATTGCTTTTGCAAACATTTTCTGGAGTAAATGATGTAGAACGGTTTTTTTTTCATTCGTAAACATGATAAACTCTAGCAGATTGGGAAAAACTTATAACCAAATCGTAAACATATTATTAATCGGAACTGTTTTTACGTTAATATGGTCTTTTAGATTGCTAACGTGGTCACACCGAAGCCGCTTATATACTACATAGACTTGTCTCCTCACTTGCGAGAGTAACTTTGTGCTTTCGCCACCTAGCGGAATTATTCCGAAGCTAAGAGACAGCGTTTCGATGGCAAGCTTTGAATTCACGATTCGATTGGAAGTATGTAGTACAACAAACGATTTTAGACATTCGTGAAACCTTCACATTACGCTCACTTTGCCTTTTCAATCGACTATCGCCCCCTATAACAAAGACATGTCAATGAATATCTCGATGTGCGATTTATTTCTGAAGCGAACTAACTCGTCATTGTGATTGGCTATTGATGTCGTGCTCGGAGTTCGGTCACGTGCATACTTTAGATCGCACGATCATATACGACGAACCTAACCTAGAAAGCAGCTCGCGATGCTCGTACACCGATTCTAGTTATATTATCGTTTAATTCTGGACGGTTTGTATGGTTTCAGAACTTTAAATGAAACCATTTATAACTACTAAAGAAACGACCCTGGAATGAATGATATTTCACAACTTCTCGATTGGGAAGCAATTATTGACGCGGTTAAATGTCATTTTCCCGCGATTTGAAAAACCGTTAAGCGTTTAGGCCACTCTAGAGGCCGAAAAAAATAGGCTTTTTGGGGGATTTTTTTTTTTTCAGAAAAACTACAAAATAAATCGATATTTCAAAATAGGGAGTTTATCATACATGTCAGTGACTGTATATAATAATTCTTTCGAAGCGATTAATTTCAAAATGGCGGCTGTACTGCGTTTTTGCGATGAGATCTCCGTTTTTGTTGGTTAGAAACATAACTCAGACAATTTTCAACCGATTCACTTGAAATTTTAAATATATCTTCAGAAATACATTGTCTATGGAAGTGCGTAGGATTTTTTCGATATATTGATTTTTGGCTAAACGGCGCACTTCCAAAGTGAAAAGTGAAAGATTTGCTTAAAAAATCGTCAGAAAATTGTTAATAACAAATGAGCTATGCAATATAAAAAAAATCCTACGCACTTCCATAGACAATGTATTTTTAAAGATATATTCAAAATGTCAAGTAAATCGGTTGAAAATTGTCTGAGTTATGTTTCCAACCAACAAAAACGGAGATCTCATCGCAAAAACGCAGTACAGCCGCCATTTTGAAATTAATCGCTTCGAAAAAATTATTGTATACAGTCACTGATATGTATGATAAAGACCCTATTTTGTAATCTCGATTTATTGTGTAATTAAAAAAAAAAAAAATCCCCAAAAAAGCCTATTTTTTCGTGCTCTAGAGTGGCCTAACCCGTTAAGACGAGGATAAATGTCAACATACAGTGGGTCAAAAAAAAGTATTCATACACCTTGCTTTTTTGCGATAATTTTATAGACATAAGCGATACGCAAAGAAAGCCAATTTTATTTAATAGTACATCAGGTGCAAAGATAAACTGCAAATGGAGATTTTTTTCCCAATAATAATAGGAGGAATATGCCAAAAAAACGAAAGTTTTCGGGCAAAAAAAGTATTCATACAGTGACGATTATAGTGAAAACCTGCATCATCATAGTTGTTAATTATAACTAATATTTGGTGTGTGTCCCTTTTGCTTCAATTATCGCCTCGAGTCTCTTAGGCATGGATTCTACTAGCTTTTGCGCTGTTTCTTTTGCTATTTTCGTTCATTCTTCTAAAAGCACTCTTTTGGCGATCGGATTTGTTTGTTATTTTTCTTTTTCTAATTTCTGAATCCACCAAGTGCCATACATTTTCAATAGGATTGATGTCCGGAGATTGTGGTGGTGTAATTAATTGTTTGCGGACATTATAGAGTAACGATTCCCTCGTTTTCATGGCAGTATATTTCGGGTCGTTATCTTGTTGGAAGTAGAAATTTCCATCCAGGCCCATTTTATCTGCACTTGCTTTGAAATTGCTGCGCAACACGTTGATACTACTTTTGGGCATTCGTTATACCATCTATAAAATCCAGATTACCAACGCCATAATATCCCATACAGCCCTAAATCATGACGTTTCCTCCGCCGTCCTTTACAGTCGGTATTAAAGTTTTCTGCTGGAGCACGGTATTTGGTTTCCGCCGGACGAATTTTTTTCCGTCGGACCCGAAGATGTTAAGCTTCGATTCATCCGAGAATACGACACGTTTCCAAAATTCTGTAGATTTTTTTACGTATGTTTTTGCGAAACCTAAACGTTTTTCTCGATTTATATTATTAATTAATGGTTTTTTGCGGGCAGTTCTGCCGTATATTTGGGCAAAATGCAAAACGTTTCGAATAGTCCGGGGACACGCTCTTCCCCGATGTTGACGCGACATCATTCGCTAAACTGCGAGCACTTGTGAACGGTTTTTTTGTAGCCTCTGTAACAATACTCCGACGCTCTCGTACCGTTAGTATTCTCGGTCGACCGGTTCGTGGCTTATTTTCTGTGCCGTTTGTTCTTTCGTATTTTTTTATTATATATTGCACCGTTGCGAAACTTAGATTTAGTTCTTTACTAATTTTTCGATAACTTTCACCGCGTTTCCGACGAAAAATCACTCTATCTCGCATGGATATTGATATTTCGCTTTTCTTTGCCATCATGTCTGTTCAGAGCTTGAAGATCCACTACCGCATGGAATAGGTCAAAACCATTGTGTAAACGAAGACTTGTTTACATTGTACGCAGAGGTCAGACCGTCCGTGAGTGAATATCGAGGTTTAGCAGCTCAATCATAAGTGTACAAATACTTTTTTGGCCCGAAAATTTTCGTTTTTTTTGCATAATCCTTCTATTATACCTGGGAAAAAATTCTCCATTTGCAGTTTATCTCTGTACCTGATGTACTATTAAATGAAATTGGCTTTCTTTGCGTATCGCTTATGTCTATAAAGTTATCGCAAAAAAACAAGGTGTATGAATACTTTTTTGACCCACTGTAAACTGAAAAACATCACCACCTGGACGTCGATTCACTTGAGGAAGGTAACGGACGAACGTTAAAGTAAACGGGTTTAGTTTAAATAGCTCAGCTATTTTAATAGGTCCAGCTGCATAACGTATTATCCTCTCTATAAAAAAGACATGACACGAAATATCTCGAAGTACGATTTATTTCTGAAGCGGACTAACCCGTCATTATGATTGGCTGTCGATACCCTGCTTGGAGTTCGTTCATGCGCATACTTCAGACCGCACGATGAACCTAACCTACAAAAGTGACGCGCAAAGCCCGTACACCGGTTCTAGTGAATTAAAACTTAAAGAGCGTGTATCTCAAGCCTTCTTCTTTGACATATCTGATTCTATAACGTTACCCGTTCTTAAGAGGTATCCTGAGTGATGAGAAAACAAAAACAATAAGAATATATCCATCTTTTTCATTGTTTTATATATATATATATAAACTATACTATGAGCGTCAAGATCCCTTATCGCTGAGAGCGAGAAGCTTCTTCGCGTTCTCGAGCCTTTGAAGGGTGGTTCACGTATCTTTCTACCTATATTGCATGCCTGGTTTAGTACTATATATGTGTGTGTATAAACTGTAGCAAAAGGAGCAACTGTTCCAAGCACCTGCTCGCGATTCTCTCGATAAATCCCCATCGTCTGCACACGTCCTGCTAGACTCTTCTGCTCTCTCTCCTTCCCACCCTTTCTTCCTCGCTCGTGCAATCAAGCAAAAGCAGTAGGCTCCGGAGAAATGCTTTCTTGGGATATAATATGTGCCAGAAATGTTTGAGCATGTGCGTGGATTTTGTTACGCAATTTTCTCTATTTCGAAAATTCTGTCGCGGAGCTTCTCGTGTGCATTTTACAAACGTCTAGCAACACGACAAAATTGAGTACGATGGAAACTATTTCAAAGCCAAAACTTACCAATTTTTTGATCCAATTAGATAATTATTAAACTTGCTGAGAAATGGATGAGGTGATTTAAAAAATTGTTGTCCTCATTCGGGAATGGAAAGCACTGGAATTTCTCCGAATCTTTCTACTGTAACAAACAACTGCAGCAGTTACAGAGCACGGTGAAGAAGAAGATAATTTCTTCCTCAAACATTCTCAGCACATTATACAGTTTTGTTCGTGTTGCAAACTTTTGTAACGCGCAGGTGGAAACATTGAATGTGGTAATTTTAAGGATTTTGACCTCATTCCACTAGACATATATTTGTTTTCTCCGATATATATATATATATATATATATATATATATATATATATATATATACATATATATATTTATGTATATGCATATTACGAAGAGATGCCCTGTCCTGCAGCGTGCCTTTTCTTCTGCATGTAATTATATATAATTATCTCGTTCGTAGTTGCTTATTCGTGCGCATCGAAGAACTTGGACAGGACTGCTCTTTGTTCGTATATATACCTAATAAATGCCTCGAGACTTCGGAGAATTCTCGTTTGCGGCATCGTCGGAAAAAACTCTTGTTTCCGGAGATTTATTTTTATAAAAAGTCTACCGTGCCAAACCAATTAGTACGTTTAAATTCAACAAATTTGTATTAAAAATAAAATAATGGAGCTTTGAATTAGAAAAATTCGATAGTTACGTTACTATTTGTCGTGTTTATTAAATGAAGAAAACATATAGTAAACATCAACAATGAAATATATCTGAAGGCCGTAGTCTGGTCTAGAGCGAGATTTTTGACGTCATTTCTAATGTGCAATAACGTTTGAACCGTTGAAGTTGTCTTGATGAAAATGTACACGTGCATTTATTGATCCTTAGAGAATACTTGTACATTAAAAAAAAATTATTTTTAATATTTTCATGTAGTTTTTTGCCTTGTTGCAACATGGTGCGCCGAAATCGGCGCCCACTCTGGACGATGTTGTATGCATCTGAAAAAAAAACATATATATATTCTCAATCTGTATGAGTATTCTGAGCACTGGTAGCAGAATTGGTACTTAACAAAATTTTTTGACAAAATGGCGGCCTGTTGAACTTTCATTGATGATATTTCATACATGTTCGGGTATTCGACGAGTTATAAAATGTCGGCAAAATTATTGTTCGACTCAATAAAAAAAATTTTGAAGTACCAATTCTGCTACCAGTGCTCAGAATACTCATACAGATTGAGAATATATATTTTGTTTTTTTTTCAGATGCATACAACATCGTCCAGAGTGGGCGCCGATTTCGGCGCACAATGTTGCAACAAGGCAAAAAACTACATGAAAATATTTGAAATAATTTTTTTTTTTAATGTACAAGTATTGTCTAAGGATCAATAAATGCACGTGTAAATTTGCTTTAAGACAACTTCAACGGTTTAAACGTTATTGCGCATTAGAAATGACGTCAAAAATCTCGCTCTAGACCAGACTACCCACGTAGAAATTGCCAGTATAATTCTACTGGCAAAGCTTTGGGCCAATATTGGCGGCCAAACTTTGGCCGCCAGTACTGGCCCCGTACTGGCTGACTATCTGGCCATACTATGGGCCATACTGCGGGCCATACTACGGGCCATACTACGGGCCGTACTACGGGCCATACTACGGGCCAGTATAAAATACAGTCTTATGCCAGTACTGGTTGAATTCTACTGGCCAAGCTTTGGGCCAGTATTGGCGACCAAACTTTGGCAGCCAGTATTGTTTCAGTACTGGCTGACAATCTGGCCAAGCTTTGGGTTAGTATAAAATATCGTCTTGTGCCACTACTGGTTGTCAATCTGGCCGCACTACGGGCTGGTATAATAACCAGATCTGGGCCAAAATAGGCTATAAAATACGGCCAAGCTCTGGCTTCGATACAGGCTTAGTACTGGGCTATAGAAAATGCCAATACTGAGAGTATTTCACTTTAACAGTTGCGTTTTGTAATGTAATTGTATATTAGGTTATTCTGATCAAAAGTCCATTATTTTGCAAACAACCAAATTGTTAAATTATAATTAGGCCCGAACTTGAAATTGCGCGATTTATACAATATTTTTTAGTGTAATATTTGCTTCATATAGCCTATATTTTATAAACACTGTTCTATAAACATTTAAGTGCGTATTTTAGACCTGTATATGCACTTAGTCTCTTGTTAATAAAAACTACTCCGAGTATTTAGTATATAGCAAGTGCATTTAATTATCAAACATTTATGCATAAACAACCCAGACAACACAGACATCCAAAGGACGTCCTAAAAACATCCGAAGAACGTCCTTACGGCCAAAGTACATCCTTTGGACGTACGTGTGCCGCTCGGGAAACATCTGGCAACGTGGTAAAAAGAAATATAAATTACTCCCAGAGAGAATTAAAATTTAAATAGACATTGGATCGACGTCCACTAGACGCCAAAAGTGTCTAAAAGACGTCGATTCGATATCTATTTAAACTGCCATTTCTCGCTGAGATGTAATTTGCACCGTCGGCAAAATCGTCTGCCAAGATCCGGTCCAATGAAATAACCAGTATTGGTACGACCGTTGGTGCCAGTTATAAGCCAGAAGTTTGCCAGATCTGGGCGAAAGTCCGGGCCAAAGTCTGGGCCAAATGTCTGGTCCAAGGTCAGAACCAAAGTCCGGGCCAAAGTTCGGGCCAATTAAATAGCCGGTACTGGCCCGACCGTTGGTGCCAGTATAACGGCCGGCTATTACACTCCTGTACCGAATCTGTACTGGCCCAATACTGGCAGCCAGTACCGGCACTACGGCAACCAGTATTGGCCCAACGCTCGGCCACTAGAATTTTTCTACGTGGGTACGGCCTGAATGCGAGATATAGTATCGAAATAATCGTCCTGTCGCTAATTTGATTGGCTGTCGCGGAGCCCGCGCTTTTCAAACCCTCACGAGTCCTAGCTTTAAGGTAGTAGTCTGGTAACTTAAGCCGATTTTCATGTCTTTTTTGGAGGGCGTTTTTTTGTAGGAAAATATAAATGAATCGTTTTGGATATTTAGGATGTTTTTATTTACATATTAAAGATACAAAAAAAAATTTTTTTGAAAAAATTTAATAGTTCATTATTGTTATTATTATTGATCGAAGTTGGCACCTCGAAAAAAAAGCGCGTGGGTGGCCCCGGTGATTTTGGCTCTTGATGTTATCTGAAATCAATAATTCTTGATAATTCTTAATCTATAGACATGTCATTCTGGTCGGAACTACTGAAGTTAAATTTCATGGATAAATAACAAAATGGAAAAGGACGTTTTTTTTCCAAAGTTCGCCATTTTGTTATTTATCCATGAAATTTAACTTCAGTAGTTCCGACCAGAATGACATGTCTATAGATTAAGAATTATCAAGAATTTTTTATTTCAGATGACATCAAGAGCCAAAATCACCGGGGCCACCCTCGCGCTTTTTTTTCGAGGTGCCAACTTCGATCAATAATAATAATAATAATAAACTATTAAATTTTTTCAAACAAATTTTTTTTTGTATCTTTAATATGTAAATAAAAACATCCTAAATATCCAAAACGATTGATTTTTATTTTCCTACAAAAAAACGCCCTCCAGAAAAGACATGAAAATCGGCTTAAGTTATCAGACTACTACCTTCATTGATGAAGCTAACCTAGTAAAGTAAAAGTACTCAAAACCAACACAACTCGCTTCACGCTTCGAAATTAGTTTAAAGATAAGTTACAAGTGGTATATGACGGTAAACAACAGATACTGACCGGACCTAGAACGAAAATCTGGCATATACGTTAAGCCGTGATTGTTTAATAAAGCGAAGACAATCATTTGTTTGCCCATCGATACTTATGGGATAGAGCCACTCGTTAGGACAGGGGGCAAAGACGAGAGCACACAATTCACCGTCGCGGGTCTCTGACTTCACACGCAAACCCAATATTTACATTACACCTGGGTGCTGATGGTATAACACACACGGATAACGCACATACTTGAGCCTCTGTCGAACGGAGAAGAATTACAGAAACACCGCTCATTTTTTTTCTCGTGTGCAAACAATCCGAGACTGTCGAAGATCGTACAAACAAGCATTCACAACAGGAGAGTCGTCGTGGTCTACTGATTAGCGTGCTAATCTGTAATCCACATCGTCGCGGGTTTGATTCCCACTCTGTCTCTTGTACGTCCCGTGTCCTGTCCTTGTTCTTTTCTCTGATTTGTCCCTCTCCAGCATCCACCGAAATCGAGACGCGAATTGCACAGGTTCCGTAAAGGGACGAGCCAACAAATAGGCTAAAAAGAAAGCAATCACAACGTCAACCCTGATGAAAACATCACCGAACATCGGTCATCCCCGTTGACATTCGAAGACTCCTTAGCATCGCGAAATTTTAGCTAATCTATTATTTTTATTGTATCATTATCTCGTGTCATCAACATGTCAAGAAATTGTGTACAATGACGAAGGACCATTATTTTTTTGTATAGATATATTGAAAATTCAGAAGCTATATTTAAGGGTCGAAGAGGATGGGACAGGTCTCCACTAGGGGGCGAGCCAACACTAGGCTTGAAAAAAATGTGAAAGATCTAATCTAAATAACAAAGTACCATAAGGCCAATAACATTGTGAAAAAGTTCCTTTTCTCTTTTAGACCAGTCTCTATCTTCATCTCTTTTAGACCGGCTTCAAGCATCCTATAGAATTATTTCTTCAGTCACCCTCATTTGGCCTTTTTGCTTCCAACATTATTTTTATTTCGTAGAGAAAACGAAAATATGTCTATCTATTACATCAAAATCATTTTTACCATTAACTTTTCAATTATACTGTATTGGACCGTTGCGCGTTACAAATTTGCCAAAAAGATCACTTTTGCCAGATTCGAAAAGAGATCTCGTTCACATCAACGAATTCGTTGTGAAGGATGATAACAAAGGAATAATAATAATAATATATAAAAAAAACATGAACTCGGACAAATGTTCCAACCACCACCTGCTAACCGATCCTTCTAGCCTATTTAGCATTCTGCCTCGTTCGTGAGACTTCGTTTTTGCCATTCCCTATGCAATTTTCAAAAAAACTTTCTGGATGATAATAATGTAATTGCCAGAGGTAGTCCGGATTTCTGAGCGAGGTATATATTTTTTCTACGTTTTGTGCTACCGGTCAGCGCGGATTATAGTTTAGAGGCGCACGCCCTTCGGGTGGGTTTACAAGTGGTGATCGGGATTCTCTCTCTCACTCTCTCTCTCTTTCTTACCAACTGAAGGGAGAGATCGGCCGACGGGCGACGTTGGGAAATTTCACGAAGTCTCTTACAGCGGCCGAAGTCGTGTATGGGCGAGGAACCGAATTTCTGGACCCACCACTACGCAAACAGACGTGGCAACGAGGGACAGATGGTATAGAGGGCTCACGGAAGAACGGTTGGCCCCACGCCCTTACTCTCTCTCTCTCTCTCACTCTCTGTCTCTGTCTCGCCCAGTAATCTCCAGCTCGCCCTCCTTTTCATTCGTTTAGAACTTTTGGAGTCCATACAAAACGATGAGGATTAATTTGTACCGATGCGGAGCCTTTGCAAGGCTTTTTTCTTCTCTTGTCGGTTTTTACTTTACTTTCTGGAGTCCTTGTTCCCGCGTTTATACTGAGACGAAAAGTGTACTGCGCAGCTCTGGTGGTCGAGATTTGTATTAATCAATATGGCGGTAGGAAAGTCATATTTGAACCGAACATTAAGTTTGCAGTTTTTTCGAATGCGAGCGACACCTTCGGCCAAAAAAAATTGCGGGAAACCGAAGGAGCCAAAGAAGATGTCCGTCATATTTTTTTTTTCAAATCGTCTGACACAAGCCCGTAAGTGTGTTTTTCGGAATGCCGCTCAATAGTGAGCATGACAACGGCAAACTTTCAGGTATCACCCTACAGTGCCCAAGAAAAGATTCATCCCCATCGTGTTGCATGACATGTGAACCGGTTGAGCATTCATTTCCCAATCAGATTCTCTCAACAACACAGTAAATTCTCATTATCATTCTTGACAGTGCCTCAGAGTAAATACTTTATCATCTCAAGCAGACAATTTGATCATCATCTTTCTCGTAGCGTCGAATTTCCGAAACGACAACCGGTGTTACGCACTTTCACTGCGAAACTCCGTCGCTAGAGCACGTGTGTTGTGATTCACTCACAATGATTTCCCGTGATCGCACAAAAAGAACAAAAAAACTTGCGGGAATCCGGTGAGGATCTCTTGGCCTGGGATTCTCGTCGTTTAAACCTCGGAGACGCGCGCGCGCGTACGCACACACAACGAAAAAACATACACAAAATGAGTAAGAGGCAAAGAGAGAGAGAGCCCGATTACCCAGTCTCTTTGGTACCAGAACGAGCCTAAAGCACGTGCCCCGCCATAGGTATACACCTGCTACTGGTCACCGCGGCACCCGTCCACTTGTTTTGGTTCCCCCTGGATCGCTTTTGGTCACTCTCTTGGACTCGCGAAGAACAAAACAACGGAGCCACGGAGAGCATCATGCTCGATTGAACATCGACCACAACGACCGCGAGAGACGCTATTCAATAGGGTGGTTCTTAATTTGGTGATGTTGGAAATTCTTCGGTATTGTTTCTTGAAAGTAATCAACATATCCAGAAAAAAAATTCGGCGCAAGCGGAACTTTGTCCAATAATTCTAACCCACCCCACCGAGCTGTCGAATTTTCATATGAAAAAATGCATGCATTTAAAATTTTGTTAAGAAAATTGTTTATTCTTTCAAAACTATTCGTGATAAAAAAATTTTATATTGTTTTTATAGGAAATATAATGCTCTACAAAAAAGGTATCTTGTAAAATTCTTGTGAATCTAATATTTATCACGTTATTAGCAAAAAACTGTCATCATTTATTTCAAAAGTCCATCATTATGGCCAAAACAGGAGTTTGACGTCGAAAAACTGCAATTTATTCTTCATATGCAATTAGAAATATGAAGAGATACGTAGTGCACTCAATAACAGTATGTGAACGATATTTAAATTTTCAATCTTATCAATTTTATTATCATTCATGATAAATTTTTCTTCTTTGATCGATAAGGACATTGATTTCTTTATCAGTTCCAAATCGATGACTTTTTTCGAAAGATTTGAAATCAACTCCTCATTTTTTTTATATCGATGTGAGCGAGTGGATTTCTAATGAAAATTATTTACAAGGCTTAAAAATAGTTAAAGGAATTAAAGTGGTTAACGATGTTGCAGAAAGAGGAGTGAAACTTATTACAAAGTACAATGATCGTCTCACTTATGATGAAGATCAGAAACAATTCATTGTACAAATAATTGAAGAATATTTAAAAAAATATCCTGTTATTAACAAAGCAACTTTGCTCCAACTGATGTAATTCATTATTGTAAGTTGATTTTTAAAATATATGACATCATTCATTATAATTCACAATAAAATTGATAAAATTGAAAATTTGAATATTGTTTACATTTCATTGTTGAGTACGCTACGTATTTCTTCATAATCTTATATACATACGAAAAATCAATTGCAGCTATTCGACGTCAAACTCCTGTTTTGACGATAATGATCGACTTTTGGAATAAATGATGACAGTTTTTTGCTAATTACGTGATAAATATTAGATTCACGAGAATTTCACAAGATACCTTTTTTGTAGAGCATTATATTTCCTACAAAAACGTTATACAAAATTCTTTTATCATAAATAGTTTTTAAATAATAAACAATTTTCTTAACAAAATTTTGAATGCATGCATTTTTTCATATAAAAATTCGACAGCTCGGTGGGGTGGGTTAGAATTATTGGACAAAGTTCCGCTTGCGCCCAATTTTTTTTCTAGATATGTTGATTACTTTTGAGGAAGAATACCAAAGAATTTCCAACATCACCAAATTAAGATCCACCCTACTATTCAATATCAATCGCTTCCATGTGGCACGCGAAAGACAGAGAGAGAGAGAAGCTTTCGTGAAAACAAAAACAAAGACGATCATAAACGAACCGAACTCCGAAATCGAATCTACCGAAATATCTGGATTACATAAGGTGAAGAACCCAGTTAGTGACAGTATGTGCAGTACACCTCTCGCTCCAGCATAAACAAGGGAGAATAAGTGTATCAGTTAGTGAGACAGCGGCACTCATTGATTAAGTTATCAAATGGTGAGGGAACATACGCAAAAAGAAATATGTATATGGTTGCGCAAAGGTGAGAAACTTCTTCTCGTCGTCTTTTACATGCTCTTCAAGGTAGTAGTCCGAATCCGAGGTAGTGGTAACTTAATCCGATTTTCATGTCTTTTTTGGAGGGCGTTTTTTTGTAAGAAAATAAAAATAAATCGTTTTGGCTATTTAGGATGTTTTTATTTACATATTAAAGATACAAAAAAAAAAAAAATTTTAATTCAATAGTTTTTTATTATTATTATTATTATTGATCGAAGTTGGCACCTCGAAAAAAAGCGCGTGGGTGGCCCCGGTGATTTTGGCTCTTGATGTTATCTGAAATCAAAAATTCTTGATAATTCTTAATCTATAGACATGTCATTGTGGTCGGAACTAGTGAAGTTAAATTTCATGCATAAATAACAAAATGGCGGACTTTGGAAAAAAAAAACTTTTTTTTCCAACCAGAATGGCATGTCTATAGATTAAGAATTATCAAAAATTTTCGATTTCAGATAACATCAAGAGCCAAAATCACCGGGGCCACCCACGCGCTTTTTTTTCGAGGTGCCAACTTTGATCAATAATAATAATAATAATAAACTATTAAATTTTTTCAAACTAATTTTTTTTTGTATCTTTAATATGTAAATAGAAACATCCTAAATATTCAAAACGATTCATTTTTATTTTCCTACAAAAAAACGCCCTTCAAAAAAGACATGAAAAGCGGCTTAAGTTACCAGATTACTACCTTAATCGATCGTAGAAAAATTCTCATTCAGCGGAGCGACCACAAAGAAAAATTCATCAGAATTGAAGTCATAAGAAGAGAGGAAATGTATAGAATTCTTTAGACGCGGTCGTGCAACGTGAAAACATCAACAGGGCACCGGTGTGAACGTAGTCGATCGATATTTCGATATATTCAAATGACCTTTTAGTCAGCTCATTTCCAACTTCATTATCTTCATGAGCTCACATCTTATCACCGTGCTGTAACGTTTCCACCATACTTTTGGCCGTTTAGAAAAAAAAACTATCAAAAATAACGAAAATTGGGAGGAGAAAAATGAAAAATTATATAAAAAGACTATGCAAGAAAGAACTACGCTCTCGTTAAAAACATGTAAAAGGTATGTTTTACCGATAAAATGCATTGAAATTTGTAGACAAACGCCATTCTTAATCTATCAAACCGAATGATTCGGAGTTTGTTCGAGTAATTCTGCACACCTCAATCTATAAAGTAAATACCAGAAAACGTTGAAAATCAAAATAGAAAAATACGTTTTCAGCTAAAAACGGAGAAGTCTGAAATAGATGTAATTATTATTGTGTGGCGTATAATTATGAAAAATTTGATCTTTAAATTACAGCCAATATAAACCCTAATTAACGAGCATTTATTTTTTGCGTACCTGAAAAATCGACAGAATGACATTTCGCCAAAAAATACACAATAATCATGGAAATGGTTGTGATATAGTTCGTTTATATTAGACCCGATCGCGACACTTTTTTTTCCTCAACTTCCAGTTCACAGACAATTTCGGTAAGTTTTTGGGGCCCTACCTGACATATTGAAGGTAACCATACCAAAATACATAGTAAATCAGTTCTGGCATAGTTAACACCCACTATGTCGACGCTGCAGTAGTTTCTCATTGCATTTCGCACGGTCTCATAACTTGTAATTCATGAAAAAACGGTATTCAATTAAACAGACGCGACAAATCATTGCCAGTATTTTTGTCATTTTCCTTTGCTGAACAGTATGGTCTGAGCCTGTGCCTTAGAAGGCCCTTTTTGATGATGTAGGCCAAAAACGAGTAACCCTTGGTACGAACCAGTGCGAGCACATTTCTCTCGTCCTTTTTAAGTCTTGGTTTTCTCATTTTTCGAATCCCTCTGTATCCCTCTTATTTAACGTACTGTCGCCTTCTGCGGGCGACACTTTTTCTGGTTCTTTCGTTCGGGCCGAGGGTGAACTTGCCATCGACGACATACTCGAAATAAACCTCCGCGTGTGCATGTTGGCCGGATGTTCTTTTTGCTCTACCACGAACTCTCTTGAACAACATGAAGCCGAGAAAACTACGTCTTCGTGTATCGCGAGAGACAGAACGAGAAGGAAAGATTTCAATAGGCGAAAGCTCAGCTGGATTTATGGGAAAAGCCTTCGGGCGATTCGAGCGTGAAATAAATGGGGTAAACCCGTTGATATTTCGAGTATGGGATGAAGGTTGGAAAGTGTAGAATCTGGAGCAAGTCTAAATACGTTTTAAATTTGGGAATATTTTGAGTATTGCGAGGTGTGAACTATGGAACTTGTGCAAAAACGTTTTAAGTATGTCCCAGGCAAAATTTAAACCCTCTAAGTAACTTTCTCAACTTTCTTCCGTACTGTTAAAACCTCCTCAAAATTGAAAAATGAAAAAAATTCTTCTTTACGACTTTAACCCTATATTTCAAATTGATCGGAGTTTTAGACTTGTACATTATAAATTTGGATAAGTTTGTGGCCAATGAAGGATTAGAATGTCGACTTAAGTGGAACGCCTTTTTCCAAATTTTCTAGCTTAGGGCCAGTATTAGGTTTATTCGAGTATAGATACGTTTCAAGTTGAGGGCGATTGTAGAGACGTCCCAAGTGCGGCAAAAACGTTGGGACATTTCGGCGATACCGAAAAAGTGGTGTACCAATCGTAGAAGGAATTGTACGAAACATTTGAGTGTTTAAACGAGTGTAAAGTCACGAGATTGTGTTGGAGTGTGAGAATAATTAACACAATGAGCTGGTTGTCTTTGATAAGTCGAGGGCTCAGAGGTCACGACAACAAAAGAAGAAGAAGAAGAAGAAGCGATCTCGAGTATTTTCTTTCTTTCTCCCTTTCTTCTTTATATAACGTACACCGTAGCGTGCATGCTTACGAAGATACTGAACGGAAATGAAAAGGAGTCGACAAAGAATAATAATAAAAAGGCGCGGATCGTAAGGAGAGTAGGATGGCTTTGACAGCTGAAAATAGGGTAAAGATTCAAATGGCGTTTATGAACAATTGAAAAAACATACGCCACTTTGCTTGTTTTTAAGTGGTTTATCCCATTTTTCTCGATGAAAATCATTGGTTTTCGTAGAAAAAATAATAATAATTATGGAATATATTGAGCGTTGAAGTCCCCCGCGCATCTCGCGCATTGCTCCCTTCTTCCCACGATTTCAAGTAGCCGGATGCGATTTTTCCAAGTTTTCAAACGGCATTCCATTGGGGAGACTTGCCTCCCTCGATTGAGCCTAAAAATTGTAATAATAAACGTAAAAATTAGAAGAATCGCGGCTAATAATCTGAGAGATACGAAAAATTTGCTACATTTATTGTTGTACCAGTATAGAAAAATCAATTTTTCTATACAGACGTCGGTTTAATGTGCGGAGAAAATTGTTACATTCATTTAAAAAAGAAACAAGGCGATATGTTCAAGGGTTCTTGAGTTATCGTGGCAAAACTAACCAAAAATGTTGTTTTGAGAAAAATACGTTTAAGGTAGTAGTCTGGTAACTTAAGCTAATTTTCATGTCTTTTTTGGAGGGCGTTTTTTTGTAGGAAAATAAAAATGAATCGTTTTAGATATTTAGGATGTTTTTATTTACATATTAAAGATACAAAAAAAAATTTGTTTGAAAAAATGTAATAGTTTATTATTATTATTATTACTGATCGAAGTTGGCACCTCGAAAAAAAAGCGCGTGGGTGGCCCCGGTGATTTTGGCTCTTGATTTTATCTGAAATCAATAATTCTTGATAATTCTTAATCTATAGACATGTCATTCTGGTCGGAACTACTGAAGTTAAATTTCATGGATAAATAACAAAATGGCGGACTTTGGAAAAAAAAGTTCTTTTATTTCCCGCCATTTTCTTATTTATCCATGAAATTTAACTTCAGTAGTTCCGACCAGAATGACATGTCTATAGATTAAGAATTATCAAGAATTTTTTATTTCAGATAACATCAAGAGCCAAAATCACCGGGGCCACCCACGCGCTTTTTTTCGAGGTGCCAACTTCGATCAATAATAATGATAATAATAAACTATTAAATTTCTTCAAACTAATTTTTTTTTGTATCTTTAATATGTAAATAAAAACATCCTAAATATCCAAAACGATTCATTTTTATTTTCCTACAAAAAAGGCCGTCCAAAAAAGACATGAAAATCGGCTTAATTTACCAGACTACTACCTCAAAGTTCGGGCGTAGTATTACTTCAAAAAACTGTAACTTATGTACCTCAAAAATTACCCGCGCTGTAAAATGACTACTCGATGGCAGCTTGAGCAGCAATCGCAGAAGATCGGTTCTTTTGTGCCCTCACTTATTAGCAAAATTTAGCAATGGCAAAGGCTGATTACCATGCACTTCCAATGCGAATTGTATGGGGAAGGTCAAGGGAATTTCCCATAGGCACAAGCAATGGCAATAGCAATGGGATTTTGAATGGAGTTTTTACCATTCATTTCCCACAGGCACAAGCAATGGCAATACCAATGGGATTTTTAATGAATTTTTTACCCTTGGCAAAACTGCCTTTAATTGCCATTGCGTCTGAATCAATGGAAATTCAATGCCATTTCTTAATGGCAATGAATGTCAAATTTACTAAGGGCTAGTTTCTTTTGTTGATGCCAGCAATTTTTTCTCTGCATTCAACAAGCATTCGCTGTCGCCAAACTTGCACAATTCACAAACGCCTACGCCTTTTTAGCTCTCCTAAGCTCAATTTTGCGAATTTATTAATCTTCTATGCACCAAAATGTTCGTAAAAGATTATACTAATAGAATAGTTCAATAAGAAAAAATCCGATTTAAAAAAATCGGATTTTTTCTTACAATAAGTAGTAAGTAATAAGGCTTGAAATTCTCAAAAGATTTCAAGCCTTATTACTCCCCATAAGACTATGGGGAAAATGTAAAATGTACAACGTTAACAAACAGTATTGTCACAATGGTTTACTCGTTGCAGAACATATATAAAAAAGTATTAAAGATTGAACGGAGTAATTGTCGATCGTCAATAAATTAATTAATCCGGTGTGACTCGACAGATTTTCCTTTACAAGAACACTTGGCATTACCTTTTATCCTCGAACATATCCATTTACACTGAATCCCAAGCTCGCCACGAGCAAAACGGTCTCGAATGTACTATAGCAAATACGGATCGTACACGCTCCCTTTCATTTCGCCTTTCAACGAGACCAACGACTAAAGGCAAAGATTAAATCTGCTCGTTCGCGTGTTCACCACGTACACAATGACCGAATTAATTTGCTCGCCACACCGATTTAATTAGCATGAACGACAATCGAGTCTCGCGAAAGAAAAGAATTTCCAAGGCTCGTTTATTTAACGAGAGCGCAGTCCTTTCTCGCATACAATCTTTTGTTTTACGTAATTTTTCACTTATCTCTTGCCCGCCAGACAAAGATGGTAGCCAATTGTTTCATGCTGCTCATAGGGCTTTATCCATTTTTCGCTGCTTTCGATATTTATCAAAATCATCACAAATATTGAACGTTATCATCATGGAGATTAGACGTGAACTCGTGAAGATAGTGAGGTTTAAAATAAACCGATTAAAAGGTGATTTGAATATATCGAAATATCGATCGGATACGTTCACACCGGTGCTTTGTCGCTGTGTTCACGCTGTACAAGCGCCATTGAAAATTTGAATTTCCTTCGGCTTTAATTCAATGAATCTTTTGTTGCGATCGTTCTGGCTACCGGTAAATTTTTATATGATCGACTTCACTATAACTTAAACTCTAACTCACCGTGCTAATCTCGTATATATGAGATTAAATGTACGAGGGGGGACCCAAAAAAAACGGGAACTTCGTCCTAATTTCTTTATTTTTAAATATTTTTACACCAAATTTTGATCACCTTCAAAGTATTCTCCTTCGACCACAACGCACCTCTGCAAACGATCCTTCCAATGTTCAAAACATTTTTTAAATTCACTTATCGGGATGTTCTTTAGGCCTTCCAGCGATTTTTGTTTTACCTCCTCCACAGTGGCAAAACGCTTTCCTCTCATGTCCCTTTTGAGTCTGTGGAACAAAAAAAAACTCACAGGGGGCTAGATCCGGTGAGTAGGGGGGTGGACAATTGGTGTCATGCAGTTTTTGGTAAAAAACTTCATGACTTCAGTCACTTGTGCGCCAAAGATCTGCCCTTTTCTTCAGGATACTGTAATGAATCTTTTATATTTTATTTTTATTTAAAATTCGTTACTTATTTATTGTATCAATTTGAAAGGTTGTATCTTATTTTATGGTCATTAGGGAATGAAATAATTCGTTAAACAAAAATGATATGAAATTATACTCGAGGATCTTCAGATCGCGATTTAATAAAAATTGATATTTCGAATACAATATATTGTGGTGTATATATGACAAAGAGCGTCGTAATTACCATCGATATCGCAGTTGGAATTATTATATATTCACCCACAAAGTTTTCCCGGGTATGAACAATGCACAAGATAGTTATTATAATTACAATGATATCTGGTAGAATGATATAAAATTGGTCAAACATTATGTACAGGGAGACGTGTTTGCCATTCTCATTTCAGAAATTAAATTTGATATAAACTGTGTCTTTAAAGAAATATATCCACCGCAGCTTTGTGATCGCAATCCCGCATGAACGCGTACAATTAAACAAATGTTCGGATTTAGCTTTTTCTATGGAAATCGATGTCAATCCGCAGAACCGATGATGTTGAACCAGATCTGGGTTTTTTCTCTGGCGGTTGACGCTTTATCCTTTTAAGGCTCGAAAAGAGCAACGCTGAACCGACGATGATATGATCGATGTCAGTTATTCAGCGTTGGATGAAAATACGTATATAATTATATGACTGACAATCGCGTCTTGCCTGAGCTTGCGATCGCTACGGCGGATCGATGATAACTCTCTTGTGGTGTCCGAGATACTACTAAACGTGAGACCGAGAATCCACGGAAATCGTCGAGAGGAAACGATGGCGATTTTCGGTGACTCTCGTGGCTTTTCGTACCTCGTCATCACCTGTACAATCATAAATTAAGTTTTCCAGCACAATACTCTCCCTCAATCTTTTCAAAACCTCCAAGTAGAACTTCTGGTTGACAGTTTGACCCGGGGGAACGAACTCCGCGTGCACAACACCTCAGCAATCGAAGAAACAAATAAGCATTGTCTTGATGTTTGACTTCACTTGGCGAGCTTTTTTCGGACGAGGAGAGCGAGGTGTCTTCCACTGGCGTGATTGCTGCTTTGTTTCGGGGTCGTATCCATAGCACCACGATTCATCACCAGTAATCACCTTGGAAAAAAGTTCAGGGTCCTCTTCGAGCTGATTTTGAAGTTCAAAACATGCCTGAAGCCGACGCTCCCTTTGCTCGTCTGTGAGAAGGCGAGGGACAAATTTGGCTGCAACTCTGCTCATGTGCAAATCTTTGGATAAAATCCTCTGAATTGAACTCCATGATATCCCAGACATCTCACAGAGTTGATCAATGATTCGGCGACGGTCTTCACGAATGAGAGCATTGATTTTGTCGACGTTTTCGTCACTTCTTGACGTTGAGGGTCGTCCTGAACGGGGTTGGTCTTCAATTGACATTTCTCCATTTTTAATACGTGAAAACCACTCGTAGACTCTGGTTTTACTTAGGGTAGCATCTCCATAAGCAGTCTTGAGCATTGCAGTAGTTTCCGCGGCCGATTTCCCCAACAGGAAACAAAATTTTACAGCCGCGCGTTGCTCTCGACAATCGGCCATCACGTTTTTCGCCGAAATGGAAAAAGTTGTTTCACTACAAAAATTCCCACGGGCGAACCGATGCACTCACGGCGACAGAACTTCGCACACTAACTCAGGAGACGTGTCCCCAACGGACACCTGGTCGAGCAATGGGTTCCCCCACTTTCCCTCCCCGCCGCAGCGCAATTCCCGTTTTTTTTGGGTCCCCCCTCGTATGTGCATGTTACATGTAATATTGCACTAACTCAGCGTATAAGAGAGTGTCACAGATGTTGTTAAAACGTTTGTCGTGTACCTGGCGTCTCCTGATCAATTAATTTCTGTTCTGCGTAGAACAAATTGCACTTATTACAGGTACATTCGATCCCATTTACTCTTCACGACGTGCACACAAAGGATCTCAATTTTTTTTCACTGTTTCGACTCGTTCGTTGTGTTATATAGTCTTTCAAGTTTTATCTTTACTGCATTTCTGTTGTGCTGCTAGAAGACGTTTTTTTTTTCACGGCAGCATGTAAATCCAAACATCTTCTGTCGCTTAGCAGAGATCTAAAAATATCCTCTCGAGACTTTCTCTCTCTCTCTCTCTCTCTCTCTCTCTCTTTTCTCTCGTTCTCACCGTATGGACATAAATTGGTATGGCATGGTCGCACGCGACTGTACGTAGTACAATGATATTCGATAGCGTCTTTGAAGAGGATCTCAGCGTTTTTATTTAACGCAAAGATGATAAGAGCTGAACGGAGAGAGTGGAAATGACCTTAAAGCGGCTGTGAACTTTTTATCGTTTGCGTTGGCGTGTATCACATCCGCTAGCCGGTTTCTCGGCATATCGAATGTACATGTATGCACACGTAATTGTAGAACATTCAGTACTTCTCGGGTATCGCGTCAATTTGGCTGTACTTGTCAAACGTTCAGCTGGATTAACATCCGCGCTTTCCTTATTGACAAACTTTATCTAGTGAGCATTTGTTATTTTTTTTAAATCTATTATTTAATATTTTGGTGAGTCTGTATTTAATTTTTTTTTTAATTCATTTGACATCAAATTTGACATTAATTTGTCATCAAATTTGGCATCACATTTGTCATCAAATATGGCATCAAATTTGTCTTTGGTTAGTACACTCATAATTTAACGTTAGCGAAGCTATTAGTTCTAAGTGGGACGTATTCCAAGCCTCATTTTTTTTCATGCCTTTCACAGAATCATCATCTTTACTGTAATCGTTATTGGAACCATTGCTTATACGATACACTGTGGGAACTACTTAATATTTATCAGACATTTCGGAAAATAACAAGACGAGCAAGGGACGTTTTTATTTCAACAAAACTACGATTCCACGTTTATTCACTTGCAATAAAATATTCGTCAATTCGTTCTATGCCCGTGCATAATTATTTCGACTTTTTCAGGACTAACCTTTTGTCGAAGGCTTTCTTTAAATTTTTTTTAATCCTATCATTTTCAAAGTAATTCCATATAAAAATCCACTTGATTTTCGCGTAAAACCGACAGACTTTTCTCCGATAAAAGTTGAAACAGCTCGGACCGCGAGTGGCCGCTTTTATAGTCTTCTTATTAACGTAGTAGTCTGGTAACTTAAGCCGATTTTCATGTCTTTTTTGGAGGGCGTTTTTTTCCAGGAAAATGAAAATGAATCGTTTTGGATATTTAGGATGTTTTTATTAACATATTAAAGATAAAAAAAAAAAAATTTTTGAAAAAATTTTATTGTTTATTATTATTATTATTATTGATCGAAGTTGGCAACTCAAAAAAAAAGCGCGTGGGTGGCCCCGGTGATTTTGGCTCTTGCTGTTATCTGAAATAAAAAATTCTTGATAATTCTTAATCTATAGACATGTCATTCTGGTCGGAACTATTGAAGTTAAATTTCATGGATAAATAACAAAATGGCGGACTTTGGAAAAAAACGTCCTTTTCCATTTTATTATTTAGCCATGAAATTTAACTTCAGTAGTTCCGACCAGAATGACATGTCTATAGATTAAGAGTTATCAAGAATTTTTGATTTCAGATAACATCAAGAACCAAAATCACCGGGGCCACCCACGCGCTTTTTTTTCGAGGTGCCAACTTCGATGGATAATAATAGGAATAATAAACTATTAAATTTTTTCAAACTATTTTTTTTTGTATCTTTAATATGTTAATGAAAACATCCTAAATATCCAAAACGATTCATTTTTATTTTCCTACAAAAAAACGCCCTCCAAAAAAGACATGAAAATCGGCTTAAGTTACCAGACTACTACCTCAATTCTTATTCGCGTGTTTTTCGCGCAATGATATAACGCAAATTTTAAATGAATATTATGACCGACTTTGTACAGACGCGAACAACTTCGTGTACAAAAATTTCGCATTTTTTTGGTAGCAAAGTAATACACGCATTTTTTTGGTAGCAAATTAATACACGCATTTATTCATTATACAATCGAATAATTTGAACGAACAACAAGGATTTAACAGACAGCTAACTTTGTGTTTAAATTCAACCCGTATACAGTGCTGGGCATTCGAAGTGGAATGCGGATATCTTCGTTGATCATCGTGAAAATTTGACGAATTTAAAATTCCACTTCGACGATGCACCTCGCCACCGGGGACCGATAATGCGAATATCTTTTCACGAGGTTATGAACCCTCGTGAGTAATACATCCACGATAAAAATGAGCCCAATCGGTCCAACAGTTTTCCCGCTAGCCCGAACAAAAGATTTCCACTTTAACCCCCTCCCCTGCTACCGGAGGGTTGCGCATCCAATTGCTCCTGGAGTAGTTTTCATCTCTGTTCGTAACCCTTCTGTTGGACACCATATTAACCATTTATCGCATCCCCAAACCCTAAATCACAAGCTCGACGGATCATCCGATTTTCCACCCCCGCACAATTTCGTTGCGCACGTGCGCAATTGTTGACCAATCTCAACGGGACCCGTTTCGTTCGAAAGATTATCGAATTTCCTCGAATGTACTTTTTTGAAATTTTTAAATTCGTCAAACTTTGGCGAAAATCAACAATGACATCCGCATTCCACTTCGAATGCTCAGCACTGTACATACAACACCCCTTCCTTTGTAATTCGGGGGTTAAAAATGAAGCAAAACAGACGCTTTAACTTTTTGTTCTCTGTGTATTAATCCCAGCTGGGTTTTTCTTTTGTTTTTTTTTTTATTAAATAAAGGAGGATGTCCCGAGGCGCGAAGTGCCTGTACGCGCTCATGCTGTCGACGTTGGTCTCGCTTATCCGGGCTACGACGAATACGACCGTCGGTAAAATGACGTGCGAGGACGCTCGTCTGAGATGCGCCTTCAGAACGGGTTGCGGAATGGCTCTGCAGCAATATCTCACGACTTGCACCGCTGATCTACAGAGTGAAGGCAAAGGATGTCCCGAGACTTGTCAGCATGCCCTTATCGCGTTGACCAGTACCGACGAGGGTAAAGAATTGATGACGGTGAGGATCTTACTTGAAGAATAACGTCAATTGTTTCAATCATCCGCTACGTCCCGTATACATTATTTTTTTAACAATTATTCCAGTAGATTTATAAACGTTAAACATTAATCGAATTCCAGTGTGACTGCGCGGAGGACGATTATTTGTGCATACGCTCCAAGCAGAAGGTCGAAATTTGCAGATCATCGGTGACAATGGCCATGAACAGAACGAGGGTATCGTGCAGAATAGCAACGTGGATATGCAACGCCGATGCGCTTTGCTCAAAAGCTCTCGATTATTACAACGCCTACTGTAAAAGTATGTTTCACGGGAAAAAATGCACACCACGGTGAGTATTCAGCTTCTCGATCACGCTATCGAACTTTTTTTCGTTCATACGAGGTCTGTTCAAAAAGTATCGCGAATTTTTAATTTCCGCGGGCTACGTATAATCGATTTTCGAATTTTTTGTGTCGTTAGGTTGGCTCTCATGTCCCTCACTTATGCTGAAAAAATCGGCCATTCTGAATGTTTAGTTAATTGTTGACAGCTGTTTTGGTTAGACGTGTTTTGGCTTGTCTTCGATTTTTGCCTATTCCAAAAAAGCAGCTTCCATTGCGAAGATTGAGCTTTGGTTTCCACGTCATAACCATAAACCCATGATACGTCACCAGTTATGAATCTCTGGAGCAAATTTAGGTCATCGCTGACCGAGTCCAACAGCTCCTTAGTAGGGCTGTTACTTTTATTCGGGTTAGCCGGGTACCCGAAAGTATCCGGGTATCCGGGAAATCGGATCCAAAACTTTAGATTCGAATACCCGAATATCCGGGTATCCGGGTATTCGAGTACCCGAGTATCCGGGTATCCGGATATCCGAATAATCACGGATCCGGGTAACCGGGTAATAACGAATAATGCCGGGTAATTACCCGATTTTATATAATGATATTGTATTAGTCTGGTCATCAAATAAGCCGAAATATAGGGCGTTAATAGTTAACATTGAAAAAAATTGGAAAATAACTTGTATCAAATTTGCTCTGTTCAAAGAAATTATGCAAAACTACGGTGAAAACGAAAACTTAGTGTTGACGAATCAGACGTCACGGTTTTCCAATTTATAATAATTGTGTGATTACTCGGGAAAACATTTTACATGTGACTCCCACAATTTTTTAGAATCTGCTGTTACGATCACAATTTCTTGCCTTCAGAAAAACTGCACACCCGCCCATAAAGCAAATATACATTTCAGAAACTAAGGATATTTATTAAATAATAATAAATCGTGATGAAAAAAATAACATTAAAGATGCAAATAGTGAAGGTCAATGTTGATTAAGGTCTTATGAAATGATCATGTGTTTCCCTAACATTGTATAGAAGATTATGTCATTGCTTTTTTAATCTACACAAAAATGTTTTATTGAAATTGTAGTTTTTGTCGGATGTGAATTACAGTAAAGAAATAGTTTGGTAATAATAGTAAATACGCCTGGAATATTCTTTCCAAGAATCTTCGTTATAATGATAATCTAATTTGTTTAATATTGATATCAGTCGGTAAAAATAAAAAATGGTCAACTAAATGATCGGACATGAACACCGATATAATCCCGGTTTCTCAATCTTCCGGTAATGATTTATTATTCGTCTTATAAATGTACTTCGCAAACATTGTTATTGGCAACATCTACGCATGCCTCACAAATTGTGTAAATTGAACAATTTTTTTCAGCATTTTCGGCATCTATTATCGGCGGTAATTGACCGATATTATCCATTATTATCCGAGTACCCGGTTACCCGGATACCCCGAAACTATCGGCATACCCAAATCCGTTATTACCCGGATATTATCGAGTTATCGAGATATACGGATTTGAAGCGTCGGATCTGTGAAACCCGAATTACTCGGGTATCCGGATACCCGGAAAAGTTCAAGCTCTACTCCTTAGCAATGTTAACGCGACACTGTTTTTGTTCGAAATTGAGCAATTTTTGCACGAATCTCGCGGCGACCCGTCTCATACCCAAATCATTGGTAAAAATCGAATAGCACGAGCCAATCGATATGTTTAGTTCCTCAGCAGCTTCACTAACGGTGATTCGACGATTAGCCAATATTATCTTTTGCACTTCATCAATGTTTTCGTCTGTTGTTGATGTGCTCGGGCGTCCGGAACGCATTTCGTTGTTCGCATCTTCTCGGCCCTCTGAGAACATTTTGTACCACCGATAAACGTTGCTTTGGTCCAGGGTAGCTTCACCATACGCCACAGTCAACATTCGGAATGCGTCGGCGCACTTAATTTTGTTTTTCACACAAAATTTGATACAGATTCTTTGATCCATTTTTTGGAATAGGCAAAAATCGAAGACAAGCCAAAACACGTCTAACCAAAACAGCTGTCAACAATTAACTAAACATTCAAAATGGCCGATTCTTTCAGCGTAAGTGAGGGATATGAGTACCAACCTAACGCCACAAAAAAAATCGAAAATCGAATATACGTAGCCCGCGAAAATTCAAAATTCGCGATACTTTTTGAACAGACCTCGTATTCTTTCATCCCTTAAAGGCTCACATACCGCTGCGTGCGTTGAAAACCGAGTAAATTTAAGAAATTATTATAAAGGTTATATGGTAAAAAATAAATTAAATTGTTGATTTCATATTTTTTATTAACTTTTCAACTATAAGAAAAAAAATGTTTTTAAATTTTTTTAAAAATATTGACATAATTTTTTGCGAGTTTAAATAGGCTACTGATGAAACCCATGACGTCTTCTTGTCGACATCATAACTTCACCAAAAATCATTCAATCTGCGAAAATAAAAAAAGAATCTAGTAAAATAATTTAGTAGTAATAGTCTGACGGAGGGGATTATTTTTTTTTTCAATAATAAAGAAATTACCGTATTTCAAACTTTAGTGTGCAATTTAAAAAAAAAATTAGTGTTTAATAGTTTATAAAAAGTTGTCCAATCAAAGAATTAAAAAAACCTCTCGTCAGACTATAGAGAAAATAATTATCAAGATTTAAAGAAAAAAAAGGTAACAAATATTAAAAATTGACTGAGTTATCGCGCTAACATTGTCTAAAAACGTAGTTTCGAGAAAAACGCATTTAAAGTTTCTGGTAGATACTGCCCCAACGGAGTAGAATTTTCTTAAAACATTTTTTATCGAACAATTTTAAAAGTATAAAGAATGAAAATCTGTTTAAAAAAAATCGAGTTTTTGAAAATCTCAGGTGTATGTGAGCCCTTAATTTTTCTCGTCGAGCAACGAAGCTCGTACAAAAGAAAAACAGCTGCAAGTTCAAAGTTCCTCCAAAGATTTCTCTACAAAGGAAGCAAAATATCATTGTCGTCATTGTCATTATCATAGTTCGTCCTCCGTTTCTTCAGGTGTCGAAACTCAATCGCAATTCTGACGCGTCAGGAGAAGGCGGCAAAATTGAACACGTGCTTGTGCGACGGTGCCGAGGAATACGACTGCAAGGGAATTCATCGTAACATGAATTTTCTATGCTTCGGGAAGATACATCACGATTATCACGAGGTGAAGAAACTTCTCGCCGACACGAGGACAAACGAGGTGAAGAGAAACGGCGAGAGCGCAAGGGGCACGGGCCTCCGGTTCCTAGTCAACAGGACGACGCTGATTTTCACAATCGTTCTGCTACTCCTCACCACAAAAGGTGATTACAATCACGTAACACGTTAATCGTACAATCGTTCATCGTGACGTTATATGGACGATAAGAATTTTTAATCCAGCTAAGTGAATCACAGCTGGATGAATCGCAGCCGGCGGTGACTCCCCAGCCAATGTGGATTCCATTTACATTTTCGCACAATTTCCTGCGAGTTCCCGGCTGCGTTCGTGAACGAAAAAAAATGGTTTCCCGCACGGAACGGAAATACCATGAAAAAAAATATTTCGGAGATTAAAAATACTTGTCAAAATTAGACAGACGCCCGAGTCTCTGGTACATCCGGTTGAAATAGAAAATTAATGTATATACATACTCGGGTTTCGTGCGGCGTGGGCGCTACGCACCCTCGTATCAACTAAACCCAAACGAACCCAAACAAATCCAAAATCATTTAGTTAGTTTTTTTTCGGGTTTCATTGGGTTTGTTTGGGTTTGTTTGGGTTTGTTTGGGACTTTGGGTTTTTGTTTGGTTGGTGGTTTTTTTAGGTTTTTTGGTTTTTTTTCTGTTTTTTTGGGTTTTCGGGTTTTTTTTTGTTTTTCGTATTTTTTTTTTGGTTTTTGGGTTTTTTTTTGTTTTTTGGATTTTTGGGTTTTTTTTGGTTTTTTGGATTTCTTTTGGGTTTTTGGGTTTTTTTTTTGTTTTTTGGGGTTTCGGCGTGATCAGCTTCACCATACGGGTGAAGGGTCGTCCCGTACGGTGAAGCTGACCGTTTACTCTTTGCCATAAAGGGAAAACGATCAGCTTCACAATACGGGTAAAGTATTTCCCGTACGGTTAATCTAACCTCTTCAACTCTTGTACACGACGGCGGCGAAATATTTATATAATATAGAAGAGATATATCGCGTGCAATGATAGACTCTTCGTTTTGTTATTCAACGCGAGCGACAAACGAAACTACCGTTGGTTATTTTATTTTCCGTTCGACTCAGGCGGAACGTCGTAAAAACGTGCTTTTAATTTTTTTTTTCTTCTTGTCTTCTCTTCATCCTTTTTTTTTTCTTTCTTTCGCAGACTGATGAGAGACCTCTCTCGGACCTGACTGGATCAGAGAAACAGTATTCCGCGTGTGAACACGACCAAAGACACTGAAGTAAAAAAAGAATGAAGAAAACGGAAGAACAACATGAAAAATACCTTGCCACTGATTCCGAGGAATCGATACAATTCCCATCGAGGGAAGATAACGATGCGTAAGTTACCCGGCACCCGGAGGATCTCGTTCGCACTTGGCGAGCTCGTAAGATCGGGAACGATGATGACGATATCGGAACCGCGAAGAAAAACAAAAAAAGATAGACGATTGTATACGTGAAAACCGTCGACGTTGGGTGTAAAACGCCCGCGAACGCCCATTCCTACAACACATACAAGGTACAAGGTACATAAACAAGGGACCTGCTGCGATTTTTTGACGAAACGACGAGTGAGAAAAGCGTTATTCGAATAATCTTGCGAATCTGGACCGCCCTTATATATATGGTATACAAAAAGGGGATAAATATTGAAGGAAATTTAATCAGAAAGAGGCACAAGTTCAGCGCTGTACATTAAGTGTATCATAGATCGATAGAAGACAATTTTAATTATTTTTCATATTATTATTATCATTATTATTTTATTATTAATTTATAATATATGTATGTGTCGTGTGAGTTGTCCTAGTGAGATTGAGCGTCTGAGCGTGTAAATAAATAAATATATTATATATTGTATAATTTCGCAACGATATTTCGATAAACTTCTCGATGATTATTCCGTAATGGAAGATTTTTATTTGAGCTTTGGGCATTGAGAAAAAAACGCGAACGAGAGACAAGAATATTTTGCCCAATTTATGTCCGCGTTAAGATCTAAAGAGAAAAATCTAAAAGAAAGTCAGAATCGTAGTGCCAAACTTTCGAAACAGTGGCGCCGCGATCGACGCGGCAGTGGCCGGCCCGAGTTTCAATTTGTCGTTCGTTCTGTTACAAACAATGTATCGTTATTCAATATGGCGAATGAATAACGAAACATAGAGGAAATTACAGAATGTTATGTGAAAAAGTATGGAAATTCTAATTAAATTTGTCCCGCGGGAGGAAAGTTTATCGGACAAACGACAAACATCAACAGAGATGATGACAGTCGACGATATCGAATTTCTTTTTCTTCATCACACCTCATTTGTACCTCTTGTTCGCTAGTTTCGTCGAATATCATCATTTCGATTCAAATTCTTAACGTTCGTCATTTTGCAGCTGCCGTTTTGATTAGTTCGAGCGTTGACCGCATGGAGTGTCGCATTACCTTAAGCCTCATATACAATGTACGGTACGAAAAAAAAACTAACGACGCGCTTCTGTTTGTTTCTGATGCAGCAAAGCGGACGGACGTTCCATGGTAGATAGTCCCAACAGGGTGTGTAAGAAAATAAGAGTCAAAGAATAAGCTCGGAAGGAGGTTGGGAGGGGTAGGAAGAAGAAGCATGGAAAGAACGAGTGAGTGAGTGAGTGAAGAGGAGGGAGAGAGAAGGAGCGAGCGAGAAAGAGAGCGAAGGGAAAAGAGGCCGCGGGTTTCTATCGAGCGTCAGCTGTTATTGTGGACCAACTATCCGGATCCCCGTGCTCTCTCGTTGGCCACACACGTCGGTCTTTTTCTCACTTTTTCTTCTTCTTCTTCTTCTTCTTTCTTGAACTCTTCGCGGTCTCCTGAATTTTATCGTATGTACATTTAGTATATATATATACATAAATATATACATACAGCATATACATTATGTACATGTAATATACATAACATATATACATTGCTGTACATATATATCCATATTACCTACCGGAACACACCGACTTTCCGGTTTTTTTGTAGTGAACGCGATCGGTGACCTTGCTACGAATCTTACCAACCGGGACGTATTTACCGTGACGTTAGGAGTCTAGTTGGGTTCGTGGAACTCGGTCGGACTCTTTTACCTTTTTACTCGTCGCCCAAGCGACCTATAGAAGAACGTCGCTTCCCTTTTGCCTGTATTAAAATCGATGTGCGCGCTGCTTTTTAGGTTAAGTTCGTCATTCACAATCGTGCGGTCTGAAGTATGCACATTAACGAACTCTAATCACGACATCGACAGCCAATCGTAATGACGAGTTTCGCCCGATCCCTTCAACGTTAATCGAAGCTTAAGCTCAGTTCAGCCTATTGTCAAATTATACAAAAAGAAATTGAACCGCGTTCAAACAGCCAATTGCAAGGAAGAATCCAGCGGAAAGGCGCGACTCTCATAGGCTATCGCTCGCTAAAGACACCGATAGTTGTCGGTAAATAAGTACAGAATCCCAGTGCAGGGGCTGAATTCCGTCCTACCGACAACTATCGATGGCGTTAGGGAGCGACAGCCAATTGGAAGGGAGATTCCAGCGGAAAGGCGCGACTCTCATAGGTTATCGCTCGCTAACGACACCGATAGTTGTCGGTAAATAAGTACAGAATCCCAGTGCAGGTCGGTGGAATCAGGCGTTAGATAACTTCAGAAATACATCGCATTTCGAGATATTTCGTGTCATGTCCATTTTGTAGGGGAAATTAGCATCGATGCGCTTCATATTTTTCTCTTATCTTTAATATAGTTTCAGAAATGAACATCAACGTGCCCGATCCCCCCTGTCTCTCTTTCTCTAATGAGTTAGTTTCAAGTTGAACTAAATCGTGTTTGAATTACGCGCGCTTCACGATAACCAATCAGATTGACGGATAAACTGGCTGAAGGTTCGATATATTTTGTCTCGCAATTCGAGAGTTTCGAGAAACGGGCGCCGTGGATTTTTTTTCGAGAGAAAGGAGAACCCTCTCCCACCGAGAAATCAGGAATGAAACAAACCTACAAAGACTAATTATAATCATCTTTTTTTATTAACGCGTATAACTAAAGCGCGCGAACGATGTTCGATAAGTTTGTAAATATCACGGCATTGATAGAATAAAGTAGTTTTCTGTTTAGGACTTAGGGCCGCCAGAGATCGGTAGAATCTACAAGCTGCGCGCGATGCTGCTCGAAAAAATTGTTCGGCACACCTCCTTCCGTCACTGTCGTCAACGTTTACGCGCAGTGGAGTACCTCGATAACCCCGAGCGTCTTATTTCACTTCTCCCCACGCGTTGATCGACGAGTGAGTGCGTATGAGCGACCAAAGTTGATATTGTGGTCGCGACACATCTCCCACAGTGACCCCCCCCCCCCCCCCCCCAATCGGTCACTACGGGGGCTGAGACTAGGTTTACACACAGCGTGAGTAGAGTATTCTTTCGTGGTCGACGGTGAGGGTAATACTCTCCCTCCCTATCGAAAGAGAGAGAGACAATTGTCTCTCTGTCTCTCCATCTCTCGGGGACAAGGAAGAACTAAGAGACGCTACGCAACGCTGCGCGTAAACGTAGCCAATGGCGGCTAGCGAATCACGAATTTGGGGACGTTTGTTGCTTGTTGCTAACGAAACTTGTTCCTCTGAATTCGACCGAAATGAATTATCCCTCTACGAATTATGCATCACTCGTTACACGGAAGAAGATATAATCGCGTTTTCAATTGGCTTCACTAGTGTACACACATTGTATCTCTGTCTCTTGTTGCTTTCGCATGAAAATAAAAGATGGAGATACACTCGGTGCAAACCTGCGCATTAGTTGCAGCCAGTTGCGAAAACGCTATAAGTGTTTTGAGGTTATTTCCCTCTTTGTAATTTTTCTCGCCATACAGCGTGATTTCGAGGTCATAGATTAAGGACGTTTTTCTTCCAACGATTCTCTCATCGCATCTAAAAGCTTCGCTCTTCAGGTTCGACGTATTTCTAACCATCGCTGAGATTTACTCATGCAACCGCGTGGTATCCACGGATAAACAGTGACACGAGTCCGGTGAGTTGTGCCGTCGAAGAAACGTTCGTTTTTCGTCTCATCCCCCCCCCCCCCCCCCCCAGCCGAAGAAACTATTGCCCCAGAGAAGAAAAATATCATCGCTCTCGCTCCATCGCTCGGAGGAGTATTCGGGTCTATAAGGCCTCAATGTCACGGTGGTGCAGAGAGTATTGAAGCTACATTCACACAAGAACCGAAAGAACGAATTTCAAAAGCGTCACACCATTGAGAAAGCAGGGCCAGCGGATATTGTTTTCGATTAATAAACGCTTTCATCACCTTTCGAGACTACCACCATTCCTAACCTTATTCGGACGGACCCTTTTCCGCGAGTCATCAAAGGTTGCTTCAATTTTTTTCCACCACTAGAATCGGGGTTCGCGCTTCGCGCGTTGCTCTATAGGTTAGGGTCGTCTTCTACGATGGTGCGATCTGAAGTATGCGCACGAACGGACTCCGAACATGACATCGACAGCCAATGACAATGACGGGTTAGCCGGCTTCGTAAATAAATTGTATCTCGAGATATTCCGTGACATGTCGTTTTTTTCCATAGGACAGATATGTTAGGCCTTATTAATAGCTGAGCCATTTAAAGTAAAGCCGTTAACCTCTATGTTCATCCGTTACATGCCTCAAGTAAATCGACGTCCGGGTGGTGATGTTTTTCAGGTTAGGTTGACCTTTATCCTCGTCTTAACGGTTTTTCAAACCACGCGAAACTGACATTTAACTGTGTCAATAGTTGCTTCCCAATCGAGAAATTGTAAAATATGAAGAAATGAAGGCCCCTTTGTTCAGTAGTTACAAATGGTTTCCTTAAAAGTTCGGAAACCACACAAACCGTCCAGTAATCGAACTATAATATAACTAGAATCGATGTCCTCGTATCGCTGCTTTCTAGGTTAGTTTCGTCTTCTACGATCGTGCGATCTGAAGTATGCACAAGACCGAACTCCGAGCACGACATCGACAGCCAATGATAATGACGAGTTAGCCGGCTACGTAAATAAATCGCATTTCGAGATGTTTCGTGACGTGCCTTTTTTCATAGGTGGGATTATTGTGTGTACACCTTAAGGCTTGAGTAAGGCACTGAAAACATCGGACCGAGAGAGAAGAACCGACGGGGAAGAACGCCAGAGAAACAGTGAGCGAGACAGGGCAGAGTGGAAGGCTGGTGTTGGCCACACACGTAGCCGACGAACACGGAGCAGTATCCGGTGGGTGCGAGCGAGCCGGAGAGTCCGAGAAGAAAGGGGACAGAAGTTGAGGCAAGGCAGGCAAGGATGGACAACAGAGTGTGTCTCCGAAGAGGGGCCGAGAGGAGGATCGAAGAAATGAAACAGAATGAGGAAAGAGATGGAACGATGCCAATGCCGGCGGTAAGGAGATGAGAGAAGGAGAGATTGAGAGAGGAAGAAGCAGAAGAAGAAGAGGAAGAAGAAGAAGAAGAAGAGGAAGAAAGAGGAGGATGTAGAAGAAAGGGAGGACCCGCAGGCTCTGCGCCCGGGACCACCCACCACGACTTCGAGCTCTCGCTCTAGCTCAGCTCTCTCTCTCTCTCTCCCTCTCTCTCTCCCTCCTTCTCTCTATACGTCCTTCTCTTCATGAGGCAGCCAACCAGAGATAGAGAGATAGAGAGTGAGGGAGAGAGCGCGCAGCATGAAAACCAGCTGAAAGTCGTCACATCGCTGCGGGGGCTTTACGCGAACTCTCTCGGGCGTTCTAGCGTTCAGCGTTACGAGTCCCGATTCCTAGCACTAATTACGGTTTCACTACATTCCAGGGGGCGCACCTAGAGTTACGACTGCTCCGCAATGAAGGCCACGACGGTGGGGACTTATGGACCGTTTCACTGCCGGAGTGAAATCCATTGGTTAACTACCCGTTCGTCGTTTCTGTTTACGAGAGTATACACCGGAACCGGAGAGTAAACGAAGCCCACGATCATCCAATTTCAACGGATGTCATGGACGAGAGCGTAGAATTGAATTATGGATACGTATACACTCCATTAAGAAAACGCTTTGCTTCGTCATCAACAACGAGACACAGGAAAATATTTTAATACTCGAATCCTGTGAAGCTCGTAGCTTCTATGGAACATAGATCATCGTGTGGTTTGAAACAATATTCAAATTCGGAAGTGGCGCTGCAGTCGCAAATATTCCTCCTATAAAAAAGTCACGAAATATCTCGAAATGCGATTTATTCCTGGTGCCGGCTAACTCGTCATTATGATTGGCTGTCGATGTCGTGCTTGGAGTCTTGAAGTTCGTTCATGTGCATACTTCAGATCGCACGATCGTAGGCAACGAAATGAACCTAAAAATAAGCGCACGGGACGCGCACACCGATTCCAATTATTCTATAAAGTTCGAACGGCGCGGGATCATTGTAATGGGAAAACAAACAATCGACCCGATGATCATGAAATATCTCGAAATGCGATTTATTTCTGAAGCCGGCTAACTCGTCATTATGATTGGCTGTCGATGTCATCCTTGAAGTGTTGAAGTTCGTTCATATGCATACTTCAGATCGCACGATCGTAAGCAACGAACTTAACCTAAAAAGTAGCACGCGCGGCGCGCGCACCCATTCTAGTTATTCTATAAAGTCCGAACGTCACAGACGTGGAGCCTAGAGTAAAGGAGTGCAATCTCCGTACTCTGAGGCGGCATAAAAAATTCAGCAAAAAAGGTGTCGCTGCGGTCGCAAGTTGATCCGAGTGAAGTGAGCAAGAAATAAACTGTACGTGGAACCTTGCTGAAGCTAGGCACCTACGGTCAATATACACATGACCCTTCGGTGTAATTGAGTGTAATCACGCGTCATCGTTAATATAACAGTTTTAGGAAACTTTTAATTACTGCCAATCTGTAAAAGTAAGGACATAGAATAGCATTATATCGATTTTATAATATACTAACAAAAAGAAATGAAATAGTTTCGTAAAGGTTACATAAAAATCCAATGTGATTTATATTTAACGAAATTTAAAGTACCATAGGTGAGGAGATTGTGCATTGATTATTCCAGGATCAATAAATAACTATAAAGACATCCCAGTTAAAAAATACAGACGATGAGCGTGTAATAAATAATGAGGTAAACATCGGGTTTAGGTGACCCTCCTCCGATTCCTTTCGTAACAGGCTCATCCACCGCGCTTTCGCACGCGAAACAACGTTTTCCTCTGACAAAATTGGGGGACGTTATTCATTAAAAAGTGATTAACAAATAAAGTTAATAATTCATATAGCTATTTTCCTTATTTGAGGAATTACAAGATGATTGGGACCAGCCAGTCCCAATCATCTTGTCCTTCACATGTGTTGTTAAGAATACCCCCTGAGTACATACAAAAAGTTTTATCCGTCGCTCATTGTTTCTTAAAAAGTTATTAACAAAAAAAGTTTCATAAATCAAAATTGAAATACTTATACTAGTGTATACTGAACAGTACACATATGAACGGGTTCGCTGCGCCCCCCGTGCACCCCCTACACACCAGCCCAAAATCAAACCAAAAACAAACAAAAAACAAACCAAAAACAACCCAACCAAACCAAAAACAACCCAAAAACAAACCACAAACAAACCAAAACAAACTAAAGACAACCCAAAAACAAACCAAAAACAATAAACAACAAATTAAACAACCCCCATACGCGACCCACCTCCACCTCACCATCCCACCCTCATTTACTCATGTATATTTGTATTCGTATGATGAGCAGCATACGTATAAGCAAGGGATATATGTGCTATTTACTATACTTACGGGTTGTTTGGATTGTTTTTGGATTGTTTTGGGTTGTTTTTGGTTTGTTTGGTTTGTTTTTCAGTTGTTTTTGATTGTTCTTGGTTTGTTTGGTTTGTTTTTGGGCTGGTGTGTGGGGGGGTGCACGGGGGGGTGCAGCGAACCCGCTCATACGTGTACTGTTCACCATACACTATGTGCTGAAAAACTTAATTTATGATTATACAGGTGATGACGAGGTACGAAAAGCCACGAGAGTCACCGAAAATCGCCATCGTTTCCCCTCGACGATTTTCGTGGATTCTCGGTCTCACGTTGAGTAGTATCTCGGACACCACAAGAGAGTTATCATCGATCCGCCGTAGCGATCGCAAGCTCAGGCAAGACGCGATTGTCAGTCATTTAATTATATACATATTTTCATCCAACGCCGAATAACTGACATCGATCATATTATCGTCGGTTCAGCGTTGCTCTTTTCGAGCCTTAAAAGGATAAAGCGTCAACCGCTAGAGAAAAAACACAGATCTGGTTTAACATCATCGGTTCTGCGGATTGACATCGATTTCCATAGAAAAAGCTAAGTCCGAACATTTGTTTAATTGTACGCGTTCATGCGGAATTGCGATCACAAAGCTGCGGTGGATATATTTCTTTAAAAACACAGTTTATATCAAATTTAATTTCTGAAATGAGAATGGCAAACACGTCTCCCTGTACATAATGTTTGACCAATTTTATATTATTCTACCAGATCTCATTGTAATTATAATAACTATTTTGTGCATTGTTCATACCCGGGAAAACTTTGTGGGTGAATATATAATAATTCCAACTGCGATATCGATGGTAATTACGACGCTCTTTGTCATATATACATAACAATATATTGTATTCGAAATATCAATTTTCATTAAATCGCGATCTGAAGATCCTCGAGTATAATTTCATATCATTTTTGTTTAACGAATTATTTCATTCCCTAATGACCATAAAATAATATACCACCTTTCAAATTGATACAATAAATAAGTAACAAATTTTTAATTAAAAAAAATATATAAAAAAATGCATTACAACTAGTATAAGTATTTCATGTTTGATTTATGAAACTTCTTTTGTTAATAACTTTTTAACAAACAATGAGCGACTGATAAAACTTTTTGTATGTTATTCAGGGGGTATTCTTAACAACACATGTGAAGGACAAGATGATTGGGACTGGCTGGTATAAGGAAAATAGCTATATGAATTATAAACTTTATTTGTTAATAAGTTTTTAATAAATAACGTCCCCCAATTTTGTCAGAGGAAAAAGTTGTTTCGCGTGCGAAAGCGCGGCGGATGAGCCTATTACGAAAGGAATCGGAGGAGGATCGCCTAAACCCGATGTTTACCTCATAATTTATTACACGCTCATCGTCTTTTTTTTAAACTGGGATGTCTTTATAGTTATTTATTGATCCAGGAATAATCAATGCACAATCTCCTCACCTATTGTACTTTAAATTTCGTTAAATATAAACCACATTGGTTTTTTTTGTAACCTTTACGAAACTATTTCATTTCTTTTTGTTAGTATATTATAAAATCGATATAATGCTATTCTATGTCCTTACTTTTACAGATTGGCAGTAATTAAAAGTTTCATAAAACTGTTATATTAACGATGACGCGTGATTACATTCAATTGCACCGAAGGGTCATGTGTATATTGACCGTAGGTGCCTAGCTTCAGCAAGATTCCACGTACAGTTTATTTCTGACTCACTTCACTCGGATCAACTTGCGACTGCAGCGGCACCTTTTTTGCTGAATTTTTTATGCCGCCTCAGAGTACGGAGATTGCACTCCTTTACTCTAGGCTCCATGGTCACGGAATTCATTTTAAAAAGATGGATCACACCCTTCAACCACTTCGAAAACGCGAAATGTACTTTCTCCGAAATTGGACAACCGATCGAAATAAAATAAACTTAGCCACTGGCAGTAGGATGGCAAAAAGTGGCTAAGCTTATTTTATCCCGATCGGTTGTGCCGTTTGGGAGAAAGGACCGATAAGAAATTCCGGCTATCTCTCTCCCAATCGAGTGTCACGTGGTACATGTGCGCCTTCATCTTAATGACAAAACAAACAATTGACCCAATGACAACAAAAAAAAGTATGTAGATACTACGGTATCTACATGTTTTTGCGACATTCATGTCCCACTTAAAAAAATGTCATTATCGATAAGGAAGCACTAAATATGGTCGTAGGGCCAACAGATTTTATACATCTAATTTTTATGTTGAAAGCAACGAAAAAAGAACTTAAGCGTTAAGATACTAGAAGCTAAAAATACGAGATATTTTGTAAGATATTGATCGTTAACGCGGCGGTACTAAATTTTATCCCACAGACTCCAGGCTGCTTTTACGACAATTTTATGTTTGTTTTTTTTTTTAGTGACAAAGTATAACATAATGGACGAGCAGTCGAAAAATTTTAATTCTCGTTATTCCGAACCGTCCTGATATATGTGTCACAAGTTCCCATCATCAGGAGCTACGATCGCATGCGTTATTTTGGCGTGCAGCCAAAATAACTTATGTGGAGTACGAGAATCGCACGGATAGCGAAACATGACTCTCGAGAGAACAATGATGAAACGAGAAGAAAACAACGTGTACGAAGGTTTTTCTGGTGGAACGAAAATTTTCGACGGCCTCAATCGAACCCTTAAGGTATTCCTTCCACGAGATCGAACACTTAATAATTGACTGATTTTTTCCTAAAATAAAGTACAGATACATCTAGTTATACTGTGAAAATTTTAAGCCAAGTTGCCAAATATTTATCCAAGTATTACGGCTTTGAAAGTCGTTAAATTTATACACCACTATACGAAGAGTACATGCTCGCCACTTTTCTATCTGAAAATGCATATACCAAACGACTCTATATGCCCAATACAAACTGCCCTACGCATCAAAAAAATATTGAAGAATCCGAAATTACAATAAAAACAGGGTCCCACCGAATGTTTAAAGAAAATATAAATGTTCAAACTCACAAAAATCTCACAAGCGGAAGGATTTTCGGAACTGCGATCTGCACGGGGGTATGTCTGGCAACACCGCAAACTGGTTGCTCTCGAATCGAGTCAGCTGCTCGCACACACACACGCGCATATATATATACGTTTATATTTTGTGAGTGCTCATGAAATATAAAGGCAATATATATACATAACCTAAAAAAATATGATACCAAACTTTAAAATATAAATATACATATATTTATTGCAAACAAATTTACAGCTTTTATCACATAATATATTAATTCTAAATGATAAATCTATAGGGATTCTTGGTTCTGGTTTATTTTGCCAATCCGCGAGTTGGTCAGTGATAGCTCGTAAAATTTTAACATTTGTTGTCACGCGGGGTTTGCCTTGTACAGATTCTTCGAGCAACAATCGAACACCTTCTTCACCATGTTGCACGTAGGTTTTTTTCATAATTTCTGCATCAATACCTGTTCAATTATATCTGTTTCTCTAACCTCACTGACACATTTTGTGGAGGCGTTGATGATTTTTTCCAAGCGCTGCTTTTTTCTCACGTTCACAAATTGTCCCTTGTTTTTCCCAGCCTCCATCCGAATCTTATGACTTCTGTCACTCATGGTTACACTCAGTTACACTTTCAATAGTTTTAAATCACTTCTGTTAATTTACACTTTTCACTCATGCTATTGTTTACATTTGTAGCTATCGCAGGGCCTCCTAGCCACGGTGGTTCGTGGGGCGCTCGTGCGGCGTTGCCACATCGTCCTTTCAGCCAATTTACGAAAAAATGTTGAAATTTTGAAATAGCCCCGATTTCTAAGAAATTTTCCATTCAAGGTTGTCGTTACTTATAATAATTGATTATAACTTATTTTTTTTTACGAATCAGTCGAATTTACGATCGATTGAGTAGGGCCCTACTTATGCGCTCACAAAATACGGCCTTTCGCGATAGGAATACCTCAAGCCTTCGAACTATTTTCCGTTGGTACAAACCGCCGGGTGAGGATCAAAATTCGGAACGACCACTATTTTGGACGGGGGAAATGTGGAATTTCGAAATAACGAACGTTCAATAGTTTGAACGTTTCATATTAAGTACATCTTTAAGTCAGAAAAAAAAAATGAGAACACAAAAACACAAAACCGATAGTGCAATGTTTTTTTGTGTTCTCATTATTTATTTTCTGATTTAAAGATGTTCCTAATATGAAATGTTCAAACTATTGAACGTTCGTTATTTTGAAATTCCACATTTCGTCCGGCTAAAATAGTGGTCGTTCCGAATTTGGACTCTCGCCCGAAACCGCCGAAAGCTTTTCGTCTCTTCGTCGAAACGCCAGAGAGGGAGCCGTTGTCGGCTAACCGCGCGTAACTACACAATCGGCAACTAAGAAGGAATGGGGAAAGTCGAAGCTCAGTAATAATGCGCTACAACAGCAGTTATAGAAGTTATCCTCACGTTGAAACGTTTTATAGTCCATAAATAAGCGGTTTGGCAGAGGGGGTTTGGGGTGAACTCGAGAAGGACGCCCAGGTCCGAGGTAATTACGTTCGAACGAAAGAGAAATCAAGTCAAGTGCGAGCGAGAACATATCATATATACACACATACACATACACATTGATGTTATATATGTGTCCATACAGCAGTACTAGCGGTAGCAGCTAAGGGGTTTCAACTCCGTTAATCTCGATTTGATGATCAATGAATGGCTACCCGCCGTCATTTTCTGAGTTGCTTGCTCTTAGGCTCTTCTCGAGGTAATATACCCCTTGCCACGTCTGTGTCGTTTCTTCTTATATGGCCCAGCGGCAATATTGGGAATTACCGTTTTGCACCCTGACCTCTCGTGGCCAAATTTTAAACCACTCTCTCCCAGTCGATGCCCGATGATTACTGTGCGAGTGTGTCACGTTTTAATCATAATTAAAAATGTCCTGCTTTATTATAGCAACAATGCAAAAGTGAAAACTGGGAGAACATGGACGATGCTCGGTCCGAGGAGTATGAGATTTTCGGCTCACGCGAAAGATCAAAAAGCGTTTTATTCGTGATGTAAACAACAAGAGGCCGCGACTGGAATTGCAAGAATTGCTGAAGAATGAACAATCGATGAATATAGCATTATGTCATGTGATAGATTGATGTTATAAGCATTTGTTTATTGTTCGAAGTCATTTATTTAGCCGTAGAGTGGCGGACAATATTTTATCTAATTTTCAGGCTGCAGCATCAATTCTTTTATTTGAACATAAGAATACGCAAGCTGGGGTAAAGACAAATTAATAATAATTGCGATACTCGAGGAAAACAAATTTTTATAATTGAAGCACGTCGATTTTGACGTATTTCTCGTCCTTCACTAATTAAATCTTTTTTACGCGGTCGCCCGCGGGACTACCCGACATATTTACAAACTTAAGGGGTGAGATGCAGTCAGGGGTGCGAAAAAAGGAGTTTTTTCAATAATTTTTTTATTAATTAAGTTCATTTCCAAAAACTGATTACTAAAACTGAAAATTACAAACAACAATATTAATTATTTATAAAAATATCGCTATCTTTGTGGACCCCCTTTTGCAAGTAGCGCTTCGCGGTGACCATCATAAAATTTTACTGGATCATCTGAAATCAAAAAAACCAAATAAAAATCATTAGTTTAATAATAAATCTGGTCCTTAATCGTAGCTTTTTTTTCTTCAAATTAACAAAATGGCGGCTTTTGACAGAAAACTCTCGATTTTCGACCGAAACATTACTCGTTTATTGTTTCAAAAAAATAGTAATTTTCAACAAAAATTAAAAACCTACGATCAAGGACTAGTTTTTAATGGTATTAATAAGCAGTAAAAATTTCATCAAAATCCATCGGGTGATTGTTGAATTATAGTGGTCACCGACTTGAAAATCGTAGTTTTGAGAAAAACGCATTTAAGATAGTAGTCTGGTAACTTAAGCCGATTTTCATGTCTTTTTTGAAGAGCGTTTTTTTGTAGGAAAATGAAAATGAATCGTTTTAGATATTTAGGATGTTTTTATTTACATATTAAAGATACAAAAAAAAATTTTTTTTTAATTTAATAGTTTATTATTATTATTATTATTATTATTATTATTGATCGAAGTTGGCACCTCGAAAAAAAGCGCGTGGGTGGCCCCGGTGATTTTGGCTCTTGATGTTATCTGAAATCAAAAATTCTTGATAATCCTTAATCTATAGACATGCCATTCTGGTCGGAACTACTGAAGTTAAATTTCATGGATAAATAACAAAATAGCGGACTTTGGAAAAAAACGTCCTTTTCCATTTTGTTATTTAGCCATAAAATATAACTTCAGTAGTTCCGACCAGAATGACATGTCTATAGATTGAGAATTATCAAGAATTTTTTATTTTAGATAACATCAAGAGCCAAAATCACCGGGGCCACCCACGCGCTTTTTTTTCGAGGTGCCAACTTCGATCAATAATAATAATAATAAAAAACTATTAAATTTTTTCAAACAATTTTTTTTTTGTATCTTTAATATGTAAATAAAAACATCCTAAGTTACCAGACTACTACCTTAAAGACTTTCAATGTAGATACGGTATTATATTTTCGTAAAATTTTGAGCTCGATGGATGAAGCTAAACTTTCTTAATGTATTTCGATCCACTGAATCCGAATATAACAATTTTTTGCCGAAAAGTCAAGCATTCAATTGTTTATAGCCAATTGTTTAAACAATTTTTCAAAAAATGATAGTTTTTCAGGGTGAATTAATTTTTTTTTTATATTTTGGACAATTTCGAAACGAAAGTATTCTCTGTAAAATCTTGCTAAAGCTCATAGTTTTTGAGTTATACATTTTTGAAAATTTCTGAAAGAGTTTTTCAATTTTACACTTGATTTATATATAGAAATACTAATCAAATAATTACTTACATCGAATCATCAATGCCTGGCCCATAAAACAGGGCTTCTGCCGATGTAGAAGCTTCCAAAATATCTATTTGCCTTTGTCATCGAAGCATTCTGCCTTCCCGGGTATTGTCGTTAGCGCGTTTTTCAGCCACGTCTATACGCTGAGGATCTGTTCTTTCTGTGTTATACTGCTAATACTAATTGTGGAATATCTCGGAAACTATTAATCGGATTAACTTGAAATTTTCAGAGAATATTTTCGAAACATAATACTTCGAGAAAATGCAAAAAACAAGAAATTGATTTTTTGAAAATTCTAACTGCATCTCACCCGTTAATATTAACACATACGCACACACACACACACAAACACATTCGGTTGAAACAAAGTGTTTCTTATTCTTTTCTTTTTATTTCGTTTCGAGATACCGATTGTATTAAATAGAGCTTGAACTTTTCCGGGTATCCGGATACCCGAGTAATTCGGGTTTCACGGATTCGACGCTTTAAATCTGTATATGTCGATAACTCGATAATATCCAGGTAATAACGGATTCGGGTATGCGGATAGTTTCGGGGTATCCGGGTAACCGGGTACTCGGATAATAACGGATAATATCGGGCAATTAGCGCCGATAATTGATGCCGAAAATGCTGAAAAAAATTGTTCAATTTACACAATTTGTGAGGCATGCGTAGATGTTGCCAAGAACAATGTTTGCGAAGTACATTTATAAGACGAATAATAAATTATTACCGGAAGATTGAGAAACCGGGATTATATCGGTGTTCATGTCCGATCATTTAGTTGACCATTTTTTATTTTTACCGACCGATATCAATATTAAACAAATTAGATTATCATTATAACGAAGATTCTTGGAAAGAATCTTGCAGGCGTATTTACTATTATTACCAAACTATTTCTTTACTGTAATTCACATCCGACAAAAACTACAATTTCAATAAAACATTCTTGTGTAGATTAAAAAAGCAATGACGTAATCTTCTATACAATGTTAGGGAAACACATGATCATTTCATGAGAACTTAATCAACGTTGACCTGCACTATTTGCATCTTCAATATTATTTTTTCTTCACGTTTTATTATTATTTAATAAATATCCTTAGTTTCTGAAATGTATATTTGCTTTATGGGCGTGCGTGCAGTTTTTATGAACTTTAGAGTTCGAAAGAAAATATAGAATGTGAAGAAGCGGATCTCGGCTATTCTTAATATGCGCAGGCAAGAAATTGTGATCGTAACAGCAGATTCTAAAAAATTGTGGGAGTCACATGTAAAATGTTTTTCCGAGTAAATACACAATTATTATAAATTGGAAAACCGTGACGTCTGATTCGTCAACACTAAGTTTTCATTTTTACCGTAGTTTTGAACAATTTCTTTGAACAGAGCAAATTCATACAAGTTATTTACCAATTTTTTTCAATGGTAACTATTAACGCCCTATATTTCGGCTTATTTGATGGACAGACTAATACAATATCATTATTTTTTTTACGCCGGCGGTCCCATTTGAGCTTGTACGCGAAAAATCGGGTAATTACCCGACATTATTCGTTATTACCCGGTTACCCGGATCCGTGATTATTCGGATATCCGATTTCCCGGATACCCGGATACTTTCGGGTATCCGGCTAACCCGGATAAAAGTAACAGCCCTAGTATTTAATTAGATGAACTTATGGGATTGAGTTATAGCTTCTTCGATGGCTCTTTTATTTTTGCTCCGGTATGCTGAATTCTCCGATAATAGAATATTTCTCCACATATAGAAGAGTCCTCACCGAATGGCCAATTCGAGTGAGAATGTAGGATGAGGAGGCCTTCGTTTCTGTCTCTGTCTCTCTTGTAGATTCGATGCTGTGGACAATCACGCGTCCTTGAACTCCCGATAAGACAATATGTTAGTTGACGTGTCGGCGTCCCCGGAGCGAAAGAGAGCGAAACAAGGAGTCTCTTCGACACCTCATTTTGCGAAAATTCGCGTTTGCCAACTTTTCATAGAACCACCCGATGTACGAGAAGACGCTCGAATCGTTGCCGTACTTCCCGCGGATAATTACAAACATAGATATGTACCTGCCTCGATACATCTCTTACAAGGTTAAATATGGCACGTCATATAGGTTCACCGTATCCTTATAGCAATAATGCACTCCGTCTGTATCCAATTGTCGCAGTTGATTCTGTTCACGCACAAACATCAACGGTAATAATCCTGATTATCAGATCGTACTCTAAAAACCTATTTCGCAATAAAAAATACGATAATTCGGAGTTCACTACTGTTCCCCGTGCTAACTGGTGTTCGTTGACCTGGGCTGACTGGGAATGAGTGGTCATAACACGAACAGGTCACGACTCCGTGGTAATTCCCAATACAGCTTGCTGAATCAAGTTGGGGAAGGAGGGCAGCATAAGGCATTCGCTTATGTTCCCGTGTACTTTTGCAGTAGCACAGTCTTTAACTCGAATTTCCTAGTAAACGGTACTTGATCCAGTATCTGTGGCCAAGCAAAAGAAAAAACAGCTCGAAACCCCAGAACGGACCGGAGGACGCAGAGAATTGAAGATATACGAGGTCTGTGCAAAAAGTATCGCGAATTTTGAATTTCCGCGGGCTACGTATATTCGATTTTCGATTTTTTTGTGGCGTTAGATTGGTACTCATGTCCCTCGCTTATGCTGAAAAAATCGGCCATTTTGAATGTTTAGTTAATTGTTGACAGCTATTTTGGTTAGACGTGTTTTGGGTTGTCTTCGATTTTTGCCCATCCCAAAAAATGGATCAAAGAATCCGTATAAAATTTTGTGTGAAAAACAAAATTAAGCGCGCGGACGCATTCCGAATGTTGACTGTGGCGTATGGTGAAGCTACCTTGGACCAAAGCAACGTTTATCGGTGGTACAAAATGTTTTCAGAGGGCCGAGAAGATGAGAACAACGAAATGCGTTCCGGACGCCCGAGCACATCAACAACAGACGAAAACATTGATGTAGTGAAGAAAACAATATTGGCCAATCGTCGAATCACCGTTAGAGAAGTTGCCGAGGAACTAAACATATAGATTGGCTCGTGCTATTCGATTTTTACCAATGATTTGGGCATGAGACGGGTCGCCGCGAAATTCGTGCCAAAATTGCTCAATTTCGAACAAAAACAGTGTCGCGTTAACATTGCTAAGGAACTATTGGACTCGGTCCGCGACGACCCAAATTTGCTCCAGAGGGTCATAACTGGTGACGAATCATGGGACGAATCATCGCAATGGAAGCTGTTTTTTTGTAATAGGCAAAAATCGAAGACAAACCAAAACACGTCTAACCAAAACAGCTGTCAACAATTAACTAAATATTCAAAACGACCGATTCTCCGAGCATAAGTGAGGGACACGAGTACCAACCTAACGCCACAAAAAAATCGAAAATCGAATATACGTAGCCCGCGGAAATTAAAAATTCGCGATACTTTTTGAACAGACCTCGTACGCAGGCCGCTCGTGCCTTAAGGCTACCTTTATTAACCAACAAGGAAACAAAAATAGATAACCGTCATATCGGGTGCCTTTTGAATGCGTTGGCAATTTGGAACGGACGCAAGCACCGAGACTAACGTAAACGAGAACATTAAACGATTCTTCGGACTATTCCGGCGATAAGTGAACTTGCGACGTACCGCGAAAAAATACGACGAAACAATACAATCTTGAATTGAATTCAGCTGATTATTAAGAAGGCGTTTAGGTCAAACTTCGATCGAATCCTAGAATTCAGTGCATCTGTTTGTTCGAACTGAATGCGGTGGAAGTCTGATTGATTTTTGTTATTTTTCATCAATCGTACATGGTACTTCCGGTAGTTCGCTTCGGATATATTGACGTTCCAGAAACATCCCCTTAATCAATTTGCCTAAGATTCATCACGGTCGAAGTTGCGCGCTAATCTTTGCAAACGGTGTTAATCGAGCTGTGCCCTCGCTTCCCACCAGTCATGACTGTACAATTTCGAAAGTCGGTTACGCGACGACCACCGAGAAACCGGAAGATTACAGCAAATGACGCTTGAGACCCCCCATGCCGGCTGACCGTGCACAGTCCTCAACTCTCGGGGCAGACATCAGCCCAAGGAGTAGCGAAATACAACGACCTACCGTTCCATCTCAACGCCTACGAGTAGTACACTCGGTCAGTCGCCGGACCTTTTACATTTCTCGTTTTCTCTCCTTTATCGTTCGTATATCTCTCAACGTCGCCCGCACGACTATTTTCTCTCTGTCTCTCTCTCGCTGTTATTTTATGTTCTCTCGGTGAGGTTTCCTGCCACTAATTTATCTGCCAGGAATTTAAAAATCAAATCGATTGCACAAGATAATAAAAATTCAAGATTACGTAAATGTTTTAAAGGGGTTAGGCCATATTAGAATTTTGGAAAAATCGAGGCTTGTTTTTTGCTTAGAAGGTGCTTAAGACTCTTAAAAATGATGGACCAAAATACTATGGGCGGTCAAAATTTGTAAGTACCCCAATTTCGAATTCTGCCGCAGCGCTTCTCGGTCCGCTCCGAGCGCAACTGCAAACTACGAGGGGGGACCCAAAAAAAACGGGATTTTCGTCATAATTTCTTTATTTTTTAATATTTTTACACCAAATTTTGATCACCTTCAAAGTATTCTCCTTTGACCACAACGCACCTCTGCAAACGATCCTTCCAATGTTCAAAACATTTTTTAAATTCACTTATCGGGATGTTCTTTAGGCCTTCCAGCGATTTTTGTTTTACCTCCTCCACAGTGACAAAACGCTTGATTGCTGCTTTGTTTCGGGGTCGTATCCATAGCACCACGATTCATCACCAGTAATCACCTTGGAAAAAAGTTCAGGGTCCTCTTCGAGCTGATTTTGAAGTTCAAAACATGCCTGAAGTCGACGCTCCCTTTGCTCGTCTGTGAGAAGGTGAGGGACAAATTTGGCTGCAACTCTGCTCATGTGCAAATCTTTGGATAAAATTCTCTGAATTGAACTCCATGATATCCCAGACATCTCACAGAGTTGATCAATGGTTCGGCGACGGTCTTCATGAATGAGAGCATTGATTTTGTCGACGTTTTCGTCACTTCTTGACGTTGAGGGGCGTCCTGAACGGGGTTGGTCTTCAATTGACATTTCTCCATTTTTAAAGCGTGAAAACCACTCGTAGACTCTGGTTTTACTTAGGGCAGCATCTCCATAAGCAGTCTTAAGCGTTACAGTAGTTTTCGCGGCCTATTTCCCCAACAGGAAACAAAATTTCACAGCCGCGCGTTGCTCTCGACAATCGGCCATCGCATTTTCGCCGAAATGGAAAAAGTTGTTTCACTACAAAAATTCCCACGGGCGAACCGATGCACTCACGGCGACAGAACTTCGCACACTAACTCAGGAGACGTGTCCCCAACGGACACCTGATCGAGCAATGGGTTACCCCACTCTCCCTCCCCACCGCAGCGCAATTCCCGTTTTTTTTGGGTCCCCCCTCGTATAAACGCGTTTTTCTCGAAAGTACGTGTTTTGAACTGTACGGAAACATAACTCGAACAAATTTTCACCGAACGATTTGAAAATTTAACCGTGCATTAAAAACTACATTCTCTACAAAAGTACGTAAGGTTTTTGTGTCATATCGCGTAGTTTTGTTGTTATAAACAATTAATGGATGATTTTTTCGAAAATCTTTATCTCTTCAAAAAAATTCGCCATTTTGATAAAAAACAATGCATCGAGAAAAATTCTACGCTGAAAAATTCTGTAGCTGTTCTTATGTATAATCCAAATAATTGTGGTTTTTTGTTCCTTGTTAAAAATTGCACGAGCTACGTTTCCGCCCGCGGACACCTCAGAAAAAAAAATGTCAACGGAGAAATGCTGTGCAGCCGCCATATTGTTATTAATCACTGGAAAAAAATTATTCTTTATAGTACATTAGTAGTATAATAAAGAACTATGCACGAAATTTCGATTTACTTCATTACTTCGCTAAAAAAAATTCACAAAATATGCCTATTTTTTCTCGCTGTAGAGTGGTCTAACTTTTTAAGGGTTGACACCACTCTAGCGGCAGAAAAAAGGGCCTAACTTTGACGATTTATTTTGGGAGTATGAAAAAAGGAATAGAATTTCTTTTCAGAGGGTTTATTAAACACATATTGAAGTATGAAAACAATTTTTTCTATTATTACTTTGATACAAAATGGCGGCGTCAGAGCCCATCTTGAAAATCGGAAACTTTTGAATATCTATTAACAAAGGGGCTAGAAAGAATGTTCCGCTCCCTTAAGTATTCGTGCTAGTTACAAAACAAAAGGTGAAGCATTAATTTTAGCTTAATTTGAAGAGTTCGTAGCGGCAAACACATTTGGAATGACAAGGAGACAATTGAAATGTAAAAAACTCAAATAGGGGTAGCTTGCCCCTTTAAACTGTTTTCATGCACAAATACAAAAATACGTGAACTTCAATTTTATTTCCTCTATAAAACAGCATAATTTTTCATTCCAATCGATTCGCAAGTTTTCAAAGTAGGGTCCAAGAAATAGATGTTCAAGGGTGTTTCGGCCCTTTAAAATATATATATATTTTTTTATTATCTGGTGATTTCTTCATTTCTTCGCATAAGAAACATTTTTATTTTTGTTCCATTAAAATCGATGCACTGCTTGTAGGTGAAACTGCAAAATCGCCCTTTGCCCTTTGCAACTTTAGGGGGTGGTCTCGTCCCTTGAAACTGTTTCCTTGAAAAAAGCGTTCTTTATCCTCGAGAGGATACTGAACGATAGCATTTTCAATTTTGCACAGTGGATAAGTCGAAATTTATTATGACAAAAATACATGTTTTCTGCCGGGTTGTTTAATAACTTATGGCGGAATTGTGTGAACAGTTATTATACTTTATACAGTATCGTATAGCGTTCGTGAAATGCCCGTATTCGTGGTAAGGATCGTTAAAACTCGAGTAAGAAAACCCTCGAGTGTTGTACCGCTCGATATCCTTCGCACTACAGCCCACCTATTGAAGGAGGGATTTTGTCCCGAGTTCTTGAGACACTCATACCCGCATGACTCTGATGTTAAATACTGTGGGACGTTCCGTAACAGTGCGGACCCTTATTTGTTCTCAGATTGCAGCACCTGAGCGCCGAAGTGTGTAGTCGAAGGGTGCACGTCTTTTGCGGGCATATATCGATTGAAAGTGGCTCTTGGCACCACCCCTAATCCTTTATCTTTCATCCCATATTTTATATTTTTACGAAGCCTATCGTAACGAGTGCCAGAGATACTAAATCATTTGCGTCACTGAAAAACCGAAAAAGCGTCTCCGGACATTTGTTCAGAATGAAATTTTCGAACTTTCCCGAGACTCTAAAGTACTCCGGCTCGCAAATCTTGGATTTTTTTTTCTTCGTCATCAGGCGAGGGTCAAAATTCGGAACAACCACTATTTTAGACGACCGAAATGTGGAATTTCAAAATAACAAACGTTCAATAGTTTCAACGTTTCATATTAAGAACGTCTTTAAATCAGAAACGAAATAATGAGAATAGACAAAAAACCATTAAACTATCGGTTTAGTGTTTTTGGTATTCTCATTATTTCTTTTCTGATTTAAAGACATTCTTAATATGAAACGTTCAAACTATTTAACGGTCGTTATTTTGAAATTCTACATTTCGGCTGTCCGAAATAGTGGTCATTCCAAATTTTTACCATCAGCCTTCGTCGCCATCGCGGACCTTCGCGGAAAAAAATATTGTTCTTCATGAAAATAACGGTTTCGACATGAACCATACGGAAAGTAACTATTTGACGGGTCACCTCTTACACGGAGGGTTAAATAGGCGACAACAATAACGTTACGCTTGCAATGGGGTTGCAGCAAGACATTTTCAATTCTTCTAATAGCTCAATTATTCTTTGTATAAGTAAAACAATTGTCGAACAAACTATAAATTTACTGTTGTCACGCGTTATTTTTAATCATACATTTTTTTTTCGGTGCAGCGACAACGACAATAATTCCGCTATGAAAATACAAACATCACGATCAAAAGTCCATTCGCTTAAGTCGTAAACGGCTGCAACGGCCGGCACTGACCTCGGATTCCGTTGGATGCTGTCTGTTGAACCGTAAACGCGAACACGCGTTGTTGTTTTTTTTTCCTTGAAATGGGAACGCAGGGCAGAAACGCGCGAAACCAAGAGGGCGGCGTGCACATACGACGAGTTATGGACGACGTACGAATACGTTTTGCCCCGTTAGCCGTGATAATGAATTACGTACGCGGCAATGGCGTAAACTTTAAAGCCGATACTGATTGTTTTCTTCGATCAGGCTGATCGGGGCTTCCCCGGTAGAGCCCACCGGTCTTACCTGCGTTATACAGTCCCTTCAACAAGAAAGCAACCGTCGTCATTTGGGAAAAAGCGACCGCAGCGTCATCTGTCCGTACTCGTTTAAATCTTTGTTTCGTGCTCTTTCGCGCAATATATATTAGGAGTACAAATTAGTTCAGTCCGTTTTTTTATGGTCAAAAATGCATTTATGCTTTTGAATCATTCCCATGGTTTTCAATCGTACGGAAACTGCTTGTTGAGTCACTTCCAATGATTCTGCAAGCTCTTCTTGCGTTTCACTTGGATCTTCTTCGAGCAATGCCTTCAATTCTTTGGCTTCGAATTTTTTTGGCTGTCCAGAGCGAGGCTTGCCTTCAAATCACCATTCTTGAAACGTCGAAACCAATTAAAGCAGAAATCAATTAAATAAAAGTAACTTCTTCCAATTAAAGCAGAAAACTCAAATCTCCCGCAAATGCTGCTTAGTGAAACACGAAATTTGACATATTCAACACAGTAAAAAAACAAGGTGTTTGTATGAAACTAAAGGGCGGGGTAAGGGTTTTAACTTTCGAAAAATCGAATTTTTTTTTTGTCTTATCTTATTGTTTAACATTTCAAGAATATGTCCTTAAAATTTAAAACCGATCTAAGCAATATTCTTGAAGTTATTGTCTTATTAATCTCCTGGCCTTTAACGCTATACCTCTAACAGCTGCGGGCGGTCGGGCTAGCAGTGCAGCTGTCGAACAGGTATACAGTTTATTCATTGCTATTGTGTATATAGTATATAGTGTATACTATACACTACAATATTGCTGTCTGCTGTATGGAGCTGGAATCGATGATTCTGTGTAAGTTGGAAAAAAAAAATTTTTTCTTCACTTTTTTACTTCATAAACTTTAGACGCGTTTTTCTCAAAACTACTTTTTCAAAGTCCGTGTTCACTGCCATTTAAAAACTACTTGACCGATTCATTTCAAACTTTGTACACGTTTTCTACATATAAAATACCTCCCCCCAACGTTTAGTTAAATTTTTATTTTTTACATTAAGGGTGGTTCCCACCCACAAAATGGCGGAATTTTTCGTGGAAAATAACAGTTCACACTTTAGATGGCCGCCAAACATTTTAAATGAAAAAAAAAATTATCAGAGAACGTTGGGGGGAAGATTTGATTATAATTTGACTAAATTTTCATGGTTTTTCATTTTCGGATAATTTCCGGCCGAGTTATAGTGAACACCGCAAATTGTTTTTTCTCCAAGACGTTCTGGGGGAAGCTCTGTTACGGGCTTAGGCTTCAATATTTCTGCATGAAAAAATTACACAACATTGCCAAAAGTATGCTCAATAATGTACAAAAGGTTCGAATAAAATTGCTCAATCCATATTTGAGAAAAAAAATCGCAAAAAAAGTGTTTTTTTTAAAGCTGAAACCCTTACCCCTCCCTTAAAACGATATGAATTGAATATTATTGACAGATGTCTAACGTCTCTGAAACCACCGAAATCAGCTATAACTATGAAACATTCATAACAACTAGCGGCATCTTTTGAAAGCGGACCGAAATAATTTATATTCCCAATAGTTTGACCATACATTATATTGTTGATATCAGTGAATCCGTTATCGTCACAATGCGTGCAAAATTCCTGAAGCGATACGAGGCGGAGTTTTTAGTGAATTTAGTGAAAGAACGGAAAATGACGTTTGAAGCGGCTGCAAAATATATGCGGAAGTCAGAGACATTCGTTAAAACGTGGGTAAAGCGATATTTTGAGGTTGGAAATGTACACGATCTGCCGGGATGGCGGGTAAATATCGGAACGACCAATATTTCGAACGGCAGATATTTTAAAATTTAATAAATAGTAATATATAATAACGAGGATAAAGTTATTCAGAAATTTAGTTTTTCGACAGATGACGAAATCGAATAACTGTCATTAAGACAGGTTATTAATTCGAAAGATCATTCGTTGCAGAATACCAGGGGTGTTAGTTGAAATTTGCCGGTTTTACCAGTAGATGTCGCTAGCAATATGTATACATTTCTATGAATTGGCATGTATGTCATTTTTTTCTATTGACATTAACCTACAAAAATACGCAAGTCACATTCCGCCAAAATAGTAGCGTCATATTTGTTTACCTCAGTGAATATGTCGAGTTTTGTTCCAAGTAAATCGCATTTGCGGCATTCGTTGCTTTTCTTATTTCATCAAAAGAAAAAAGCAGCTGAAGCTCACCGGTTGCTGGTAGAAACTTATGGTGAACATGCTCCAGTGATTAGAACATGTGAGACATGGTTTCGTCAATTTAAAAGTGGAGATTTCAATTTGACAGACAATGAACATCCTGGTGCAGCGAAAAAGTTCGAAGCCGAGGAATTGCAGGCGTTATTGGATGTTGATTCAACCCAATCGCAACAAAATTGGCAGAAACACTAAATGTGACTCGAGTAGCAATTTTCCAACGTTTAAAAGCCATGGGAAACATCAAAAGTATGGAAAATGGGTGCCACACCAGCTGAACGATAGACAAATGGAAAATCGAAAAACCGTTTGTGAAATGCTGCTTCAACGATTCGAAAGGAAATCTTTTCTGCATCGAATTGTCACGCGGGACGAAAAGTGAATTTATTTTGAGAACCCGATGCGAAAAAAATCATGGCTTTCACCTGGTGAAGCCGGCCCATCGACTGCAAGGCCAAATCGCTTTGGCCGTAAGACAATGCTCTGTGTTTGGTGGGACCAGTGTGGTGTGGTGTACTACGAGTTGTTAAAACCTGGTGAAACGGTGAACAAGGATCGCTACCGACAACAAATGATCAATTTGAATTATGCGTTGATCGAAAAACGGCCGGAATGGACCCGAAGACATGGCAAAGTTATCTTGCAACATGACAACGCGCCGTCTCTGCCGCTAAACTGGTGAAAGACACATTAAAAACACTTAATTGGGAAATATTATCACACCCGCCGTACTCTCTAGACCTCGCCCCGTCCGACTATCACCTTTTCGCATCGATGGGACACTCCCTTGCAGAGCAGTGCTTCGCTAATTTTGACGAAGTCGAAAAATGGCTCGTCGAATGGTTTACCTCGAAAGAGAAAAAGTTTTTTTGGGATGGTATCCATAATTTGCCTGAGAGATGGATGAAATGTGTAGAAACCAATGGTCAATACTTTGAATAAAAATTTTTTTAGATTCCTCTGAAAATTAAGTGTTTTCTTTATCGAAAAAACCGGCAATTTTCAACTAACACCCCTGGTATGTGTTCGGACAGTCTGTCTGCTTTCAATGTATCAAAAATAAATTTGCACGATGTAGAAGGTTGATATTTCCGAAATAAAAAATTGTTAGTAGTTAATATTTATAACATCCAATATTATACCAAAAAGAAATATTATACTGTGCGTAGAAATTTCGAATATATAAAACTTGGACACGCAAATAATCGATGGATCGAAGAATCGAACATCAAAATAGAGAACGTTACAGTACGCGCCAACTATTAGCGTCATTCGATAGCGCAAGGGATGGATAATGTGTTTCTAACGTTCGATAAGCGTTCGTTCTTTTAACCGTTCGACTTTTTACCCTTTCGCTATTTGGACCGTTCGACTTGTTGGTCTTTCGTTATTTTGAGCGGTCGAGTTTTTGGATTTTTGCTTTACTGAATTCAAAATTGTAAACTTTCTCAACATCCGTAAATCTGAAGTTCGTACACTCCACCTGGTGAAGTTGTCGACATTTATGTCTATTCCATATTCCATCCCTCGCAATTTCGCTCGTTCTCATATTTTTTGTCGATATAAATCTATTTCAATGTTTTTGCTGTCTCATTTTTTTCTTTGCTGATTTAAAAACTTTCTTAAGACGAGCCTTTCTATAGTTGAATGTTCGTTAATTTTGAAACTCGAGATTCCGACCCTTCCGATATTAGATTCCCATCCGATCTGCGGCTGGAAAGGGGACTAGTCCGCGTGACAGCAACCAAGGACGATAAAGCGATCTTAAGTCTTTTTAAAGCAATGCCAGGCGTTTCGCTGCGCTGGACCTAAAAGAAAATCCGCAAAAGAAGGAATTCATGTCTCTCTCTAAATACGATTCGAAGTCGCCCGTACGAAAAAAACGTGTCTTTTCGAACAACTTTGAAGAAATCTTGGTAAATATGGAGCAAAGGGGACCCACCCTCGATTGACTTGCCTAATATATGTTGTCTAGGGACCCTTTCTGAACAACTTTTTCCTCTGACACAATTGGTGGTCGTTATTTATTAAAAAGTTATTAACAAATAAAGTTAATAATTCATATAGCTATTTTCCTTACAGCAGCCAGTCCCAATCATCTTGTCCTTCGCATGTGTTGGTAAGAATACCCCCCTGAGTAACATACCAAAAGTTTCATCCGTCCTCATTGTTTGTTAAAAAGTTATTAACAAAAGAAAATTCATAAATAGAATATGAAATACTTGCATGGTGGCCAGTACACGTATGACCGGAAGGGCTGCGACCCCCCTGCCCCCACCGCATACCAGCCCATAGACAAACCAAAAGCAACCCAAAACAACCCCAGTAACCTAAAGAAACAAACAAACAAACCCAAAACCCAAACGAACAAATCCAAAACAAACCCAAACCAAATAAATAATAATATAAATCTATATATATAAAACAAAGTCGGGTTATTTACACCATTTATAACTCAAGATCGGCTGGACCGATTTTAATGATCTTTGTTTCGTTGAATTCGTCTCCTCCCTGAATAGCAGAATAACAATTAAAATATATATCTGAAAAGTGCACGGAAAAAAAATTATGAATAAAATCAGTTTTTAAATAAATTGGCCCGACTTTGTTTTATATATATAGAAGATAGAAGAAGATAATAATAATAATAATAATAATAAAAAAGAAGATATAATATATATCTATATCTATATATATCTTCTATATCTATAAAACAAAGTCGGTTTAGTTACACAATTTATAACCGTGAATAAAATCAGTTTTTAAATAAATTGGGTTTGGCATCTTCCGCAATTGACAGCTCACGTCACGCACGCTGAAAAAAGCATATAGAGGTTATCGATTGTCGGAGAACGGCTGGACCGATTGTAATGATCTCTGATTTGTTGGATTCGTCTTCGCCCCGAATAGCAGAATAACTATTAAGGGATAACACCACTGTGACCCCCTGTTTTTTTTCGCATTTTTCAAGAATTTTTTTTTGTGGGAAAAAAAAGAGATATTCGAAAATTTTTTTTGGGTTTTGTTCCTTGTTTATTAATGTATCAAAAAACATTTTTTTCACATTTTTACGCCGCATGGTGGCGCTGGGGAAGCTCTCGCGTCAGGTGCTGTCATCTCCGCGGCACGCAGCAGAACTCTCTTCAACGTCGATCTGAAAAAAAATACCGAGTGTTTTCGTTAATAATATGATATTTTAAAGAGAAGTACATAGGGATTTGGAAAAATATAGTTTTAAAAAAAATAGGCACGCCTTTGAAATTAAAGAATGATTTTTGAGCAAAATTTCTCGTTGAAAATAGGCTATAACTTTTATAATTATTGAGATATCGAAAATCCTATGTACTTCTCTTCAAAATATCATATTATTAACGAAAACACTCGGTATTTTTTTTCAGATCGACGTTGAAGAGAGTTCTGCTGCGTGCCGCGGAGTTGACAGCACCTGACGCGAGAGCTTCCCCAGCGCCACCATGCGGCGTGAAAAATGTGGAAAAAATGTTTTTTGATACATTAATAAACAAGGAACAAAACCCAACAAAATTTTTCGAATATCTTTTTTTTCCCACAAAAAAAAATTCTTGAAAAATGTGAAAAAAACAGGGGATCACAGTGGTGTTATCCCTTAAAATATTTGAAAAATTCACGGAAAAAAATTATGAATAAAATGAATTTTTAAATAAATTAGGTTCGGTATCCTACCTGGGGGGGTCTTAGGGTTGGCCATCCGTTTTATTTGTTCTTGCACCCGAGTGCAACCCATGCAGCAAAATACATAGCTTCAATAAAGTAAATGTCTTGCTGACACGCCATTGAAATACTTGATTTTTGTACTTTTATTGAATTTTTTTTTCTTTATATACAGGGTGAGGCACTAACTGTTGCCACGTAGAATAACTCCGAAAGTACGATAGTAGTAGAAAATTTTTTGAAACACAAGTTGCATGGGACAACGGGGGCTATCATATGGCGTTAGTTTTATGTTGCTAGGTGGAGTCGCATCGGAGATTTCAAGGTCAACTTTGTTTTTTTTAGATAGAATGGTATGTTTTGGTACTTATTTTCTGATATGGGCTATCGAGACGAATCCAATGATATTAAAAGAAATTTTTTTATATTTTTTTTAATTTAAACATTTTTTTTTATTTATTTTTTTTTTTGAGGCAAAAAAGTGAGATGAACTTTATTTACAGAAGGTGTTCAAAGTGCCATTGGAATCACTGCAGTACTGCAATCTCCTTATCACGTGTATTTACTAAATACGGCGTTTTCATCAAACCTACAATGTACCGTGTAAAGACACGGTCAAATTTTGCACGATATGCGAGAGAAAAAAAATTTTTTAAACAAAAAAAATAAAAAAAAATTAAAAAAACATCATTGGATTCGTCTCGATAACCGCTACCAGAAAATAAGTACCAAAACATACCATTCTATCTAAAAAAAACAATGTTGACCTTGAAATCTCCGATGCGACTCCACCTAGCAACAAAAAACTAACGCCATACGATAGCCCCCGTTGTCCCATGCAACTTTTGTTTCAAAAAATTTTCTACTACTATCGTACTTTCGGAGTTATTCTACGTGGCAACAGTTAGTGCCTGACCCTGTATATTATCCTAATCAACTATTGAACTTAATACATTTTTAGTATTCATTTTATTACATTAATAAAATCCTAAATCAAGTTTAGCTAAAAGTTAACACGACATTCATTGACTGTTAGGCGGAACGAAGTTCGCCGGGTCAGCTAGTAATGAATAAAACATAATATAAATAATGAATAAAACAAATAATTGTTTGCTTATATGTTTGTTTGCGTTGTTTTTGCGTTGTTTTTGGGTTGTTTTTGGGCTGTTTTTGGTTTGTCTTTGGGCTGGTGAGTGGAGGATTGCAGGGGGGTGCAGCCCCCCCCCCTCTCATGCGTGTGCTGTTCACCATACACTAGAACAAGTAGTTCATGTTCGATTTATGAAACCTTTTTTTGTTAATAACTTTTTAACAAACAATGAGCGACGGATAAAACTTTTTGTATGCTACTCAGGGGTGTATTCGTAACAACAAATGTGAAGGACAAGATGATTAGGACTGGCTGGTATAAGGAAAATAGCTATATGAATTATTAACGTTATTTGTTAATAACGTTTTAATAAATAACGACCCCCAATTGTGTCAGAGGAAAAAGTTGTTCAGGAAGGGTCCCTACACAACATATATTAAAGGCAAGTCAATCGGAAGTGGGTCCCCTTTGCTCCATATTTACCGAAATCTTTATGGTGAGGAAAGCACGTGAAAAAACGACTGACGAAAGGAAAATTTGGATCGAGATTGGGACATTGTTATCATGACGGACGAGTCTTCTTTCTGGGCATGGTCCTCCTTCTCGGAAGCGTGGTCAACAAAAAGTAATGGGATTCTTCAGTGCCGAGTAAAACACCCAGTAAAAGTGCATATTTGGGGATGCATTTTAAAACTGCGATTTTGCTTGCCTCACTCCGTTTACGGACAATTTAAACGCCGAGAAAATGCGTACCATCTGCCAGAAATAGTCGTTGAAGACTTCGGAAAAGTTTTTTTGATTCTGACAAAACAAGTTGGATGCTGTAAGAATACAATGACCGTAAACATCACGGCAAACTGTGCAGTGCGTGGAAACAACAAATAAACGTCATTACGATGCCGGCAATGTCTCCAGATTTTAATCCGACTGAAAATACGTGGTCGTGAATGAAAATGAAGCTCAAACGTTTCAAATAAAAAAAATATGGCGATCTTTACCGAAGGTATATGCAGCGAAATCTCGTTGAAAGTATGCGATAAAGGTGTCAAGCTATAATCAGTAATGAAGATGATTGAACGAGATATTATGTCATTGCGTAATAGCTAATATGTACTTAAGGGTGAACACCACTGTGACCCCCTGTTTTTTTTCACATTTTTCAAGAATTTTTTTTTGTGGGAAAAAAAAGAGATATTCGAAAAATTTTGTTGGGTTTTGTTCCTTGTTTATTAATGTATCAAAAAACATTTTTTTCACATTTTTCACGCCGCATGGTGGCGCTGGGGAAGCTCTCGCGTCAGGTGCTGTCATCTCTGCGGCACGCAGCAGAACTCTCTTCAACGTCGATCTGAAAAAAATACCCAGTGTTTTCGTTAATAATATGATATTTTGAAGAGAAATACATAGGATTTTTTCGATATCTCAATAATTATAAAAGTTATAGCCTATTAAAAAAATAGGCACGCCTTTGAAATTAACTTTAATTTCAAAGGCGTGCCTATTTTTTTTTAAACAATATTTTTCCTAATCCCTATGTACTTCTCTTCAAAATATCATATTATTAACGAAAACACTCGGTATTTTTTTTCCGATCGACGTTGAAGAGAGTTCTGCTGCGTGCCGCGAACCACTGCGGAGATGACAGCACCTGACGCGAGAGCTTCCCCAGCGCCACCATGTGAACAAAATGTTTTTTGATACATTAATAAACAAGGAACAAAACCCAACAAAATTTTTCGAATATCTCTTTTTTTTCCCACAAAAAAAAATTCTTGAAAAATGTGAAAAAAAACAGGGGGTCACAGTGGTGTTCACCCTTAATAGATGCATCGGTCGGCATCTATCGATGAAAAAATTCATTGTGTAAGCGATAAATTCAAATTCAAACATTCAGACAGGACAACGTCTGTCGGGTCAGCTAGTAGGATCTAAATTATAAAATGTTTTGGTTTTTTGTTCCAGGCGTTATACTTTACGAGAAAACCGTTCTCCCATGAAGGTGTTTTAAGTAAAGATGGGCTCAAAAGATTTTCAAGATGGGCTCTGTCGTCACCATTTTATATAAAAATGATAACAAATTTTTTTTTCATACTTCAATATGTGTTAAAAGGGTAATGTTAAGGTTAAATAGTTTATTCAAAATTGTTTGAATTCTATATTTTAAGTTTGAAAATAAATCCTCTTCCTTTTTTTCATACTCATAAAATAAATCGTCAAAGTTAGGCCTTTTTTTCTGCCGCTAGAGTAGTGTGAAAAAAATAAAATAAAATAAATAAAATAAATAAAATAAATAAAATAAATAAAATAAATAAAATAAATAAAATAAATAAAATAAATAAAATAAATAAAATAAATAAAATAAATAAAATAAATAAAATAAATAAAATAAATAAAATAAATAAAATAAATAAAATAAATAAAATAAATAAAATAAATAAAATAAATAAAATAAATAAAATAAATAAAATAAATAAAATAAATAAAATAAATAAAATAAATAAAATAAATAAAATAAATAAAATAAATAAAATAAATAAAATAAATAAAATAAATAAAATAAATAAAATAAATAAAATAAATAAAATAAATAAAATAAATAAAATAAATAAAATAAATAAAATAAATAAAATAAATAAAATAAATAAAATAAATAAAATAAATAAAATAAATAAAATAAATAAAATAAATAAAATAAATAAAATAAATAAAATAAATAAAATAAATAAAATAAATAAAATAAATAAAATAAATAAAATAAATAAAATAAATAAAATAAATAAAATAAATAAAATAAATAAAATAAATAAAATAAATAAAATAAATAAAATAAATAAAATAAATAAAATAAATAAAATAAATAAAATAAATAAAATAAATAAAATAAATAAAATAAATAAAATAAATAAAATAAATAAAATAAATAAAATAAATAAAATAAATAAAATAAATAAAATAAATAAAATAAATAAAATAAATAAAATAAATAAAATAAATAAAATAAATAAAATAAATAAAATAAATAAAATAAATAAAATAAATAAAATAAAATAAATAAAATAAAATAAATAAAAAATAAATTAAAATTTAATCTATATTTTTATTTTTTTCCAGATTACGAGGTCCTTTTTCTTCTTGAACAGACTGTATACGTGATTTCGTTTGTCTTCTTCCCACTCGCCTTCGTCCCCCCCCGACTCGGCTTTCATTGACCTCTCGCGCGTTTAACCGTGCGTCACGAGAATTCGCGATTGATTCCTCTTGATCCTCGCTCTCGTTTACACTTCATTCGTTTGCTGACAATAGTATATCGAGGACACCGCGCAAAACTTACTCGTTCCGTCGAAATGTAATTATCATTCTATCATCGCGAAGACGGATCATTCGCGTTTTTGCACAACAAAGAGATTCAACGAATCGCACGTCGTGAATCGCTCTGTTAGCGATAAAACGCACGTCAATGCCTATTCAATCGTAGGGCATTTAATCGTAGCTTGAACCTACTAATTTTATATCGTTTTTGCGATCCCGAGAGACACATAGATTCAAAAAATTTATACGAAACAACAAGTTAGGCCGGATTAAAAAACCTTGTCGCATCTCGACCGAAAAGTTTCTGAACCCGCGTCCCAGAGTGAACCGGTGTTCAATTCCGTTTTATTTATTTACTTTTTTGCAATTGCCTTTCGAAAAATACTTGAAATATAGAACTCAGCGCAGTCTTGGCCCGTGAGTTGGTTCAAAAATTTTGTTATTCGACGGAAGAGCTTTTCAAGGATTTAAGATTAATCAAATTTTCGAAAGAACAATTTTTCATTCAAGAATCCAAAAATATTCTCAAAAATCCCCTGTCGGATAACGAATTTTTTAAACATTACGGAGCGAGCCGACGTTCGATTCTATTATTTTTTTTTTTACTTTTCGTGTTCCAGGTGGTTAAATTAGCGTGGAATGCTAATATATATATAATTTATTTTTTAACGCGCACCCCGGCTACGTGGAGTCTCGTGCGAAATGGCCTTAATTCATTGCAGTCTCTTATCGTTAGCATAAAAAACTAAACTGGCCGTTACGACGGTGTCACTACGTCGTGCATGGCGTATTTCCACGTCCAGGCTCTGGCGACTTCCTCAAATCGTTCCCGATCGCTCACGTACATCGCGCCCAGCTCGGGCTCCATGCAGACCTACAAAAACATCGTGCACTTTTAATTAAATATCAATTGTGATATTATGTCCGCGGAATGGACCCTGAAGATATCTGCATCGGACAAAATTTCATCTTTCGACAGCCACAACCGTCGTGTTTATCGCTTCGTTTTGCGATTCTCTGAAGATGCATTCTTTGGCTTTGTTTAGTCTTTTCTTAAGGTAGTAGTCTGGTAACTTAAGCCGATTTTCATGTCTTTTTTGGAGGGCGTTTTTTTGTAGGAAAATAAAAATGAATCGTTTTGGATATTTAGGATGTTTTTATTTACATATTAAAGATACAAAAAAAAAAATTTTGAAAAAATTTAATAGTTTATTATTATTATTATTGATCGAAGTTGGCAGCCCGGGTCCTAACTTTTTTTCTACCGAACCGATTGCTTTCGAAGCAATCGGAGGTTACTTCGAAAGTTTTAAGAGGCTACTCTACACACTTATAGTTCTCGTCGGAACCACCAAGACATTTTTTCACCATTAACTTTTTATTTTACAACCCCTTCTTTGCTAAAATCCTTTTATTTTAGCAAAGAAGGGGTTGTAAAATAAAAAGTTAGGGGTGAAAAAATTTCTCGGTGGTTCCGACGAGAACTATAAGTGTGTGGAATAGCCTGTTAAAATTTGAAAGCAATCGGTACGGTAGAAAAAAAGTTAGGACCCGGGCTGCCAACTTCGAGGTGCCAACTTCGATCAATAATAATAATAATAATAAACTATTAAATTTTTTCAAAAAAATTTTTTTTTGTATCATTAATATGTAAATAAAAACATCCTAAATATCCAAAACGATTCATTTTTATTTTCCTACAAAAAAACGCCCTCCAAAAAAAGACATGAAAATCGGCTCAAGTTACCAGACTACTACCTTATGGGGAAGCAGTGAAACGAAATTTTTGGACAGCTACCAGGGGTGTTAGTTGAAGTTTTCCGGTTTTACCAGTAGATGTCGCTAGCAATATGTATACATTTCTATGATTTGGCATGTGTCATTTTTTTCTATTGACGTTAACCTACAAAAATACGCAAGTCACATTCCGCCAAAATAATAGCGTCATATTTGTTTACCTCAGTGAATATGTCGAGTTTCGTTCCAAGTAAATCGCATTTGCGGCATTCGTTGCTTTTCTTATTTCATCAAAAGAAAAAAGCAGCTGAAGCTCACCGGTTGCTGGTAGAAACTTCTGGTGAACATGCTCCAGTGATTAGAACATGTGAGACATGGTTTCGTCAATTTAAAAGTGGAGATTTCGATTTGACAGACAATGAACATCCTGGTGCAGCGAAAAAGTTCGAAGACGAGGAATTGCAGGCGTTATTGGATGTTGATCCAACCCAATCGCAACAAAAATTGGCAGAAACACTAAATGTGACTCGAGGAGCAATTTGCCAACGTTTAAAAGCCATGGAAAAGATCCAAAAGTATGGAAAATGGGTGCCTCACCAGCTGAACGACAGACAAATGGAAAATCGAAAAACCGTTTGTGAAATGCTGCTTCAACGATTCGAAAGGAAATTATTTCTGCATCGAATTGTCACGGGGGACGAAAAGTGGATTTATTTTGAGAACCCGAAGCGAAAAAAATCATGGCTTTCACCTGGTGAAGCCGGCCCATCGACTGCAAGGCCAAATCGCTTTGGCCGTAAGACAATGCTCTGTGTTTGGTGGGACCAGTGTGGTGTGGTGTACTACGAGTTGTTAAAATCTGGTGAAACGGTGAACAAGGATCGCTACCGACAACAAATGATCAATTTGAATTATGCGTTGATCGAAAAACGGCCGGAATGGGCCCGAAGACATGGCAAAGTTATCTTGCAACATGACAACGCGCCTTCTCATACCGCTAAACTGGTGAAAGACACATTAAAAACACTTAATTGGGAAATATTATCACACCCGCCGTACTCTCCAGACCTCGCCCCGTCCGACTATCACCTTTTCGCATCGATGGGACACTCCCTTGCAGAGCAGTGCTTCGCTAATTTTGAAGAAGTCGAAAAATGGCTCGTCGAATGGTTTACCTCGAAAGAGAAAAAGTTTTTTTGGAATGGTATCCATAATTTGCCTGAGAGATGGGCGAAATGTGTAGAAACCAATGGTCAATACTTTGAGTTAAAAGATGTTGAGATTCCTCTGAAAATTAAGTGTTTTCTTTATCGAAAAAACCGGCAAATTTCAACTAACACCCCTGGTATTACTGCCGTGTTTTTTATCGCACAGACTTCACTCGGGTCTCATTTTCTTCGTTTTGCGATTCTCTAGAGATGGAATTTCTTTTGTATTTTTTTAGCTTCCCTTGAGGGGACACAGCGAAAAGAAATTTTTGGACAGCTATAACTGCCGTGTATTTTATCGTACAGACTTCGTTTGCAATTCTCCAGAAACGCAATTTGTATTGTTTTTTTTAGCCTTTCTTAAGGAGACTCAACGAAAAGAAATTTTTTGGGACGCCATAACCCGGTTAAAGAACAAAACAAATAATTGCGTCTCTAGAGAATTGCAAATCAAAGAAAATGAGAACCGAGCGAAGTCTGTACCATAAGAAACACGGTAGTTATAAGGGTCGAAACATAAAATTTTGTCCGATGCAAATATCTTCAGGGTGATGTCAAGGAACAGGGATTTTTTTTGTTAAGAGTGATTGACTCACTTGACAGTAAGGATCGGTGAGTAAACTTTGCACGCTTATTAGAACTTTCGATATCGTGAGAGCCAGCGACCAGTTGTGATGAATCGAGTCAATACCGACGTCGCCGTGCCTCGAAACATTCGGGTGAAGTATTTTCGTGAGAAATTTTACCACCGGCGGGCACATGGGATAACTGCAAATATATATATATATATCGTACGACATTGATCAGTAATGCAATTGTTTATCAGTCATTCCACTGTCGTTTTTCAATCGGACAAAAATCCTCAAATTAAAACGAAATCTCTAACTCTTGTAAGATGAAAATTTAGGCACTAGGGGTGGCTGTAATTATTTTTCTGATCAGCACGCATTTTTCCGGAATTGCCAATAGGAAAATCGAAGCAATTTTTATCTTCGGAACAAGCAGCAGGCCTATGTTGCCATTTTTGTTTTTTTTTTCACGACCACTCATCTAAGAAAATTCTGTACAAATTTGAACAGAACGGAAGGTCTGTAAACGTTTGAGCATAATTGAAGATATTATATTCGCCAAAAATTAATATTTTTCGGCATATGCAGGGCGTGGATTACTTCGTAAAGTTCCAAAATATTTCCGGTTAAAAGTTCAATAGGAACCGCAATAATTATATGACGCAAAATCTTCAGGACACCTCATGGTTCTCATGATGTATCGAGCTTAAGTGAGAAAAATCAGCAAATTTAGTAAACCGGTTGCAAAAGAAAAAGAATAATTGAAAATTAGGGACACTCCCAGTGACTAATCTTTCATGCTCCTGAAAGTTGAAGAATTCCAAAAATACTGCGGATTTTTTTAAGGAGGTTCTGCTCGTATATCCATTCCGCGGTGCTGAACGTAAGGCACTGCGATACGGGGGGTGTGGCGAGCTGCTCATTTTCTGCCGACCCTCCATTCACTAGATCGAGCATTTTGGACAAAACCGATTTTATCTATTCTATTCCATTAAGGTAGTAGTCTGGTAACTTGGGTTCAAAAAATCGAAACATTTTTTTTCGCTTAATTTGAAAGTACAATGTCTTGAGAATATACTGTGAAAATTTCAGACCGAAATTCGAAATACTTCCGGAGTTATAATGAGTTTCCAGTGTTTCTCTGGTCAGCCCGGGTCCTAACTTTTTTTCTACCGAACCGATTGCTTTCAAATTTTAACAGGCCACTCTACACACTTATAGTTCTCGTCGGAACTACCGAGAAATTTTTTCACCCCTAACTTTTTATTTTACAACCCCTTCTTTGCCAAAATAAAAGGACTTTTTTTTCCAAAGTCCGCCATTTTGTTATTTATCCATGAAATTTAACTACAGTAGTTCCGACCAGAATGACATGTCTGTAGATTAAGAATTATCAAGAATTTTTGATTTCAGATAACATCAAGAGCCAAAATCACCGGGGCCACCCACGCGCTTTTTTTTCGAGGTGCCAACTTCGATCAATAATAATAATAACAATAAACTATTAAATTTTTTCAAACAAATTTTTTTTTGTATCTTTAATATGTTAATAAAAACATCCTAAATATCCAAAACGATTCATTTTTATTTTCCTACAGAAAAACGCCCTCCAAAAAAGGCATGAAAATCGGGTTAAGTTACCAGACTACTAACTTAATAAAGCAGGACATTTTTATTTATGATTAAAACGTGACACACTTTCACTGTAATAATCGGGCAGCGACTGGGAGAGAACGGTTTGAAATTTGGCCAAGAGAGGTCAGGTCGCTAAATGGTAATTCCTAGGATTTTTTGGCGAAGTGTAATGTTTTTAGTACGATCTGATAATCAGGATTATTACCGTTGATGTTTGTGCGTGAACAGAATAAACTAAGACAATTGGACGCAGACGGGGTACATTAATTCGATAAGAACATGATGAATCTCTATGACGCGCCATGTTTAACGTCAAAATCAGAAAAATATTACCCGCCACCCCACGGCTAAATAAATGACTCCGAACAATAAACTATTAATTTATAACAGAGCTCGGAATAAGCTGCACAGTTCGGCCCCGGCAGGAAGGTCACGCCTCCGTTACCCCCTCTACTACGTAACGCGCGGCGGCTACAGCGGCGAGCGCGTCATCTCAGGAGCGTTCCGATAAAAAAAATACATGGCACCCGCGATTGTCATTCAAATATTTTATCGTTCCGTAATATTATATTAATTAATCATTAAAAATATAATTATTTACCACAATTTTTTATTAATATCGCATAATTATTCCATGATTTTAACAATAGTTTTCCACATCACCCGTGAGGTACTATTGCAGATGCGCTTTTTTAGAGTGGTTTCCCCAGGAGGCCTATTCCACTGAAAATTAATGCAATGATGAAATCTGGCTCAGTAGGAAAAAACGAAGAAAGTATAGCAACCAATTTTCCGACAAATGTTAATTAGATCGTCTGAGTTTTTTTGTAGAAGATTCCATTAGGGACGGTACATCCACAGACATTTTTGAAGAACTTGCTCGCATAAAGGAGGTCAATGACGCATCGTTCATGGACGAACGTTTATCTGTTTTCGTCAATTTCATTTTTGAGAACGAGCATTCGCATAAATATGTTGACCCAAACATGGAGAAAATTCGAACGCTGAAATCCCTAAGACGTGAATAACGGGACGAATCTAAAATTTTGAAAAAGTCAATCCCTTTTTCTGGCCGTGCTTTTAACGAAATATCACTTTGCAAATCGCAGAATTCTGCCAGAAGTTGTAGGCTTTGTTCCTCGATTTGCACAGTGAAAGGATTTTTAAAGAGTATCAAATCTTTTCGCATCGTTTAAAAATCACTAAAACGCGTATCAAATTGACTCATCAAAGAATCAATTATATTTGAAAATTGTATAAAATTACAACCTGCGCCATTATCGCAATCATGTTCTTCAAAGATAATTTGACAACAAGGGAAAAAATGAAGAATGTTATTTTCTAAATGATTTTTAAAAAGTACTAACTTTCTGCGGAAAGAATCGATGTGACTAATTACCTGTGACATAATTTGGTCGGTTTTTTGCAGCTTCAAATTAAAAATATTTAAATGATTCGTCACATCAGTGACTAGAGCAAGCGAACTTCGCAATACGCTGGCTCAGTGCAGGACAATGTCTTGAAAAGTTTTTTGCAATAAGAAAGGAGGTATTACTTTTTTTGCAAGAAATATTTCCTGACAAATTAGACGAATTAAAATTTTTTTTGCCAGATTTAGATTCGCTTTGCGAACTTGCTCTAGTCACTGATGTGAAACCATCTCACAGGTAATTAGTCACATCGATTCTTTCCGCAGAAAGTTAGTACTTTTTAAAAATCATTTAGAAGATAACATTCTTCGTTTTTTCCCTTGTTGTCAAATTATCTTTGAAGAACATGATTGCGATAATGGCGCAGGTTGTAATTTTATACAATTTTCAAATATAATTGATTCTTTGATAAGTCAATTTGATACGCGTTTTAGTGATTTTGAAACGCTGCGGAAAGATTTGATACTTTTTGAAAATCCTCTCACTGTGCAAATCGAGGAACAGAGCCTACAATTTCTGGCAGAATTGTGCGATTTGCATAGTGATATTTCGTTAAAAGCACGGCCAGAAAAAGGGATTGACTTCTTCAAAATTTTTGATGCGTCGCGTTATCCACGTCTTAGGGATTTCAGCCTTCGACTTTTTTACATGTTTGGGTCCACATACTTATGCGAATGCTCGTTCTCAAAAATGAAATTGACGAAAACAGACAAACGTTCTTCCATGAACGATGCATCAATGACCTCCTTAATGCGAGCAAGTTCTTCAAAAATTTCTGTGGATGTACCGTCCCTAGTTGAATCTTCTATAAAAAAAAAACCCAGACGATCTAATTAACATTTGTCGGAAAATTGGTTGCTATACTTTCTTCGTTTTTTCCTACTGAGCCAGGTTTCGTCATTGCATTAATTTTCAGTGGAATAGGCCTCCTGGGGAAACCGCTCTAAAAAAAGCGCATCTGCAATAGTACCTCACGGGTGATGTGGAAAACGATTGTTAAAATCATTTAATAATTATGCGATATTAAACAAAAATTGTGGTAAATAATTATATTTTTAATGATTAATTAATATAATATTACGGAACGATAAAATATTGGAATGACAATTTGTCGCGGGTGACATGTATTTTTTTTATCGGAACGCGCCTGAGATGACGCGCTCGCCGCTGTAGCTGCCGCGCGTTACGTGGTAGAGGGGGTAACGGAGGCGTAGCCTTCCTGCCGGGGCCGAACTGTGCAGTTTATTACGAGCTCTGACTTATAACATCAATCTAACACATGACATTATGTTATATTTATAAATTGTTCATTAGTCAGGAATTATGCAATTTCAGTCGCGTCTATTGTTTACGACACGAATAAAACGGTTTTAAATCTTGCGTGTGGATCGAAAATTTCATACCCCTCGGACTGAACATCGTCCATGTTCTCCCGATTTTTATTTATTCTATTGTAGCTGTAATAGAGCAGCTCATTTTTATTTATGATTAAAACGTGACACATTCGCACAGTAATAATCGGGCATCGACTGGGAGAGAGTGATTTGAAATTTGGCCGAAAGGGGTCGGGTTACTAAATGTTAATTCCCAACAAGACCCTATGCATTTCGAAGGTATGTTTACGATTTTTATATCTCAGAAAGTAGATTGAGAATCTCGTTAAAATTCCGCAGGCACACACAATATACGTTTACAAATGTGTTGTACAACTTTCAAATCGCTGCCACTCCTATTTAGATTCGAGCAGAACCTCCTTAACCAATGGGAAAAATACGATGAAACGATCCGTATCATTGCGGCTCGTTATGGAAAAATGTTCACAACGATTCGTACCTATACGGCACCTGCAAATACAAGTAAAAAAGTCCACCTTCGTAAGGACTTCCAATGGGCCCGGTGATGGTCGCTTGCCAGTGGCAGCACATTTGATCGAGGGGCGTAGCTTCGATTCCCTCCGGTGGATCGATTCTCATGCTCTTGAGTTCGCTTCGCAGTCGGTTTCTCCGCCATGAATTTTCCTCCATCCTCGAGGGTTCGGCTCTCAGGCACATCAGGGAAAAGCACATTCTACAAGGTGCCGACGACGCCAAACGATCGTAAACTTTGAACCAATTATCGACATTACCGATCGGTCGATAGAGGGGCCAATGGATCTTGACGTGACGTTGCCACTGTTGAGACGGAACGTGGGTCAACAGTAGACCGTACCATCGGCGACAAACATTGGCCGCTGACCAGAGACTGACGTCGTCGAGGTACGAGAACACGGCGAGTAAAACCTCGGGTGGTAATCTATCGACGAGACCGGGTTCGTTTACCGGCTCGTGCTCGATGAGCTTGTGATTCGTCAATAGCTCGACGCGCTCCGACAAACTTTGGGGTCTCGATGGTTCGCCCAATTCGCAGTAAGCTCGACGATTCCACGATAATTGCGGATCGTTCGTGCGCGAAACGTTCTCCAGTAAATTTTCATCGGGCGTACCGGCGTCATCGGGATTCGGCAAATTATCATCGCGAGCCTCGTCGTTCGACACCGCTGGCGGATCAATTCGAAGATTCAGGGGTTCCAGTACACGTGGATCCGCCAATGGCATTGATTGACTCAAATTGAACGAGCTCGAATCATTGCTCCGCGATGACGAACAACCCCCGCTCGTCGAGCCCCATGAATATATTTTTGCGTTGCTCGTTGGTACATTTGGATTCTGTATTATCGGCAAATTGTTCGCCGACTGGGAAGGATTGATCGGTATATTTTTGTATTCGTTCGAGCCTCTCGATGGATTTGTCACAACCGGAATTATATTTTTAGGTGTGGGATTTCTCTGCTGCTGACTGACTCGCCGCTCGGCGTTGTAATACAAATCCGTGGGTTCGTCGTTTCCCGAATCTTCGTCGTCTGTTTTCTACAATGGGACAAAAAAATAGCGCCGGATTAAAAAAGAATAGAATTCATGAAGTTACCGTTTGTTTATCAACTCGCGCTCGTATTCCGATTTTTATAGCTATTCGAGATCGTGCTAGGGCAAATTGTTTGCGGCCAAACTCCCACCAAAATGCATGAAAATACTTTAAAAAAAAAACGTGGCAATTACAAACGCGAACATTGTTTCCTTGTTATTTCACCTCGCTCAGAAATGCCCTGCCGTGAACAATTTAGTTTTTCAATTTTGGCTTCCAAATTGCACGCTTTATCTAACTTCAACTTCAACAATAACAGACTTGTTTTTCTTTTTTTTTTTGGAAAATTCAAAAGCGATTTTCCCGAAATTCCATGCCAACTATCACTTGATGGATACTCTATTGATGTAAAAAATATTAGTCCGATATCACAAAAATTGCAGAAGTTTGAATGATCAAACTTTTTTTTAGTTTTTTTTTTCTGTATTATTAAAAGAATTCTAAATTTCATAAAATGCTTCGACCGTTTTTCAAGAAATTTAATACGAAACATCCTTTAATGGTACTGTATTTATATACAAAATTTTAGCCGGATTACATTAGAACAGTCCATTATGCTAACGTGCGAACAACCTGAGCTAAAAAAGGCCCCAATGACATTTAAGGGGGTGGTAGGGTTCTAAAATTATTTTTTTTTCATTTTTTTTTCCTGAATGAACAACATGTCGAGAATATTGTGTATAAATTTTAAGTCAATCGGAGTAAAACTAACGAAGTTACAGCGTTTCAAACGACCGGCCGTGATACGTGATACGTGATACGTGAAAACTTTAAATCGATTTTCCCGAAAACGTCATTTTTTAAGTTTGTGAACATTAGAACTCAAAATCTACTGAACCGAGGTAGTAGTCTGGTAACTTAAGCCGATTTTCATGTCTTTTTTGGAGGGCGTTTTTTTGTAGGAAAATAAAAATGAATCGTTTTGGATATTCAGGTTGTTTTTATTTACATATTAAAGATACAAAAAAAAAATTTTTTGAATAAATTTAATAGTTTATTATTATTATTATTATTGATCGAAGTTGGCACATCGAAAAAAGGTGGCCCCGGTGATTTTGGCTCTTGATGTTATCTGAAATAAAAAATTCTTGATAATTCTTAATCTATAGACATGTCATTCTGGTCGGAACTACTGAAGTTAAATTTCATGGATAAATAACAAAATGGCGGACTTTGGAAAAAAAAAACTTTTTTTTCCGACCAGAATGACATGTCTATAGATTAATAATTATCAAGAATTTTTTATATCAGATAACATCAAGAGCCGAAATCACCGGGGCCACCCACGAGCTTTTTTTTCGAGGTGCCAACTTCGATCAATAACAATAATAATAATAAACGATTAAATTTTTTTCAGAAAATTTTTTTTTTTCGTATCTCTAATATGTAAATAAAAACATCCTAAATATCCAAAACGATTCATTTTTATTTTCCTACAAAAAAACGCCCTCCAAAAAAGACATGAAAATCGGCTTAAGTTACCAGACTACTACCTTAAGGAGAAATGAGAGGCGTTACGTCGGTAAAGAAATCACGAAAAAGTTTTTCAGCCAACATTCGAAAACGAAAAGCCAGAATAGCTTCAAATTTTGACAGTCGACACCAAACGAATAGAGGAAGGCCGACATTGTCTTCGTTTTTCAAAATTTTGAAGAGAAAAATGAAAAATGATTATACAATAGTATTTAGGTAAAACTCATCGAAAAACGAAGGCATAGTCGGCCTAGCGACGGTGAAAATACGCATTTTCAGCCGTAAATCATTCGCCTACCTGAAAAAAGGGCGAAATATAAACCTGAAAAACCTTTCGTGTAGATAATTCCGAGTAAAATGTGTTGCCTTATCGTGAAATCTAGTTCCGATAAATTCCATGGCGCTTCAGTACTACAGAGTCGAGTCGGGCCCGGGCAATAATGAAGCGCCACGGATTTCTTTATCGACAGAACGCCTTACATTACTGATTAACATCGAGGCGCTAGTGTACTTGACTTTTCCTGTGTGACAGATCCGTCAAGGGACGCGCGGTAGCGTCTCGAGCAATTACATTTACCGACTGATTTCTCGATCGGCCTATAATACCGACCTCATGAGGAGACGCGATCCAGTCTCTTCTACTCGAAGTATCGCGAATTATTCGCATTTGATACGTTTTTAGTAAATTTGCCGTTCGATTATTTATTGATTTATTGCGTCTTACGGGTATTTGATTACGTAGTTATTTTGTATTTTTTACATACACACACATGCGTCTACAATTTTCTTCCAAACGTGCATTTCTGACTATTTGGGGCATTGTAAGCAGTCTGGAATGAAAATTTCGAGAAAAAAAAAAATGTTCCCACAAACACAAAGCTTCCGTCATGAGGAAGAAGAAGTTACAAATAGAATCTTTCACAGTGCTCATAATTTCATGATTAACGAGAGTTTTTTCTTCTTTAATTCAAATTTTCATAAAAAATCAACATCCTAAGCAATTGCCATCAAATTCAGTAAACAAATTTCCCGTAGTCCTATCTACGTAATAAGTTTTAGCTGAATATCTCAAAATTTGTTTGCGTTCGAACATTAAAGGGTGTTACGGAAAAGAAAAATCTGTTTTTTTGCACCCAACAAGGTTAAGGTAGTAGTCTGGTAACTTAAGCCGATTTTCATGTCTTTTTTGGAGGGCGTTTTTTTGTAGAAAAATAAAAATGAATCGTTTTGGATATTTAGGATGTTTTTATTTACATATTAAAGATACAAAAAAAAAAAAAAAAATTTCAATTTAATATTTTTTTATTATTATTATTATTATCGATCGAAGTTGGCACCTTGAAGTTGGCAGCCCGGGTCCTAACTTTTTTTCTACCGAACAGATTGCTTTCAAATTTTAACAGGCTACTCTACACACTTATAGTTCACGTCGGAACTACCGAGAAATTTTTTCACCCCTAACTTTTCGTTTTACAACCCCTTCTTTGCTAAAGTCCTTTTATTTTAGCAAAGAAGGGGTTGTAGAATAAAAAGTTAGGGGTGAAAAAATTTCTCGGTGGTTCCGACGAGAACTATAAGTATGTAGAGTAGCCTGTTAAAATTTGAAAACAATCGGTTCGGTAGAAAAAAAGTTAGGACCCGGGCTGCCAACTTCCAGGTGCCAACTTCGATCAATAATAATAATAATAATAAACTATTAAATTTTTTCAAACAAATTTTTTTTATGTATCTTTAATATCTAAATAAAAACATCCTAAATATCCAAAACGATTCATTTTTATTTTCCTACAAAAAAACGCTCTCCAAAAAAGACATGAAAATCGGCTCAAGGGAGAACACCACTGTGACCCCCTGTTTTTTTTTCACATTTTTCAAGAATTTTTTTTTGTGGGAAAAAAAAGAGATATTCGAAAAATTTTTTTGGGTTTTGTTCCTTGTTTATTAATGTATCAAAAAACATTTTTTCACATTTTTCACGCCGCATGGTGGCGCTGGGGAAGCTCTCGCGTCGGGGGCTGTCATTTCCGCGGCACGCAGCAGAACTCTCTTCAACGTCGATCTGAAAAAAAATACCGAGTGTTTTCGTTAATAATATGATATTTTGAAGAGAAGTACACAGGGATTTGGAAAAATATTGTTTTAAAAAAAATAGGCACGCCTTTGAAATTAAAGTTAATTTCAAAGGCGTGCCTATTTTTTTTAAAACAATATTTTTTCAAATCCCTGTGTACTTCTCTTCAAAATATCACATTATTAACGAAAACACTCGGTATTTTTTTGTAAAAATATTGTTTTAAAAAAAATAGGCACGCCTTTGAAATTAAAGTTAATTTCAAAGGCGTGCCTATTTTTTTTGAAACAATATTTTTCCAAATCCCTGTGTACTTCTCTTTAAAATATCATATTATTAACGAAAACACTCGGTATTTTTTTTCAGATCGACGTTGAAGAGAGTTCTGCTCCGTGCCGCGGAAATGACAGCACCTGACGCGAGAGCTTCTCCAGCGCCACCATGCGGCGTGAAAAATGTGAAAAAAATGTTTTTTGATACATTAATAAACAAGGAACAAAACCCAAAAAAATTTTTTCGAATATCTCTTGTTTTCCCACAAAAAAAAATTCTTGAAAAATGTGAAAAAAAACAGGGGTTCACAGTGTTGTTCTCCCTTAAGTTACCAGACTACTGCCTCAAAAGATTTCTTAAGATGAGAGGTATTAAAGGACTGAAGCAATATTGTAGAATGGAATTTTGAAAAATAAAAATACTCACCTCACTGAATATTGGAACTTGTCGTAAGCCAATATCATCGGGAAACAGAAAAGCGTGGCATGTGGCGCATACTGGCTCTTCGAAGCACGGCCCGTAATACCCATTACAGATATAACACGCCGACGTCTGTGGATTAAACAAAAGTATTCTTTGATATGATTTTACGCTATGGAAAAATAAAGTACTGTGATCCAGTGAGACTGAAAATGATGCTACGACTGATGCTAAAGATTGGAACTGGTTCCGTAATTTTTAATATACTCAGCTGAAAGTTGGTACAGGAAGTCAGTTTGGCGTGACAAAAAAAAATAAGCGTATAAAGTTCATGGTACGATACAAATTTGTCTGCCCAAAAAGATTGAATTTTTTCTTGTCAGGGCCTATGTAATGTTTGTCGGGTAAGTAAATAAATCGATTATCCCTGTTTGAGTTCAGAGATCTCACAAAACATATTAATAAACTGTTACATCCGAAACGAAAAAAAATATATATATATAAATTAAAAAATAAAAAAAAATAAAATAAATAAATAAATAAAAATTGCCTATTATGAATTTGTTACGTTCGATTTCTACAACGTTAATGGAATTTTAACTCAGTTGAGCCTATTTTTACGCTATACACAAAATAAGATGCTTTTTAAACCGAATTGGAGGAAACGATCCTTATTCTTTCTTATTCCAGTCCGCAATCTGTTAACCGGGCAGGTAAAATAGTTAGAGACGATTTAGCCATTTGGGAATTTCTGGTCGGGCATTTCCATCTTCATTGAAACTGCCGTTCCGGGCTATGAACGACTTTTACAAATTCTGAATGTGTTTCGGGCTTAAACCGAGCGATCGGCGAATCGCAGCGAGACGGAAGGTCCAATTACAATCTTTACACAGTTATCGCTGTGATATATGTACCAATGTGCCATTCATTGAAAAAAATAATTGGCATCAAGACGCTGCAACATTTCCTGATAATTATGACATTTAGAATTCATATCTTTAGTTACACTTTCTGTAATTTGAGATCATTGCAAATGTATTTCAAAAAGGGTTTTAACAAAATATTTCATTTACATCTGTGTGCATATTTTTTTGTAGGAATCGCGACACTAGCCATATATTTTTTAATTTCTCCGGTCCATTTGTACAGTTTCATTTTTATTTCTAATTCTCGTCATTCCATTCCCAAACGAACAATCCGGCAATGACAGCTACGCACGATACGATGATAATAAGAAAAAAATATGATTAACTTGCCGCAAAACGAAACTCCGGACATGGAACATATTCGATCGTTTCGGTAAAGGCTTCGTCGAGGCTCAGATTCAAGTGACACTCGATGTTATCGGTACTGTTGTCGCTGTTGTTTTCGACATTGTCCGATTTACCACCAATCTTATCGCCAGCCATGTTGACGATCGACAATATATATGTCGTGTTTTTCTTTTGTACTTTATTTGCGACAGAAAAACACGAGACGAAATTCGCGACAGAAAAACAAATCACCCTAAAGAAAACGGCTCGTACTGGACGTGTTATGTACGGCGACGTCTGTGGGGGAAGAACCGAACCCGACCAATTGACATCGTTTCTGGTTTTCGCGCTCTCGCGCCAACAGATGTCGCTAGTGATTCATCGAGTGTATTTACCAATTTTTTAATGATTAAAGGCGTATAAAACGAATTTCGAATTGCAATGGTATTTGTACACATCTATTTTATATAATGATAACAAAAAGGCGATATATCGATTGGTGTATTTATAGCAAAAAGTATCGATTTAAAAACGACGCGACGTTTTCCATCGGTTGATCGCACATCTATATCCCCTCGTTTTCATGGTTCATGACCAATTGGCCCGACACTTTTTCATTCATCCGCGGTCAGTGAAAAATTGTTTCACAGGGCCGATGCGATGAATCACAAAATTTCGTATGCTGTGACATTTAACCACAGTGAGCGACCATTTTTTTTCGTCAACAACGGCTTTTGTAACCGTAAAAAAACGGCTCGTACTGGGGTGCGTTTCTGTACTTGACGCAATATCATAGGGTCCGACGCAAAACCGAAATAGCCTATGAGAGTCGCGGCTTTCTGCTGAAATCTTCCTTGCAATTGGCTTTTTCGGTTTTGCGTCAGACACTATGATATTGCGCCTGGGGTGCGTTTCTGTACTTGACGCAATATCATAGGGTCTGACGCAAAACCGAAATAGCCTATGAGAGTCGCGGCTTGCTGCTGAAATCTTCCTTGCAATTGGCTTTTTCGGTTTTGCGTCAGACACTATGATATTGCGCCTGGGGCTGAATTCCGTACTCGTCTGCCGACAACTGTCGGTATCGTTAACGAGCGATAGCCTATGGGGTCGCGTCTTTCCGCTGGAATCTTCCTTGCAATTGGCTGTCGCTCGCTAACGACACCGATGGTTGTCGGTAGACAAGTACGAAATTCAGCCCCTGGGGTGCGATTCTGTACTTGACGCAATAACATAGGGTCTGACGCAAAACCGAAATAGCCTATGAGAGTCGCGGCTTTCTGCTGAAATCTTCCTTGCAATTGGCTTTTTCGGTTTTGCGTCAGACACTATGATATTGCGCCTGGGGTGCGTTTCTGTACTTGACGCAATATCATAGGGTCTGACGCAAAACCGAAATAGCCTATGAGAGTCGCGGCTTGCTGCTGAAATCTTCCTTGCAATTGGCTTTTTCGGTTTTGCGTCAGACACTATGATATTGCGCCTGGGGCTGAATTCCGTACTCGTCTGCCGACAACTGTCGGTATCGTTAACGAGCGATAGCCTATGGGGTCGCGTCTTTCCGCTGGAATCTTCCTTGCAATTGGCTGTCGCTCGCTAACGACACCGATGGTTGTCGGTAGACAAGTACGAAATTCAGCCCCTGGGGTGCGATTCTGTACTTGACGCAATAACATAGGGTCTGACGCAAAACCGAAATAGCCTATGAGAGTCGCGGCTTTCTGCTGAAATCTTCCTTGCAATTGGCTTTTTCGGTTTTGCGTCAGACACTATGATATTGCGCCTGGGGTGCGATTCTGTACTTGACGCAATAACATAGGGTCTGACGCAAAACCGAAATAGCCTATGAGAGTCGCGGCTTTCTGCTGAAATCTTCCTTGCAATTGGCTTTTTCGGTTTTGCGTCAGACACTATGATATTGCGCCTGGGGTGCGTTTCTGTACTTGACGCAATATCATAGGGTCTGACGCAAAACCGAAATAGCCTATGAGAGTCGCGGCTTGCTGCTGAAATCTTCCTTGCAATTGGCTTTTTCGGTTTTGCGTCAGACACTATGATATTGCGCCTGGGGCTGAATTCCGTACTCGTCTGCCGACAACTGTCGGTATCGTTAACGAGCGATAGCCTATGGGGTCGCGTCTTTCCGCTGGAATCTTCCTTGCAATTGGCTGTCGCTCGCTAACGACACCGATGGTTGTCGGTAGACAAGTACGAAATTCAGCCCCTGGGGTGCGATTCTGTACTTGACGCAATAACATAGGGTCTGACGCAAAACCGAAATAGCCTATGAGAGTCGCGGCTTTCTGCTGAAATCTTCCTTGCAATTGGCTTTTTCGGTTTTGCGTCAGACACTATGATATTGCGCCTGGGGTGCGTTTCTGTACTTGACGCAATATCATAGGGTCTGACGCAAAACCGAAATAGCCTATGAGAGTCGCGGCTTGCTGCTGAAATCTTCCTTGCAATTGGCTTTTTCGGTTTTGCGTCAGACACTATGATATTGCGCCTGGGGCTGAATTCCGTACTCGTCTGCCGACAACTGTCGGTATCGTTAACGAGCGATAGCCTATGGGGTCGCGTCTTTCCGCTGGAATCTTCCTTGCAATTGGCTGTCGCTCGCTAACGACACCGATGGTTGTCGGTAGACAAGTACGAAATTCAGCCCCTGGGGTGCGATTCTGTACTTGACGCAATAACATAGGGTCTGACGCAAAACCGAAATAGCCTATGAGAGTCGCGGCTTTCTGCTGAAATCTTCCTTGCAATTGGCTTTTTCGGTTTTGCGTCAGACACTATGATATTGCGGCTGGGGCTGAATTCCGTACTCGTCTGCCGACAACTGTCGGTATCGTTAACGAGCGATAGCCTATGGGGTCGCGTCTTTCCGCTGGAATCTTCCTTGCAATTGGCTGTCGCTCGCTAACGACACCGATGGTTGTCGGTAGACGAGTACGGAATTCAGCCCCTGGGGTGCGTTTCGGTACTTGACGCAATATCATAGGATCTGACGCAAAACCGAAATAGCTTATGAGAGTCGCGCCTTTCCGCTGGAATCTTCCTTGCAATTGGCTTTTTCGATTTTACGTCAGACACTATGATATTGCGCTTGGGGTGCGTTTCTGTACTTGACGCAATAACAAAGGGTCTGACGCAAAACGGAAATAGCCTATGAGACTCGCGCATTTCCGCTGGAATCTTCCTTGCAATTGGCTTTTTCGATTTTACGTCAGATACTATGATATTGCGCTTGGGGTGCGTTTCTGTACTTGACGCAATAACAAAGGGTCTGACGCAAAACGGAAATAGCCTATGAGACTCGCGCATTTCCGCTGGAATCTTCCTTGCAATTGGCTCTTTCGGTTTTGCGTCTGACAATATAATATTGCGCCTGTGCTGAGATTCTGCACTTTTCTACCGACAACTATTGGTGTCGTTAGCGAGCGACAGCCAATTGCAAGGAAGATTCCAGGGAAAAGGCGCGACTCTTATATGCTATCGCTCGCTAACGACACCGATAGTTGTCGGTAGCAAGTACAGAATCCCAGCACTGGGGTGCGTTTCTGTACTTAACGCAAAACATAGGGTGTGTCGCAAAACCGAAATAGCCTATGAGAGTCGCGCCTTTCCGCTGGAATCTTTCTTCGGCGGAGGGCGAACCGACCCCTGAGTCCAATTGACATCGTTTCTGGTTTCCGCGAGTACGTGCCAACAGATGTCGCTAGTGATTGATAGAGCGCATTTACGAATTTTCTAACGGTTCAATACGAATAAAACGAATTTTGAATTGCAATGATATTTGTACACATCTGAATAATATTAGAAATAATGAAGTAAATTTTGTATAATGATAAGGAAAAGCCGATATATCGATCGGAATAAATTGCAAAAAAATTCGATTTTTGAACGACGCGACATTTCCCATCGGTCCATCGCACATCTACATCTCCTCTTATCTTTTTCATGCTTCATGACCAACTGTCACGACACTTTTTCATTCATCACCGTTCAGTCTGAAAAATTGTTTCGAAGGGCCGATGCGATAAATAACAAAATTTCGTATGCTGTTCATTAAACCACAGTGAACGATCGTTTTTTTTCGTCAACAACGTCTTTTGTAATAATATAATAAACACCGGCCCGACAATCATCGAGCGGCGCAACCTTTTCTTTTTTTTTTTTTACATCTTCACAAAAAGCATCGAGGTGCAATCGAGTTTAGTCATATAAAATAAAAAATGGCAGCGACCGACTCAACGACGGACGATAGTCTCTATCCGATCGCGATTTTAATCGACGAATTGAAGAACGAGGATGTCCAGGTGAGAAATTAATTGCGTTTAACGTATAATTCAACAACGTCTCTTTGGTTTTTCTCCATTTCTCGACGCTAAACTCGTTTGATTTGCGAAATTTTTTTCTTCTCTTCATCACTATCGAACTCATTGAGGTTACGCACGCTTCTGTGGCTACCGAATTGTTTGACCGATAACTGTCATCCATGAGAAACGTCATTGGCTTGCACTTGTGAAGATAACCCGATATAGGAACATGTGCTTGCGGAAAATAATTTGTAAGAAAGATTTGCAGTGATTTTTTTATTTTATTTTATTTTATTTTTTTCATTCAATTTTCATTATTTTATGAAGATTTTGTTACGGAAGTAAACAACATTTTTTTGGAATTCAAGAACATTCATTTGCCGAAAGTAATTTGTAAGAAAGATTTGGTCTTACCGATAAGAAAATTTCGATATGACCCAAAGGTCTTTGCAGTGATTTTTTGATTTTATTTTTTTCATGCAATTTTGTTTATTTCATGAAATTTTTGTTATGAAAGTAAACAACATTTTTTTGGAATTTAAGAACATGTATTTGCGGAAAATAATTTGTAAGAAAGATTTGGTCTTACCGATGAGCAAATTTTAATATGATCCAAAGGTCAGTGATTTTTTCATTTTATTTTTATTTTTTCATGCATTTTTGATTATTTCATGAAGATTTTGTGATGAAAGTAAAAAACATTTTTTTGGAGTTCAAGAACATGCATTTCCGGAAAATAATTTGTAAGAAAGATTTGGTCTTACCGATAAGAAAATTTCAATATGATCCAAAGGTCTTTGCAGTGATTTTTTTATTTTATTCTTTTTTCATGCTATTTTGATTATTTCATGAACATTTTGTTATGAAAGTGAACAACATTTTTTTGGAATTTAAGAACATGCATTTGCGGAAAATAATTTGTAAGAAAGGACTGGTCTTACCGATAAGAAAATTTCAAAATGATCCAAAGGTCTTTGTAGTGATTTTTTTATTTTATTTTATTTCTTTCATCCAATTTTCATTATTTCATGAAGATTTTGTTATGAAAGTAAACAACATTTTTTTTGGAATTCAAGAACATGCAATTGCGGAAAATAATTTGTAAGAAAGATTTGGTCTTACCGATAAGAAAATTTCAATACGATCCAAAAGTTTTTGCAGCGATTTTTTTATTTTATTCTTTTTTCATGCTATTTCAATTATTACATGAAGATTTTGTTATGAAAGTAAACAACATTTTTTTGGAATTCAAAACCATGCAATTGCGGAAAATAATTTGTAAGAAAGATTTGGTCTTACCGATAAGAAAGGTTCAATATGATCCAAAGGTTTTTGCAGTGATTTTTTTATTTTTTTTTTTTCATGCAATTTTGTTTATTTCATGAAGTTTTTATTATGAAAGTAAACAACATTTTTTTGGAATTTAAGAACATGTATTTGCGGAAAATAATTTGTAAGAAAGATTTGGTCTTACCGATGAGCAAATTTTAATATGATCCAAAGGTCAGCGATTTTTTCATTTTATTTTTATTTTTTCATGCATTTTTGATTATTTCATGAAGATTTTGTGATGAAAGTAAAAAACATTTTTTTGGAGTTCAAGAACATGCATTTCCGGAAAATAATTTGTAAGAAAGATTTGGTCTTACCGATAAGAAAATTTCAATATGATCCAAAGGTCTTTGCAGTGATTTTTTTATTTTATTCTTTTTTCATGCTATTTTGATTATTTCATGAAGATTTTGTTATGAAAGTGAACAACATTTTTTTGGAATTTAAGAACATGCATTTGCGGAAAATAATTTGTAAGAAAGGACTGGTCTTACCGATAAGAAAATTTCAAAATGATCCAAAGGTCTTTGTAGTGATTTTTTTATTTTATTTTATTTCTTTCATCCAATTTTCATTATTTCATGAAGATTTTGTTATGAAAGTAAACAAAATTTTTTTGGAATTTAAAAACATGCAATTGCAGAAAATAATTTGTAAGAAAGATTTTGTCTTACCGATAAGAAAATTTCAATACGATCCAAAGGTTTTTGCAGTGATTTTTTTATTTAATTCTTTGTTCATGCTATTTTGATTATTTCATGAAGGTTTTGTTATGAAAGTAAACAACATTTTTTTGGAATAAAAGAACATGTATTTGTGGAAAATAATTTGTAAAAAGATTTTGTCTTACCGATAAGAAAATTTCAATATGATCCAAAAGGTCTTTGCAGTCATTTTTTGATTTTATTTTTATTTTTTCATGCAATTTTGATTATTTCATGAAGATTTTGTTATTGAAAGTAAAAAACATTTTTTTGGAGTTCAAGAACATGCATTTCCGGAAAATAATTTGTAAGAAGGATTTGGTCTTACCGATAAGAAAATTTCAAATGATCCAAAGGTCCTTGCAGTGATTTTTTTATTTTATTTAAATTGCTTCATGCATTTTTATTATTTCATGAAGATTTTGTTACGGAAGTAAACAACATTTTTTTGGAATTCAAGAACATGCATTTGCGGAAAGTAATTTGTAAGAAAGATTTGGTTATGAAAGTGAACAACATTTTTTTGGAATTTAAGAACATGTATTGGTGGAAAATATCTTGTAAGAAAGATTTGGTCTTACCGATGAGCAAATTTTAATATGATCCAAAGGTCAGTGATTTTTTGTTTTATTTTTATTTTTTCATGCATTTTTGATTATTTCGTGAAGATTTTGTGATGAAAGTCAAAAACATTTTTTTGGAGTTCAAGAACATGCATTTCCGGAAAATAATTTGTGAGAAAGATTTGGTCTTACCGATAAGAAAATTTCAATATGATCCAAAGGTCTTTGCAGTGATTTTTTAATTTTATTCTTTTTTCATGCTATTTTGATTATTTCATGAAGATTTTGTTATGAAAGTGAACAACATTTTTTTGGAATTTAAGAACATGCATTTGCGGAAAATAATTTGTAAGAAAGGACTGGTCTTACCGATAAGAAAATTTCAAAATGATCCAAAGGTCTTTGTAGTGATTTTTTTATTTTATTTTATTTCTTTCATCCAATTTTCATTATTTCATGAAGATTTTGTTATGAAAGTAAACAAAATTTTTTTGAAATCTAAGAACATGCAATTGCGGAAAATAATTTGTAAGAAAGATTTGGTCTTACCGATAAGAAAATTTCAATATGATCCAAAGGTTTTTGCAGTGATTTTTTTATTTAATTCTTTGTTCATGCTATTTTGATTATTTCATGAAGGTTTTGTTATGAAAGTAAACAACATTTTTTTGGAATAAAAGAACATGTATTTGCGGAAAATAATTTGTAAGAAAGATTTTGTCTTACCGATAAGAAAATTTCAATATGATCCAAAAGGTCTTTGCAGTAATTTTTTGATTTTATTTTTATTTTTTCATGCAATTTTGATTATTTCATGAAGATTTTGTTATTGAAAGTAAACATTTTTTGGAATCTAAGAACATGCAACTGCGGAAAATAATTTGTAAGAAAGATTTGGTCTTACCGATAAGAAAATTTCAACACGATCCAAAGGTTTTTGCAGTGATTTTTTTATTTTCTTCTTTTTTCATGCTATTTTAATTATTACATGAAGATTTTGTTATGAAAGTAAACAACATTTTTTTGGGAAAGTTAAAATTTTATGAAATCTGCCTACCTGACGTAGGCAGTCCACTTGATTTTCTCCCAAATTTAGCAGCGACCATTCTTAATCGTTACAACGATAACAAGTGTTTTTTTTTTTTTTTTTTTTAGAACACAAAATTCCATAAAATCGGCATTCACGCCGACTTTTCGATAAATCCAATGTCAATCGTGCTTCGATGATAAACCATTCATAATAAAAAATGATTAGGCTGATATCTCAAAATTTGCGGAAACGATTCCAAAACACATACTTTAAAAAAAAAATTTGACGAGTCATAAAAGCTTGCTAATCTATTGAGCCGATAGTTTCTATCTATTCAGTTCGTCATTGGTCTATTTGTGTATCTATGAAATTTATAACGATGACGTTACATCTTGCCGACAATGGAATCCAGGAAAAACGCGGCAATGTTGTTTTTTTTTCTTTACCTTCAACCGTTCAGGAAAAAGCGGTACAAAAAAAAATGTGTAAATGACAATTCATAAGATGTCTCGATGTTTTCCAGTTACGTTTAAATTCCATCAAGAAGCTGTCGACAATCGCTCTTGCACTGGGTCCCGAACGTAGTCGTATAGAGCTGATGCCATTCCTGACCGAGACAATTTACGACGAGGACGAGGTACTTCTTGCTCTTGCCGAGCAGCTCGGTTCCTTCACGCCTCTCGTTGGCGGCCCGGAATACGTGCACTGTCTTTTGGTGAGAAGCCGATTGCGCAAATTATTCAACCGTTATTTGACGGTACTCCCCCTTGTTGTTAAACAGGCCGAAGATCAATTTTTTATTTTATTTTTTTCTTACTCGACTAGGATACTTTTCTAGGATAGAAAAGTCTAGGATAGAAAAGTCTTGTATCAAGAGACGTAGCGTCTTGACGCCAAGTAATTATCTCTGGTTCATATCTCCGCCATTTTTTAATTTTTATAATTAATTTTTTTTTAAATCTTCGTAAAGCTACAATGACTGCGTCATAGAAATTCTCTATTTTTATATCAACTTTTCCAAGCGTGAAGGTGGTATAATTCAATGTACGTCGCGAGAATCTAAGATTCAATAATTTTTCGTGCGCATTTGTAGCCACCGTTGGAGGCATTGGCAGCTGTCGAGGAGACGGTTGTGCGCGACAAAGCTGTCGAATCCTTGCGCAATATAGCGAGTCAGCACAGTCCCGCGTATCTTGAAGATCACTTTGTGCCGCTCGTACAGCGCTTGGCATCCGGCGATTGGTTCACGTCGCGAACTTCTGCCTGTGGCTTGATGAGCGTTTGTTATCCACGCGTTGGTCCGGCATTCAAAGGTAATTATGAAGCGCAATTTTGCGAAAAAATTTATTACAACTCGAGGGTAAACCTTGTAGTACGATCCACGTCATAATATTCAGCGTGAAAATATTCCCGACGAAATATCCCACAACAGAAATATCCCTCGGGAAAATATCGCATGCAGATATCACTGCAAATTGCACGACCAGGGCCCGGATCTCGGTGCTCCAAAAACAATCTGACAGTCTGGCGCGTAATGAGAGGACCGCTGAGAAGGCACAGACTGTTTCGTTGAATCGAGAACAACAAAAGTGACGGTAGCACGTCTAAGCATCGCGTTGCAATTACTTTACTGATAATAACATCGCAGTCGAAAACTACACAGCGCATATTTACATACCCGTTTTAGTGGGTTTTGTTGGGTTTTTTTGGATTTTTTTAGGTTTTGGGTTTTGCGTTTTGGGTTTGGGTTTGGGTTTTGGATTTTGGGTTTGGGTTTTGGGTTTTCGGCTTTGGATTTTGGGTTTTGGGTTTGGGTTTTGGGTTTGGGTTTTTAGGTTTTGGGTTGGGGTTTGGATTGTGTTGTCGCGTTAAAAACCCAATAAAACCCAACAAAACCCATTAAACCGAACATGTAATTAATATGGGTTGTGTAGTTTTCGCCTGGAATGTTATTATCCGTAAAGTAATTGCAACGTGATGTTTAGACATGGAACCAAAGTGACTACTACACTTATTTTAATCTCGTTGAAGTTAGAAACGTTCCGGCAAAAAAAAAATTAAATGTGGTTAATTGTAGAAAACTCACTTCTCGCACGTACGGGAATATACGAGGTGTGTAAATTAAGTAATGAGACTGATTTTTTTCATTTTTTTTATTCAAATACAATTACAAATTTATATTGTCACCCTCAAAATAACTTCCTTCTGGAGCCACACAGCGCTGGAGACGGTTCTTGAAATCCTCATAGCAGTGCTGGAACTCCGATACTGGAATAGCCTTCAGCTGGTCGGTTACAGCCGTTTGAATGTTTTCGAGTGTCCCAAAATGAGGTCCCTTGAGGTGATTTTTCAATCTCGGGAAGAGAAAAACGTCACAAGGACTCAAGTCAGGCGAATAACGAGGCTGAGGAGCCACAGGAATGTTTTTACTGGCCAGAAACTCGTTTATTGAAATTGCTGTGTGACAAGGAGCATTATCGTGATGCAACATCCAGTTGTTCTTGATGTTTGGTCTCACATGAATGACCCTTTTTCGAAGTTTTTCAAGAACCTCCCGGTAAAAGTGTTGATTGACCGTTTGGCCTTGAGGTACAAACTCTTCGTGGACGATTCCGTGGATATCGAAAAAACAAATCAGCATGCATTTGATCTTCGACTTGTTCATTCTTGCTTTTTTCGGCCTTGGAGAGGTTGAAGGGTGCGACCCAGAAACCATGCTCTGACGCTTGGTTTCTGGGTCGTACTCAAACACCCAAGACTCGTCACCAGTAATGACACGTTCCAAATAATGGGGATCATTTTCAATCGAATCCAAAACGTCAAGGCACCTTTCTCTCCTGATGTCCTTTTGCTCTTGCAAAAGGTTTTTTGGAACCATTTTTGCGCAGATTTTTCTCATCCCCAATTCATTGGTCAAGATCTGATGAACGGTGTGAGTCAAATTCAACTCTTCCCCGATCATTCTGACTGTCAACCGACGATCTGAACGCACAAGATCCCGGATTCTGTCGACATTTTCATCGGTTCTTGAAGATGCCTTCCGCTTCGTGGTTCATCTTCAATCGACTCTCTTCCTTCTGAAAATGCCTTAAACCACCGAAAAACCTGGCCTCTTGACAAAACACTGTCTCCGTAGGCCTGCTGAAGTTTAGCAAGAGTTTCCGTTGCACTGTGCCCAAGTCTGAAGCAAAACCTGATAGCACACCGTTGCTCGAAATTGATGTCACTCATTTTTAGAACACAATAGAAAAAACTGTTTGAGATAAAAAATCGCTACGGACAACCAAATGACTCGAGCGAGTTCAAACCCGTACTGAAGACGTATCCCATGTTCCCCTGCCGCCCCTCCAAGCCCAGCGCCACAAGTATTGCCAGATCGAACGCTACGTTGCCAGTCTCATTACTTAATTTACACACCTCGTATATTCCTATTAAAAAAACCCATGATTTAGCCTACTAATAGGCTCGACTGCCGATAAAATAAAGCTCTGGGTTGGTTTTGTTGGAAAAAAAATTGTTTCACGCATTTCAAGCTCGTGTTCTATTTTTTGATTAATCATTATGACTTTTAGGACTCTCGAGTATGTAAAAAAAATATATACGCTGAAATATTTCGGAAGGGAGCAATATTTGGGTTTATATATATATTTTACATACTTGAAAGTCCTCTGAATGACCTGGGAAACCAAAAAATTGGACACGAGCTTCATAATGCATGAATACATTTTTTTTGTCTAGTCGGTCTTCAATATGTTCGATCTAACCACCGTTTGTATGGGTTCCCTTCCGAAATACTTCGGTATATATCTTTTTTACATACTAGAGTTTCCTAAAAGGCATAGCGCGATTAATCAAAAAATAGAACACGTGCTTGGAATGCGTGAAATCATTTTTTTTCTCAATAATACCGACCCAGACCTTCACTTTATCTGCTGTCAAGCCTATTAAGGGAGGGGTAAGGGTTTCAACGTAAAAAAAAACACTTTTTTTGCGATTTTTTTTCTCAAATATGGATTGAGCAATTTTATTCGAACCTTTTGTACATTATTGAGCATACTTTTGACAATGTTCTGTAATTTTTTCATGCAGAAATATTGAAGCATAAGCCCGTAACAGCTTTCCCCAGAACGTCTTGGGAAAAAAACAATTTGCGGTGTTCACTATAACTCGGCCGGAAATTATCCGAAAAATGAAAAACCATGAAAATTTAGTCAAATTATAATCAAATCTTCCCCCCAACGTTCTCTGATAATTTTTTTTTTTCATTTAAAATTTTTTTGCGGCCATCTAAAGTGTGAACCGTTATTTTCTACGAAAAATTCCGCTATTTTGTGGGTGGGAAACACCGTTGATGTAAAAAAAAAAAAATTTAACTAAACATTGGGGGGAGGTATTTTATATGTAGAAAATGTGTACGAAGTTTGAAATGAATCGGTCAAGTAGTTTTTAAATGGCAGTGAACACGGACTTTGAAAAAGTAGTTTTGAGAAAAACGCGTCTAAATTTTATGAAGTAAAATAGTGAAATTTTTTTTTTTTTTTTCAACTTACACAGAATCATCGATTCCGGCTCGTTTCTTCTTTAAAAATATTGTAGTGTATAGTACACACTATATACTATATACACAATAGCAATGAATAAACTGTATACCTGTTCAACAGCTGCACTGCTAGCCCGACCGCCCGCAGCTGTTAGAGGTATAGCGTTAAAGGCCAGGAGATTAATAAGACAATAACTTCAAGAACATTGCTTAGATCGGTTTAAAATTTTAAGGACCCATTCTTGAAATGTTAAACAATAAGATAAGACAAAAAAAAATTCGATTTTTCGAAAGTGAAAACCCTTACCCCGCCCTTAACAGGTGAAATCATGTGTTTTTTGTGGGAATATACTCCTGTACGTGCGAAGAGTAAGTTTTCTCCAATTAGTCACATTTTATGGTTTTTTTTTGTTGCCAGAACGTTCCCAACTTCAACGACATCTTTTTTATGATAAGCTATCATATTCCCCAAATCGTAATCCCTAAATTCATATTTCCCAAATTCATATTCCCTAAACCGGCATTTGTTACCCGAAAGTTACGATGATTAACTTTGCACATATATTGTGTCGTGAGCAAGGAAAATCGTATTATCTATGTTATTCGTGCTACCGGGTGAGGAAAACTACTGCGGAGTACCTCGTGCAATCGTGAATATATATCTTTGTCCACATAGACCCTGTAAACAATGCATGTACTTCCGGTGAGTGCTCTATGGTTTTTCGTACTGGATCATAAAATAATAACATTCAGGAATGTCCTATAGCCAAACTGATACTCACGAGGTCCAGGTCTCCGAAGTTTTTGAAGTTAATTTTTTCTATGTTTTACTTCATGAACTTAAATTAACTCCACTCATTGCGAGTCGGATTGTCAGATTGTTTTTAGTGCACCGAGATACGGGCCCTGTACATGATATTGACCAAACAGTACAAAATCCATGTCGATACGACATGACAGGATGAATTTCGTTCTCAAAACAATAAAGAAAGCACGGATGACGTTTTTTGTGTGTGTGCGATAAGGTACAAGCATCTTAATAAACTTAGGACAATATAACATCGACGCAGACTGTAAATGACGGTCATTTTCCATTTGGATTTCGTCCGATATTGGGTTGTTTACCTTAGTAAGCTCACATCGCGTCATTTTCAACGGCACTAAGTGTAATTTCGTTACAGCGGAGTTGAGAAATCACTTTCGCAGCCTCTGTCAGGATGACACACCGATGGTACGGCGTTCGGCCGCCTCCAAGCTCGGTGAATTCGCGACGGTCGTCGAGATCGAATACTTGAAGTCCGATCTGATACCGATGTTTGTCATTCTCGCCCAGGACGAACAGGCGAGTTATTTGTAATTCATTTTTTCTAGCGGTAATGTCCGTACTTTTCGGGTCCAGTAATTTTGGAAAATTGAGGAATTTTTTCGACAATCCCGATCGCGCCCTCGGCGCTAGTTTAAGTCGATGTGGAACAATAGATTTTATTCGTAGATGACAAGAAGGTAGCTGAAGGTAGCAGTCGGAGTTAGCAACCAAGGGGCTCGCGGCGAACGGTCGGACCCTTACATATTATTGAATCGTGAAATTCATTAGCAATGAGGAATTTTATTCATATTCACGTTTAATTCAATCCGTACCCTTTAGAATCATTTAAGGGAGGGGTAAGGGTTTCAGCGTAAAAAAAAACACTTTTTTTGCGATTTTTTTCTCAAATATGGATTGAGCAATTTTATTCGAACCTTTTGTACATTATTGAGCATACTTTTGACAATGTTGTGTAATTTTTTCATGCAGAAATATTGAAGCATAAGCCCGTAACAGAGCTTCCCCCAGAACGTCTTGGAAAAAAAAACAATTTGCGGTGTTCACTGTAACTCGGCCGGAAATTATCTGAAAATGGAAAATCATGAAAATTTAGTCAAATTATAATCAAATCTTCCCCCCAACGTTCTCTGATAATTTTTTTTTCCATTTAAACATTTTTGGCGGCCATCCAAAGTGTGAACTGTTATTTTCCGCGAAACATTCCGCCATTTTGTGGGTGGGAAACATCCTTAATGTAAAAAAAAAAATTTAACTAAACGTTGGGGGGAGGTATTTTATATGTAGAAAATGTGTACAAAGTTTGAAATGAATCGGTCAAGTAGTTTTTAAACGGCAGTGAACACGGACTTTGAAAAAGTAGTTTTGAGAAAAACGCGTCTAAAGTGCACTGCTAGCCCGACCGCCCGCAACTGTTAGAGGTATAGCGTTAAAGCCCAGGAGATTAATAAGACAATAACTTCAAGAATATTGCTTAGATCGGTTTAAAATTTTAAGGATATATTCTTGAAATGTTAAACAATAGAATAAGACAAAAAAAAATTCGATTTTTCGAAAGTGAAAACCCTTAATCCGCCCTTAAACAAGTAATCGCAGTGAGATCTGCAATCTCGTAATTGTTATTAATTTTTCAAGCTTCGAATAAATAGTTTCTCTATCTTATGACCGATAGCAAAGAACGATTTTTTTGCAAATTAACACTAAATTCACTATTTACCCTTAGCGATCGATTAATCAAGTAATTACAGTGAGACTTGCTCTTTCCTAATTGTTATTAATTTTTAGAGTTTCAAATAAATAGTTTGTCTATCTCATGACCGATGGCAAAGAGCGATTTTTTGCAAATTAACACTAAATTTACTATTTACCCTTAGCAATCGATTAAGCAAGTAATCGCAGTGAAACCCGCTCGTTACTAATTGTTATTAATTTTCAAAGCTTCAAAGAAACAGTTTTTCTATCTCATGACCTATAGAAAAGAACGATTTTTTTGCAAATTAAGGTAGTAGTCTGGTAACTTAAGCCGATTTTCATGTCTTTTTTGGAGGGCGTTTTTTTGTAGGAAAATGAAAATGAATCGTTTTGGATATTTAGGATGTTTTTATTTACATATTAAAGATACAAAAAAAAAATTTTTTGAAAAACTTTAATAGTTTATTATTATTATTATTATTATTATTGATCGAAGTTGGCACCTCGAAGTTGGCAGCCCGGGTCCTAACTTTTTTTCTACCGAACCGATTGCTTTCAAATTTTAACAGGCTACTCTACACACTTATAGTTCTCGTCGGAACTACCGAGACATTTTTTCACCCCTAACTTTTTATTTTACACCCCTTCTTTGCTAAAATAAAAGGACTTTAGCAAAGAAGGGGTTGTAAAATAAAAAGTTAGGGGTGAAAAAATTTCTCGGTAGTTCCGACGAGAACTATAAGTGTGTAGAGTAGCCCGTTAAAATTTGAAAGCAATCGGTTCGGTAGAAAAAAAGTTAGGACCCGGGCTGCCAACTTCGAGGTGCCAACTTCGATCAATAATAATAATAATAATAAACAATTCAATTTAAAAAAAAAAATTTTTTTTTGTATCTTTAACATGTATCTACAAACATCCTAAATATCCAAAACGATTCATTTTTATTTTCCTACAAAAAAACGTCCTCCAAAAAAGACATGAAAATCGGCTCAAATTACCAGACTACTACCTTAACACTAAATTCACTATTTACCTTTAGCGATTGATTAAGCAAGTAATCGCAGTGAGACCCGCTCTTTCTTAATTGTTATTAATTTTTAGAGCTTCAAATAAATAGTTTGTCTATCTCATGACCGATAGCAAATAACGATTTTTTGCAAATTGACACTAAATTCACTATTTACCCTTAGCAAACGAAACTTTGTCGCCGGAAAATTATAACGGTTAATATTTTTAACGACATTTCGGCAGGAAAACACCTCAATATTATTAAGAACAAAAATCTTTTTCGCTATTTACGATAATGCTGATTATAAATAATGTAGGATTCTGTGCGACTGCTGGCGGTCGATGCGTGCGTGAGTATTGCGCCTCTTTTGCAACAAGAAGACGTCGAGCAATTGGTTATGCCGACGCTTCGTCAGTGCGCCGGTGATCAATCATGGCGCGTACGTTACATGGTTGCCGATAAATTTACCGACGTAAGTGTGCCAAATAATAAGCGTCGTATCTGTTTAATTTATACGAATAACCGTTTTTTATTAATCATGTTGATTCCTTCACATTATCACAGCTTCAGAAGGCCGTCGGTCCGGAAATAACAAAAGCCGATCTCGTGCCGGCGTTTCAAGCTCTTCTAAAAGACACCGAGGCCGAAGTTCGGGCAGCCGCGGCCGACAAAGTTCGCGATTTCTGTCAGAATCTCGATCAATTCAATCAGGAGACGATTATCATGACGAATGTTTTGCCGTACGTCAAAGATCTCGTGGCCGATCCTAATCAGCACGTTAAGTCTGCTCTCGCAAGTGTCATCATGGGCCTCAGTCCGATTCTCGGCAAGCACAAGTTAGTTCCGTTCATTCATTAGAAAACAATTCGTCGCACGATTGTAATAAACAATTGACGATTGAAATATTAAAATTAACAATACCATTTGTAACAAAAATTAATCTAACCCGCCAATTACGTACGTATTGGGTTTTAAACTTCATTCCCACTGTGTTCCAATTTAAAAAAAAACAAACAAATTATTGATAGTTTACGGTACATTCTATTTTATTCGAAGTATTGTCCTTCGGACGCTACGATTTTTTGCCATCTTTCACGCAACAAATGTACTCCACCGCCAATAGAAATCGTTGCTTTTTGAGGCGATCCATTCAACGATCCATTTTTGCATATCTTTAAAAGACTTGAAATGTTGTGATGACAAATTATTCTGTATCGCTCGAAGCAAATGATAATCAGACGGTGCTATGTCCGGTGAATACGGCGGATGAGATAAGACTTCCCAGTCTATGTTCTTTATACACTTTTTTACGATTTCTGCTACATGCGGACAAGCATTGTCACGGAGCAAAATCAGTTATGACGTTTGGCGTACTCAGACCGTTTTTCTTTCAATTTGTGGTCTAGTTCCATCAATTGGTGTTCATAGCAAACAACTGTGATCGTTTCACCTGGTTTCAGCGACTCGTGGTGTAACATACCTTCTTGATCCCATCAAATACACAGCGTCACTTTTTGACCAGGAATATTGCGTTTTGACGTTGATGGACCGGGTCCACTTGGGAGTACCGATCCTTTTTTTTCGATTGGGATTTTCAACATAAAACCATTTCTCAATCACCAGTCACGATTCGATGTAAAAATAACTTCCTTTCGCAGCGTTCAAGCAGCAATTTACAAATCATTTTTCGAGTTTTTCGCTTTTTGAGTTGTCTCGTTTAATTTATGTGCTAACCAGTCTAAGATTATGTAAACGTTTGCTAACAGCCATTTCAGTAACGTTTAACGTAACGGACAATTCTTTAAGAGTCTGATATCGATCTTCAGCGAGTAAGGCTTCGAGTAAGGCCTCCATTCTTCATCTTCAAATTTTTTCGGCTCCCCTGGACGTTCTTTGTCCTTAAGGTCAAAATCGCTACTGTCGAATCATCTAAACCAATCTCTGCACGCTGTCTCAGATAGAGGGTTCCATGTCTAAACATCACGTTGCAATTACTTTACGGATAACAACATCGCAGGCGAAAACTACATAGCGCATGTTTACACATCCGGGTTAATGGGTTCTTTGGGTTTTGTTGAGTTTTGTTGGGTTTCGAACCCAACAACACAAACCAAAACCCAACCTCCAACCCAACAACACAACCCAAACCCCAAACCCCAAACCAAAACCCAAACCCCAAACCCAACAACACAACCCAAACCCCGAACCAAAACCCAAAACCCAACAACACAACCGAAACCCTAAACCAAAACCCAAAACCCAACAACACAACCTAAACCGCAAACCAAAACCCAAAACCTAACAACACAACCCAAACCCCAAACCAAAACCCAACAACACAACCCAAACCCCAAACCCCAAACCAAAATCCAAAACCCAAGAAAATCCAACAAGACCGAACAAAACCCACTAAACCGGATGTGTAAATATGCTCTGTGTAGTTTTCGCCTGTGATGTTATTATCAATAAAGTAATTGCAACGTGTTGTTTAGATGTGCTACCCAGATAGAGCATGATCACCATAAGTTTCTTGAAGCATGCAGTAACTTTCAACTTTTTCTTAAGGTAGTAGTCTGGTAACTGAAGCCGATTTTCATGTCTTTTTTGGAGGGCGTTTTTTTGTAGGAAAATAAAAATGAATCGTTTCGGATATTTAGGATGTTTTTATTTACATATTAAAGATATAAAAAAAAATTTGTTTGACAAAATTTAATAGTTTATTATTATTATTATTATTATTGATCGAAGTTGGCACCTCGAAAAAAAAGCGCGTGGGTGTCCCCGGTGATTTTGGCTCTTGATGTTATCTGAAATAAAAAATTCTTGATAATTCTTAATCTGTAGACATGTCATTCTGGTCGGAACTACTGAAGTTAAATTTCATGGATAAACAACAAAATGGCGGACTTTGGAGAAAAAAAGTTTTTTTTTCCACCCACGCGCTTTTTTTTCGAGGTGCCAACTTCGATCAATAATAATAATAATAATAAACTATTAAATTTTTTCAAAAAAATTTTTGTTTGTATCTTTAATATGTAAATAAAAACATCCTAAATATCCAAAACGATTCATTTTTATTTTCCTACAAAAAAACGCCCTCCAAGAAAGACATGAACATCGGCTTAAGTTACGAGACTACTACCTTAAATTAAAGCAAAAAAGTAAAGCTTCCTGCATATGCTGTTTCGCTGATTCAAAACCTGACATTTTCAATATTATAAAAAAAAAGTAGTGTGTACAAATAAATTCACTCTTGAATACTGAATATTGTAGGTTATGTCCAATACTTCGACACAGTATAGTTTTAGTGTTACTTTTATGAGAATAATACCAGTTATGCTATCTCATATAAAACAACGGGAATTAAGTTTAAAACCCAATACAATTTTCGATTGGATGGCTTCAACACCGAATTTCAATTATCATTTGTAATTCATTCACGGTACACAATTGTACAATTTCAATTGTCGCACTATTGGCTAAACCAATGGAAAAAATTACCCTCATTAAACATGTTTTTCGTTATTTCACATAATTTTTATGCGCGAACCTTTTGCAGCACTATCGAACATTTGTTACCGCTATTCCTCTCACAACTGAAGGACGAATGTCCGGAAGTTCGCCTAAACATAATTAGCAATTTGGACTGCGTCAACGAAGTTATCGGGATTCAACAACTTTCGCAATCACTCCTGCCGGCGATTGTCGAATTGGCCGAGGATTCCAAGTGGCGCGTTCGATTAGCCATCATCGAGTGAGTAATTCGTTTTTACGGTCATGGCGATTACGAATGAATGTGAAAGAAACGATAGCAAAAAAAAAAGTATCAAACCACTCTCTTCCAGTCGGTGCCCAATAATTACTTTACGAATGTGTTCTATCAGTTAAGAAGGGTTCTGCTCGAATCTTAAAAGAGTCGCAGCGATTTGAAATTTTAATAGCACATTCACAATCTACTTTCCGAGATAAAAAATCGTAAACATTCCCTCAAAATTCATAGGGTCCTCTTGGGAATTATCATTTAGCGAGCTGACCTCTCTCGGCCAAATTTCAAACCACTCTCTCCCAAGTCGGTGCTCGATAATTTCGTGTTCGTAATCAGCACACTTTTTTTCTCACAAGTTTCATGGATCAATTTCTTTTTTTATTTATATTTTTTAATAAAATTGCACGACGGTCAAGACGAGCTCCACTTTAATGAGTTCTCGTTCGCCAGGTACATGCCGCTATTGGCTGGTCAACTCGGTGTCGAGTTCTTTGACGAACAGCTAAATTCCCTTTCCATGAATTGGTTGGTCGATCACGTGTACGCTATCAGAGAGGCTGCGACTCTGAACTTGAAGAAGTTGGTCGAGAAATTCGGACCAGAATGGGCACAGAACACGATAATACCGCGAGTTCTCGCTATGCCGAGAGATTCCAATTATCTTCACAGAATGACCTGTTTATTCTGCATCAATGTAAGTTGTTTCGTCTGCGATGCTGAATTCTCGCTTTGGCAGGTCGCAAAGTATCAAGCTCGATGCTCGGTGATCAACGAACGATCGGGAAAATTTGAAAAAAAAACGTGCTAAACGGGAAAAAGAGAACATTTTTTTCTACAAACTTTTATAGATTAACGTAAATCAATGAGGTGTTATCGGTACCGAAGCACATCTTAAGATACAAAAACCATTAAGGTGTTAGGCCACTCTAGTGCAAGAAAAAATAATCATATTTTGGGATTTTTTTTTAGCGAAATAATGAAATTGATCGAAATTCTGTGCACAGTTCTTTATTATACTACTAATGAACTATGAAAAATAATTTTTTTGCAACGATAAATAACAAAATGGCGGCTGCACAGCATTTCTCCGTTGACACCTTTTTCGGAAGGGTCCAGAAACGTAGCTCATGTAATTTTTGAACCGGGAACAAAAAAACCAAAATTTTTTTCAATTACATATAAGAATAGCTACGGAAGTACATGGAATTTTTTCGATATATTGACTTTTACCAAAATGGCGCTTTTTTTTAAACAAGGTTAAAAATTTACGGAAAAAATCAACGGATAATTGTTTGTAAGAAAAAAATTATGCAATATGACACAAAAATCCTATGTCCTTCTCTAGAAAATCTAATTTTTAATGTAGAGTTAAATTTCCAAATCAATCGGTGAATATTTGTTCGAGTTATGTTTCCGCCCAGTTCAAAAAGCGTGTTTTCGAGAAAAACGCACTTAAAATTTACAGTCGCGCTCGGCGGACCGAGAGGAGCCGCGGCAGGATTTAAAATTAGGTTATAAATAACCTAATTTGGTAACCTAGATTTTGACCGCCCATTGAAGTTTGGTATATCATTTCTAAGCCCGAAATCGTAAAAATTTCGCTGTTTCAACAATTCTAGAATGGCCTAACCCCTTAATAGCGAATTAATGGAAAATTCGTTGCTTCCACGTTTATTATCGAAAGTTTGTGAAAACGGATTTTTTATATTTAGCGCAAATTTGACCAATTCGCAGCGCAGTAATCGTCTAACGGATAATTTATTTCATTTTTTTTTATCGTTCATCATTTCCACTATTGTTTCAAATAAATAGGTCTTGGCTGAGGTATGCGGACCAGAAATAACAACGAAAACAATGCTTCCAACTGTACTGGCGATGGCCAACGACAATGTCGCCAATGTGAGGTTTAACGTTGCCAAAACGCTGCAACGTATCGGACCTTATCTAGAACCGAACGCTGTACAGACGCAGGTCAAGCCGATCCTCGAGAAACTCAACACGGACACCGACGTTGACGTTAAGTACTTTGCTTCCGAGGCAATTGCCGGAATCGCAGGTATGGCTCTATGAATAACCGATATACAATATTTCAACCCTTGATGCCAAACACGAGGGTCTAATAATTGCTATCGCGGTTCTCAGAGTTACGGGAAGCTCGGGCGTCCGTAAATCACTTCGCGATGCAACGTTCTCCTTCGATCTAAAGAACCTTAACCAAATTCCGATCAATCGACCTCGAATCCCACGTGTTAACGCTGAAAAATTATTTTCAAGTATGTGACGAGCTGAGGAAGTCGATGATCGCTTGAAAAACGATCATGGACGGCCCTAAAAATAAAAACTACTGTACTTACACGATTCTTCATATTCTTCAAATGCGCCACTACCACGTCATGCACGATATACGCGTGATCTTTTTTTTATATCAAAATGCTTGATGAAGAAGTGAATTTACATTATTTTGCGTGAAATATTTAATTAGCGTGTTACATACGAGGTCTGTTAAAAAATTATCGCGAATTTTGAATTTCCGTGAGCTACGTATATTCGATTTTCGATTTTTTTGTGGCGTTAGGTTGGTACTCGTGTCCCTCACTTATGCTGAAAAAATCGGCCATTTTGAATGTTTAGTTAATTGTTGACAGCTTTTTTTGTAGCAGCTTCCATTGCGATGATTGAGCTTTGGTTTCCACGTCATAACTATAAACCCATGATTTGTCACCAGTTATGACCCTCTGGAGCAAATTTGGGTCGTCGCAGACCGAGTCCAACAGCTCCTTAGCAACGGTAACGCGACACTGTTTTTTGTTCGAGATTGAGCAATTTTGGCACAAATTTCGCGGCGACCCGTCTCATGCCCAAATCATTGGTAAAAATCGAATAGCACGAGCCAATCGATATGTTTAGTTCCTCAGCAACTTCTCTAACGGTGATTCGACGATTGGCCAATATTATTTTCTTCATTTCATCAATGTTTTCGTCTGTTGTTGATGTGCTCGGGCGTCCGGAACGCATTTCGTTGTTCGCATCTTCTCGGCCCTCTGAGAACATTTTGTACCACCGATAAACGTTGCTTTGGTCCAAGGTAGCTTCACCATACGCCACAGTCAACATTCGGAATGCGTCCGCGCACTTAATTTTGTTTTTCACACAAAATTTGATACGGATTCTTCGATCCATTTTTTGGAATAGGCAAAAATCGAAGACAAACCAAAACACGTCTAACCAAAACAGCTGTCAAAATGGCCGATTTTTTCAGCATAAGTGAGGGACACGAGTACCAACCTAACGCCACAAAAAAAAATCGAAAATTGAATATACGTAGCCCGCGGAAATTCAAAATTCGCGATACTTTTTGAACAGACCTCGTATGAGTCACTTTAAGGGGAGTTGTGAGGCTTTGACGGCTGAAAATGGGGTAAAAATTCAAATTTCGTTTATATACAATTGAAAGAACACGCAATTTTTATTATTTTTTAAGTTATTCGTTACATTTTTGTCGATGAAAATCATTGGTATTCGTAAAATAAAATAATTAAGGGATATATTGAGCCCCGAAGATTTGCCTCCTTAGATCGAATCTTAAAATTGCAACAAAATGTAAAAACTAAAAGAATCCCGGCTAATAATTCGAAGAACACAAAAAATTTGCTACATTTATTGTTATATCAGTGAAAAAAAATTAATTTTTCTATACAGACGTCGGTTCAATGTGTGGAGAAAATTATGTTTAATTTAAAAAAAAACATCAAGACGATATGTTCAGGAACTTTTGAGTTACCGTGGCAAAACTAATAAAAAGTGTTGTTTTGAGAAAAAAGCTTTTCAAATTCGGCCATAGTATTGTAGGAAACTAACTTGTGTACCTCAAAAATTACCCGCCCTGTGAAATCACTTCTCGAGGATAGCTTCTCCTTTAGCAGCAATCGCAGAACGTCGGTCTTTTCTGCTCTAGCTTCTTTTGTTGATGCCAGCAATTTTTACTCTCTTTTCAACGACTCCCTACTCCCTACTCCCCTTAATTCCTGAAAAATCAATAATGGCTGATCACAAATAGTTTTTAAATGACACTCACAATATCCTTACGTTATTAATACATCGATCTTGTCTCGCGATTAAAAAATTCCAACAAATACCTCACCAGCCTCAATAAACTCATTGATCAGAAATGCCTATCTCGTAATTGTCGATAAAAATGTTTCAGCGTAGGTTGATCAGAATTCCCGGAGTGCATTTACCCATTAATCCAAACGGACAATTACAAAGCGTGAGAAGAGAGAGAGAGCGTGATTCGCCACCGCTACCATTTCCACACGTAAAACACTTGGGCAATCAGGTAAAAAAAGAAGAAGAGATGCGAATGCACACAACACAGAACGATTTATCCCGAAAACGAAAAAAAGAGGGAAAAATTATTATTATTTTTTAGATCTTTCGTAATCTAGCGGATTTAAACGTGTAAACGGTATTTACAAAGTTCTGTTGTATTTGTATATCTATAATATTGTACTAAGATATCGAATAATCGATTTAATTAAGGAACCATGTATCTCTCGTACATTACTTAAGTAAATGTCTAAATGCGTAAGAATTAATAATAAAAAGAACAGAATGTCTCGGTATTATTCCCCTGACGTGGATAAAATGCGAGGACATTAAACTTTCAACATGTACGATCGAAGAGAGGGTACTTGATTTCATTTATTTTTCCTTTAAGGAGAGGCCTTTCTAGTATGACAGCTTAGAAAGATCGGATTTGTTGAATTTTCTCGAAATCTTTAGCGTACCAAAATGTTCGCGTTTCAGTCCTGTTCGATGAAAAAAATCCTAGAATTGACGGTGCTTTACGAATTTGAGCGGGACCAGCGCGTAACGCACATCTAGAGCGTTTGTCCTCTATCATTCGGACAAAATTTAGGTCGATGTTAAAAAAAAAATTGCGATTCATTCACAACCGCCGATCCTCGAGCGGTTTAACGCTTAAACTTTGCCGGGCATTATTTCATATCCATTTTTCTCGAGGAACCGACATTCGCAGATTAAAAAGAAAGCACGTACGAAGGTCGTTCAACAAGTACTTAGCCTACAAAAGAAAAACGAAAATTTTTGAGAAGTGGCGATTTATTTTTCAACATAGTCTCCTTTTAGGTCTATACACTTGGCCCAGCGACGCTCCAACTTTTTTAACCCGTCCAAAAAATAATTTTTGTTGAGGTCGGCAAAATAGTCCTCCGTGGCTGCGATGACCTCCGCATTCGACCCAAATCTATTCCCAGCGCGTGACTTTTTTAGGATTGGAAACAAATAAAAGTCACAAGGGGCCAAATCTGGTGAATAAGGTGGATGGGGCAGCAATTCGTAGCGCAGTTCAACCAATTTGGCCATGGCGAGCGACGGCGGAGGTGTGAGCCGGCGCGTTATCGTGGTGGAACAGCACTTTTTTCTTCGCCAAATGGGGCCGTTTTTTCTTCAATTCAGCGTCGAATCGGCCCAATAGGTCGGCATAGTAGAGCCCCGTGATAGTTTTAAATGTACTTCGCAAACATTGTTCTTGGCAACATCTACGCGTGCCTCACAAATTGTGTAAATTGAACAATTATTTTCAGCATTTTCGGCATCAATTATCGGCGGTAATTGTCCGATATTATCCGTTATTATCCGAGTACCCGGATACCCCGAAACTATCCGTATACCCGAATCCGTTATTACCCGGATATTATCGAGTTATCGGGATATACGGATTTGAAGCGTCGGATCCGTGAAACCCGAATTACTCGGGTATCCGAATACCCGGAAAAGTTCAAGCTCTAGTTTAGAGGCCGTTGGAATCTGGAGTGATCAAGGAATAATAAGTGAAAATAACGACAGGTTGATTCTCGCATCTCACTCGGCATCTCATTTATTTAAGGGCCGTTCCGTTAGGTTTCATACATTCTTAGTATCACAGCTTATCACTAGGTAATTTTTCTACGGTGATTTGTCCAACAGTACGAAAAAAATAATAATAATAACAAATGAAAGAAATGTTTCATTAGTTCTCGAGAGAAAAAAAAATGACGTGCTACATCAGATCGTTTGAATCAACGAGGTTTCATGGTCTATACAAATGAAAAGTACGATTAATGAGCACCAAAAATGCCTCTCCGCAATATTCTGTCCGCATCACTTCGACGACAATTCCTTCCATCCATTTTGGTAACAAATGAATAAACAAATCGAGTCTCGTAATTTTTAGGATAAACGGAGAATTATACGTGATAGATAAACAAACTTATCATCTACTTGTTTTTTTTTTTTTCTTTTCTCGAGTCGCCGAATCTTAAGATTAAATCTGTCCGCTAATCATAAACTCATTTTTAATATCAAAGTTGTGAATGTAGCAATTTTTTATGATATGCTAGGCTTTAAACGATAATAACTAGTTTACATCGGAATCGATAACGATACAGATAATTGATATTACTTTTTTTATTTTTACATTCCTATATAGACAACGGCTTAGTAAGAGCCACTTGGATATTGGCATATGGTGTATGTATGTGTCGAGAATTGTTCAGATCTTTAAAGCCCTTGGGGCATAATGCGAGGAAATAAGAAATAGGAATAGAAATCGACTGATCGGACTTTAGAGAAGCTATTCGGACGGCTGACTTTCATTCCCATTTTTTATTTCCTCGCATTGTGCCACGGGCTTTAATACGAGTGAAAATTGGGGGTTTAGCAAAAACCAGCATAAATAACGGTCCGAAGGCTATCAATTTCGTTTTTTTTTTTTTACTAGACTCCGTTTATTGTACCGGGAGGCGAACGGAAAATATGTTTAAAAAAATTAAAAACCGCATATTAATTTTTTTTTTTGTCATCATAACCTAGGACATAATCAGTAATTGTCCCGCTTTGTCTTATTGCCAAGTTTTACTGCGATAATTGGAGAAACAGGCTAGAACGCGACATCCGACGGTCGAATAATGACGTAAACAAAATGGTCGTTCAAGATTTCATATCCGTGTCAACGGAAGATCAGACACGCACCGAAATACTCGCGACAGTTTCTATAGAGTGCAAATTTATGGAAGTATTCAAAAACGCAAACAATTTAATACGTCGAACAATTTTTTGAATGGCGAGTCTCGAAACACGTAAACACCAAAAAGCCGAACTTTTCGAAATAGCGGAGAATCCAAAGAAATCGTATGGTCGAAATAGGCGAAAGACCAAAAAGTTGAATAGCAATGGCGTATTAATGGATCGTTCGAACGCTATTTTCGCTATTTTGACCGTTCGACTTGTTCCCGTTTCGCTATTCCCACCCCCCCATCCCGTTAATCCGTTTCTCCAATCATAAAAACTGAATGAAGCAACGCACCCTTTTTTTTTTGTCAATTGTCAAGACGCACACTGATTTTACGAGATGATTTCTTTGACGAAATAAATCCGAAGGCAAAAAAATTGCAGCCTTCCGCCAGACGTCAAGTATAGTAGCTAAATTTTATTTTTAACTCCCTTAGAATATGAAAAAAAAAAAAAAAACTGTCTCAATTTTAAATATATTTCATTCGGCCGAGAATAACTATTAGCGTTGTTGCACAATCTTAATTTGTCAAGAGAGATGAACAACGTTCGAATGACAAGCCATTTAAAATTCTTCTTTTAACACGAAAATAATGACGAATAAGTTACGGGGGGAAGGGGGAACTAAAAATCGGTAATCATTGAACAAGAACAATTGTTCCAAATGTTTTAGTCGTCGCAGCCTTTTTTTTTCATTAAACAATAATTATTTGCAATTTTCTTTCGGCTACCATACGAGCTATGCTCATCCCTGTTCGTTAGCAGCTATTAATTACGATCTCGGAGAATATCTCAAAGAGCTTCAGTATCAACTAACTCTGGAATATTTCTATCGTCATTAAGATTTCGTTCTAACATTTCGTTTTCACGTTTCGTTTTAACGTTTCGTTTTAACGTTTCGTTTTAACGTTTCGTTTTAACGTTTCGTTTTAACGTTTCGTTTTAACGTTTCGTTTTAACGTTTCGTTTTAACGTTTCGTTTTAACGTTTCGTTTTAACGTTTCGTTTTAACGTTTCGTTTTAACGTTTCGTTTTAACGTTTCGTTTTAACGTTTCGTTTTAACGTTTCGTGCTAACTTTTCGTTTTGACGTTTCGTGCTAACTTTTCGTTTTGACGTTTCGTTCTAACGTTTCCTTCTAACGCTTCGTTTCAACGTTTCGTTTCAACGATCCGTTTTAACGCGTCGCTCTAACGTTTCGTTTTAACGTTTTTAATGAATCGATCTAGAATTACATACTGAATTCTTTGTTCTACCAACAATCTATTGGCTAAAGTTAATCGTCCAAAATGGATCATCTGACAACAATTGGACGTTCGAATCTACAACTTACTATTGCGTTATAACCATACCGTTGTAACTCTTCCAATTTTTCCGTTGTTTTATCATTATCTCTCCTCTACATATTTTCCATAAATATTTTAATGTCCTTGCGAGTTGACGCGCGGTCTCCTAGGATGGCCATTCGTCGATGTCGATTTTTCTAAATTTCAAGTCTCACTTCGAAAATGTATTTCCTTTTATCGAAAAAAAATTAATAAAATTCTCGCAAGGCATCTAGCCGGATAAAAAATATTAAAAAACATTTTTTTTCACCGTTTTTTCTATAAATATTCTTTGTCCGACTAGATCCTTTGCGAAGAATTTTTTTAGTTTTTCATAAAAAGATATAAATTATCGAGGCGAGACGTGAATTTAAATAATCGACCTCAAAAGATTGTCACCCTTCTGGTTTCCTAGTATCTCTGTCCACCGTATTACCATCTCAAGGTTATAACATTAAAACATAAAAAGTAATAAAGCTATCTATACAATGTCACATCATTACTACGTGGGATAGGGGTGCGTCACGTCGATCTACGTGTGTTTTTTTAGCTTTCGCGAGACGAATATTTTCTTGAGATCGTTCAAGCCCTCGGAGCAGTCTCAAAAGACGTCGGAAGGTTAATTTTTCGCTGACAAATATTAGCTCGGTAAATACCGAGACGAGCTACAAGAAAATGAGTAATTCGTATTCTATCGGAGTCTACGTCTTTCACGCTATTTCAGCAGTTTTTTTTTTTTTTTTTTGTCAAGCCTGAAAATGACTCGTCCTCCTATCACCTTTGCATCGCCACATGATTATTTGACTCCGTCGACGGTACAGAGATAATTGATAAATTAACGAGACTTCGTCGCGACTTTGGGAATACGCGGTTAAACACGAAAGAATTTTTTTCTTTTTCTTTCGTAGAAAGTCCGCGAAGTGGGACGCGATCGGTTTGAACTGTGGACGTTACTTATTTTGGCAACCATTCCATAAACTACGATATATCATCGCTTAAATCATAATTTAATTCTAGAAATGTATATATAATTATAATTGTAGATTAACGCGCAAACGCGAATGGCGAATCGACCGTCACATATTTTGTATTCATCCCTTTTATATCGTGACCGTCTCGGTCTTGGCTAGATCCACAGCGACCGTATGACTTATCGTGGTGACCTGTGCGCTTGCGCTTGTGTCATCGACGTTAACGATGTTTACGGCGGATTTTTTGGCACGTTGATACGCAACAACCGTGTTTAAACTCAAAAATCTGTAAAATAAACGTTTATTCTTAGGAGGCTGCAACCGATTTGAAAGCCGTAATAAAAAAGTAGAATGTTGCATGGTGTGGGGATCTGGGGATCGAGGAAAAGGGAAACGATCGAGAGATCACAAGGGAAAATACGTCAAAATGGCAATAGGATTCAGCAAGAGTACGCCAAATTGTACGACGTCTGTTAAAAAAGTATCGCGAATTTTGAATTTCCGCGGGCTACGTATATTCGATTTTTTGTGACGTTAGTACTCGTGTCCCTTACGAGTAGCAACCTAACGCCACAAAAAAAAAATCGAAAATCGAATATACGTAGTCCGCGGAAATTCAAAATTCGCGATACTTTTTGAACAGACCTCGTATATGGGAGCGGTTACGGAAATGGAAGATGATAAAATGGTTAAAAGTATGCCTGAAGGATAAAATAAGGGAAATCACAAACCAAGATCCGACAAAATGGGGGACTGAGCTGAATACGGCCGTAGAGAAAATAGGGGAAGGCGGAATCTGGGAGACCATAAGAAATTGAAATCGAAAGGAAGTGGAAAACAAGCTGAAAGAGGTATTACAATCAAGATAGATCAGGAGATACAAGGAGACTGGAATATGATCGCTCTGACGCTGCACATGATTTCGAAGCCATAGAGTAAAAAGTGGAAATTCGGGGACGGAGGAAAAGGGAAACGATCTAGAGTTCACAACGACAAATACATTAAAATGGCAATAGGATTCAGCAAGAGTACGCCAAATTGTGTATGGGGAATGGAAGCGGGCATCAGATGGATTCGAATTATGGAAGAGTTTCCATGTCTAAAAATTACGTTGTAATTACTTTACGGATAATAACATCGCAAGCAAAAACTACACAGCGCATATTTACACATCCGGTTTAATGGGTTTTGTTGGGTTTTGAACTCAACGACACAACCCAAACCCAAAACCCAATAAAACGCAACAAAACCGAACAAAACCCACTAAACCGAATGTGTAAATATGCGCTGTGTAGTTTTCGCCTGCGATGTTATTACCAGTAAAGTAATTGCAACGTGATGACGTGATACCAGACGTGACGTTTAGACGTGATACCAGAAAAATCTCGCGCTCGAGCGTGCAAGTAGCACCAGTGGAATACGAACGAACTAAAACACTTTTTTCACGATGGCCGTATATTTTTCAACGAAATAGCACATCGTTAATTTTGCACATGCTGCAACAAGCAATGGCTTGTTAGATAGGGTTTTTATTCGTCTTTATCGTAATGGTGAAATTTTTCGGAATTACGCTACACAATAATAGTTAGATACATTTTGGTTTTGTGCCTCTTCGTTTTTAGCTGGAAATGCACATTCCTATTTTCAATCTCAAGCTTTTCTGGTATTTAGGCTAGAGACAAAGGTGTCTAGAATAATTTGATTGAATTTCAAAACATTCGGTTTGACAATTTAGAAGTGATATTGAGCGGAAATTTTCAACGAATTCTGTCGGTAACAAACCTTTCACATGCTCCTATCCTACCCCCAACCTCTTTACACTTTTTTCCCTATCGTCGAGGGCAAACACATTGTACACATGCACATCTCCTCCATTTCTCCCACGAGCCTCCAACTACCGTTCAAGGGCGGGGTAAGGGTTTTCACTTTCGAAAAATCGAATTTTTTTTTGTCTTATCTTATTGTTTAACATTTCAAGAATATGTCCTTAAAATTTTTAACCGATCTAAGCAATATTCTTGAAGTTATTGTCTTATTAATCTCCTGGCCTTTAGGGGGGGGGGGTAAGGTTAATTCGTACAAAAAAAGGCATGCTTTTGTGATTTTTTTCGTGACGACGCAGTTATAATCTCTTTATTAAAACTAAGGGTACAGTAAAATATGACATTCGAAGAATATTATATAAAATTTTCACGAAGAAATATTTAAAAATACGGCAATGGCAGCAATTATTCGGACGTGTCTCGGAAAAAAGTAGAATTGCGGCGTCCCTCATAAATTGGTGCTGGATCATCTGAAATGAATAAATGAAAGTTCATTTGTTAGATAATAGTTTTCCCCAGGTAACGCTGGGAGGGTTTTTCGAAATTTCAATTTTTCAATTTTTTGAAACATTTTGAAGGGAAAAACGCGATTTTTTTTTTTTCGTAAAAATCGCGTTTTTCCCTTCAAAATGTTCCAAAAAATTGAAAAATTGAAATTTCGAAAAAACCCTCCCAGCGTTACCTGGGGAAAACTATTATTTAACAAATGAACTTTAATTTTTTCATTTCAGATGATCCAGCACCAAGTTATGAGGGACACCGCAATTCTACTTTTTTCCGAGACACGTCCGAATAATGAAAAAATGAAAGTTCATTTGTTAGATAATAGTTTTCCCCAGGTAACGCTGGGAAGGTTTTTCGAAATTTCAATTTTTCAATTTTTTGGAACATTTTGAAGGGAAAAACGCGATTTTTTTTTTTTTCGTAAAAATCGCGTTTTTCCCTTCAAAATGTTCCAAAAAATTGAAAAATTGAAATTTCGAAAAACCCTCCCGGCGTTGCCTGGGGAAAACTATTATCTAACAAATGAACTTTCATTTTTTCATTTCAGATGATCAAGCACCAAGTTATGAGGGTCACCGCAATTCTACTTTTTTCCGAGACACGTCCGAATAATTGCTGCCATTGCCGTATTTTTTAATATTTCTTCGTGAAAATTTTATATAATATTCTTCGAATGTCATATTTTACTGTACCATTAGTTTTAATAAAGAGATTTTAACTGCGTCGTCACAAAAAAAATCACAAAAACATGCCTTTTTTTGTACGAATTAACCTTACCCCCCCCTTAACGCTATACCTCTAACAGCTGCGGGCGGTCGGGCTAGCAGTGCAGCTGTCGAACAGGTATACAGTTTATTCATTGCTATTGTGTATATAGTATATAGTGTATACTATACACTACAATATTTTAAAAGAAGAAACGAGCTGGAATCGATGATTCTGTGTAAGTTGAAAAAAAAAATGTTTTCTTCACTTTTTTACTTCATAAACTTTAGACGCGTTTTTCTCAAAACTACTTTTTCAAAGTCCGTGTTCACTGCCATTTAAAAACTACTCGACCGATTAATTTCAAACTTTGTACACATTTTCTACATATAAAATACCTCCCCCCAACGTTCAGTTAAATTTTTTTTTTTTTTCATTAAGGGTGTTTCCCACCCACAAAATGGCGGAATTTTTCGTGGAAAATAACAGTTCACACTTTGGATGGCCGCCAAAATTTTTTAAATGAAAAAAAAAATTATCAGAGAACGTTGGGGGGAAGATTTGATTATAGTTTGACTAAATTTTCATGGTTTCTCATTTTCAGATAATTTCCGGCCGAGTTATAGTGAACACCGCAAATTGTTTTTTTTTCCAAGACGTTCTGGGGGAAGCTCTGTTACGGGCTTATGCCTCAATATTTCTACATGAAAAAATTACACAACATTGTCAAAAGTATGCTCAATAATGTACAAAAGGTTCGAATAAAATTGCTCAATCCATATTTGAGAAAAAAAATCGCAAAAAAAAGTGTTTTTTTTTTACGCTGAAACCCTTACCCCTGCCTTAACTACTTGCGAAAAATCGTCCATTTTCAAAAACGCCTAGCATCGAAACTATCGATCGTAGTTTAGCCCGGAAATAACAAATTGCACCCTGCTCTTTCCCCCAAAAATCTCGTAGAAAGTTTTCTCCATTACTCACCTGATGCAGACGTACATCACCAGAAGTGCGGTACCAGCCGCCAACATTCGTATTATCGGTCCCTCGACCAGTTGAATAACTATCCAAGCGACCGCCGAAGAGCCGCACATTGTCGTTACGATGGCAATCGTTTGAAACCAATGACGCGGCGTCAAGCCATTCTGCCAGTCGAGACGACTGGCATGCTCGACATTATACTTTGTACCGCAAACTTTGCAAGCGAGACTGTCGGCATTCATTGAACTCTGAAAAAAAGGTACGGTTATTTGTTATTTTATGTATTTATTTATTTATTCATTATGTTTTTTAAATGAACCTCGATGCGCACAAATACAAATATGCTTCAATTTTGTATCCGTAAAATTGCCAAAGGCAAAGTTTCCGCTAATAGATTGTCGACCATTATATAAAATGGCGAAAAAAAAAAAAAAAAGAGTACAATCGGATCGGGAAAATTTGAATTTTCGTTTTTAAAGAAAAATCATATAAATTTAAAAAGATCCTGAATGCAACACAATATTAAAACGGAGCTCATGACACTTCGTTCTTCTTCAGTCGGTGAATTTAAAAAAAAAAAAAGAAAAAAATCGGAAGTTACGTTTTGTTAATTTCCGCAACGGTCATTCAATTTCGCGCTAATTGAAATTTAAATGATGTCGAACCGACCTCGACGAGCCATCGTCGCAAACAATCGTGGTGAACGGCGCTGACGTCACCTCTACATTGACACGGTTGAATCAACGGTCCGGCATCCTGGGTCTCGTTGTCGTAACATATCCAACAATCCTTGCTGCTTATCGACGTTTCGTCGGATAACAATCTACCGTCAATACCATCTTTCTCCTGTAGCTCGACCTCCTTCGTTACTTTTGTCTGATCGAGGTCCAATCTTTTCAGTATTCTCTTGGGATTCAGTATCCACAGTTGCTCCGGGCTTTGGATAAAATCGTGAAATTTTTAATGTTAAGAATGAAATCAGCGGCGCGGTCGGTGCGCGGCTTCGGCGATTTCCCGTGTTAACCAGTATTGATCGCGATCGGTACCGGATTGGGTGATCGCTTAGCCGCGCACTGTCTTGCGCGCTGACTACCGAGCGGCGGACGGTTTTTCCGAGTTCCCGATTGTAAGACAGGTGAAACTCAGTAAAAAATAAAAGCCGTCCGTTTTAATCTCCGCCCGTACGTTTGTCATTACCTCATACAATTCCAGAGTACGCAGGGAAACCATAGAGCAACGCCAACTTCGATTACGCGAAAAACAACGTCATGCCAGTTCCTGCTGTACAATGGGACTCTGTAAAGATTTTTTATTTTTTTTTAAATCAGCCATAAGTTCGTTGATTGATGAATTCAACCAGACACGATCACTGTTTCGTCGAAAAAATATATTAATATTTTTAATATTGGGTTTTAAACTTAATGCCCGATGTTTTATATGAAATGGCGTGACCAGTATTATTTTCATGGAAGTAACACTGAAACTATTGAAGTATTGGATATAGCCTACAATATTCACTATTCGAGAGTGCATTCACTTGTACACACTATTTTTTTTATAATATCGAAAATATCAGGTTTTGAACCGACGCAATATTTTCATAGAAGTAACACTGAAACTATTGAAGTATTGGATATAGCCTACAATATTCACTATTCGAGAGTGCATTCACTTGTACACACTATTTTTTTTATAATATCGAAAATATCAGGTTTTGAACCGACGCAACAGCATATGTGGAGAGCTTTGCCTTTTTGCTTTAATTTCAGAAAAAGGGCTGCTGAAAGTTACTGTATGCTTCGAGAAGCTGATGGTGAACATGCTCTATCTGAAACGACGTGCGGAGATTGGGTTAGACGATTCAAAAGTGACGATTTTGATATTAAAGTCAAAAAACATCCAGGACAGCCGAAAAATTTTGAAGATGAAGAATTGGAAGCCTTTCACGATGAAGATCGATATCAGATTCTTAAAGAATTCTCCGATACATTCAACGTTACTGGAAGGGCTGTTAGCAAACGTTTATATAATCTTGGACTGGTACAAAAAGCCGGAAATTGGTTACCACATCGATTAAACGAGAGACAACTTGAAAAGCGAAAAACGATTTTTGAATTGCTGCTTGAACGATGCGAAAGGAAGTTATTGTTACATCGAATCGTGCCTGGCGATGAGAAATGGGTTTATTATAAAAATCTCAAACGAAAAAGAGCATGGGTACTGCCAGATAGACCAGGTACATCACCGGCAAAACGCAATATTCATGGTCAAAAAGTGATGCTGTGTGTTTCGTGGGATCAAGGAGGTATACGAGGTCTGTTAAAAAAGTATCGCGAATTTTGAATTTCCGCGGGCTACGTATATTCGATTTTCAATTTTTTTGTCGCGTTAGTTTGGTACTCGTGTCCCTCACTTATGCTGAAAAACTCGGCCATTTTGAATGTTTAGTTAATTGTTGAGAGCTGTTTTGGTTAGAGGTGTTTTGGCTTGTCTTCGATTTTTGCCTATTCCAAAAAAGCAGCTTCCATTGCGATGATTGAGCTTTAGCTTTCACATCGTAACCATAAACCCATGATTCGTCACCATTTATGACCCTCTCGAGCAAATTTGGGTCGTCGCGGACCGAGTCCAACAGCTCCTTAGCAATGTTACCGCGAAACTGTTTTTGTTCGAAATTGAGCAATTTTGGCACGAATTTCGCGGCGACCCGTCTCGTGCCCAAATCATTGGTAAAAATCGAATAGCACGAGCCAATCGATATGTTTAGTTCCTCAGCAACTTCTCTAACGGTGATTCGACGATTGGCCAATATTATTTTCTTCACTTCATCAATGTTTTCGTCTGTTGTTGATGTGCTCGGGCGTCCGGAACGCATTTCGTTGTTCGCATCCTCTCGGCCCTCTGGGAACATTTTGTACCACCGATAAACGTTGCTTTGGTCCAAGGTAGCTTCACCATACGCCACAGTCAACATTCGGAATGCGTCCGCGCACTTAATTTTGTTTTTCGCACAAAATTTGATACAGATTCTTTGATCCATTTTTTTGGAATAGGCAAAAATCGAGGACAAGCCAAAACACGTCTAACCCAAAAAAGCTGTCAACAATTAAGTAAACATTCAAAGTGGCCGATTTTTTCAGCATAAGTGAGGGACATGAGTACCAACTTAAGGCCTTACATACGTCGAGAATTTTCAAAAAATCGATTTTTTTTTGTTTACAGATTATTATTCCTTATAGTCTTAGGCGTATTTCTGTGTAAGCTGATTGTAAAAATTCCCCATAGTTCAAAAGTTATTGTAGAACCGGAAAATGCGAACTGGCTGAAACTCGCTCGAATCAACGCTACCAAAGCAACAAAAGAGGCCAGAACAATTCGTCGATTAGAAAAAAATAAACAACAACAATTTTTTACTGACAAGGAAGGCGTACAATATGAAGCTGGAATGGGAGATTGGACGTAAGTTAACTAAATAAATTTAAAAAATTCATAAAGTTCTTGCTCCAGCCGCGCGCGACTTCGAGCGAAACGCGCTTGAAACTTTAAAGGCGTTTTTCTCAAAACTACTTTTTCTGACACGGTCGGCATGATAACTCGTACGGTTTTTAATATTTTTTGATGATTTTTTTTTTTAAATATGCGGAATTGTTTTTTCTATAGTCTGTCGAGCCGGATTTTTTAAATTATAATTAGAAAATTTTATAAAAACAATTGAAGTGTGACCTTTTTGACACAAACTTAACATTTTTTTTTAAATTACCGTAAATTGTTTAATTTTTCGAATTTCAAAAATCCGGCTCGACAGACTATAACTACTACCTTATTTTACAAGAATTTCTTTGCATTTTGCAGTTCCGTCAACATTTGAGGAAGAAATACTGCCGACCGTGGAGCAACTTTTTTTTTACAGTGCTTCAAAAAATGTGATTTTTCATGTTGTAATTTTTGAAAAAAAAAATTGAAGTAAATTTTTTTACAAACTTAACACAGTAATAAACAATGTGTAAGAATTTTTTTATCAATTTCTATTTCTATCCCTCCTAAAAACAGTTTTTCTTTTGGTACGTTTTCGGTATCGCTGGACGTATGTAAGTCCTTATCGCCACAAAAAAATCGAAAATCGAATATACGTAGCCCGCGGAAATTAAAAATTCTCGATACTTTTTGAACAGACCTCGTTTGTTATACCACAAGTTGCTAAAACCGGGTGAAACGATCCAGCTGTTCGTTGTAAACAGCAATTAAGGGCGGGGTAAGGGTTTTCACTTTCGAAAAATCGAATTTTTTTTTTCGTCTTATCTTATTGTTTAACATTTCAAGAATATGTCCTTAAAATGTTAAACCGATCTAAGCAATATTCTCGAAGTTATTGTCTTATTAATCTCCTGGCCTTTAACGCTATACCTCTAACAGCTGCGGGCGGTCGGGCTAGCAGTGCAGCTGTCGAACAGGTATACAGTTTATTCATGGCTATTGTGTATATAGTATATAGTGTATACTATACACTACGATATTTTAAAAGAAGAAACGAGCTGGAATCGATGATTCTGTGTGAGTTGGAAAAAAAAAATATTTTCTTCACTTTTTTACTTCATAAACTTTAGACGCGTTTTTCTCAAAACTACTTTTTCAAAGTCCGTGTTCACTGCCATTTGAAAACTACTTGACCGATTCATTTCAAACTTTGTACACATTTACTACATATAAAATACCTCCCCCCAACGTTTAGTTAAATTTTTTTTTTTTTACATTAAGGGTGTTTCCCACCCACAAAATGGCGGAATTTTTCGTGGAAAACAACAGTTCACACTTTGGATGGCTGCCAAAAATTTTTAAATGAAAAAAAAAATTATCGCAGAACGTTGGGGGGAAGATTTGATTATAATTTGACTAAATTTTCATGGTTTTTCATTTTCAGATAATTTCCGGCCGAGTTATAGTGAACACCGCAAATTGTTTTTTTTTCAAGACGTTCTGGGGGAAGCTCTGTTACGGGCTTATGCTTCAATATTTCTGCATGAAAAAATTACACAACATTGTCAAAAGTATGCTCAATAATGTACAAAAGGTTCGAATAAAATTGCTCAATCCATATTTGAGAAAAAAAATCGCAAAAAAAGTGTTTTTTTTTAACGCTGAAACCCTTACCCCCCCCCCCCCCCCTCAATGAAAATAGGCCAGGAATTGAAAGAAAAGCGGTCCGAGTACGCCAAACGTCATAACAAACTGATTTTGCTCCATGACAATGCTCGGCCACATATAACAAAAATCGTGAAAAAGTGTATAAAAGAAATGAACTGGAAGGTCTTATCTCACCCGCCGTATTCACCGAACATAGCACCGTCTGATTATCATTTGTTTCGAGCGATTCAGAATGATATGTCATCGTCGCATTTCAAGTCTTTTGAAGATATCATTTGTTGCGTGAAAGATGGCAAAAGGTGGTAGCTACCGAAGGACAATACTTCGAATAAAATAGAATGTACCGTAAATTATAAATTATTTGTTTCATTTTTTAATTGCAAAACTGCGGGAATTATATTGAAAACCCAATAATAAGAACTGTGCGCGGAATGGCGATTTAATTCATTACTTCGCTGAAAAAAATGTCCAAAATATGCCCATTTCTGCTTGCTCCAGAGTGGCCTAACTCCTTAAGCACATCGTACTCACTTAGTTTTCCAAAATTCGCTCAGAGTCTCGCTGAACAAAAATCCAACGACAATGAAGAGCATAAAAGCCTGCGACAGTAAACCAAATCGTGATTGATGAAGTTGCGAGGTGTTAACTTGTTGCTGTACGTTCGTGGCGTCCGACGAGGTAGTCGCAACAGGTTCGAAAAGTTTTGCCGTCACTGGATCTTCATCGCGGAGTTTCGAATCGTCGGGAGTTCGTTTGTTCGTCGCTATCGAGGCAACGTGATGCTCGGTTAAAAAGCCTCCGCGAACCTGAAGTCGTCGAATTTTTGAAAATTACGAGACGCTCGCCGCGTGATGGAATATTCTTTTTTTTTTTCTTTGAATCTTTTATATTTCTTTGAAAAAATAAATAAAAATGTTACTTTGTTTACCTTGAAGTATACTTCGACACCGTAAATGAGGAAGAAAACAACGACGATGAAGAGCAATACGGCGTAACAGCCGTTGAAGATGTGAGTGTAAAAACTCTGGAAATATCAATTTCGTTCGAGTTATCGTTGTATCGTACGTTTAAAAAATATTCTGATAAAACGTGAAAACGTTAGTAAAGGTGTTAGTGAAATAAAAAAATGTTTAATTGTATAATATAGAGATGGTCGATTACAATCGATTTTTCGTAAAATCGATAGTTTTTTTTTCCTCACGAATATCGATCATTTGCAGCGATTATTCAGAAACGCCGATAATCGATTGTACGATTTATTTTCGCTGAATATAAACGACATGGACTATTTTTGCGTTTGATACTGTGATCTCACCGCTCACCTGATCTTCCCGCGAGTTCATCTGCGCCGTTATAAATTCAGCGAGTAACAGGGAGTACGTCATGAGATTGAAGACGACAAAGCCGAGAAACGATTTCGACAGGAAGTGCGGTTTGTCGGTCCGTATGTTGCGAATATGAAAAACTTCGGCCCAAAAACAAACGATCAACGACGAGCCGCTGAGTAGCAATGGATAATAAGCCGACGAGAGACTTCTGGACCATCCTTCCTTGAATGCCGTCTGTTGAGGATGAGAAGAAAAAAAAAAGCGTTAAGTACGAAGAATATTAAAAACTCGTTGTTGCGTGTCATTCAATATCACTTTTTCACTCACCGGCGAGGTGAAGTAAGCTCCTCTGATCGCCGATGCCAAGAAAACTACGAAATATAATACTTTTTGTGTGGTCACGCGACACGCTCGTAAAAACGACGGTGCCTTCATTTTTTGCCATTCCGCGACAATGCACATTACCAACTGGGTAAGGCAGACGAACGCGAGTATGAAGAAAATCGTCGCGAACGCTATGAAATAGCTGAAGTTTGGAACGTGACATTCCGTTCCGTCGAATTGAATCTGAAAAATTGAATTATTTATTGTTTTTTTTTTTAATTTTGCATTAAGATATCCGAGGACAGCCGCGACATAGTAGCGCGTTAATTAACTTACCTCGCAGAGACATGTGCCGTTGTGACATTCTCCGTGTCCCGAACAGTTTTCAATGCCGCACGTATTGTTCCAAGCCATCATGCCAAATTTCATCAATAATGACAGAGGATTTTGCGTGCTCAGAGCGATCACTTGTTCCATGATCACTCGCTATAATGTGGACTGCGCTACGGCAGTCCCCTGTTAAATGAAATCATTCGATATTATCATCATCTCGTGTGACGAAAAATAAACGTCGGGTGTTGACAAAACAAAGATTAATTTTCACTAATTAGAATCACTTAGTCTCTCGAGGCTGTGAAATAAAAAAAAAGGAAACGGCGTCTCGTTAAAGTTTATGAAGCGACAAGAGGAGGAGCGGCTTTATAGTCAAGCTTGCGAAATCATAAAAAGTGAAGCTACATCTTGATGAACTTTGAAACATCACAAAAAGTTGACTCTTAACGAAAATTGTTCAGTCACGAAAAGGAAAAATGGTTCTTGTTCAAGATTGTTATGTTGCAAAGAGGAAAATAGCTTTTTCGTCAAGATTGTGGAGTCACACAAAGGAAAACTGCATGTGGTCACATGTGTGAAATTAAAACAACAGGAAACTGCGTCCTGCAAAACTTTATGAAGCGACAAGAAGAGGATCTGCTTTGTGAAAAGTAAGGCTACGTCTTGATGAACTTTGTGACATCACAAAAAGTTGCTTCTTAACGAAGATTGTGCAGTCACAAAAAGTAAAAATGCTTCTTGGTCAAGATTGTTAAATTGCAAAGAGGAAAATTGCTTTTTCGTCAAGATCGTGGAGTCACAAAAAGGAAAGCTGCGTCGTGACCATATGTGTGAAATAAAAACAACAGGAAACTGCGTCTTGTTAAAGTTTATGAAGCGAAAAGGAGCTGTTTAGTAGGGAGGCTTGGAAAGTCATAAAAAGTAAAGGTATCTTGATGAACTTTGCGACGTTACAGAAAGTAGCTTCTTGACGAAGATTGTGCAGACACGAAAAGGATAAGTGGTTCTTAACAAGATTGTTAAGTTGCAAAGACGAAAATTCCTTTTTCATTGAGATTTCAGAGTCGCAAAAAGGAAGCTGCGTTGTAGCCACATCTGATAAGTAAACAGGAAACTGTATTTTTGCTAAAGTTTACGAAGCAACAAGAAGTCAAGCCTTATAGTCAAGCTTGCAAAGTCACAAAAAGTAAATCTAAATCTTGAACAACTTTGCGACATCACAAAAAGTAGCTTCTTGACGAAGATTGTGCAGTCACGAAAAGGAAAAGTGGTTCTTAACAAGATTGTTAAGTTGCAAAGACGAAAATTCCTTTTTTATTGAGATTGTGGAATCGCAAAAAGGAAGCTGCGTTGCAGGCAAATCTGATAAGAAAACGGGAAACTGTGTTTTTACTAAAGTTTACGAAGCGACAAGAAGTCAAGCCTTATAGTCAAGCTTGCAAAGTCACAAAAAGTAAATCTAAATCTTGAACAACTTTGCGACATCACAAAAAGTTGCTTCTTGACGAAGATTGTGCAGACACGAAAACGATAAGTGGTTCTTAACAAGATTGTTAAGTTGCAAAGACGAAAATTCCTTTTTCATTGAGATTTCAGAGTCGCAAAAAGGAAGCTGCGTTGTAGGCAAATCTGATAAGAAAACAGGAAACTGTATTTTTGTTAAAGTTTATGAAGCGACAAGAAGTCAAGCCTTATAGTCAAGCTTGCAAAGTCACAAAAAGTAAATCTAAATCTTGAACAACTTTGCGACATCACAAAAAGTTGCTTCTTGACGAAGATTGTGCAGACACGAAAACGATAAGTGGTTCTTAACAAGATTGTTAAGTTGCAAAGACGAAAATTCCTTTTTCATTGAGATTTCAGAGTCGCAAAAAGGAAGCTGCGTTGTAGGCAAATCTGATAAGAAAACAGGAAACTGTGTTTTTGCTAAAGTTTATGAAGCGACAAGAAGTCAAGTCTTATAGTCTAGCTTGCAAAGTCACAAAAAGTAAATCTAAATCTTGAACAACTTTGCGACATCACAAAAAGTTGCTTCTTGACGAAGATTGTGCAGACACGAAAAGGAAAAATGGTTCTTAACAAGATTGTTAAGTTGCAAAGACGAAAATTCCTTTTTTATTGAGATTGTGGAGTCGCAAAAAGGAAGCTGCGTTGTAGGCACATCTGATAAGAAAACGAGAAACTGTGTTTTTGCTAAAGTTTATGAAGCGACAAGAAGTCAAGCCTTATAATCTAGCTTGCAAAGTCACAAAAAGTAAATCTAAATCTTGAACAACTTTGCGACATCACAAAAAGTTGCTTCTTGACGAAGATTGTGCAGACACGAAAAGGATAAGTGGTTCTTAACAAGATTGTTAAGTTGCAAAGACGAAAATTCCTTTTTCATTGAGATTTCAGAGTCGCAAAAAGGAAGCTGCGTTGTAGGCAAATCTGATAAGAAAACAGGAAACTGTGTTTTTGCTAAAGTTTATGAAGCGACAAGAAGTCAAGCCTTATAGTCTAGCTTGCAAAGTCACAAAAAGTAAATCTAAATCTTGAACAACTTTGCGACATCACAAAAAGTTGCTTCTTGACGAAGATTGTGCAGACACGAAAAGGAAAAATGGTTCTTAACAAGATTGTTAAGTTGCAAAGACGAAAATTCCTTTTTTATTGAGATTGTGGAGTCGCAAAAAGGAAGCTGCGTTGTAGGCACATCTGATAAGAAAACGAGAAACTGTGTTTTTGCTAAAGTTTATGAAGCAACAAGAAGTCAAGCCTTATAGTCAAGCTTGCAAAGTCACAAAAAGTAAATCTAAATTTTGAACAACTTTGCGACATCACAAAAAGTTGCTTCTTGACGAAGATTGTGCAGTCACGAAAAGGAAAAGTGGTTCTTAACAAGATTGTTAAGTTGCAAAGACGAAAATTCCTTTTTTATTGAGATTGGGGAGTCGCAAAAAGGAAGCTGCGTTGTAGCCACATCTGATAAGAAAACGGGAAACTGTGTTTTTGCTAAAGTTTATAAAGCAACAAGAAGTCAAGCCTTATAGTCAAGTTTGCAGTCACAAAAAGTAAATTTAATCTTGAACAACTTTGCAACATCACAAAAAGTTGCTTCATGACGAAGATTGTGCAGTCACGAAAAGGAAAAATGCTTCTTTGTCTAGATCGTCAAGTCACAAAAAGGAAAGTTGTCCACACATGCAAAGTAAACAACAACAGGAAGCTGCCTCCTGTTTAGGTCTGTGAAGTGTCAAGAAGGAATGGCGATTCATGGTCAAGTTTATGATGTGACAAAACGTAACGCCGCTTCTTGATCAAGTTCGCAAAGTCGCAACAAGAGAAGGAGCTTTTTAGTCAATCTTACAAAAAGTCATAAAAAAGGAAAGCCACTGCCCGCTCAAGAGCGCGTTAACACGAGAAAGAAATTAGCTTCTCAGTTAAAGTGTGACGAAGTAACGAAGAATTAGATGTACTTCGTATTCAGGATTTTGAACGGAGCATTTATTGGATATAATTCTCTTCGATTATTTCAAGCTTGTAGAATGAAAAATTTCTTATCGTCAATAAGAATTTCATTTCTTGCTCCACAATACCTGCAACGTTTCGTCATAATTAGTATTTTGTCTTTGACAATTTATGAACTAATAAAAAATATCAAATACATTAATCCAAACATAGCGTATCGATAAAATTTAAAAAACCAGTGCGTGCAATGGTATCCATAATCTTGTACTTTATTATTAAATAAAAATTATTATTATTCTAGCTAAATTGTCAATAATCGAAGTGCTTTAGCAGCGTTAATTTGAACAATTGGATGTAACACAATCCCGAAAGATTGAGCTCAATTAACGCTGTTTCTTTATCTTTTTTTTTCTTTTTTTTATTAAAAGCGTAGCGTGGAAGTTTGTATACAAACTAATGCAAGCCAATTGGATCCTCAAACGTTTTGATTGGACGGTTTTGTACGATTGTTCGAACCAATGAGAAGCAATTGTTGTATTGAGACGATCGGAGACGAGTCGTGGATTAACGAAGTTGCGACGAAAACAAAATCAATTACAATTGAAGTATAAATTATTCGGAATCACTAAAGCCCATTAGTCGTTTCTTAGCGATAAGATATGTTACTGTCGGGAACAAAGTACGGCTTATAGTTTTCATTTTCTTCTTCTGTTCTCTTATCTACGCAGTTCTCATCACGAATAAACGGGTGGATGGTAAAAAAAAAAGCTATTCTTTTCCGTTTCTCCCACTCTTTGTCTATCCGTGAACGCGACCTATGTCGTTACACAACAGTACGAAATAATTACATTCTTTTTTACAGTATGTATATATGTAGCGTTGCCCGAGGACAGGAGCACCGATAGAGTGCATTCTCAGTGCATACGTACCAAAAACCTGTAGCCGCGAAAGCGGGCACGCGACGATCTCTTGAGGTTTACATTAGTCAGCTGGATGGGCAGTCTCTTCGATCACATATATATTATTTTTATTCTTATTCAAATAATACACCCAGTCAGGATCATTCGACGTTGAAGGTCATCGTTTTTTTTTTTTTAACAACACACTAACGGATAATTGACGCGCGACAAATGCTCAAAGTTAAGGATATTCTTTGTACGTGTTTTAGAAAATTACGACACTGTTATCGCGGCAGGGACACAAGTTTCACTTGATAACGCACTGAAAACTGACGTAGCCCGTAGCACCGTGGAGTATAATGTGTGTGTGATGTACATGAGAATTTCTCCCACTTTCTTGAATATTGCGCGCGCATCGTCACGAAATATAGATTATATATATATTGTTTGGTTTTTTTGTAAAAAAATTATACATACATTGTTGTGGGTGCGTTCGGAATGACGCGGGACTTTCTAGGGATTTTCTTTTTAAACAATCATCAAGCCCCCTGGCACGATCCGAGGGAATAGGAAGAGTAATGAAAATCAGCCAATCACCATACACTTGAGTGTAAAGTTACGCCAATCGAATGGCTGATTTCTAATCCGATTTCTCATCGCATTGTGCCACGGGCTTCAAACCTTACGTGCTATTTACGTCAAATAACTGCTTTGTCCCATCGTTATTTTTCATCCCATTGGAAACTCGCCATAAAAATATAAGGGGGTGATAATAGAAATTTAACGTTTTACATCATATCGTAGACTATGATTTGCGTTATGTTTTCGACAGAGATAATCCCGATATATACATTGTTAATAGTTACATCACAAAATCTCATTGGTCACTTGACAATAATAATACGTCTAACAGACATCCAATCAGAAACGAAAACGGGGAGGCGTGGACCAATAAACGTTTCGAATTCTCACACCTCCGTTCAACCGAATATTCATGACGCGACGGAGAGTTCCATTGCCGACAATTTGCACCGTATCGTTATAACGTTATTAGTTTGACACGTGCCGTTAACAGATGGCGCCAGCGGATAAAGGGGTCTTTTGTTCAATGGCGCCGGTATTAATAACACTCACGAAAAGTAGTAACAAGCGAAGTAACTTTTATTAAGAATAATCGTAGAGAAGATTATCACAGAAATATGTGAGATCGTAGAAAACGTGGTTCGTATTTTATGCGTCGTATAATAATTCCCTAGATGGACATATGCCCGTATTCATATGCCCGTATTCATATGCCCGTATTCATATGCCCGTATTCATAGTCGTTCCTTGAGGAACAAGGATCCCTTATTCCCTAGATATTCCATTTAAGAAGAACGGAATAAGGATCCCTTATTCCCTAGATATTCCCTAGATATATAGAAGAACGGAATAAGGATCCCTTATTCCCAAGATATTCCATTTAAGAAGAACGGAATAAGGATCCCTTATTCCCTAGATATTCTCTAGATATATAGAAGAACGGAATAAGGGATCCTTATGCCTCAAGGAACGACTATGAATACGGGCATTATGCCCGTATTCATAGGGTGCATGACCATAGCTGTAGCGGAAGACGGAGCTCTTCGACTTTGGAGACTAGTGTCTGCTTTCGTCGCTGGCGCTGGTGGTCCAGTCTAGGGTCTTTGGTGTGTTTTGTACCGACCGTGGTTGAAGGAGCGGGCGAGACCGCTACAGGAGAAAGAACGTTATTAGAAATGTTTGCACAATGAAAAGGATAAGATATAAGAACCGATATTACTGATAAGAACTAGCACCGATGCACAATACAGTGGTAAGTTATCACTGAATTGTCCTCTAATCAGTGACCTCATCCTTATATCTTATGCCCGTATTCATATACCCGTATTCGTAGTCGTTCCTTGAGGAATAAGGATCCCTTATTCCCTAGATATTCCATTTGAGAAGAACGGAAGAAGGGATCCTTATTCCTCAAGGAACGACTATGAATACGGGCAATAGTCGTTCCTTGAGGAATAAGGATCTCTTATTCCGTTCTTCTTAAATGGACTATCTAGGGAATAAGGGATCCTCATTCCTCAAGGCGCGACTATGAATACGGGTGTTATTTGTTTCATTATTTGATCCTCTCCATTGTGCAAATGAGTGCCCTTCCCGTAATGTACGCATGCGCAACATACGAGAATTAAATGACGAACCAATAGGATCGCTTGATTTGAAAAATGGAATCGCAGCGTCGATCTTAAAAAACCGATGTCTCCCCCACCACATCGTGTCAAGCCCACAGGAGCCCCCCCATAGAGCTACAAACAACATTTGGGAATAACGGGAAAACGACGCCGACGCTTTGACAGTGTAAAACTTTTGATTCCCTCCCTTGTTCACTCGAATCTCGCGACGCAAAAAGTGACAAAAATTATAATACGAGCGAGCAAAAGGAATTTTCAAAGTTTGCGTATGGTAAAATATCAGAGATATAATGATAATTGATATACAGTGAGAAAAACAAATTGATCGAACTGTCAGGATCACAGGGTACATGATAGTTTTGGTTGACCAACTGACATGGCGGTTGCGTTCAAACTCAACGGTCAACGGTGACTATACCTCTCTCCGGCTACGCCTGGGCCTTCCAACCGAGTCTCACTGTGAAACGTCCTTTTTCGAAACGTTTTTTTCTTCCTTATCGTTCTCAAAAGCTAATTAAACGTAAAATAAACGTAATTTTTGGCCGTAATAAGTAACTCTAAGATTATAAAAGTAGCTTGTTGACAAACAGATAGGACGGTGATCCCGAATCACTAAATTGCGCGTCCCTTTACACAATGGATCCTTTTACTCAGGTAAGAAACTGTTTTTTCTTCTTCGTCAATCTTTATCCCGTTACCGTTATTTTGTCTATTCTTATTAAATGCTTTTGCGAATATTATTCGATAACTTTAAGTAATCGTTTTCGTTTTTTTTTTCCTCGCATTTTCACGAAATTTGAGGGTTATAAGGTTGCGTTCAGTTTGAAATTTCGTTATCTGTTTTGCAGTTCTGCCGGACGAGAGGTTTTCCAATGAATTTTTCGTCTAACAAATGCTGTAGAATTATTTTTTTTTTCGGCCATACAGATTCCGCAGACATTTTTAGAATTTTTTCAAGAATCTACTATGATTTTAAGCGACGAATCAAGGCGGGATGAGAAATAATACTACGATACGCCAGCTGTATTTGTAGTTGAGGAAAAAAAAAAAATCAAAGCGAAAGTACATTCGATAAAAGCCTTAGCGGATTCTACCGTACGTTCGTCGCATGTTCTCGGCTGTGATGACTATGGTTTTATTAACGGATTTTTCATTTTTACGGCCTTCCGCACGTTACACACTAAAATACAGCTGCTGTGAAAAAAAAATTCGCCGTATATCGCCAAAAATTTGTGGACGTTGGTAGCTAATTTTGTATTTGGAGTTGAGGAAAAAAAAAAAATCAAAGCGAAAGTACATTCGATAAAAGCCTTAGCGTATTCTATCGTACGTTCGTCGCACGCTCTCGGCTGTGCTCACTATGATTTTATTAACGGATTTCTCATTTTTATGGCCTTCCGAACGTTACGCGCTAAAATACAGCTGCTGTAAAAAAAGTTCGCTGTATATCGCCAAAAATTTGTGGACGTCAGAGTGATTGCAGCAAATAATCGAAACTTGATACTCGTAATAAACTTTTCCAACTATTTTAAGCAAAAAAAGCGGCGGTTTGATACTGAAAATATGTACAAAGTTTGTTGGGCTGACCGCTCGCACACATGCGCGCATCCACACGTTTTTTTCAAACATCAATTTTTAAAATTATTTGTTCACGACAGCAGAGCTCGCTGTACGAGAAACTAAAAATATAAAAATGTTACGTAAAATTTCAGCGTATGTTAGAGCGCGCAAAAGCGAGAAGGGAAAAATTGGACACGCAGTTGTCCAATGCTGGACACGACTTGAAGAAACGGCGAAGTCCGCTGAAAGACGCCAATGCCATTCTGGCCCAAGCACCAGGTGTGTATTACTATTTTTTTAATCTCGTACCTAAATCAGAAACGGCGTAGAATCTACTGTTTCGAACGTTGTCGAAAAATTCGATGATCGGTTTTAAAAAAAATCTATTTTCTTATTTTTTACTTTCCTATTGCATTTGAAAATTGAAATTTTAATTTTTTTTAATCATACGTTCTTTGTATTGCGTTGTGAGAAGCAATTTATTCGAAATAAAAATAGAACTCGACTCGTCCATTCGCAAAATATTGAGGGTTGCAATTTTTTTCAAGTTAAAAATTAATTTTTTAAATCGTGGGGTAAAAAAATCTTTAATACGGGATGTTAAATTTCCTTGCTTATTGTTTCTACCTCTTAGTTGCAGTACAAGCTCTCACAAAACCTTCGACTAAAGGTCCAGCCCCTGCGGCACCCCGTTCGCCAACAGCAAAACAATCGCCGATAAGAAAACAATCGCCTGCAAAATCGCCCCGAAAAGCATCGCCCATGAAGAACGTGACTCGCGAAAATAGCGCGATTAATAAGGAAAACGGTGAAAACGCTGCGAGCAGTGCAAGGTCAAAACTGCAAAGACTCGGCAAACTTTATTCAGGTATAGTGTAATATTGTTTCACTGCACCCCCATAGATTAAGGTAGTAGTCTGGTAACTTAAGCCGATTTTCATGTCTTTTTTGGAGGGCGTTTTTGTGTAGGAAAATAAAAATGAATCGTTTTGGATATTTAGGATGTTTTTATTTACATATTAAAGATACAAAAAAAAATTTTTTTGAAAAAATTTAATAGTTTATTATTATTATTATTATTGATCGAAGTTGGCACCTCGAAAAAAAAGCGCGTGGGTGGCCCCGGTGATTTTGGCTCTTGATGTTATCTGAAATAAAAAATTCTTGATAATTCTTAATCTATAGACATGTCATTCTGGTCGGAACTACTGAAGTTAAATTTCATGGATAAATAACAAAATGGCGGACTTTGGAAAGAAGTTTTTTTTGTCCATGGCGGACTTTGGAAAAAAGTTTTTTTTTCCAAAGTCCGCCATTTTGTTATTTATCCATGAAATTTAACTTCAGTAGTTCCGACCAGATTGACATGTCTATAGATTAAGAATTATCAAGAATTTTTCATTTCAGATAACATCAAGAGCCAAAATCAACGGGGCCACCCACGCGCTTTGTTTTCGAGGTGCCAACTTTGATCAATAATAATAACAATAATAAACTATTAAATTTTTTCAAAAAATATTTTTTTTGTATCTTTAATATGTAAATAAAAACATCCTAAATATTCAAAACGATTCATTTTTATTTTCCTACAAAAAAACGCGCTCCAAAAAAGACATGAAAATTGGCTTGGGTTACCAGACTACTACCTTAAAGATAAGACTGGTTCTTGGCTCACGAACGTTCTCCTATATATCAATGGTGTAATATTTCTTGGTTTTGTTGACAATTAGCTACGTCTTCAATGCCACTGTTTCGTCTTTTGATTTAGAGGTGATTTTTTTCGAATTTTTTACATTGAACACGAAAACAGTGATCTCAGGCACCATGTCCATTAATATGGTTTTTAACTATTCGTTGTATTTGTCGAAATAAAAATAACTTTAATCCCCAAATGTCCGGCCTCGAAAACCTCAAGTTTCTTGACTACGACATTTAAGATTTTGCGATTTTTTTAACTCTAAATCCGGAAACAACGGTATCAAAAGCTCCCAGTCACAAATTTTCATCGAAATTAGTGATTGTAATTCCAGTTGATAATTTGTATGACAATATCTCTAAGTATTAAATATTTCATTGCCAAACGTAATTTTTCATTTTATTCGCATGTATTTTCGTTTTTAAAGATGAAAATTTAATTTACGACGATTATAAAACAATGATTATTAATTTTCTGTAGCAACGTTATATGCCGTATTTGATTATTTGAATGGAAAAGGAGAAAAATAAATAAAAATGCACGATTTAAAAATTAGACGACAGGGGAGACCTCAGCTCGCCGATTCACAAAAACGAGGGGACATTCACGGCCGAGGACGAAACGAGAGAAATTCGCGCGCCGGTAAAGAGCAAAGCTCGTTTGGATCGATTGGCAGCGCTAGCTTCGACAATCAACAATTGGGAGGATGATTTGTCACACCCGAGCCTCGTCAAGCCCGTCGAGAGCAAGGCCGAAAAAATAAAGGCCAAACTTAATGAACAAGTGAAATCGGGCTACGAGCCTCAACCTAGCACAAGCGGTTGCGGCAAATGGAAAAGCAATGCAATACAGAATAAAAAGGGCGCGGGAAGTCCAACGAAGCCACTGAAATGGGACAAAGCGGTTCTCGATACTTTGGTAAGTTTGTACCTTTCTTTATATTCGTTTTGTTTACAACGACGATACAATTTTCGGCGTTATAATTCCATCAGTGTACGCCAGTTCACACTTTCTCTACGAAGAAATTGCACGATAGAAAAAAAAATCCCCTCCCCTCGATGTTTTGCAGGAGGCACAGGGCTATACTCGTACTAAAAGCAATTCTCGTCTAGTATATGACTATAAGGATTGTTCCCAGGAAACAAAATCGGACTCTATTAAGTCCGTTAAAGAAGTTAAGGAAACTCGTCGTTCGGAGGATAAGCGCGACAGAAGCGTTTTGGATGGTGGAAATTCGGTGATTTCGTGGAAAACGGATAATCAGAGGAACGCCGTTAGAGGACAAACGGTAAACGCTGAAACATCGAGATCACCGGTTGCCGGAACGTCGAGGTGTAACGTCGATACGACGATCACGAAAACAACACCGGACAAATCAACGAGGAACATTAATTCAGGGGTTAGCAATAGTCGTATCGCGACAAGATTCGGTGGTTACAATGGTTCACCGAAAAGTCCGATACAATCCTCACCGGGTTCGGTACTTAGTAAAGCTTCGTTGTTCGAATCAAAGGGTAGCGAGACAAGAGCTAAAGATCCGGCGGAAATGACAATGTCCGAGAGAATGGCACTTTTCGAGAGGAACAACAAGGGCGAAGCGCCACTTATACCGAGAGCACCGTTGACCATGTCTGTACCGACGAAGAAGCTGCTTGAACGTGAAAAATCAAATAGCAGCGAAAAATCACAACATTTCAACGGAGGTAAGTATTTGACCGTTTTTAAGGGAGGGGTAAGGGTTTCAGCGTAAAAAAAACACTTTGTTTGCGATTTTTTTTCTCATATATGGATTGAGCAATTTTATTCGAACCTTTCGTACATTATTAAGCATACTTTTGACAATGTTGTGTAATTTTTTCATGCAGAAATATCGAAGCATAAGCCCGTAACAGAGCTTCCTCTAGAACGTCTTGGAAAAAAAAAACAATTTGCGGTGTTCACTATAACTCGGCCGGAAATTATCTGAAAATGAGAAACCATGAAAATTTAGTCAAATTATAATCAAATCTTCCCCCCAACGTTCTCTGATAATTTTTTTTTTCATTTAACAATTTTTGGCGGCCATCCAAAGTGTGAACTGTTATTTTCCACGAAAAATTCCGCCATTTTGTGGGTGGGAAACACCCTTAATGTAAAAAAAAAAATTTTACTAAACGTTGGGGAGAGGTATTTTATATGTAGAAAATGTGTACAAAGTTTGAAATGAATCGGTCAAGTGGTTTTTAAATGGCAGTGAACACGGACTTTGAAAAAGTAGTTTTGAGAAAAACGCGTCTAAAGTGCACTGCTAGTCCGACCGCCCGCAGGCTGTTCGAGGTATAGCGTTAAAGGCCAGGAGATTAATAAGACAATAACTTCAAGAATATTGCTTAGATCGGTTTAAAATTTTAAGGACATATCCTTTCTTAAAAAAGACATGGCACTCGAATCTCGAAACTCTCGAAATGCGAGATAAATATATCGAATTTTGAAGCCAGTTTATCGTCAATCTGATTGGTTGTCGTAAAGCGCGCGTAATTCAAACACGATTTAGTTCACTATTTAACAACATCTATGGTATACAAAGATTTAATAAGATTAAAGATTCAATAGATCATTGACTCTCGCCCAATGCAATTCTCAAAATTTAATAACCTTATATAATAAAGAAATGCGAGATAAATATATCGAATTATGAAGCCCGTTTATCGTCAATCTGATTGGTTGTCGTAAAGCGCGCGTAATTCAAACACGATTTCGTTCACCATGAAACAACATCTATAGCATACAAAGATTCAATAAGATCAAAGATTCAATAGATTATTGACTCTCGCCCAATGCAATTCTCATAATTCAAAAACCTTATAATAAATTATGTACTATTTAACGAAATGACAACCGATCGAGACGAAATTATCTTAGCGACCGCAGTATGGTGACAAAATCCGTTGTGCCGTTTGGGAAAAAGTATCTATAAGAATTTTCAGTTGATTCTTAATCTAAAGGACAAGTTCGAAATATGAAACATTCAAGCGCGAGCGAAGCGAGCGCGTTGTTGCTAATTCTTGAAATGTTAAACAATAAGATAAGACAAAAAAAAAATTCGATTTTTCGAAAGTGAAAACCCTTACCCCGCCCTTAACGGTTTCGTAATGATAAATTGAACTCTTACAGCACGGAGTACGATTTTTTCAATTTTTCACACCCCCTTCCCGATAAGGGTGGATTCCAGAAGATTAAAATCATTCAAATTTTTTTGGCGGTCTCCTGTAGGGACCAAAAACCTGAATCGATCATTAAAAAATCTGAAAATGTCATTACAGTACGGGGTGCGATTTTTTCAATCTTTCACCGCCCGTAAGGGTGGATTTCAGAAGATTGGAATCGCTCAAATTTTTTTGCGGTCTCCTGTAGATACCAAACACCTAAATCGATCATTAAAAAATCCGAGAATATCATTACGGCACGATTTTATTTCAATACCCAACACCCACCCACCCGCAAGGCTACTTTACGAAAAAATCAAAATCGTACAATTTTTTTTTCGGGGTCTCGGGAACCAATTACTGGAACCAGTTATTACCAAATGTACTTCCCGAGAAATGATCGTAACCGTAATTACCGATAACGCTAATGATTGCGTAATGAAATGTTTTTCAATCTTGACCTTGTAGAAAATACAAATATGCCGACAAAAAATGGTCCTTCTCTGAAATCGGTAAACGCCAATCGTGCTGTATTTGAGCAAGGTCTGCCGACCCAAGAATTGGAAAATAATATTTTACGTAATACACAATTGGAGCGTCAGCGAGAATTGGACATGCTACGATCGCGTTTCAATCGAAATAAGGAAATGGCGCAGGCTGCCGCTGGCTCCTGTATACGCACGAGCGAGAGTAGCGAGGTGAAATCTAATTCACCGAAAAGTTCACCAGTCTGTCCAGTAAGACCAACACCGGCACTGGTAAAACAATTTTCAATGGTATCATCGTACGCTACGACGTCCGGCATGACCTCTCGTTTCGTAAAAATCGAACGTTCCAATAAACATGGAAATTCTTCTTTTTTTTTAATATTCAGGATCAAGTACCGCCACCTCCGCCACTTCCAAAGTCACAGTGCGTCGAGCAAAAACGAGGAATGCAGATTAAGGGTTCGCCAACGAAGAGACAAGGTAGTGGAACTTTTTTTTTTTCGCTCACCGAACCATCCTACGTCCTAATCAATGTGTCTAACGGTTACGTAATTTTTAGTCGTCGGCAGTCCGCCAAAATCGCAACAAAAAAGTATGTCCGACGTCAAACGCATTAGAGTCTCGCCCCCGAAGCCCGGGAATTTATATCCCGATTTGTCGTCAATCGACACAACGGAAACTGAGACAGACACGGAATACACTGTTGGCACTACGGAACCGGAAACGGCGACTTTCGAGGAACAAACGGAGACGGAGACTGAAGCGGAATATTACGTTCGGTACGAGGATGATGATTACGAGAGTAGCGAGGAGAGCGAAGAAGCGACATGCACGAGTCTCGAGAGGAGCATACTGCGCGCAGTGAATCAACAAGCGACCAACAAGAAGGTTCGCGTTCGTTATGATTTATCAATTCCGAGAGCAGGCGCGTGGTATTCTTTTTTTTGTCTCTACAATGGGCTGACTCCAAAAACAGTGCAAGACGGGAGTTTAATGAATGTGTCCCCTGTCCATTTCCCGGCGAGGTTCCGACCTCCAGCCGGGAAATACGGTAAGTGATACAGGCCCTTCAGCGGGCCGGGTGATGCGATGCAAGTTCGGTTCGACTATCAATGACGTTTGTACACGATAACGTTCGTAAGAATGGCGTTCGTGGAACTGCTCTTTCCGCAAAGGGTTCCCTGGTAACACAACACCTAATAAAAAAATAAGGAAAGCACGGTTTCGAAAGGAGAGGTGGCCAAACTTAGTCCAAAATGCCGTCAGGCTAACATCGCTTACAGCAATAACAGTAATCGACGGACGGACGGACGGACGGGGGGGGGGGGGGGGAGGAGGTAGAAGGTGAACATCGAGCAAAGAAAAGCGAGAAGCCGGTATGAGTGATTATTATACGCTCGCGTACAGCGGACCCTTTTTTGTTTAAGGTAGTAGTCTGGTAACTCAAGCCGATTTTCATGTCTTTTTTGGAGGGCGTTTTTTTGTAGGAAAATAAAAATGAATCGTTTTGGATATTTAGGATGTTATTATTCACATATTAAAGATACAAAAAAAAAATTGTTTGAAAAAATTTAATAGTTTATTATTATTATTATTATTGATCGAAGTTGGCACCTCGAAGTTGGCAGCCCGGGTCCTAACTTTTTTTCTACCGAACCGATTGCTTTCAAATTTTAACAGGCTACTCTACACACTTATAGTTCTCGTCGGAACTACCGAGAAATTTTTTCACCCCTAACTTTTTATTTTACAACCCCTTCTTTGCTAAAGTCCTTTTATTTCAGCAAAGAAGGGGTTGTAAAATAAAAGGTTAGGGGTGAAAAAATTTCTCGGTAGTTCCGACGAGAACTATAAGTGTGTAGAGTAGCCTGTTAAAATTTGAAAGCAATCGGTTCAGTAGAAAGAAAGTTAGAACCCGGGCTGCCAACTTCGAGGTGCCAACTTCGATCAATAATAATAATAATAAACTATTAAATTTTTTCAAACAACTTTTTTTTTGCATCTTTAATATGTAAATAAAAACATCCTAAATATCCAAAACGATTCATTTTCTTTTTCCTACAAAAAAACGCCCTCCAAAAAAGACATGACAATCGGCTTAAATTACCAGACTACTACCTTAACAAGTTGACGGAACTAAAACTAGTTGTCTTTTCAAAGAGATAAATGAAAAAATTAAAGAAATATAGAGCGGGAATGAGATGCGGAAATATGAGAAACTTACGTAATAAACGTCTTGACGGTCATCGAATTGCCGGCTATGTAGTATTAGGGCGATTTTTTTTTTCGTCTTTTTTTTCTATCTCAGTTCCCATCTGAAATTCTGTTGGGCATGTCGAAAAACAAATTCCCTGAAAGTTACAGCCCTTAATATTAATTCTAAGTACTTTCCCTTAGCGTGAAATGATTTTCCATCTAAAATACACGTAAATGGAATTTTTTTTTTTTTTCAAAATTCTACAACTCAGCCGCATTTTATGCTATCATATTGTTCTTGGTTTCGATTTACTCAGAATAAAACAATCTAGAAAAGTGCCTATTGTACTGGTGAGTTGGTACGGGTCACTGAAGTTGATTTTTACCCAAAATTCTCGTTTTTTTGCTGTTATCTCCGAAACAATTAACTTTACAAAAAAAATGTAGATGAAAAATTTGTTGGAAATTTAATTTCCTACAAAAAAGGTCCTATCGAACCAATTGCTTTGATTAATATTTCTTGAGATATTGAACTTTAACTTATGAGTAGTATAAAATTCTCGGTGCAACCGTCATACGTTTGTATGACGGTTGCACCGAGAATTTTATACTACTTTTTCATTTTTTAAACTCCGTTTGTGGATTTTTTAGGCCATTTTGAGTATCGTGGCGCAATAATGATGGATTTTTTTTTCACCATCACAAAGCTGCGTCTGTGAAGAAGCAAAAAAAAAAAAATGAAACGAATGTGATAAGTTGACAGGGCAAGCCAGTAGTCATGTAAGAGGGGAATTTATCTACGGGAAGGGGAGTGGAGGCAATATCTAGAAATCCGCAAGGGTATGAATGGAAAATAAAGTGCTTCTGCAACTGTTCTATTTATTTCTTACAGCGCTCGATCGATCCCGATCCGGACAGCACAGTATCGGACATTTCGGTTCTGGACGAAATGGACGAGTATCTCGACGAGTGTCTCGCTCGTCAGGAGGCCGAGAACGAGCATGGTCCAACGCCACCGAAATTAAATCGCGCTGGAAAAAGTCCGTCGTCAGCGTCGACGAGTTTCAAGTACTCGCACGGTTCGGTATATCGTTCACCGATCAAGGTAACGCCGACTCGTTCACCGCGAAAGGGCGAACAGTACGTGGTCGATGGTGACAACTGTATGCCGTTAATGCACAGCGTCTCTTTCTATAGAAAACAACAGTCTCAGGTACAGTTCGCAATTTTTCCAATTTCACTCATTTTCCAGCGAAAATAAAAGCTTGAAACTGGCAATTCCAGAAAACAAGAAACAAACGCGCGACGGGACTAAGATTCGTTTCGCGTTTTATTCGAAATTCTTTCGTGAAAATCGCTAGAGCATCATTTTACAAACAAACCAACGAAATAAAAAAACCGGTGAAATTACTTTATTTTTCGAAATTCTTAGACACCGAAGACTCCGGTACGTCACGTATCGCGAAACAACGAAATGGACTCCGACGCAACAAGCAGTTCGACGAGATCCGACGAGAGGGCCGAGGCTATTCTCGTACAGGAGAAAACTAAACGTTTGATGGACGATGTTTGCAAACAACAAACGATAATAGGACAAGCGAGTCAAGCGTTGAACCTGTGCCAAGCGACGGTAGAATTCACGGGATCACGGGAACAAGTCGAGGGAGAAAGACTCTTGCTCGTAGCGAGTACGTGTTTATCGAATTTACGACATATCCCTTTGAGGAAAGTGCCAAATTCTTAATTAAGTTTATTTATTGATTTTTCGTCAGCTCATCGACGACAAGCCGCTCTGAACGAGATACAACGTCTGAAAGTCGAGGGTACACCGATGCCAGTTGTGCCCGGATCATCGGAAATACAGGAAACCGGATCTCTCACAATTTCAGCTCTGACATTGCCGCTGAAACGTGATTACTTCAGAAGCGTCGATGCCGACGCGCGTTTTCACTTCCTGTGTCTCGTTCGTTATCTGGAAATTATCGTTGTAACGCCGGTTGTACAAGCGGAAAACGGTGATTCCTGCATACGCTTTCCGTCAACGCTGAAACTCGAGGATCTCTACAGCGATTTCAAGATAACGATCGAGGTTTATACCCTCGAGACGCGCGCTGAAGTTCTGCCGCATGAAATCAAATATCATATTCACAATAATGGAAATTACGGCGGAAATAGCGGTAACGGTAAAAAGGTATGAAAAATGGTTGATAATTACAATATTGAGTATACGGCTTTGGATAATTACGGTGAAAATAATAGTAGTCGATTTTTTTATTAAAAATAAAATATAAATTCTATTTTCAATTTCAAATAACTGTTTTTTTTTCTCGTATACTTTGGCCAATTTTAAGGGAGGTGTAAGGGTTTCAGCGTTAAAAAAAAACACTTTTTTTGCGATTTTTTTTCTCAAATATGGATTGAGCAATTTTATTCGAACCTTTTGTACATTATTGAGCATACTTTTGACAATGTTGTGTAATTTGTTTCATGCAGAAATATTCAAGCATAAGCCCGTAACAGAGCTTCCCCCGGAACGTCTTGGAAAAAAAAAAAACAATTTGCTGTGTTCACTATAACTCGGCCGGAAATTATCTGAAAATGAAAAACCATGAAAATTTAGTCAAATTATAATCAAATCTTCCCCCCAACGTTCTCTGATAATTTTTTTTTTTTCATTTAAAAATTTTTGGCGGCCATCCAAAGTGTGAACTGTTATTTTACACGAAAAATTCCGCCATTTTGTGACAAAAAAAAAAAATTCAACTAAACGTTGGGGGGAGGTATTTTATATGTAGAAAATGTGTACAAAGTTTGAAATGAATCGGTCAAGTAGTTTTTAAATGGCAGTGAACACGGACTTTGAAAAAGTAGTTTTGAGAAAAACGCGTCTAAAGTTTATGAAGTAAAAAAGTGAAGAAAATTTGTTTTTTTTTCCAACTTACACAGAATCATCGATTCCAGCGCGTTTCTTCTTTTAAAATATTGTAGTGTATAGTCTACACTATATACTATATACACTAGGGTGGCCCTCAATATGGGTCAAACAAAATATTGATCGCGCCGCCCTTCAAAGTGGTTCCGAATACTAAAAAAAAAAACTTACGCGAAGCCCCAGCTATGTCCGTTAAGAGGAAGACGTGCCTGTAAGCATGAACTTAAATTTAAATCTCAATTTTTCTTCATGATTGGAGAAATTTTGATTTTTTAATCTAGTTTATGTGTCAATTTTTTTTTTAACTTTCCGAAGCTTATTGTATATTGGTATTCAATATACAGATCAGATAATATGGTCCTCCATACTAGATTTGATGAGCGTTCAGGTCTGCCATCGTATTATTTTGGAACAATGGTTTGATTTAGCTGCTGTCAAACGTTTTTAATCATATCAAAATCAAACGTTAAATTTGCATCTTGTCAGAAAAATCTATTAATTAAGAAGGATATAAATTCACGATAAACCATTCACATCGAACTTATTATGAAAAAAATATTACGAACCAAACATTATGTTTTTTCCGACCAATTGGATGACTTGTGCGAATAAATAATTTATTTGTTTTCAATAAAACGAACAAGCTCGCCAAGTTTAAAATCCTGCCAAATTAAAAATGTCCTTATGCATTTTTGCTAAAGTAATTTTCAAATATATTTTTTATCCACATGACTGGAAGTCTGATCTCAGTGAAATATTAATATGTTTGCATCTCAGCACACAAGGAATATTTCTAACGAAATTGAAAAAAAAAAAAAAAAACAATTCTGGCCGATCCGGAAGTTCGATGTGAATGGTTTATCGTGAATTTATATCCTTCTTACTTAATAGATTTTTTCTGACAAGATGCAAATTTAACGTTTGATTTTGATATGATTAAAAACGTTTGACGGCAGCTAAATCAAACCATTGTTTCAAAATAATAGGATGGCCGCTCATCAAATCTAGTATGGAGGACCATATTATTTGATCTGTATATTGAATACCAATATACAATAGCTTCGGAAAGTTAAAAAAAAAATTGACACATAAACTTGATTAAAAAAATCAAAATTTCTCTAATCATGAAGAAAAATTGATATTTGAATTTAAGTTCATGCTTACAGCCACGTCTTCCTCTTAACGGACATAGCTGGGACTTCGCGTAGGTTTTTTTTTTAGTATTCGGAACCACTTTGAAGGGCGGCGCGATCAATTTTTTTTTTACCCATATTAAGGGCCACCCTAATATACACAATAGCAATGAATAAACAGTATACCTGTTCGACAGCTGCACTGCTAGCCCGACCGCCCGCAGCTGTTAGATGTATAGCGTTAAAGGCCAGGAGATTAATAAGACAATAGCTTCAAGAATATTGCTTAGATCGGTTTAAAATTTTAAGGACATATTCTTGAAATGTTAAACAATAAGATAAGACAAAAAGGAAAAATTCGATTTTTCGAAAGTGAAAACCCTTACCCCGCCCTTAAGTGAGGAAAAGGCGCTATCCAATTTCCACTCCACGGATCCATAGATCTGGAGTGATAAGTTGTTGAAATTCGATGTTACACTTAAACTGGTATATTTAACGAATTTGTGGTTACGAATGTATCGGTCGTAACAAAAAATCAGGAAGGACTTTTTATTCACGATAAATGTACCGTGGTAACTGAAAATAAATAAATAAAAATAGACCATCTTAAATAGATGGAGTTTGTGATTTTTGAATCACTCGTCGAGTTTTCGACGCAATGAAATTTTACGGCGCCTGAGTACCGGCACTAGGGCGCTTTGAGTACCACAAGTAACAAACGAAAATTGTTTTTTTTACGTTTTTTGCCTTTAACATGACTGATTTTCTAGGGGAGCGGAAAAACGCCAAAAAAATTCTTGAAGCAAGACGGCCGCCTGATAATGCCGACTGTTCAGAGTCCCGCAGGACCAGGAGCTGTTAGAACTTCGGCTTTCGCTCTGGCTGGTTACGTTGTATTCAGTCTTCGTGAAGTGAACCGTCAGCAGTTCACTCTCAACAAGGTACGCGCCACTCAATCATATAACGTACAGATGAAGCCCCTCAATTTGACAAACCCGGTTACGTCACAATTATCTATTCGAGCGAAACCGCGCTCGTCCGTTTGTACGGCTTCGCGGCCGACCCGTGAAACCCGAATTTTAATTTCCAATTTTTTTTGGATCTATCATCGAAATTTTTTAAGCGTCCAAAATGTTAGCAGATTACGAAGTATCGTTCGCATTTTTATTTTCAATTTTTTTTTGGATCTACAGTCGAAATTTAGCAAAATGCGAAATATCTTTCGTATTTGCATTTCCAATTTTTTTCGATCTACCGTCGAAATTTCTGCAGCGTAAAGATTTTAACAGAATACGAAACCTAATTCGTATTTTAATTTTCAATTTTTTTTATCTGCAGTCGAAATTTAACAAAATGCGCAATATCTTTCGGATTTTTATTTCTAATTTTTTTTGTGTCTTCCGTCGAAATTTCTGAAGGGTCCAAAATTTTAGCAAAATACGAAATATCTTTCATATTTTTATTTCTAATTTTTTTGGATCTATCGTCGATATTTCTGAAGCGTCGGAATTTTAGCAAAAAAACGAAAGATCGTTCGTATTTTCATTTCCAATTTTTTCTTGGATCTGCCGTCGAAATTTCTGAACCATCGAAATTTAGCAAAATCCGAAGTAACGTACGTATTTAATAATACGAACTTTTCGTTCGTACTTTAACTTTGAAAAATTGATATTTCGTATTTTACTAAATTTCGACGAAATTGTTGCTTCAGCAACGTTTAACAAAAACACGGTAATTTTTATTGTATTCATTTGTTTTCATCACCAAGGTACCGCGTAATTCCGCGCTGGAAGGTAGATTGCAAATGCACGTCGCTTGCGAATTGTGCGTATCCGTTGAGCATCGCGGTTTTCTCACGATGTTCGAGGATGTCTCGGGTTTCGGTGCCTGGCATCGACGCTGGTGCTTGCTCAAGGGTGCAATTCTTTCTTACTGGAAATATCCGGACGATGAGAGGAAGAAGACCCCTATAGGGAGCCTCGATTTGCAAGGTAAATTATCGTCAATATTGAGAATCATCGAGATATGGGTCGCGTAGATTTTTCAAACTTGTTTACCGACGAATGAAATGATACCTGACCGAAATCTGTACGAAAAAAAACACGGTAGTTATAACTGACCAAAAATTTCTTCTCGTTATATCCCCTTAAGTAAAAAAAACAACAACAAAATTGCATACAGAATCGCAAAACGAAAAAAATGAGACCTGAGCGAAGTCCGTACGATAAAAAACACAGTAATTATATCTGTTCAAAACTGTCTTTCCGTTATATCCCCGTAAGGAAGCCTTAAAAAAAAAAAAAAAATTGCAACTCTACAGATTCGCAAACTGAACAAAATGAGACCTGAGCAAAGTCCGTACGATAAAAAACATAGTAATTATAGCTATCCAAAAGTTTGTTTACGTTGTATTCCCTTAAGGAAGGCTTAAAAAAAAATAACAAAAAAATTGCAATTCTATAGAATCGCAAAACGAAAAAAATGAGACCTGAGCGAAGTCCGTGTGATAAAAAACACGGTAATTACACCTGCCCAAAAATGCCTTGCCATTGTGTCCCCTTAAGGTAGTAGTCTGGTAACTTAAGCCGATTTTCATGTCTTTTTTTTGGAGGGCGTTTTTTTGTAGGAAAATAAAAATGAATCGTTTTGGATATTTAGGATGTTTTTATTTACATATTAAAGATACAACAACAAAAATTTTATGAAAAAACTTAATAGTTTATTATTATTATTATTATTGATCGAAGTTGGCACCTCGAAAAAAAAGCGCGTGGGTGGCCCCGGTGATTTTGGCTCTTGATGTTATCTGAAATCGAAAATTCTTGATAATTCTTAATCTATAGACATGTCATTCTGGTCGGAACTACTGAAGTTAAATTTCATGGATAAATAACAAAATGGCGGACTTTGGTGAAAAAAGTCCTTTTATTTTAGCAAAGAAGTGGCTGTAAAATAAAAAATTAGGGGTGAAAAAATTTCTCGGTAGTTCCGACGAGAACTACAAGTGTGTAGAGTAGCCTGTTAAAATTTGAAAGCAATCGGTTCGGTAGAAAAAAAGTTAGGACCCGGGCTGCCAACATCGAGGTGCCAACTTCGATCAATAATAACAATAATAATAAATTATTAAATTTTTTCAACAAATTTTTTTTTGCATCTTTAATATGTAAATAAAAACATCCTAAATATCCAAAACGATTCATTTGTATTTTCCTACAAAAAAACGCCCTCCAAAAAAGACATGAAAATCGGCTCAAGTTACCAGACTACTACCTTAAGAAAGGCTTAAAAATAAATAAAAAATTGCGTTTCTATAGAATGGCGAAACGAAAAAAATGAGACCTGAGCGAAGTTTGTACGATAAAAAACACAGTAATTATAGCTGTCCAAAAATGTCTTGTCGTTGTGTCCCCTCAAAGAACGCTTAAAAAAACAAAAAAATTGCAGCTCTACAGAAACGCAAAACGAAAAAAAATGAAACCCGAGCAAAGTCTGTAAGATGAAAAAACACTGTAGCGATAGCTGTCCAAAGATAAAATTTTGACCGATGCGGATCTCTTCAGGGCCATCATTTTTTTTAAATCTCACTTAGTAGCTTGTCAGTAGCTGTACTCGACAATTGTCCAATATACAATGATCATTGGTTCGATTGTTGTACCCTGCTGTTGGTAATTGGACGTTCGCAATTAACAATCCGTTATTCGACGTTGGTGGCGCGTTAAGGGAGGGGTAAGGGTTTCAGCGTAAAAAAAAACACTTTTTTGCGATTTTTTTTCTCAAATATGGTTTGAGCAATTTTATTCGAACCTTTTGTACATTATTGAGCATACTTTTGACAATGTTGTGTAATTTTTTCATGCAGAAATATTGAAGCATAAGCCCGTAACAGAGCTTCCCCCAGAACGTCTTGGAAAAAAACACAATTTGCGGTGTTCACTATAACTCGGCCGGAAATTATCTGAAAATGAAAAACCATGAAAATTTAGTAAAATTCTAATCAAATCTTCCCCCCAACGTTCTCTGATAATTTTTTTTTTCATTTAAAAACTTTTGGCGGCCATCCAAAGTGTGAACTGTTATTTTCCGCGAAAAATTCCGCCATTTTGTGGGTGGGAAACACCCTTAATGTAAAAAAAAAATGTAACTAAACGTTAGGGGGAGGTATTTTATATGTAGAAAATGTGTACAAAGTTAGAAATGAATCGGTCAAGTAGTTTTTAAACCCTTGAAAACGGCGATGCCGTTAATCGATCATTCGTATTGACGCGATGAATTGGTACGAATTTCAGGTGTCACAACGACGAACATAGGCCTGGTATCGCGTGACATTTGCGCACGAACGAATACGTTCCTGCTGGAAAGCGCGAGGCCGGCTCAACACGGCGACACCGACAGTCTCGTTCTCGTTAGAAACGGATCTCAAACGACGATCAGGTACGTGTGTCGTTCGAGAATTTCTCGTACGCAAATTCCTCTTATCGCACTCCGTGTCGATACGTCCACCCGTGGCTTCTTTACTCGGATGGGCGCACCAATCGTCGAATCAATTACAAATTAACTGATACCCCATATTTTCAGGCACCTCCTGTCCGCAGACACAAAAGAGGACAGGCTGGAGTGGTGCGCGAAATTGAACAAAACAATGAATCTCATTCGGGCATGGGGCGGAAGCTCCTCCTCGGTTTCGTGAATCAATGAATATTTTTTCAACCATGACAATTATGATATCATCGAGTCCTACGACAAAGGGTAAAAATTAATTGGACATTCTTTGCTCGGCATTGTTTATCCTTTCCGTACATTTGAAAAATCGTAAATTCTTCAAATTTAACCTTTAAAAGAAAATTTCGTTGATCATAAACGCTTATGATCAACGAAATTTTCTTTTGCCAATCGTGTTTACAACGACACGGACGCGGTCAAACGCATATAAATTGATACGTAATTTCCGTTTGTTTTTAATTAAAATTTCTAGTTTCGCCGATTTCTTGAGAAACGGCGGAAGCATTGCTCTCGTAAGAGTTATTAAATGCTCGCGTTCGTTTAATGCATTACGCACAATGACGAAAATCTATCGACGATAAATCGGCCCTGTCTGCGTGAATTTTTTTTCGTTCACGCCTCGGATACGCAACACTTGCCGAGCTGAGATTAGTCCACTCTATAATGATTTGTAAATAGAAAAATCATAATAAGTTTCTACGTATAGTATTTACTAATATATACACATATATATACATATATATATATACACAGATATATAAGCGTATGTGTATGAATATTTGAGTATAAATTAAGTACATGTGCGAGATTGACGTACACGTAGTCAAGTTTTACACTGAATAACAAGATTCCAATAATAAAAAATTGATCGTCATTGTTTAGCTATCCGAAAAAATTCTTCGGCCCTTCATCAAAGACAAATCTCGTCGATGTGAGCGGCGTCCACTTTGGCACACGGTTTCGGTTTTTGATATTATTATATACGCCAATGTTTCCTTCAATGTCCATGTCAAAAACAGAGACAGTAGTAACCTCCGGGCAGGTAGTAATAACGGCCAAATATCTAACGATGAACTATTCAACGACGAAGTACCTAACGACAAAAGTATCTACGCGGCAATAAATCTGCGGGTGGTGTTACGTACGAGGGGGGATCCAAAAAAAACGGGAATTGCGCTGCGGCGGGGAAGGAGAGTGGGGGAACCCATTGCTCGACCAGGTGTCCGTTGGGGACACGTCTCCTGAGTCAGTGTGCGAAGTTCTGTCGCCGTGAGTGCATCGGTTCGCCCGTGGGAATTTTTGTAGTGAAACAACTTTTTCCATTTTCGGTGAAAACGTGATGGCCGATTGACGAGAGCAACGCGCGGCTGTGAAATTTTGTTTCCTGTTTGGGGAAATCGGCCGCGGAAACTACTGTAATGCTTAAGGGCGCGGTAAGGGTTTTCACTTTCGAAAAATCGAATTTTTTTTTTTTGTGTGTATGACAAAATGTTTGTATGACGGTTGCACCGAGCGGACTTTGCTTTTTCACGAAATCAGAGCTATTTTTTTGCCCTTCCATGATATACTTTTCATCAATATTTAACTACTCATTTGCAAGGGATTGCGAACGTTTTCCAGTCTCCGCTAAGCCTCTATATAATTGCGGGCGTTGACTCACATTTGTCTACAGAATCTAAACTTTTTCTTTACATAAATGGACCATCATTAAATGCTGTTTGGTTGGTTGATATTGAAGAAAATCGGTCGGGGCGTTCAGATTTCATGAATTTCTTTGGAAATGCCCGTTGAAACATTCCCGCGCCCGAAATTCTCAAGCTATCAGGCTAGAACTTTTTGCACAAATGGATCATAATTAACAACTGTTAGGCTACTGAGTTAGAAGTGAATGGTTAGAGTTGTTGAAAATTTGTGAATTATAAAATTTCACGAAAAATCGTTAAGGCCTTACATACGTCCAGCGGTACCGAAAACGTACCAAAAGAAAAACTGTTTTTAGGAGGGATAAAATAGAAATTGATAAAAAATTCTTACACATTCTTTATTACTGTGTTAAGTTTGTAAAAAAATTTATTTCAATTTTTTTTTTTTTAAATTACACCATGAAAAATCACATTTTTTGAAGCACTGTAAAAAAAAAGTTGCTCCACGGTCGGCAGTATTTCTTCCTCAAATGTTGACGGATCTGCAAAATGTGAAGAAATTCTTGTAAAATAAGGTAGTAGTTATAGTCTGTCGAGCCGGATTTTTGAAATTCGAAAAATTAAACAATTTACGGTGATTTAAAAAAAAATGTTAAGTTTGTGTCAAAAAAGTCACACTTTAATTGTTTTTACAAAATTTTCTAATGATAATTTTAAAAATCCGACTCGACAGACTATAGAAAAAACAATTCCGAATATTAAAAAAAAAAAAATCATCAAAAAATATTAAAAACCGTACGAGTTATCATGCCGGCCGTGTCAGAAAAAGTAGTTTTGAGAAAAACGCGTTTAAAGTTTCAAGCGCGTTTCGCTCGAAGTCGTGCGCGGCTGGAGCAAGTACTTTATGATTTTTTTAAATTTATTTAGTTAACTTACGTCTAATCTCCCATTCCAGCTTCATATTGTACGCCTTCCTTGTCAGTAAAAAATTGTTGTTGTTTATTTTTTTCTAATCGACGAATTGTTCTGGCCTCTTTTGTTGCTTTGGTAGCGTTGATTCGAGCGCGTCAGACCTTTGTCCTTTCGTCGGGCAGTCACATTATCTACAATAACTTTTGAACTATGGGGAATTTTTACAATCAGCTTACACAGAAATACGCCTAAGACTATAAGGAATAATAATCTGTAAACAAAAAAAAATCGATTTTTTGAAAATTCTCGACGTATGTAAGGCCTTAAATCACTGGTACCCCTGTAAAATTCGCCATTTGCACGGTTTTTTTTGTACATTATCCTTTGGTACAATCTCGCTTATTCCTAGTTTCCCATTTTTTCCCCCGAATAATTCATCCTTGTTCTTCGATTCATTTTTCTCACCACCCTTTTAAACATTCCCGCGTATTCACACATTCCAATCGTTGGTTCATCTTTCCACTGTTTTCTTTTCCGTTTCAGATAATCGATTATTTTCTATTCAAGATTCTAGATCTATTCCAGATCGATTATATTCAATCATTTCTGATATTATTTTTCCGTACTCGAACATGTGCTTGAATTTTTTTCGACCTCTATACTACATAGCCGGCAATTCGATGGCCGTCAACACGTTTATTACGTTCATTTCTCACATTTCCGCTCTATATTTCTTTAAGGGCGGGGTAAGGGTTTTCACTTTCGAAAAATCGAATTTCTTTTTTTTGTCTTATCTTATTGTTTAACATTTCAAGAATATGTCCTTAAAATTTTTAACCGATCTAAGCAATATTCTTGAAGTTATTGTCTTATTAATCTTCTGGGCTTTAACGCTATACCTCTAACAGCTGCGGGCGGTCGGGCTAGCAGTGCAGCTGTTGAACAGGTATACAATTTATTCATTGCTATTGTGTATACAGTATATAGTGTATAATATACACTACAAGATTTTAAAAGAAGAAACGAGCTGTACGGAGCTGGAATCGATGATTCTGTGTAAGTTGGAAAAAAAAAAAATTTTCTTCAGTTTTTTACTTCATAAACTTTAGACGCGTTTTTCTCAAAACTACTTTTTCAAAGTCCGTGTTCACTGCCATTTAAAAACTACTTGACCGATTCATTTCAAACTTTGTAGACATTTTCTACATACAAAATACCTCCCCCCAACGTTTAGTAAAATTTTTTTTTTTTACATTAAGGGTGTTTCCCACCCACAAAATGGCGGAATTTTTCGTGAAAAATAACAGTTCGCACTTTAGATGGCCGCTAAAAATTTTTAAATGAAAAAAAAAATTATCAGAGAACGTTGGGGGGAAGATTTGATTATAATTTGACTAAATTTCCATGGTTTTACATTTTCAGATAATTTCCGGCCGAGTTATAGTGAACACCGCGAATTATTTTTTTTCCAAGACGTTCTGGGGGAAGCTCTGTTACGGGCTTATGCTTCAATATTTCTGCATGAGAAAAATTACACAACATTGTCAAAAGTATGCTCAATAATGTACAAAAGGTTCGAATAAAATTGCTCAATCCATATTTGAGTAAAAAAATCGCAAAAAAAGTGTTTTTTTTAACGCTGAAACCCTTACCCCTCCCTTAAGACTGCTTATGGAGATGCTGCCCTAAGTAAAACCAGAGTCTACGAGTGGTTTTCACGTTTTAAAAATGGAGAAATGTCAATTGAAGATCAACCCCGTTCAGGACGCCCCTCAACGTCAAGAAATGACGAAAACGTCGACAAAATCAATGCTCTCGTTCGTGAAGACCGTCGCCGAACCATTGATCAACTCTGTGAGATGTCTGGGATATCGTGGAGTTCAATTCAGAGGATTTTATCCAAAGATTTGCACATGAGCAGAGTTGCAGCCAAATTTGTCCCTCGCCTTCTCACAGACGAGCAAAGGGAGCGTCGACTTCAGGCATGTTTTGAACTTCAAAATCAGCTCGAAGAGGACCCTGAACTTTTTCCCAAGGTGATTACCGGTGATGAATCGTGGTGTTACGGATACGACCCCGAAACAAAGCAGCAATCAAGAGTTTTGCCACTGTGGAGAAGGTAAAACAAAAATCGCTGGAAGGCCTAAAGAACATCCTGATAAGAGAATTAAAAAAATGTTTTGAACATTGGAAGGATCGTTTGCAGAGGTGCGTTGTGGTCAAAGGAGAATACTTTGAAGGTGATCAAAATTTGATGTAAAAATATTTAAAAATAAAGAAATTATGACGAAATTCCCGTTTTTTTGGGTCCCCCTTCGCATATCATTACGAACATATCTCGGCATGAGATAATAGAGGTATTGTTTGTATAGAATGAACAAATTAATTGCCAGGTGGACCAGATCCATAAACGCAATATTCATGGTCAAAAAGTGACGCTGTGTGTTTGGTGGGACCAAGAAGATATGTTATAACACGAGTCGCTGAAACCGGGTGAAACGATCACAGCTATTCGCTATAAACACCAATTAATAAAATTAAACCAGGAATTAAAAGAAAAGCGGTCCCGAGTACGCCAAACGTCATAAATTGATTTTGCCCCGTGACAATGCTCGGCCACGTGTAGCAGAAATCGTAAAAAAGTGTATAAACGACATGAACGTGAGAAGTCTTATCTCACCCGCTGTATCCACCGAACATAGCACCGTCTTATTATCAATTGTTTCGAGCGATTCAGAATGATTTGTCATCACAGAATTTTCAAGTCTATTGAAGATATGAAAAAAATGGATCGATCAATGTATCGCCTCAAAAAGCAACGATTTCTATTGATGTGTAATCCATTTGTTGCGTGAGAAATGGCAAAAGGTCGTAGCTTCCGAAGGACAATACTTCGAATAGAATAGAATGTACTCGTAAACTATAAATTTTTTTTTTAATTATAATTGACAAAATAGCGGGAATTAAGTTTATAATTTAATATAAGAATTTGGTTGCATCAGTGATATCAAGCAACAAAATAATGTTGCCGAAGGTGGGAGGACAAGAAGTCCTGTGGCAAGATCCCACACAAATTTTTCGTGACGTTTTACGATCGAGACTTGTCGTTAATTTGGCGATTTGTTTCGTGGGATCACTCGCTCAGAGGCCCCCATATCGTTCGGACAAAATATAAGCATCAGTCACGTTCATCTTATTATTTGCCCTTAGGGTATCGTTCTGTCCCCGAGGACGCGATTATCGAGGTCCACAGCGTCCAATCGCACGCCCGTGGACAACTTTCACTCGCGCTACCACGAAAAATTCGAGATAAATTTTCGTCAAATTTGAATAATCCCACTTCCTCAGAGTAATGCCGCGATGCACATATTTTTTTCAATTGTCTTCCGATCGACGTTGCATCTATCGAGAAAAGTTTCCGTACCGTTTTTTTTGGTCGTCGACCGATCATTCTTTTGGAAACTGGAAAATTGCGATTGAACAATTAAATTCTTTTTCGCCAATCAAAAGCCTTTGCGGTCATTGGATTCAGGCTGAACCCAAGCGCAACTTTGAGCCAAAATTTATATCTGTTCTTGACGACCCAGGACACTGGCCCGCCCTTTAAGAGGGGGGTAGGGTTTTTAAATTATTTTGTTTGCATTTTTTTTTTGCTTTTTTTTTCTGAATGAACAATATGTCGAGAATATTGTGTTTAAATTTTAAGTCAATCGGAGTAAAACTAACGGAGTTACAGCGTTTCAAACGACCGGCCGTGATACCTGATTTTTATACCTGCAACAAAACAACAACAAAACAGGGTAGAATTCAACGTAGACAAGAGCAAAAAGATGCATTGGATATGCTGAATGACAGTGTTTCACTGTATGGAGCTGGCATTGATGACTCTATGTAAGTATAAAAATTCATGTTCTTTTATTGATGGTTTATTTCGAATTTTCACGTATAAAAAACTTTAAATCGATTTTCCCGAAAACGTCATTTTTGAAGTTTGTGAACATTAGAAATCAAAATCTACTGAACCGATCCTTTTGAAAATTTAAACATTACTTCTTCACATAAATCAACAGGTAATAAGGAGTTTTTTATTTTTTTTTATTTTATCAATTTTTTAATAACAAATTAAGCGCGATTTTTTGAGCTAAAATTGCGTTTTTCACTTCCAAGTGCTGGAAAAAATAGAAGAAAAAAAAAAAAACTCTTCCTGATTACCTCGAGAAATACATCACCTTTGAAATGCGTATCAATTTTTTTGTTTCAGATGATCCGGTAACGAGTTATAATGTTCACCGCAAAACCACTTTTTTTCAAGGCGCCTCTGGAGATTCAACGTCACCGGCTTATTTATCAATATTTTTCATTGAAAATTTTTTCTGAGATACTTCAATAGTTGTACAATAATATGTAATTCTATTTAATAAAATTATATCACTCATGTCGCCGCAAAAAAATCATAAAAATATGCTTTTTTTCGCCTTTAAAACTCTACCCTCCCCCTTAACGATGCTTTGGCGTTTCCCTAATAAGTACAGACTGGAATAGCACGAATCGCGTCAGTATTTTCTTCGTGGCATCCGATAAGAAAACATCGAGCGCGAGCTGGGGTCAATTTGACTCTCAGTGTGACCAGGACGTTGTTTTTTTGAAACATATATTTATTTATTTATTTTTCTGTCCGGAATTTCTGTGTGTAATGTAAGTATGACCATGAGAGTTGACAAATTTTGTTTAAATTAAGTTAGTATAATTAATTACTCCGAAACTACGAAAATAAACAAAATTACGAAATTACATTTCCATGTTTTTTTCCATATATATTTCGGTATAATATAATATATTATAATATAGTATAATATATTATTGCTCCAATATTTAGATGGCATATAATTAACGAAATCGTCCGTTCCGCAACGCTTTGCTCGAAAACGAGGAGACTCAAGAAGAGTTCGGTGGCAATAACTTCGGACGTGGAAGAGGATCATGTCTCCGAACAGGCCGAAGAAAGTGATTTTCTTGTGATTTGTTCACGCTCGAATTTTTTACTATTGTCGATGCGTGAACAATAATGAAGACAACGAAATTCTGACAGATAAATTGAGTATATATCGTGTTTACCCAATTCTTATATTTTTGTATTCGATACAGGCAATGCTGGTTTATTTATTTACTTTCCATATAATCATACAACATCTGAATTATATTTTCTGAAATGTTCATTGCAAAATATTGATAAATAAGCCGGTTGGCAGCAAATCTCCGCAGGCGCCTCGAAAGAAAAGCTGTTTTGCGGTGTACGCTATAACTCGTCACTGGATCATCCGAAACAAAAAAATCAAAATGTGTTTATTAGGTGAGATGTTTCTCGAGGTAACGCTGTCGAGTTTTATTTTTATCAATTTTTTCATTTTTGGTAGCACTTGGAAGTCAAAAACGCGATTTTCGCTAAAAAAATCGGCAAATTTGTTATTGTAAAATAAAAAGTAATTGTAAAAAAAAACGACTTGCCAGCGTTACCTGGTGATTTATGTGTAGAAATAGTGTACAAAATGTCAAAAGAATCGGTGTATTAGATTTTGAGTTACAGCGTACACCGACTTCAAAAATGACAAATTTCAGAAAAACGCTTCAAGCCGGTCTAGAGCAACGGACGCTCAAATGCTCATAACTCCGTTAAGTTTGCTCCGATCGACTTGAAATTTTGACACAATATTCTTGAGATGTTATACAATCATTTTTTAAAATAATCAAATAAAAAAAAATGCAAAAAAAAGTTTAACCCTCGGTATACACACTACAATTTGCGCACCTAGATACACATGGGCACTACAGTGTGCTACCGTTTTTTACTATACTTAGATTCGTTTAAGGTCTGGCAACTTGAGCCGATTTTCATTTTTTTTTGGAGGGCGTTCTTTCGTAGGAAAATAAAAATGAATCGTTTTGGATATTTAGGATGTTTTTATTTACATATTAAAGATACAAACAAAAATTTGTTTGAAAAAATTTAATATTTCATTATTATTATTATTATTATTATTGATCGAAGTTGGTACCTCGGTGATTTTGGCTCTTGATCTTATCTGAAATAAAAAATTCTTGATAATTCTTAATCTATAGACATGTCATTCTGGTCGGAACTACTGAAGTTAAATTTCATGGATAAATAACAAAATGGCGGACTTTGGAAAAAAAAGTCCTTTTATTTTAGCAAAGAAGGGGTTGTAAAATAAAAAGTTAGGGGTGAACAAATTTCTCGGTAGTTCCGACGAGAACTATAAGTGTGTAGAGTAGCCTGTTAAAATTTGAAAGCAATCGGTTCGGTAGAAAAAAAGTTAGGACCCGGGCTGACCAGAAAAACACTGTTTTGAGAAAAACGCGTTTAAAATTCAACAACAGATTTTCATAAGTAAACAAAATTTTTTTTTGTATCTTTAATATGTAAATAAAAACATCCTAAATATCCAAAACAATTCATTTTTATATTCCTACAAAAAAACGCCCTCCAAAAAAGACATGAAAATCGGCTTAAGTTACCGAGACCTAACTACCTTAAAAAATCTGAACAAAATTCAGGGGAGTAGTTTGAGATCTATAGAAGGAGAGCGTACGCCCAAGTACAATTTTTTAGGTCGGGGTAAGAACCCGAAATATGGACTAACCATTGGGACCTATCGATTTCTAGAAACGGGCCGGACACCACAGACTCATGTGTGTCAACTGAGGGTTAAATACCTAACTCGGCCCTGAAATTTTGATAATAAGCCGAGCATTTTTCCTATCAGGAGTACAAATTAGATCGGTCCGTTTTTTTGTGGATTTCCATGAATTTCAATCGGAAACTGCTTGTTGAGTCACTCCCAATGATTCTTTGTCTATGAATTTTTTTGGCTGTCCAGAGCGAGGCTTGTCTTCAACGCTGAAATCACCATTCCTGAAACGTCGAAAACAATTGAAGCAGAAACCAATTAAAGAAAAGCAATTTCTTCCAATTAAAGCGGAAAACTAAAATCTCCAGCAAATGCTGCTTAGTTAACACAAAATTTGACATATTCAACACAGTAAAAAAACAAGGTTTTTGTATGAAACTCAAAGCGATAAAAATTGAATATTATTGACAGATGTCTAATCTCTCTGAAACCACCGAAATCAGCTGTCACTATGAAACATAACAGACAGCGCCATTTAAAAAAAAACGGACCGAATTAATTTGTACTCCCAATAATCAATGTACTTTTTTTGCACCGAAATGAAATTCTCTCAGTTCCTTTTCAGAAGTCAAAATAAATATCTTTTTTGAAACGCCCACTATGGAGCTATTTTTTTCCTTAAAGGATCATGTCTCAAGAGTATCGGCCTAAAATTTTATGAAAAAAACATAAAAATTGTAAACGCTGTGATTTTTTTTCATTAAAAATAGCTTTTTTCACGCATTGACCCCTTCATGATTTTTTTCTGCCATCTTAAAATTACAAAAAAAAATGTTTACCATGCATTTCACATTCTACATGGCTGAAACTGTTGTACTGAATTTTTTTAAGACATTCTGAACGATACAATCGACGTGGCAATCGAAGGGCTAATGCGCGGTAGCAGTTTGAAAAGACAATTAAGAGTTTATAAGGTAGTAGTCTGGTAACTTAAGCCGATTTTCATGTCTTTTTTGGAGGGCATTTTTTTGTAGGAAAATAAAAATGAATCGTTTTGGATATTTAGGATGTTTTTATTTGCATATTAAAGATACAAAAAAAAAATTTGTTTGAAAAAATTTAATAGCGGACTTTGGAAAAAAAAACTTTTTTCCAAAGTCCGCCATTTTGTTATTTATCCATGAAATTTAACGTCAGTAGTTCCGACCAGAATGACATGTCTATAGATTAAGAGTTATCAAGAATTTTTGATTTCAGATAACATCAAGAGCCAAAATCACCGGGGCCACTCACGCGCTTTTTTTTTCGAGGTTCCAACTTCGATCAATAATAATAATAATAATAATAAAGTATTAAATTTTTTCAAACATTTTTTTTTTTGTACTTTAATCTTTCTTCTAATATATAAAAATCTCGTGTCACGGTGTTTGTCGTCGCACTCCTCCGAAACGGCTCGACCGATTTTTATGAAATTTTTTTTGTATATTTGGTAGGCATGAGAATAGGTCGTAAAGTATTTTTCACCCTCCTACCCCCACCCCCCATTTTGTAATCGCGATTTTAGTATTTTTGTATGAACAATATCCAAATAATGTCACCGTCGTTCATTGACGTCAAGTCATTAACGTGAAATGTCGCGTCACTTTGACATTTCAATCTGCATTTGTTATGTATCACAACGAAGTGCGTGCAAAATTTTGCACGATTTCATCAGTAAGTACGTCTATTTGTGTTTGTGATAGAATTAACAATGCCCGCAAGACGCAAAGGGGCCCACTTGGGCCGTCGAACGAATAAAGCAACAAACAAGCGAAATAGTAGAGCAGAAAGAACAGACGAACAAACCCAACAAGATAACGACAATGTGCGCGTAAGCATGTCGCAATTGCGTGCATCTCAATCACAAGAGGCACGAGCTGAACGAAATCAACAACGACAATTGGAACGGAGAGAACGGCGCCGGTTCGTAGTTGACAAACACAGAGCAAATGGTCGACAACGCCAACAAGTACATCGAGCATTTACATCCGGTTCGTTCCTTCGTCTCGCATTCGAGTACGAGCCAGATATTGAATATTTCGCTCATCCGAAAGTGCTGATTGGTACTATGGACAAAGAATGTCCCCATTGTCATGCGCTCAAATTCAAACATGAGTCAGCTGGCATGTGTTGCGCATCAGGAAAAGTGCAACTACCAGAAATTGAGACACCACCAGAACCATTGAACGGCTTGGTCATCGGGACGGATCCTAATTCAAACCTGTTCCTGAAGTCCATTCGCACATTCAATTCATGCTTCCAAATGACATCGTTCGGAGCAACACGTTTCTCATTTCGCTAATTCTCGCCGAAATACGATCAAGTAATGGCATCGCATTGGCCGTTGCATCATCTGGCATTGCAGCAAATTTATTGGATGGAGGCAGAACAGCTCATTCAGCATTTAAGCTGCCTTTGAATATTCAAAGCAACCCAGACGCAGTGTGCAACATAAAAAAACAATCGTCCATGGCCACAGTGCTGAAACAATGCAAAATTATCATCTGGGATGAATGCACTATGGCACACAAACATTCTCTTGAGGCGTTGAACAGAACACTCAAAGATATAAAAAACAACGACAAACTATTCGACGGCACTCTGTTACTCCTTTCAGGTGATTTCAGACAAACCCTTCCCGTTATTCCACGTTCAACGTATGCCGATGAGATCAACGCTTGCTTGAAATCATCGCCACTGTGGCGTAATGTTGAAAAAGTCCAGCTAACAATAAACATGCGCGTCCAAATGCTACAAGAACCATCCGCTGACACATTCTCAAAACAATTGTTAGATATCGGCAATGGAGAAGTTGCTGTCCATGAAAATACTGGCTGCATAAAATTGCCCACCGATTTCTGCACAATCGTTGATTCGCAAAATGCTCTCATTGACCGCATATTCCCCGATGTACGCACACAATACATAAATCATGCGTGGCTGGCAGAAAGAGTCATTTTGGCAGCGAAAAATGTGGACGTCGACGATTTAAATTTCAAGATACAGCAGTCGTTGCCAGGCGACTTGGTATCGTACAAATCGATCGATACAGTTTGCGATGGAAACGAAGCTGTAAATTATCCAACAGAGTTTTTGAACTCACTGAATTTGCCAGGCATGCCACCACACCTTCTACGACTGAAAGTTGGATCTCCGGTTATTTGACTTCGGAATTTGAACCCACCACGGCTATGCAATGGCACGCGATTGGTCATTAAAAAATTGATGAAAAACATTATCGAAGCCACGATTTTGAATGGCAAATTCCGAGGCGAAAATGTTTTGCTGCCACGCATTCCAATCATTCCCACGGACGTGCCAATTGAATTTAAACGCGTTCAATTTCCTATTAAATTGGCATTCGCCATGACAATCAATAAGTCGCAAGGCCAAACGATATCCGTTTGTGGCTTAGATTTGGGCACACCATGTTTTTCACACGGACAATTATACGTGGCATGTTCTCGCGTGGGCAAACCATCGAGCTTATTTTTGTTGGCTAAAGACGGACTGACAAAAAATATCGTACACTCAATTGCTCTTCGAAATTAATATTGATTTTCTTTATTTCATTTTTCTACTTTACGATAAAAAATATATTACTTTTTTCACTTTGCATTTAACTTTTAAGAGATAAAACAATGAATATGTCAGTTCCGTTAATGAAATACATTGAATTGAGAAAATGAATGGTTGGTGTTTTTTTATTTTTATCGGCCGGTCATCGTCTACAGCGCTCCATTCCTCTTTCTGTCATAGATCCCATCCCCACATATCCGTTTCATCTTCATCAAAGAATGGACCGTCATCACGTGGACACTTTCAGTTTCAAATTTAATATTTCACTTTCGATTTATACTTACGTTCGATTTCTTTGATAATTTATATGGCAAAACAACGTTTGCCGGGTCAGCTAGTATGTAAATAAAAACATCCTAAATATCCAAAACGATTCATTTTTATTTTCCTAGAAAAAAACGCCCTCCAAAAAAGACACGAAAATCGGCTTAAGTTACCAGACTACTACCTTAAAAGTCCCTTTTGTTCTGCTGTTCTGTTCAGCCGGTACTATTTAACATTGTTGTATACACGAGATATTTATCATTAATTTCCGGATCATGATTTAACAACGAACTTTCTACTATCTCTCACCGATCTCTTATTTTTTATCTCGGATACATTACTGGTAACAGTTTTTGTAAATCGTGTATTAAAAAGAAACTAATATTCAACACGATATCGTCATTAGCTTTTTTACGAAACGTTTATTTGCGCATTAAGTTACAAGGTACACGTGGTGATTGTGCAAGAGACGGAAAAATGTAGTCGCAAAAAAATAAATAAATTTCCGCAACGACTCGTTTATTCATCGTGTCGCGAAGAGAAATAAAAAGCTGACACTCGTGTCTCGCGAACGACGTCTGTAGATTCCTTACCAATCACTGAGAAAAATCATAGGGGTCAAAATCGAAAGGATTGATCATACGAATTGATAATACTTGCATCCAACATGTATCAGATCCGTACGGACAGGATAATTGAAGAAAAGAAAGAATCGCAATTGAACTCATTCGTAAATTATAGCTGTTTATGGACCTTACCGGTTAAACATTTATTTATTGTGTTTCATTCCCGCTTCTTGACGGAACTTCAAGAATCAGACGAAAAAATAAAAAGTACAGTTGTGCCTGATTCGCTTGTGTTTGCGACGCGACGCACAAACTTTCCATTTTTTGTTATTCCTTTACACTTTCATCATTCCGAAGTTGGCTCAGAGTCGAGAGCGTTTTGCTTAAAGCCTATCGCTGGCCCTCTGGCGGATTAGTACCGACGAAAGGTTAGAATCTCGATTCTGACCAATCCTCGAACGACCGTCACCTCTCGGCCAATGGCGCAGCGCAATGTTTTTTTCGGCGTGCCGGAGGACAAACGGCGAACCAATCGGAAACGATTTTCCGATGGAACAATCGAGATTCTAACCTATATTGAGATCCGACGAAACAAGCAAGCGTTTGGTTACATGTACATTCGGAAAATGTGTTTCTTTATCGTCCAGAACATTAACGACGTCGTAGAAAACACATTTTATAATGCTTTTTTTTGCAGACTTTTTAATTCGTCGTTTCGTTACATATGCCCGCGTTAATACACGTCGCTGACAATGAAGTATAATTTAATGGGCAAGTGTTTTGCCGTCTGGCTTCTACTTATCTTTCATTCCCCATGGTACAAGTTTCGGGCGTTTGGTTTGTTTGGTAAGCTCACGCGAATCTACGTGTAAGTTTGTGCGGTGTGCATTTTAAATTGTAAAAATGGAAGACTCGTAATAGGTAACGTGTTAGCGCGACATTTGGACGGTGCTCGGTTCGTATTGTTTCTTTTTTTTTTGTCGTTGTTTTCTTCTGTTTTCTATTCTTTCGTTATATCGGGATTTCACACGAGTGTTATACACGGTAAGATTTAGGCTGCTAGGGAGATGGTAGGATGGTAACCGTCCTTGTCAGCGGTGTAATCGACCTTGTATGTCTTGCCGTCGGGACCAATGAAGCTGAAACTACCGACGATTTTTATGCCCTCGTTCTCCGTACCCTCGTCCTGTAGCTCGGCCGTCTCTTCCCGTTTCTGGCCGTCGCTCTGCTCGTAACTGAAGTGATAACCACCGAGACCAATGTTGTTCGACTCCTCCTGTCGCGTTATCGTTATTTCACCTTGAGGCGCTGCGAATGCGACGCTCACCAGGAGAGAGGCTAAGATGATTATCTGAAATGAAACAAAAAGGTCATTGTAAACTTTTTATCCTAAACGGTCTTGTTAATTCCACTCTAATGTCAATGTCGTCTCTTATCATTTGGCTTTACCTGTTTCGCGATAAAAAATATAAATTACAGTAATTCCCTAAGTGTTTACAAAACTCAAGCATAATTTAATACTTTACGTACACCGTTTAAGCATTTTATAATTGTCTTAATCATTTACAGCAGGTACTTTGTTAATCGCTTACTATTTCTCATATTTTTTGGCACAACTATTTAAAAAACGTTAATTTGTTTCCACAGATGAACACTTGGAAGATTGATTTTTCTACAATGGGAAAAATTTCAATGTCCAAATGCTAACGAATGCCGATGTCTTCAGGATGAACAAAATCTACTTTCTTCTTTTCGATAATTTTTAGATGTACACTGACCCGCTATCGTCGTTATACTTATGGGCATTTTTTTTAAGAGATCACACCCGTTCCGAAATATCATCGAGACACGGCTTTAAGGCATAAGCGAGATTGTACCAAAGGATAATGTACAAAAAAAAACCGTGCAAATGGCGAATTTTACAGGGGTACCAGTGATTTAAGGCCTTACATACGTCGAGAATTTTCAAAAAATCGATTTTTTTTTGTTTACAGATTATTATTCCTTATAGTCTTAGGCGTATTTCTGTGTAAGCTGATTGTAAAAATTCCCCATCGTTCAAAAGTTATTGTAGATAATGTGACTGCCCGACGAAAGGACAAAGGTCTGACGCGCGCCTACCTGAGTTGAACAATTCGTCGATTAGAAAAAAATAAACAACAACAATTTTTTACTGACAAGAAAGGCGTGCAATATGAAGCTGGAATGGGAGATTAGACGTAAGTTAACTAAATAAATTAAAAAAATTCATAAAGTTCTTGCTCCAGCCGCGCGCGACTTCGAGCGAAACGCGCTTGAAACTTTAAACGCGTTTTTCTCAAAACTACTTTTTCTGACACGGTCGGCATGATAACTCGTACGGTTTTTAATATTTTTTGATGATTTTTTTTTTCAAATATTCGGAATTGTTTTTTCTATAGTCTGTCGAGCCGGATTTTTTAAATTATAATTAGAAAATTTTATAAAAACAATTAAAGTGTGACTTTTTTGACACAAACTTAAAATTTTTTTTTAAATTACCGTAAATTGTTTAATTTTTCGAATTTCAAAAATCCGGCTCGACAGACTATAACTACTACCTTATTATACAAGAATTTCTTTACATTTTGGAGATCCGTCAACATTTGAGGAAGAAATACTGCCGACCGTGGAGCAACTTTTTTTTTACAGTGCTTCAAAAAATGTGATCTTTCATGTTGTAATTTATGAAAAAAAAAATTGAAATAAATTTTTTTACAAACGTAAACACAGTAATAAACAATGTGTAAGAATTTTGTTATCAATTTCTATTTCTATCCCTCCTAAAAACAGTTTTTCTTTTGGTACGTTTTCGGTACCGCTGGACGTATGTAAGGCCTTAACAAACAAAATATATATCAAGGATATGCTAAATTAATCGAAGAGTAACACGAGATTGGCTGTGGTTGTACCGGTTGGATTAAAAAAAAAAAGAAAAAACGAAGCTATAAAAATGCCCAGGCAACTTCGAAATTCGATGCCACCTGGCTGGCCGGACCAGTCCCAGTGTAGGCAAATGTCTCACTAATCCTCTACACTTTCACTGTTGCGCAACGAAAAAAAAATAAATTAAAATAAAAAAATATACATTATATTCGTAAACTCTTCGACTTCGTGATTAGTTCGCGTGACACAAGACTAATACGCCACGAGATATGACTCTTTTTCTGTGTTCTCTTTACTTCTCATTCTCAAAGGACCCACCGTCTTCATGTTTACGTTGATAAATTTTGGTTTTTTCAATCTTTTCGACTTCCACTCCAACGACTTTATATTATCTTCTCGGGACTAATCGTTATTTGTACTCCGTACTTGGACGAACTCTTAAACGAGATACCTGAAGGATGAGCAACGTATCTTGCCTTTATATAGTCGGATAATTGCACTTGTGCATACCCCCCCACTATTACGACATTAGAAGATGGGCTCGTACGGAACGGAGGCTGTACCAGATTGAAGAAGCGTATGTACCCAGGCAGCGCGTCGACAACACGTATGCAATCATCGTCGAATAATAGACGAGCGATTCTCGTAACTATGTGTTGGAGGGAAAACGGCTTTACAATGTGTGACCTCTCGACTATTGCCCGGAGGATTTATTGAAAATTTTTCGACAAGATTCCGTCGCTTTATGGTTGCTTGCGCGAAAATGCAAATGACGGATCACTTCGTCGCTTTGACGACGTACGAGGGGGGACCCAAAAAAAAAACGGGAATTTCGTCATAATTTCTTTATTTTTTAATATTTTTACACCAAATTTTGATCACCTTCAAAGTATTCTCCTTTGACCACAACGCACCTCCGCAAACGATCCTTCCAATGTTCAAAACATTTTTTTAAATTCACTTATCGGGATGTTCTTTAGGCCTTCCAGCGATTTTTGTTTTACCTCCTCCACACTGGCGAAACGCTTGATTGCTGCTTTGTTTCGGGGTCGTATCCGTAGCACCACGATTCATCACCGGTAATCACCTTGGAAAAAAGTTCAGGGTCCTCTTCGAGCTGATTTTGAAGTTCAAAGCATGCCTGAAGTCGACGCTCCCTTTGCACGTCTGTGAGAAGGCGAGGGACAAATTAGGCTGCAACTCTGCTCGCGTGCAAATCTTTGGATAAAATCCTCTGAATTGAACTCCATGATATCCCAGACATCTCACAGAGTTGATCGATGGTTCGGCGACGGTCTTCACGAATGAGAGCATTGATTTTGTCGACGTTTTCGTCACTTCTTGACGTTGAGGGCCGTCCTGAACGGGGTTGGTCTTCAATTGACATTTTTCCATTTTCAAAACGTGAAAAACACTCGTAGACTCTGGTTTTACTTAGGGCAGCATCTCCATAAGCAGTCTTAAGCATTACCGTAGTTTCCGCGGCCGATTTCCCCAACAGGAAACAAAATTTCACAGCCGCGCGTTGGCTCTCGACAATCGGCCATCAGGTTTTCACCGAAATGGAAAAAGTTGTTTCACTACAAAAATTCCCACGGGCGAACCAATGCACTCACGACGACAGAACTTCGCACACTAACTCAGGAGACGTGTCCCCAACGGACACCCGATCGAGCAATGGGTTGCCCCACTCTCCCTCCCCGCCGCAGCGCAATTCCCGTTTTTTTTGGGTTTCCCCTCGTATTGTCGGAATTATGTTAGTAGTCTGGTAACTTAAGGCCGTAGTCTGGTCTAGAGCGAGATTTTTGACGTCATTTCTAATGTGCAATAACGTTTAAACAGTTGAAGTTGTCTTGATGAAAATTTACACGTGCATTTATTGATCCTTAGAGAATACTTGTACATTAAAAAAAAAAATTATTTCAAATATTTTCATGTAGTTTTTTGCCTTGTTGCAACATGCTGCGCCGAAATCGGCGCCCACTCTGGGAGATGTTGTATGCATCTGAAAAAAAAAATATATATATATTCTCAATCTGTATGAGTATTCTGAGCACTGGTAGCAGAATTGGTACTTAAAAAAAATTTTTGACAAAATGGCGGCCTGTTGAACTTTCATTAATGATATTTTATACATTTTCGGGTATTCGACGAGTTATAAAATGTCGGCAAAATTATTGTTCGACTCAATTCTGCTACCAGTCCTCAGAAACAGGCCACCTGAGGTACGTGCAAAATTTGAGCTCGATCGGTCCATTAGTTATCGAGATATCGTGGGCGCCAATTTGAAAAACATAGTTCTGAGATAAACGCGTTCAAAGTTTTGACACCGTTAAATGAGCGACTCGGTAGCCTCTGCGTTAGCTGCTTCCCGATCGCGCTAACTGAGCGCGCGGCTTGCTTAGAATTTTTATTTCTCGGCTAATTTTTGAAATATCAATAAACGGTTTTCAGGAGCGTATGAAGAAAGGTCTAAGGAATAAGAAAATGAAAAAAAAATAAAATCGATTTTTTCAAATTTCTCTAGACCAGACTACCGCCGTATATACTATACAATTTTTGAAGAATTTCCTTGAAAAACACCGCAGATATTAGCGATCCCATATTGCAGGTCACAATCAGACTCAGCATTTTGCTATTTTTTCAAACGCGTTTTTCTGAAAACGACTTTTTTTTAACTTGCGTACACGCTAGTTTGAAAAGTTTTCAGCCAATCGTTTTGAAAATTGGCAATTACTTTCTTCATAGTATTGCGCTCTATATGAACCTAAAATCGGAATATTATCATCATTTAAAATAATTTTTTTTTTGCAAATAAAGTTGTAAAAAATGGCAAAAAATCATGCTTTTTTGTTTTGACCCCTGTAAAAAATTCAATTTTCTTTTTTTTTTTTATAACATTTAGGTTCATATAGAAGAGAGACATATAATAAAAGTAAACTCCAACCTCGTTTGATTTCAGATGAAAATTGCGGCTTCCAGAATGTACGCAAAATGCTAAGTCTGATTGTGACCTGCAGTATGGGGTCGCTAATATTTTCGGTGTTTTTCAAGGAAATTCTTCAAAAATTTTATAGTATATACTTAAATATATGTATAAAATATTCTCAAAGTTTCAATAAATTATATTCATTTTTTATACTATAAAAAAATTCATGAAAATCATTGAGAATTAATGCCCTCATGTGACAATATTCAATGTGGACCACGAAGTAACAACTTTTTATTTCAAATTCGTAAGTTGCACATATCGCATTCCAGTGAAATCGGCTCAACGATTTACTTCCGATATATTTTAGTATATCGTAAACGTGTTATTTTTCTTCTTCTTTTTATCGTCTGATTTGTCAATCGATTACGTTGAAATCGAGGATTTTCACAGTGAAATTGGAGTCTGGTGAAAATCGTCAGCTCTTAGAACACATCTCATTGAATGTCGAAGTGGATGGGTGTCGTGAAGTCGAGAGAGAAGCGACTTCTGACCCGGTAAAAGTATCGGGAGGGGACTCGGTTCAACATAGCTAGAAAGTTAAATCGTCGCAGCCACGACGACGGTTCTGTTACACGGTTATGCCACACGTTCGACTATTTTTCGTGGATATGCGGTAACCTCATGTACCTGCTATCCGATCACGCTTATAATTTATTGAGGATAAATAAGAATATTCATGTTTTTTTGATCGCGAGGATTCTTCTGCTTTTTTTCCTTCTTAAATCATAACGTTGAATACATCAGTGAAATATGTAGCGCGTTTATCCCACATAATTTAAAATTCAATGGACAAATTTTAATTTATTATAGGATGATTTCTGATATGTAAATTAAGAAATTAACTTTCTTGATTATATGTACGTAAACTGTGGGAAATATTCCGCTGCTTTGGGAGGCGTAAAGATTTTTTTCTTCTTCTTTTGTACCGTCGATTCGATATAGAATTATATTTAGCGAACTGTCGGAAATTCGGCAGGGGCAAGGGAGAACATTTGCATAATCTAGAAAGAAACGACGCTTGGACGTCTTTACGACGCTTTATAAGAGATTGTAAATAGTGTGTTTGAGAATTCGCGAATATTTTATCCGATATCAAGAGAGAGTCTAAATGTTGACTGAAAAAGGTCTTATGGAAATTTTTTTTTTCGAAAATTCTCCAGAAAATGCCACGTTGTAGTGATCATTTACAGTTTTCCGCTATGTGATCTATTATGGTAGTAGTCTGGTAACTTAAGCCGATTTTCATGTCTTTTTTGGAGGGCGTTTTTTTGTAGGAAAATAAAAATGAATCGTTTTGGATATTTAGGATGTTTTTATTTACATATTAAAGATACAAAAAAAAATTTTTTTGAAAAAATTTAATAGTTTATTATTATTAATATTATTGATCGAAGTTGGCACCTCGAAAAAAAAGCGCGTGGGTAGCCCCGGTGATTTTGGCTCTTGATGTTATCTGAAATCAAAAATTCTTGATAATTCTTAATCTATAGACATGTCATTGTAGTCGGAACTACTGAAGTTAAATTTCATGGATAAATAACAAAATGGCGGACTTTGGAAAAAAAAGTCCTTTTATTTTAGCAAAGAAGGGGTTGTAAAATAAAAAGTTAGGGGTGAACAAATTTCTCGGTAGTTCCGACGAGAACTATAAGTGTTTAGAGTAGCCTGTTAAAATTTGAAAGCAATCGGTTCGGTAGAAAAAAAGTTAGGACCCGGGCTGCCAACTTCGAGGTGCCAACTTCGATCAATAATAATAATAATAAAAAACTATTAAATTTTTTCGAAAATTTTTTTTTTGTATCTTTAATATGTAAATAAAAACATCCTAAATATCCAAAAGGAAAAAAGACATGAAAATCGGCTTAAGTTACCAGACTACTACCTCAATGACAGCGGCTGAATTTGCAACAAGGCTTTAATACGGTTTGTCATTCTTCACCATTCGATAAAAAGCCAATGGGTGTCTGTGGCGTTATCACCAATGTTTTCTTTTCTTTATTGCTCATCCTTAGTTTCCGCCTATGAATCTATACGATCGCAGTACGAGTTTTGCCTTATACTGTCACGAGCTGGGCTGTTCAATTCCATGATTCGTTTTTGTGTGACCTATTACTCGAAAACTATTGGGAATTACCGTTTGGCAAACTGACCCCTGTCGGCCAAATTTCATATTACTCTCTCCTAGTCGGTGCCCGATGAGTACTGTACTGATGTATTACGTTTCAATCGTAATTAAGGTAGTAGTCTGGTAACTTAAGCCGATTCTCATGTCTTTTTTAGAGGGCTTTTTTTTGTAGGAAAATAAAAATGAATCGCTTTGGATATTTCGGATGTTTTTATTTACATAATCAAGATACAAAAAAAAAAAAATTTGAAAAAATTTTATAATTTATTACTGTTATTATTATTGATCGAAGTTGGCACCTCGAAAAAAAAGCGCGTGGGTGGCCCCGGTGATTTTGGCTCTTGATGTTATCTGAAATCAAAAATTCTTGATAATTCTTAATCTATAGACATGTCATTCTGTTCGGAACTACTGAAGTTAAATTTCATAGATAAATAACAAAATGGCGAACTTGGGAAAAAACTTTTCTTTCTAAAGTCCGCCATTTTGTTATTTATCCATGAAATTTAACTTCAGTAGTTCCGACCAGAATGACATGTCTATAGATTAAAAATTATCAAGAATTTTTTATTTCAGATAACGTCAAGAGCCAAAATCATCGGGGCCACCCACGCGCTTTTTTTCGAGGTGAGGATATTTTTCAACTTTTTTTTTTTAAGTGTTGATAAATAAGGCTTGGTAAGTATTTTCTCTATAGTCTGACGAGAGGTTCTTCTAATTTTTTGGTTAGACAGTTTTTTTTATAAATGATTAACCACAATTTTTTTTTTAAATTGCACAGTAAAGTTTGAACCACTTTAATTTTTTTATTTTTGAAATGAAAAAAAAAAAAAAAAACTCCCTCCGTCAGACTATTATTATTACATTAATTTACTAGATTATTTTTTATTTTTGCAGATTGGATAGCTTTTGGAGAAGTTATGATGTCGACAAGGTGGCTCCATGGTTTTCATCAGTAGTCCATTTATGCCCGTATAAAATAATGTTAATATTTTTTTTTTAATAAGAAAAAAAATTTTTCTTATTGTTGAAAAGTTAATAAAAAATGTCAGATCAACAATTTAATTTTTTTTTCACCATATAACCTTTATAATGATTTTTCAAATTTACTCGGTTTTCGGCGCGCGCAGGGATATGTGAGCCCTTAAAAATGTACTAGAATCGATGTGCGCGCCGCGCGCGCTGCTTTTCAGGTTAAGTTCGTTCTTTACGAAAGTACGATCTGAAGTTTGCACATGAACGAACTCCAAGGAGGACATCTACAGCCAATCATAATGACGAGTTAGACGGCTTCAGAAATAAATCGCATTTCGAGATATTTCGTGAAGTCTTTTTTGCGGGATTACTGCTTTATTACAGCAATAATATGATACATAAAAATCGCGAGAACATGGACGATGTTTTCGATTTTCAGCCCACATTCAAAATGTAAATGTACATTTTCAGCTGAAACGAAGAGATCTAAAACAAAAATGGATATCATAATTATTGTATAGCGTTATTCCGAAAAATTCGACCTTTACGTTATAGACGGATGTAAGTCCTAATTAACGAACATTTTTTTTTGCTGTATCTGGAAAAATGACAAAATGGCATTTGCCCAAAAGATACACAGTAATCATGGAAAATTGATGTAGTTTAGTTCGTTTACATTCCACTGGCGCCACTTGCAGACGCGAACGCGACATTTTCCCTGCTCAATTTTTAGTTTACAGACAGTTTTCACGAATCTTTGGGATCCTACCGGACAATTTAGGCTTTACAATACCAAAATACGTCGTTTAATGGCTTCTGGTACGCTTAACTCGCGTATTTGATACATGTGCTTCGAGCTATTACTATCACTATTACCTTTCACACGATCTTACGGGGAGATGAGGTAAGTTACCTTCCCTCGTCTTTCCCGTCGTCTTTCCGACTCGTAAATGCGAGAGAGATAGACAAAAACCTGCTAATGCATTTTTTTTCAGGGACGACTTAATTGAATGGAGACAAAAAAAATAGTGGGACCATCGACGTGTATCAATTAGGCAAACCGGCCCCACTATTTTTCTTCCATTCGAATAAGCGATCTCGGTGAAAAATGCGTTAGAAAATTTTTGAGATTATGTGGAACCTCGCCCTTCAGTAGAAGAAATTAGCGTTTAATTAAAGAAACGAGCACGCTAATACCGCGCCATTGTACCACTTATCCATAGACGAGCTTTTTCTTTTTAAACTTAGCGTTGGCTCGTCCCTTGATGTGACCTGTGCCACTCTCTTTACATACACAGGCTTGTCGTTCCACTTGCGAGGGCGACACTGTTCTTTCGCCATCTGGCGGAGACATGCATAAACTATACTGAATTCACACACGAAAAAACGTACTCAGACGATAGATTTTTGTTTTTCGCTAGAGACGGTCACCGATTATCGAAGGTTCCAAAGCGACTGTTGTGTCTGTTAGAATTTTATTTTAACAAGATCCATTCTAATCACTGCAAAAACCAATTGTACTGTGGTATATCAACGCTTAGACAGATTTTAGCAATAAACCTCATTAACCATGTAGAACCATGTCAGGCACGGTATTATAACTTTCGTCAGTGGTTATCTGCATGATTACTTCCTTAGTGGATGCATGACTTGCATTACATGTATCTATGAGTACACTCGCCAGATTGATATCAGTTATGTCTTATGTTCTTTCTCCAAAGATTCTCGAACAGGATAGGTCATCGTGGGACAAGGCCATGCTAAGTGAACATCCTCGAAGAGTTGGCAACCCGCTGACCATGTATTTGTGATGAAAATACATGGGTCCGGGTACAGAAACGTGAAAGTTTTAATCCGTGCGAACGAAATATTGAATGGTGACCGTCAAAAGCTACGAATCTCACTTGACCTATAATCTACTCCCCATTGATCAATCGTAAAACAAAGATTTACGCAAGTCTTTGTAAATCATTGAAAATTAATGTCCATGAAAATTCCTGCTATTAACAAGCAGTGACGTATCTTCAAAAGTAGAACAAATTTTAACTGTCGAGGCTAGGTTCCCGATTGATTATTGTTGATGTGCGTTACCCGACAGGCATTTCCAGGGATATTGCATTGTAACACAAATCACCTCCACCACATTTTACATGGGTTATTTCTCGGAAATCGGTTGTACCTTGCTTTTTCGTCATCCCCTAATCTCTTATATTTTTCTTCCTCGTAGAAGAGGCTTCATTTTCGTGTTTTTAACGTCAATGTGTTTGAAATATTCGAAAACACCGAAAAATTACTTTTCGAAAAAAAGAAACGGACAGCACCCAATAACAAAAGAAAATTAAAAAAAACATTTCGAAAAAATGTCCGGATGGATCCGTGTTTGTGATAGGGATGAAAAATTGAAATCGCTGTCACTTTGAATTGGTTTGAGCTTTCGGGCTGAAATTTGGCACGCAAGTAAATCACCATTGGCTCATTGTTCACTATGATTTTTCTGACAAACGACAAATTATTTTCGATTTTATATTATTTTGAACATTTTCTAAAAAAATGTGTAAGGGTAACAACGAAATTTTCGAGCTATCGCGATGGAACAATTCTTTACACAAATAGCCTATCACAAAATACAGTTGGCTATTGAATTTGGCGAATATCAATCGAGGAGCTCCAAAGTTATACAGAATAACGAATTTTTCGGAAAAAAATCGCTAATCGTGTTTGTGGCGGCTCTAGCTCGTGTAATTTTTCAACAATCGAGCTAAAATTTCATACATCAATTTGGTACTACGAAAGGATATTGCGCATAGAATCTAAATTAAATCGATTAAAGCATTTTAGATTTATGAAATTTTCAAATTTTCGAAAAAATTCGATACAGGTTTTCGTTAAGGTAGTATTCTGGTAACTTAAGCCGATTTTCATGTCTTTTCTGGAGGGCGTTTTTTTGTAGGAAAATAAAAATGAATCGTTTTGGATATTTAGGATGTTTTTATTTACATATTAAAGATACAAAAAAAAATTTGGTTGAAAAAATTTAATTGTTTATTATTATTATTATTATTGATCGAAGTTGGCAGCCCGGGTCCTGAATTTTTTTCTACCGAACCGATTGCTTTCAAATTTTAACAGGCTACTCTACACACTTATAGTTCTCGTCGGAACTACTGAGAAATTTGTTCACCCCTAACTTCTTATTTTACAACCCCTTCTTTGCTAAAATAAAAGGAATTTTTTTTCCATAGTCCGCCATTTTGTTATTTATCCATGAAATTTAACTTCAGTAGTTCCGACCAGAATGACATATCTATAGATTAAGAATTATCAAGAATTTTTGATTTCAGATAATATCAAGAGCCAAAATCACCGGGGCCACCCACGCGCTTTTTTTTCGAGGTGCCAACTTCGATCAATAATAATAATAATGATAAACTATTACATTTTTTCAACAAATTTTTTTTTTGTATCTTTAATATGTAAATAAAAACATCCTAAATATCCAAAACGATTCATTTTTGTTTTTCTACAAAAAAACGCCCTCCAAAAAAGACATGAAAATCGGCTTAAGTTACCAGACTACTACCTTAACTTTGACAATTTATTTTGGAAGTATGAGAAAAGGAATAGGATTTCTTTCCGGAGGATTTATTTAACACATATTGAAGTATGAAAAAAAAAATTGTATTATCATTTTGATACAAAATGGCGGTGACAGAGGCCATCTTGAAAATCGTCTTTTTCAAATTGGGAGGACGTGTTGCTTGAACACCGTTGCATGGATCGATTTGAAATTTTGATAGTAGCTTCACAATTACATTCTCTATCGGATTACGTAGCCGTTCTTTGATTTAATGTAAACTTTTTATTTTATAAACAATTTACTGCTTTTTTTTTTGGCAAAAAATCGATTCGTTTTTTCAAAAGGGCACAATTTCTACAGAATTTGATTTAAAAAAATCCCCTACGTAATCCCATATAGCATATAGATTATAAATTTTTTTGGTTTTTAGTTCCAGGTCTCATACTTTACGAGATAACCGTCCTCCCGTGAAGGTGTTTTATAAAAAGACAATTTTTCAAGATGGGCTCTGTCGCCGTCATTTTGTTTCAGAATGATAATAAAAAAAAAAAATTTCATACTTAAATATGTGTTAAATAAACCCTCTGAAAACAAATCCCATTCCGTTTTTTCATACTCTCAAAATAAATCGACAAACTTAGGCTCTTTTTCTGTCGGAGTGTTAGTCCATAATTTTTGGAATCCTGCATCGTCAAGGCTGTGATTTTCCGAAACCTTCGGGTACCGGATGAATCTTGTCTTCAATTTCATTACGCATGAAGTTTCCGATAGTTTGTTGTTCGTTAATCCCATTTTCGGGAACTTCGCAGATCCCTAAACATCAGATCTACGGAATTATTCAAACAGTACTCCCGACCGTTCGATAAATTGTTTTGTCTTCCGCGTACTGTTTCCAAAAAGTATTTACTACATGATATTGAATGAGTATCATTTTGTTTATCACTATCGGTATCCGAAGACCTGTAGTTCCTAATATTGAAATTCGGAGTTTCACTCCGTCGAAGGTTTAACAGCTCGGAATTTCGGCTCTAAACCTCACATTCCAACTACTTTACGGATAATAATATCGCAGGCAAAAACTACACAGCGCATATTTACACATCCGGTTTAATGGGTTTTGTTGGGTTTTATTGGGTTTTGAACGCCACAACACAACCCAAACCCCAACCCAAAAACCCAAACCCCCAACCCAAATCCTAACCCAAAACCCAAAACCCAAAACCCAAACCCCAACCCAAACCCCAACCCAAAACCCAAACCCCAACCCAAAACCCAACCCAAAACCCAAACCCCAACCCAAAACCCAAACCCCAACCCAAACCCCAACCCAAAACCCAAAACCCAACCCAAAACCCAAACCCCAACCCAAAACCCAAACCCCAAACCCCAAAACCCCGACCAGAAACGAAAAAACCCAACAAAACCCAACAAAACCCAACAAAACAGAACAAAACCCCCCAACCGGATGTGCAAATATGCGCTGTGTATTTTTCGCCTGCGATGTTATTATCAGTAAAGTAATGGCAACGTGATGTTTAGACGTGCAACGCGAATTTCAACCGCGTTCCGAAACAAATGACAATTTTCAATTCGCACCTTTTTTGTTTTTTTTGTTGTTTTTTTCATGAGAAAAAAAACCCACGAAACCTTGTAGTATTCTTAAAATGTCGACGTTTATTAAGTCCGGTGTAAAAAGCGCATATTTTCCTAGCAAAAAATTATTGAAAAAAAAAACAAAATGGCTACGTTCGTCCTTGGGCTATTATGACATTTGGTTATCTCACGCTGGTATAAACAGAGAGAGAGAGAGCGAAAGAGAGAGAGAGAGAGAAAGTGAGGAGACGCAACGAAAGTTCTCCATGACGTAACTGAACGGACGTTGATGACCTTGCCATTTGAAGATGCGCCTGCCTATGGTCGAGCTAAAAGACGGCGCCGCCAACGGTAATAAAGACGAGGTGAGTGTGGATGACTATACGTGCCTCGCGGCTATCACATCTCTCTCCCTTCCCTCTTTCTCGAATCTCTTCCCTCTCGCTGTGATGTTTACGGTATTCCGCACGACTGGCCCACGTGCGCGCGAGCCAACGGGCTCTACTGAGATCGGTTTGTCCGATGCCATAAACGGGGAATGGGTCTCGAAGGTATTGTGCAACGATTTCTTCGTTCGGTCTCCGCTTTACGCGTTGTCGCGTGATACGTGGACGCTGTTACTTGGCCGGATCGAAATCTCCGGTAACAATTAACCGATGATCACTCGGGCTACTTTATACTCGCGTGTATAAGACATTATTCTTTAATTATAAGATGAACGACTCCGCTGAGAAAATCAAGATGTTTTAATGGCTCGAAGGACATTGACGTCGTTCGTTATAATTAACATTGGCATTTTTTTCTTCTTTCCTTTTCGCCGGTTAGTTTATACGCCGAACGAACTTTTTGGCCATCGTCCGTTAAGATTTATTGACTGTATATGTAATTACCGTTGTTACAGTGATGCCAGTAATCATTGCTATTATTGTAGTAATTATATACTTCGAAATAATTAACTATGTACCTAACTCAATGGATCCTATGTTCCTTTCGAATCTTCGATTGCTTTCGTTTTATAGTCGGTTTTGGTGTTCACCGTTCTAACTCCGGGTGGCCCAGCTCATAAAAATTGCGGCCCTAAACCAGGATGTTAATCGTGAAATTGTCGGAACTTTTTATAAAGTTTAATTGTAAGTACGATATTTGAATTTCCGTCTATCAATAGATTAACGCGCATTAGTCCAGTAGAAAAAATCGATTTTTTTTTATTTCATAAATTGTTAGTAAAACTATTGAAAAATATATTCACTAAATTTTAAATGAAAATTCCGACTCGTTCTATTGTTATAAGCCATTAAGGGAGGAAATAGGGTTAGGACAGCGTTTTCTCAATGATTTTCATGAATTTTTTTATAGTATAAAAATGAATATAATTTATTGAAACTTTGAGAATATTTTATACATATATTTAAGTATATACTATAAAATTTTTGAAGAACTTCCTTGAAAAACTCCGAAGATATTAGCGACCCCATTTTGCAGGTCACAATCAGACTCAGCATTTTGCGTACATTCTGGAAGCCGCAATTTTCATCTGAAATCAAACGAGGTTGGATTTTACTTTTATTATATGTCTCTCTTCTATATGAACCTAAATTCTATCAAAAAAATAGAAAATTGAATTTTTTACAGGGGTCAAAACAAAAAAGCACGATATTTTGCCATTTTTTACAACTTTATTTGCAAAAAAAAAATCATTTTAAATAATGATAATATTCCGATTTTAGGTTCATATAGAGCGCAATACTATAAAGAAAGTAACTGCCAATTTTCAAAACGATTGGTTGAAAACTTTTCAAACTAGCGTGTACGCAAGTTCGAAAAAAGTCGTTTTCAGAAAAACGTGTTTGAAAAAATAGTGACCGCTCGGTTATACACGTGGCGCGCTCGGGGCCTGAAGGAGAGCTCAGTCACTTTAATGGCTTATAATAATAGAACGAGTCGGAATTTTCATTTACAATTTTGGGAACATATTTTTCAATAGTTTTACTAACAATTTATCAGATAAAAAAAAAAATCGGTTTTTTGAATCGTCTAACACTATTTCCCCCCCTTAATCTAATGACCATTCTTGCCGATCACAAGGACAAAAGAGAGTAACTCGATAGAAATTTATCGATAGAGCCTCCGTCGAACGGATTCAGTGTCCCAAGGCAGCTTCGTCACACGACAGGTCAGCTTTTTTTCTCGTGACTACATTTCCTCGTGGATGTATATGGATTCGCGATCTTCCGATCCGCGATCGCGATCGAACCGTGAGTCTCAATTGCAATCAAGAAGAAGACTGCCCCAGGACCGTAGATCGTGGGATAATTCGGTATCTCACAGTACGATCTCACGAACTCTTCGGTGTCTCATCTTCTTTTCGTGTGTTCCTATACACATCATAATGTAAATTATTTAACAGAGTCGGCAGATTTTAAATGACCGCCGGATTAAGGCGGTAGTCTGGTCTAGAAATTTGAAAAAATCGTTTTTTTTTTCTCCATTTTCTTATTCCTTAGACCTTTCTTCATACGCTCCTGAAAACCGTTTATTGATATTTCAAAAATTAGCCGAGAAATAAAAATTCTAAGCAAGCCGCGCGCTTATCTCATTTAACGGTGTCAAAACTTTGAACGCGTTTATCTCAGAACTATGTTTGTCAAATCGGCGCCCACGATAACTCGATAACTAATGGACCGATTGACCTCAAATTTTGCACGTACCTCAGGTAGCCTGTTTCTGAGGACTGGTAGCAGAATTGAGTCGAACAATAATTTTGCCGACATATTATAACTCGTCGAATACCCGAAAATGTATGAAATATCATTAATTAAAGTTCAACAGGCCGTCATTTTGTCAAAAAATTTTTTTAAGTACCAATTCTGCTACCAGTGCTTAGAATACTCATACAGATTGAGAATATATATATATTTTTTTTTTCAGATGCATACAACATCGTCCAGAGTGGGCGCCGATTGAGGCGCACCATGTTGCAACAAGGCAAAAAAGTACATGAAAATATTTAAAATAATTTTTTTTTTCATGTACAAGTATTCTTTAAGGATCAATAAATGCACGTGTAAATTTTCATCAAGACAACTTCAACGGTTTAAACGTTATTGCACATTAGAAATGACGTCAAAAATCTCGCTCTAGACCAGACTACCGCGTTAAGGTGAACATTATGATTATTTTACTTTGCGGTTGTCGACGTTACCAAACATTCTCGACGCGTTCAAACATCAAACCTTTTCACTGCGTAGCTTTCTTTTTTTTCTTCTCTTCGCTTTCTTCTTCTTCTTCAGCGGTCGATGTCACGGGGATACAATGTCCCGGACATTCATCATAATCTTTATCAAATTATCGTTCACGTTTCATCAGACCGCGCGTTCATTCAGCGTTTAATTAATTTCAAAGCAGCACAATCGAACGATCTGCGCGAAACGTATATCCGAACAGCTGTGAATTCGTCGGGAAAAATGACGAAATAGGGGACATATAAATGGCGGTCTTCACACATCTGGTGCATATGAATTTTCGCAACGACTCGACAAACACCGGTAACATCTTTCAGTCTCTCACTCTTATTCTCATCGTTGTTGTTTCGTAATCGACAATTATACTCTCATCCAATTGGAGAATTATCCCCGTGTACAAGCTCCATTGAAAATACACAAGATGTGAAAGATCTATGATTGACGTAGGAAGAGAAGATTAAAAATCTTGGTGAGAAAATTGACGATATACGAATAAAAAATGTAATCGTTCAAATCACTTCATGGCAGTTATGTTACAACGAAAATTGTGCATTTCTAGATTTTTTAGGAATGTTTTTCTGCTGGTCGCTTCGTAATGGACGATATTGGGAATTACGTGTTATAGAGGCGTATCAAATGAGATATTTTTCAATTTTTTGAACCTATCACACGGTACGACCTAATAGCCTTTAAGGGGGAAATATGGTTAGTACAGCGTTTTCTCAATGATTTTCATGAATTTTTTTATATTATAAAAAATGAATATAATTTATTGAAACTTTGAGAATATTTTATACATATATTTAAGAATATACTATAAAATTTTTGAAGAATTTTCTTGAAAAACACCGGGAATATTAGCGACTCCATATTGCAGGTCCCAATCAGACTCGGCATTTTGCGTACATTCTGGAAGCCGCAATTTTCATCTGAATTCAAACGAGGTTGGAATTTACTTTTAGTATATGTCTCTCTTCTATATGAACGTAAATGCTATCAAAAAAATAGAAAATTGAATTTTTTACAGGGGTCAAAACAAAAAAGCATGATTTTTTCCCATTTCTTACAACTTTATTTACAAAAAAAAATTATTTTAAAGAATGATAATATTCCAATTTTAGGTTTATATAGAGCGCGATATTATGAAGAAAGTAACTGCCAATTTTCAAAACGATTGGTTGAAAACTTTTCAAACTAGCGTGTACGCAAGTTAAAAAAAAAGTTGTTTTCAGAAAAACGCGTTTGAAACACGTGGCGCGCTCGGAGCCTGAAGGAGAGCTACTCACTTTAATGGCTTATAACAATAGAACGAGTCGGAATTTTCATTTAAAATTTTGGGAACATATTTTTCAATAGTTTTACTAACAATTTATGAAATAAAAAAAAAATCGAATTTTTGAACGGTCTAACCCTATTTCTCCCTTAAGGCACCAGACTACGGTGCGCACGCAGTACGAGGGTGTATTTTTCATAATTTTTTTCGAGCAAACGATGAATGGTTTTTTTTTTATTGATAATAATATTCAATATATACATATAGAAGATACTACACAAATTTTTTAAATTAGAATCTTAAGGATAGTTTGCTGTGTACGCCGTTTCCAAAAGGACACTCCGACGAAGTTGCTGCTTGGTGGTTGACAGCAATTAAGCCATACGGTTCATCTGAAAAATACAAAAAAAATATATTTATAAACTAGACATATAGGTTCATAGCATCACGTAGGGGAATTTCGATTTCTAAAAAAAAAAAAAAATGGCGGACCAGCGAATTTTATTTCTCATTTTTACAGAAAATTTTCATCGTTTATGAAAAAAAAAAAAAAAATAGGAGGCTCTTTATAAAAAAAAAAATCCCTACGTGCTGGCATAGAGACTGGATTTTCGAACATTTTAAGACTTGATACATGCAAATCGGATGAATAGTTTTTTAAATACGTTGTCAACCAGGTTGAAAAACGTAGTTTCGAGAAAAACGCGTTCAAAGTTTTGCTGAAGGACCATTCGACATACAAACTAAATTTAAAAAATGCTGTATTTCCGTCAATTTTACGAATTTCTTTACAAAATTTGATGAGAGCATTCTTAACAAATGAAAAAATCTTTCAGAAAATGAAAGAAACAAGATGAAAAAAAATAAAATAAAAATTTACCGTGGTCTGGTGCCTTCAAATCCTGGTTCTGGCTATGGCCACAGGTCTACAGATTAAAATGCCATTCAATTTTTTGATTCCAAATGAACAGAACAGCGGGAATCGTGTCAGCCGTTAATCTACTTATTTCTCATATGTGTGTTTTTCAAACGCTCTAAAGTCGATTCCAATCTATATTTTGACTTCGAAAAATTCGAGTGACGATACAAATGTTAATAAATATGCAAAGAAAATGTATTCCTTTAATTTTGAATTTTGCCGCGCTCCGGGTAGGTAAGGTAGTGACCGCCTTACACGTTACAGAGAAAAGTAAGGTTAAGGTAGTTCTAACACAAGAAATAGGAGGGGATAGAAGGAGCGGTGCGTGAGGCGGGCAGCCACGTCGCGCAGCGACGTTGTCATGCTCACGAGTTCTTCTAGCCTCAAAACAATATTTTTTCAATAATCCATACTTTTTTACTGTATGGTCGAAAATTTACTGTAAATTATATGTTATTCTTCATCTACTAAACTACTTTCGTGCCAAATTTCAAGAATTTTTCATTACTCCTTCGTACATTTTGGTGACTGAATATCCGGAAAGTGCTCATTTCGTACGGTATAAGTATACGTTCGTATGCAAATTTTGCAATTTTTGATAAACGATATCTTGAAAACGGTACGGTGAAACAGTCTCAAATTTCGCACAAGTATTCTTCAGTACTTTTTCTAGGTTTTCCCGAAAACTCATAAAATTTGCATTACTCCTTCATTTGTGTTAGAACTACCTTAAGGTCGCGGCCGTGTATACGCGATTTTGCTGATTTTCGAAGGTACTTTTCTAGACGCGGTTAAAAAAAAATGATGCATATATTGACAACATTTTTTTTACAGATCATTTATGCACATGGTTAAGTATATGATGAAAAAGAAGAATTCAGAAATATTAACAAACGGCGGAGATATAACATAATAAAGCAATGTATTTTTTTTTGTGCGCGCGTCAATGTTGAAATTTCTCGGCATCGATGTGGGTGTCTGAAAAAAAAATGAACAGATTTATAATTGCATAATGAATGTATCTTCAGTGTAAACCAAAAATATTATTAAAAAAAAATTATTATAATAAAAATTCGAGACTTAACTTTTTTTACTCAATTTTCTGTCGGTATTTTATTTTTTATATTTTTTTGTGTCATTGAAATTTTTGTTTCTGTGGTTCACACGATAGATGATGATACTAAGAATATGTTGTAAAAATTTCAAAGCGATCCGAATCTTCGTTCGAGAGTTAGAACTTTCACAAGGTTCGAAAAAGTGAATCGTGGAAAAATGGCTTTGAAGTTGGCAGTCGGGGGCGCCGCGCGGTAAAAGTTTTAACGCTCTAAACGCTGTAACTTTAACAATTTTTGGAATTTTTTAATTCTGTAAAGCTTAAAATATTCCTAACCGTTCAGGCCAATGGAATCAAAAATAAAAAAATAAAAAAATTTTGAAATTCTTCGCGTATACGTTGCCTTAAGTGAAAACCTGGATGGAATGAATGAAACCATGTGTGAGATAAAAATGTATTAAAAGTTAAATAATAAAAATGATTAAAAGGAATTGGCATATTAAAGAATAAATTTGAAATGTCGTTTTTTTGTTTACAGGTAGGAGTTTTGGGTAAACAGTGTAAATAGTGTAAATCGAACTTAGAATTAATGAAATAAAAACTTTGTTTACAGAGCAACGTCGTTTTTTCCGATTAGTCAATGGTGATAAATAAAAAATAACCAATCTTATAAATATATTGTAAAAATTCCAAAATGGTGTATTTCCATAGCTCATTAGTAAAAATTTTCAAATAAAAGCGAATAAATACAGCCGTTAAACGGTACGGTCATCTTAAAACGTGACACATTCGCACAGTAATCACCGAGCGGTGGAGAGTGGTTTGAAATTTGGCCGAGAGAGGTCAGGTTGCTAAATCGTAATTCCTAATATCCTAATGATCGTACGGCTCGCGTACAATGCGCCCTCTTGCCCGAACTCGTTCAAACCTAAACAAACTAAAACCATCCCAATAAATCCTTGATGGTCCATTTTACAGCCTTCCACTATTCTCCAATCAGATTAAGCTGCGCGTATCTTCCGGTTTCACTCGCTGAGCATTTTGCGAAGGAACAATTCGTGCCGAAGGTAATCGGGAGATTTACAATTAATAACTAATTATCGGGGTAGTCTGGTCTAGAGCGAGATTTTTGACGTCATTTCTAATGTTCAATAATTTTTAAACCGTTGAAGTTGTCTTGATGAAAATTTACACGTGCATTTATTGATCCTTAGAGAATACTTGTACATTAAAAAAAAAATTATTTCAAATATTTTCATGTAGTTTTTTGCCTTGTGCAACATGGTGCGTCGAAAGCCGCCTCAATCGGCGCCCACTCTGGACGATGTTGTATGCATCTGAAAAAAAAAAATATATATATTCTCAATCTGTGTGAGTATTCTGAGCACTGGTAGCAGAATTGGTACTTAAAAAAAATTTTTGACAAAATGGCGGCCTGTTGAACTTTCATTAATGATGTTTCATACATTTTCGGGTATTCGACGAGTTATAAAATGTCGGCAAAATTATTGTTCGACTCAATTCTGCTACCAGTCCTCAGAAACAGGCTACCTGAGGTACGTGCAAAATTTGAGCTCGATCGGTCCATTAGTTATCAAGATATCGTGGGCGCCGATTTGAAAAACATAGTTCTGAGATAAACGCGTTCAAAGTTTTGACACCGCTAAATGAGCGACTCGGTAGCCTCTGCGTTAGCTGCTTCCCGATCGCGCTACCTGAGCGCGCGGCTTGCTTAAGGCCTTACATACGTCCAGCGGTACCGAAAACGTACCAAAAGAAAAACTGTTTTTAGGAGGGATAGAAATAGAAATTGATAAAAAAATTCTTATACATTGTTTATTACTGTGTTAAGTTTGTAAAAAAATGTATTTCAATTTTTTTTTTCAAAAATTACAACATGAAAAATCACATTTTTTGAAGCACCGTAAAAAAAAAGTTGCTCCACGGTCGGCAGTATTTCTTCCTCAAATGTTGACGGATCTGCAAAATGTAAAGAAATTCTTGTAAAATAAGGTAGTAGTTATAGTCTGTCGAGCCGGATTTTTGAAATTCGAAAAATTAAACAATTTACGGTAATTTAAAAAAAAATGTTAAGTTTGTGTCAAAAAAGTCACACTTTAATTGTTTTTATAAAATTTTCTAATTATAATTTTAAAAATCCGGCTCGACAAACTATAGAAAAAACAATTCCGAATATTTAAAAAAAAAATCATCAAAAAATATTGAAAACCGTACGAGTTATCATGCCGACCGTGTCAAAAAAAGTAGTTTTGAGAAAAACGCGTTCAAAGTTTCAAGCGCGTTTCGCTCGAAGTCGCGCGCGGCTGGAGCAAGAACTTTATGAATTTTTTAAATTTATTTAGTTAACTTACGTCTAATCTCCCATTCCAGCTTCATATTGTACGCCTTCCTTGTCAGTAAAAAATTGTTGTTGTTTATTTTTTCCTCTTTGTTTATTTTGCCTCAAACAACTCAACTCAGGTAGGTGTGCGTCAGACCTTTGTCCTTTCGTCGGGCAGTCACATTATCTACAATAACTTTTGAACTATGGGGAATTTTTACAATCAGCTTACACAGAAATACGCCTAAGACTATAAGGAATAATAATCTGTAAACAAAAAAAAATCGATTTTTTGAAAATTCTCGACGTATGTAAGGCCTTAAAAGTTTTATTTCTCGGCTAATTTTCGAAATATCGATAAACGGTTTTCAGGAGCGTATGAAGAAAGGTCTAAGGATTAAGAAAATGAAAAAAAAAAAAAAAATCGATTTTTTCAAATGACTAGACCAGACTACCGCCTTAATGCTGTATATTAATGATAGTTGGGATAATTTCCAATAATTGAAACGGGACTACGGATGAATTTCAATATTCACGATTGTGCCTGAATCTGCATACGGAGATACATATATGATCGCCGTAGAGTTTATCCTTAATCGTCATCTTCGGTTTAAGCGCCGAAGTTTCGTAATCGACACTCTCACCTAATTGACCAGGTTATCCTCTCGTCCGATAATCATTTGGCTATCTTCCTCTTTAAGCCTCTCACTTTTTTCTATTCACGTCTGTATCATTATATCTAAATATGTATATTTGTGTGTGTGTACTTTACACATGAACGCAGATAATAAATAGTAAAATCGCACGTTCGCGCTGAGAGAATTGTAAACACGTTCATCGAGGGCTTATAGCTCCGCGTTAACGAGCAAAAGAGTTTCGCGATCGCCTGAAATGATTTCGCCGCGGGCGCTCGTACCTCGGTCAAAGAGCCCCAGCAAATGTCAATGATATATTTTTATGGCGACCACCCGCCGCCGGTTAGCTTACTTACACGAGTCCAATAGGATTTATCAGATTTAGGACTAAGCCTAATTAGCCAAACTATTTGCGACACTTTTTTTCTTCTTTTTTCGCGTATAGTTAAATAAAAAATTTATCTGCCTTCGCTTTCCTCTCCTGTATTATTAAACCGCTGGCTACAACGTTGCAGCCTGTTCAATTTCTCAACCATCTACAAAATTATTTCACTGTCAGGATAAATATAACCTATAAGAACCGAGTTTTTAAGTCCATAATAAGCGAGCGCAACTTTTCTCGAGTTCGCATTACAAGAGCTGGTCCCTCTTTCCGAGTACTTCTCTTCATCATTTTTCTCTTTATCTCGTTCCTTCTCCTTTTCGACTCTAATCTTTTTGCCTCTTTTCGCTCAAGATGGGGCATTCTTACTTCGATCTCGCAACTTTGCGCTCCCGGCGGCAAAGGTCGTACCGTCGACTCGCCGTCTCCATACACCCGGTGCATTTCGCTTGCGGGGTGGAACAAGACGAAAGGGGAAAGACGAGAGCCTCGAAGCGTTCGCATTGTCGCAACATCGATAAGAGAGAAAGAGAGAGACCTAACCTCTTCTTCGCAAATACTACTACAGGTGATGGTATCGCTTTGCACAGTGAAGAAGTCACGACCGGTCAAGATTGTCCGAGAGGCGCTACGAGTCGAAGGTGACGCGCGAAAGAGGCAAAATAAATTGTGATAGAGGCTTATATCGATGCTCTAACGTAAAAAAAGGTCGTATCGTTCATGTAAAAATAACAAACGATAATCTCTTTCGACTTTAATCCATCGGGATGTGCATATATATCGTGAATGCATTTCCGCGAGACGATCGGCACGCTTCTCCTCATGATTCTCGCTGGTATTAACTTCTTTTATTTTTCCCCAAGTTATACATTGCATAGATTGTATACATGTATATTAGGGTGGTTCTTAATTTGGTGATGTTGGAAATTCTTTGGTATTCTTCCTCAAAAGTAATCAACATAAATAAAAAAAAAATTGGGCGCAAGCGGAACTTTGTCAAATAATTCTAACCCACCCCACCGAGCTGTCGAATTTTTATATGCAAAAATGCATGCATTCAAAATTTTGTTAAGAACATTGTTCATTATTTCAAAACTATTTATGATAAAAGAATTTTATATAACGTTTTCGTAGGAAATATAATGCTCTACAAAAAAGGTATCATGTGAAATTCTCGTGAATCTAATATTTATCACGTAATTAGCAAAAAAACTGTCATCATTTATTCCAAAAGTCGATCATTATGGTCAAAACAGGAGTTTGACGTCGAAAAGCTGCAATTTATTTTTCGTATGTATATAAGATTATGAAGAAATACGTAGCGCACTCAACAATGAAATGTAAACAATATTCAAATTTTCAATTTTATCAATTTTATTGTGAATTGTAATGAATGATATCATATATTTTAAAAATCAACTTACAATAATGAATTACATCGGTTGGAGCAAAGTTGCTTTGTTAATATCAGGATATTTTTTTTTATATTCTTCAATTATTTGTACAATGAATTGTTTCTGATCTTCATCATAAGTGAGACGATCATTGTACTCTGTAATAAGTTTCACTCCTCTTTCTGCAACATCGTTAACCACTTTAATTCCTTTAACTATTTTCAAGCCTTGTAAATAATTTTCATTAGAAATCCTCTCGCTCACATCGATATAAAAAAATGAGGAGTTGATTTCAAATCTTTCGAAAAATGCCATCGATTTGGAACTGATAAAGGAATCAATGTCCTTATCGATCGAAGGAGAAAAATTTATCATGAATGATAATAAAATTGATAAAATTGAAAATTTAGATATCGTTCACATACTGTTATTGAGTGCACTACGTATCTCTTCATATTTCTAATTGCATATGAAGAATACATTGCAGTATTTCGACGTAAAACTCCTGTTTTGGCCATAATGATGGACTTTTGGAATAAATGATGACAGTTGTTTGCCAATAACGTGATAAATATTAGATTCACAAGAATTTTAAAAGATACCTTTTTTGTAGAGCATTAAATTTCCTATAAAAACACAATATAAAATTTTTTTACCATGAATAGTTTTGAAATAATAAACAATTTTCTTAACAAAATGTTGAATGCATGCATTTTTTCATATAAAAATTCGCCAGCTCGGTGGGGTGGGTTAGAATTATTGGACAAAGTTCCGCTTGCGCCCAATTTTTTTTCTGGATATGTTGATTACTTTCAAGAAACAATAACAAAGAATTTCTAACATCACCAAATTAAGAACCACCCTAATGTATATCGACATAGTACCACTATGAATGCGAGAAATGAGAGAGGCGTTAATTCTCTGCGCCGTTCGAGAATTCATTCAATAGAACGTCGACGAACGTGCGCGTATTAATAAATTGCGAATGACATAACGCAAATGATAATTCAATACTAGAATGTACGCGCTTCGTCCGCTGCTTTTGTAGGTTAGGTTAATCGTGCGATCTGAAGTTTGCACATGAACGGACTCCCAGCACGACATCGACAGCCAATCACAGCGACGAGTTAGTCGGCTTCAGAAATAAATCGCATTTCGAGTCATTACATGACGTGCATTTTTTTATATGGTGGAGATATTGTCGAAAAATAATTTCTTTTTTAATGTACAGATCGATAAATAAATGTGAGACGCATTACCGTGATTTTTATGATTCATCATATGCCTCTGCAGTAAACCATCCATTGAAGTCGCGAAAACAAACAAAAACACGTTAGTTTGTTGTGTTGTTGTGTACGCGAACTCGCCCGAAAACAGCCAAGTAGAAGTAGCAAAATTTATGAAGGAGTGGAGGAATTATATTTTTATTTGGTGCCTGTAATAATGAATTGGCTTGGCATTTGGTGCACGCACAGATATACACACGCAGTTAGGGGGGGGGGGGGGGGGGAATAGGGTTAGGACAGCGTTTTCTCAATGATTTTCATGAATTTTTTTATAGTATAAAAAATGAATATAATTTATTGAAACTTTGAGAATATTTTATACATATATTTAAGTATATACTATAAAATTTTTGAAGAACTTCCTCGAAAAACTCCGAAGATATTAGCGACCCCATATTGCAGGTCACAATCCGACTTAGCATTTTGCGTGCACTCTGGAAGCCGCAATTTTCATCTGAAATCAAACGAGGTTGGAATTTACTTTTATTATATGTCTCTCTTCTATATGAACCTAAATGCTATAAAAAAAATAGAAAATTGAATTTTTTACAGGGGTCAAAACAAAAAAGCATGATTTTTTGCCATTTTTTACAACTTTATTTAAAAAAAGAAATTATTTTAAATAATGATAATATTCCGATTTTAGGTTCATATAGAGCGCAATACTATGAAGAAAGTAACTGTCAATTTTCAAAACGATTGGTTGAAAACTTTTCAAACTAGCGTGTACGCAAGTTCAAAAAAGTCGTTTTCAGAAAAACGCGTTTGAAAAAATAATACCAAGAAAAACAAAGTCAAGGCAGTCATACATTTTTTCGGTGTTTTTCAAGGAAATTCTTCAAAAATTTTATAGTATATACTTATATGTATGTATAAAATATTCTCAAAGTTTTAATAAATTATATTTATTTTTTATACTATAAAAAAATTCATGAAAATCATTGAGAAAACGCTGTCCTAATCCTATTTCTCCCCTTAATGGCTTATAACAATAGAACGAGTCGGAATTTTCATTTAAAATTTTGGGAACATATTTTTCAGTTTATGAAATTTAAAAAAAATCGATTTTTTCGAACCGTCTAACCCTATTTCCCGCCTTAAGGGATAGAACCATTCTAGCGGCAGAAAAATAGGCCTAACTTTGACGATTCATTTTGGGAGTATGGAAAAGGGAATAGGATTTCTTTTAAGAGGGTTTATTTAACACATATTGAAGTACGAAACAAAAAATTTTCCTCATCATTTTGATAGAAAATGGCGGCGACAGGGCCCATCTTGGAAATCGTCTTTTTCAAACTGGGAGGACGCGTTGCTTGAACATCGTTGCATGGATCGATGTAAAAATTTTAAAGTAGCTTCACAATTACATTCTCTATCGGAGTATCTAGTCGTTTTTTTTATTTAATAACAAAATTCTTTGTACAGTCTATTTATTGCTCTTTTTCGCAAAAATATCGATTCATTTTTTCAAAAGTGCACTATTTCTGCAAAGTTTGTTTAAAAAAAAAAACCCCTACGTAGTCCCATAGCCAATGGTATATAGATTATAAAATTTTTTGGTTTTTCATTCCAGGTCTTATACTTTACGAGAAAACCGTCCTTCCGTGAAAGTGTTTTAAAAAATGACGATTTTCAAGATGGGCTCTGTCGCCGCCATTATGTATCAAAATGATAATAAACATTTTTTTTTTCATACTTCAATATGTGTTAAATAAACCCTCTGAAAAGCAATCCTATTCCTTTTTTTATATTCCCAAAATAAATCGTCAAAGTTAGGCCTTATTTTCTGCCGCTAGGCCTTATTTTTTGTTATCCCTTAACCACATGAAAAAAAACATGATCCAAATTGAAATTTGCATATTGCTTCCCCATCATTTTTGCACATTCACAAATTTTCTTCTATGAGCAACAAATTTTTTCAATTTCGCATTCCTCATCGAGGAAGTCTTGTCTATGCACAGAAATAATAAGGCCGAAATATGGAAGTTTCGATTTGCATAATTTTTGTCATCCTTAAGTTGATCGTAAAGGTTGATTGGATAAGGACGAATCGGCCGTTGGCATTTATTGACGTGGTCAGCCAACGTCAACACACTTCACTCTACTGAATCTCCGCTCAGTCGAAACGGACAAACTTAACCTGAAAACTTTACGATCGAAAACGTGCGATGCCTGCCCGTTGATGCTAGTCCCCTCGCGAAAGAAGAGTCACGAATGCGCGAGTTATTTTTGAAGCTAGTACAGACGCATTCTGATTGGCTGTCGATGTACTGCTCGGAGGTTGGTCTTGTGCATACTTCAGATCACACGATCGCCGACGACGAATCTAACCTACAAAAGGAGCGCGAAGTGCGGGCACCGATTCTAGTGGTAATAAACGATAATACGATACGATTAATGATACGATACGTCAGATTGCATGGTTGTACGAAGTATTTGTGAAGTCACTATCGATAAATTCATGATTGGATGTCGACGTTGTACTTCGTGTTTCATCATATGCATACTTCAGGTCGCACAATCGTAGATGCCGAACATAACCTACAACGGATCTGAGCACAACGAATTTTACTTTTAATGTAATAAGCAAATATTGCTTGAATACTTTTTTATTCCCTCATTAGGATTCCCAGCAAGTTTACCATAATAATCATCGGCGCCTGCGGTGAAATCTCGATATCTTATAATCTTATAATCCTTGCAAACCCACATAGCACTTTAAGAATTAAATACATCTATACATATTAAGGGTATGGATACTCGTAGGGAGCAATGTGTGCAGAACGAAACCGTTTGCTGGTTAATCTCGTGCAACCGAGAAATAAATCAATCGAACAGTCTCCGCTTTGCGACGGCAGCGATCGAAGCTCGAGTAGCTCACGGCGTTATCGTCTTCTTCTTGTCGTCGTTCCCGGTCAACATCGGGTCGTCGATATCGAAAGGGCAAATTCGAAATCCCGTAATTCTTCCCGCGTATTTTTTCTAACGTTTGCAATACACTATATATAATTTATAGGATACAGAAACCCAGACGAGAGTGAACTATCTTCTTCTTCGTCATTATCTTCAATTCCTATACTCGTTTGCCGTTGAATATATTTGACTCGAAACGAAAACTTTTACGTATATTTCATAGGCCATTTATCGGCATTTGAATCGATGTACGCGTTTCGCGCGCTCCTTTTGTACGTTAGGTTCATCGTTCGAACTGAAGTATGCACATGAATGAACTCCGAGCATGACACTCGACAGCCAATCAAAATGACGAGTTAGCCGGCTTCGATAATAAATCGCATTTCGAGATATTTCGTGACGTGTCTTTTTTATTGGAAGGATTATGAATCAGTGAATCTTTGAGATACCAGCATGAGCTCGGATCTCATGGTCTTAGATTTTCTCGTAACTTTAGTATTCATTCGCATTTATCGAGGAGACATACCTAATTTTAGTTAACTTTGTACGCAACCTTTTTGTCATGACGCTTATTTTATTTGCAGTTATTAAAATGATCTTAACAGGTATTTTTATTACTGTAAATAAAATGTGCTGTAATAAAGCACTACATTTTTAATCATGATTAAAACGATGACGTGTTATAGTTAACCTCGAAATCTTAAAAAATATTACCCACCAACTCCACGATCAAAGAATTGACTTCGAACAATAAATTATTACTGATAACATTGATCAGTCACATCGGGTAATGTTATATTCATAAATTGTTCATTTTTCAGCAAGATTGCAATTGCACTCGGCCCTCTTGTTGTTTATACGATGCGAATAAATTGGTTTTTGAGAGAGGTCAGGTTGCTAAACGTTAATTTCCAATGCCGAATTGAGGAAAACGGTTCGGTAATTTTTTATGCTCAGAATATCACCATCCTCCAATATCCTCTTTGGTACGTATTCTGAATGAACCTGTACATCATAAACGATCGGTAGACTTAGCTGGCGCGAGCCAGCAGTCTCCGGCATTAAAAAATCCTTCTCCCCGTCGCCCGTTGTCGGCGACACACAGAGTGCAGTGGCATTTAGCCCGAACCGTCCTGTCCCAAGCGTGTGTGCGCTTCGGCTTCGAATATAATATACCTGGTGCTGCACTGAAATCCCCCGCCAGACGAGTGGCGCATTACGTAATGGGCCATCTCCCGCATTGAGGCTACGGTATTTTACTACACGTGCTAAGAGAGCCACGACGAACGAGAGTTGGGAGAATTGAAAAATGTTAAAGTCTAGTTACGCGGTGACACACATGTATAGATGGGATGATGAAAACGGGGAGAGTGCGATTCGGGTGAAAAAAATTACACCTTTTGATTCGAGAACAAAAATAGCCTATGACCTTGAACATTTTCTGGAAGAAGAAGGACGAAGAATAAGAGGGAAAAAGAAGAAGAGGACGAAGGAAAAGAAGGGATCGATCGTGGGGGAATAGGAAGAGGCGAAATAAGAAGAAATCGAAGAAAAGGAAGAAGAATGAAAATCTGGTTGTAAGGATGGCAGGGAGGGTAATAATAAAAAGGATGAAACAAGGAAGAAATTAGAACGAAGTGAATGAATGAACAAAAAAATTAAGGAGAAATAACCGTTAGGTAAGAGCTTAAAGGAAAAGAAGAGAACGGTTAGAAAGAATAAGAGGAATAGGAGGAAGAAGAAATCGAAGAAAAGGAAAAAGAATGAAAATAATGACCGAAAGGATGGCAGCGAGGGTAATAATAAAAAGGATAAATCACGGAAGAAATGAAAATGACAATGATGGAACAAAACGCATCAGGGAACAAATCAGATAGCAATTAATGAATGAAGTAAAGAAGAAATAACCGTTAAGTAGGATCTTAAAGGGAATGCTTGAAGCCAGTACAGGTGAGCCTCCTTGAGAAAGACCCGATGACGCAAATATGGAACGAGGAAGTTGATCGAGAGTTCCGAAGACCTGGGAAAGAAAAAGAGAGCGGAGAATAAAGGTGAACCGTGATGATTCGACCTTCTCCTAACGGGTCAGGTGACCGGTTAGTCGGGATCATCTTCTTTTTTATATATCTATCAACCGCACCAGTGGGAGGTTGTGGGTGTAATAAGGAACTGAATACACAAATAGTCTCGTAATCTATGCTCGATGGAAAACATTATTCATTTTCGTCGCACGAGCACGTGCATTCCCCTACGCGTTACGTAAGGAATTCATTTCACCAATGTATGAAGACAAATATTGAAAAATCTTGACGTTAATATTATGCACAATAATTGAACATTCATAAGATATCACGACTTGCATAATCCAAAGTCTTAACATTACCAGGAGCATAACTATTTCACATTAATTACCAAGTAGCGGATAATCATTGAAGACAAGCGCATATTAAATTGGCACATTTCTTCTTCGTCGTTTTCGAAGGTCGACGAAGCTCCTCTCACGAACAAGCGTTTTATCAATTTTGGATTCCTTATAGAGGAAGCCTCGTCGTTCTGCGCAAATGACGAGGAATGTATATTCAATTTTAATTTGCATGGTTGTTTTTGTTACGTAATATACAAGAATAAACTGATAATTTAATCAGATGTATTCCTGAAATATTGAGACGAGTAACAGAATTGTCATTAGCTTGATAGATGCGATTTTGCTTTTTAATAAAAACAATATCTCATCCACGAGGATGGAAAAATAGAGTTGTAGTATATTATATTCAGTTTAGATGTTTTTTTCTTGCTAATTCGCGTGTTAAAAAAATTACAAGAAGCATGAAAACCCCTCAGGGCATGTTGACATATTGACGTTTCATCGTGAAGCTTCTCGCAGGGAACGTTGTCCCCATTAGGATCCTTACCGTTATATACTATATACGAGGTCTGTTCAAAAAGTATCGCGAATTTTGAATTTCCGCGGGCTACGTATATTCGATTTTCGATTTTTTTCTGGCGTTAGGTTGGTACACATGTCCCTCACTTATGTTGAAAAAAATCGGCCATTTTGAATGTTTAGTTAATTGTTGACAGCTGTTTTGATTAGACGTGTTTTGGTTTGTCTTCGATTTTTGCCTATTCGAAAAAATGGATCAAAGAATCTGTATCAAATTTTGTGTGAAAAACAAAATTAAGTGCGCGGACGGATTCCGAATGTTGACTGTGGCATATGGTGAAGGTACCTTGGACCAGAGCAACGTTTATCGGTGGTACAAAATGTTCTCAGAGGGCCGAGAAGATGCGAACAACGAAATGCGTTCCGGACGCCCGAGCACATCAACAACAGACGTAAACATTGATGAAGTGAAGAAAATAATAGTGGCCAATAGTCGAATCACCGTTAAAGAAGTTGCTGAGGAACTAAACATATCGATTGGCTCGTGCCATTCGATTTTCACGAATGATTTGGGCGTGAGACGGGTCGCCGCGAAATTCGTGCCAAAATTGCTCAATTTCGAAGAAAAACAGTGTCGCGTTAACGCGACACTGTTTTGCTAAGGAGCTGCTGGACTCGGTCCGCGACGACCCATATTTGCTCCAGAAGGTCATGACTGGTGACGAATCATGGGTTTATGGTTATGACGTGGAAACCAAAGCTCAATCATCGCAATGGAAGCTGCTTTATTGGAATAGGCAAAAATCGAAGACAAGCCAAAACACGTCCAACCAAAACAGCTGTCAACAATTAACTAAACATTCAAAATGGCCGATTTTTTCAGCATAAGTAAGGGACATGAGTACCAACCTAACGCCACAAAAAAATCGAAAATCGAATATACGTAGCCCGCGGAAATTCAAAATTCGCGATACTTTTTGAACAGACCTCGTATACATGTATATTAGGGTGGTTCTTAATTTGGTAATGTTGGAAATTCTTTGGTATTGTTTCTTGAAAGTAATCAACATATCCAGAAAAAAAATTGGGCGCAAGCGGAACTTTGTCCAATAATTCTAACCCACCCCACCGAGCTGTTGAATTTTTATACGAAAAAATGCATGCATTCAAAATTTTGTTAATAAAATTGTTTATTATTTCAAAACTATTCATGATAAAAGAATTTTATATTGTTTTTATAGGAAATTTAATGTTCTACAAAAAAGGTATCTTGTAAAATTCTTGTGAATCCAATATTTATCACGTTATTAGCAAAAAACTGTCATCATTTATTCCAAAAGTCCATCATTATGGCCAAAACAGGAGTTTGACGTCGAAAAACTGCAATGTATTCTTCATATGCGATTAGAAATATGAAGAGATACGTAGTGCACTCAATAACAGTATGTGAACGATATTTAAATTTTCAATTTTATCAATTTTATTATCATTCATGATAAATTTTTCTTCTTTGATCGATAAGGACATTGATTTCTTTATCAGTTCCAAATCGATGGCTTTTTTCGAATGATTTGAAATCAATTCCTCATTTTTTGATATCGATGTGAGCGAGTGGATTTCTAATGAAAATTATTTACAAGGCTTAAAAATAGTTAAAGGAATTAAAGTGGTTAACGATGTTGCAGAAAGAGGAGTGAAACTTATTACAGAGTACAATGATCGTTTCACGTATGATGAAGATCAGAAACAATTCATTGTACAAATAATTGAAGAATATAAAAACAAATATCCTGATATTAACAAAGCAACTTTGCTCCAACCGATGTAATTCATTATTGTAAGTTGATTTTAAAAATATATGACATCATTCATTATAATTCACAATAAAATTGATAAAATTGAAAATTTGAATATTGTTTACATTTCATTGTTGAGTGCGCTACGTATTTCTTCATAATCTTATATACATACGAAAAATAAATTGCAGCTATTCGACGTCAAACTCCTGTTTTGACCATAATGATCGACTTTTGGAATAAATGATGACAGTTTTTTGCTAATTACGTGATAAATATTAGATACACGAGAATTTCACAAGATACCTTTTTTGTAGAGCATTATATTTCCTACAAAACCGTTATATAAAATTCTTTTATCATAAATAGTTTTGAAATAATAAACAATTTTCTTAACAAAATTTTGAATGCATGCATTTTTTCATATAAAAATTCGACAGCTCGGTGGGGTGGGTTAGAATTATTGGACAAAGTTCCGCTTGCGCCCAATTTTTTTTCTAGATATGTTGATTACTTTTGAGGAACAATACCAAAGATTTTCCAACATCACCAAATTAAGAACCACCCTAATGTATATATATATATATATATATATATATATCTGCACTGTTATATAAGATAGTTGGAGAAGATCCCGCTGTCGCGAAACATTGGAAAAAAAAAAAAAATCGTCGTCGCTCTATCGTCATTATTCAATTCCACGGTTGCTATTCATCCTACAAATGGATATATACGCTATATTGGGAATTGACACGTAGCGACTCGACCTCTCGCGGCCAAATTCCGAACCACACTCTTCCAGTCGTTGCCCGATAATTACTATGTGAATGAGTCACGTTTTAATCATAATTAAAAATGTACTGATTTATTGTAGCAACAATATGATAAATAAAAATCGGGAGAACATGGATGATGTTCCGTCCGAGAGGTATGAGATTTTCAGTCTACGCGAAAGATCAAAAACCGATTTATTCGTGCCGTGTAAACGACCACGGCACCACTGAAATTTCATAATTGATGAAAACTGGACAATCTATAAATATAATATTATGGCGTGTGATCTATCACAGCCAGCATTCTAGTTAGCATGGGGAACAGTAGAAAACCCTTAATTATCGTATATTTTTTTGGCGAAATGTAATTTTTTTTAGTACGATCTGATGATCAGAATTAACATAGATGTTATAATAGTTTATTGTTCGAAGGCATTTATTTAGCCGTAGAATGGCGGGCAATATTTTTCTGATTTTGAGGTTAAGCATGGGACGTCGTACAGGTTCACCGTATACTTATGGTAATAATGTACTCCGTCTGTATCTAATCGCCGCAGTTGATTCCGTTCAAGCACAAATATCAACGGTAATAATTCTGATTATCAGATCGTACTAAAAAAAAATTACATTTCGCCAAAAAAATATACGACAATCAAGGGTTTTCTACTGTTCCCCACGCTAACTAAAATGCTGGTTGACTAGGCATGAGCGGCCATCTTGATTAGACCATGTTTGCGCGGGAATCCCCGATAAATGTGTAGTTCCACCACTTCCCAGCAGAGTTCGGGGCCGTGTTGTTCCCGATTGAAGTCTATCGTTTTCTATGAAATTGTATATCAAATGGTACGAAGCATCTTTGGAAATTCTTCAAAGTCGTTCCGTTGTGCATTTAAAATAAAGTATAAACTTCGTTAAAAAAATCGCCTCTCGGTAGCAAGGGATTTCATTTCAAACGTTAACAGAATTTTATTAATGTTACAAATGGTTTCAAAAAGAAAACGATAAAAGGTTAAAGTTCCAATGGGAAGAATCCAATTAGCATGAAAAGTTACAAGGATGCTGTACACCCGGTATAAATTGATTTAAAAAAAACGTTCCAATTAAATCGGGGTATATCGTAAAGGCCCCGAACTCTTAGGAGTTAGTAGGCTCACGCATACGCATATATCTGTGTACTATCCCTTAGCAAAATTTGCCATTGACAATCAATGGCAAAGGCATACACTTCCAATGCAAATTGTATGGCAAAGTCAAGGGAACATTTTTTAATGGCAACACGTTGAATGGAAACTCAATGGCAAATTCGAATGGCAATTTCTTTCCATAAAAATTGATTGGAAAGCCAATGGCAATTTCCAATGGCAGTTTCTTTCAATAGAAACTGAATGGTAATATTAGCTTTCAGTTTCGTTTTGAATGTTAAATTTGTATAGCATTTCTCTCTTTCAGGGTGTCCCAATAACTATTAGCACCTTAGATATCTTGGAAACTCCAAGGTTCACAAAAATATTTGCTGAATCAAAATTGCACAGTACGAAGGGGGCCATCCAATGATACCAAAGTACTCACCCCCACCCCCACCCCCTGGGCTGGGGGTGAGGCAACTTTGAAATCTTAAATGGGAACCCCCATTTTTTATTGTAGATTCGGATTCCCCATAAAAAAATACGTAGCTTTTGTTTAAAATTTTGTTTTTCGATTCGTAATCGATGGCGCTGTAATCACAAAAAATCCCCGAAAGTACAGAAAGGCGATAATACTTACAGTTTCGGTAGTAAATAAAATTACTACGTTTATAGTGAGTGTTCGAAATGACGACCATCAGTATCAATGCAATATTGGATTCTTTTTTTCGATTGATTGACTTGCAAGTTTTACAGCGTCAGAACTTATTTATGCACAGGCTGTAATAATTCTTCCCATTCGTTCCCATACAATTCTTGGTGAAGACTAACATGGTACGGGTGAAATTTGTGACGGTGCAAAATGCGATGTACGCTAGTCCTGCCAATGCCAGATTCATTTTGAATTTGTCGCAAACTAACGCGAGGATCTCGATACACACTTGCGAACCCACCGATTTCCATTTCTTCATTCGTTACACGTTTCTGGCGTACACTACTACGGACACTTAAACTACCGGTTTGCCTAAGTTTATCACACACATTTTTAAATGTTTGACGCGAAGGCTGAGACCGATGTGGATATCGTTCACCACACAAGGTTTTTGCCCTTACAGAATTTTGTTGGCATTCGCCATACATGAGAAGCATATCGACTTGCTCTTCAAACGGATACATTGCACTCGATTGACTGATTTATCGATACTAATCGTATCATGTTTATCTTATCCTGCAAACTTATTAAAGTGTCCTTGAAACAGTGTTTATTTTCAGTGAAGTAAACCGTAAGTATTATCGCCTTTCTGTACCTTTCTGTCGAAGAAATGTAACAAACATTGTAACATTTGTAACATTGCAACATGCGACAAATTCAAAATGAATCTGGCATTGGCAGGACTAGCGTACATCGCATTTTGCACCGTCACAAATTTCACCCGTGCCATGTTAGTCTTCACCGAGAATTGCATGGGAACGAATGGGAAGAATTATTCCAGCCTGTGCATCAATAAGTTCTGACGCTGTAAAACTTGCAAGTCAATCAATCGAAAAAAAGAATCCAATATTGCATTGATACTAATGGTCGTCATTTCGAACACTTACTATAAACGTAGTAATTTTATTTACTACCGAAACTGTAAGTATTATCGCCTTTCTGTACTTTCGGGAATTTTTTGTGATTACAGCGCCATCTATTACGAATCGAAAAAAAAAAATTTTTAACAAAAGTTACGTATTTTTTTATGGGGAATCCGAATCCACCAAAAAATATGGGGGTTCCCATTTAAGATTTCAAAGTTGCCCCACCCCCAGCCCAGGGGGTGGGGGTGGGGGTGAGTACTTTGGTATCGTTGGATGGCCCCCTTCGTACTGTGCAATTTTGATTCAGCAAATATTTCTGTGAACCTTATAGTTTCGAAGATATCTAAGGTGCTAATAGTTATTGGGACACCCTGTATATCTGAGTTTGATACATACATTATATATACTAGTAATATTATTATCTCTTCTTATAATGTTGTTATTTCTTTGCATAGATTTAAAAAAATTGCTATAAAGACTGAAAGGACATTATATATATTTGAGGCATTCTTCATAAATTTATGTAGTCGTAATTTTCTTTCGCAAACTTCTCAGATAGATTATTTTCCAGTTTTCACTTGACCACAGTTTGTGTGCATTTTTAGTGACTAGCAACAACGCGCTCACTTCGCTCGCGCTTGATTGTTTCATATTTCGAACTTGTCCTTTCGATTAAGAATCAACTGCAAATTCTTATAGATACTTTTTCCCAAACGGCACAACGGATTTTGTCACCATACTGCGTTCGCTAAGATTATTTCGTCTCGATCGGTTGTCATTACGTTAAATAGTACATAATTTATTATAAGGTTTTTAAATTATGAGAATTGCATTGGGCGAGAGTCAATAATCTATTGAATCTTTGTTCTTATTGAATCTTTGTATACTATAGATGTTGTTTCATGGTGAACGAAATCGTGTTTGAATTGCGCGCGCTTTACGACAACCAATCAGATTGACGACAAACGGGCTTCATAATTCCATATATTTATCTCGCATTTCTTCATTATATAAGGTTTTTAAATTTTGAGAATTGCATTGGGCGAGAGTCAATGATCTATTGAATCTTTAATCTTATTAAATATTTGTATACCATAGATTTTGTCTCATAGTGAACTAAATCGTGTTTGAATTACGCGCGCTTTACGACAACCAATCAGATTGACGATAAACTGGCTTCAAAATTCGATATATTTATCTCGCATTTCGAGAGTTTCGAGAATCGAGTGCCATGTCTTTTTTAAGAAAGGATTTATTAGTAAAATTTGCCATACCTTGCCATTAAGTACTGCCATTGAATATCCATTGCTTCAGACGCAATGGCAATTGAAGACACTTTTGCCAAGGATAAAAGCACTATTCAAAATGCCATTGGCATTGCCATTGCTGGTGCCTATGGGAAATTCAATGGTAAAAACTCCATTAAAAATTCCATTGGTATAGCCATTAGTGCCTATGGGAAATCGAGTGAGAAAATGTTGTCATTGGGAAAACTGGCTTGGCATTTTTCCCAATGAGAAAAATTCCATTGAAACCTCCAATGCCATTACCATTGCTTGTGCCTGTTGGAAATGATTGGTAAATCTTCCATACATTTCCCATAGGCACCGGCAATGCCAATGCGCTTTTGAATGGAATTTTTCCCATTAATTTCCCACAGGCACAAGCAATGGCAATACCAGTAGGATTTTTAACCTTCAATCGCCATTGCATTTGAAGCAATGGAATTCAATGGCATTTCTTAATGGCAATAAATGGCAAATTTTGCTAAGGGATAGCATAAGGATGTCGATAAGGAAAAACAAAACGCTGATGAATATTTTTATTTGTTCGATATTACTCCTTCGTTCGCAATGAGTAATGAAAAAATAGCACTTCCATATTTGGAAGTTTGGATTGTTTGGAACAAGGCTTCGTTTTATTGTAATATGACGAGTACAAATTTGTATTTCAATCTTTTTAAATGAGATATTTATCGATTCTCGTATAAAATCCATTATAACCGAAATACAATGATTGTTCATGTTGTTTTTTTTAAATATAAAAATCATTCCAATGTGCGAATATATATTTTTGGTTCTTCATGCAGTTGACTCGTCTGTCGGACGTTGTTTCTTGAAATTGTTTATTTTATTTTTTCCATTTATGCACTGACGCATTTACCCAGTAGGCAAAACTGTAATTTTTACAGGCTTTGATTAAATCTCGTTGAAACGCAAAAATGATAAAAACAGGGTGAAATCTATAACACAAACCTTCCCTCCTTCACCGCAGGGAGTACCGTCCGCTGGATAATGTCCTGTGTGGTACGAGCAGGGATATTGATCATATTCCTGGGAGCGGCAGATCAAAGGAACGCGACAAATGTTTTCAAGCCACGCTTCACTGCTCGGTTTGCAAGCCGTACCGTTCAATTTACGGCACTGTTCATCAAGTGTCATATTTGGCAACAATCGTCGAACAATTGTTGACTCGGTATTTGGCTTGTTCATGAGGCACGCAGAATGTTGGCTGTTTGAGCTAATGGAAAAAAAAAAAAATGTTCTTTACTCAATGAATGATGAAATTTTGTTTACGATGATTTTAATCCAACGGTCCAGCATTGACGATCAAAACGGAGAAATTACATTTATGCAAAGTACGTACTACGTGTTGTCTTGAAATCCTTTTAAAGAGCACGTCGAAAATGTCCAATGATTCGCCGAATTCATTTGTTGGGGAGTCATTATATATCCATCATCGGACGGGCATTCTTTAAGATCGTGATGGGAACCCAATCTTTCACGAAGCAAATAATTCCAAATTGTAAAATGTTGCAAATTGAGAATTGCGATAACGTACTTTTTAACTATACGAAATAATCATAACAAATATCTTACTACGTCCTTTTTATTATTACAATTTTAATCGATCATTATCAAATGAAAAGAGAAGTCAAATCGTTTTATCAATTTAACCGGCCTTCACTCTTTCGAAAAGTTAATAAACGGTAATAATACTGATTATTAGATTGTACCAAAAAACAACATTATGCCAAAAAACTAGACGATAATCAAGGGTTTACTACTGTTCCCCATGCTAACCACCCACGTAGAAATTGCCAGTATAATTCTACTGGCCAAGCTTTGGGCCAATATTGGCGGTCAAACTTTGGCCGCCAGTACTGGCCCCGTACTGGCTGACTATCTGGCCATACTGTGGGCCATATTGCGGGCCGTACTACGGGCCGTACTACGGGGCGTACTACGGACCGTACTACGGGCTGTACTATGGGCCGTACTACGGGCCATACTACGGGCCAGTATAAAATACAGTCTTATGCCAGTACTGGTTGAATTCTACTGGCCAAGCTTTGGGCCAGTATTGGCGGCCAAACTTTGGTAGCCAGTATTGTTTCAGTACTGGCTGACAATCTGGTCAAGCTTTGGGTCAGTATATAATATCGTCTTGTGCCAGTACTGGTTGTCAATCTGGCTGTACTACGGGCCGGTATAATAACCAGATCTGGGCCAAAATAGGCTTCAAAATACGGCCAAGCTCTGGTTTCGGTACAGGCTTAGTACTGGGCTATAGAAAATGCCAATACTGAGAGTATTTCACTTTCTTTAACAGTTGCGTTCTGTAATGTAATTGTAGATTAGGTTATTCTGATCAAAAGTTCATTATTTTGCAAACAACCAAATTGTTGAATTATAATTTGCCCCGAACTTGAAATTGCACGATTAATACAATATTTTTCAGTGTAATATTTGCTTCATATAGCCTATATTTTATAAACACTGTTCTATAAATATTTAAGTACGCATTTTAGACCTGTATATGTACTTCGTCTTTTATTAATAAAAACTACTCCGAGTATTTAGTATATATCAAGTGCATTCAATTATCAAACATTTATGCATAAACAACCCAGACAACACAGACATCCAAAGGACGTCCTAAAAACATCCGAAGAACGTCCTTACGTCTAAAGTACATCCTTTGGACGTACGTGTGCTGCTTGGGAAACATCTGGTAACGTGGTAAAAAGAAATATAAATTACTCCCAGGGAGAAATAGAATTTAAATAGACATTGGATCGGTGTCCACTAGACGTCAAAAGTGTCTAAAAGACGTCGATTCGATATCTATTTAATTTGCCATTTCTCGCTGAGATGTAATTTGCACCGTCGGCAAAATCATCTGCCAAGATCCGGCCCAATGAAATAATCAGTATTGATACGACCATTGGTGCCAGATCTGGGCCAAAGTCCGGGCCAAAGTCCGGGCCAAAGTCTGGTCCAAAGTCAGAGCCAAAGTCCGGGCCAAAGTTCGGGCCAATTAAATAACCGGTACTGGCCCGACCGTTGGTGCCAGTATAACGGCCGGCTATTACACTCCTGTACCGAATCTGTACTGGCCCAATACTGGCAGCCAGTATCGGCACTACGGCAACCAGTATTGGCCCAACGCTCGGCCGTTACAATTTTTCTACCTGGGCAGTGCTGGTCTACTGAAAATGAGCGGCCAAATGTCGAACTATTCTCTCCCAGTTGCTGCCCGATGACTACTGTTCGACTGTGTCACGTTTTAATCATAATTCAATATGTACTGCTTTATTACAGGAACGATATGATAAATGAAGATCGGGAAAACAGGAAGGATGTTCGGTGCAAGGACTATGAGCTTTTCAATCCATGCGAAAGATGAAAAATCGTTTTAATTGTGTCGTGTAAACAGGAGCCGCGAATGAAATTGCATAATTGCTAAGAAATAAACAATTTATAAATATAGCCTTATGTCATGTGAAAAATTGAAGTTATAAGTAATAGTTTATTGTTCGAAGGCATTTAGTAGTTGAGTGGCGGGCAATATTTTTCAGATTTTGAGTTTAAACATGGGACGTCATATAGGAGGTCTGTTCAAAAAGTATCGCGAATTTTGAATTTTCGCGGGCTATGTATATGCGATTTTCGATTTTTTTTTGTGGCGTTAGGTTGGTATTCATGTCCCTCACTTATGCTGAAAAAATGGGCCATTTTGAATGTTTAGTTAATCGTTGACAGCTGTTTTGGTCAGTCGTGTTTTGGCTTGTCTTCGATTTTTGCCTATTCCAAAAAATGGATCAAAGAATCCGTATCAAATTTTGTGTGAAAAACAAAATTAAGTACGCGGACGCATTCCGAATGTTGACTGTGACATATGGTGAAGCTACCTTGGACCGAAGCAACGTTTATCGGTGGTACAAAATGTTCTCAGAGGGCCGAGAAGATGCGAACAACGAAATGCGTTCCGGACGCCCGAGCACATCAACAACAAACGAAAACATTGATGAAGTGAAGAAAATACAAATAAACATTCAAAATGGCCGATTTTTTCAGCATAAGTGAGGGACATGAGTACCAACCTAACGCCACAAAAAAAATCGAAAATCGAATATACGTAGCCCGCGGAAATTCAAAATTCGCGATACTTTTTGAACAGACCTCGTAGGTTCACCGTATTTTTATGGCAATAAGGCACGCCATCTGTATCTAATTGTCGCAGTTGATTCTGTTCACGCTCAAACATAAACGGTAATAATCCTGATTATCAGATCGTACTAAAAAAAAAATCATATTTTGCTAAAAAAAAGTAGACTATAGGGTTTACTACTGTTCTCCATGCTAACCAGTGCTGGCAGACTTAGAATGAGCGGCCAAATTGCGAACCACTCTCTCCCAGTCGCTACTCGATGATTACACTTGCGAATGTGTCACGTTTTAATCATAACTCATTATGTACCGCTTTATAACAGTAACGATAAGATAAATGAAGAGCTATCAGATTTTCAGCCGAAGTGAATGATAAAAAATCCTTTTAATTGTGTCGTGTAAACAAGAGGCGCCAATGAAATTGCATATTGCTAAAAAATGAACAATTTATAAATACAACCTCATGTCATGTTATAGATTGATGTTATAAGGAATAGTTTATTGTTCGAAGGCATTTATTTAGCTGTAGAGTGGTGGGCAATATTTTTCTGATTTTGAGGTTAAACATGAGACGTCATCTGTATCTAATTGTCGCGGTTAATTGCGTCCACGCGGAAATATCAACGCTAATAATCCCGAATATCAGATTGTATTAAAAAAAATTACATTTAGGCAAAAATTAGACGATAATTGAGGGTTCTCCATGCTAACCAGTGCTTGATTACTGAGAATGAGCGGCTACATTGCATAGGCCGCCCCTCCGTTGTAATTCTCAATACCGTAAACTACTTTTCACCCTACAATATTCTGCGATAAAGTTTTCTTTTTAATTTGTACGTTTGCACAATTACACAAATATTCACAAATATTTGTTTTCATTGTCATTATTATCGTTGCGATTATTATTATTACTACTTAATTCGTTATTTTCAAAGATAAAATTAAAAACTCACAAATGTCCCAATTCGTGGGCTGGAGCCCAAGCGTCATAAGTACCGTCGTCATAGAAAATCCCGCTATTTAACATTGTCTCGATTTCCGGAATGATTTGGCAAGCCCCACTGTAAAATGCTAAACCTGAGAAAATAAGAAATTTCACATTTATTGGGAATAATCATTAGCTCTAGTAAGAAGTATATTTCCCCCGTCATATATAGACGTGAATCGATCAATTAATTATAATATTTATGGCGTACCCTTAATGGACGTCCCTTTGTCACTGATCATCTCGTGCCTACACAAAACAATAAACTATAGGCAAATCATTCATTTCCGGAACTGGCAACGAACTGTATTTACAAGAAAAACATCGGCTTTATCGAATTACTTGGAGAAAAAATTGTTATTTACCCTGTCATCATCAGGATAACGTCGTAACTGTTAAATGGAATAGATCTTTCTTCGGTGTAAAAGTGTTTGCCAGCTAGTCGGAGTGTTCCAGCGGCATTTATCAAATTAGGACGAATCGTGCTGCGACAGACATATGGAGTGGCTCGTGATTCCTGTGTTTTATATGTAACACAAAAGAGCAATGTTCGTCAATGGTCGATTTCAATGAATAAGGATAGTGGGATTTATATTTTTTTATTTAATCAAACTTTATTTTTCGATTAAACCGTCTTTAGAGTGTGTGAAAGGCGATGAGCGATTCTAACAGCGTCACCAGCAGAAATGGATCAGTGCATGGCCTCGGCGATAACCCATGTTAAGGGGGGAAATAGAGATAGACGGTTCAAACAATCGATTTTTTTTTTATTTCATAAATTGTTAGTAAAACTATTGGAAAATATGTTCCCAAAATTTTAAATGAAAATTCCGACTCGTTCTATTGTTATAAGCCACTAAGGGCGGAAATAGGGTTAGGGCAGCGTTTTCTCAATGATTTTCATGAGAAAATGATTTTTTTATAGTAAAAAAAATGAATATAATTTATTGAAACTTTGATAATATTTTATACATATATTTAAGTATATACTATAAAATTTTTAAAGAATTTCCTTGAAAAACACCGCAGATATTAGCGACCCCATATTGCAGGTCACAATCAGACTCAGCATTTTGCTTTTTTTTCAAACGCGTTTTTCTGAAAACGACTTTTTTTTAACTTGCGTACACGCTAGTTTGAAAAGTTTTCAACCAGAAGCTAGTTACTCATGTACTTTCGTATTCTAACCTCTAATTTACTAAGTAGGACTCGAAAATTCATGATAATTGTTTGTAAACTGAAAATTGAGTAAGGCACATCTCGCGTTCGGGCCTGCAAGTAGCGCCAGTGGAATATAAATGTACTAACCCAAAACGCTGGTCCACCATTACTGTGTATTTTTCGGTTAAATGCCATTTCGTTAATTTTGCAGATACACCAACAAATGAATATTCTTTAATTAGGGTTTCTAGTCGTCTAAATCGTAATGGTCAAATTTTACGGAATTACTCTATAAAATGATAATTATTTCTAAATTTGTTTTAGACTTCTTCGTTTTTAGCTGGAAATGTATAGTTCTATTTTGAATTTCAACGTTTTCTGGTATTTACGATGGAGATGAAGGTATCCAGAATAACTTGACCAAATTTCAAATCGATTTGACTGTATGGTATAGGATGGGTATTGGGCCGAAAATTTCAATGGTTTCTGTCGGTAATACAGAGTCGGTAAAAAAGACCTTTCTCTTAACGACATTTTTTCTCATGATCTCGTATAACTCGGGTTTAGAACGAAATTTGAATAATTCAACATGACACATTAATTTTCAAGGAACTTTGAATCGAACGATTTTTTGGCGCGCGAAATATGGCTTTCAGGTAAAATCTACAAAATTCACTATCGAGGATCCAATATGGCGGATCAAAAAATTCTAAAAATTCGATAGCTCGTCAAATTTGTACATAAGGGTCTTTTGGTTCGTTGAATACGAATTGAACATTCAGTATGGCAAATAAGAAATCCTAAAAAATCTATCGCTTTTCAGATTTCTACAAAATTTGTATCGAACGATTTTTCGGCGCACTAAATATGGATTTGAGGTAAAAATTACAAAATTCATCATCGAGGATCTAATATGGCGAATCAAAAAATTCTCAAAATTCCAAAGCTCGTCAAATTTGTTTATGAGTGTTTTTGGGTCGTTGAATACGAATGGAACATTCAATATTGCAAATAAAAAATCCTAAAAAAACTATCGCTTCTCAGTTTTCTAAGGAACTTTGTATCGAACGTTTTTTTTGGCGTGCTAAATATGGATTTGGGTTAAAAATTACAAAGTTCACTATGAAACATCCAATATGGCCATTCAAAAATTCCTAAAAATTCCAAAGCTCGTGAAATTTGTACGTACGGGTATTTTGGGTCGTTGAATACGAATTTGAGTTCTCTAAGTCTCACCGTAGCTATGATAATCCGTGCTATATTGATCCTAATTTTTGGGCTCTTAGCATGTCTGTATCTCATATCAATTGAATTCCATAATCCCAGCACATATTTGACAGTGTTGGTGAGATTCGAACCGAGCGAACTGCGAATCGAAATACGACAAAAAATGACATCTTATCTCGCTTCTTATTACGTTGGCATTCCTTCCTTTATTCCACTTAATTTTTCGTCAATTATTATATAGAATATAATATTACTTACGCGTAACTAGTAGAATCCACAATGACCATCACTTCCGGATAGATTATTTCTGGAATTGTTTGCATATTTCTGCCGATTGCCAATTTTACCGCAGTCTCATTGAAGTCTAAAAATAATTTCAACAATGATTACATATATTTTTTTAATTTAAATGGAAACTTGCAAATTGCTTCCTCGAAGTCTCACACAATGCTCAAAGGCCTCTCTACGAGGCACTATTTTTCTCAATTTTGTCTTTCTTCGTAGAGGAAGCTTTGAGCAATTCCTAATATTAGCAACTGTCCGAAACAATTTTTGAAATAACTCAAAATTGCAACAAGTCTTAAGCGCGTTGTCTACTCTCGCGAAATCCAATACCAGCTATCCCCTCAGTGAAAATTTATTTATGCAGAAGAATGTAACCTAATCTGTCAACATTTACGGGAGATAGTGTAATCAGGGTTATAAAAAAGATAAAAAAAATAAATATTTTGGTGATTTTCTGAGGTTTTAGCACATTTTAAGGTAGTAGTCTGGTAACTTAAGCCGATTTTCATGTCTTTTTTGGAGGGCGTTTTTTTGTAGGAAAAAGGAAATGAATCGTTTTGGATATTTAGGATGTTTTTATTTACATATTAAAGATACAAAAAAAAATTTTTTTGAAAAAATTTAATAGTTTATTATTATTATTATTATTGATCGAAGTTGGCACCTCAAAAAAAAAGCGCGTGGGTGGCCCCGGTGATTTTGGGTCTTGATGTTATCTGAAATCAAAAATTCTTGATAATTCTTAATCTGAAGACATGTCATTCTGGTCGGAACTACTGAAGTTAAATTTCATGGATAAATAACAAAATGGAAAAGGACGTTTTTTCCCAAAGTCCGCCATTTTGTTATTTATCCATGAAATTTAACTTCAGTAGTTCCGACCAGAATGACATGTCTACAGATTAAGAATTATCAAGAATTTTTGATTTCAGATAACATCAAGAGCCAAAATCACCGGGGCCACCCACGCGCTTTTTTTTCTAGGTGCCAACTTCGATCAATAATAATAACAATAATAAACGATTAAATTTTTTCAAACAATTTTTTTTTTGTTTCTTTAATATGTAAATAAAAACATCCTAAATATCCAAAACGATTCATTTTTATTTTCCTACAAAAAAACGCCCTCCAAAGAAGACATGAAAATCGGCTTAAGTTACCAGACTACTACCTCAATCACAGACATTGAAAAATAAAAAAATAAAAATTTTCACGAAATAAATGTTCCTTCACGAGGAATCAAACTTGGGCGAATATCTCAAAATTTGCGGGAGCCAGAGCGTCCAAATATTGTGTATTTTTCGAAAAAATAAAAAAGCTATATAATCGGAGAATTTTATAGATCCTTCGTTTCGGCATATGTTGAACATATTGGCATTAAAAGCTCGATTTTTTTTAAATAAATTTTAAGTAAATTTAAAAGTAATTGACAGAAATGAGGCAAATAACTCACAGTCACTCTGATGATGTCTTTCGACCAAGTTTCTCTTCGACCTGAAGACAACGTGTTTGTTGGAATTATTGGCGGATATGAAATCGTCAAGATTTGCGGGCAAAGATCTGATTGTCAAATGTGTCGATCCAATATGTCCATCCTAAAAAAGTATTTTTTGTTGGGTTGTTAACGGACGATAATGAGAAAAAGAAGCTTATATGAGGTTGCTCACGAGGGTGTAACGTCGATTCCGATGTCGTGAAACGAAGATCGACGAACCGGTACGAGAATCCTGCATTAGTGTTCCTATTGATCGCATTATCTGAACAAATACAAAAATAAAGAATCGGATAAATTATCAAATTAATGTATATTAAATTATAATGATTTTAGGTAAGGTAATTAAAGGTAATATCAATCGCTGTCCCACATTAGGATCGTTTCGGTATTCCACTCCACCCGAGCGTGAATCAGTGGCAATTGTAACGAGAGTGTTTTCATTAGCAAGGATTCCATCAGTTGGCTGAAGCAATAACGTGATATTTCTCTCGAGACTTCGAATTCGTACTGATCTGTGAGATAATGTTTCTCTTTTTTCCACATTCGATACTTCAACATCCACGATTTCATATTGGGGTACTGAATGAGAAAAAGAAAATGTTCAAATCAATACAACAGTTTTATTCTCCTTAACAATTCTAACCCTATCGCCACGCTCAATTTGTACCCCAAAAGAAACCGCATGGAAGGGAGAAATCCTATAGAAGCCCTTGGGAAGTGCATCGAAAATTTTAAAACGATGTCGTTTTTTCTTGTATTCTTTATTTTATTCCCAACGTCCTCCCCGTGTATTCTAAGAATTATCAATATCGATAGTTCCAAAATTATATTGCGAAAGGAAAATACGACGCCGGATGCCAATATGGCGTCGTGGCGTGGGCTCTTTGCCTCGATATGCGCCTGCGCGTTTGATGTGCGCTTGCGCATGAGCTGCGAAAAAGCTCACGCATGTAACGAACCAAAGTTTTCATTCGGATCTGTGAAAACGTATAAAAATAACCTCAAATTACGCCGTATAAATGTTTAATTAACCTTCTTTTAGGGATAAACCTTAAGAACGCCGAAAAAACCTCACTTTTAACATCTTTTATGGACATTTGAAGTCGGTTTGTTGCATGGAAGCTTACTATGTGTATAGTATTGAATTTAACCGCCAGATGGAGTTGCCCCGAGTTCATTCCCGAATTTCTATCGATTGTCATTCGAAGGAAACGAGAACTCGTTGGAGAAAATATAAATAATATACGATGAAAAAGAAATTAATAAATAGCTCACCCGCTTCATGCGTGGTACCGAAAACTTGTAGAACTTCGTCGGAAGACATTCGCTTGTGGATCTGCGAGAGGAAAAAAAAACGTGAGAATTAAAAATTAATGTTTTATTAAGATTAATCATTAAAATTTCCCTTGTTATATTCAACTTCCCTGTGAATATATTGTTTTAAAATGATGCAAAGTGACACTTGCAACTTGCTTTCTCATTATTTTTGCACGTTGACAAACTTTTCGTTACGAACAGAAGGCTTTTTCAATTTTGTCTTTCTCGTCGAAAAACCTTTGTGTATGCGCGGAAATGATGAGGAAGCAATGTGCAAATTGCAATTTTCGATATATATTACCTTGTGAAAGTTCTAACGCTCGAACGAAGGTTCGGATCGCTTTGAAATTTTTACAACATATTCTCAGTATCATCACCTATCGTGTGAACCACAGAAACAAAAATTTCAGTAACACAAAAAAATATAAAAAATAAAATACCGACAGAAAATTGCGTAAAAAAATGTTTAATTTCGAATTTTTATTATAATAATTTTTTTTGAATAATATTGTTGGTTCACACCGAAGATACATTCATTATGCAATTATAAATATGTTCACTTTTTTTTTTCAGACACCCACATCGATGCCGAGAACTTTCACCGTCAACGCGCGCGCAAAAAAAATACATTGCTTTATTATGTTATATCTCCGCCATTTGTTAATATTTCTGATTTTTTTAAAAATATACTTAACCATGTGCATAAATGATCTGTAAAAAAAATTTTGTCAATATATGCGTCTTTTTTTTTCACAGCGTCTGGAAAAGTACCTTCGAAAATCGGTGAAATCGGGTATATGAGACCTTAAGGGAGGAAATAGGGTTAGGACAGCGTTTTCTCAATGATTTTCATGAATTTTTTTATAGTATAAAAAATGAATATAATTTATTGAAACTTCGAGAATATTTTATACATATATTTAAGTATATACTATACAATTTTTGAAGAATTTCCTTGAAAAGCACCGAAAATATTAGCGACCCCATATTGCAGGTCACAACCAGACTCAGCATTTTCGTACATTCTGGAAGCCGCAATTTTCATCTGAAATCAAACGAGGTTCGAATTTACTTTTATTATATGTCTCTCTTCTATATGAACCTAAATGCTATAATAAAAATAGAAAATTGAATTTTTTACAGGGGTCAAAACAAAAAAGCATGATTTTTTGCCATTTTTTACAAGTTTATTTGTAAAAAAAAAATTATTTTAAATAATGATAATATTCCGATTTTAGGTTCATATAGAGCGCAATACTATGAAGAAAGTAACTGCCAATTTTTAAAACGATTGGTTAAAAACTTTTCAAACTAGCGTGTACGCAAGTTAAAAAAAAGTCGTTTTCAGAAAATCGCGTTTGAAAAAATAGTACCAAGAAAAAAACAAGCAATATGGGGTCGCTAATATCTTCGGTGTTTTTCAAGGAAATTCAAAAATTTTCCAAAAAATTTTTTAGTATATACTTAAGGCCGTAGACTGGTCTAGAGCGAGATTTTTGACGTCATTTCTAATGTGCAATAACGTTTAAACCGTTGAAATTGTCTTGATGAAAATGTACACGTGCATTTATTGTTCTTCAGAGAATACTTGTGCATTAAAAAAAAAAATTATTTTAAATATTTTCATGTAGTTTTTTGCCTTGTTGCAACATGGTGCGCCGGAATCGGCGCCCACTCTGGACGATGTTGTATGCATCTGGAAAAAAAAAAATATATATATATATTCTCAATCTGTATGAGTATTCTGAGCACTGGTAGCAGAATTGGTACTTAAAAATTTTTTTTATTGAATCGAACAATAATTTTGCCGACATTTTATAACTCGTCGAGTACCCGAAAATGTATGAAATATCATTAATGAGAGTTCAATAGACTGCCATTTTGTCAAAACATTTTTTTAAGTACCAATTCTGCTACCAGTGCTCAGAATACTCATACAGATTGAGAATATATATATATTTTTTTTTTTTTCAGATGCCTACAACATCGTCCAGAGTGGGCGCCGATTGAGGCGCACCATGTTGCAACAAGGCAAAAAACTACATGAAAATATTTAAAATAATTTTTTTTTTATGTACAAGTATTCTCTAAGGATCAATAAATGCACGTGAAAATTTTCATCAAGACAACTTCAACGGTTCAAACGTTATTGCACATTAGAGATGACGTCAAAAATCTCGCTCTAGACCAGACTACGACCTTAAATATATGTATAAAATATTCTCAAAGTTTCAATAAATTATATTCATTTTTTATACTATAAACAACTTCATGAAAATCATTGAGAAAATGCTGTCCTAACCCTATGGCTTATAACAATAGAACGAGTCGGAATTTTCAATTAAAAATTTTGGGAACATATTTTTCAATAGTTTTACTAACAATTTATGAAATTTAAAAAAAATCGATTTTTTGAACCGTAACCCTATTTCCCTCCTTAACAAACACCTGTAGCGATTTTTCGAAAAATTCAAAATTCCATAATTTACGAACGCCTCGATCGATTTTCTCCAAATTAAAAATCGAACAGTATTTTATGCAAGTCAATTCGTGTAGAAAGTTTTAGTCCGACAAGTCGAAAATCACACGAGCTATGGTGTTGACAGACATTTTTGAAGAAAACAAATCAAAATCGTGTAAAATTTTTGCGAGTAGTTTAAACTTTAGGCAAATTACATCAGACAAAGGGGACTCCACTTGCAACCAAAATTTTCACCCGATCGGTTGAGTCATGCCAGAGTTACCAGGGGTGTTAGTTGAAGTTTGCCGGTTTTACCAGTAGATGTCGCTAGCAATATGTATACATTTCTATGATTTGGCATGTATGTCATTTTTTTCTATTGACATTAACCTACAAAAATACGCAAGTCACATTCCGCCAAAATAATAACGTCATATTTGTTTACCTCAGTGAATACGTCGAGTTTCGTTCCAAGTAAATCGCATTTGCGGCATTCGTTGCTTTTCTTATTTCATCAAAAGAAAAAAGCAGCTGAAGCTCACCGGTTGCTGGTAGAAACTTATGGTGAACATGCTCCAGTGATTAGAACATGTGAGACATGGTTTCGTCAATTTAAAAGTGGAGATTTCGATTTGACAGACAATGAACATCCTGGTGCAGCGAAAAAGTTCGAAGACGAGGAATTGCAGGCGTTATTGGGTGTTGATCCAACCCAATCGCAACAAAAATTGGCAGAAACACTAAATGTGACTCGAGGAGCAATTTGCCAACGTTTAAAAGCCATGGGAAAGATCCAAAAGTATGGAAAATGGGTGCCACACCGGCTGAACGATAGACAAATGGAAAATCGAAAAACCGTTTGTGAAATGCCGCTTCAACGATTCGAAAGGAAATCTTTTCTGCATCGAATTGTCACGGGGGACGAAAAGTGGATTTATTTTGAGAACGCGAAGCGAAAAAAATCATGGCTTCCACCTGGTGAAGCCGGTCCATCGACTGCAAGGCCAAATCGCTTTGGCCGTAAGACAATGCTCTGTGTTTGGTGGGACCAGTGTGGTGTGGTGTACTACGAGTTGTTAAAACCTGGTGAAACGGTGAACAAGGATCGCTACCGACAAATGATCAATTTGAATTATGCGTTGATCGAAAAACGGCCGGAATGGGCCCGAAGACATGGCAAAGTTATCTTGCAACGAGACAACGCGCCGTCTCATACCGCTAAACTGGTGAAAGACACATTAAAAACACTTAATTGGGAAATATTATCACACCCGCCGTACTCTCCAGACCTCGCCCCGTCCGACTATCACCTTTTCACATCGATGGGACACTCCCTTGCAGAGCAGTGCTTCGTCAATTTTGAAGAAGTCGAAAAATGGCTCGTCGAATGGTTTACCTCGAAAGAGAAAAAGTTCTTTTGGGATGGTATCCATAATTTGCCTGACAGATGGGCGAAATGTGTAGAAACCAATGGCCAATACTTTGAATAAAAAAAATGTTGAGATTTCTCTGAAAATTAAGTGTTTGCTTTATCGAAAAAACCGGCAAATTTCAACTAACACCCCTGGTATAGTACATTAATTTTTTAACCTCGGGACACGCACATCTGCACGGGCATTTTTTTGTAACTGTATGTTTTCCGACGTTTTAACACATTTTTAACACATGAGCACTGAAAGTTGTAGAATAAAAAGTTCACGAAAAACAAAGTTTTCTCTATGAAGAAGCGGAAAGTCATTGAAATTTTGTACCTCACGATGACTCGGTGTCATAGAGGCAACCGTGAGTGACAATATAGCAGACACAACTATGAGATACATGATTGAAAATTTTGAACACTGTCGCGAAAACCGTATTCCACAAGAGTTAATATACGTTTCGTGAAAAGTGTTATTTCTTCCCTGTTCTTTGACGAAATTCTGATAATCCATAAATTTTGTTCGTACCTCAGCACATTTTAACGACGAAACAGAATTGACTTTATGATTTTTACTGTAATCAAAATTTATGTAGGTATATAAATAAAAGTTATGATAAAATTTAACAGTAAATAACCAAATAACGTAAAATATGTACATATTGGTACAACACACGAGGCATCGCGTGCGCACGTTAGTAATATGTGATCGAGAAATTTTTTTCTATCGTTCAACTGTGATAAACGGTTCGTATATAAAAAATTGAAAATTCCAGGCTCATTACCAAGATAGAGGACGGGTTTTTTCGATTTTTTTTCCAATATCGAAAGCACAAATGAAATTGCTTCGAAAAGGTGCCTTATTGTGAGCTAAAAATCGTCTCGAATCGATCGGAATAATTCGAAAAATATAAGGAGGGAGGTATTTTGAAAAAATATCAGCTCACCCTCAACCTTTTTGACAATAAAAAGTCTATTGCAATGTTTAAAGATTTTTAAATAAGGTCCCTTTTTTAGCTTTCCCGAAATCATTAAAAGTTGGAGTTAGTGGAATTTTTTATATCAATTTGGCATTGCCTTTTAGAATGACTACAATGATATGAAAAATGTTGAATCAAATCCGAAAGGCTCGAGGTTAGGTGTTGGTCGAATTGACATGGAACGCCTTACATACATAATGGAATAATATAAAAATTCAATAGTAGTTTCACTGTTCATATAGCCACCTGTGCTCTGCCACCACATATTATTGATGTCAATAATGCCATATGTTTCCGATAAACTGTTTCATATAAACTTGCAGAACGTGTAGATAAATATCATAAAGCATTACGAAGAATAAATAAAAAATGATATACTACAGTACACTCCCGGACTTGGCCACAGGTCGGGATTAGACAGACCTCGAAGACAGACCCCCACCAATGATTCATGACGTACGACATGTCTTGGGAGATCTTGTCACGCGGTACTAGATGTCTTGGAAGCTCCTAGTCGTGTCGGTTGACCGGTATGTCGGTACAGTAGAAAATGTACTTGTCTCGATAAGCGTTGCTATGGAAACGGGCCGGTAATGGCGGCAGGAAGCGGCGAGCGATCGGAGGGGAAGTGGCGTTGCGCGGGAGTGGCCAAGCGCGAGAGTCTACTGTGTTCGCCAATGCGCACGCAGCCAAGTAGTGGCTGCCTATGGTCCGTTTTTATACGGATTGTACTCTTCATAGTATATACGCTTGCATGGGCTCGCGAGGATTTTTGTTTTTTATAAAATAAAGAAAGGATGTTCGTATGGCAAACAGTTTTTAATAGTGCCAAGACCCTGTGAAAATGCGGAGGATAAATTAGAGCTCACAAAAATAAGATCGTGATTCTGTATAATTTTTAGAACAGGATTTTTAGCAGACGACGGTCTATGTCTATCTTACCATCTCGAACAGCTGATGGTAGTAACAAAACTCGCCACCGCGAACGCTAGTGGTCCATTCTCGGTATAACACCGCTTGCGAGCTAGTGTATCTATCAATTATATTAATTAGAAATATCTAAATAACTAGATGGTCGATCATTGTGAAATTTTGACAGAATGTCCGTGCAGTGCGTCTCTAACAGCTCGTGGTTTTTCATAAAAATCTTGAGATGCGTTTGAACGTTGCGATAAAGAAATGACCATTGTAAGCGCTTGGCATAGGCGATACGTGTAAGAAGTGCTTGTCTCCAAGGGCAAATATCTCACGTTTGGTATGTTCAAAATCTTCGAAATTTCACAGAACATTAGATGAAATCTCGCTTAACATCTGTGCCCAGTTTAAAAAAATTATTAAGAAAACTCTTTCGATAGAACTTCCTTAAGGGAAGGGTAAGGGTTTTAGCGTAAAAAAAAACACTTTTTTTGCGATTTTTTTTCTCAAATATGGATTGAGCAGTTTTATTCGAACCTTTTGTACATTATTAAGCATACTTTTGACAATGTTGTGTAATTTTTTCATGCAGAAATATTGAAGCATAAGCCCGTAACAGAGCTTCCCCCAGAACGTCTTGGAAAAAAAACAATTTGCGGTGTTTACTATAACTCGGCCGGAAATTATCTGAGAATGAAAAACCATGAAAATTTAGTAAAATTATAATCAAATCTTGCCCCCAACGTTCTCTGATAAATTTTTTTTCCATTTAAATATGTTTGGCGGCCATCTAAAGTGTGAACTGTTATTTTCCACGAAAAATTCCGCGATTTTGTGGGTGGGAAACACCCTTAATGTAAAAAAAAAAAATTTAACTAAACGTTGGGGGGAGGTATTTTATATGTAGAAAATGTGTACAAAGTTTGAAATGATCCGATCAAGTAGTTTTTAAATGGCAGTGAACACGGACTTTGAAAAAGTAGTTTTGAGAAAAACGCGTCTAAAGTTTATGAAGTAAAAAAGTGAAGAAAATTTTTTTTTTTTCCAACTTACACAGAATCATCGATTCCAGCTTCATGCAACTCGTTTCTTCTTTTAAAATATTGTAGTGTATAGTATACACTATATACTATATACACAATAGCAATGAATAAACTGTATACCTGTTCGAGAGCTGCACTGCTAGCCCGTCCGCCCGCACCTGGTAGAGGTATATCGTTAAAGGCCAGGAGATTAATAAGACAATAACTTCAAGAATATTGCTTAGATCGGTTTAAAATTTTAAGGACATTTTCTTGAAATGTTAAACAATAAGATAAGACAAAAAAAAGTTCGATTTTTCGAAAGTGAAAACCCTTACCCCGCCCTTAAAAATAAGAAAGAAATCTAAATAACGTACTATGAATATTTACAAGAACTTACAAAATTTTTAATACGACAGAGTAAAACAGTGGACCTTAGAGTCCACGTAAAACGAAAGTTATCAAATATTATAAAAACTATTATGTGATCCCTGAATGATCATTTTGGAATCAGCGCAATGGATGACCCCACTGTGTACCAAAAAACGTTCAGGGGTCTCCGATGTTCCCAATTTAATACAAATGTTTTGTACGTCCATGGTACGAAGTATTCTTGACAATTCTCTAAAATGATTATGTTCTACGTACAAAAGTTTAAACTCTATTAACTTTAGTTTAAACTTTATGGTCTCGTGATAAGAGCAAATTTAATTGACAATATTAATACATTTAACAAGATTTTATAAGAGTTATCGAAAAAAATGATAAAGTTTCAACGTTACACTTTGAAAACCTGACTAACAACAACAACAAATTTCCAAGGATCTTTTGTGCCAAGTACAATTTTTTCAAAAAAATTGCAGATAATTGGAAAATATAAATAAATCCGTGTATATTATAGGGAAAGATGGATTACGGACAATAGGGAAAAATGAATGGTGTTTGAAAAATCATGAAATCAAGGTAAATCTTGCATTTTCTTATTATATATTGCATTTTATATATTGAATACAAATTTACATAACATTCTTTTTAAATGTGACATTTATCGATTTTCATATAACACCCGAGACCAACATATCCAAAAAAAGGAAAGAATGTCGACGTGTATTTTTTAAATAAAAATCGTTCGAATTAGCGAATATATATTTTTGGTCCCTCATACAGTTGACTCGATTGTTCAGCGGTTAGTCTCCGTCGTGCTTTTTCGTCGATACATTCCGTGTATAGACTGACGCATTCACCTTGTAGGCAAATCTGCAATTTTGAGGGACTTCATTTTATTCCTTATTAAAAAGAAAATTTACGAAAAAAAAAAAAGCTAATGAATCTATCATACAGACCTTTCCCTCTTTATCGCAGAGAGTACCTTCCGGTGGATGATATTCATAACGGGTATCACACTCTACCGAAATATTATCCTCCAGGAAACGCATGCATTTGAAGGGGGTGAGACAAAAGCTTGTATTCGTCGATGACTAATGTTGCTGTTCACAAGGTGTACCGCCACCTACTTTCTGGCACAGTTCCTCGAGGGTGCTGGTTGGTAGAAATCTTGGAATGGTTTTTACTTCTGTTATTGGCCTGTTGGTAAGGCAGGACGCAACATCTTGTCTGTTTGAGCGTAAGTAAAAAATTAACTTTACATAGATTGAATGATCAAATTTTCCGCACAATTAATTACATCCAACAACTCGTTATCGATAATTATTCATAAGAATTGTATTTACGCGGTGTATATATACGTACTGGGTACAGTTTTGAATGTCTCTCACAGAGCAAGCCGAAAATTCCCAGGTGTTGTTCAAATGAGGCGACTTCCGGGAGTCATTGTGTAATATTCATTGAGCGGGCATGTTGTTTCATCGTGGCCAGCGTCCAATCTTTTATGAAGCAAATAATTTTTGATTGTAAGAAGGGAAAATTGGGAATTAGCATGTATTAACTTTTTTACTTTACGATGGGAAATACATATTAGAAATATTGAACTGCATCATTTCTGTCATTAAAACTTTAATCGGTGTTGTTTAAAACAACAGTACACTAGAATCGATGTACTCGTATCGATTTAACGGCGATCCACCTTTAAGGGGGGAAATAGGGTTAGACGGTTCAAAAAATCGATTTTTTTTTTATTTCATAAATTGTTAGTAAAACTATTGAAAAATATGTTCCCAAAATTTTAAATGAAAATTCCGACTCGTTCTATTGTTATAAGCCATTAAGGGGGGAAATAGGGTTAGGACAGAGTTTTCTCAATGATTTTCATGAATTTTTTTATAGTATAAAAAATGAATATAATTTATCGAAACTTTGAGAATATTTTATACATATATTTAAGTATATAGTATAAAATTTGTATACATACCATATATTTAAGTACATACTATGAAATATTAGCGACCCCATATTGCTTGTTTTTCTTGGTACTATTTTTTCAAACGCGTTTTTCTGAAAACAACTTTATTTGAACTTGCTTACACGCTAGTTTGAAAAGTTTTCAACCAATCGTTTTGAAAATTGGCAGTTACTTTCTTCATAGTATTGCGCTCTATATGAACCTAAAATCGGAATACTATCATTATTTTTAATAATTTTTTTTTTGCAAATAAAGTTGTAAAAAATGGCAAAAAATCATGCTTTTTTGTTTTGACCCCTGTCAAAAATTCAATTTTCTATTTTTTTGATAGCATTTAGGTTCATATAGAAGAGAGACATATAATAAAAGTCAATTCCAACCTCGTTTGATTTCAGATAAAAATTGCGGCTTCCAGAATGTACGCAAAATGCTGAGTCTGATTGTGACCTGCAATATGGGGTCACTAATATCTGCGGTGTTTTTCAAGGAAATTCTTCAAAAATTTTATAGTATATACTTAAATATATGTATAAAATATTCTCAATGTTTCAATAAATTATATTCATTTTTTATACTATAAAAAAATTCATGAAAATCATTGAGAAAACGCTGTCCTAACCTCATTTCCCCCCCTAAGAAATAAAAAGAAACGAACTTATTAAGCTTCGTTTGAAAATTTTTATAAGCTCTGGGAATTATCGCAATCTCATTCCGTGAGACGCCTCCAGAGTGTTGACCGCAGCCACTCTTTTCTAATGCAATTCTGTATAGCATTTGCACGAGGGTACACGGAAAATGCAAAAAAAACCTGATCGTTACAGGCGGCTACATTGTGCTGAGTTACAGTTTTATTGTCATCAGGAAAAACTGCCTCCCGCTCAATAGTCGACATGCCAGCCAGTGTATATTAAAAAGGTCACCTCTCTCAATACCGACCGGGGCTAATACGGCCTAAAGTGATGTGTCATACGCTTCGACCACTTCAAAATGGCGAAATGTACTTTTTACGAAATGACACAACGGATCGTTATGGAATAAGTTTAGCTAGTGCAGCATGGTGGCAAGAAATGGCTAAGCTTAGATCTTCCTGATTGGTTGTGCTGTTTTCGAGAAATTACCGATAAAAATTCGCAGCAATCTTGCACTCATGTGTAACGTGATACATGTCGGTCTTCATCTTCATTATCATTATTAAAAAGTAAAAATTTAAAAAACACGGAAAGCACAGTCACTCTTTGCCACAATTTTTCGTTGGCTAAGTGAATTTCCTCTCGATCGGTTGTGTCATGTTCATCAAATCACAATTCGCATTTTCGAAGCGATATCAGAGCGTGCGTGCTTCCGCCTTGAATGAATAATATATTATACATATTCACTCGCGCTTTGCCTTTTCGCGCTAAGCCGCAAGAAGCTCGCTCGGCCACCTACCCCCACTACTCGCCCATCCGAACTGCTGATTCGTAAACCCGATCACCAATTGCCGTTAGGCAGTGGAGGGGGTAGCGCTACTTCCCCACTTTTCTCGACCCAACCCGTGTACATGCACGTAGCTGCACACTGCGAACAATTTTTTTTAAAGCTAAGATACGCTTTGACAAAATTTTTCAACATTTTATCCGTTGTTAGAAGTACTATTCACAAACGATGTTCTCATTATTATTAATACCGCTATTATTATTATTGTCACAACTACGAGTTTATTCGTTATTTTCAAAAACGATTTTATCAACTCACAGGTGTGCCAAACCATTAGCTGGAGGGAATGCGTTATAACTACCGCCGTCAATGAAAATACCAGTTCTGTACATTGTTCCCACAGTATGATTCACCGAGCAAGCCCCGGACTGGTCTGCTACACCTGAGAAAATAACAAATTTAACATTTATTCGGAATAGTTATTCGTTCTAGTGAGAAACATATGTCGCTTATTATATCGACCTAAATTGGTCATTTTAAGGGGGACATCCCAGTAATACAAACGTTTTTGGTGAATTTTTGTTTCACTTGCAGAATTATAGTTCTCCTCATACATATCGACCTAAATCGGTCATTTTAAAGGGTCCATCCGAGTGAAATAAGCATTTTTCGTCGACCTTTTATTCACTTGCCTTAAAGTCTGTAGTGTCAAGAATATTGTGTGTAAATTTCATATTGAAATTCCAAGAATTGTTAATGTTATGGGCGATTTGGCCGAGTGGCTAGGTGCGTCGCTGGCCCGGAGACTTTTGTCTTCTATTACATGATTATTATACATTTTTTGGAGTATTGAGAACTTTGTGTGTCAATTGTATTTTCATATTGAAAAAATTGTGAAAGTTATGGGCGATTTACTGAGAAACGAACGAACGACCGAGTTGCCAATCGCGTACATTTTTTGCTAAACTTCGAGGCATAGGAAGGCTTCGACGACTGAAAACGGAGTAAAAATTCAAATGGCATTTATGAAAAATTGAAAAAAACATACGCAATTTTTCATATTTTTTAAGTTGTTTATCACATTATCGTCGATGATAATCATTGGTATTCGTAAAAAAAATATTAATAATTAAGGAAAATATAGAGCGTTGAAAATCCCCGCGCGTCTCAGGCATTGCTCCTTTCTTGCCATGATGCCAAGTAGCCGGATGCAGATTTTGTAAATTTTTAAACGGCATTCCATTCGGGAGATTTCCGTCTTTAGATTGATCCCGAAAATTGTAAAAAAACGTATACAATAGAGGCATGGCGATTATTAATCTGAGAAACACCAAAAATTTGCTACATTTATTGTTATATCAGTTCAAAAGAAATAATTTTTTTATACAGAAGTCGGTGAAGTGTGTGGAGAAAATTATTATATTCATTTAAAAAGAAAATTCGAACGATATGTCCAAGCGTTCATGAGTTATCGTGGCAAAAATAATGAAAAATGTTGTTTTGAGAAAAAGCGTTTAAAGTTCGAGCGTAGTATTAGTATAGGAAACTGTTACTTATGTACCTCAAAATTCCCGAGTTCTTAAATGACTTCTCGAGGGTAACTCCTTCTTCAGCAGCAATCGCGGAATGTTGGTTCTTTTGTGCCATACCTTCTTTTATTGATGCCAGTATTTTTTCTCTGCTTTCAACAAGCTTTCGCTGTCGCGCAACTAACTTGCACATTTTACAGACACTTAACACTTTTGGCTCTCCTAAGCTCAATTCTGCGAAAGTTTCAGTTTTCTTTCCGCCAAAATGTTCGTAGAAAATTGTACTAATAAGTAAATAACAAAAAATACGATTTGTCTAGATTTTAAGCCTTCCTAGTCCTCTCAAACGGAATTATCTCGATACATACTTTTCGAAGGCGGTTCCTAAAGTATTTAAAAAACGGCATGATCGGTTGCCCCCAAATTTTGGCAAAATTTTTTTGGATAGGTTTTCGCGTTTGTAAGTTAGGATTTCTTTACTCAATTATTTTGTAATTATTAAGCCAGAAAGGTCCAAAATTTCTAATGTAAAAAAAATTCATCATGCGCTTTATATATTACATTTTAAGAATCTGTTCGAAATTCATGTGTCAGATCAATTGACTGCATGAAATTCTAGGAACCGCAGTCCGTACCAGCGAGGGATATATTTTACGTCGTCTACGACAGCAGCGCCTCGAATCGATGTATATTCATGAAAAAAATTATTAACGTACCTCAATATATATCGGTCAATCACAGCACAGTCACATATTTATGCATTTTTTAATTAAAAAGTGAAAGCGGAAGTTGAAGCATTTTTGAATAAAAAACACTTGAATGTAATTGAACAAATAGTTTTTGACATAATAATTTCCAAAATTCACCTGTTTTTTTTCGGCGTCCACTCGGATGTGCTCCTTTAATGTATATAATGTGTCTACCTTACCTTTAACCTGAACATTGTCTATATCGATCACGTTGTACCTACAGAAGACAATAAATTATACGGAAATCATTCATTTTTGGTGTTGGTGAAGGAATACGAGGGCTGTTCAAAAAGAGGTCTTATTTTTGTGACATATCGCCTCCAGAACACCCCTGAATAAAAATCAACGTAACCTGCACATTATAATTTATCAGCTTTCCAGATTATGACTGAATATTTAAATTTTGTAGATGTTTAAGAATGACAACATTATTTATCAATTGTCGACGCGGCGGTTTGCGGGAAGTGGGGCGTGCGAAATGAGAGAGGGTAATTATCTGAATAACTAGATGGTCGATCATTCTGACATTTTCACAGAATGTCTGGTCAGTGCAACTCTAACGGTCCGTTTCTCATAAAAATCTTAAAATCCGTTTGAAAGTTCCGCTAAGGAAATGAACATTGTTGGCGCTTGGTATAGGCGATACCTGTAAAAATTTCTTATCTCCAAGGGAAAATATCTCACGTTCGGGATGGTCGATATCTCCGAGAATGCACAGAATATCAGATGATATTGGATCGTCGACGACGACGATATCTCAATGTACAAAAAATAAGGAATATTGTATAATAAGCAGACAACGCACAAATACTCAGTACATATTCGAAAAATAGAAAATCGTATTCTCAAAGGGTTTCTCAGACCAATTTCAAGGGAAAATCCCCTAATAACTTTAATAACCAAACGTTTATGGAAGGAAGGTCCTGTGAACTAGTCTCCGGCGACTAGATGTTTTATTGCGGGTTAAGCGTCGAGTTTTTTCCGCCTCATCTTCGCGCGTTGCCTCTGTGGGATACCAGCCCTTAAAAGGATGTATCACTCCCCTCGAACGGCTCGAAAACGCGAAAGACTCGTTCTCCGATACGGTACAACCAATCGCGTTGAAATTTTGGGCACAATGTCTGAACGGTGGCACACAGTGGCTAAACTTCGGGCAGTTCAAAATTTTGAAAAAAAATTGGCAGTTTCAGTTACCATGAGAGAAATTCCTGAATTTTTCACTGTTAGACTCAACGGATTGTTACATCCTCACTTTAGCCACTGGGCAGTATAAAAACATATATTTTGCGCTTTGTTTCATCTTGTTCCATGCAGAAATGGCAAACACATGTTTCTTGGCAAAATTAACAAAGCAGAATACACGACACGAACCGGGGACGCATTTCCCTTTCACTCACAAAAAGCGCGAGTAACATTTCAAGCGTCATCCCTTTTTTGAGATTTCATCAGTCTATAGCGACTAGTTGCCGAGTCAACATCGAGAGTTTTGAAAACGAAAATTTTTGACATACACATACGACAACACTTGTAATAATTTAACCGTGAAGTTCTAAAATACAGTCTATTTTTATCGTTATCCTAAATATTGCATTGATTCATTCGGTCACTTTACACGAAACTAGTTGTCGTCAATTAATTTTGACTACAATAAGGAGGGTGGAATCTCGTCGCAACACTGCGCATAGGAACTTACAAGTCCTGTGAGAAATTTCAATAAATCCGCGAGAGCCACGGTACAGATATCTCGCATTGAGGGGGGAAAAAGGGTTAGGACAGCGCTTTCTCAATGATTTTCACGAATTTTTTTAAAGTATAAAAAATGAATATAATTCATTGAAACTTTGAGAATATTTTATACATATATTTAAGTATATACTATGAAATTTTTGAAGAATTTCCTTGAAAAACACCGCAGATATTAGCGACCCCATATTGCAGGTCACAATCAGACTCAGCATTTTGCGTACATTCTGGAAGCCGCGATTTTCATCTGAAATCAAACGAGGTTGGAATTTACTTTTATTATATGTCTCTCTTCTATATAAACCTAAATGCTATCAAAAAAATAGATAATATTCCGATTTTAGGTTCATATAGAGCGCAATACTATGGAGAAAGTAACTGCCAATTTTCAAAACGATTGGTTAAAAACTTTTCAAACTAGAGTGTACGAAAGTTAAAAAAAAGTCGTTTTCAGAAAAACGCGTTTGAAAAAATAGCAAAATGTTGAGTCTGATTGTGACCTGCAATATGGGGTCGCTAATATCTGCGGTGTTTTTCAAGGAAATTCTTCAAAAATTTTATAGTTTATACTTAAATATATGTATAAAATATTCTCAAAGTTTCAATAAATTATATTAATTTTTTATACTATAAAAAAATTCATGAAAATCATTGAGAAAACGCTGTCCTAAACCTATTTCCCCCCTTAATGGCTTATTACAATAGAACGAGTCGGAATTTTCATTTAAAATTTTGGGAACATATTTTTCAATAGTTTTACAAACAATTTATGAGATTAAAAAAAAATCGATTTTTTGAACCGTCTAACTCTATTTCCCCCGTAACAACTCAGCTGAGTTTAAACGAATTCTTAAGAAAACTCTATTACGATAAAAGTCCCTTAAAAAAAAGAAAGAAATCCAAACAACGTACTATGAATATTTACAAAAACTTATAAAACGTTTAATACGACAGTTTAACATTAGGGTCCACGTCAAAACATGATAACAAAAGTTATTAAACATTATGAAAATTATTATGTGGTTATTTGTGATCCTAAATCGTCATTTCGGGATCAGCCATATAGTGGTGGATGACCCCACCACCAACAAAGTTCGGGGGTCGCCTTTGTTCACAAATGTTTTCTATGAAATTGTACACGGTACGAAGTATGCTTGAAAATTTTCTAAAATGATTATGTTTTACGTACAAAAGTCGAAATTTTACTTCAATCTGGTCTCGCGGTAAAAGCCAATTTAATTAAAAACATTATTATAATAAAAATTTAATGAGGTTTTTCAAAATTTTACGAAAGAAATGATAGAGTTTCGAAGTGACACTCTGAAGAACCTGATTCACAACAACAAATTTCCAAGGATGTTTTATGCCAAGTACAATTTCTTCAAAAAAGTTGCAGATAAATCGAAAATATAAATAAATCCGTGTATATTATAGGGAAAAATGAATTGGGTTTGAGAAATCGTGAAATGCACGTAAATTTTGCATTTTATTATAATACACCGAGTACAAATATGGGCAATAATCTTTCTAAATGTGACATTAATCGATTTTCATGTAAAACCCGAGACATACCCGAAAAATGCAAAGAATGTCGATGTTCGTTTTTTTAAATAAAAATCCGGTAAATATGGAGCAAAGAGGACCCACTTCCGATGACCTTGTCCTTCATATATGATGTCAAGGGAACCTTCCTAAACAACTTTTTCCTCTGACAAAATTGGGGGCCGGTTTTTTAAAAGTTATTAACAAATAAAATTGATAATTCATACAGCTATTTTCCTTATATATCAGTTCCAATCATCTTGTCCTTCACATACGTTGTTAAGAATAACCCCCTAAATAACATACAAAAAGTTTTATCCGTCGCTCATTGTTTGTTAAAAAGTTATTAACAAAATAAGTTTCATAAATCGAGCATGAAATACTTTTACTAGTGTATGGCGAACAGTACAAGTATGAGCGGGGGAGCTGCGGCCCCTGCATCCCCCCACACACCAACCCAAAAACAAACCAAAAACAATCGAAACAAACATACCCAAACAACCTAAACAAACAAACAAACCCAACAAACGAACAAATAACCCCCCACCCGAACACACGCTCCACACCTCCCCCCCACAAGCCCCCACACCTTCGCACCACCATTCTCTCATGTGTATTTATGTTAGTGTTATATGATGAGTAACATACGTATCAGCAAGGGGTATATGCATTGTTTACTATATTTACGGGGTATTTTGGTTGTTTTTGGTTTTTTTATTAACTGGTGTGTTGGGGGGCGGGGGGCAGCCCCCCGCTGATACGTGTACTGTTCACCACACACCAGTACAAGTATTTCATGTTCAATTTATGAAACTTATTTTGTTAATAACAAAATAAGTTATTATTATTTTGTTTTAACAAACAATGAGCGACGGATAAAACTATTTGTATGTACTCAGGGGGGTATTCTTAACAACACATGTGAAGGACAAGATGATTGGGACTGACTGGTATAAGGAAAATAGCTATATGAATTATTAACTGTTTTTGTTAATAAATTTTTAATAAATAACGACCCCCAATTTTGTCAGAGGAAAAAGTTGTTTCTCGAGTAAAAACGCGTCGAATGGGCCTATTCCAAAAGTCATCGGAAGTGGGTCCCCTTTGCTCCATAATTACCAAAAATCCTTCGAATTTTCAAACATATATTTTTGGTCCTTCATACAATTGAATGAATTGCTGAACGGTTAGTCGCCGTCGTGCTTTTTCGTCGATCTATTCCGTGTATAGACTGACGCATTCACCTTGTAGGCAAATCTGCAATTTTGAGGGACTTCGTTTTATTCCTTATTAAAAAGAAAAGTTACGAAAAAAAAACACGCTAATGAATCTATCATACCTTTCCTTCTTCATCGCAGCGAGTACCTTCCGGTGGATAATATTCATAATGGGTATCACACTCTTCCGAAATATTATCCTCCAGGAGACGCATGCAGTTGAAGGGGGTGAGACAAAAGCTTGTATTCGTCGATGACTCATTTTGCTGTTCACAAGGTCGACTGCCATCTACTTTCTGGCAGAGTTCCTCGCGAGTGCTGGTTGGTAGAAATCTCGGAACGTTTTTTACTTCTGTTATTGGCCTGTCGGTAAGGCAGAACGGAGAATCTTGTCTGCTGTTTGAGCGTAAGTGAAAAAGTAAATTTACACAGATTGAACGATTAAATTTTCTGCACAATTAATTGCATCCAACAATTCATTGTCAATAATTATTTATAAAAATTGTATTTACGCGATGTATATATACGTACGAGGTAAAGTTTTGGATGTCTCTCACAGAGCAAGCCGAAAATTTCCAGGCGTTGGTTAAATGATACAAATTGCCAGGAGTCATTATGTAATATTCAGTGAGCGGGCATGTTGTTTCATCGTGCGAGGCCCCCAATCTTTCACGAAGCAGATAATTTCAAATTGTAAAAAGTATAAATCGGGAATTATATGTATTAACTTTTTTTCATTACCATACGAAATACGATACGAAATACATATAACAAATATTGTACTGCATCATTTCTGTCATTAGAACTTTAATCGATGTTGTTTAAAATAACAGTAAACTAGAATTGATGTATTAATTTAACGGTGAGCCAGCTTTAAGAAATTAAAAAAAACGAACTTATTGAGCTGTGTTTGAAAATTTATATAAATTCCAGGAATTGTTACAATTTCAATCTCATTCCGCGAGACTCCTTTAGAATGTGGACCGCTGCTACTGTTTCCTAATGCATTTCTGTGTAGCATTTGCATGAGGGCACACGGAAATTGCAAAGAACCTGGCCGATACTGGCGGCTACATTTTGCTGAGTTACAGTTCTATTGTCATCAGAAAAAACTGCGCCTTGCTCAATAGTTGTCAGGCAAGCTATTGCACAGTAAAGAGGTCACATCTTTCAATACTAACCGCGGCCAATAATGCTTAAAACGATGTTTGACGCAATGGATCGTGATGGAATAAGTTTAGCTACTGCAATATGGTGGCAAGAAGTGGCTAAGCTTACGGCTTCCTGATTGGTTGTGCCGTTTTCAAGAAACTACCGGTAAGAATTCGCAGCTATCTCGTACTCATGTGTGACGTGATACATGGACGCCTTTATCTTAACACGGGAGCCCGTCGAAACCACGCACCGACAGCGCGTTGATGCTCCGGAAATTATTATTAAGGCCTAACATACGTCGAGAATTTTCAAAAAATCGATTTTTTTTGTTTACAGATTATTATTCCTTATAGTCTTCGGCGTATTTTTGTGTAAGCTGATTGTAAAAATTCCCCATAGTTCAAAAGTTATTGTAGATAATGTGACTGCCCGACGAAAGGACAAAGGTCTGACGCGCGCCTACCTGAGTTGAGTTGTTTGAGGCAGCTGGCCTTTACCCTCAGACCCTTTTATTAAAAATTAACAACAACAATTTTTTACTTACAAGGAAGGCGTACAATATGAAGCTGGAATGGGAGATTAGACGTAAGTTAACTAAATAAATTTAAAAAATTCATAAAGTTCTTGCTCCAGCCGCGCGCGACTTCGAGCGAAACGCGCTTGAAACTTTAAACGCGTTTTTCTTAAAACTACTTTTTCTGACACGGTCGGCATGATAACTCGTACGGTTTTTAATATTTTTTGATGATTTTTTTTTTTAAATATTCGGAATGGTTTTTTCTATAGTCTGTCGAGCCGGATTTTTAAAATTATAATTAGAAAATTTTATAAAAACGATTAAAGTGTGACTTTTTTGACACAAACTTAACATTTTTTTTTAAATTACCGTAAATTGTTTAATTTTTCGAATTTCAAAAATCCGGCTCGACAGACTATAACTACTACCTTATTTTACAAGAATTTCTTTACATTTTGCAGATCCGTCAACATTTGAGGAAGAAATACTGCCGACCGTGGAGCAACTTTTTTTTTTACAGTGCTTCAAAAAATGTGATGTTTCAGGTTGTAATTTTTGAAAAAAAAAATTGAAATAAATTTTTTTACAAACTTAACACAGTAATAAACAATGTGTAAGAATTTTTTTATCAATTTCTATTTCTATCCCTCCTAAAAACAGTTTTTCTTTTGGCTAAGTTAATTTCCTCTTGATCGGTTCTGTCATGTGCATGAAATCACAATTCGCATTTTCGAAACGATGTCAAAGTTTGCGTTCCTCCGCCCGCAATGAATAATACACATATTCGCTCGCGCTTGGCCATCTCGCGCTAAGCCACAAGCTGCGCGCTCGGCCACCTACCCCACTACTCGCCCATCTGAACTCGTGATTCGCGAACCCGATGACCAGTTACCGTCAGGCAGTGGAGGGGGTAGCTCCAGTATACCACTTTCCCACTTATTTCGACTCAACCCGTGTGTACGCACGTAGCTGTACACTGAACTATTTTTTTTAATCTGAGATACGCTTTGACAAAGTTTTTCAGCATTTTATCCGTTGTTAAAAATAATATTCACAAACGATGTTTTCATCATTATTAATACCGCTATAACAATTATTATCACAACTACTACTTTGTTCATTATTTTCAAAGACGAATTTATCAACTCACAGATGTCCCAATTCATGGGCAGGAACGAATGCGTTATAATCACCCTTGTCAATCCAAATACCAGTTCTGTCCAATGTTTTTGAAATATGATTCACCGAGCAAGCCCCGGAGATAAATGCTATACCTGAGAAAATAACAAATTGTACATTTATTCAGAATAATGATTCGTTCTAGTGAGAAATATATTTCGCCTATTATATATCGACCGAAATCGGTAATTTCAAGGGGCACATCCCAGTAACACAAACGTTTTTAGTGAATTTTTGTTTCACTTGCCTTAAAGTATGTAGTGTTAAGAATATTGTATGTAAATTTCGTATTGAAATTCCAAGAATTGTTAATGTTATGGGCGATTTGGCCGGGTGGCCAGGTGCGTCGCAGGCCCGGAGACTTTTGTCTGCTGTTATATGATTATTATACATTTTTTGGAGTATTGAGAACTTTGTGTGTCAATGTATGTCAATGTGTGTGTCAATGTGTGTGTTTGTATTTTCATATTCAAAAAATTGTGAAAGTTATGCGCGATTTACCGAGAAACGAATGGGCGACCAAGTTGCCAAGCGCGTACTTTCTTTGCCAAAGTTTGAGGCGTAGGAAGGCTTTGACGGCTGAAAATGGAGTTAAAAGTCAAATGGCGTATATGAAAAATTGAAAAAAACATACGCAATTTTTCTTATTTTTTCAGTTATTTATCACATTATCGTCGATGATAATCATTGGTATTCGTTAAAAATTATTAATAATTAAGGAATATATGAAGCGTTGAAAACTCCGGCGCGTCTCAGGCATTGCTCCTTTCTTGCCATGATTCCAAGTAGTCGGATGCCAATTTTGTACATTTTTGAACGGCATTCCATTCGGGAGATTTCCGTCTTTAGATTGAACCCGAAAATTGAAAAAAAACGTATACAATAGAGGCATGGCGATTATTAATCTGAGAAACACCAAAACTTTGCGACATTTATTGTTACATCAGTTCAAGAGAAATAATTTTTTTATACAGACGTCGGTGAAGTGTGTGGAGAAAATTGTTATGTACATTTAAAAAGAACAATCGAATAGTATGTCCAGGAGTTTTTGAGTTATCGTGGCAAAATTAATGAAAAATGTTGTTTTGAGAAAACGCAGTTCCTAAAATATTTCGAAAACGGCCTGATCGATTGCCCCCAAATTTTGATAAAATTTTTTAAGATAGATTTTCGCGTTTGTAAGTTAGGACTTTTTTACAATTATAAAGAATTATAAAGAAAAAAATTCTTTATACGATTTATATATTACATTTTATGTAATAACGAAATTTATGTGTCAGATCAATTGACTGCATGAAATTTTAGGAACCGCAGTCCGTGCCAGGGAGGAATATTTTTTACGTCGGCTACGACAGCAGCGGCTCGAATCGATGTATATTCATAAAAAAATTTGTTAACGTACCTCAATATATATCGGTCAATCACAGCACAGTCACATGGTTATGCACTTTTGAATAAAAAACACTTGAATGTTATTGAACAAATAACTTTTGACATAATAATTCCCAAAATTCACCTGTTTTGTCGCCGTCTACTCGGATGTGCCCCCTTAATTTATATAATGTGTCTATGTTACCTGCAATCTTAAGACCGTCTTCAGTGACCAAGCCGTACCTACAAAACACAATAAATTATAGGCAAATCATTCATTTTTAGTGTTGGCAAAAGAATGCAAACTAAAAATGCAATTTAAAAAACAAACATCTCCTTAACTGAGTTACTTGGGGAAAAATCGTTATTTACCGTGTCATTATCATGATAACGTCGTAACTGGTAATTGGAATGGATGTATTTTGGTCGTAAAAGTGTCGGCCCGCTAACGAGAGTACCTGATCGCCGTTCACCGTGTTATAATTTACCTTACTGTACCAGATATATGGGGGATCATGGAGTTGCTATATTTTATACGTAAAATCAAAGAGCATTATTCGTCAATGGGCAGAAAATAAGGCATAAATGAGGATAGCGGTACATATTTTCTATTCCATAAAACATAATATAAGAATTGATCTTTTTAAGGGATAACACCACTGTGACCCCCTGTTTTTTTTCACATTTTTCAAGAATTTTTTTTTGTGGGAAAAAAAACAGATATTCGAAAAAATTTTTTGGGTTTTGTTCCTTGTTTTTTAAGGTATCAAAAAATATTTTTTTCACATTTTTCACGCCGCATGGTGGCGCTGGGAAAGCTTTCGCGTCAGGTGCTGTCATCGCCGCGGCACGCAGCAGAACTCTCTTCAACGTCGATCTGAAAAAAATACCGAGTGTTTTCATTGATAATATGATATTTTGAAGAGAAGTACATAGGGATTTGGAAAAATATTATTTTAAAAAAAATAGGCACGCCTTTGAAATTAAAGAATGATTTTTGAGCAAAATTTCTCGTCGAAAATAGGCCATAACTTTTATAATTATTGAGATATCGAAAAAATCCTATGTACTTCTCTTCAAAATATCATATTATTAACGAAAACACTCGGTATTTTTTTTCCGATCGACGTTGAAGAGAGTTCTGCTGCGTGCCGCGGAGATGACAGCACCTGACGCGAGAGCTTCCCCAGCGCCACCATGCGGCGTGAATAATGTGAAAAAAATGTTTTTTGATACATTAATAAACAAGGAACAAAACCCAAAAAAATTTTCGAATATGTCTTTTTTGTCCCACAAAAGAAAATTCTTAAAAAATGTGCAAAAAAACAGGGGGTCACAGTGGTGTTATCCCTTAAGGTTGCTAATTACAGTGCCCAAGAAAAATCTAATATTTTATTTATTTTTGTTTCTCTGGAGTCTTGTACGTAACGTTTTTGCTCTATGTGAATTCACCCTGTTTTGAATTATTTCATTTTGCCAAAAAAATGAAAGATCGAATAGAAGAGAGTAATTTTTATCAACCGGAATAATCGATGAAGCGAGATATTTCTTTATTTCATTTCGAGTAAGATTTTATGTTTAATTGAAATTCTTAGGAAATTAATACAATTAGTTGAAAGACAAACATTGATTTTTCATGATGGACGCGATAATAAAATTTTTATTTTTTAACCGGGATGCTGGGACGGATTTTTTTTCCACTCACCGCAACTATGACAATTCGTGCTATATTGATCCTGACTTTTGGATATTGCATATGTCTGTATCTCAGATCAACTGAATTCCATAATTGAAACACATATCTGACGGTTTCCACGAGGACCGATCTGTGCAAACTGCGAATCGAAGTACGACAAAAATGATGTCACATCTTGCTTTTGCTTATGTTGCCACTTCTTCCTTGATTTTTATAATTGTCCGCCGATTATAATCCGTTTATCGTATAAAGAATATGATATCACTTACGCGTAGTTACTGGCATCCACAACGGCCAACACTTTTGGATAGATTATGCTTGGAATTTCTCGTTTATTTCTTATGAATCTCGATTGTAGCATAGTCTCATTCAAATCTAAAAAATAATTCCAAGAATAATAATTTTTTTTTAAAGCTCCATTTTCAATCTTGCAATTCGCTTCCTCGGAATATCACACAACGCTGAAAGTCCCCTCTACGAGAAACTGCGTTTATCAATTCCGTCTTCCTTCTGGGAGGAAGCTTCGCACATTTCCTGACATTGGAGTTATGAGAGACAATTATTAAAATAACTAAAAATTTCATAAAATTTCAACTGCTTTGTTTACCCTCGGGAAATCGGAGACCAACCATTATCGTTGATATTTTATTTATGCAGAATAATGTAACATAACATTTAAATATTCGTGGGAGATAGTGCAATCGAAATTATTTTTGGACAAATGCAATATTTCATACTTCCAAACACATTTACGACTTCCAACTAATTTGGTAGGTACGAATGATAAATTAATATTTTGTCAAAAATAAACTTAAGAATTTCCGTTATTCAGTGTGTATAAATATAATTTTTGAAACCATTGAAATTTCGTACCTCATGATGACTCGGTGTCACGGGGACAGCCGCGAGGCACAATACAACAGGCACAACTATGAGATACATGATAGAAATTTTTTAGTCCTGCCAAAAATCCATATTCCACAACGGACTTTATATACGATTTTGCGTAAAGAATCGATGGTTCACTGATATCTCATGAAACACTAACGATCTATAAATCTTGTCATATCTCAACATATGTCATCAACGAAGACGAATGGACTGTACAAGTATTCATATAGAGTAAGAATTTATGAGGACATGTAGATGAAAGAAATAAAAAAATGAAACAATAAATAATCAAATACGTTCAATACGTACATAGTGCTAAAATACACGAGGTATTCCATGTGAATACGGATAATTGTTGATTTTCGGATTTGTTCGAGACGTACGAGGGAGGACCCAAAAAAAAACGGGAATTGCGCTGCGGCGGGGCGGGAGAGTGGGGGAACCCATTGCTCGACCAGGTGTCCGTTGGGGACACGTCTCCTGAGTTAGTGTGCGAAGTTCTGTCGCCGTGAGTGCATCGGTTCGCCCGTGGGAATTTTTGTAGTGAAACAACTTTTTCCATTTCGGCGAAAACGTGATGGCCGATTGTCGAGAGCAACGCGCGGCTGTGAAATTTTGTTTCCTGTTGGTGAAAGTATCATGGATTTCAATTCAGAGGATTTTATCCAAAGATTTGAACACGAGCAGAGTTGCAGCCAAATTTGTCCCTCGCCTTCTCACAGACGAGCAAAGGGAGCGTCGACTTCAGGCATGTTTTCAACTTCAAAATCAGCTCGAAGAGGACCCTGAACTTTTCTCCAAGGTGATTACTGCTGATGAATCGTCTTGCTATGGATACGACCCCGAAACAAAGCAGCAATCAAGCGTTTTGCCACTGTGGAGGAGGTAAAACAAAAATCGCTGGAAGGCCTAAAGAACATCCCGATAAGTGAATTTAAAAAATGTTTTGAACATTGGAAGGATCGTTTGCAGAGGTGCGTTGTGGTCAAAGGACAATACTTTGAAGGTGATCAAAATTTGGTGTAAAAATATTAAAAAATAAAGAAATTATGACGAAATTCCCGTTTTTTTTGGGTCCCCCCTCGTATAACGGAGAAATAGTTCCTGTAAAAAAAATTAAAAGTCGAGGATTAGAATCGAGATATGGGAAGCAGTTTTCCGATTTTTCTCGTATGTTCTTGATCCACGTGTGATATTGGTATCGATAACGCAATTGTTGCGTGTCATCTTGTGAAAAGTGTCATAATTATAAACTATTCGACTAATATAATTCATAAGCTACGTAAGAGACGTAGCAAAAAGTTTCGTTCTTAGGAAAGGAAATATGGTTTATGTTATAATACGTAGTAAAAGACCTTGAAAGAGGATGTACCCAATCGGAAAACAAAGTATCATATTATCTAACGTTTGCTACTGAATTTAGGGCAAATCGGTGAAGATATTTGAATTTTATGAATATTTTGGATTTTTCAAGATAATACAAAAATTCCGTGATCGTCAAAACCGATGTCAGCAAAAAAGCGTGCAAATTGGAATCTTGTACGTCAACGAATCTTGGAGCCTGTGTTGAAAAATTAAAACTCGTTCATAGAAGAAAATGAAACAATGAGAAAGCTAAGTGTAGGTTTTTAATTTCCACGCTATTGCTTCCTCATAGAGGAAGCTTTGTACTTCACAAAAAAAAAACCATGTTTTGATTGTCATTGTATTCAAAATGTGCCAAAACATGGGGAAATTACATTAAGAAAAAATGTAGTGCGTAATCGTGCGTGCGTGTACGATAAGGGTACAAAATTGACACCGTCGTAAACGGATTTTTTCTATGTTCACTACGATTTTTGTGACATTTGTGACAATTTTCTGAAACGAAGTCATGAATTTTTTTGATACATTGGCTCGAGAACACCGCTGGACAATCAACATAACTTGCACTTTATAATTTAACAGCGTTCACATTGTAGATGTGTAAGAATGGCAAAATTATTTATCGATTGTTGACGCGGCGGTTTGCGGGATGTGGAACGTGTCGAAACAAGAGAGGGCATTGCACCGCTTGCGAGCTAGCGTATACTTCGATTAATTATAAATATTCGAATAACAACAATAGATGGTCGATCATTGTAACGTTTTTACAAAATGTCCGGGCATTGCATCTCTAACGGCCTGTTTCTCATAAAAATCTTAAGAAGCGTTTAAACGTTCCCACGTAGAAATTGCCAGTATAATTCTACTGGCCAAGCTTTGGGTCAATATTGGCGGCCAAACTTTGGCCGCCAGTAATGGCCCCGTACTGGCTGACTATCTGGCCATACTATGGGCCATACTGCGGGCCGTACTACAGGCCATACCACGGGCCAGTATAAAATACAGTCTTATGCCAGTACTGGTTGAATTCTACTGGCCAAGCTTTGGGCCAGTATTGGCGGCCAAACTTTGGCAGCCAGTATTGTTTCAGTACTGGCTGATAATCTGACCGCACCACGGGCCGGTATAATAACCAGATCTGGGCCAAAATAGGCTATAAAATACGGCCAAGCTCTGGCTTCGATACAGGCTTAGTACTGGGCTATAGAAAATGCCAATACTGAGAGTATTTCACTTTAACAGTTGCGTTCTGTAATGTAATTGTAGATTAGGTTATTCTGATCCAAAGTCCATTATTTTGCAAACAACCAAATTGTTGAATTATAATTTGCCCCGAACTTGAAATTGTACGATTAATACAATAATTTTTAGTGTAATATTTGCTTCATATAGCCTATATTTCATAAACACTGTTCTATAAACATTTAAGTACGTATTTTAGACCTGTATATGTACTTAGTCTCTTATTAATAAAAACTACTCCGAGTATTTAATATATATCAAGTGCATTTAATTATCAAACATTTATGCATAAACAACCCAGACAACACAGACATCCAAAGGACGTCCTAAAAACATCCGAAGAACGTCCTTACGTTCAAAGTGCATCCTTTGGACGTACGTGTGCTGCTTGGGAAACATCCGGTAACGTGGTAAAAAGAAATATAAATTACTCCCAGAGAGAAATAGAATTTAAATAGACATTGATCGGCGTCCACTAGACGCCAAAAGTGTCTAAAAGACGTCGATTCGATATCTATTTAATTTGCCATTTCTCGCTGAGATGTAATTTGCACCGTCGGCAAAACTGTCTGCCAAGATCCGGCCCAATGATATAACCAGTATTGGTACGACCGTTGGTGCCAGTATAACGGCCGACTATTACACTCCTGTACCGAATCTGTACTGGCCCAATACTGGCAGCCAGTACCGGCACTACGGCAACCAGTATTGGCCCAATGCTCGGCCGTTACAATTTTTGTACGTGGGTTGCGATAAGGAAATGAACATTGTAGGCGCAAAAACTTCTTATGTCCAAGGGTAAATATCTCACGTTTGGGATGGTCGGTATCTCCGAAATTTCACTGAATATTACGTGATATCTCGCTTAACATTTGAGCCAAGTTGAAACAAATTCTTAAGGGAGGAAATAGGGTTAGACGGTTCAAAAAATCGATTTTTTTTTATTTCATAAATTGTCAGTAAAACTATTGAAAAATATGTTCCCAAAATTTCAAATGAAAATTCCGACTCGTTCTATTGTTATAAGCCATTAAGGGGGGAAATAGGGTTAGGACAGCGTTTTCTCAATAATTTTCATGAATTTTTTTATAGTATAAAAAATGAATATTATTTATTGAAAATTTGGGAATATTTTATACATATATTTAAGTATATACTATAAAATTTTTGAAGAATTTCCTTGAAAAACACCGATGATACTAGCGACCCCATATTGCAGGTCACAATCAGACTTTTTTTGAACTAGCGTACGCGCTAGTTTGAAAAGTTTTCAACCAATCGTTTTGAAAATTGGCAGTTACTTTCTTCATAGTATTGCGCTCTATATGAACCTAAAATCGGAATATTATCATTATTTAAAATAATTTTTTTTCTCCAAATAAAGTTGTAAAAAATGGCAAAAAATTATGTTTCTTTGTTTTGACCCCTGTAAAAAATTCAATTTTCTATTTTTTTGATAGCATTTAGGTTCATATAGAAGGGAGACATATAATAAAAGTAAATTCGAACCTCGTTTGATTTCAGATGAAAATTGCGGCTTCCAGAATGTACGCAAAATGCTGAGTCTGATTGTGACCTGCAATATGGGGTCGCTAATATCTTTGGTGTTTTTCAAGGAAATTCTTAAAAAATTTTATAGTATACACTTAAATATATGTATGAAATATTCTCAAAGTTTCAATAAATTATATTCATTTTTTATACTATAAAAAAATTCATGAAAATCATTGAGAAAACGCTGTCCTAACCCTATTTCCTCCCCTGAGAAAACTCTATTTCGATAGAGCTGTCTTAAAAAAAAAAGAGAGAAATCTAAACAACGTACTATGAATATTTACAAGAACTTATAAAATTTTTAATACGACGCAGTAAACGACAGTTGACATTAGGGCCTCGTCAAAAAATGATAACAAAAGTTATCAAATATTATGAAAATTATTGTGTGATCCCTAAATGGTCATTTCGGGATCACCCATGTAGTGATGGATGACCCCACCATGTACGAACAACGTTTGGGGGTCTCCGATGTTCCCAATTTAATACAAATATTTTCTATGAAATTGTACATGGTACGAAGTATCCTTGAAAATTCTCCAAAATGATTTCTGTTTTACGTACAAAAGTCTAAACTTGATATTAATCTGCTGTCGCGATAAAAGCCAATTTAATTGAAGATATTAATAAATTTAGTGAGGCTATTTAAAATTTTACGAAAATTATTATTAACTCTTGAAGTTACACTCTGAAGAACCTGATTAACAACAACAACAAATTTTCAAAGATGTTTTATGCCAATTACAATTTCTTCATAAAAGTTGCAGAAGGGAAAAATAAATTGAGTTTGAGAAATCGTGAAATGCACGTAAGTGTTGAATTTTATTATTATATATTGCATTTTATTATAATATATTGAGTATAAATGTGGGTAATAATCTTTTTAAATGAGGCATTAATCGATTTTCATGTAAGACCCGAGACTTGCATACCCGAAAAATGCAAAGAATGTCGATGTTCGTTTTTTAAATAAAAATCCTTTGAATTTGCAAACATATATTTTTGGTCCTTCGTACAATTGAAGGGATTGTTGAACGGTTAGTGCGCCGTCGTGCTTTTTCGTAGATTTATTCCTAGTATAGACTGACGCATTGACCTTGTAGGCAAATCTGCAATTTTGAGGGACTTCGTTTTATTCCTTATTAAAGAGAAAAGTTACGAAAAAAAAACGCTAATTAATCTATCATACACACCTTCCCTCCTTTATCGCAGCGAGCACCTTCCGGTGGATAATATTCAGAATGGATATCACACTCCTCCGAAATTTTATCCTCCAGGAGATGCATGCACTTGAAGGGGGTGAGACAAAAGCTTGTTTTCGTCGATGGAGCATTTTGTTGTTCACAAGGTCGAGTGCCATGTACCCTCTGGCACAGTTCCTCGAGAGTGGTGGTTGGTAGAATTCTTGGAATGGTTTTTACTTCTGTTGTTGGACGGACGGTAAGGCACCCAGGATTTTGTCTGTTTTAGCGTAAGTAAAAAATTAACTTTACACCGATTGAATGATTACATTTTTGGCACAATTAATTACATCCAACAACTCATTATCGATCATTATACGTAAGAATTGTAGTTACGCCATGTTTATATACGTACTGAGTAAAGTTTTGGATGTTTCGCACAGAGCAAGCTGAAAATTTCCAAGCGTTGTCTAATCTAGACAGACCTTGGTCAGTCATTATGTAATTATCATTGGCCGGGCATGTTTTGTTGTCGTGAACGGCACCCAATCTATCATAAAGGAAATAATTTCAAATTGTAAATAGTATAAATCGGGAATTATATGTATTGACTTTCGTTCTTTACCATACGTAATACATAGAACAAATATCCTACTGCATCATTTCTGTCATTAGAACATTAATCGATCTTGTTTAAAAAGAAAGTACACTAGAATTGATGTATCAATTTAACGGTGATGCACTTTTAAGAAATAAAAAGAAACAAGCTTATGAGCTTCGTTTGAAAATTTGTATAAGCTCCGGTCATTGTCCCAATTTCCATTTCATTCTGTAAGACCGCTCCGGAGTATTAGCCGCAGTCACTGTTTCGTAATGCAGTTCTGTATAGCATTTGCATGAGGGCACACGGAAATTGTAAAAAAACCTGGTTGGTATAGGTGGCTACATTTTGCTGAGTTCCACTTCTCAACAAGAAAAGGTTTTTCCTGATTGCCACCAGGAAAAACTGTTCCCTGCTCGATAGACGTCGCGCAAGCCAGTGCACGATAAAGAGGTCACCTCTCTCAATACTGACCGTGGCCAATACTGCTCGAAGCGAACGACGGATCGTGATGGAATAAGCTTAGCTACTGCAGTATGGTGGCAATAAGTTGCTAAGCTTAACCATTTTCGAGAAAGTACTGATAACATTTCGCAGCTATCTTGCACTCATGTACCACGTGATATATGAGCGCCTTCATCTTAACATGAGAGAGCATCGAAACTGCGCACCGACGGCGCGTGTACTTCTCTTGATGCTCCGGACATCATTATTAAAAGTGGAAGCCGCACATGTACCACAGGACATATAAGTGCGAGTGAGATTGCTGCAAAACGAGGTTTGTAATTTCTCTGTAACGGTAAACATCTTCAAAACATCGAAAGCACAGTCACTTTTTGCCATAAATCTTCGGTAGCTAAGTCAATTTTCTCTCGATCGGTTCTGTTATGTTCATGAAATTACAATTGGCATTTTTGGATCGGTATCAGAGCGTGCGTGCCCCGTCTTAAATGGATAATATACACATTCACTCGCGCTTGGCCATCTCGCGCTAAGCCGCAAGCTGCGCGCTCAGCCACCTACCCCCCACTACTCGCCCATCTGAAATCGTGATTCGTGAACCTGACCATCAGGCGCCGTGAGGCAGTGGAGAGGGCAGCCCAGTACACCACCAGCTAGTTCACAGCAGCTGTATACTGTGAACTATTTTTTTTTTAATCCAAGATTCGCTTTGTCAAATTTTTTCAGCATTTTGTGCGTTGTTAAAAGTTATATTCACAAACGATATTCTCGTTATTATTAATACCGCGATAATTATTATCATCACAACTACTACTTTATTCATTATTTTCAAAGACGAATTTACCAACTCACAGATGTCCCAATTCATGGGCAGGAACGAATGCGTTATAATCACCGGTGTCAGTGAACACACCAGTTCTGTACACTGTTTTCGAAGCATGATCCACCAAGCAAGCCCCGGAGATATATGCTAGACCTGAGAAAATAACAAATTTTACATTTATTCAGAATAATGATTCGTTCTAGTGAGAAATATATTTCGCCTATTATATATCGACCCAAATCGGTAATTTTAAGGGGGACATCCCAGTAAAACAAACGTTTTTGGTGAATTTTCTTTTTCACTTGCCTTAAAGTTTGTAGTGATAAGAATATTGTGTGTTAATTTCATATAATTATATAATATCTATATTAGGGCAATTTGTTTTTTCGACTATTTTTTTTTCTCAGTCCCCACTTGAAATTTTGTTGGATATCTCGACAAACAAATTCCCTGAAAGTTACAGCCCTTAATATTAATTCTGAGTACTTTCCTTTAGCGTGAAAAGATTTTCCATCTAAAATACACGTAAATCGATTTTTTTTTTTTCAAAATTCTATCACTCAGCCGCGTTTTATACTATCATATTGTTCTTGGTTTCGATTTACTCAGAATAAAACAATCTAGAAAAGTGCCTATTGCGGCGAAAGTGTAAATTGTACTGGTGAGTTGGTACGGCTCACTGTAGATTTTTACCCAAAATTCTCGTTTTTTTGCTGTTATCTCCGAAACAATTAACTTTACGAAAATAATGTAAACGAAAAATTTGTTGGAAATTTAATTTCCTATAAAAAAGGTCCTATCGACCCAATTGCTTAGATTAATATTTCTTGAGATATTGAACTATAACTTATGAGTAGTATAAAATTTTTACGGTAATATAAACCATAAAAATTGTATATCGGTCAACCACACAAAGTCACATTTTCATGCACTTTTGAATGAAAAAACTAAGAGTGGAAGTTGACGCACTTTTGAATAAAAAACACTTGAATGAAATTGAACGAATAGTTTTTGAGATAATAATTCCCAAAATTCACCTGTTTTTTTCGCCGTCTACTCGGATGTGCCTCCTTAATGTATATAATGTATTTAGCTTACCGCCAAGCGTATGGCCGAATCCATGCACGAAGTACCTACAAGAAACGATAAACTATAGCCAAATCATTCATTTCTGATATTGGTAAAAGAGTGCATGTAAATAAACAAACATCGCCTTAATAGAGTTACTTAGGAATAAAATCGTTATTTACCGTGTCATTATCATAATAACGTCGTAACTGGTAATTGGAATAGATGCATTATGACTGTAAAAGTGTTGGCCCGCTGACCCGAGTACGTTATGGCCGTTGACCGTGTTCATATTCATCTTATTTTTCCAGATATATGGGGGATCTTGAGGTTGCTACGTTTTATACGTAAAATAAAAGAGTATCATTCGTCAATGAGCACAAAATATGCATAAACAATGATAGTGACATACATATTTTCCATTCAATAAAACATAATGTACGAATTAACGTTTTTGTCAATTACAGTGGCCAAGAAAAATATAATCATTTATTTATTTTTGTCTATCTGAAGTCTCGTAAGTAACTTTTTGACTCTCTGTTAATTCATCCTATTTTGAACTATTTTATTTTGCCAAAAAAATGAAAGAACGAATGGAAGAGAGCAGTGTTGATTAACCGGTATAATTGATAAATTGGGATATTTTTAAATTGCATATCGTGTATGATTTTATGTTTTAATGAAATTCTCAGGAAATAAATCAAATTAGTCGAAAGTAAAATATTGATTTTTCATGATGCACACAATAATAATCATTTTCTTTTTTAACTGGGATACTGTAATGGATTTTTTTTTCACTTACTGCTACTATGACAATACGTGCTATATTGATCCTGACTTTTGGATTTTGCATGTTTCTATATCTCAGATCAACTGAATTCCATAATTGGAGCACGTATCTGACGGTATTGACGAGGTTTGAGCCGAACGAACTGCGAATCGAAATACGACAAAAATGATGTCACATCTTGCTTCTTGTTACGTTGTCATCACTTCCTTGATTTGGCAGGACCGCGGTCCTACAGATTCCAACTGTACACCTACCCAACTGTCACGACCAAACTGACACGAGCATACGAATATTTCACAATATTGTCACGACAAAACTGTTCCCGAACAAAACTCTCACCATTAAAACTGTCACCGCACAAACTATCACCACTCAACTCTCTCCGATCTCTATTGGACACGTGCAGAATTTTCACGAACAAAACTATCACCGTCTAAACTGTCACGGTCTAAACCTTCAACATCTAAACTGTCACGGTCTAAACCTTCAACATCTAAACTGTCACCGTCTGAATTGTCACCGTCTAAACAATCACCGCTTAAATTGTCACCGCAGCAACTATTACCGCGGCAATTGTCACCGGCAAAACTGTCACGGGCAAAACTGTACACAGCACCAACCGTCACCGCTTAACGCGACATTCACCCAACTCACGCTCGTAGACGCTGTACCCGTCGGTAAGAGCGCTCGGGATGCTTCACCAAACGGGGCGCAATAGCGCGCGATATTTCGTGCGTGTCCGCTAATACTTACGTCATTCGCCGCTGTCGTCTCAACCACAGCCTTCGCACTGCGCGAACTTACTCGTGCTCAGCGATCGGTAATAGCGGACACGCACGAAATATCGCGCGCTATTGCGCCGCGTTTGGTGAAGCAGCCCGAGCGCTCTTATCTACGAGTTCAGCTTATACCCGTGTGAGTTAGTTACCGCGACTTGGCGCGGTGACAGTTTTGCCGGTGACATTTTTGTGCGGTGACGGTTGGAATGGTGATGGTTGGGATGGTGACGGTTGGTGCGGAATACAGTAGACGCCCTGACAGTGTAGACGGGGACTATTCTGCTGCGTTACAGTTGCGCAGAATACAGTTAAGACCGTGACAGTTTAGACGGTGATAGTTTTGTTCGTGAAGATTTCTGCACGTGTCGAATAGAGATTCAGGAGAGTTGAGTGGTGACAGTTTTAATGGCGAGAGTTTTGTTCGGGAACAGTTTTGTCGTGACAATATTGCGAAATATTCGTATGCTCGTGTCAGTTTGGTCGTGATAGTTGGGTAGGTGTACAGTTGGAATCTGTAAAACCGCGGTCCTGCCCTTGATTTTTCAAAATTGCCCGCCAATTATAATCCATTTATCGTATAAAGAATATACTATCACTTACGCGTATCTACTGGCATCCACAACGGCCAACACTCTTGGATAGATGATTTTTGGAATTCCTCGCTTATGTCTCGCGAATGCCAATTGTAACATAGTCTCATTTAAATCTAAAAATCATTCCAATATTAATAATTTTTTTTAAAGTTCCATTTTCAACCTCGAAATTGCACACAATGCTGAAAGCCCAGTCTATGAGAAACTGTCTTTCTCGATACTGTTCTCCCACTTAACACATCGTCTGTAAACCTGGCTCGTTCGCGGGCCGAGCAAAAATACCTTTGGTTAAAATTTTTTCCCCAATTTCTTCATTTATTTAACAAAAAAATTGATGAAAAAATTACATTTTCGAGAATTTTACAATTGATACTTCAAAATGAATACTTCGAACGGTAGCATGAATTTTTTCAGAATTTTTGAGTGCATTTAGGGGGTGAAATAATGGCCGGATGCGAAAGACCCACGTTTACATACGGGAGGTGCGGATAAAACGTTTACAGACGAAGTGTTAAAATTATAAGAGACGATTATTAAAATAACTCAAAAGTTATGTGTTAAAATGAAGTGTTAAAATTTATCTACTCTCATGACATCCGAGACCAACCATCATCAGTGATATTTTATTTGTGCATAATTATGTTTGCAGAATGATGCAATCACAATTATTTTTGGAAAAATTCAATATTTTATGCATCCAAATCTCTTTTACCGATTTCCAACAAATTTGATAACAATCGTTCTTTAATGCTACTGTCGACGTTTGAAAAAAATGTAGTCTTTCAGAGTTTGCGAAACAAGCACTTTCCGAGAAGTTTAAGGTTTGACAAAGTCTTAATCGTTTTAATTAAATTTAATACCGATCGACTGATAATCTATTTATATTTAAAAAAATCATGTCGATATCTCAAAATTTGTGTAACGCAGAGCGAGTAATTATTTTTCGTAAAATTCTAAAACTAATAGTGGCGGTTTGATGAATTTTTACAAAATTTTAATCCTGATTTTCCAACGTTCGCATGCATTTTGGACAAATTGACATTGAAAAGTAAAAAAAAAAAGTTCACCGTCACAAAGCTTCGTCTATGCGGAAGCAAAATTGTATGTAGCTTTGATTAATTCAATAAGTGATTATTGAATGACCATTTTTTTCAATCAATTGACGTTTATCGTAAAAGTAAATTTGTCAATTATTAACAGAAATGAGACGCGTAACTCACGGTAAGTCTGATTATGTGATTCGAACGGTGTTCCCTTCGACTTGAAGACAATATGCCTGTTGGAATTGTTCGCGGTTATAGAATCGTCAAATTCTTCCGGCAAAGATCTGATTACTAAATTTTTCGATTCTATATACCCATTCTAAAAAAAATGTTTCTCGATGAGTTGAGAACGGGAAGAAAAAGAGAAAAAAAAGTTGTAAGAGTTGCTCACGAGGGCGTAACGTCGATTCCGATTTTGTGAAAGGAAGAACGACGCACCGGTAAGAGAATCCTGCCATAGATTTCCTACTTTTCGCATTATCTAAACAAATACAAAAACAAATGGTAAGATAACTTATAAAACGAGACTATATTGAATTATATTGAATTCCTTCCCCCCATAAAAAAACATGTCATGAAATATTAGGTGAAGTAAAAAGTTCTGAGCGTTTTTTCTCTTTAAGGTAGTAGTCTGGTAACTTAAGCCGATTTTAATGTCTTTTTTGGAGGGCGTTTTTTTGTAGGAAAATGAAAATGAATCGTTTTGATATTTTTATTTACATATTAAAGATACAAAAAAAATTTTTTTTTTGAAATTTAATAGTTTATTATTATTATTATTATTGATCGAAGTTGGCACCTCGAAAAAAGCGCGTGGGTGGCCCCGATGATTTTGGCTCTTGATGTTATCTGAAATAAAAAATTCTTGATAATTCTTAATCTACAGGGATGTTCTTCTGGTCGGAACTACTGAAGTAGAAATTTCATGAATAAATAACAAAATGGCGGACTTTGGAAAAAAGTTTTTTTTTCCAAAGTCCGCCATTTTGTTATTTATCCATGAAATTTAACTTCGGTAGTTCCGACCAGAATGACATGCCTATAGATTAAGAATTATCAAGAATTTTTTATTTCAGATAACATCAAGAGCCAAAATCAGCGGGGCCACCCACGCGCTTTTTTTTCGAGGTGCCAACTTCGATCAATAATAATAATAATAATAAGCTATTAAATTTTATCAAAAAAATAGTTTTTTGTATCTTTAATATGTAAATAAAAACATCCTAAATATCCAAAACGATTCATTTTTATTTTCTTACAAAAAACGCCCTCCAAAAAAGACATGAAAATCGGAACGATGAAATTAACATAGTTAGTATTATCCGATTTAGACCAAATATGCACCGTTTTCTCCGGCAACTTTTGTCTATTTTGAAGCCAATTTCATAATTCCGCGTTACAGAAATCCTCGTCCCTATTGGTAAAAAACTTCATCAGTCCATTTTCACAAGCCTTTCTTGAGGGCAGTTTTGTACCATCAAGAAAATTTTGCAAATGCTTGAAAAGGTGATAATCGCTTGGTGCCATTTGTCTCGTTCATTTGCATACATTATCGTCCTATCATACAATCGACTAACCTAACCTACTAACCAGAGCGGGAAGCGGGTGCAAACCGATTTTTATATAAATATAATGTCAATCGCTGACTCACATTAGGAATGTCCTCGTAACGCATTATTTGCTCTACTAAGCCAATGCTTTTTGTGACTGGAGTGTTTTCAGTAGCAAGAATTCCATCGGTAGGTTCGAGCAATAAATCGATATTTTTATTACGACCTCGGATTCGCACGGGTCTGCCAGATGACGTGGACCTTTTTTGCATATGCGAGACTTCAACATCCACAATCTCATATTCGGGCACTGAATGAAAAACGAAAAAAGTATGAAATTACTTATTTTCATAATGTTTTGGTCTGTCAGACATTTTTAACCCTATGTAGTCACGTAAGGGGTGATAGAAACACCATCAAAAATATACAATTGATGTTTCTTATTTGCATTCTTTAATTTCCTTTCATCTAACGTCGTCCTCGTTTATTCCGTGAATAAGCAATGTTAGTAGTTCGAAAATGGTATTGAGAAAGGAAAAACATGGCGTCGAGTAGTAAGTCTCTTTTGCTCGGTAGGCGCCACCGCGTTTTATGCGCCACCTATAGTGGTTGTACGCGTAAAAGAAAAGGCCGAACCTAAGAGTCCGCGAAAACGTTAAAATTAACGTTTTTTCACCGTTCCCAGTGTCTTGCACGTAAAATGACTTTAATTCAGTGTGAATCATGGATTGAATTCAGATTGTTGTGTGAGAGCCTACTATGAGTAGTATTAAACTGAACCACTAGGCAAAGTCCCGAGTTAATTTCTTAATTTGAATTGATTGTCATTCGAAGCAAAAGGGAAGTCCTCGAAGGAAACAAATAAAAATTAGAAACTCCCACATTGCTTTCTGATTTTTTTATCCCGCTCACAAATGACCCTCTATGACTGAGCTCGCTCTTCAATTTTGGCTTCCTTATAGAGGAAGCTTTGTGAGTGACATAAAATATTGAGGAAGGAACGTGGAAGTTTTTAGTTCGCATCTTTTTTTTTTAAGAATTCGATTCAAACAATTCTGAAGTATTATCGTTCTGCAAAGTGTACTAAAGTTACAGCAATTTACTAATTTCGCGCAATATTTAAAAGTTAAAATATCCACATGTTTTCACAATCTTGAAGCTCTTTACCAATTTATTTCAAACTCAATATGGAACGTGGTTATCTACAAACTACTTTTCCGGTAAGTACCACCTCTACAGTTGAAAATTTAAGAAAGTTAAACAAGCATACAAGGTCTTATAAAATATAAAAAGTCTTATAAATTATAAAAAGTAAAATATAAAAAGTCTTATGAATTATAAAATATTAAATATTTAAAAAAATGTATAAATTCTTAACCCATTCACCGATTAATGCAACATTCTATACTAATCTGTTTTCAGAAGTACTACATTCATGAGAGAAAAATTGACACACGATCTCAAAACTTTCGGAAACCAAACCAAACCAAACTAATTTTTCGAAAAATTAAAAATTTTATACGCACTGAACCGCTCAAGTGATTTTTCACTAAATTTAATACCAAACTTCCTTGTCTCCTAACGCTTTTACGAAAAAAGTTTTGACGTGATAGATTAAAATTTACGTAAGTTAGAGCGATCACAGACATTTTTCGAATCTTTCAAAAGGCACAAAATCTGGAATCGTCAAGGAATTTCAACGAAAATGGCAAAAAACGACGGGCGTTCGATGCCCTAAATCTGCGCAAAGTTTGCAAGAAATCGGACACACACACACACGGGCATTTTTTCTAGATATGATTCTCGGATGTTTTTGCATATTTTCAGCATACTGACATTAAAAACACTATTTTTTTTTTCACGAAACTACAACTTTCTCCACGAGGAAGCAAAACAAAAAAAAAAAAAAAATAAATAACTGATTACCATTTTCATGCGTGGTACCGAAAGCTTGTAGAACCTGGTCAGACGTCATTCGCTTGTGGATCTGCGTGACGAGAACAACATGTACGAATGAACAATTAATATTTTCTCAAAAGTAAACTCAACAATTTCCGGTGTCATATTCATTGTATATATGTTTAAATTCGTAAACCATTGAAATCTCGTACCTCATGATGACTCGTTGTCACGGAGGCAGCCGTAAGGCACAATATAGCAGGCACAACTATGTGATACATGACGGAAAGATTTTGATACTGCCCAAAACCCGTCTCCCGCAACAGACTCTATGCACGTTTTAGTGTGAAGGGTCGATTATTCATTGATATCTGATAAAACTCAAACGATCTATAAATTTTGTCATATCTCGGCATATGCCATCGACGAAGACGAATGGACTGTATTCATATAGAGTAAGAATTTATGAGGACAAACAGGTCGAGTATATATTTTTTCCGAGACGTGCAACTGTTTCGAGATAAAAACAGCTCCTGCAAACAAAATTATAAGGCGAGGGCCGGAAACAACATTTGCGGAAACGTTTTACTATTTGTCACATGCGCCCTCGATCCACACGTGATATTGATATCGATAACGCAACTGTCGCTTGTAACCTTGTGGAAGGTTTCATAAGCGTTATAAAAAGTGATAAACTATTCGAATTATGTAATCCATAAGCAGCGTAAGGAGCGTGCCACAGTGTTTCGTTGTTAGTAAAATAAATATGGCTTATATGAAGTAACAAATGTCCTCGAAACCGAATTTCTCAGTCGAAAAGCAGAGTGTCATATTACCTGACATTTGATATTGAATTTAGGGCAAGTCGGTGAAAGCGTTTTGATTCTTTCTAATTTTTCAAGATAATTAACCCTTCGTGGTCACACATGCTGGAAATAACGCGCTGGTCACACTCGGGTCACAATGACCCAGCCATTTTTTAACGATTGCCGCGTTGTCAGTATCGTTCCGAACGATTCATAAAAATTCAGGATACTAGTTTGAACCGTTCAGAATGAAAATATCACGGCAAAAAATTTTTATCAAATTTTCAAAATGGCGAAAAAAAATCAGCAAGGAGGCAATGTGTAAATAAAACCATGTTTTACTAAAAAAATCATAACTCTGACAATTTTAAATATATTTTCATAAAATTTTAGGGTGATACTCTTGAGATATCATAGTTTACGGGAAAAAATAGCTTCATAGTGGGCGTTTCAAAAAAGGTATTTATTTTGATATCTGAAGATGGTTCATTTCGGAGTGAAATAAAGTACGATAATACTGAAAAATTAGCGATTTATTATAAAAATTGATTTGAAAAATGTATAAATAATTGTGTATATTGTTACGTCCGGGGTTTCGGATCAATGGGAAAACCCACGGGTTATTTTTATTTTACAATTTAAGTTAATTTTAATCAACATTCAAAGATAAGGAACACCTTCAGAGGCGTTCAGTAACAAAATTTGCCCCTATCAGAGTGTGAGCTGATAGGCGGCAAAGCTCTCACGGCGGTCTTCTTGCTGACCGCGCATTTTAGGGCGTGCGACCGGCGGCTGCCCGGGGTCGCGCTCTTCAGCGTTTCGCTGACAGCGTGGATCTCACGGTAGCCTCGCGCCTTGGAGATGTGCGGTGGCTGAGTCCGTCGTGAGATAATAGGGCGCAGTAATCCCAAACACGGGACTACTTAAGACGTCCCATCAAGTCTTTGAGCAGTAGTTATTCCCGAGAGCTCGGACGCAAAAGCTCGAATCATAATCGGGAGTTGTTATTAAAACATACAACATTCGTGAAATTATAAAACCGAAAATTCTAAAAATAATGGTGGGCGTCCTTACGATGACCCACTATCAAACCAAATAATCAAAGTTAACGTCGCACTATTTGGAAGGTGCGAAACCAACATTTTAAACCCTGTATCTACGAGTAAGCCAATCGAAATCATCGAAACAAAAGGTGTAAAATTGTGTGTTTCTGTAACCGTGAATAAAGCAAAAGTGAATAAAGTAAATACTTGTTATTTGTTAAATATTTGCCGAGTTTTCATTTCTAAAACAAACATATAACCCTCTACGCCAACGTTATCATTTTATTATTCGACGATCGCCCTCGCTACGCTCCTATCCCGGACGGGCGCATTCCCGTCTCAACAGGGAGCAACAAACGACATTCAATCCAACAGTTTCAACGCCCACGGTAAGTCGTGAAATGACGCCGGGACGTAACAATTGTACACAATTTATTTTTCTCCACAACAGTCGACGCAGATAAACATTCGGTGAGTGTCGCACATAAGTCGACTGCACGACGAGCACAGCTGTTAAGTTTTGTGATCCTCATGTTGTTTACACAATCCGCAGCGGATCCTCTTGTGCGAATACCGCTTTGCCGCTCTCGGGACTGTTGTAAAGGCGCTTCGGAGTCAAGAATTCCTGCGATTCCTTGTTTGAGGTCGTTTCGGAGGTCTCCTACGTTGGAATATCGTAGTAAATACACATATCGACTTGATCAAAAAAATTTAACGATCCGCATAGTCATACTTACATTGCGTGAAGTAATCCCACGCAGAAAAAAACCAAAAATATCACTTTTCGCGAGATAATTACGTGGTGGTCACACTCGGGTCAAATTGACCCGACGGTCGCGCACGGTCTTCTAGGATCAACTGCCACGAAAGAACTACTGTCGCGATTCGGCCGACCCTAGCATGGTGGAAGGATACAAGGTGTAGCCATTCTCGCGACGCGTTTTCGCATGTTCTGCACAGTACCATTACTCCGGCCATCTTAATTTTATATATACCCAACATATACTATGTTTATTGCATATGCTGTGAACAAAAATCTGACACGAGTGCATTATATTCAACAAATCTTTCTTCGTGACAACAAGAAAACAGGTGAGTAGTTCAAATTATACAACCATTTCGTACGAGTCTAACGCCCAGAATATCGCAAATATTGAAAATCACACAATGTTGATACAGAATAAATGTATAATATACCGCTGACTCTGTTCGTCAATTGTAACCTCAAACTGTGAATCCGAATAATGTTGTAAACTTAATATTTCTCACCATTATATCTTTAAAATAGATAATTCAGTTTCCGATTATGATAACAATATGCTCTTCATTCTTTCACCATGCATTATATCATCCATTTTATATAATGAATTCTTCATTAAGCATGCCGGCGTGCTACGTCAAGAGTTGCAAAAATAGAACAGAATTTTTCAAGAAAAACAATGGACCAGGAAAAAATTCATTTTTATGGTTTTCCGAAGAACGCCCAGCACATTGAAAAGTGGAAGATGGCCTGTGGACGAGAAAATATAAATATTAAAAACGGTAGTTTATAGAATTTTATTATATTTGCGTATGAAATCCGTAAACTCATCAACATTAAGTACGATTAATATATTTATAATGAAGGCAACTCTGAAATTTTTGTTAATAGCTAAGGTTTGCTCGGTACATTTCTCACCATCTGCGTTCAAAGAGAAATCGTGGATACACAGACAGCTTGGGTTGTCTCCGACACGTGGTCGCCGTTTCGTCTTAGAGAACTAAATAACAAACATTTTCAATGGTTCGAAAAATAAACATGCAAAGCGAAAAATGTACAAAATGTCAAACGAGAAATGTACAAATCTCAAATAAAATATGATAAGTGTGTATTTCACAATGATTATCTAATACACCCTGTTTCTGATAATTTTGTCCTTAAGGAGACTGAAGTCTCTTCTCCGCCTTCAATCATGTGGGATATAAGTATTCGAGAGACAAAAATAAAGTTTTTCGTATATTTCAGTTCAAAATCATGTTAAGCTAATCGATGAAAACTAATTGATAATTTCGAAGTTTCCGATTATGATGAATAGATTTAGAGGCTTAATATGAATTAATAAAAGGAAACCAATTTAGATCGGAATTTTATTTTTATTTTGAAAAAACAATACAATCTGAAAAGGTAACATATACAAATAGTCTACTGAAAAAAAACATTCATTAATAATGCCTACATCCATAATAACATGTCTTGCCTGTCTTTACCCATTTACCCTTCTGATTTCTTCACGACATTTTTTTGCAATTGTTTTCAGTTTACCTGCACCAGATAGCTCACAAATCCTATAGGGAATGCTTGCCTGTCATTCTGAAAAGATTTCTTTATGCTATTTCTATTTTTCTCGTGGAAATAATAAGAAATGTCTATTTTTACTATTAAATTGATTTGATTTACGTCGATTTCATTATAAACGCTTTTGAATTGCCGCTCGTAATGGCGGGCGCAATGGTACAAATTTCTTATTGGCTATTCGTACATTATGCGCATTACGACACCTTGTATCCTTCCACCATGGACCCTAGTCTCTTCTTACAAAGGGAACCCCAAAGCACCGCTGGAGGGGAGGCCAGTCCTCTCGGGGGCTAATAACGTATAGAAATTCTAGCTTAAAATTGCGCACCGGGTCGTTTTGACCCGGGGTGACCACGAAGGGTTAAAGTCCGTGATCGTTTAAACGATCGAGACTACACATTCGGGTCCAAGTGAAACAGCAATAACAAAAGTCATCAAATATCGTGGAAATTAATGCGTGATTCCTGAATCGTCATTTCGGGATCACCCATATAAAAGTGAATGACCCCACCACTTAACAACAAAGTTCGGTAGTCTTAGATGTTTTCAATTTAATGCAAATGTTTTCTATGAAATTGTACATGGTTCGAAGCATCCTTCGAAATTCTCTAGAATGATTATGTTCAACGTACAAAGAGCTAAACTTTACTTGATCATCATCTCGCGATAAGAGCAATTTAATTAAAAATATTAATAAATTTAATAAGGTTTTGTAAAAGATGCCGAATAAAGTGATAAAGTTTTCAATTTACAGTCCGAAGAATTTAATTAACAACAATGAGAAATTTCCAAGGATGTTTTATGCCAATTACAATTTCTTTAAGAAAATTGGGGTTAAATCGAAAATGCAAATAGCGGGCGCGCCGAGCGCTGGCAGCGTGCGGACGCGTCCGTGGGACGGCCGAGCATAATTTGTGGAAAAAAAGAGTTTATCGAGGAGATAAGTGGCAAAAAATTACTGGAAAGTGACGAGATAAGGCCAGGGAAGAAGTGAAAGTGTTATCCAAGAAAAGGTGAAGAAACAGGAAAGGCAAGGTCCTCCTTCGTGAGCACGCTTCCTTGAAGGTTAAACACAGTGGATGGAAAGGCAGTCTACGCAGTTAGCGTAGAAGGCGGTGAAATAGCGAGAGAGACGGTAGATGGCAGAGCGGACAGAAGCCCGACGGTCGGCACAAGAGAGTACGCGAGATCACGTGGCGGCAAGTGCTGGAATTTCAAAATAGGAAACGAAATTGGAAATCGTAAATCTGGAATCGGGAACTTCGAAAAGTGGAAAGTGGAAAATCGGATACTTGGAAACTCGTAAAACGGAGAACGGTTAATGGAGACAGGGCGTGGGGCTGGATGAGTATCGGGTACATCGGGAAAGTACAAGACTATGGCAACGACAACTCAAGTGTTACACGCAAACAGCCGGTGAAGGGAGTGCTACGGTGGCTATGTGAACAGAGGCGTGGGAGAAGAGGGTTGAATTGTAAGAAGCATGAGTGGAAAGAGAAGTTTGTAACCATGAATGGAAATAGAAGTTTGTGAATATGAGCGGAAAGAGAAGTTTGTAAACATGATATGTAAAAGGCGAAGGACGCTATACATTTGGAAATAAATCTATCTATCGAAAATACAAATAAATCCGAGTACGAGTGTATTATAGCGATGACCATAGCGAAAAAGGAATTACGTTTGAAAAATCGTGACATGCACGTAAATCTTTCATTTCATTATTATATGTTCGATTTTATTGTAGTTTATAGAGCACAAATTTGCATAACAATCTTTTTAAATGTAACATCAATCAATTCTCATATAAGACCCGAAAAATGCAAAGGATATCGATGTTTGTTTTTTTAAATAAAAATCGTTCGAATTTGCAATTATATATTTTTGGTCCATCATACAGTTGACTCGATTGTTCAAAGATTAATCCCCGTCGTGCTTCTTCGTCGATTTATTCCGTCTATAGACTGACGGAATAATAATTATTTGTTTTTAAAATGTAATTATTAAAAGTTTGCAAAACAAACACTTTAACGGCAAGCATTTTTCGAGAAACTCAAAGTTTCACACAATCTGTATCGTTTCATCGATTTTTGCGAAATTCAATACCAATCGTCTTGGAATGATATTCTATTAATTTAAAAAAAAAAAAAATATGAAAAAAACGCCGATATCTCAAAATTTGTGTAACCCACAGTGGGTACAGATATTTTTCAAACGTTTCGAAAACCTATAAAACCGAAGCCGTTTGATGAATTTTTACAAAATTTAAGATAAATAACGATATGATGTACTGCTATACTTGTTGCTATTATATACAATTGCAGCTCTGTAACTCAATCCCGTCTCGAGATGCAGATGAGATTGAACACACGGTCAAACTCGCGCACGCACATCGAAAAATCTAAACATTTTTTCTAAATCTGATTTTTCAACTTTTCGGTACATTTCGAACACATTGGCATTGTGATTCGTTGAGAAATGGTGAAATGCACGTAAATTGCATTTTATTATATTGAGCACAAATTTGCATAACAATTCTTGTCAAATGGGACATTAATCGATTCTCATATAAGACCCGAAAAATGCAAAAAATATCGATGTTTGTGTTTTAAATAAAAATCGTTCGAATTTGCTAATGAATATTTTTGGTCGTTGAACACGATTGTTCAGCGGTTGGTCTCCGGCTTGCTTCTTCGTTGATTTATTCAGCGTATAGAGTGACGCATTCACCTTGTAGGCAAATCTGCAACATCGAGGGACTTCATTTCATTCTTTATTAAAAAGAAAAGTTACGAAAGAAAAAACGCTAATCGATCAATCGTACAAACCTTCCCTTCTTCATCGCAGCGAGTACCTTCCGCTGGATAATCTGTAAAATGTTCATAACAAATATTTGAAATATTATCCTCCAGGAGGTACATGCAGCTCAAGAAGGTGCGACAAAAGGGCGTATTCGACGCTGAATCGTTTTGCTGTTTACAAGCTCGACTGGCGCCTAATATCTGGCACTGCTCATCGAGAGTGCTATTTGGTAGAAATCTTGGCATTATTAGTCCGTCTGTTATCAGACGATTGGTAAGGCACCCAGGATTTTGTCTGTTTGAGCGAAAGTAAAAAATTAAATTTACACCGATAGAATGATTAAATTTTCTGCACAAATAATTACATCCAACAACTCATTATTGATCATTATCCATAAGAATTGTATTTACGTGATGGATATATACGTACTGGGTAAAGTTTTGGATGTATCTCACAGAGCAAACCGAAAATTTCCAGGCGTTGTCTAATTTAGACATCCCGTTCTCATTCATAATGTAAATATCATCGGACAGGCATGTTTCGTTGTCGTGACTGGCACCCAATCTTTCATGAAGCAAATAATTTCAAATTGTTAAAAATGTACATCCCGAATTGTATATATTAACTTTTTGCCGTTACCACACGAAGAACGTATAACAAATATCGTACTGCATCATGTCTATCATTACAACATTAATCGATGTTGTTTTAAATAAAAGTACACTAGATTCGATGTATGAATTTAACGGTGATCCACCTTTAAGAAATAAAAATAAACGAAGTTATTAAGCTTCGTTTGAAAATTTGTATAAACTCGGGGCATTGTCCCAATTTCCAACTCATTCCGTGAGGCCCCTCCAGAATGTTGACCGCAAAAAACCTGGTCGATACACGTGGCTACATTTTGCTGAGTTACAGTTCGATTGCCATCAGGAAAAACTGTCCATTGTTCAATAGTTGTCGCGCGAGCCAGTCCACGATACAGAGGTCATCTCGTTCAATACTGACCGCGGCCAAAACTGCTTGAAGCGGTGCGTCACACGCTTCGATCACTTCACAAAAAAGAAATGTACTCTTTGCAAAATGACACAATGGGTCGTGATGGAATAAGCTTAGCTACTGCAGTATGATGGCAATAAGGGGCTAAGCTTAACCGTTTTCGAGAAAGTACCGATAACATTTCGCAGCTATCGTGCATACATGTGTCACGTGATACATGTGCGTCTTCATCCAGACATTGTTATTAAAAGGCGAAGGCGCACATGTACCGCGTAACATATGAGCGCGAGTGAGATTGCTGCAAAACGAGGTTTCTCATTTTGGTGTAATTGTAAACATTTTCGAAAAATGGAAAGCACAGTTACTTTTTGCCACAATTCTTCGCTGGCTAAGTTAATTTCCTCTCGATCGGTTGTGTCATGTTCATAAACTCACAATTCGTATATTTGAAGTGGTATCAAAGCGTGTGTAGTCCCCCCTTGAATCTCGCGCTAAGCCATAAGCTGTGCGCTCAGCCACCTGCCCCCACTTCTCGCCCATCTGAACTCGTGATTCGCGAACCCAACCACCAGTCGCCGCCAGGCAGTGGTATGGAGGGGGCAGCCACAGTATACCACTTTACCACTTTTCTCGCCCAACCCGTGTGCATGCGCGTAGCTGCATACTGTGAACTATTGTTTTTTTTATCTAAGGTACACTTTGGCAAAGTTTTTTAACATTATATGCGTTGCTAAAAGTAATATTCACAAACAATTTTCTCATTATTTTTAATACCGCTATAATTATTATTATCACAACTACTACTGTATTCATTATTTTCAAAGACGAATTTATCAACTCACAGATGTCCCAATTCATGGGCTGGAACTAATGCGTTATAACCACCGGTGTCAGTGAAAACACCAGTTCTGTCCACTGTTTTCTCAATATCATGCACCGAGCAAGCCCCGGAGGTATATGCTAGACCTGAGAAAATGAAAAAACTTTACATTTATTCGGAATAATGAGTCGTTCTCGTGAGAAATATATTTCACCTATTATATGTCGACCTAAATCGGTCGTTTTGAGGGGAACATCCCAGTAACACAAATGTTTTCGATGAATTTCTTTTTCACTAGTCTTGTAGTGTTAAGTATAAGTTTGTAGTGTTAAGAATATTGTGTGTTGATTTGATATTGAAATTCCAATAATTGTGAACGTTATGGGCGATTTGGCCAGGTGGCCGGGTCTGTCGCTGGCTAATGATTAAAAATTTTTTGGAGTATTGGGAATTTTGTAAGTAAATTGCATTTTCATATTCATAAAACTGTAAAAGTTATGCGCGATTTACCGAGAAGCGTATGAGCGACCTGTCTTTGACAAATTTTAAGGGGCGAAGGAAGGCTTGAATTTCAAGAGAATCGGTTGAAAATTGCCTGAGTTAAGTTCCCGGGCAACAACAACGGAGACTTTATCGCTAAATGCTTCACAGCCGCCATTTTGAAATTAATCGCTTCAAAAAAAATTATTGTATACAGTCACGGATATGTATAATACACACCCTATTTTGTAAACTCGATTTATTTTGTAGTATGTGTGAAAAAAATCCCCAAAAAGCCTATTTTTTCGGCTTCTAGAGTGGCTTAATCCTTTAAGAAGAAAAATCAAAACGATATATTCAAAAGTTCTCGAAGTTATCGTGGTAAAATTAATGACAAATGTTGGTTGGGGAAAAAAGCGTTTAAAGTTCGCGCCAAGTATTACTCGAACGTACTCGTATGTACCTCAAAAATTACCCGCGCTGTAAAATCGCTTTCCGAGGGTAGCTTCTTCCTCAGCAGCCATCGCGGAATGTCCGTTCTTTTGTGCCTTAGTTTCTTTTGTTGATGCCAGCATTTTTTCTCTGCTTTCGACAAGCGTTCCCTGTCGCGCAATTGACTTGCACATTTCGCCCACACATCACACGTTTAACTCTCCTGAGCTCAATTTTGCGAATTTTTCATTGTTTTTTCACGCCACAATGTTCGTAGAAGATTAAACTAATAGATAAATAATAATAAATACGTTTTTTCTAGATTTTAAGGTAGTAGTCTGGTAACTTAAGCCGATTTTCATGTCTTTTTTGGAGGGCGTTTTTTTGTAGGAAAATAAAAATGAATCGTTTTGGATATTTAGGATGTTTTTATTTACATATTAAAGATACAAAAAAAAATTGTTGAAAAAATTAAATAGTTAATTATTATTATTATTATTATTGATCGAAGTTGGCAACTCGAAAAAAAAAACGCGTGGGTGGCCCCGGTGATTTTGGCTCTTGATGTTATCTGAAATAAAAATTTCTTGATAATTCTTAATCTATAGACATGTCATTCTGGTCGGAACTACTGAAGTTGAATTTCATGGATAAATAACAAAATGGCGAACTTTGGAGAAATAAAACTTTTTTCCAAAGTCCGCCATTTTGTTATTTATCCATGAAATTTAACTTCAGTAGTTCCGACCAGAATGACATGTCTATAGATTAAGAATTATCAAGAATTTTTGATTTCAGATAACATCAAGAGCCAAAATCACCGGGGCCACCCACTGCGCTTTTTTTTTCGAGGTCCCAACTTCGATCAATAATAATTTTTTTTTTTTTTATCTTTAATATGTAAATAAAAACATCCTAAATATCCAAAACGATTCATTTTTATTTTCTTACAAAAAAACGCCCTCCAAAAAAGACATGAAAATCGGCTTAAGTTACCAGACTACTGCCTTAAGCGTTTCTACTCCCCTCAAACGCGATTATCTCGAACCATACTTTTCAATGACGATCCTTACCATATTTGGAAAACAGCCCCACTGATTTCACCCAAATTTTGACACAATTTGTGACGTAGGATTTTTCTACTCAATTATATTGTTTTTGTTAAGTCGCGTGAAACAAGCAACAAAAATTTCGAATGTAACAAAAGTTTTTTCCGAAAAAATCTACGATGCGAAATGCTTCAAATATTATATTTTAAGAATCTGTTCGAAATTCATGTGTCGGATCAACCGACGCGACGGCATAAAATCCTAGGAACCGCAGACAGTGCCAGCACGGGCACCAGCGAGATTTGCGTCGGCTACGACAGCAGCACTACGAATTTATGTATATTAATAAGAAAATTTGTTAACGTACCTCAATGTATATCGGTCAATCACAGCATAGTCACATTTTTCTACACGTTTTCATAAAAGAGTAAAAGTGGAAGTTGAGGCACTTTTGAATAAAAAACAGTTGAACAAAATTAAACAAATAGTTTTTGAGTCAATAATTCCCAAGATTCACCTATTTTTTTTCGCCGTCTACTCGGATGTACCCCCTCAATGTATATAATGTATTTAACTTACCGCCAAGTCTACCATTGACTCCATGCAAGAGGTACCTACAGGACACAATAAATTATGGGCAAATCATTCATTTTTGGTGTTGGTAAAGGAGAGCATTGAAAGAAACAAACATTGCCTTAATCCAGTTATTTTGGAACAAAATCGTTATTTACCGTGTCATTATCATAATAACGTCGTAACTGGTAATTGGAATAGATGCATTTTGCCTGTAAAAGTGTCGGCTCGCTAAGTAGAGTACGCACGGGCTGTTCACCTCGGTCGCAGTTTTCTTACAGGACCAGATATATGGGGGATCGTTTCGTTGCTATATTTTATATGTAAAATAAAAGAGTATTATTCGTCAATGCGCACAAAATATGAATAAATAAACGATAGCGGCATACATATTTTATATTCAATAAAACAAAATATACGAATTAACGTTTTTGAATTGTTAATGACAGTGTCCAAGAAACATATAATAATTTATTTATTTTTGTTTATCGAGAGTCTTGTAAGTAATTTTTCTACTCTATGTTAATTCACCCTATTTTGAACTATTTATTTTGTCAAAAAAATGATAGATTGAATGGAAGAGAGCAATGTTGATTAACCGGTATAATTGATGAATTGGGATAGTTTTTAATTGTATTTAATGGAAGATTTTGTGTTTTATTGAAATTCTCAGGAAATTAATATTATACAATTAGTTGAAAGAAAAATATTGATGTTTCATGATGTACACAATAATAATAATTTTCTTTTTCAACCGGGATGCTGTAACGGATTTTTGTTCACTCACCGCTTCTATGACAATACGTGCTATATTGATCCTGACTTTTGGATTTCGCATATGTCTATATTTCAGATCAACTGAATTCCATAATTGAAGCACATATCTAACAGCATTGACATTCGAGCCGAGCGAACTGTGAATCAAAATACGATAAAAATTATCGCACATATTGCTTCTTGTTACGATGTCACTTCTTCGTTGATTTTTCCAATTATCCGGCAATTATAATCCGTTTAACGTACGAGGGGGGACCCAAAAAAAACGGGAATTTCGTCATAATTTCTTTATTTTTTAATATTTTTACACCAAATTTTGATCACCTTCAAAGTATTCTCCTTTGACCACAACAGACCTCTGCAAACGATCCTTCCAATGTTCGAAACATTTTTTAAATTCACTTATCGGGATGTTCTTTAGGCCTTCCAGCGATTTTTGTTTTACCTCCTCCACAGCGGCAAAACGCTTGATTGCTGCTTTGTTTCGGGGTCGTATCTATAGCACCACGATTCATCACCAGTAATCACCTTGGAAAAAAGTTCAGGATCCTCTTCGAGCTGATTTTGAAGTTCAAAACATGCCTGAAATCGACGCTCCCTTTACTCGTCTGTGAGAAGGGGAGGGACAAATTTGGCTGCAACTCTGCTCATGAGCAAATCTTTGGATAATATCCTCTGAAATGAACTCCATGATATCCCACACATCTCACAGAGTTGATCAATGGTTCGGCGACGGTCTTCACGAATGAGAGCATTGATTTTGTCGACGTTTTCGTCACTTCTTGACGTTGAGGGGCGTCCCGAACGGGGTTGGTCTTCAATTGACATTTCTCCATTTTTAAAACGTGAAAACCACTCGAAGACTCTGGTTTTACTTAGGGCAGCATCTCCATAAGCAGCCTTAAAGCATTACAGTAGTTTTCGCGGCCGAGTTCCCCAACAGGAAACAAAATTTCACAGCCGCGCGTTGCTCTCGACAATCGGCCATCACGTTTTCGCCGAAATGGAAAAAGTTGTTGTTTCACTACAAAAATTCCCACGGGCGAATCGATGCACTCACGGCGACAGAACTTCGCACACTAACTCAGGAGACGTGTCCCCAACGGACACCTGGTTGAGCAATGGGTTCCCCCATTCTCCCTCCGCGACGCAGCGCAATTCCCGTTTTTTTTGGGTCCCCCCTCGTACATATAAAGAATATAATATCACTTACGCGTAGCTACTGGCATCCACAACGGCCAACACTCTTGGATAGATTATGCTTGGAATTTCACGCTTATTTCTCACAAATGCCAATTGTAACATAGTCTCATTTAAATCTAAAAATAATTCCAACAATAATAATGTTTTTTAAAGCTCCATTTTCAATCTTGCAATTCGCTTCCTCGAAATTTCACACAACGCTGAAAGCCCCCTCTATGAGAAACTGTCTTTATCAATTCTGGTTCTCCTACTTGGAGGAAGCTTTGTACATTTCCTGATATTAGAATTATAATGGACAATTATTAAAATAACTCAACATTTCATAAAGTTTCTATTGCTTTATCTACTCTCGTGAAATCCGAGACCAACCATTATCAGTGATATTTTGTTTATGCAGAATAATTTAAGTTAATATTTAAACAATTGTTGGAGATAATGAAATCATCATTATCTTTTATGCATCCAAACCCTTTTACCGACTTTCAACAAAATTGGTAAGAATCGTTCTTCAATGCTACTGTTGTCGTGTGGATAAATAACAAAATGGCGGATTTTGGAAAAAAGTTTTTTTTTTCCAAAGTCCGCTATTTTGTTATTTATCCATGAAATTTAACTTCAGTAGTTCCGACCAGAATGACATGTCTATACATTAAGAATTATCAAGAATTTTTGATTACAGATAACATCAAGAGCCAAAATCACCGGGGCCGCCCACGCGCTCTTTTTTCGAGGTGCCAACTTCGATCAATAATAATAATAAACTATTAAATTTTTTCAAACAAATTTTTTTTTGTATCTTTAATATGTAAATAAAAAAAATCCTAAATATCCAAAACGATTCATTTTTATTTTCCTACAAAAAAACGCCCTCCAAAAAAGACATGAAAATCGGCTTAAGTTACCAGACTACTACCTTAAAAAAAAGTTCACCATCACAAAGCTTCCTCTATACGGAAGCAAAATTTTATGTAGGTTTGATTAATTGAATGAGTAATTATTGAATGACCATTCTTCCAATTAATTGACATTTATTGTAAAAGTAAAATTGCAAACTATTAACTGAAATGAGACGCGTAACTCACGGTAAGTCTGATTATGTGATTCAAACGGTGTTCCCTTTGACTTGAAGACAATATGTCTGTTGGAATTCTTAGCCGTTATAAAATTGTCAAGTTCTTCTGGCAAGGATCTGATTAACAAATGTTTCGATTTCATGTGTCCGTTCTAAAAAAATGTTTTCTGATGAGTTGAGAACGCAAGAAAAGAAGAAAAAAAATGTATAAGAGTTGCTCACGAGGGAGTAGCGTTGATTCCGATTTTGTGAAATGAAGAACGACGAACCGGTAAGAGGATCCTTCCATAGGTTTCCTACTTGTCGCATTATCTAAACAAATTCAAAAACAAATGGTCAGATAAATTATAAAATGAAACTATATTAAATTATAATCCATCCCCCCCATAAAAACCCATGTCATGAAATATCTCGGAAAGCGATATATTCCTGAAGCCGGATAACTCGTCATTCTTATAGTCTGTCGATGTCGTGCTCGCAGTTAGTTCATGTACTTGCTTCAGATGACACGAACGTACAAACGTCTAATCAAACTTATTAATTGTAATCACAGCGCGACGCGCGCGCAACCTGATTCTGGTACACGAGGCATGTTCAAAAAGTATCGCGAATTTTGAATTTTCGCGGGCTACGTATATTCGATTTTCGATTTTTTTGTGGCGTTAGGTTGGTACTCGTGTCCCTCACTTATGCTGAAAAAATCGGCCATTTTGAATGTTTAGTTAATCGTTGACAGCTGTTTTGGTTAGACGTGTTTTGGCTTGTCTTCGATTTTTGCCTATTCCAAAAAATGAATCAAAGAATCTGTATCAAATTTTGTGTGAAAAACAGAATTAAGTGCACGAACGCATCCCGAATGTTGACTGTGGCATATGGTGAAGCTACCTTGGACCAAAGCAACGTTTATCGGTGGTACAAAATGTTCTCAGAGGGCCGAGAAGATGCGAACAACGAAATGCGTTCCGGACGCCCGAGCACATCAACAACAGACAAAAACATTGATGAAGTGAAGAAAATAATATTGGCCAATCGTCGAATCACCGTTAGAGAAGTTGCTGAGGAACTAAACATATCGATTGGCTCGTGCTATTCGATTTTTACCAGTGATTTGGGCATGAGACGGGTCGCCGCGAAATCCGTGCCAAAATTGCTCAATTTCGAACAAAAATAGTGTCGCGTTAACATTGCTAAGGAGCTGTTGGACTCGGTCCGCGATGACCCAAATTTGCTCCAGAGGGTCATAACTGGTGACGAATCATGGATTTATGGTTATGACGTGGAAACTAAAGCTCAATCCTTGCAATGGAAGCTGCTTTTTTGGAATGAGCAAAAATCGAAGACAAGCCAAAACACGTCTAACCAAAACAGCTGTCAACAATTAACTAAACATTCAAAATGCACGATTTTTTCAGCATAAGTGAGGGACATGAGTACCAACCTAACAGCACAAAAAATCGAAAATCGAATATACGTAGCCCGCGGAAATTCAAAATTCGCGATAGTTTTTGAACAGACCTCGTAAATATAATATCAATAGCTGACTCACATTAGGAATGTCCTCGTAACGCATTGTATCCCCTATTAAGCCAATGCCTTTTGTGACTGAAGTGTTTTCAGTAGCAAGGATTCCTTCGGTAGGTTCGAGCAATACATCAATATTTTCATTACGACCTCGGATTCGCACCGTTCTGCCGGATGACGTGGACCTTTTGTTCATATGCGAGACTTCAACATCCACAATATCATATTTGGGTACTGAATGAAAAACGATAAAAGTTTGAAACAACTTACTTTCAAAATGTTTTGGTCTGTCAGACATTTTTAACCCTATATAGTCACTTCAGGGGTTTTCGTTTTTTATCTCGCTCACTAATCACCTTCTATGAGTAAGCTAGTTCTTTGATTTTGGCTTCCTCATAGAGGAAGCTTTGTGAGCGAGATAAAATAATGAGGAAACAATGTGCAAGTTTTTAATTTGCATCTTTTTTTTATAAGAATTCGATTCTAACAATTCTGAGGTATTATCGTTCTGCAAAATGTACTAAAGTTACAGGAATTTACTTATTTTTCGCAAAATACAAAAGTCCAAACATTCAAATTTTTCCACAATCTTGAAGCCCTTTACATATTTATTTCAAACTCAATATCGAACGTGCTTATCTACAAACCTGCTTTTATAGCAAGTACGGCTCCTATAGTTGAAAATTTAAGAAAGTTAAACAAACATACAACGTCTCATAAAATATAAAAATATAAAAATTTAATAAACTCTTAGCTCTTTCATCGATTAATGCAATATTCAATACCAATCATCCGTCAGACAGATCACATTCAGAAGAGACAAATTAACCCACGATCTTAAAACTTACGAAAATAGAATCAATCTCACAAATTTTTCGAAAAATTCAAAATTTTATAGATTCTGAATCGCCCAAGTGATTTTTACCAAATTTAATATCAGACAGCCTTGTCCTCAAACGCTTTTGAGTTTGTACACACACACACGCGCGCGCGCACGCTAGGGCATTTTTCTAGGTGTGATTTTCGGACGTTTTGGCACACACATTTTAAGAATACTGATATTAAAACCACTATTTTTTTTGCGCGAAACTACAGCTTCCTCTACGAGGAAGCAAAACAAATAAAAAAAATAAATAAATAACTGATTACCATTTTCATGCGTGGTACCGAAAACTTCTCGAACTTGGACAGGCGTCATTCTCTTGTGGATCTACGTGACGAGAAAAAAGTGTACGAATGAAAAATTAATATTTTCACAAAAGTAAATTCAGAAATTTCCGTTGTTATATTCAATGTATATATGTATAATTTTCTGAACGATTGAAATCTCGTACTTCATGATGACTCGGTGTCACAGGGACAGCCGTGAGGCACAATATAGCAGGCACCACTATGAGATACATGACGGAAAATTTTTACCACTGGCCAAAACCCTTCTTCCGCAGCAGACTTTATGTACATTTTTGTGCAAAGGGTCCATTGTTCACTGATATCTCATAAAACACTAACGATCTATAAATTGTGTTTTATCTTAACAGATGTCATTGACAAAGACGAATGGCCTGTATTTATACAGAATTTATGAGGTCATGTAGATAAAAGGAATAAAAAAAGTCCAATATGTATTTTTTCGAGACGTATAACTGGCAAACAGTTCTTGTAAGCGAAATTGTAAAGCGAGGGCTAGAAACAAGATTTAGGAAGCCGCTTTCCGATTTGTCACATGTGCTCTCGATCCGCGTGTGACATTCGTATCGATAACCTGATTGTAGCGTGCAACCTTGTGAAAAGCACCATAATCATCGTAACAAACGATAAAAAATGATAAACTAGTCGAATTATATAATCCATAAGTTACGTAAGAGACCCACCAAAGAGTTTCGTCGTTAGGAAAGCAAATGTGGCTTATATTGAGTAGTAAACGACCTCGAAACCGAATTTCTCATTCGGAAAAAAGAGTATCATATTACCTGACATTTGGTATTGAATTTGGGGCAAATCGATGAAAGCGTTTGGATTTTTTTAATTTCTCAAGATAATTAGAAAAGTTCACGATCGTTGAATCCGATCGTAGCAAATAAGCTTGGATATTAGAATCTTGTACGTCAACGAATATTGAAATCACAATTGAAAATCTAAAACTCGTTCGTAGAGGGAAATGAAATAATGAGAAAGCAAAGGGAATGTTTTCAATTTTCATGCAAAGCTTCCTCCATGAGGGAGTTTTGCAGAAATGGCTAAAGAAATGGCTACTGAATTAGTAATCAGCGAGTCAAAATACATCGATATAGCGTCCTAAAATAAAATTTAAAAACTCTAAATTTTTTTGCTCAGAATTTCCCAAATATTTTTTTTCACCGATTTTCAACCTGCTTTCACGGCTACATTAATTGAGATATCAGGATGATCCAAAATGCATTCTCTAAGTCTACTCGCGACGTTTTGAAAACACCCGTTAAAACCCAAAATCGATGAAACGGGAGCCAAGTTATGACCATTTGAAATTTCGACATATTTAGGTTTCCGAAAAAGTGGGCAAAAAATGAAAAAAAATTATTATTTTTTTTTCAATGTCTCGATACCCTAATTAAATTAATCGAAGAGATGGCTACTGAATTAGTAATCAGCGAGTCGAAATACATCGATATTGCGTTCTAAAATAAAATAAAAAAATTCAAAGGTTTTTTGCTCAGAATTTCCCAATTCCTCTATGAGGAAGCTTTGCAGTTCACTAAAAAAAAAAACGTGTTTTGAATGTCATTGTGGTCTGAGTGTTCCAAAACATCAGGAAATTTTATTTGGAAAAAATGTTGCGATGATTGTGTGTGTACGTTAGGGGTACAAAATTGATGCCGTTGTAAACGGTTTTGTTCTTTGTTCACTTTGTTCACTACGATTTTTGTGGCATTTGTGATAATTTTCTGAAAGGAAGTAATTCTTTTTTTGACATATCGGCTCCAGAACTGGATAAAACTTAACATAACCTGCACTTTATAATTTTTCAGCGTTCCAGATTATGCCAGAGTATTTATATTTTGTAAATGTACAAGAAGGGCAAAATTGTTTATCAATTATAGGAGGGTGGTTCGCGGGAAGTGGAGCATGTCGAAACAAGTGAGGATATTGCACGACTTCCGAGATAGCGTATACTTCTATTCAGGGCGGAAATAGGGTTAGACGGTTAAAAAAATCGATTTTTTTTTAATTTCATAAATTGTTAGTAAAACTATTGAAAAATATGTTCCCAAAATTTAAAATGAAAATTCCGACTCGTTCTATTGTTATAAGCCATTAAGGGGGGAAATAGGGTTAGGACAGCGTTTTCTCAATGATTTTCATGAATTTTTTTATAGTATAAAAAATTAATATAATTTATTGAAACTTTGAGAATATTTTATACATATATTTAAGTATATACTATAAAATTTTTAAAGAATTTCCTTGGAAAACCCCGCAGATATTAGCGACCCCATATTGCAGGTCACAATCAGACTCAGCTTTTTGCTATTTTTTCAAACGCGTTTTTCTGAAAACGACTTTTTTTGAACTTGCGTACACGCTAGTTTGAAAAGTTTTCAACCAATCGTTTTGAAAATTCGCAGTTATTTTCTTCATAGTATTGGGCTGTATATGAACCTAATATCGGAATATTATCATTGTTTAAAATAATTTTTTTTTTGCAAATAAAGTTGTAAAAAATGGCAAAAAATCATATCTTTTTGTTTTGACCCCTGTAAAAAATTTAATTTTCTATTTTTTTTATAGCATTTAGGTTCATATAGAAGAGAGACACACAATAAAAGTAAATTCCAACCTCGTTTGATTTCAGATGAAACTTGCGGCTTCCAGAATGTACGCAAAATGCTGAGTCTGATTGTGACCTGCAATATGGGGTCGCTAATATCTGCGGTGTTTTTCATGGAAATTCTTCAAAAATGTTATAGTATATACTTAAATATATGTATAAAATATTCTCAAAGTTACAATAAATTATATTCATTTTTTATATTATAAAAAAATTCATGAAAATCATTGATAAAACGCTGTCCTAACCCTATTTCCCCCTTAATTAACGGCGGGGTAGGGTTTTAAAGGCGAAAAAAAAGCATATTTTTATGATTTTTTTGCGGCGACATGAGTAATATAATTTTATTACATAGAATTACATATTATTGTACAACTATTGAAGTATGTCAGAAAAAATTTTCAATGAAAAATATTGATAAATAAGCCGGTGACGTTGAATCTCCAGAGGCGCCTTGAAAAAAAGTGGTTTTGCGGTGAACATTATAACTCGTTACCGGATCATCCGAAACAAAAAAATTGATATGCATTTTAAAGGTGATGTATTTCTCGAGGTAATCAGGAAAAGTTTTTTTTTTTTTTTCTATTTTTTTGCAGCACTTGGAAGTGAAAAACGCAATTTTAGCTCAAAAAATCGAGCTTAATTTGTTATTAAAAAATTGAAAAAATAGAAAAAAAAAAATACCCCTCCTGACTACCTGTTGATTTATGTGAAGAAGTAATGTTTAAATTTTCAAAAGGATCGGTTCAGTAGATTTTGAGTTCTAATGTTCACAAACTTCAAAAATGACGTTTTCGGGAAAATCGATTTAAAGTTTTTTATACGTGATATACAGGTATCACGGCCGGTCGTTTGAAACGCTGTAACTCCGTTAGTTTTACTCCGATTGACTTAAAATTTATACACAACATTCTCGACATATTGTTCATTCAGAAATAAAAATTTAAAAAAAATGCAAAAAAAATAATTTTAAAATCCTACCCCCCCCCCCTTGAAAATATCTGATTAACTAGATGGTCGATCGTTCTGACATTTTTACAGAATGTCTGAGCAGTGCATCTCTGGCGGCCCGTGGTTTTTTCATAAAAATCTTAAGATGCATTTGAAAGTTGCTATAAGGAAATGACCATTGATGTAGGTGCTTGGTATAGGCGATACATGTAAAAACTTCTTGTCTCCAAGAGTAAATATCTCACGTTTCGGATGTTCGATATCTCCGAAATTTTACAGAATATTAGATGATATCTCATATAATGTTAGAGTTTAAACAAATTCTCAAAAACACTCTATTTCAATAGGACTTTATTAAAAACGAAAAACGAGAAATCTAAAGAAGGTACTGTGAAAACCCAACAAGAGCTTATAAAATTTTTAATACGGCGCAGTATAACAGTTGACATCCGGGTCCAAGTGAAGCAATGAGAACAAAAGTTATCAAATATTATGAAAATTATTGCGTGTGATGATCCCACGACTTACCAACAAAGTTCGGAGGTCATCGATGTTCTCAATTTAATTCAGATGCTTTCTATGAAATTGTACATGGTACGAAGCATCCTTCGAAATTCTCTAGAATGATTATGTTTAACGTACAAAAGTCTGAAGTTTATTTAAACATCATCTCGCGATAAGAGCAAATTTAACTAAAAATAATAATAAAATTAATGAGGTTTTGTAAACGATGCTGAACAAAATGATAAGGTTTTCAGTTTACACTCTGAAGAATCTAATTGACAGCAATAAGAAGTTTCGAAGGCAATTTTTTTAAAAAAGTTACAGTCAAATCGAAAATAGAAATAAATCCGTGTATATTATAGTGATGACCATAGGGAAAAGCGACTTACGTTTGAAAAATCGTGAAATGGACGTAAATTTTGCATTTTATTATTATATATTGCATTTCATTATAGTATAATATATTGAGCACAAATTTGCATAACAATCTTGTTAAATGGGTCATTATTCGATTCTCATATAAGACCCAAAAAATGCAAAGAATATCGATGTTTGTTTTTAAAGTAAAAATCGTTCGAACTTGCTAATGAATAGTTTGGTCCTTCATACAGTTGACTCGATTGTTCAGTGATTAGTCTCCGGCGTACTTCTTCGTCGATTCATTACGTGTATAGACTGAAGGAATAATAATTATCTGTTTATTAAAATGAAATAAAAAAAAATTTGCGAAACAAACACTTCAACAAGCATTTTTCGACTAATTCAAAGTTTCACACAATCTGAATCGTTTCATCGATTTTTGCGAAATTCAATACCAATCATCTTGGAATGATAATCTATTAATTTAAAAAAAAAAAAGAAATGAAAAAAACACCAATATCTCAAAATTTGTGTGGCCCACAGTGGGTACAGATATTTTTCTACCTATAAAACCGAAGCCGTTTGATGAATTTTTACAAAATTTAAGATAAATAACGATGGTGCTACACTTGTTGCTACAATTGCAGCTCTGTTACTCTATCCCTTCCCTTAAGATGCAGATGGGATTGAACATACGGGCAAACTCGTGCACACAAACCGAAACATCCAGAATTTTTTTCTCAATCTGATTTTCCGACATTTGGGTACATTTCGAACACATTGACATTGTGATTCATTGAAAAATCGTGAAAAGCACGTAAATCTTGCATTTTATTATATTGAGCACAAATTTGCATAACAATCTTGTTAAATGGGACATTAATTGAGACATTAATCCCCGTATAAGACCAGAAAAATGGAAAGAATATCGATGTTTGTGTTTTAAATAAAAATCGTTCGAATTTTCCAATGAATATTTTTGGTCGTTCATACAGTTAACTCGGTTGTTCAGCGGTTAGTCTCCGTTGTGCTTCGTCGTTCATTTATTGAGCGTATAGAGTGACGCATTCACCTTGTAGGCAAATCTGCAACATCGAGGGACTTCATTTCATTCTTTATTAAAAAGAAAATTTACGAAAGAAAAATCGCTAATCGATGAATGGTACAGACCTTCCCGTCTTCATCGCAGGGAGTACCTTCCGCTGGATAACTTGTAATATGGACAGCACACGTTTCCAAAATATCACCCTCAAAGTGGTGTATGCAGTTCAAGCACGCGCGACAAAAGGGTGTATTTGGCGATGAGTTGTTCCGTTCACAGGCTCGACGGGCGCCCAATATCTGGCACTGCTCATCGAGAGTGCTATGTGGTAGAAATCTTGGCATGATTAGTTCGTCTGTTATTGGACGGTTGGTAAGGCACCCAGGATTTTGTCTGTTTGAGCGAAAGTAAAAAATTAACTTTACACCGATTGAATGATTACATTTTTGGCATAATTAATTACATCCAACAACTCATTATCGATCATTATTCATAAGAATTCTATTTATGCGATGTATATTAGGGTGGTTCTTAATTTGGTGATGTTGGAAAATCTTTGGTATTGTTCCTCAAAAGTAATCAACATATCTAGAAAAAAAATTGGGCGCAGGCGGAACTTTGTCCAATAATTCTAACCCACCCCACCGAGCTGTCGAATTTTTATATGAGAAAATGCTAGCATTCAAAATTTTGTTAAGAAAATTGTTTATTATTTCAAAACTATTTATGATAAAGGAATTTTATATAACGTTTTTCTAGGAAATATAATGCTCTACAAAAAAGGTATCTTGTGAAATTCTCATGAATCTAATATTTATCACGTAATTAGCATAAAACTGTCATCACTTATTCCAAAAGTCGATCATTATGGTCAAAACAGGAGTTTGACGTCGAATAGCTGCAATTTATTTTTCGTATGTATATAAGATTATGAAGAAATACGTAGCGCACTCAACAATGAAATGTAGACAATATTCAAATTTTCAATTTTATCAATTTTATTGTGAATTATAATGAATGATGTCATATATTTTAAAAATCAACTTACAATAATGAATTACATCGGTTGGAGCAAAGTTGCTTTGTTAATATGAGGATATTTTTTTTTATATTCTTCAATTATTTGTACAATGAATTGTTTCTGATCTTCGTCATAAGTGAGACAATCATTGTACTCTGTAATAAGTTTCACTCCTCTTTCTGCAACATCGTTAACCACTTTAATTCCTTTAACTATTTTTAAGCCTTGTAAATAATTTTCATTAGAAATCCACTCGCTCACATCGATATCAAAAAATGAGGAGTTGATTTCAAATCTTTCGAAAAAAGCCATAGATTTGGAACTGATAAAGAAATCAATGACCTTATCGATCAAAGAAGAAAAATTTATCATGAATGAAAATAGAATTGATAAAATTGAAAATTTAAATATCGTTCACATACTGTTGTTGAGTGCACTACGTATCTCTTCATATTTCTAATTGCATATGAAGAATACATTGCAGTTTTTCGACGTCAAACTCCTGTTTTGGCCATAATGATGAACTTTTGGAATAAATGATGACAGTTTTTTGCTAATAACGTGATAAATATTAGATTCACAAGAATTGTACAAGATACCTTTTTTGTAGAGCATTAAATTTCCTATAAAAACACAGTATACAATTTTTTAATCATGAATAGTTTTGAAATAATAAACAATTTTCTTAACAAAATTTTGAATGCATGCATTTTTTTATATAAAAATTCGACGGCTCGGTGGGGTGGGTTAGAATTATTGGACAAAGTTCCGCTTGCGCCCAATTTTTTTTCTGGATATGTTGATTACTTTCGAGGAACAATACCAAAGAATTTCCAACATCACCAAATTAAGAACCACCCTAATGTATATGTACGTACTGGGTGAAGTGTTGGAGGTATCTCACAGAGCAAGCCGAAAATTTCCACATGTTGTCAAATTTAGTCACACTTTTTTGTTCAGTCATTATGTAATTATTTGTGGACGGGCATGGGACGTTGTCATGAGTGGCACCCAATCTATCATAAAGCAAATAATTTCAAATTGTAAAAAGTTTACATCCCGAATTGTATATATTAAAGTTTTGTCTTTACCACACGAAGAACATATAACAAATATCGTACTGCATCATTTCTGTCATTACAACTTTAATCGATGTTGTTAAAAATCGAAGTACACTAGATTCGATGTATCAATTTATCGGCGATCCATCTTAAAGAAATAAAAAGAAACGGACTTATTGAGCTTCGTTTGAAAATTTGTATAAACTTCAAGCATCCTCCCAATTTCCATCCCATTCCGTGAGAGTCCCCAGAATGTTGTCCGCAGCCACTCTATAGCATTTTCATGAGGGCACACGGAAATCGCCAAAAACCTGGTCGATACACGTGGCTACATTTTGCTGAGTTACAGTGCCATTGCCACCAGGAAAAACTGTGCCCTGCTCAATAGTCATCGCGCAAGTCAATGTACGGTAAAGAGATCACCTCTCCCAATACTGACCGCGGCCAATACTGCGTAAGCGATGTGTCACACGCTCCGACCACTTCAAAAAACGAAAGGAACTTTTTGCAAAATTACACAACGGGTGGTGATGGAATCAGTTTAGTTACTATAGTACGGTGGCTATAAGTGGCTAAGCTTAACCGTTTTCGAGAAAGTACCGATAACAATTTGCACCTATCGTACACACACGTGTCGTGATACATGTGCTTTTTCATCTTAACATGGGAGACCGTCGAAACCGCGCACCGACGGCGCGTGTACTGCTGTTGATGTTCCGGACATCGTTATTAAAAGGCGAAGCCGCACATGTACCACGTGACATATGAGTGCGAGTGAGATTTCTGCAAATCGAGGTTTGGATTTCTCTGTAATGGTAACAATTATCGAAGAATCGAACGCACACTTACTTTTGGCCACAATTCTTGGTGAGCTAAGTTAACCCTCTCGATCGGTTGTGTCATGTTCATAAAGTCACAATTCGTATTTTCGAAGTGATATCAGAGCGTGCGCACTTTCCCCTTGAATGAATAATATACGTATCCACTCGCTCTTAGCCATCTCGCGCTAAGCCACAGGCTGCGCGCTCAGCCACCTACCCCCACTACTCGCCCATCTGAACTTGTGATTCGTGAACGCGACCACCAGTCGCCTCCAGGCAGTGGAGGGGGCAGTCCCAGTATACCATTGTCCCACTTTTCTCGCCCAGCCCGTGTCCATGCGCGTAGCTGTATACTGTGAACTATTGTTTTTTTATCTAAGATACAGCACTTTGTCAAAGTTTTTCAACATTTTATGCGTCGTTAAAAGTAATATTCACAAACAATTTTCTCATCATTTTTAATACCGCTATAATTATTATTATTACAACTACTACTTTATTCATTATTTTCAAAGACGAATTTATCAACTCACAGATGGCCCAATTCATGTGCTGGAATGAATGCGGTATAAGCACCTTTGTCAACGAAAACACTGGATCTGTACATTGTCTTCACAACATGATTCACCGAGCAAGCCCCGGATCTGTATGCTATACCTGAAAAAACAAAAAACTGTACATTTATTTGGAATAATGATTCGTTCTATTGAGAAATATATTTCGCTTATTATATATCGACCTAAATCGGTCATTGTTAGGGGGTACATCCCAGTAACACAAACGTTTTCGGTGAATTTTTTTTCACTTGCCTTAAAGTTTGTGGCGTTAAGAATATTGTGTATAAATTTCATATTGAAATTCCAAGAATTGTGAACGTTATGGGCGCTTCAGCCGGATAGCCAGGCGTGTCGCTGGCCCGGAGACTTTAGTCTGCTGCTATATAAGTATGTGCGCGCCGACGCATATAATTATAATACATACTAAGGGGGCTTTGCCCCCTTGCGCGCCCCCTCCCCCAGCCCCCACCGCCGCCGATCCCCTCACTCAGCCTACTCGATCCCACTCACTCCCGTAAATTCTTGTACACGGCGGCGGCGGCGGCGGCGGCAAAATATTTATATAACACGAGGTCTGTTCAAAAAGTATCGGGAATTTTGAATTTCCGCGGGCTACGTATATTCGATTTTCGTTTTTTCTGTGGCGTTAGGTTGGTACTTATGTCCCTCATTTATGCTGAAAAAATCGGCCATTTTGAATGTTGAGTTAATCGTTGACAGCTGTTTTGGTTAGACGTGTTTTGGCTTGTCTACGATTTTTGCCTATTCCAAAATATGGATCAAAGAATCTGTATCAAATTTTGTATGAAAAACAAAATTAAGTGCGCGGACGCATTTCGAATGTTGACTGTGGCATATGGCGAAGATATCATGAACCAAAGCAACGTTTATCGGTGGTACAAAATGTTCTCGGAGGGCCGAGAAGATGCGAACAACGAAATGCGTTCCGGACGCCCGAGTACATCAACAACAGACGAAAACATTGATGAAGTGAGGAAAATAATATTGGCCAATCATCGAATCACCGTTAGAGAAGTTGCCGAGGAAATAAACATATCGATTGGCTCGTGCTATTCGATTTCTACCAACGATTTGGGCATGAGACGGGTCGCCGCGAAATTCGTGCCAAAATTTTTCAATTTCGAACAAAAACAGTGTCGCGTTAACGTTGCTAAGGAGCTGTTGGACTCGGTCCGCGACGACCCAAATTTTCTCCAGAGGGTCATAACTGGTGACGAATCATGGGTTTATGGTTATGACGTGGAAACCAAATCTCAATCATCGCAATGGAAGCTGCTTTTTTGGAATAGGCAAAAATCGAAGAAAAGCCAAAACACGTCTAAACGAAAACAGCTGTCAACAATTAACTAAACATTCAAAATGGCCGATTTTTTCAGCACAAGTGAGGGACATGAGTACCAACCTAACGCCACAAAAAAATCGAAAATCGAATATACGTAGCCCGCGGAAATTAAAAATTCGCGATACTTTTTGAACAGATCTCGTATAGAGAGATTATATAATCATTAAACATTTTTTGGAGTATTGAGAATTTTGTGTGTAAATTGTATTTTCATATTTTAAAAATTGCGAAAGTTATGCACGATTTACCGAGAAGCGAACGAGCGACCTGTCTTTGTCAAATTTTAAGGGGCGTAGGAAGGCTTTGACGGCTGAAAATGGAGTAAAAATTCAAATGGCGTTTATGAGCGATCTAAAAAAGATACGAAATTTTTCTTATTTTTAAATCCTTTATCATTCACGGCGATGAAAATCATTGGAATTCGTAAAAAAAATATTAATAATTAAGAAATATATTGAGCGATGAAGACTGTCGCGCGTGTTGCGCTAATGCGCAACTCCATTTTTACTCCATTTACTGCATTCTTGCCGCAATTCCAAGTATTCGGATGCGAACTTTGGAAGTTTTCAAACGGCATTCCATTAGGGAGATTTGCCTTCTTACGTTGAACCTAAAAATTGTAAAAACGAACGTAAAAAATGAAAGAATGGCGGTTAATAATCTGATAAACACCAAAAATTCACTACATTCATTGTTATATCAGTAGAAAAGAAATAACTTTTTTATCCAAATGTCGGTTCAGTGTGTGGAAAAAAGTAGTATATTCATTTAAAATGAAAAATCAAAACGATATATTCGGGGGTTCTTGAGTTATCGTGATAAAATTAACGAAAAATATTGTTTTGACAAGAACGCATTTAAAGTTCGCGCCAAGTATTACTGTAGGAAACTGTAACTTATGTACCTCAAAAATTACCCGCACTGTAAAATGGCTTCTCGAGGGTCGCTTCTTCTTCAGCAGCAATCGAGGAATGTCGGTTCTTTTGTGCCCTAGTTCTTTTTGTTAATGCCAGCATTTTTTCTCTGCTTTCAACAACCGTTCCCTGTCACGCAATTAACATGCACATTTCACCCACACTTCAATACGTTTAGCTCTCCTGAGGTCAGCACTTCGAATTGATGTGTATTCATAAGAAAATGTGTTAACCTACCTCAATATATATCGGTCAATCACAGCACAGTCAGATTTTTCTGCACGTTTGAATAAAAGTCAAAGTGGAGGTTGATGCACTTTTGAATAAAAAACAGTTCAATGGAATTGAACAAACAGTTTTTGAGATAATATTTCCCAAAATTCACTTGTTTTTTTTCTCGCCGTCTACTCGGATGTACCCCCTTAATGTATATAGTGTATTTAGCTTACCGCCCTGCCCACCACTTTCTCCAAACAAGCGGTACCTACAAGACGCAATAAACTATAGGCAAATCATTCCGTTTTGGTGTTGGTAAAAGACAGGATTGAAAATAACAAACATTGCCTTAATCGAAGTTTTTGGGAAAAAAATCATTATTTACCGTGTCATTATCATAATAACGTCGTAACTGGTAATTGGAATAGATGCATTTTTGCTGTAAAAGTGTTGGCCCGCTAACTGAAGTACGCTCGGACTGTACAGCGAGGTCTCATTTTTCTTACTTTGCCATATATATGGGGGATCTTGAGGTTGCTGTTTTATATGTACAATAAAAGAGTATTATTCGTCAATGCGCACAAAATATGCATAAATAATGACAGCGGCATACATATTTTCTATTCAATAAAACATAATATACGAATTAACGTTTTTAAGTTCTTAACGTAGTAGTCGGGTAACTTAAGCCGATTTTCATGTCTTTTTTGGAGGGCGTTTTTTTGTAAGAAAATAAAAATGAATCCTTTTGGATATTTAGGATGTTTTTATTTACATATTAAAGATACAAATTAAAAAAATTTTGAAAAAATTTAATAGTTTGTTATTAATATTATTATTGATCGAAGTTGGCACCTCGAAGTTGGCAGCCCGGGTCCTAACTTTTTTTCTACCGAACCGATTGCTTTCAAATTTTAACAGGCTACTCTACACACTTATAGTTCTCGTCGGAAGTACCAAGAAATTTTTTCACCCCTAACTTTTTATTTTACAACCCCTTCTTTGCTAAAATAAAAGGACTTTTTTTTTCCAAAGTCCGCCATGTTGTTATTTATCCATAAAATTTAACTTCAGTAGTTCCGACCAGAATGACATGTCTATAGATTAAGAATTATCAAGAATTTTTTATTTCAGATAACATCAAGAACCAAAATCACCGGGGCCACCCACGCGCTTTTTTTTCGAGGTGCCAACTTCGATCAATAATAATAATAATAATAAACTATTAAATTTTTTCAAAAAATTGTTTTTTTGTATCTTTAATATGTAAATAAAAACATCCTAAATATTCAAAACGATACATTTTTATTTTCCTACAAAAAAACGCCCTCCGAAGAAGACATGAAAATCGGCTCAAGTTACCAGACTACCACCTTAATTACAGTGGCCAAGAAAAATATAATAATTTATTTATTTTTGTTAATCGGAAGTTATGCAAGTAATTTTTCTACTCTATGTTAAGTCAACCTATTTTGAACAGTTTTATATTGCCAAAAAAATGAAAGGTCGAATGGAAGAGAGCCATTTTAATTAAACGGTATAATTGGTGAATCGGGATATTTTTCTAATTGTATTTCGAGTAATATTTTATGTTTTATTGAAATTCTTAGAAAATTAATAAAATTAGTTGAATGAAAAATATTGATTTTCGATGATGCACACGATAATAATTATTTTCTTTTTTAACCGGGATGCTGTAACGAGTTTTTTTCTTCACTCACCGCTACTATGACAATACGTGCAATATTGATCCTGACTTTTGGATATTGCATATTTCTATATCTCAGATCAACGGAATTCCATAATTGAAGCACGTATCTGACGGCATTGACGATGTCCGAGCCGAGCGCTCTGCGAATCGAAATACGATCAAAATGATTTCACATCTTGCTGCTTGTTACGTTGTTACTTTTTCGTTGATTTTTCTAATTGTCCGCCAATTATAATCCGTTTACCATACGTATAAAGAATATAATATCACTTACGCGTAGCTACTGGCATCAACAACGGCCAACACTCTTGGATAGATTATGCTTGGAATTGCTCGCTTATTTCTCGAGAATGCCAATTGTAACATAGTCTCATTTAAATCTAAAAATAATTTCGACAATAATAATTTTTTTTTAAGCTCCATCTTCAACCTTGCAATTCGCTTCCTCGAAATTTCACTCAACGCTGGAAGCCCTCTCTTGTGAGAAACTGTCTTTTTCAATTTTGCTCCTCCATCTTGGAGGAAGCTTTGCAAATTTCCTGATATTAGAATTATAATAGACAATTATTAAAATAACTCAACATTTTATGAAGTTTCTACTGCTTTATCTACTGTCGTGAAATCCGAGACCAACCAAAATCAGTGATATTTTATTTATGCAGAATAATGAACGAGAATATTTAAACATTTGTGAGAGATAATGCAATCACCATTATCTTTTATGCATCCAAACCCTTTTACCGACGTCCAACGAAATTGGTAACAATCGTTCTTTAATGCTACTGTTATCGTGTAAAAAAATGTAGTTTTCGAACATTTGCGAAACAAGCCCTTTCCGAGAAATTTAAAGCTCGACCAAATCTCAATCATTTCACCGATTTTTGCGAAATTTAATACCGATTGACTTGTAATGATAATCTATTTATATTTTTAAAAAATCGCGTACAGATATTTTTCGAAAAATTCTAATACCTATAAAATCGGATTCGTTTAATGAATTTTTACAAATTTCTAAATCTATTTTTCCGACTTTCGGATACATTTCAAACACATTGACATTGAAAACTCAAAAAAAAGTTCACCATCGCGAAGCTTCCTCTATGCGGAAGCAAAATTGTATGTACGTTTGATTGATTGAATGAGTAACTATTGAATGACCATTCTTCCAATTAATTGACGTTTATTGTAAAAGTAAATTTGTAAATTATTAACTGAAATGAGACGCGTAACTCACGGTAAGTCTGATTAGGTGATCCAAACAGTGTTTCGTTCGACTTGATGACAATATGTCTGTTGGAATTCTTAGTGGTTATAAAATCGTCAAGGTCTTCCGGCAAAGATCTGATTACTAAATGTTTAGATTCGATAAGGCCATTCTAGAAAAATGTTTCCTGATGAGTCGAGAACGGAAGAAAAAGAGAAAAAAAAAGTTATGAGAGTTGCTCACGAGGACGTAACGTCGATTCCGATTTTGTGAAAGGAAGAACGACCCACCGGTAAGAGAATCCTGCCATAGATTTCCTACTTTCCGCATTATCTGAAGAAAATACAAAAACAAATGGTAAGATAAATTATAATATGAAACTATATTAAATTATAATTCACCCCCTCCCATAAGAAAAAGATGTCATGAAATATCTCGGAAAGCGATAATATTCCTGAAGCCGGCTAATTCGTCATTCTGATTGTCTGTCGATGTCGTGCTCGGAGTTAGTTCATGTACTTGCTTCAGATCACACGAACGTACAAACGACTAACCAAACTTACTAATTGTAAACAGAGCGCGACGCGCGCGCAACCCGATTCTAGTATAAATATAATGTCAATCGCTGACTCACATTAGGAATGTCCACGTAACGCATTGTATCCCCGAAGGCAGTGCTTTTTGTGACCGGAGTGTTTTCAGTGGCAAGGATTCCTTCGGTAGGTTCGAGCAATAAATCGATATTTCTATTACGACCTCGGATTCGCACCGGTCTGCCAGATGACGTGGACCTTTTTTGCATATGCGAGACTTCGACATCCACAAACTCATATTCGGGCACTGAATGAAAAACGATAAAAGTTTGAAATAACTTATGCCCAAAATGTTTTGGTCTGTCAGACATTTTCAACCCTATATAGTCACGTCAAGGGTGTCAGAAACGCCATCAAAACCATACAATTGATGTTTTATTATTTGCATTCTTTAATTTCCTTTCATCTAACGTCGTCCTCTTTTATTACGTGAATAAGCAATGTTAGTAGTTCGAAAATGGTATTGAGAAAGGAAAAACATGGCGTCGAGTAGTAAGTTTCTTTTGCTCGGTAGGCGCCACCGCGTTTTATGCGCCACCTATAGTGGTTGTACGCGTAAAAGAAAAGGCCGAACCTAAGAGTCCGCGAAAACGTTAAAATTAACGTTTTTTTCACCGTTCCCAGTGTCTTGCACGTAAAATGACTTTAATTCAGTGTGAATCATGGATTGAATTCAGATTGTTGTGTGAGAGCCTACTATGAGTAGTATTAAACTGAACCACTAGGCAAAGTCCCGAGTTCATTTCTCAATTTGAATTGATTGCCATTCGAAGCAAAAGAGAAGTCCTCGAAGGAAACAAAGAAAAATTAGAAACTCACACATTGCTTCCTGATTTTTTTATACCGCTCACAAATCACCCTCTATGAGTGAGCTCGTTCTTCAATTTTGGCTTCCTTATAGAGGAAGATTTGTGAGTGACATAAAATATTGAGGAAGGAACGTGGAAGTTTTTAGTTCGCATCTTTTTTTTTTTTAAATTCGATTCAAACAATTCTGAAGTATTATCGTTCTGCAAAGTGTACTAAAGTTACAGCAATTTACTAATTTTGCGCAATATTCGAAAGTCCAAATATCCACATGTTTTAACAATCTTGAAGCTCTTTACAAATTTATTTCAAACTCAATATGGAACGTGGTTATCTACAAACTACTTTTCCGGCGAGTACCACCTTTACAGTTGAAAATTTAAGACAGTTAAACAAATATACAATGTCTTAGAAAATATAAAAAGTAAAAGAAAAATAAAATGTATAAATTCTTAACCCATTCATCGATTAATGCAACATTCCATACCAATCTGTCTTCAGACATACTACATTCATGAGAGAAAAATTAACAGACGATCTCAAACCTTTCGGAAACCGAATCAATCTCACGAATTTTTTGAAAAATTCAAAATTTTATACACACAGCACCGCTGAAGTGATTTTTACCAAATTTAATACCAAACATCCTTGGCCCCTAACGCTTTTATGGAAAAAGTTTTAACGTGATAGATTAAAATTTACGTAAGTTAGAGCGATCACAGACATTTTTCGAATCGTTCAAAAGTCACAACATCTGGAATCATCAAGGAATTTCAGCGAAAATGGCAGCAAACGACGAGGATTCGATGCCCTAAATCTGCGCTAAGTTTGCAAGAAATCGGCCAATCCGTTCTCAACCAATTCGACTCGATATTTCTTGACATATATCCTGTTGGATTCTTGGGCCCTATCACACACATACACACAGACGCAACTACATCTTTCTCCACGAGGAAAAAAAATAAATAAAAATAAAAAATAAATAACTGATTACCATCCTCGTGCGTGGTACCAAAAACTTGTAGAACCTGGTCAGACGTCATTCGCTTGTGGATCTGCGTGACGAGAAAAACATGTACGAATGAAAAATGAATATTTTCTCAAAAGTAAACTTAACAATTTCCATTGTCATATTCATTGTATATATGTATAATTTCGTAAACCATTGAAATCTCGTACCTCATGATGACTCGGTGTCACGGAGACAGCCGTGAGGCACAATATCGCAGGCACAACTATGAGATACATGCCGGAAAGATTTTAATACTGCCCAAAACCCGTCTTTCGCAACAGACTTTATGTACGTTTTTTTGTGAAAAGGGTCGATTATTCACTGATATCTTATAAAACTGAAAGGATCTATAAATTTTCTCATATCTCGACATATGTCATCGACGAAGACGAATGAACTGTATTCATATAGGGTAACAATTTATGAGGACAAATGGGTTAAATATGTATTTTTTTCGAGGCGTAAGAAGTTCCTGTAAACAAAATTATAAGAAGAGGGCTGGTAACAACATTTGAGAGACCGTTTTCCTATTTGTCACATGCCCTCTCGATCCACATGTGATATTGGTATCGATGACGCAACTGTTGCTTGTAACCTTGTGGAAGATGTCATAAGCATTATAAAAAATGATAAACTATTCGAATTATGTAATCCATAAGCTGGGGAAGTCGGCGCAACACAGCGTTTCGTTGTTAGGCAAGCAAATATGTCTTATATTAAGTGATAAACGACCTTGAAACCGAATTTCTCAGTCGAAAAACAGAGTATCATATTACCTGACATTTGGTATTGAATTTAGGGCAATTAGGTGGAAGCGTTTGGATTTTTTCGAATTTTTTATGATAATTAAAAAAGTCCGTGATCGTTTCAACGAACGAGCTTTTTGCACGAACTTATGCCCGTATTCATAGTCCGTCCTTATCTTAACGCGGTAGTCTGGTCTAGAGCGAGATTTTTGACGTCATTTCTAATGTGCAATAATTTTTAAACCGTTGAAATTGTCTTGATGAAAATTTACACGTGCATTTATTGATCCTTAGAGAATACTTGTACATTAAAAAAAAAAATTATTTTAAATATTTTCATGTAGTTTTTTGCCTTGTTGCAACATGGTGCGCCGAAAGCCGCCTCAATCGGCGCCCACTCTGGACGATGTTGTATGCATCTGAAAAAAAAAATTTATATATATTCTCAATCTGTATGAGTATTGTGAGCACTGGTAGCAGAATTGGTACTTAAAAAATTTTTTTGACAAAATGGCGGCCTGTTGAACTTTCATTAATGGTATTTCATACATTTTCGGGTATTCGACGAGTTATAAAATGTCGGCAAAATTATTGTTCGACTCAATTCTGCTACCAGTCCTCAGAAACAGGCTACCTAAGGTACGTGCAAAATTTGAGCCCGATCGATCCATTAACTATCGAGATATCGTGGGCGCCGATTTGAAAAACATAGTTCTGAGATAAACGCGTTCAAAGTTTTGACACCGTTAAATGAGCGACTCAGTAGCCTCTGCGTTAGCTGCTTCCCGACCGCGCTACCTGAGCGCGCGGCTTGCTCAGCATTTTTATTTCCCGGCTAATTTTTGAAATATCAATAAACGGTTTTCAGGAGCGTATGAAGAAAGGTCTAAGGAATAAGAAAATGAAAAACCATGAAAATTTAGTCAAATTATAATCAAATCTTCCCCCCAACGTTCTCTGATAATTTTTTTTTTCATTTAAACATTTTTGGCGGCCATCTAAATTGTGAACTGTTATTTTTCACGAAAAATTCCGCCATTTTGTGGGTGTGAAACACCCTTAATGTAAAAAAAAAAAATTTTACTAAACGTTGGGGGAAGGTATTTTATATGTAGAAAATGTGTACAAAGTTTGAAATGAATCGGTCAAGTAGTTTTTAAATGGCAGTGAACACGGACTTTGAAAAAGTAGTTTTGAGAAAAACGCGTCTAAAGTTTATGAAGTAAAAAAATGAAGAAAAAAATGTTTTTTTCCCACTTACGTCTAACGACAAACTGACGCTCGTTCCTTCTTTTAAAATATTGTGGTGTATAGTATACACTATATACTATATACACAATAGCAATGAATAAACTGTAAACCTGTTCGACAGATGCACTGCTAGCCCGACCGCCCGCAGCTGTTAGAGGTATAGCGTTAAAGGCCAGGAGATTAATAAGACAATAACTTCGAGAATATTGCTTAGATTGGTTTAAAATTTTAAGGACATATTCTTGAAATGTTAAACAATAAGATAAGACAAAAAAAAATTCGATTTTTCGAATGTGAAAACCCTCACCCCGCCCTTAAGGATGAAGGGAGCCTCCATGAAGGATCCCTTGAATCTCCAAGGCCGCCTTATTTCATAGACGTAACTCGAGTCTTCCTTTCGAAAGAAAGGAATATTTTAGGGATTTCAGTGATTAGTGGATGCAGTACTGTTTATGGCACCAGAACCTAGCCTTACATGAGTTCAAAAAATGTAACGAGTAAAAATCTAAAGGTAATCTTATATATTAGGTTTATATTAATTATTAATATTAGTTATTACGAGTACTAATGGTAAAGTAATTCATTTTCAGAGCTGCAACGAAAAAGAACTACTACTAATAAAACTCCGAGAAGCAATTGAGCATCAGCGGGAGCTTCACGCTAAAAACATTGCGATTGCTGAAGCAGAAGAAGAGAAAATAGTTATCTTGGAACTGTTGAGAGAGGAAGAGGCATTCGGGCAAAGATAGTATCATATAAAATATTCATGTCTTTAATATTTAATTATTATTATAATTGTTAAAATATCAGACTGCTACGGATTTAGGGAACGATAGAATAAAATATCTCTTGCAATTTAGTATCAACTTCCGGAAGTATTTTTGTCCTCGTATTATTTTGTTCCCCATAGAAAAATCGCTGGTTCTATATACGGCTGTGTGTCTATCCATATTTAGGTCGATACAAATAATAATATTATAAGTGCAATGTAAAAGTATATTTATATACATTTTTTATGTTTAATACAAAATATACTAATTACAAGAAATGAAATATCGCGTTTAAAAATTTTTAAACGCCAGTTTCAATAAAGAACATCCCAATCACGAATGTACCTTTTCACAAGTCGAAACAGAATCGGATTCTCTGGATTTTCGTCTTCGAATTCATCGTCAGAATAATTTAAACATGCGTTGTCCATGATTCTTTTTTTTCTTTATACACTTTGTCCAAAAACGCGACACCGCAAGTAACCACAAACTTAAAATGTGTCAAATTTGTATAGGTTATATTGGCTGTACTCTGCGCATCATGTGGTAAGAAGTTCACAAATGCATCAAAGAACGAACAGACCAACGCGGCGTCCCCTCCTCAAGGGAGCTCGGGAGCTCCTTTCAGATAAGGAAGGCAATAAGGCTCTTTGTTCGGTCAAGGAACGTTTATGAAACGTGTTATAGGGAATAAGGGATCCTTATTCCTCAAGGAACGCCTATGATTACGGGCATTAGTATACTCGAGTTTCTTTATACGCCTGTTGCGTATCTCCCGTGGTCGATCGACGCGCCGTCTATCGGTTCACAGAAGGCATAACGAAGGTGGTCAGCTGGCGCTAAAATACGACATGTAAACACAAGTATAGAGAAAATGAAACGTTTATTATTCCTATTCAACAAAATGACCTCCCTTATAATTTATTGCGGCTCTCAAAATGTTAATACCAATTTGTTTCGTCCAAAATCTGTCCCCAAAGGTATTGTATTTGTAAGAATATACGCGTTGAATGAGAACGAGGTTATTGATAAATAAATTTTGCTAACGTATAAAACGCAATATATTTCATACGGAAAATGCTAAATAAAATTTTAATGTTACATTAACTGTTATTTATGAAAAAAGACCACGTTTTCTATGTCTATTTCCCTTAATATATTAGGAATAAAATTATTCCGAAGTGATCACGTTAGTGAAGTCAGAGAGATTGTAGACGACAACGGTCCTTCGCGGATCATAAAAGGGAAAGTTTTACCTGAAATTAAAATAAATAATCCTCCATATGATATCACAATTGAAGTAAGTTTATTAAATTTGTAAATTAATAGACATTTTCTGTAGGTTTTGTTAAAAATATTGGAAACAAACGGTAAGTTAAATAAAACTACTGTATATAAATAATATAATTAATTAATTAAATTTGTTAATTAATTATTAATTTATGAATATTTTTCAGTTGCAAAACGATCATTCGATTTCATACAGTAATTGCGCTTATTAGGCTGGTCTATCTAAACGAGGATGTAAACACGTCGCAGCTGTGTGCATTTTTCCCGCCTACAAAGTGAGCACTGCATACACGAGAATTTGAACTGGGCATCCAAAGTTTGCCATCTGTAGTTCTATGAAACAATTCTGTATTCACATAATACAAATTTGATTGAAATAATTCTGTACCTTATTTATATATTAAATAATCATACATTAACTTACCTTCTCTTAACGGCTTGAATCCATCGTTTCTTTCTTTCTATTTTATAACTTTTTGATGGAAAACGCTAGAACATTAACCCCGGATTTTTAGCTTCAGTATTGAAGCAATCGACAAAGCTGCAATTTCTATTTGAGCGAATAATTTCGCTGCTATTCGAAGCCATAATGAACGTTTCGTCAGTTGGTTCACTGTTGTGTTGCCAGATCTTACCGATAGGGCGGCGCTGCAGGAGATATGCAACAAGCGTAACTACTGTTGGCAAATCTCACAGGGGGAGCCTGAAACCCGTACGTGGCGCGTCCCCAGGTGGCGGATAGGGGAAAGCTTTCTAGATATAACGGGTAGGAGGGAAACTAAAAATACCTCCCGCGGACCAAACAGGATAGGAGAAGGAACCCCGAATAAATAAACCAAACGTGAGTTCTCACGTAAAGAGACTCATTGTAAGATGCAAGGCTCAAAGAGCCGGAAGAGGAGCCAACGTGGGTAGGGAAAACATCGAGTAGGAAGGGGCGAAAAAGCAATTAACGAACGCAGTGAACACACAACCAAGCTCGGTATTGAAAAGATCTGTGCAATGAGATTAACGGGGAAACATGGGCCGAGGCTACCAAATTGCTATGCCTAAGTTTGGAAAAATGGCACCAGAAGGGCCAAAAGTTGCGCACAAGATGGAGGGGATCGTAAAAGCTCTTCTGACCATCCGGAAAGAGTACAAGCCCCGGAAACGCAGACAGAAGAGCTCCGACTATTCTCGATGAATGAACTCCAGAGAGCAGTGACATTGCTCGCAAATAGGAAGGCGTCAGAGCCCCACGTCATTCCGAATGAAGTGCACAAGATCATTGGAAGGGAGTACCCATACCTGCTGCTAAACATGTACAATATGTGCCTTAGAGCGGGGGCTTTCAATAAAACGTAGAAAGTGCAGCGAAGGGAAAGGGGCCACTTGTCACCTCATCGTCATATCGGCCGCTGTGTATGGTCGACACAGCGGGGAAAGTATTAGAAAAAATCATTCGAGCACGGCTACGAGTGGCCATAGAAGAAGCGGGTGGATTCGTAGAGCGACAAGACGGCTTCCGAAAGAAGCGTTCAACAATGGGCGCTGTCCAAGAGGTAGTCGAGGCAGCCAAAAGTGCGTGGTTGGGATGTATCGGCACGAGGAGCGTTTGTGTACTCGTCACGTTTGACGTTAAAAACGCGTCCAACACGGTCAGATGGACTGACATCGTGGTCTTGAAGGGAGGAAATAGGGTTAGGACAGCGTTTTCTCAATGATTTTCATGAATTTTTTTATAGTATAAAAAATGAATATAATGTATTGAAACTTTGAGAATATTTTATACATATATTTAAGTATATGTATACTATAAAATTTTTGAAAAATTTTCTTGAAAAACACCGGGGATACTAGCGAACCCATATTGCAGGTCACAATCTGACTCAGCATTTTGCGTACGTTCTGGAAGCCGCAATTTTCATCTGAAATCAAACGAGGTTGGAATTTACTTTTATTAAATGTCCCTCTTCTATATGAACCTAAATGCTATCAAAAAAATAGAAAATTGAATTTTTTACAGGGGTCTAAATAAAAAAGCATAATTTTTTGCCATTTTTTACAACTTTATTTGCAAAAAAAAAATTATTTTAAATAATGATAATAATGAAGAAAGTGACTGCCAATTTTCAAAACGATTGGTTGAAAAATTTTCAAACTAGCGTGTACGCAAGTTCAAAAAAAGTCGATTTCATAAAAACGCGTTTGAAAAAATAGTACCAAGAAAAACAAGCAATATGGGGTCGCTAATATCTTCGGTGTTTTTCAAGGAAATTCAAAGATTTAAAAAAAAATTTTAGAGTATATACTTAAATATATGTATAAAATATTCTCAAAGTTTCAATAAATTATATTCATTTTTTGAACTATAAAAAAATTCATGAAAATCATTGAGAAACCGGTGTCCTAACCCTATTTCTTCCCTTAATGGCTTATAACAATAGAACGAGTTCGAATTTTCATTTAAAATTTTGGGAACAGATTTTTCAATAGTTATACTAACAATTTATGAAATTATAAAAAAATCGATCTTTTAAACCGTCTAACCCTATTTACCCCCTTAAAAGAGCATTTCAGGGTGCCTGCATATCCGTTGTGCTTAATTAAGGGTGGAAATAGGGTTAGACGGTTGAAAAAATCGATTTTTTTTTTATTTCATAAATTGTTAGTAAAACTATTGAAAAATATGTTGCCCAAATTTTAAATGAAAATTCCGACTCGTTCTATTGTTATAAGCCATTAAGGGGGCAAATAGGGTTAGGCCAGCATTTTCTCAATGATTTTCATGAATTTTTTTATAGTATAAAAAATGAATATAATTTATTGAAACTTTGAGAATATTTTATACATATATTTAAGTATATACTATAAAGTTTTTGAAGAATTTCCTTGAAAAACGCCGAAAAAATTTATGACTGCCTTGACTTTGTTTTCCTTGGTACTATTTTTTCAAACGCGTTTTTCTGAAAACGACTTTTTTTGAACTTGCGTACACGCTAGTTTGAAAAGTTTTCAACCAATCGTTTTGAAAATTGGCAGTTACTTTCTTCATAGTTTTGCACTCTATATGAACCTAAAATCGGAATATTATCATTATTTGAAATAATTTTTTTTTTCAAATAAAGTTGTAAAAAATGGCAAAAAATCATGCTTTTTTGTTTTGACCCCTGTAAAAAATCCAATTTTCTATTTTTTTTATAGCATTTGGGTTCATATAGAAGAGAGACATATAATAAAAGTAAATTCCAACCTCGTTTGATTTCAGATGAAAATTGCGGCTTCCAGAATGTACGCAAAATGCTGAGTCTGATTGTGACCTGCAATATGGGGTCGCTAATATTTTATAGTATATACTTAAATATATGTATAAAATATTCTCAAAGTTTCAATAAGTTATATTCATATTTTATACTATAAAAAAATTCATGAAAATCATTGAGAAAACGCTGTCCTAACCCTATTTCCCCCCTTAGTGACTACTTGAGCAACAAGCAGGTTGAATACAGTACGCCGGAAGGCCCTCGAAGAAAAATGATCTCGGCAGGGGTGGCGCAGGGATCGGCATTAGGACCCGATCTCTGGAATGCAGTTTATGATGGTATCCTGACAATAGAGTTACCGGAGGACACAAAGGTAGTAGGTTTCGCCGACGATATTTCTGCGGTAATCACTGCCAGGACGGAAGCGCAAGCCAGGAGACGAGTTGCCCAAGTATCTGGAAGAGTGATCGACTGGCTGGAGAATCATGGGCTCCAATTAGCAGCTAGCGAAACCGAAATGGTCGTACTCACCAGGCAACAAAAATTCGAAGTCCCCTTCCGTGCGGAGTTGAGCAACCGACAAATTGTGGCCTCAAGGTGGGTGAGATATCTGGGAACACTCGTCGACGCCAGACTGACGGTCTGAGTGCACATGCAAAAAACGGCAGACAAGGCAGATCTGATTTTCCGACGTTTGGGTACATTTTGAACACATTGACATTGTGATTCATTGAAAAATCGTGAAATGGACATAAATCTTGCATTTTATTATGAGCACAAATTTCTATAACAATCTTGTTAAATGGGACATTAATCGATTTTCATATAAGACCCAAATATGCAAAGAATATCGATGTTTGTGTTTTAAATAAAAATCGTTCGAATTTGCTTATGAATATTTTTGGTCGTTCAACACGATTGTTCAGCGGTTAGTCTCCGTCGTGCTTCTTCGTTGATTTATTCAGCGTATAGAGTGACGCATTCACCTTGTAGGCAAATCTGCAACATCGAGGGACTTCATTTCAATCCTTATTAAAAAGACAAGTTACGAAAAAAAGAACGTTAATCAATGAATCGTGCAGACCTTCCCTTCTTCATCGCAGGGGGTACCCTCTGCTGGATAACTTGCAGGATAGGTTTCACACGTTTCCAAAGTACGATTCAGGCAGTTCAAGAAGGTGCGACAAAAGGGTGTATTCGGCAATGACTTGTTCTGCAGTTCACAAGCTCGACGGGCGCCTAATATCTGGCACTGCTCATCGAGAGTGCTATTTGGTAGAAATCTTGGCATGGTTACTCCGTCTATTATCGGACGGTTGGTAAGGCACCCAGGAGTTCGTCTGGTTCAGCGAAAGTAAAAAAAATTAACTTTACACCGATTGAGTGATTACATTTTTAGCACAATTAATTACATCCAACAACTCATTATCGATCATTATTCATAAGAATTCTATTTATGCGATGCATATATACGTACTGGGTAAAGTTTTGGATGTAGCTCACAGAGCAAGCCGAAAATTTCCAGACGTTGGCTAATTTAGACACACTTTTGCCAGTCATTATGTAATTATCTTCGGACGGGCATGTTTTGTTGTCGTGCTCGGCACCCAATCTTTTATGAAGCAAATTATTTCGAATTGTCAATATTATAAATCGGGAATTATATGTATTGACTTTCGTTCTTTACCATACGAAATACATGTTACAAATATTCTACCGCATCATTTCTGTCATTACAACTTTAATCGATATTGTTTAAAACAAAAGTATACTGGATTCGATGTGTCACCTATAAGAAATAAAAAGAAACGAACTTATTGAGCTTCGTTCGAAAATTTGTTTAAACTCCGGGCATTGTCCCAATTTCCATCTCATTCCGTGAGACCTATCCAGAGTGTTTACCGCAGTCACTCTTTCCTAATGCACTTCCGTATAGAACTTTTATGAGGGCACACGGAAATTGCAAAAAACCTGGTCGATACACGTTGCTACATTTTACAACGTGTATCGACAACGTGTTGTGTTAGAGTTCTATTGCCATCAGGAAAAACTGTCCCCTGCTCTATAGTCGTCGCGCAAGTCAATGCACGGTAAAAAGGTCACCACTCTCGATACTGACCGCGGCCAATACTGCGATGTGTCGCACGCTCCGACCACTTCAAAAGAAAGAAATGTACTTATTGCAAAATGACACAACAGGTCGTGATGGCATAAGTTTAGCTACTATAGTATGGTGGCAATAAGTGGCTAAGCTTAACCGTTTTCAAGAAAGTACCGATAATAATTCGCAGCTATCGTGCACACATTTATCACCTGATACATGTGCGCCTTCATCTTAACATGGTATACCGTCGAAAGCACTTACCATCGGCGCGTTGTTGTTCCGTACATAACTATTAAAAGGCGAAGCAGCACATGTACCACGTGACATATGAGTGCGAGTGAGATTGCTGCAAATCGACGTTTGTAATTTCTCTGTAATGGTAAAAATGTTCGAAAAATCGAAAGCACAGTTACTTTTTGTCATAATTGTTCGTTGGCTAAGTTAATTTCCTCTCGACCGGTTGTGTCATGTTCGTAAAGTCACAATTCGTATTTTCGAAGAGCTATTAGAGCGCCTAGGATGAATAATATAGATTTGCACTCGCGCTTGGCCATCTCGCGCTAAGCCACAGGCTGCGCGCTCAGCCACCTACCCCCACTACTCGCCCATCTGAACTCGTGATTCGTGAACCCGACCGCCAATCGCCTCCAGGCAGTGGAGGGGGCAGCCCCAGTACACCACTTTCCCACTTTTCTCGCCCGACCCGTGTGCATGCGCGTAGCTGTATACCGTGAACTATTGTTTTTTATCTAAGATACACTTTGACAAAGTTTTTCATAATTCTATGCGTTGTTAAAAGTAATATTCACAAACAATTTTCTCATTATTTTTAATACCGCTATAATTATTATTATCACAACAACTACTTTATTCATTATTTTCAAAGACAAATTTATCAACTCACAGATGTCCCAATTCATGGGCTGGAACAAATGCGTTATAATCACCGGTGTCAGTGAAAACACTAGTTCTGTACACTGTTTTCCCAATATCATCCACCAAGCAGGCCCCAGAGATATATGCTAGACCTGAGAAAATAACAAATTTTACATTTATTCGGAATAATGATTCTTTCTAGTGAAAAATATATTTCACCTGTTATAGATCGAAAAAAATCGGTAAATTTAAGGGGGACATCCAAGTAAAACAAACGTTTTTGTTGAATTTTTTTTTCACTTGCCTTAAAGTTTGTAGTGGTAGGAATATTCGGTGTAAATTTCATATTGATAATTATATTACATATTATATAATCATTATACATTTTTTGGAGTATTGGGAATTTTGTTTGGAAATTGTATTTTCATATTTAAGAAATTGTGAAAGTTATGCGCGATTTACTGAGAAGCGAGGTCTTTGCCAAACTTTAAGGGGCGTAGGAAGGCTTTGACAGCTGAAAATGGAGTGGAAATTCAAATGGCGTTTATGAGCGATTTAAAAAAGATACGGAATTTTTCTTATTTTTCAAGTTGTTTATCACATTTACGGCGACGAAAATCATTGGTATACGTTAAAAAATATTAATAATTAAGGAATATATTGAGCGTTTAAGAACCCCGCGCGTGTTGCGCATTACTCCCTTTAATAATCTGAGAAACACAAAAAATTCGCTACATTTTTTGTTATATCAGTACAAAAGAAATATCAAAACGATATATTCAGGGGTTCTTCAATTATCTTGTTAAAATTACTGAAAAACTGTTGTTTTGAGAAAAACGCATTTAAAGTAGGAAACTGTAACTTATGTACCTCAAAGATTGCGCGCGCTGTAAAATGGCTTTTCGAGGGTAGCTTCTTCTTCATCAGCAATCGCGGAATGTCGTTTCTTTTGTGCCCTATTTATTTTTTATTAATGCCAGCATTTTTCCTCTGCTTCAACACGTTTAGTTCTCCTGAGCTCAATTTTGCAAAGTTTTCAGTTTTCTTTGCGCCACAATGTTCGTAGACGTGTTGTACTAATAGATGAATAACAACAAATACGTTTTTTCTAGATTTTGAGCGTTCCTACTCCCCTCAAACGCGATTGTCTCGAATCATACTTTTCAAAGACGATCCCTAAAATATTTGGAAAACTGCCCGGCTAATTTTCCCCAAATTTCGACTCATTGTTTTTCAATAGGTTTTCGAGTTTGTGACGTAGGATTTTTTTACTCAGTTATTTTGTTTTTATTAAATCAGAAATGTCCGAAATTTCGAATGAAACAAAAAACTTTTTCGAATAATTCTACGATGCAAAATGCTTTGAATATTATATTTTAAGAATTTGTTCGAAATTCATGAGCCAGATCAAGCGACTGCATAAAATCCTAGGAACCGCAGACAGTGCCAGGAAGGGAAATGGTTTGCGTCGACTACGACAGCAGCACTTTGAATTGATGTGTATTGATAAAAAAATTCGTTAACCTACCTCAATATATATCGGTCAATCACAGCACAGTGAGATTTTTCTGCACGTTTGAATACAAAAGTAAAAAATGGAAGTTGAGGCACTTTTGAATAAAAAACACTTGAATGAAATTGAACAAATAGTTTTTGAGATAATAATTCCCAAAATTCACCGGTATTTTTTCGCCGTCTCCTCGGATGTACCCCTTAATGTAAATAATATATTTAGCTTACCGCCAAGCCTACCACGGTCTCCATACAAGAAGTACCTACGAGACACAATAAACTATAGGCAAATCATTCATTTTTGCTGTTGGTAGAGGAGTACATTAAAAAAAAAAACAAACATTGCCTTAATCGAGTTATTTGGGAAAAAAATCGTTATTTACCGTGTCATTATCATGATAACGTCGTAACTGGTAATTGGAATAGATGCATTTTGGTTGTAAAAGTGTTCGGCCGCTAACTTGATTATGCTAGAGGCGTTCCCCGTAGTCTTATTTTCCATACTGTACCAGATATATGGGGGATCGTAGGGTTGCTATGTTTTATATGTAAAATAAAAGAGTATTATTCGTCAATGCGCACAAAATATGCATAAATAATGATATGGGCATACATATTTTCAATTCAATAAAACATAATATACGAATTAATGTTTTTTAGTTCTTAATTAGAGTGGCCAAGAAAAATATAATAATTTATTTATTTTTGTTTATCGGGAGTCTCGTAAGTAATTTTTCTACTCTATGTTAAGTCATCCTATTTTGAACTATTTTTTTTTGCCAAATAAATGAAAGATCGAATGGAAGAGAGCGCTTTTAATTAAGGTAGTAGTCTGGTAACTTAAGCCGATTTTTATGTCTTTTTTGGAGGGCGTTTTTTTGTAGGAAAATAAAAATGAATCGTTTTGGATATTTAGGATGTTTTTATTTATATATTAAAGATACAAAAAAAAAACTTTTTTTTCCAAAGTCCGCCATTTTGTTATTTAACCATGAAATTTAACTTCAGTAGTTCCGACCAGAATGACATGTCTATAGATTAAGAATTATCAAGAATTTTTGATTACAGATAACATCAAGAGCCAAAATCACCGGGGCCACCCACGCGCTTTTTTTTCGAGGTGCCAACTTCGATCAATAATAATAACAATAATAAACTATTACATAAAAAAAAAAAAAAATTTTTTGTATCTTTGATATGTAAATAAAAACATCCTAAATATCCAAAACGATTCATTTTTATTTTCTTACAAAAAAACGCCCCCCAAAAAAGATATGAAAATCGGCTTAAGTTACCAGACTACTACCTTAACCGGTATAATTCATGAATTGGGATATTTTTTAAATTGCATTTCGAGTAAGATTTTATGTTTTATTGAAATTCTTAGACAATTAATGAAATTAGTTGAATGAAAAATATTGATTTTTGATGATGCACACGATAATAACTATTTTCTTTTTTAACCGGGATGCTGTAACGAGTTTTTTTGTTCACTCACCGCTACTATGACAATACGTGCAATATTGATCCTGACTTTTGGATTTTGCATATTTCTATATCTCAGATCAACTGAATTCCATAATTGAAGCACGTATCTGACGGTATTGACGAGATGCGAGCCGAGCGATCTGCGAATCGAAATACGATCAAAATGATTTCACATCTTGCTGCTTGTTACGTTGTCACTTTTTCGTTGATTTTTCTAATTGTCTACCAATTATAATCCGTTTATCATACGTAACAAGAATATAATATCACTTACGCGTAGCTACTAGCATCCACAACGGCCAACACTCTTGGATAGATTACTTTTGGAATTTCTCCCTTATTTCTCGTGAATGCCAATTGTAACATAGTCTCATTTAAATCTAAAAATAATTCCATCAATAATAATTTCTTTTTGAAGCTCCATTTTCAACCTTTCAATTCGCTTCCTCGAAATTTTACACAACGCCGAAAGCCCCCTCTATGAGAAACTGTCTTTCTCAATTCTGGTCCCCCTACTTGAAAGAAGCTTTGCACATTACCTGACATTAGAATTATGACAGTCAATTATTAAAATAACTCAACATTTCATAAAGTTTCTACTGCTTTATCTACTCTCGTGAAATCCGACACCAAACATTATCAATGATATTTTATTTATGCAGTATGATGTAAGATAATTTTTAAACATTTGTGGGAAAGAATACAATCACCATTATCTTTCATGCATCCAAACCCTTTTATCGACTTCCAACAAAATTGGTAACAATCGTTCTTTAATGCTACTGTTGTCGTGGAAAAAAAATGTATTCTTTAAAAATTTGCGAAACAAGCCCTTTCCGAGAAATTTAAAGTTTGACAAAATCTGAATCGTTTCACCGATTTTTGCAAAATTTAATACCGATCGATGTGTAATGATAATCTATTTATATTTAAGAAAATCACGTCGATATCTCAACATTTGTGTAACGCAGAGCGCGTACAGATATTTTTCGAAAAATGTTATTACCTATAAATCCGAAGCCGTTCAATGATTTTTTACAAACTTCTGAATGTGTTTTTTTCGACGTTCGAATACATTTTAAACACATTGATATTGAAGAGTCAAACAAAAGTTCACCATCACAAAGCTTCCTCTAGGCGGAAGCAAAATTTCATGTAGGTTTGATTAATTGAATAAGTAATTATCGAATGACCATTCTTCCAATTAATTGACGTTTATTGTAAAAGTAAATTTGTAAATTATTAACTGAAATGAGACGCGTAACTCACGATAAGTCTGATTATGTGATCCAAACAGTGTTTCGTTCGACTTGAAGACAATATGTCTGTTGGAATTCTTAGCGGTTATAAAATCGTCAAGGTCTTCCGGCATAGATCTGATTAGTAAGTGTTCCGATTCGATACGCCCATTCTAAAAAAATATTTCCAGATGAGTTAAGAACGAACGAAAAAGAGAAAAAAAAACTTATGAAGAGTTGCTCACGAGGGCGTATTTTTGCTGCCGATTTCGTGAAAGGAAGAACGACGAACCGGTGAGAGGATCCTCCCATAGGTTTCCTACTATTTTCATTATCTAAACAAATACAAAAACAAATGGTGAGATAAATGAAATTGTATTAAGGTAGTAGTCTGGTAACTTAAGCCGATTTTCATGTCTTTTTTGGCGGGCGTTTTTTTGTAGGAAAATAAAAATGAATCGTTTTGGATATTTAGGATGTTTCTATTTACATATTAAAGATACAAAAAAAAATTTTTTTGAAAAAATTTAATAGTTTATTATTGTTATTATTATTGATCGAAGTTGGCACCTCGAAGTTGACAGCACGGGTCCTAACTTTTTTTCTATCGAACCGATTGCTTTCAAATTTTAACAGGCTACTCTACACACTTATAGTTCTCGTCGGAACCACCGAGACATGTTTTCACCCCTAACTTTTCATTTTACAACCCCTTCTTTGCTAAAGTCCTTTTATTTTAGCAAAGAAGGGGTTGTAAAATAAAAAGTTAGGGGTGAAAAAATGTCTCGGTAGTTCCGACGAGAACTATAAGTGTGTAGAGTAGTCTGTTAAAATTTGAAAGCAATCGGTTCGGTAGAAAAAAAGTTAGGACCCGGGCTGCCAACTTCGAGGTGCCAACTTCGATCAATAATAATAATAATAATAAACTATTAAATTTTTTCAAAATTTTTTTTTTTTTATCTTTAATATGTAAATAAAAACATCCTAAATATCCATAACGATTCATTTTTATTTTCCTACAAAAAAACGGCCTTCAAAAAAGACATGAAAATCGGCTTAAGTTACCAGATGACTACCTTAAATTATAATCCACCGCCCCCCTTCTCCATAAAAAAATACACGTCATGAAACATCTGAAGCCGGCTAACTCGTCATTCTGATTGTCTGTCGATGTCGTGCTCGGAGTTAGTTCATGTACTTGCTTCAGATCACACGAACCTACAGACGACTAACCAAACTTACTAATTGTAAGCAGAGCGCGACGCGCGCGCAACCCGATTCTAGTATAAATATAGTGTCAATCGCTGACTCACATTAGGAATGTCTTCGTAACGCATTGTATCCCCTATTAAGCCAATGCCTTTTGTGACTGGAGTGTTTTCAGTAGCAAGGATCCCTTCGGTAGGTTCGAGGAATAAATCGATATTTTCATTACGACCTCGGATTCGCACCGGTCTGCCAGATGACGTGGACCTTTTGTGCATATGCGAGACTTCAACATCCACAATTCCATATTCGGGTACTGAACAAAAAACGATAAAAGTTTGAAATAACTTACATTCAAAATGTTTTGGTCTGTTGGACATTTTCAACCCTATATCGTCACATCAGGGATGATAGAAACGCCATCGAAAATAAAAAAATCGATGTTTTTTTTATTTGCATTCTTTAATTTCCTTTTTTCTAATGTCGTCCTCGTTTATTCCGCAAATAAATAATGTTAGGAGTTCGAAAATGGTATGGGGAAAGGAAAAACACGGCGTCGAGTAGTAAGTTTCTTTTGCTCGGTAGGCGCCTTCGCGTTTGATGCGCCACCTATTGTGGTTGTACTCGTAAAAGATAAGGCCGAACTTTAAGACTCCGTAAAAACGTTAAAACTATCGTTTTTTCAGGCTTGCGAGTGTCTTGCACGTAAAATAACTTTAATTCTATTAGTAGTGTTAATTCGAACCACTAGGTGGAGAAGTGCCGAGTTCACTTCCGAATTTCGATTGATTGTCATGCGAAGCAAACGAGATGCCCTCGAAGGAAACAGAAAAAAATAGAAACTTATACGTTGCTTTCCTCATTTTTTTATTCCGCTCACTAATCACCTTCCATAAGCAAGCTCGTTCTTCAATTTTGGCTTCCTTATAGAGGAAGCTTTGTGAGCGAGATAAGATAATGAGGATGCAATGTGCAAGTTTTCAATTCGCATTTTTTTTTTTTAAGTTAAACTTCTTGGGCGGCGAGTGAAATTTCAAGGACGCGTCACGTTTAGGCACATTTCGTTACACGAGAGAGAAGAAAGATATTATGTAGAGAGAAGGAGAAAGAGAGCTATATATTCCGAGACTACGGGGGTGGGGCAAAAGAGATATGCTGCTATGTATTCTTATGCCACGAGAGTGGGGCAAAAGAGAGCTATGTATTCTTATGCCACGAGAGTGGGGCAAAAGAGAGCTATGTATTCCGATGCCGCGGGAGTGGGGCAAAAGACGGCTATGTATTCCGATGCTACGGGAGTAGAGCAAAAGAGAGCGCCGTATACACGATACAAAGCGATAGAATAAGATAGGCTCGCGCATGCGCGCGTTATAGATGTATGCGTCAATCAGACGCTGTATATGTACAACTAAGGTACTACGCTTGTGCTTTATAATCAGGGTTGCCGAAATTATAATGTGAAAATAATGCATTATGCATTACAGAAATAACTACAATTGGGTGAGGAAAAACATTAAGCATTACATTGGTCATGAGAAATGTAAAAGACGACCACTATGCATTGCATTAATAATGAATAATACGAAAAACATTACATTATCCATTACTGAAGTAATGGCTAATGCAAAACTGTACCATTTTCCATTACTGAAGCAATGGGTAATGCAAAAGTGTTCCATTATCCATTACTAAAGTAATGGGTAATGCAAAAGTGTTCCATTATCCATTACTATAGTAATTAGTAGAGCAAAATACTTCCATTATCGATTACTATAATGATGGGTAATACAGAGCAGCATTAAGGGATAACACCACTGTGACCCCCTGTTTTTTTTCACATTTTCCAAGAATTTTTTTTTGTGGGAAAAAAAAGAGATATTCGAAAAAAATTTTGGGTTTTGGTCCTTGTTTATTAATGTATCAAAAAACATTTTTTTCACATTTTTCACGCCGCGTGGCGGCGCTGGGGAAGCTCTCGCGTCAGGTGCTGTCATCTCCGCAGTGGTTCGCGGCACGCAGCAGAACTCTCTTCAACGTTGATCTGAAAAAAAATACCGAGTGTTTTCGTTAATAATATGATATTTTGAAGAGAAGTACATAGGATTTTTTCAATATCTCAATAATTATAAAAGTTATAGCCTATTTTCGACGAGAAATTTTGCTCAAAAATCATTCTTTAATTTCAAAGGCGTGCCTATTTTTTTTAAAACAATATTTTTCCAAATTCCTATTTACTTCTCTTCAAAATATCATATTATTAACGAAAACACTCGGTATTTTTTTTCAGATCGACGTTGAAGAGAGTTCTGCTGCGTGCCGCGAACCACTGCGGAGATGACAGCACCTGACGCGAGAGCTTCCCCAGCGCCACCATGCGGCGTGAAAAATGTGAAAAAAATGTTTTTTGTTACATTAATAAACAAGGAACAAAACCCAAAAAAATTTTTCGAATATCTCTTTTTTTTCCCACAAAAAAAAATTCTTGAAAAATGTGAAAAAAAACAGGGGGTCACAGTGATGTTATCCCTTAACTTTCCATTACTATAATGATGAATCATGTATTACCTCGAGTAATGCATTATTTCTTCGACTAGGGCATTATTACTTCGAGTAATGCATTATCGGAATACGAATACAATAATTTATTATTATACTGTAACAAGAAATAAGAGAAAATTTAATGCAATAATACACAATCGTATAAAATCATATATCTTCTGATCTAATCCTAAAACATCTATATGAGTCTTATATATAACAATATATACAATCATATACAATTTTATACAAAATTGCCAATTTTTTTTAGAGTCATATACAAATTTATATGGTGTTATCAAATTCTATAGAATCATATAGTCATATGGAAAACAATTGTCGCATACAATTGGATATAATTCTATAAGAATTTATATGATTCTATATGATTCTATCGTCTCATTTTTTGATCAAGTTGTATAAAATCTTATTTTGTAAGATTGTATATGATTGTATAAGATCGTATGCAACCATTTTTTCCCGGGCATTTAGTAAACGGGCAAAGTTACTCGCGACTCTGTTAACACAAAAACATCACATCTCCTATATCTGTGTGGTAATAGAGTACCGCGTTACATATTTTTGGAGTTGCACGTTACTTCTTTTGATGTTGAAGGTCGTAAAAAGAAAATCTTTTTTTAAACTACGGATGATTGAAATGAATGTAATTTAATGATATTTGGATCTTTAATATGAAATGAAAAATCTCGCAGTTTTATCTTGATGATTTTGGCATAAAGTATGAAGTTAATAATGCTTCAGAAGCGAATATTTTCAACGCTGGGTTTCATATAAACGATATAGAGCGAATATCAGAACTATTGGAATAGTCTGCTTATTTACTTTGTGGTGTTGCTGTCTCAACGTCTCTTTGAAGCACGTCGTTCGTGAAGGAAAGTAAATGAAGACAAAGGTAGCGGTCGTGCGCTTTGTGTTCAACCAAATCATGTGATTTCATTGACATTGTTATATAAATTAATAAAGAATTTCGATTCCAATAATGCAACTAATGCATTACTTGACACAATGCAGTATTGGAAGTAATGCTCCATTTTTATATTTTGCATTATTTATTTCTATATAAATGGAAAAATAGCATTGTCTTGCATTTCCCATTACTGGAGTAATGGGTAATGCAAAGCATTACAATACCCATTACTTCAGTAATGAGTAATGTAATGCTTTCCACATTACCCATTACTTTAGTCATGTTCAATGTAACGCTGTGCCAATTAACCATTAATAACGTAATGCAAAATGATATGTTTTTTTTATTTTTCAGTACTTATGTAATGCTTAATGGCCTGATATTGGTATTATTAATTAGAAGATTAATGCAATGTTTTTCTTGACCGCATTATTTATTAAATGAACGATGCGTAATGGAATTCCAGTCCCGTTACTCATTACTAGAATAATTACTAATTTAATCACTAATGTATTATAAAAATAATGCATTTTTTGCAACTCTGTTTATAATTAATATTTATCATTGTGTTTTGTGATTATTTACATTTTTTACGTGTGTGTACTATGATTGTTTGATTATATCCGTGAAGAGTTATTATATAAGTATATTTAAACTATCAAATTTTTATTAATAATGATATTTCTAAACTTATACTGCGTGAAAAAATTATAGAGAGTTTATTTACGCCACGTGTTTGATCCTATAGTCCATACTATAACGCAATCAGTCGGTGAGAGAGGCGTTATTGCTGAACGTGCTAAACGCCAGATGGGAAGAATAATATCGTTATTGCGGCCATCTATGTATCACCGAACCAGAGTCTCGCCGATATAATATATTTCATACACCGTTCCCTACTGGTTTACAGTTATACAGGTGGTGATGCTTTTGGAAGAGGTGAAGATAAGATCCCTATGATTCTCGCGGGAGATTTTAACATAAATTTTGTATCAAATGATTCTTTACCGCTAACTAACTTTCTTCGCGAAAAATTTGGTCTGTGCATGAACAATAAACCCAACGAGTCAACAACAAAATCGGGAACTACAATAGATGCAATTTTTACACGTTATCTCGAAAACATCGAATCACGGATATATATTTCATATTTTAGTTATCATAAACCATTAATATCATTATTACCAATTGAAGCACCAACCAATGATAATGTAAATATTGAATAAACCGAATATTTTTTATGCAAATTTTGTATTATTGTATTTATTTTGAAATGCTCTCTCTCTCTCTCTCTCTGTCTCTCACACTAAATCCCGCGATTTCTTTTTCTTTATTTTTTAAGAAGTTTCACTTTAATCATGTGCACGGTGCTGCACACGCAACTTTTTTTTTTTAGGAACTCGATTCTAACAATTCTCAGGTATTATCGTTCTGCAAAATGTACTAAAGTTACAGCAATTTACTTATTTAGTCCAATTTACGAAAGTCAAAACATTCAAATTTTTTCACTATCTTGAAGCCCTTTACCAATTTATTTCAAACTCAATAACGAACGTGCTCATCTACAAACCTACTTATATGGCAAGTAGCTGAAAATTTAAGAAAGTTAAACAAACATACAATGTCTTATAAAATATGAAAATAAAAAGAATAAAAAAATTTAATAAACTCTTAACCCTTTCACCGATTATAGCAATATTCAATACCAATCATTCTTCAGACATACTACATTCACGAGAGAAAAATTAACCGACGATCTCAAAACATTCGAAAATTGAATAAATCCCAAAAATTTTTCAAGAAATTCAAAATTTTATACAATCTAAATCGCTGCAGTGATTTTTACCAAATTTAATATAAAACATCTTTGTCTTCTAACGCTTTTGAGTGCGTACAAACACACACTCACGCGCGCACACACGAGCATTTTTTCTAGATTCGATTTTCGGATGCTTTGACACACACATTTTTAGGCGGTAGTCTGGTAACTGAAGCCGATTTTCATGTCTTTTTTGGAGGGCGTTTTTTCGTAGGAAAATAAAAATGAATCGTTTTGGATATTTAGGATGTTTTTATTTACATAGTAAAGACACAAAAAAAAATTTGTTTGAAAAAATGTTATAGTTTATTATTATTATTATTGATCAAAGTTGGCACTTCGAAAAAAAAGCGCGTGGGTGGCCCCGGTGATTTTGGCTCTTGATGTTATCTGAAATTAAAAATTCTTGATAATTCTTAATCTATAGACATGTCATTCTGGTCGGAACTACTGAAGTTAAATTTCATGGATAAATAAGAAAATGGCGGACTTTGTAAAAAAGCGTCCTTTTATTTTGCCCGCCATTTTGTTATTTATCCATGAAATTTAACTTTACTAGTTCCGACCAGAATGACATGTCTATAGATTAAGAATTATCAAGAATTTTTTATTTCAAATAACATCAAGAGCCAAAATCACCGGGGCCACCCACGCGCTTTTTTTTCGAGGTGGCAACTTCGATCAATAATAATAATAATAATAAACTATTAAGTTTTTTCAAACATTTTTTTTTCTGTATCTTTAATATGTAAATAAAAACATGCTAAATATCCAAAACGATTCATTTTTATTTTCCTACAAAAAAACGCCCTTCAAAAAAGACATGAAAATCGGCTTAAGTTATCAGACTACCACCTCAAGCACACTGACATTAAAAACACTATTTTTCTCCGCGAAGCTACAGCTCCCTCTATGAAGAAGCAAAACAAATAAAAAAATAATATATATAACTGATTACCATCTTCATGCGTGGTACCGAAAATGTCTCGAACTTGGTCGGGCGTCATTCTCTTGTGGATCTACGTGACGAGAAAAAAGTTTACGAATGAATAATTAATATTTTATCAAAAATAAATTTAGAAATTTCCGTCGTTATTCGTTGTACATATGTATAATTTTATGAGCGATTGAAATCTCGTACTTCGTGATGACTCGGTGTCACGGGAACAACCGCGAGGCAGAATATAGCAGGCACAACTATGAGATACATTACGGAAAATGTTTAACACTGCCAAAATCCGTCTTCCGCAGCAGACTTTATGTACGTGTTTTTTTAAAAAGATTCATTGTTCACTTACATCTCATGAAGCACTAACGATCTATAAATTGTGTCTCATCTTAATAGCTTACATTGACAAAGACGAATGGCCTGTATTTATACAGAGTAAGGATTTATGAGGCCATGTAGATAAAAGGAATGAAAAAAGTCCAATATGTATTTTATCGAGATAAAATTTAGGGAGCCACTTTCCGGTTTGTCACATGTGCTCTCCGCGCGTAACATTCGGGTCGATGACCTGATCGTACCGTGCGACCTCGTGAAAAGCGGCATTATCATCAAACAAACGATAAAAAATGATAAGTTATTCGGATTATATAATCCATAAGCTACGTAAGAGACGTGCTAAAGAGTTTCGTTCTTAGGAAAGCTAATATGGCTTATATTGAGTAAACAACCTCCAAACCGAATTTTTTAATCGGAAAATACAGTATCATATTACCTGATATTTGGTACTGAATTTGGGGCAAATCGATGAAAGCGTTTGGATTTTTTGTATTTACCAAAATAATTAGAAAAGTTCGCGATCGTTGAATCCGATCTTAACAAAAAAGCTTGGATATTAGAATCTTGTACGTGAACGAATCTTGAAATCACAACTGAAAATCTAAAACTCGCTCATAGAGGGAAATGACATAATGAGAAAGCAAAGGGCACGTTTTCAATTTTCACGCTACTGCTTCCTCATAGAGAAAGCTTTGCGGTTCACTAAAAAAAAAAAAACGTGTTTAGAATGTCATTGTGGTCCGAATGTTCCAGAACATCATGAAATTCCATTCGGAAAAATGTCCGGATTGTATGTGTGTGTACGATAGGGGTACGAAATTGACACCGTTGTAAAAAGTTTTGTCCTTTGTTCACTTTGTTCACTACGATTTTTGTGACATTGATGACAATTTTCTGAAAAAAAGCAATTATTTTTTTTGACACATTGGCACGAGCACAGCGCTGGATAAAACTCAACGTAACCTGCACTTTATAATTTATCAGCGTTCCAGATTATGCCGGAGTATTTATATTTTGTCGATGTATAAGAAGGGCAAAATTATTTATCAATTATAGAAGGGGCGGTTCGCGGGAAGTGGAGCGTGTCGAAACAAGAGAGAATATTTTGCACGACTTCCGAGATAGCGTATACTTCTATTAATTATAAATATCTGATTAAGGGAGAACACCACTGTGACCCCCTGTTTTTTTTCACATTTTTCAAGAATTTTTTTTTGTGGGGAAAAAAGAGATATTCGAAAATTTTTTTTGGGTTTTGTTCCTTGTTTAGTAATGTATCAAAAAACATTTTTTTCACATTTTTCGCGCCGCATGGTGGCACTGGGGAAGCTCTCGCGTCAGGTGCTGTTATTTCCGCGGCACGCAGCAGAACTCTCTTCAACGTCGATCTGAAAAAAAATACCGAGTGTTTTCGTTAATAATATGATATTTTGAAGAGAAGTACACAGGGATTTGGAAAAATATTGTTTTAAGAAAAATAGGTACGCCTTTGAAATTAACTTTAATTTCAAAGGCGTGCCTATTCTTTTTTAAATAGGCATGCATTTTTTTTTAAATAAAATTTTTAGAGATGTACACAGGGTTTTGGAAAAATATTGTTTTAAAAAAAATAGGTACGCCTTTGAAATTAACTTTAATTTCAAAAGCATGCCTATTTTTTTTAAAACAATATTTTTCCAAATCCCTGTGTACTTCTCTTCAAAATATCATATTATTAACGAAATCACTCGGTATTTTTTTTCAGATCGACGTTGAAGAGAGTTCTGCTGCGTGCCGCGGAAATGACAGCACCTGACGCGAGAGCTTCTCCAGTGCCACCATGCGGCGTGAAAAATGTGAAAAAAATGTTTTTTGATACATTAATAAACAAGGAACAAAACCCAAAAAAATTTTTCGAATATCTCTTTTTTTTCCCACAAAAAAAAATTCTTGAAAAATGTGAAAAAAAACAGGGGGTCACAGTGGTGTTCTCCCTTAACTAGATGGTCGATCATTCTAACATTTTTACAGAATGTCTGGGCAATGCATCTCTGACGGCCCGTGGTTTTTCATAAAAATCTTAAGATGCATTTGAAAGTTGCGATAAGGAAATGACCATTGTAGGCGCTTGGTATAGGCGATACGTGTAAAAACTTCTTTTCTCGAAGAGTAAATATCTCACGTCTGGGATGGTCGATATCTCCGAAATTTTACAGAATATTAGATGATATCTCATATAATATTAGAATTTAAACAAATTCGTAAGAACACTCTATTTCAACAGGACTTCGTTAAAAACAAAAAGGAAAAAATCTAAAGAACGTACTGTGAAAGCCCAACAAGAATTTATAAAATTTTTAATACGGCGCAGTAAAACAGTTGACATTCGGGTCCAAGTGGAACAATGAGAACAGAAAATTATCAAATATTATGAGAATTATTGCGTGATCCCTAAATGGTCATTTAGAGATGACTCATACCATATAAAGGCGAATGATCCCACCACTTACCAAGAAAATTCGGAGGTCATCGATGTTCTCAATTTAATTCAAATGTTTTCTATGAAATTGTACATGGTACGAAGCATCCTTAGAAATTCTCTAGAATAATTATGTTCAACGTACAAAAGTCTAAACTTTATTTGAATATCATCTCGCGATAAGAGCAAATTGAATTAAAAATATTAATAAATTTAACGAGATGTTGTAAAAAATGCCGAAAAAAATTATAAAGTTTCGAATTTACACCCTGAAGAATCTAATTGACAGCAATAAGAAGTTTCGAAGGATGTTTTATACCAATTACAATTTCTTTAAAAAAGTTACAGTCAAATCGAATATACAAATAAATCCGTGTATATTATAGTGATGACCATAGGGAAAAGCGACTTACGTTTGAAAAATCGTGAAATGCACGTAAATCTTGCATTTTATTATAGTATAATATATTAAGCACAAATTTGCATAACAATCTTGTTAAATGGGACATTAATCGAACCTCATATAAGACCAGAAAAATGCAAAGAATATCGATGGTTGTGTTTTAAATAAAAATCGTTCGAATTTGCTAATGAATATTTTTGGTCGTTCATACAGTTAACTCGATTGTTCAGCGGTTAGTCTCCACCGTGCTTCTTCGTTGATTTATTCATCGTATGGAGTGACGCATTCACCTTGTAGGCAAATCTGCAACATCGAGGGAATTCATTTCATTCCTTATTAAAAAGAAAAGTTACGAAAAAAAAACGCTAATGAATGAATGGTACAGACCTTCCCGTTTTCATCGCAGGGAGTACCTTCCGCTGGATAATTTGGAGCTACGTTAAAGCACCTTTCCGAAATATTATCCTGACCGGGGGGTACGCAGTTCAAGAAGGTGCGACAAAAGGGTGTATTCCACGATAAATTATTTTGCTGTTTACAAGCTCGAATGCCGCCTAATATCTGGCACTGCTCATCGAGAGTGCTGCTTGGTAGAAATCTTGGCATGATTTGTCGGTCTGTTATCGGACGGTTGGTAAGGCAGCCAGGATTTCGTCTGTTTGAGTGAAAGTAAAAAATTAACTTTACACCGATTCACAGTGGGCAAAAAGGTAGAAATCGTGGCCAAAAACCAACTTCATAATGTTGACATTAAATCATAATTTTTCACACATTAATACGTCAGAGCAGATGTAGAGAAAATATTGTGGCTATCAAGGTTCAAATGTTCTTACAATAAGTAGTTGAATGAAAACAAATTGCGTAAAGAATGCGATGGTTCATTATGTCATAAATATGATAAATTTCAACGAATTTTGCAAATCTAAATGTGGGATATGGTTTTTATCCTTACTAATGGTCGTAGGTATGAGAAAAAAAATTGAAATTATGGAAAATTAAAAATGATTTGGAACACGGTTATCTTTCAGTAAGACTTTTCGTCCTTTGCAGCTCCTCATCATACTTTGGAATGTCGTCAACTTTAGGCAACCCTTGATAACAACAATTGAAAATTATCGTTGCATTCGTTAATTATCGACGAATAAAATGCGCCTGCTACTTTTTGCAACTTTTCGTCTGAACTCTTAATATTAATGTTTATACAGAGTACGGACCATGAAAACCGAAAAAATGTCCAAAATACTAAAAGTGCTTCAAATGCTTTGAAATGTAGTACTCAAGGGTTTTCGGGGTCGCTGATTCCGAATTCGTACTCAAAATTCAGAAATTAAAAATGGCGGATCCAATATGGCGGGCGAAAATACTAAAAATGATTCGATTGTGCTGAAATTCTGTACTCATAAGTTTTCGGGGTCGCTGATTCCGAATCCGTACTCAAAATTCAGAAATTTCAGATGGCGGATCCAATATGGCAGACGAAAATGCTAAAGATGTCTCAATTTGAAATTTGGAACTAATACATACGTTCGTGGCTGAATCTAGCCAGCATCCATTTAAGGACCCAAATCTATCTTTTCTCCTTTTCGCTCATTCCCATTTCTTATTCCGTTTACTTTTTAGAGCGCCTACAATTTTTTTTCAATATATTCCTCTAAATTTATATTCAATTTTTCGAGAATGTAATTTACAGCCACAACTGTATCTTTTTCGATAAATTTATCTGACAATTATTGAACAATTTCGCATTTAGTATATTTATAATTGATACTATTGTAGTAGTCATAGTATATATATATATATATATATATATATATATACGAGTACATGGTACATATGAAATATCATATATGTATATATAATATCTAGACAGTTGAATGGACTGTCTTTCGGTTGCTAAGACATTTGTTTAATTGATTGGAGTTTGTCAGTTGTGAATTGAACGTTATGGAATAAAAACGTAATGATAATTAGTTTTTTCTGTGTTTCATTAAGAAGGAAGCCATCCTCTTACACTATAATATCTCACAAGTGAGAACACTGACTTGTGCTCACACATTAGTATCATTTCAAACCATGGATTACAAATTTACCAAACGAGAAATTGTCCAACAATTATTAAATGAATGTAGCGAAAAACATACAGTTGTGGCTGTGAGTTACATTCTGGAAAAATTCAATATAAATATAGGTGAGGTCGAGGATGAATCGCTAAAAAAATTGAAAAAAATTGTAAGCGCTCTCATAAGTAAACGGAAGAAGAAATGGGAATTAGCGAAAAGGAGAAAAGATAGATTTGGGTCCTTAAAAGAGTGCTGGCTAGATTCAGCCAGGAACGTATGTATTAGTTCCAAATTTCAAATCGTGGCATCTTTAGCATTTTAGCCCACCATATTGGATCCGCCATCTTGAATTTCTGAATTTTGAGTACGGATTCCGAATCAGCGACATCGAAAACTTATTAGTACAGAATTTCAGCACAATCGAATCATTTTTAGCATTTTCGCCGGCCATAATCGATCCGCCATTTTCAATTTCTGAATTTTGAGTACGGATTCGGAATCAGCGACCCCGAAAACTTATTAGTATAAAATTTCAGCACAATCGAATCATTTTTAGTATTTTTGCCAGCCATATTCGATCCGCCATTTTGAATTTCTGAATTTTGAGTACGGATTCGGAATCAGCGACCCCGAAAACCCCTCAATACCATACTTCACCGCGATTGGAGCACTTTTTGTATTTTGGCCACGATTTCTGCCTTTTTGCCCACTGTGCGATTGAATGATTACATTTTCGGCACAATTAATTACATCCAACAACTCATCATCGATCATTATTCACAAGAATTCTATTTACGCGATGTATATGTACGTACCGGATAAAGTTTTGGAAGTAATTCACAGAGCAAGCCGAAAATTTCCAGGCGTTGACTAATTTAGACAAACGTGTGCCAGTCATTATGTAATTATCTTCGGAAGGGCATGCTTTGTTGTCGTGCTCGGCACCCAATCTTTTATGAAGCAAATAATTTCAAATTGTAAATAATACAAATCGGGAATTATATGTATTGACTTTCGTTCTTTACCATACGAAATACATATTACAAATATTCTACCTTATCATTTCTGTCATTACAACGTTAATCGATATCGTTTGATATAAAAGTACACTGGATTCGACGTATCAATTTAACGGTCATTCACTTTTAAGGAATAAAACAAAACGAACTTATTGCAAAAAACCTGGTCGATACACGTGGCTACATTTTGCCGAGTTACATTTCAATTGCCATCAGGAAGAACTGTCCCCTGCTCAATAGTCGTCGCTCAAGTCAATGCACGGTAAAAAGGTCACATCTGTCAAAGACCGCGGTCAATACTGCTATGTGTCACCCACCACTTCAAAAGAAAGAAATGTACTTTTTGCGAAATGATACACCGGGTCGTGATGGAATAAGTTTAGCTACTGTAGTATGGTGGCAATAAGTGGCTAAGCTTAACCGTTTTCGAGAAAGTACCGATAACAATTCGCAGCTATTGTGCACACATGTGTCACGTGATACATGTGCGTCTTCATCTTAACATGAGAGACCGTTCAAAGCACTCACCGTTCGCGCGTTGATGTTCCGTACATAACTATTGAAAGGCGAAGCCACACATGTACCTCGTGACATATGAGTCACGAACGAGATTGCTGCAAAACGAGGTTTCTAGCTTCTCTTTAACGGTACAAATTTTCGAAAAATCAAAAGCACCGTTACATCTTGCCACAATTCATCATTGGCTAAGTTAATTTCCTCTCGATCGGTTATGTCATGTTCATGAAGTCAAAATTCGTATTTTCGAAGTGGTATCAGAGTGTGCGTACTGCCCCCTTGAATGAATAATATACATGTGCACTAGGGTGGTTCTTAATTTGGTGATGTTGGAAATTCTTTGGTATTGTTCCTTAAAAGTAATCAACATATCCAGAAAAAAAATTGGGCGCAAGCAGAACTTTGTCCAATAATTCTAGCCCACCCCACCGAGCTGTCGAATTTTTATATGAAAAAATGCATGCATTCAAAATTTTGTTAAGAAAATATAGTAGTAGTATAGTAGTATAGTAGTAATATAGTAGTAGTAGTATAGTAGTATATAGTAGTAGTGTAGCTTATTATTTCGAAACTATTCATGATAAAAAAATTTTATATTGAGTTTTTATAGGAAATTTAATGCTCTACAAAAAAGGTATCTTATAAAATTCTTGTGAATCTAATATTTATCACGTTATTGGCAAAAAACCGTCATCATTTATTCCAAAAGTCCATCATTATGGCCAAAACAGGAGTTTGACGTCGAAAAACTGCAATGTATTCTTCATATGCAATTAGGAATATGAAGAGATACGTAGTGCACTCAATAACAGTATGTGAACGATATTTAAATTTTCAATTTTATCAATTTTATTATCATTCGTGATAAATTTTTCTTCTTTGATCGATAAGGACATTGATTTATTTATCAGTTCCGAATCGATGGCTTTTTTCGAAAGATTTGAAATCAACTCCTCATTTTTTGATATCGATGCGAGCGAGTGGATTTCTAATGAAAATTATTTACAGGGCTTAAAAATAGTTAAAGGAATTAAAGTGGTTAACGATGTTGCAGAAAGAGGAGTGAAACTTATTACAGAGTACAATGATCGTCTCACTTATGATGAAGATCAGAAACAATTCATTGTACAAATAATTAAAGAATATAAAAAAAAATATCCTTATATTAACAAAGCTAACTTTGCTCCAACCGATGTAATTCATTATTGTAAGTTGATTTCTAAAATATATGACATCATTCATTATAATTCACAATTAAATTGATAAAATTGAAAATTTGAATATTGTTAACATTTCATTGTTGAATACGCTACGTATTTCTTCATAATCTTATATACATACGAAAAATAACTTGCAGCTATTCGACGTCAAACTCCTGTTTTGACCATAATGATCGACTTTTGGAATAAATGATGACAGTTTTTTTGCTAATTACGTGATAAATATTAGATTCACGAGAATTTCACAAGATACAATAATAGACAGATGAAATAATAAACAATTTTCTTAACAAAATTTTGAATGCATGCATTTTTTCATATAAAAATTCGACAGCTCGGTGGGGTGGGTTAGAATTATTGGACAAAGTTCCGCTTGCGCCCAATTTTTTTTCTAGATATGTTGATTACTTTTGAGGAACAATACCAAAGAATTTCCAACATCAGCAAATTAAGAACCATCCTAATGTGCACTCGCGCTTGGCCACCTGGCGCTAAGCCGCAGGCTGCGCGCTCAGCCACGGACCCCCACTACTCGACCATCTGAATCCGTGATTCGTGAAGCCGACCGCCAGTCACCGCCAGGCAGTGGAGGGGGCAGCCGCAGTATACCACATTCCCACTTTTCTCGCCCAGTTTTTATCTAAGATACACTTTGGCAAAGTTTTTCAACATTTTACGCGTTGTTAAAAATAATATTCACAAACAATTTTCTCATTATTTTTAATACCGCTATAATTATTATTATCACAACTACTACTTTATTCATTATTTTCGAACACGAATTTATCAACTCACAGATGTCCCAGTTCATGGGCTGGATTGAATGCGTTATAAGCACCGTTGTCACCGAAAATACCAGATCTCTTCATTGTTTTCGCAGTATGATCCACCGAGCAAGCCCCGGAGACATATGCTAGACCTGAGTAAATAAAAAACTTTACATTTATTCAGAATAATGATTCGTTGTAGTGACAAATATATTTCACCTATTATTTATCGATCTAAATCGGTCATTTTAAGGGGGACATCCCAGTAACACAAACGTATTCAGTAAATTTTTTTTTTCACTTGCCTTAAAGTTTGTAGTGTTAAGAATATTGTACGTAAATCTCATATTAAAATTCCAAGAATTGTGAATGTTATGGGCGATTTAGCCGGGTGGCCAGTCGCGTCGCTGGCCCGGAGACTTTTGTCTGCTGCTATATAATTATATGCGTTCGCACGAATATAATTATATTACTTAATATATAATCATTATACATTTTTTTTGAGTATTGGAAATTTTGTGCGTCAATTGTATTTTCATATTCAAAAAATTGTGAAAGTTATGCGCGATTTACCGAGAAGCGAACGAGCGACCTGTTTGTTGACAAATTGTAAGGGGCGTAGGAAGGCTTTGACGGCTGAAAATGGAGTGAAAATTCAAATGGCGTTAATGAGCGATTTAAAAGAGATACGGAATGTTTCTCATTTTTAAGTTGTTTATCACATTTACGACGATGAAAATCATTGGTATTCGTATAAAAAATATTAATAAATAAGGAACATATTGAGCGATGAAGAGTCCCGCGCGTGTTGCTCTAATGCGCAACTTCATTCTTACACCTATTACTCCATTCCAAGCCGCGATTCTAAGTAGTCGGTTGCGAATTTTTGAAGCTTTCAACTGGCATTCCATTGGGGACATTTGCCTCTCTACCTTGAAACTCAACATTGTGAAAAAAAATTATAAAAAATAAAAGAATGACGGTTAATAATCTGAGAAACACCAAAAATTCGCTACAGTTCTTGTTATATCAGTACAATAGAAATAACTTTTTTCTACAGATGTCGGTTCAGTGTGTAGAGAAAATTAGTATATTCATTTAAAAAGAAAAATCAAAACGATATATTCAGGAGTTTTTGAGTTATCGCGGTAAAATTAATGAAAAATGTTGTTTTGAGAGAAAGAAGGCATTTAAAGTTCGCGCCAAGTATTACTGTAACTTATGTATCTCAAAAATTACCCGCACTGTAAAATGGCTTCTCGCGTGTAACTTTTTCCTCAACAGTAATCGCGGAATGTCGGTTCTTTTGTGCCCTAGTTTCTTTTGTCAATGCCAGCATTTTATCTCTGCTTTCAACAAGCGTTCAACAAGAGCTCAATTTTGCGAATTTTTCAGTTTTCTTTGCGTCACAATGTTCGTAGAAAATTGTACTAATAGATAAATAAACAAAAAATACATTTTTCCTAGATTTTAAGCTTTTTTACTTCCCTCAAACGCGATTGTCTCGAACCATACTTTTTAAAGACGATCCCTAAAATATTTAGAAAAAAGCTCCACTGATTTCCGCCAAATTTGGACACAATTTTTTTCGATAGGTTTTCAAGTTTGTGACGTAGGATTTTTTTAATCAATTATTTTATTTTTGTTAAGCTCGAAAGATCCGAAATTTCGAATGAAACAATAATTTTTTCCGAAAAATTCTACGATGCAAAATGCTCTAAATATTATATTTTAAGAATCTATTTGAAATTCACGTGTCAGATCAGCCGACTGCATAAAATCCTAGGAACCGCAGTAAGTGCCAGCAAGGCACATGTTTTGCGTCGGCTACAACAGCAGCACTTCGAATTGATGTATATTTATCAGTAAATTTGTTAACGTACCTCAATATAGATATCAGTCAATCACAGCACAGTGACATTTATCTGCACGTTTGAATAAATATGTAAAAGTGAAGGTTGGAGCACTTTTTAATAAAGAACAGTTTGAAAGAAATTGCACAAATAGTTTTTGAGATAATAATTCCCAAAATTCACCTGTCTTTTTCGCCGTCTACTCGGATGTGCCCCCTTAATGTATGTAACGTGTTTTGCTTACCGCCAACCTCACCACCGCGTGTGTACAAGGCGTACCTACAAGATGAAATAAACTATAGGCAAATCATTTATTTTTGGCGTTGGTAAACGAGTGCATTTAAAAAACAAAAATTGCCTTAATCGAGTTATTTGGGGAAAAAATGGTTATTTACTGTGTCATTATCATAATAACGTCGTAACTGGTAATTGGAATAGATGCATTTTGGCTGTAAAAGTGTTGACCCGCTAACTCGAGTACTTCTTGGCTGTTCAACATGGTTTCATTTCTCTTACTGTTCAAGATATATGGGGGATCTTCAGTTTCCTGTTTTATACGTAAAATAAAACAGTATTATTCGTCGATGCGTACAAAATATGCATAAATATACGATAGCTGCGTACATATTTTCTATTCAATAAAACATAACATACGAATTAACCTTTTTAAGGTTGTCAATTACAGTGACCAAGGCAAATCTAATAATTTATTTATATTTGTATATCCGGAGACTTGTAAGTAATTTTTTTACTCTATGTTAATTGACCCTATTTTGTACTATTTTATTTTACCAAAAAAATGAAAGATCGAAGGGAAGAGAGCAATTTTGATTAAACGGTTTAATTGATGAATAGGGATATTTTTTAATTTGTATTTCGTGTAAGATTTTATGTTTTATTGAAATTCTCAGAAAATTAATACAATTAGTTGAAAGAAAAATATTGATTTTCCATGATTCACACGATAATAACTATTTTCATTTTTAACCGGGATGCTGTAACGGATTTATTTTTTCACTCACCGCTTCTATTACAATACGTGCAATATTGATCCTGACTTTTGGATATTGTATATGTCTGTATCTCAGATCAACTGAATTCCATAATTGAAGCACGTATCTGGCGGTATTGGCGATGTCCGAGCCTAGCGCTCTGCGAATCGAAATACGATAAAAATGATTTCACATCTTGCTGCTTGTTACGTTGTTACTTTTTCGTTGATTTTTCTAGTTGTCCGCCAATTATAATCCGTTTACCATACACATAAAAAATTTAATATCACTTACGCGTAGCTAGTGGCGTCCACAACGGCCAACACTCTCGGATAGATTATTCTTGGAATGTCTCGCTTATTTCTCGCGGATGCCAATTGTAACATAGTCTCATTTAAATCTAAAAATAATTCCATCAATAACAATTTCTTTTTAAAGCTCCATTTTCAACCTTGCACTTCGTTTCCTCAAAATTTCACACAACGCTGAAAGCCCCCTCTATGAGAAACTGTCTTTCTCAATTCTGGTCCTCCTACTTGGAAAAAGCTTTGCACATTACCTGACATTAGAATAGTGACAGACAATTATTAAAATAACTCAACATTTCATAAAGTTTCTACTGCTTTATCTACTCTCGTGAAATCCGACACCAAACATTATCAGTGATATTTTATTTATGCAGAATGATGTAAGATAATTTTTAAACATTTGTGGGAGAGAATGCAATCGCCGTTAACTTTTATGCATCCAAACCTTTGTACCGAATTCCAACAAAATTGGTAACAATCGTTCTTTAATGTTACTGTTGTCGTGAAAAAAAAATGTATCCTTTGAAAATTTGCGAAACAAGCCCTTTCCGAGAAATTTAACGTTTGATAAAATCTGAATTGTTTCACCGATTTTTGCAAAATTTAACCCTCAGTTGACACACATGAGCCTGTGGTGTCCGGCCCGTTTCTAGAAATTCATAGGTCCCAACGGTTAGTCCGCATTTCGGGTTCTTACCTCCACCTAAAAAATTGTACTTGGCCGTACGCTCCCTTTCTATAGATCTCCAACTACTCTCCTGAATTTTTTCAGATTTTTTAAATGAATCCAAGTATGGTAAAAAACGGTAGCACACCGTAGTGCCCGTCTGGATCTAGGGAGGTGCGCAAATTGTACTGTGTATATCGAGGGTTGAATACCGATCGACTTGCAATGATAATCTATTTATATTAAAAAAATCAGATCGATATCTCAAAATTTTTGTAACGCGGAGCGCGTACAGATATTTTTCGAAACATTCTAATACCCATAAATGCGGAGCCGTTTAATGGATTTTTTCAAATTGCTAAATCTGATTTTCCGACGTTCGGTTATATTTTAAACACATTGACATTGAAAACTCAAAAAAATGTTCACCATCGCAAAGCTCCCTCTATGCGGAAGCAAAATTGAATGTAGGTTTGATTAATTCAATAAATAATTATTGAATGTTCATTCATCGAATTAATCGACATTTATTGTAAAAGTAAATTTGTCAATTGTTAACTGAAATGAGACGCGTAACTCACGATAAGTCTGATTAGGTGATCCAAACAGTGTTTCGTTCGACTTGAACACAATATGTCTGTTTGAATTTTTAGCGGTTATAAAATCGTCAAGGTCTTCCGGCAAAGATTTGATTACTAAATCTCTCGATTCGATAAGGCCATTCTAAAAAAATGTTTCCAATTGAGTTAAGAACGGACGAAAAAGAGAAAAAAAACTTCTAAGAGTTGCTCACGATGGCGTAACGTCGATTCCGATTTCGTGAAAGGAAGAACGACGAACCGGTGAGAGGATCCTCCCATAGATCTCCTACTTTTCGCATTATCTAAACAAATACAAAAATAAATGGTGAGATAAATTATAAAATGAAACTATATTAAATTATAATCCACCACCCCCTCGCCCCGCCCATAAAAAACACACGTCATGAAACATCTCGGAAAGCGATAATATTCCTGAAGCCGGCTAACTCGTCATTCTGATAGTCTGTCGATGTCGTGCTCGGAGTTACTTTATGTACTTGCTTCAGATCACACGAACCTACAGACGACTAACCAAACTTACTAATTGTAAGCAGAGCGCGACACGGGCGCAACCCCATTCTAGTAAAAATATAATATCAATCAATGACTCACATTAGGAATGTCCTTGTAACGCATTGTAGCGCCTATTGAACCAACGCCTATCGTGACTGGAGTGTTTTCATTGGCAAGGTTTCCTTCGGTAGGTTCGAGCAATAAATCGATATTTTCATTACGACCTCGAATTCGCACCCGTCTGCCAGATGACGTGGACCTTTTTTGCATATGCGAGACTTCAACATCCACAATCTCATATTCGGGTACTGAACGAAAAACGATAAAAGTTTGTAATAACTTACGTTGAAAATGTTTTGGTCTGTTAGACATTTTTAACCCTATATTGTCACTTCAGGGGTGATAAAAACGCCATCAAAAATATAAAATTGATGTTTTTTATTTGCAATTTTTTAATTTCCTTTATTCTAATGTCGTCCTCGTTTATTCCGAGAATAAATAATGTTAGGAGTTCGAAAATGGTATTGGGAAAGGAAAAACACGGCACCGAGTGGTAAGTTTCTTTTGTTCGGTAGGCGCCTCCGTGTTTGTTGCGCCACCTATTGTGGTTGTACTCGTTAAAGATAAGGTCGAATTTTAAGAGTCCGTTAAAACGTTGAACCTATCGTTTTGTCAGCCTTTCCGCTAGGTGGAGAAGTGGCTTCCTTATGGCTTCCTTATAGAGGAAGCTTTGTGAGCGAGTTAAGATAATGAGGATGCAATGTGCAAGTTTTTAATTTGCATCTTATTTTTTTTTAGGAATTCGATTCTAACAATACTGAGGTATTATCGTTCTGCAAAATGTACTAAAGTTTACAGCAATTTACTTATTTAGCCCAATATACGAAAGTCAAAACATTCAAATTTTTTCACAATCTTGAAGCTCTTTACCAATTTATTTCAAACTCAATAACGAACGTGCTCATCTACAAACCTACTTTTATGGCAAGTAGCTGAAAATTTAAGAAATTTAAACAAGAAATTCAAAATTTTATACGATCTAAATCTAAATTGCTCAAGTGACTCTTACCAAATTTAATATGAAACATCCTTGTCTTCTAACGCTTCTGAGTGCGTACACACACATGCGCACACACACGAGCATTTTTTCGAGGTGTGATTTTCGGATGTTTTGGCACACACATTTTTATTTTAAGCATACTGACATTAAAAACACTTTTTTTTTCCGCGAAACTACAGCTTCCTCTATGAGGAAGCAAAACAAATAAAAAAATAAATAGATAATGGATTACCATCTTCATCCGTGGTACCGAAAACTTTTCGAAATTGACCAGGCGTCATTCTCTTGTGGATCTGCGTGACGAGAAAAAAGTGTACGAATGAAAAATTAATATTTTCTCAAAAGTAAACTTAGAAATTTCCATTGTTATATTCATTGTGTATATGTATAATTTTATTAACAATCGAAATTTCGTACTTCATGATGACTCGGTGTGACGGGAACAGCCGCTAGGCACAATATAGCAGGCACAACTATGAGATACATGACGGAAAATTTTTAACACTGCCCAAAACCCGTGTTCCGCAGCAGACTTTATATACGTTTTTTGTGAAAATGGTCCATTGTTCACTGATATCTCGTAAAACACTAACGATCTATAAATTGTGTCTTATCTTAAAAGATGTCATTGACGAAGACGAATGGCTTGTATTCGTACAGAGTACGAACTTACGAGGTCATGTAGATAAAAGGAATGTAAAAAGTCTAATATGTATTTTTTCGAGACGTACAACTGGAAAACAGTTCCTGTAAACAACATTGTAAGGCGAGGGTTAGAAACAAGATTGGAGAAGCCCCTTCCCATTTGTCACGTGTGCTCGCGATCCACACGTGACATTCGTATTGACAACGTGATTGTTGCTTGTGACCTTGTGGAAAGCGTCATAAACATCATAACAAACGATAAAACCATGATAAAACATTCGAATTATATAATCCATAAGCTACTTAAGAGACGTACCAAAGAGTTTTGTCGTTAGGAAAGCAAATATGGCTTATATTAAGTGGTAAACAACCTCGGAACCGAATTTCTCAATCGGAAAACAGAGTATCGTATTACCTGACATTTGGTATTGAATTTAAGGCAACTCGATGAAATCGTTTGGATTTTTTTAATTTTTAAAGATAGTCAAAAAAGTCCGCGATCGTTGAATCCGATTTTAGCAAAAAACCGTGCAAATTAGAGTCTTGTACGTTGACGAATTTCAAAACCACAATTGAAAATCTAAGACTCGCGCATAGAGGGAGATGAAGTAATGAGAAAGCAATGGTCACTTTTTCAATTTCTACGCTATTGCTTCCTCGTGGAGGAAGCTTTGTTGTTCACTAAAAAGAACCGTGCTTCGAATGTCATTGTGTTCAAAATGTTCCAAAACATCAGTAAATTCCATTCGGAAAAAATGTCCGGATGATTGTGTGCGTATGTCCGTGTACGATAGGGATATAAAATTGACACCGTTCACTTTGTTCACTACGATTTTTGTGACAATTTTCTGAAAGGAAGCAATTATTTTTTTGACACATTGGCACGAGAACACCGCTGGATAAAACTCAATATAACCTGCACTTTATAATTTACCAGCGTTCCAGATTATGCCGGAGTATTTATATTTTGTCGATGTGTAAGAAGGGCAAAATTATTTATCAATTATAGAAGCGGCGGTTCGCGGGAAGTGGAGCGTGTCGAAACAAGAGAGGGTATTTTGCACGTCTTCCGAGATCGCGTATACTTCTATTAATTATAAATATCTGATTATCTAGATGATCGATCATCCTGACATTTTTCACAGAATGTCTGGGCAGTGCATCTCTGACAGCCCGTGGTTTTAAAAAAAAATCTTGACATGCATTTGAAAGTTGCGATTAGGAAATGACCATTTTAGGCGCTTGGTATAGGCGATACGTGTAAAAACTTCTTATCTCCAAGAGTAAATATCTCACGTCTGGGATGGTCGATATCTCCGAAATTTTACAGAACATTAGATGATATCTCATATAGTATTAGAGCTTAAGGGTGAACACCACTGTGTCCCCCTCTTTTTTTCACATTTTTCAAGAATTCTTTTTCTGAGAAAAAAAAGAGATATTCGAAAAATTTTTTTGGGTTTTGTTCTTTGTTTATTAATGTATCAAAAAACATTTTTTTCACATTTTTCACGCCGCATGGTGGCGCTAGGGAAGCTCTCGCGTTAGGTGCTGTCATCTCCGCGGCACGCAGCAGAACTCTCTTCAACGTCGATCTGAAAAAAAAATCCCGAGTGTTTTCGTTAATAATATGATATTTTGAAGAGAAGTACATAGGATTTTTTCAATATCTCAATAATTATAAAAGTTATAGCCTATTTTCGAAAAATAGGCACGCCTTTGAAATTAAAGAATCATTTTTGAGCAAAATTTCTCATCGAAAATAGGCTGTTACTTTTATAATTATTGAGATATTGAAAAAATCCTATGTACTTCTCTTCAAAATATCATATTATTAACGAAAACACTCAGTATTTCTTTTCAGATCGACGTTGAAGAGAGTTCTGCTGCGTGCCGCGGAGATGACAGCACCTGACGCGAGAGCTTCCCCAGCGCCACCATGCGGCGTGAAAAATGTGAAAAAAATGTTTTTTGATACATTAATAAGCAAGGAACAAAACCCAAAAAAAATTTTCGATTATCTCTTTTTTTTCCCACAAAAAAAATTCTTGAAAAATGTGAAAAAAAACAGAGGGCCACAGTGATGTTCACCCTTAAACAAATTCATAAGAATACTCTATTTCAATAGGACTTCGTTAAAAACACAAAGCAAGAAATCTAAGGAACGTACCGTGAAAACCCAACAAGAACTTATCAAATTTTTAATACGGCGCAGTAAAACAGTTGACATTCGGGTCCAAGTGAAACAATGACAACAGAAAATTATCAACTATTATGAGAATTATTGCGTGATCCCTAAATGGTCATTTAGAGATGACCCATATGAAGGCGAATGATCCCACCACTTACCAACAAAGCTCGGAGGTCATCGATGTTCTCAATTTAATTCAAGTGTTTTCTATGAAATTGTACATGGTACGAAGCATCCCTCAAAATTCTCTAGAATGATTATGTTTAACGTACAAAAGTCTAAACTTTATTTGAAAATCATCTCGCGATAAGAGCAAATTGAATTAAAAATATTAATAAATTTAACGAGATGTTGTAAAAAATTCCGAAAAAAATTATAAAGTTTCCAATTAACACCCTGAAGAATCTAATTGACAGCAATAAGAATTTTCGAAGGATGTTTTATACCAATTACAATTTCTTTAAAAAAAGTTGCAGTCAAATCGAAAATACAAATAAATCCGTGTATATTATATTGATGACCATAGGTAAATGCGACTTTCATTTGAAAAATCGTGAAATGCACGTAAATCTTGCATTTTATTATTATATGCTGCATTTTATTATATTATAATATATTGAGCACAAATTTGCATAACAATCATGTTAAATGGGACATTAATCGACTCTCATATAAGACCCGAAAAATGCAAAGAATATCGATGTTCGTTTTATAAGTAAGAATCGTTCGAACTTTGCTAATGAATATTTTTGGTCGTTCATACAGTTAATTCGATTGTTCATGCGGTTAGTCTCCGTCGTACTTCTTCGTTGATTTATCCAGCGTATAGAGCGACGCATTCACCTTGTAGGCAAATCTGCAACATCGAGGAAATTCATTTCATTCCTTATTAAAAAGAAAAGTTACGAAAAATAAACGCTAATCGACGAATCGTACAGACCTTCCCGTCTTCATCGCAGGGAGTACCTTCCGCTCGATAATTTGGAGCTAGGTTAAAACAGCTTTCCGAAGTATTATCCTCACCGGGGGGTACGCACATCAAGAAGGTGCGACAAAAGGGTGTATTCGACGGTGAATTGTTCTGCTGTTCACAAGCTCGAATGCCGCCTAATATCTGGCACTGCTCATCGAGAGTGCTGTTTGGTAGAAATCTTGGCATGACTGGTCCGTCTGTTATCGGACGGTTGGTAAGGCACCCAGGATTTCGTCTGTTTGAGCGAAAGTGAAAAATTAACTTTACACCGATTGAATGATTAAATTTTCGGCACAATTAATTACATCCAACAACTCATTATCGATCATTATTCATAAAAATTCTATTTACGCGATGGATATGTACGTACTGGGTAAAGTCTTGGACGTATCTCACAGTGCAAGCCGAAAATTTCCAGGCGTTGTCTAATTTAGACACAGGTATGCCAGTCATTATGTAATTATCTTCGGAAGGGCATGTTTTGTTGTCGTGCTCGGCACCCAATCTTTTATGAAGCAAATAATATCAAATTGTAAATTATACAAATCGGCAATTATATGTATACACTTTTGTTCTTTAACCATACGAAATACATATTACAAATATTCTACCGCATCATTTCTGTCATTACAACTTTAATCGATATTATTCAAAATAAAAGTACACTAGATTCGATGTATCAATTTATCGGTCATCCACTTTTAAGGAATAAAACGAAACGAACTTATTGAGCCTCGTTTGAAAATTTTTATAAGCTCCGGGCATTGTCCCAATTTCCATCTTAGTCTAAGATCCGAATTAGGATCGACCTTCACCCATCGCGTAAATGGATGAAAAGATTTTATATCAAATTTAGTATGTTAGAAAACATATCGCGAGTGGGTTGCCTAACACGATCCTGCGGTAAGTATGATTAATTAACAATTCAAATCTGAGTTTTTATTCACCCATGAGTTTAACGAATAAATTTAATACCAACCGAAAGTATGAAGCCTATAGTGTATGCAAACGTTGGGTTGCCCATTTTTTTCCTGGCGTAACTACTGGATTGTCAGGTATAAACAGGTTAGTCGAAACTAACTGTCTTCAACCATTTGTTTACTAAATAAATCTTATATCAAAATAAGCGCTGTTTCATTGCAAACACGATGATATAAGGTTGTCTGCAAAAAATCTGGGTTGAATGACATCTTCCATCGCACGGGATATTTTGCTCAGACCTCTTTGTCGCACATTCCATTCGCATCAAAATTTCACTTTTCAAAACTCGACAACCGTTATTCAGCCCAGATTTTTTGCAGACAACCCTATATCATCGTGTTTGCAATGAAACAGCGCTTATTTTGATATAAGATTTATTTAGTAAACAAATGGTTGAAGACAGTTAGTTTCGACTTGCCTGTTTATACCTGACAACCCAGTAGTTACGCCAGGAAAAAAAAGACCACCCAACGTTTGCATATTCTATAGGCTTTATACTTTCGGTTGGCATTAAATTTATTCGTTAAACTTATGACTGCAATGTTGAATAAAAACTCATAATTGAATTGTTAATTAATCAAAGTTATCCCAGGATTTTGTAGGCAACCAACTCTGCGATATATTCTTTAACATACTAAATTTGATATAAAAAACTTTTATCCAATTACGCGATGGGTGAAGGTCGATTTTAATACGGATCCTCTACTATCTCATTCCGTGAGACCCCTCCAGAGTGTTGACCGCAGCCACTCTTTCCCAATGCACTTCAGTATAGAGTGTTCATGAGGACACACGGAAATTGCAAAAAACCTGGTCGATACACGTGGCTACATTTTGCTGAGTTCCAGTTCTATTGCCATCAGGAAGAACTGTCCCCTGTTCGAAAGTCGTCGCGCAAGTCAATGCACGGTAAAAAGGCCACTTCTCTGAATACTGACCGCGGCCAATACTGCGATGTGTCACACGCTCCGACCACTTCAAAAGAAAGAAATGTACTGTTTGCGAAATAACACAACGGGTCGTGATGGAATAAGTTTAGCTACTGTAGTATGGTGGCAATAAGTGGCCGAGCATAACCGTTGTCGAGAAAGTACCGATAACAATTCGCAGCTATTGTGCACACATGTGTCACGTGATACATGTGCGTCTTCATCTTAACATGGGAGACCGTCGAAAGCCCTTATTGACGGCGCGTTGATGTTCCGTACATAACTACAGAAAGGCGAAGCCGCACATGTACCTGGTGACATATGAGTGCGAGTTAGATTGCTGCAAAACGAGGTTTCTAATTTCTCTGTAATGGTACTAACAAATTTTCGAAAAATCGAAAGCACAGTTACTTCTTGCCACAATTCTTCATTGGCTAAGTTAATTTCCTCTTGATCGGTTGTGCCATGTTCATAAAGTCAAAATTCGTATTTTCGAAGTGGTATCAGAGCGTGCGTACTTCCCCCTTGAATGAATAATATACATATGCACCCGCGCTTGGCCACCTCGCGCTAAGCCACAGGCTGCGCGCTCAGCCACCTACCCCCACTACTCGCCCATCTGAATTCGTGATTCGTGAACCCGACCACCAGTCGCCGCCAGGCAGTGGAGGGGGCAGCTCCAGTATACCACATTCCCACTTTTATCGCCCACTTTTTATCTAAGATACACTTTGGCAAAGTTTTTCGGAATTTTATGCCTTGTTAAAAGTAATATTCACAAACAATTGTCTTACTATTTTTCATACCGCTATAATTATTATTATCACAACTACTACTTTGTTCATTATTTTCGAAGACGAATTTATCAACTCACAGATGTCCCAATTCATGAGCAGGAACGAATGCGTTATAATCACCGTAGTCAACGAAAACACCAGTTCTCTTCATTGTTTTCGCAGTATGATTCACCGAGCAAGCGCCGGAGATATATGCTAGACCTGAGTAAATAAAAAACTTTAAATTTATGCAGAATAATGATTCGTTGTAGTGAGAAATATATTTCACCTATTATTTATCGATCTAAATCGGTCATTTTAAGGGGGACATCCCAGTAACACAAACGTATTCGGTGAATTTTTTTTTTCACTTGCCTTAAAGTTTGTAGTGTTAAGAATATTGTACGTAAATTTCATATTGAAATTCCAAGAATTGTGACCGTTATGGGCGATTTAGCCGGGTGGCCAGTCGTGTCACTGGCCCGGAGACTTTTGTCGGCTGCTATATAATTATATGCGGGCCAACACATATAATTATATTACATAATATATAATCATTATACATTTTTTTGGAGTATTGGAAATTTTGTGCGTAAATTGTAATATCATATTCAAAAAAATGTGAAAGTTATGCGCGATTTACCGAGAAGCGAACGAGCGACCTGTCTTTGCCAAATTTTAAGGGGCGTAGGAATCCCAAGCGGAAATTTGGTCCGGCTTAAATCCGGCCCATGTCAGGCTGCCCTATCAGCCTGGCATGGCCCTGATCAGGATCCGTATCAGGCCCACATCCGGCATGTAACGGAGTTGCGGATCCAGGCCTGATCCGGCCGTGATCCGGCACCGATCCGACCTCGATCTGGCACTGAATTCCAATTTTCAAATTGTAAATGAATGAAATCTATTTATCTTCACAGAATTAGGTTATTGGCCATTGTATGTTGCTAGCTGGCCCATATAATAATCTTTAACAAAAAAAAAACGGCCTCCACCGGGGTTCGAACCTTCAACCTCTCTCACTAACCTCCATTCTCAAATTGAACCGAAAAATATTGAAAAAAAATGTTACTGTACTAACAGTCATGTTTTAGACGTTTTTTGTTGTTTAAACGATAATTGCGCTCGTTTCAAATTAATTTTCCAATCGGGAGTTGTGCTATTTGAACCTACCTATCTGTCTACCTACCGACCTAACGAACTAACGCTGTAGCCACTACTCTATCGAGCACTTGTGAATTACTTCTAGGAATATCTTATATGTAGTCCAACCACCGGAAATGAAGATGGTGAATTATATTAAAAATTGTCTTCGTAGTAGATTTAATTTTAATTTGGTGTAGGTTCTCGATTGAAAATTCGATGTAGTAATGATAATAATGATATTAATAATAATAATAATAATAATAATAATAATAATAATAATAATAATAATAATAATAATAATAATAATAGTAATAATAATAATAATATTAATATAAATACTATATTATAATTTCCTTTCATTATTCGTATTTCCAGCGTATATTTTTGTCGGTTGTTTGAAAAACTCAGAAAAAGTGCTTCCCGTTCAGTAGTGGGTAGACAAGCCAGTAAACGGGTAAGCGGTCACCCATCTCAGTACTGACTGCGGCGAATACTACTGTATTCGCCGCAGTCAGTACTAGGATGGGTGACCGCTTACTTAACATAGCAGATCGCCGAAGCCGCGAATCGACCGCGCGTCCAGTGCTGTCAATCTTATGATTATTGTTATAATTGTTATTATTATTATTATTATTAATATTATTTAAATGTCAATCGAATAATGTCTCGAAGAATTCTCGAAGAATGAACTTGTATTACCACAAGTTCATTCTCAACACCTCAGGCTGCACTGATAATTCATGCCGTATCAGAATACCATCCGCCCCTGATCTGGGCGTGATACGGTGAGCGTGATCAGGATTTGCCACAGACGCCTTAGCCGCACCTGATCCGGTCCTGATATATGTAATGTTAGGCTAGCCTGATAATTCACGCAGTATCAGAATATGATTCGGCCCTGATGTGGGGGTCATCCGGTCAACCTGATCAGGATTTGCCACGGATGCCTTAGCCGCACCTGATCCGGTCCTGATATATGTAATGTTAGGCTAGCCTGATAATTCACGCAGTATCAGAATATGATTCGGCCCTGATGTGGGGGTCATCCGGTCAACCTGATCAGGATTTGCCACGGATGCCTTAGCCGCACCTGATCCGGTCCTGATATATGTAATGTTAGGCTAGCCTGATAATTCACGCAGTATCAGAATATGATTCGGCCCTGATGTGGGGGTCATCCGGTCAACCTGATCAGGATTTGCCACGGATGCCTTAGCCGCACCTGATCCGGTCCTGATATATGTAATGTTAGGCTAGCCTGATAATTCACGCAGTATCAGAATATGATTCGGCCCTGATGTGGGGGTCATCCGGTCAACCTGATCAGGATTTGCCACGGATGCCTTAGCCGCACCTGATCCGGTCCTGATATATGTAATGTTAGGCTAGCCTGATAATTCACGCAGTATCAGAATATGATTCGGCCCTGATGTGGGGGTCATCCGGTCAACCTGATCAGGATTTGCCACGGATGCCTTAGCCGCACCTGATCCGGTCCTGATATATGTAATGTTAGGCTAGCCTGATAATTCACGCAGTATCAGAATATGATTCGGCCCTGATGTGGGGGTCATCCGGTCAACCTGATCAGGATTTGCCACGGATGCCTTAGCCGCACCTGATCCGGTCCTGATATATGTAATGTTAGGCTAGCCTGATAATTCACGCAGTATCAGAATATGATTCGGCCCTGATGTGGGGGTCATCCGGTCAACCTGATCAGGATTTGCCACGGATGCCGTAGCCGCACCTGATTCGGCCCTGATATATGTAATGTAAGGGTAGCCTGATAACCCACGCCGTATCAGAGTATGATCCGCCCCTGATCTGGGCGTGATCCGGTTAGCCTGATCAGGCTAACCATATCGATTCCTGAACGGGGCCTGATCCTATATCAGGCCAGCCGGAACAAACTTCTGCTCGGGAAGGCTTTGACGGCTGAAAATGGAGTAAAAATTCACATGACGTTTATGAGCGATTTAAAAGAGATACGGAATTTTTCTCATCTTTAAGTTGTTTATCACATTAACGGCGATGAAAATCATTGGTATTCGTATAAAAAATATTAATATTTAAGGAACATATTGAGCGATGAATGTTCCCGCGCGTGTTGCTCTAATGCGCAAATTCATTCTTACTCCAATTACATCATTCTTGCCGCGATTCCAAGTAGTCGGTTGCGAATTTTTTGAAGTTTTCAACTGGCATTCCATTGGGGAGATTTGCCTTTCTACATTGAACCTAAACATTGTAAAAAAAACATAAAAAATAAAAGAATGGCGGTTAATAATCTGAGCAACACCAAAAATTTGCTACAGTTCTTGTTATATCAGTACAATAGAAATAACTTTTTTATACAGATGTCGGTTCAGTGTGTGGAGAAAATTAGTATATTAATTTAAAAAGAAAAATCAAAACGATATATTCAGGAGTTCTTGGGTTATCGTGGCAAAATTAATGGAAAATGTTGTTTTGAGAGAAAAAAAGCATTTAAAGTTCGCGCCAAGTATTACTGTAACTAATGCTCCTTAAAAATTACCCGCGCTGTAAAATGGCTTCTCGAGGGTAACTTCTTCCTCAGCAGCAATCGCGGAATGTCGGTTCTTTTGTGCCCTAGTTTCGTTTGTCGATGCCAGCATTTTATCTCTGCTTTCAACAAGCGTTCAACAAGAGCTCAATTTTCTCGAATTTTTCAGTTTTCTTTGCGTCACAATGTTCGTAGAAAATTGTACTGATAGATAAATAAACACAAAATACGTTTTTTTTCTAGATTTTAAGTCTTTCTACTCCCCTCAAACGCGATTGTCTCGAACCATACGTTTCAAAGACGATCCCTAAAATATTTGGAAAAAAACCCCATTGATTTCCCCCAAATTTGGACACAATTTTTTTCGATAGGGTTTCGAGTTTGTGACGTAGGATTTTTTTAATGAATTATTTTGTTTTTGTTAAGTCAGAAAGGTCCGAAATTTCGAATGGAGCAAACATTTTTCCGAAAAATTCTACGATGGAAAAAGTTCTAAATATTATGTTTTAAGAATCTGTTTGAAATTCACGTGTCAGATCAACCGACTGCATAAGATCCTAGGAACCGCAGTAAGTGCCAGCAAGGCATATGGTTTGCGTCGGCTACGACAGCAGCATTTCGAATTGATGTATATTTATAAGTAAATTTATTAACGTACCTCAATATATATCGGTCAATCACAGCACAGTCACATGTTTCTGGTCGTTTGAATAAAAATGTAAAAGTGGAGTTTGGAGCACTTTTGAATAATAAACAGTTTGAATGAAATTGCACAAATAGTTTTTGAGATAATAATTCCCAAAATTCACCTGTTTCTTCGCCGTCTACTCGGATGTGCCCACTTAATGTATATAATGTATTTAGCTTACCGCCCTGCCCACCACCGTCGCCATACAAGGAGTACCTACAAGACAAAATAAACTATAGGCAAATCATTTATTTATGGTGTTGGTAAATGAGTGCATTTAAAAAACAAACACTGCCTTAATCGAGTTATTTGGGGAAAAAATGGTTATTTACTGTGTCATTATCATAATAACGTCGTAACTGGTAATTGGAATAGATGCATTTTGGCTGTAAAAGTGTTGATCCGCTAACTCGAGTACGCTGAGGCTGTTCAAGGTGGCTTTATTTCTCTTACTCTTCCAGATATATGGGGGATCGTTGCGTTGCTATATTTTATATGTAAAATAAAAGAGTATTATTTGTCAATGCGTACAAAATATGCATAAATAAACGATAGCGGCGTACATATTTTCTATTCAATAAAACATGATATACGAATTAACCTTTTTAAGGTTGTCAATTACAGTGACCAAGACAAATCTAATAACTTATTTATATTTGTATATCTGGAGAATTGTAAGTAGTTTTTTGACTCTATGTGAATTCACCCTATTTTGGACTATTTTATTTTACCAAAAAAAAATGAAAGATCGAAGGGAAGAGAGCAATTTTGATTAAACGGTATAATTGATGAATAGGGACATTTTTTAATTGTATTTAGTGTAAGATTTTATGTTTTATTGAAATTCTCAGAAAATTATTACAATTAGTTGAAAGAAAAATATTGATTTTCCATGATTCACACGATAATAACTATTTTCATTTTTAACCGGGATGCTGTAACGGATTTTTTTCTTCACTCACTGCTTCTATTACAATACGTGCAATATTGATCCTGACTTTTGGATATTGTATATGTCTGTATCTCAGATCAACTGAATTCCATAATTGAAGCACGTATCTGACGGTATTGGCGATGTCCGAGCCGAGCGCTCTGCGAATCGAAATACGATAAAAATGATTTCACATCTTGCTGCTTGTTACGTTGTTACTTTTTCGTTGATTTTTCTAGTTGTCCGCCAATTATAATCCGTTTACCATACACATAAAAAATTTAATATCACTTACGCGTAGCTAGTGGCGTCCACAACGGCCAACACTCTCGGATAGATTATTCTTGGAATGTCTCGCTTATTTCTCGCGAATGCCAATTGTAACATAGTCTCATTTAAATCTAAAAATAATTCCATCAATAACAATTTCTTCTTAAAGCTCCATTTTCAACCTTGCACTTCGTTTCCTCGAAATTTCACACAACGCTGAAAGCCCCCTCTATGAGAAACTGTCTTTCTCAATTCTGGTCCCCCTACTTGGAAAAAGCTTTGCACATTACCTGACATTAGAATTGTGACAGACAATTATTAAAATAACTCAACATTTCATAAAGTTCCTACTGCTTTATCTACTCTCGTGAAATCCGACACTGAACATTATCAGTGATATTTTATTTATGCAGAATGATGTAAGATAATTTTTAAACATTTGTGGGAGAGAATGCAATCACCGTTATTTCTATGCATCCAAACCTTTGTCCCAAATTCCAACAAAATTGGTAACGATCGTTCTTTAATGTTACTGTTGTCGTGGAAAAAAAATGTATCCTTTAAAAATTTGCGAAACAAGCCCTTTCCGAGAAATTTAACGTTTGATAAAATCTGGTCCCAACGGTTAGTCCGCATTTCGGGTTCTTACCTCCAACTAAAAAATTGTACTCTGCCGTACGCTCTCTTTCTATAGATCTCAAACTACTCTCCTGAATTTTTTCAGATTTTTTAAACGAATCCAAGTATGGTAAAAAACGGTAGCACACCGTAGTGCCCGTCTGGATCTAGGGAGGTGCGCAAATTGTAGTGTGTATACCGAGGGTTGAATACCGATCGACTTGTAACGATAATCTATTTATATTAAAAAAATCAGGTCGATATCTCAAAATTTTTGTAACGCGGAGCGCGTACAGATATTTTTCGAAACATTCTAATACCCATAAATGCGGAGCCGTTTAATGGATTTTTTCAAATTGCTAAATCTAATTTCCCGACGTTCGGTTACATTTTAAATACATTGACATTGAAAACTCAAAAAAAAGTTCATCATCGCAAAGCTCCCTCTATGCGGAAGCAAAATTGAATGTAGGTTTGATTAATTCAATAAATAATTATTGAATGATCATTCTTCGAATTAATTGACATTTATTCTAAAAGTAAATTTGTCAATTGTTAACTGAAATGATACGCGTAACTCACGATAAGTCTGATTAGGTGATCCAAACAGTGTTTCGTTCGACTTGAAGACAATATGTCTGTTTGAATTTTTAGCGGTTATAAAATCGTCAAGGTCTTCCGGCAAAGATTTGATTACTAAATTCCTCGATTCGATAAGGCCATTCTAAAAAAATGTTTCCAATTGAGTTAAGAACGGACGAAAAAGAGAAAAAAAACTTCTAAGAGTTGCTCACGATGGCGTAACGTCGATTCCGATTTCGTGAAAGGAAGAACGACGAACCGGTGAGAGGATCCTCCCATAGATCTCCTACTTTTCGCATTATCTAAACAAATACAAAAATAAATGGTGAGATAAATTATAAAATGAAACTATATTAAATCATAATCCACCACCCCCTCGCCCCGCCCATAAAAAACACACGTCATGAAACATCTCGGAAAGCGATAATATTCCTGAAGCCGTCATTCTGATAGTCTGTCGATGTCGTGCTCGGAGTTATTGCATGTACTTGCTTCAGATCACACGAACCCACAGACGACTAACCAAACTTACTAATTGTAAGCAGAGCGCGACACGCGCGCAACCCCATTCTAGTAAAAATATAATATCAATCACTGACTCACATTAGGAACGTCCTCGTAACGCATTGTATCCCCTATTAAGCCAACGCCTATTGTGACTGGAGTGTTTTCAGTGGCAAGGTTTCCTTCGGTAGGTTCGAGCGATAAATCGATATTTCCATTACGACCTCGAATTCGCACCCGTCTGCCAGATGACGTGGACCTTTTTTGCATATGCGAGACTTCAACATCCACAATTTCATATTTGGGTACTGAATGAAAAACGATAAGAGTTTGAAATAACTTACTTTCAAAATGTTTTGGTCTGTCAGACATTTTTAACCCTATACAGGGTGACAATTATAAGGTGGCCGTGTATTTTTTACCGCTTTGGCGTTAAAAAATCGGGGGATTTAAAAAGCGGTTTCCGAAGGATTTTGGATGCGCTTTTCGAAAAAAAAATATGTCGCTGATGTGAGACGTACCATTCTTGGGTAACGATACATTTTTTTTCGAAAGAAATATATAAAATGCTTTTTTATTTTGGAACAATAAAGTTCATTCAATTCTGTACACGAAACACTGGTCGCAAACTCGTTTCAAGGTTTTTATCATGGAGAAAAAAATGTTGAACTTGCATATTTTGTGAGTGTATCCGGCTTTAATTTCGAGAACAGTAGAACAACTACAGCAGTAGTCATGTTGGATCACGTAGCCTCTGTTTGATTTTACGTCCGTCGGAGAGTGAGGTTCAGAAGGCCATGACTATCACGACGAGAAGTGACACAATGCTGAAACTTGGATCCAAAGAAAATTAAATACAGCAAGACCGGGCAAACACGTAGCTCGACCGATCCTTTTCTGATTAACGATAGCCGTCGTATCTTTATCGAATAATTATGAAAGATCATTCGGCATCGTTGATCAGTGAAGGTGAGGTAAAGCTACGTTTGCCTTATCTTAAATAATTTTTTTTGCGTGAATTTAAGGATTTTCGCGCATCGGTCCATCGCGTCTTCACAAGGCACGTTCACTGCAAAATGTCTGGTTTGTCAGTGGTTTTCGTCGCCTTTTAAACAATGCCCATGACGTGAAACGTCTCCGTGCATGGAAACCTTGTCCATACAAAATTACATAAAGCGAGACGGCGAACGTAACTCGACCGATCCTCTTTTCATCAACCATACCTCATATCGATCGAATCGTTTTAAGACCATTCTGAACACTAATTTTACAACCATTCCAAAGACTAATGTTGGTCTTAAGGGATAACACCACTGTGACCCCCTGTTTTTTTTCACATTTTTCAAGAATTTTTTTTTGTGGGAAAAAAAAGAGATATTCGAAAATTTTTTTGGGGTTTTGTTCCTTGTTTATTAATGTATCAAAAAACATTTTTTTCACATTTTTTCACGCCGCATGGTGGCGCTGGGGAAGCTCTCGCGTCAGGTGCTGTCATCTCCGCGGCACGCAGCAGAACTCTCTTGAACGTCGATCTGAAAAAAAATACCGAGTGTTTTCGTTAATAATATGATATTTTGAAGAGAAGTACATAGGGATTTGGGAAAATATTGTTTTAAAAAAAATAGGCACGCCTTTGAAATTAACTTTAATTTCAAAGGCGTGCCTATTTTTTTAAAAGCAATATTTTCCCAAATCCCTATGTACTTCTCTTCAAAATATCATATTATTAACGAAAACACTCGGTATTTTTTTTCAGATCGAAGTACAGAGAAGTACATAGGGATTTGGAAAAATATTGTTTTAAAAAAAATAGGCACGCCTTTGAAATTAACTTTAATTTCAAAGGCGTGCCTATTTTTTTTAAACAATATTTTTCCAAATCCCTATGTACTTCTCTTCAAAATATCATATTATTAACGAAAACACTCGGTATTTTTTTTCAGATCGACGTTCAAGAGAGTTCTGCTGCGTGCCGCGGAGATGACAGCACCTGACGCGAGAGCTTCCCCAGCGCCACCATGCGGCGTGAAAAATGTGAAAAAAATGTTTTTTGATACATTAATAAACAAGGAACAAAACCCAAAAAAATTTTTCGAATATCTCTTTTTTTTCGCACAAAAAAAAATTCTTGAAAAATGCGAAAAAAAAACAGGGGGTCACAGTGGTGTTATCCCTTAAAACTAGTCTTCGGACAGGTCTTAAAACTAGTCTTGAGGATGATCTTATAACTAGTCTTCGAAGTGGTCTTAAGACTAGTCTTGAGGATGGTCTTAAAATTAGTCTTGAGAATGGTCTTAAAACTGGTCTTGAGAATGGTCTTAAAACTAGTCTTCAGGATGGTTGTGAAACTAGTCTTGAGGATGGTCTTAAAACTAGTCTTGAGAATGGTCTTAAAACTAGTCTTCAGGATGGTTGTGAAACTAGCCTTGAGGATGGTCTTAAAACTAGTCTTGAGAATGGTCTTAAAACTAGTCTTCAAAATGAGTGTAAAACTAGTCTTGATGATGGTCTTAAAATTAGTCTTGAGAATGGTCTTAAAGCTAGACAAGTTTGAAGACCATTCTCAATACTAGTTTCACAACCATCCTGAAGACTAGTTTTAAGACCATTCTTAAGACTAATTTCAAGACCATTCCGGAGACCATTTTCACAACCATTCTAAAGACTAGTTTTAAGACCATTCTCAAGACTAGTTTTCCAACCATCCTGAAGACTCAAGATCATTCTCAAGGTCAAGTTTACAACCATTCTAAAGTCTACTTTTAAGACCGTTCTCAAGACCAGTTTTAAGACAGTTCTCAAGACTAGTTTTAAGACCAGTCCGAAGACTAGTTTTAAGACCAACATTAGTCTTCGGAATAGTTGTAAAATTAGTGTTCAGAATGGTCTTAAAACGATTCGATCGAGATGAGATATCGTTAATGAAAAAATGATCGGTCGAGCTACGTTTGCCCTGTCTCGCTTTATGTAATTTTCTATGGATACAAGGTTTTCATGAACGGAGACCTTTTGCGTCATGTGCATTAATTAAAAGTGAAAGCGCGATGGACCGATGCGCAAAAACCTTAGATTCACGCAAAAAAGAAATTATTTGAGATAAGACAAACGTAACTTTACCTCACCTTCTCTGATAAACGATGCCGAATGATCCTTCATAATTATTCGATAAAGATACGACGGCTATCGTTAATCAGAAAAGGATCGGTCGAGCTACGTTTGCCCGGTCTTGCTGTATTCAATTTTCGTTGGATCCAAGTTTTAGCATTATGTCACTTCTCGTCGTGATAGTCATGGCCTTCTGAACCTCACTCTCCGACGCACGTGAAATCAGACAGAGACTACGTGATCCAACATCACTACTGCTGTAGTTGTTCCACTGTTCTCGAAATTAAAGACGGATAGACTCACAAAATATGCAAGTTCAACTTTTTTTTTCTCCACGATAGAAACGTTGAAACGAGTTTGCGACCAGTGTTTCGTGTACAGAATTGAATGGACTTTATTGTTGAAAAATAAAAAAGGGTTTTTTCAATTTTTTTCGAAAAAAAATGTCTCGTTACCCAAAAACGGTACGTTCCACATCAGCGACATATTTTTTTTCGAAAAGCGCATCCAAAATCCTTCGGAAACCGCTTTTTAAACCCCCCGATTTTTCAACGCCAAAGCGGTAAAAAATACATGGCCACCTTATACTTGTCACCCTGTATAGTCACTTTTGGGGTGATAGAAACGCCATCGAAAATATACAATTGATGTTTTTTTTTGCATTCTTTAATTCCCTTTTTTCTAAAGTCGTCCTCGTTTATTCCGAGAATAAATAATGTTAGTAGTTCGAAAATGGTATTGGGAGAGGAAAAACACGGCGTCGAGTAGTAAGTTTCTTTTGCTCGGTAGGCGCCTTCGCGTTTGATGCGTCACCTATTGTGGTTGTACTCGTAAAAGATAAGGCCGAACTTTAAGAGTCCGTAAAAACGTTAAAACTATCGTTTTTTTAGACTTCCCAGTGTCTTGCACGTAAAATGACTTCAATTCTATAAGTAGTGTTCAATTGAACCACAAGGTGGAGAAGTGCCGATTTCACTTCCCAATTTGGATTGATTGTCATGCGAAGCAACTGAGAAGCCCTCGAAGGAAACAAAAAAAAATAGAAACTTACACATTGCTTCCTCATTTTTTTATTCCGCTCACTAATGACTTTCCATGAGTAAGCTCGTTCTTCAATTATGGCTTCCTTATACAGGAAGCTTTGTGAGCGAGTTAAGATAATGAGGATGCAATGTGCAAGTTTTTAATTCGCATCTTTTTTTTTTTTAGGAATTCGATTCTAACAATTGTGAGGAATTATCGTTCTGCAAAATGTACTAGAGCTACAGCAATTTACTTATTTAGCGCAATATACAAACGTCAAAACATTCAAATTTTTTCACTATCTTGAAGCCCTTTACCAATTTATTTCAAACTCAATAACGAACGTGCTTATCTACAAACCTACTTTTATGGCAAGTAGCTGAAAATTTAAGAAAGTTAAACAAACATACAATGTCTTATAAAATATGAAAATAAAAAAAATAAGAAAATGTAATAAACTCTTAACCCTTTCACCGATTAATGCAATATTCGATACCAATCATCCTTCAGACATACTCCATTCACGAGAGAAAAATTAACCCACGATTTGGAAGCTTTCGAAAATTGAATCAATCTCAAAAATTTTTCAAGAAATTCATCATTTTATACAATCTAAATCGCTCAACTGATTTTTACCAAATTTAATACAAAACATCCTTGTCTTCTAACGCTTTTGAGTGCGTACGCACAAACATACACGCGCACACACGAGCATTTTTTCCAGGTGTGATTTTCGGATGTTTTGGCACACACATTTTTATTTTAAGCATACTGATATTAAGGGGGAAAATAGGGTTAGACGGTTCAAAAAATAGATTTTTTTAAATTTCATAAATTGTTAGTAAAACTATTGAAAAATATGTTCCCAAAATTTTAAATGAAAATTCCGACTCGTTCTATTGTTATAAGCCATTAAGAGGGGGAATAGGGTTAGGATAGCGTTTTCTCAATGATTTTCATGAATTTTTTTATAGTATAAAAAATGAATATATTTTATAGAAACTTTGAGAATATTTTATACATATATTTAAGTCTATACTATAAAATTTTCATACATATACTGCTTGGTTTTCTTGGTACTATTTTTTTAAACGCGTTTTTCTGAAAACGACTTTTATTGAACTTGCGTACACGGTAGTTTGAAAAGTTTTCAACCAATCGTTTTGAAAATTGGCACTTACTTTCTTCATAGTATTGCGCTCTATATGTACCTAAAATCGGAATATTATCATTATTTAAAATAATTTTTTTTTTGCAAATAAAGTTGTAAAAAATGGCAAAAAATCATGGTTTTTTGTTTTGACCCCTGTAAAAAATTCAATTTTCTATTTTTTTGATAGCATTTAGGTTCATATAGAAGAGAGACATATAATAAAAGTAAATTCCAACCACGTTTGATTTCAGATGAAAATTGCGGCTTCCAGAATGTACGCAAAATGCTGAGTCTGATTGTGACCAGCAATATGGAGCCGCTAATATTTTATACTATATACTTAAATATATGTATAAAATATTCTCAATGTTTCAATAAATTATATTCATTTTTTATACTATAAAAAAATTCATGAAAATCATTGAGAAAACCCTGTCCTAACCCTATTTTTTCCCTTAAAAACACAATTTTTTTACCGCGAAACTACAGCTTCCTCTATGAGGAAGCAAAACAAATAAAAAAATAAATAGATAATGGATTACCATCTTCATCCGTGGTACCGAAAACTTTTCGAAATTGACCAGGCGTCATTCTCTTGTGGATCTGCGTGACGAGAAAAAAGTGTACGAATGAAAAATTAATATTTTCTCAAAAGTAAACTTAGAAATTTCCATTGTTATATTCATTGTGTATATGTATAATTTTATAAACAATCGAAATTTCGTACTTCATGATGACTCGGTGTGACGGGAACAGCCGCGAGGCACAATATAGCAGGCACAACTATGAGATACATGACGGAAAATTTTTAACACTGCCCAAAACCCGTGTTTCGCAGCAGACTTTATATACGTTTTTTGTGAAAATGGTCCATTGTTCACTGATATCTCGTAAAACACTAACGATCTATAAATTGTGTCTTATCTTAAAAGATGTCATTGACGAAGACGAATGGCTTGTATTCGTACAGAGTACGAACTTACGAGGTCATGTAGATAAAAGGAATGTAAAAAGTCTAATATGTATTTTTTCGAGACGTACAACTGGAAAACAGTTCCTGTAAACAACATTGTAAGGCGAGGGTTAGAAACAAGATTGGAGAAGCCCCTTCCCATTTGTCACGTGTGCTCTCGATCCACACGTGACATTCGTATCGACAACGTGATTGTTGCTTGTGACCTTGTGGAAAGCGTCATAAACATCATAACAAACGATAAAACCATGATAAAACATTCGAATTATATAATCCATAAGCTACTTAAGAGACGTACCAAAGAGTTTTGTCGTTAGGAAAGCAAATATGGCTTATATTAAGTGGTAAACAACCTCGGAACCGAATTTCTCAATCGGAAAACAGAGTATCGTATTACCTGACATTTGGTATTGAATTTAAGGCAACTCGATGAAATCGTTTGGATTTTTTTAATTTTTAAAGATAATCAAAAAAGTCCGCGATCGTTGAACCCGATTTTAGCAAAAAACCGTGCAAATTAGAGTCTTGTACGTTGACGAATTTCAAAACCATAATTGAAAATCTAAGACTCGCTCATAGAGGGAGATGAAGTAATGAGAAAGCAATGGTCACTTTTTCAATTTCTACGCTATTGCTTCCTCGTGGAGGAAGCTTTGTTGTTCACTAAAAAGAACCGTGCTTCGAATGTCATTGTGTTCAAAATGTTCCAAAACATTAGTAAATTCCATTCGAAAAAAATGTCCGGATGATTGTGTGCGTATGTCCGTGTACGATAGGGGTACAAAATTGACACCGTTCACTTTATTCACTACGATTTTTGTGGCAATTTTCTGAAAGGAAGCAATTATTTTTTTGACACATTGGCACGAGAACACCGCTGGATAAAACTCAACATAACCTGCACTTTAAAATTTACCAGCGTTCCAGATTATGCCGGAGTATTTATATTTTGTCGATGTATAAGAAGGGCAAAATTATTTATCAATTATAGAAGCGGCGGTTCGCGGGAAGTGGAGCGTGTCGAAACAAGAGAGGGTATTTTGCACGACTTCCGAGATAGCGTATACTTCTATTAATTATAAATATCTGATTAACTAGATGGTCGATCATCCTGACATTTTTACGGAATGTTTGGGCAGTACATCTCTAACGACACCGTGATTTTTCATAAAAATCTTAAGATGCATTTGAAAGTTGCGATAAGGAAATGACCATTGTAGGCGCTTGGTATAGGCGATACGTGTAAAAACTTCTTATCTCCAAGAGTAAATATCTCACGTCTAGGATGGTCGATATCTCCGAAATTTTACAGAATATTAAATGATATGTCGCTTAACATCTGAGCCGAGCTTAAATAAATTCTTAAGTACACTCTCTTTCATTAGGACTTCGTTAAAAACAAAAAGCAAGAAATCTAAAGAACGTTCTGTGGAAACCCAACAAGAACTTATCAAATTTTTAAACTTTATTTGAAAATCATCTCGCGATAAGAGCAAATTGAATTAAAAACATTAATACCTATAACGAGATGTTGTAAAAAATGCTGAAAAAAAATGACAAACTCTCCAATTTACACTCTGAAGAATCTAATTGACAGCAATAACAAGTTTCGAAGGATTTTTTATACCAATTACAATTTCTTTAAAAAAGTTACAGTCAAATCGAGAATACAAATAAATCCGTGTCCATTATAGTGATGGCCATAGGGAAAAGTGACTTACGTTTGAAAAATCGTGAAATGCACATAAATCTTGCATTTTATTATTATGTGTTACATTTTATTATAGTATAATATATTGAGCACAAATTTGTATAACAATCTTGTTACATGGGTCATTAATCGATTCTCATATAAGATCCGAAAAATTCTAAGTATATCGATGTTCGTTTTTTAAATAAAAATCGTTCGAATTTGCCAATAAATATTTTTGGTCCTTCATACAGTTGCCTCGATTGTTCAGCGGTTAGTCTTCGTCGTGCTTTTTCGTTGATTTATTCAGCGTATAGAGTGACGCATTCACCTTGTACGCAAATCTAGAATATTGAGAGACTTCATTTCATTCCTTATTAAAAATGAAAGTTACCAAAGAAAAAAGCGCTAATCGATCAATCGTACAGACCTTCCCGTCTTCATTGCAGCGAGTACCTTCCGCTGGATAATTTGTAAAATGTTTATAACAATTATTCAAAATATTATCCTTCAGGAGGTACAAACAGGTCAAGAAGGTGCGACAAAAGGGTGTATTCGACGATAAATCGTTCTGCTGTTTACAAGCTCGACTGGCGCCTAATATCTGGCACTGCTCATCGAGGGTGCTGTTTGATAGAAATCTTGGCATGATTAGTGCTTCTGTTATTGGACGGTTGGTAAGGCAGGACGCAGAATCTTGTCTGTTTGGGCGAAATAAAAAAATTAACCGATTGAATAATAAAAGTGTTTGCACAATTGATTACACCCAACAATTTATTATCGATGATTATCCATAAGAATTGTATTTACGCGATGTATATATACATACTGGATAAAGTTTTGGATGTCTCTCACCGAGCAATCCGAAAATTTCCAGGCGTTGCGTGAACGTGGAAGTCCTTTGAAACTCATTATGTATCCATCATTACCCGAGCACGGTTCTTCGTCCACGTTCGCACCCAATCTTTAATGAAGAAAATAATTCGCTAATTTGTAAAAAGTGTTAATACGGAATTATAATAACTTTTTTTTTACCATACGATAAAACAATATAACGAATATCGTACCGCGTCATTTCTATCGTTACAACTTTCGATGTTGTTTAAAATAAACGAACAATAGAATCAATGTATGAATTTGACGCCCATTCATATTTCATAAGAATTTGCTGCTATCTCGCACTCATGTGTCACGTATTACATGTGCAATTTCATCTCAACATAGGAGATCACCAAAACCGCGCACCGACGGCGCGTATGCTGCTGTCTCTGCTCCGAACATTCCTTTCTTAAAAAAGACATGGCACTCGATTCTCGAAATGCGAGATAAATATATCGAATTTTGAAGCCAGTTTATCGTCAATCTAATCGGTTGTCGTAAAGCGCGCGTAATTCAAACACGATTTAGTTCACTATGAAACAACATCTATGGTATACAAAGATTTAATCCCCCTTTCTTAAAAAAGACATGGCACTCGATTCTCGAAACTCTCGAAATGCGAGATAAATATATCGAATTTTGAAGCCAGTTTATCGTCAATCTGATTGGTTGTCGTAAAGCGCGCGTAATTCAAACACGATTTAGTTCACTATGAAACAACATCTATGGTATACAAAGATTTAATCATCCTTTCTTAAAAAAGACATGGCACTCGATTCTCGAAACTCTCGAAATGCGAGATAAATATATCGAATTTTGAAGCCAGTTTATCGTCAATCTGATTGGTTGTCGTAAAGCGCGCGTAATTCAAACACGATTTAGTTCACTATGAAACAACATCTATGGTATACAAAGATTTAATCATCCTTTCTTAAAAAAGACATGGCACTCGATTCTCGAAACTCTCGAAATGCGAGATAAATATATCGAATTTTGAAGCCAGTTTATCGTCAATCTGATTGGTTGTCGTAAAGTGCGCGTAATTCAAACACGATTTAGTTCACTATGAAACAACATCTATGGTATACAAAGATTTAATCATCCTTTCTTAAAAAAGACATGGCACTCGATTCTCGAAACTCTCGAAATGCGAGATAAATATATCGAATTTTGAAGCCAGTTTATCGTCAATCTGATTGGTTGTCGTAAAGCGTGCGTAATTCAAACACGATTTAGTTCACTATGAAACAACATCTATGGTATACAAAGATTTAATCCTCCTTTCTTAAAAAAGACATGGCACTCGATTCTCGAAACTCTCGAAATGCGAGATAAATATATCGAATTTTGAAGCCAGTTTATCGTCAATCTGATTGGTTGTCGTAAAGCGCGCGTAATTCAAACACGATTTAGTTCACTATGAAACAACATCTATGGTATACAAAGATTTAATCCTCCTTTCTTAAAAAAGACATGGCACTCGATTCTCGAAACTCTCGAAATGCGAGATAAATATATCGAATTTTTAAGCCAGTTGATCGTCAATCTGATTGGTTGTCGTAAAGCGCGCGTAATTCAAACACGATTTAGTTCACTATGAAATAACATCTATGGTATACAAAGATTTAATCCTCCTTTCTTAAAAAAGACATGGCACTCGATTCTCGAAACTCTCGAAATGCGAGATAAATATATCGAATTTTGAAGTCAGTTTATCGTCAATCTGATTAGTTGTCGTAAAGCGCGCGTAATTCAAACACGATTTAGTTCACTATGAAACAACATCTATGGTATACAAAGATTTAATAAGATTAAAGATTCAATAGATCATTGACTCTCGTCCAATGCAATTCTCAAAATAAAAAAACCTGATATAATAAAGAAATGTGAGATAAATATATCGAATTATGAAGCCCGTTTATCGTAAATCTGATTGGTTGTCGTAAAGCGCGCGTAATTCAAACACGATTTCGTTCACCATGAAACAACATCTATGGTATACAAAGATTCAATAAGATCAAAGATTCAATAGATTATTGACTCTCGCCCAATGCAATTCTCATAATTTAAAAACCCTATAATAAATTATGTACTATTTAACAAAATGACAACCGATCGAGACGAAATAATCTTAGCGACTGCAGTATGGTGACAAAATCCGTTGTGCCGTTTGGGAAAAAGTATCTATAAGAATTTGCATTTGATTCTTAATCTAAAGGACAAGTTCGAAATATGTAACATTCAAGCGCGAGCGAAGCGAGCTCGTTATTGCTAGTATTATTAAAACGCGAAGCAGTTCGTGTACCACGTGACATACGATTGCGAGTGAGATTGCTGCAAAATGAGATTAGTGATTTCCCTGTTACGGCAAAGATTCTCGAAACATCAAGAGCACAGTCACGTTTTTGCCACAATTTTTTGTTGGCCACATTAATTTCCTCTCGATCGGTTGTGTCGTGTTTATGAAATCACAATTCCCATATTTGAAGCGGTATCAGAGCAAACCTACCCCCCACTACTCGCCCATCTGAACTCGTGATTCGCGAACTCGACCACCAATCGCCATCAGGCAGTGGAGGGGAACCCCCAGTATCCCACTTTCGCACTTTTTCCGCTCCAACCCGTGTCCACGCACGTAACTGTATACTTTTGAATTATTTTTTGTTTGTATCTAAGACACTCTTTGACTAAGTCTTTCAGCAATGTGTGCATTTTAAAAGTAATATTTTCAAACGTTGTTATCATTGTTATTAATACCATTATAATTTTTATTATTACGACTACTCGTTTGTTCATTATTTAGAATGATGAATTTATCAACTCACAGATATCCCAATTCCTGGGCTGGTTGTAATGGGTCGTAAGCACCGTTGTCAATGAAAATTCCAACTCTGTCCACGATTCGAAAATTATGACTCACCGAGCAAGCCCCGGAGGCATATGACGTGCCTGAGAAAATAACAAATTTTACATTTATTCGAAATAATGATTCATTCCAGCAGGAAATATATTTCGACTATTATTTATCGACCTGAATCGATGAATTTCAAGGGGCACATCCGAGTAAAAAAATCGTTTTCAGTGAATTTTTTTTTTTTTTTTTCTTTTCCATTCGTCTTGTAGTTTGTAGTGTTAAGAATATTGTGTGTAAATTTCGTATTGTAATTTCAAGAATGACGAAATTTATAGGTGATTTGTCAAAATGCTACGGAGCGCTCGAGTGGGCAGGTGCGCCGCTCGCCCGCACCGTCTGAGAGCAGGTACGAATATGAGTATAAAATATATAATTACTATAAATAATATCATATAATTATTATACATTTTTTGATGTATGAAGAATATTATGTGTACAGTGTATTATGATGTTAAAAAAATTGTGAGAGTTATGGGCGATTTACCGAGAAGTGACCAAGCGAGTCATATCTTTGCTAAACTTTAAACGCGATTATCTTGAAACGTACTTTTCAAAGACGATTCCTAAAATATTTGCAAAACAGCGTGACCGATTTTCTCCAAATTTTGACACAATTTTTTTCGATAGGTGTTCGATTTTGGTATGAAGATTTTTTTTTTACTCAATTATTTTTTTATCAAGCGAGATAAGTCGAAAATTTCCTATAAAAATCCTATAATGCAAAACGCTTCGAACATTATATTTTAAAAATCTGTTCGAAATTCATGTGTCAGATCAACCGACTGTATGAAATCCCAGGGCAAACCATGTCAGCGAGGGACTTTTTACCCTGGTCACGCGCAGTGACACAATATATATACTTTTGAATAAAAAATATCTGGATGGAATTGAACTGATAATTTTTAAGATAATAATTACCGAATTTCACCTATTTTTTTGGCCGTCTACTCGGACGTGCCCCCTCAATGTATATAATGTGTCTACCTTACCCAGAATCTTATCGCTGTCTGGACCGATCAAGTGGTGCCTACAAGAGACGATAAATTATAGGCAAATCATTCATTTTTGGTGTTGGTAAAGAAGTGCACTAAAAAAAGATAAACATCGCCTTAATCGAGTTACTTAAGATAGTAGTCTGGTAACTTAAGCCGATTTTCATATCTTTTTTGGAGGGCGTTTTTTTCTAGAAAAATAAAATCGAATCGTTTTGAATATTTAGGATGTTTTTATTTACATATTAAAGATACAAAAAAAAATTTTTTTTTTTAAATTAATAGTTTTTTATTATTATTATTATTGATCGAAGTTGGCACCTCGAAAAAAAAGCGCGTGGGTGGCCCCGGTGATTGTGGCTCTTGATGTTATCTGAAATAAAAAATTCTTGATAATTTTAATCTATAGACATGTCATTCTGGTCGGAACTACTGAGGTTAAATTTCATGGATAAATAACAAAATGGCGGACTTTGGAAAAAAAAGTCCTTTTATTTTAGCAAAGAAGGGGTTGTAAAATAAAAAGAAATTTAACTTTAGTAGTTCCGACCAGAATGACATGTCTATAGATCAAGAATTATCAAGAATTTTTTATTTCCGATAACATCAAGAGCCAAAATCACCGGGGCCACCCAGGCGCTTTTTTTTCGAGGTGCCAAATTCGATCAATAATAATAATAATAAGAAACTATTAAATTTGTTCAAAAAAATTTTTTTTTGTATCTTGAATATGTAAATAAAAACATCCTAAATATCCAAAACAATTCATTTTTATTTTCCTACAAAAAAACACCCTCCAAAAAAGACATGAAAATCGGCTTAAGTTACCAGACTACTACCTTGAATAAAAATCGTTATTTACCGTGTCATTATCATAATAACGTCGTAACTGGTAATTGGAATAGATGCATTGTGGCTATAAAAGTGTTGGCCCGCTAACTTGAGTACGTTTTTGCTGATCACCGTGTTCTCATTTACCTTACTGAACCAGATGTATGGGGGATCTTGGGGTTGCTATATTTTATACGTAAGATAAAAGAACATTATTCGTCAATGGGCACAAATTATGCATAAATAAGGATAGCGGCATACATATTTTCTATTTAATAAAACATAATATACGAATTAACGTTTTTAAGTTCTTAACTACAGTGGCCAAGAAAAATCTAATAATGTATTTATTTTTGTTTATCTGTAGTCTTGTAGATAATGTTTTTACTCTATTAATCATCCCATTTTGAACTATTTTATTTTGCCAAAGCAATGAAAGATCGAATGGAAGAGAGCAATGTTTATCAACCGGTATAATTGATCAATTGAGATATTTATTTTATTTCGAGTGAGATTTTATGTTTAATTAAAATTCTTAGGAAATCAATACAATTAGTTCAAAGAAAATGATTGATTTTTCATGATGCACACGATAATAGTAATTTTCTTCGTTAACCGGGATGCTGTGACGGATTTTTTTTTTCACTCACCGCTACTATGACAATTCGTGCTATATTGATTCTGACTTTTGGATTTTGCATATTTCTATATCTCAGATCAACTAAATTCCATAATTGAAGGACATATCTGACGGTATTGACGAGGTCCGAGCCGAGCCAACTGCGAATGGAAATACGACAAAAATTGTACCACATCGTGCTTCTCGTTACGTTCTCACTCCTCCAACGATTTTTCTAATAATCCGCCAATTATAATCCGTTTATCGAATAAAGAATATAATATCACCTACGCGTAGCTACTGGCATCCACAACGGCCAACACTTCTGGATAGATTATGCTTGGAAATTCTCGTTTATTTCTCGTGAATCTCGATTGTAGCATAGTCTCATTCAAATCTAAAAAATAATTCCAACAATAATAATTAATTTTTTTTTGAAGCTCCAATTTCAACCTCGCAATTCGCTTCCTCGAAATTTCGCAAAATGGTCATAGCCTCCTGTACAAGAAACTATCTTTTTCAATTCTGTCTTCCTCCTTGGACGGAACTTTCCATATTTCCTGACATTAGAGTAATAAGAGACGATTATCAAAATACCAGTGCCATTTATTCATGATGAATAATGTAATCTAATATTTAAACATCTGTGGGAGATAGTGCAATGACAATTATTTTTGGAAAAATTCAATATTTCATGCATCAAACCCTTTTTACTGACTTCCAACAAATTTGGTATCAATCGTTCTTTAATACTGCTGTCGGCATGCACGAAAATGTTATATTTATAAATTTGCGAAACAAGATCTTTAACAACGAGCATTTTTCAACGAATTCAAAGTTTCACAAAATCTAAATCGTTTCACCGATTTTTGTGAAATTCAATACCAACCATATTGGAACGATAATCTATTGATATTTGAAAATCACGTCGATATCTCAAAATTTGTATAACGCGGAGCGCGTACAGACATTTTTCGAAAAATTCTAATACCTATAAAATCGGCGCCGTAAGGGGAGAAATAGGGTTGGACGGTTCGAAAAATCGATTTTTTTTTTATTTCATAAATTGTTAGTAAAATTATTGAAAAATATGTACCCAAAATTTTAAAGGAAAATTCCGACTCGTTCTATTGTTATAAGCCATTAAGGGGGGAAATAGGGTTAGGACAGCGTTTTCTCAATGATTTTCATGAATTTTTTTATAGTATAAAAAATAAATATAATTTATTGAAACTTTGAGAATATTTTATACATATATTTAAGTATATACTATAAAATTTTTGAAGAATTTCCTTGAAAAACACCGAACAAATTTATGACTGCCTTGACTTTGTTTTTCTTGGTACTATTTTTTTCAAACGCGTTTTTCTGAAAACGACTTTTTTTTAACTTGCGTACACGCTAGTTTGAAAAGTTTTCAACCAATCGTTTTGAAAATTGGCAGTTACTTTCTTCATAGTATTGCGCTCTATATGAACTTAAAATCGGAATTTTATCATTATTTAAAATAATTTTTTTTTGCAAATAAAGTTGTAAAAAATGGCAAAAAATCATGCTTTTGTGTTTTGACCCCTGTAAAAAATTCAATTTTATATTTTTTTGATAGCATTTAGGTTCATATAGAAGAAAGACATATAATAAAAGTAAATTCCAACCTCGTTTGATTTCAGATGAAAATTGCGTCTTCCAGAATGTACGCAAAATGCTGAGTCTGATTGTGACCTGCAATATGGGATCGCTAATATCTTCGGTGTTTTTCAAGGAAATTCTTCAAAAATTTTATAGTATATACTTAAATATATGTATAAAATATTCTCAAAGTTTCACTAAATTATATTCATTTTTTATACTATAAAAAAATTCATGAAAATCATTGAGAAAACGCTGTCCTAACCCTATTTCCCTCCAACGAATTTTTACAAATTTCTAAATCTGATTTTCCGACGTTCGGATACATTTTGAGCACATTGACATTGAAAACTGATAAAAAAAGTTCACCACCACAAAGCGTCTTCTATGAGGAAGCAAAATTGTATGTAGCTTTGATTAATTCAATAAGTAATTATTGAATGACCATTTTTCCAATTAATTGACGTTTACTGTAAAAGTAAATTTCTAAATTGTTAACTGAAATGAGACGCGTGACTCACGATAAGACTGATTATGGGATCCAAACAGTGTACCGTTCGACTTGAAGACAATATGGCTGTTAGAATGTTTAGCCGTTGCAAAATTGTCAAGTTCTTCCGGCAAAGATCTGATTACTAAATGTTTCGAATCGATATTTCCGTTCTAAAAAAATATTTCCTGATGAGTTGAGAGCGGAAGAAAAAGGGAAAAACAAAACTTATAAGAGTTGCTCACGAGGGCGTAACGTCGATTTCGAGTTCTCGAAAGGAAGAGCGACGAACCGGTAAGAGAATCCTGCCATAGACTTCCTACCTTTTGCATTATCTAAACAAATACAAAAACAAATGGTCAGAAAAATTATAAAATGTACCTATATTAAATTATAATGAATACCCCCCATAAAAAAGGCATGTCGTGAAATATCTCGAAAAGCGATATTTTTCTGAAGCCAGATAACTCGTCGTTATGATTGGCTGTCGATGTCGTGCTCGGAGTTAGTTCATTAGCATACTTTAGATCGGCCGATCGTACAATCGACAAACCTAACTTACTAACCAGAGCGGGAAGCGCGTGCAAACAGATTTCAATATAAATATAATGTCAATCGCTGACTCACATTAGGAACGTCCTCGTAACGCATTGTATCCCCTATTAAGCCAATGCCTATTGTGACTGGAGTGTTTTGAGTAGCAAGGATTCCTTCGGTAGGTTCGAGCAATAATTTGATATTTCCATTACGACTTCGGATTCGCACCGGTCTGCCAGATGACGTGGACCTTTTTTGCATATGCGCTACTTCAACATCCACAATCTCATATTCGGGCACTGAATGAAAAACGGAAAAAATCCGAAATAACTTATTTCCAAAATGTTTCGGCCTGTCACATATTTTTAACCCTATATAGTCATTTCAGGGGCGATTGAACCGCCATCGAAAATATAAATCAATGTTATTTTATTTGCATTCTTTAATTTCCTTTTTTCTAACTTCATCCTCATTTATTCCGAGAATAATCAATGTTAGAAGGTCGAAAATGGTATTGGGAAAGGAAAAAACATGGCGTCAAGTAGTAAACTTCTTTTGCTCGGTGGGCGCCTCTGCGTTTGATGTGCCTATAGTCCTCGTACGCGTACAAGAGAAAGCCGAACTTAAGAGTTCGCAAAAGCGTTAAAACTATACAACATTTTGCAGAACGATAATACCTTCGAATTGTCGAAGTCGAATTTTGAGGTATTATCGTTCTGCAAAATGTACTAAAGTTACAGCAATTTACTGATTTTGCACACTATACAAAAGTTCAAACATTCAGATTTTTTCACAATCTTGAAGCACTTTAACAATTTATTTCAAACTCAATATCGAACGCGGTTATGAACAAACCTATTTTTCCGACAAGTCCCACTTCTATAGTTGACAATTTAAGAAAGTCAAACATACAATCGTCTCATAAAATATAAAAATTTAAGAAAAAGAAAAAAAATAAAAAATTTCTTAAACCTTTCACCGAGTAATGCAATATTCAATACCAATCATTCTTCAGACGTACTGCATTGATGAGAGAAAAATTAACCGACGATCTCAAAACTTTCGAAAATTGAATCAATGTCACCATTTTTTTCGGCGAATTCGAAATTGTATACAATCTGAATCGATCAAGTGATTTTTACCAAATTTAATATCGAACACTCTTGTCCCCTAACATTTTTATGTAAAAAGTTTTGACTCGATGGATTAACATTTACGTAAGTTAGAGCGATCACAGTCATTTTTCGAAACATTCCGAATGGCGTAAAATCTCGAATTCGATGACCTAAATCTGCGGAAAATTTGCAAGAAATGGTCAATTCGTTATCAAAAAATTCAACTGGATATTTCTTGAGATATGTCGAATTGACTTATTGGGCCTTATCTTACACGCGCGCGCTCGCAAACACAAACATACACAGAAACACACGGGCATTTTTTCTCGATGTAATTTTCGGAAGTTTTGGCACATTTTGAGCATACTGACATTGAAAACACAATTTCTTTTCACGAAACTACAGCTTCCTTCATGAGGCAGCAAAAGAAATAAAAAAATAAATAAATTACTGATTACCGTCTTCATGCGTGGTACCGAAAACTTGTAGTACTTGGTCAGACGTCATTCGCTTGTGAATCTGCGTGACGAGGAAAAAGTGTACGAATGCAAAATTAATATTTTCTCAAAAGTAAACTTAAAAATTGCCGCTGTTATGTTCATTGTATATTTGTATAATTTCTTAAACCATTGAAATCTCATACCTCATGATGACTCGGTTTCACGGGGACAGCAGCGAGGCACAATATAGCCGGCACAATTATGAGATTCATGGTGGAAAATTTTTAACACTACCCAGAACCCGACTTCCGCAACAGACTTTATGTACGTTTTTATGAAAAAAAGTCGATTATTCATTGGTATCTCATAAAACTCTAACGATCTATAAATTTTGTCATATCTCAGCATATGTTATCGACGAAGACGAATGAGCTGTATTCATGTAGAGTACGAATTTATGAGGTCATGCAGATAAAAGAGATTAAAACATGCAACAATAAATAATCAAACAGCTCTAATATGTATTTTTTTCGAGACGTATAACTGGGAAACAGTTGGCGAGAGCTAGAAACAAGATTTGCGAAGCCGTTTTCTGATACGAGGTCTGTTCAAAAAGTATCGCAAATTTTGAATTTCCGCGGGCTACGTATATTCGATCTTCGATTTTTTTGTGGCGTTAGGTTGGTACTCATGTCCCTCACTTATGCTGAAAAAATCGGCCATTTTGAATGTCTAGTTAATTGTTGACAGCTGTTTTGGTTAGACGTGTTTTGGCTTGTCTTCGATTTTTGCCTATTCCAAAAAAGCAGCTTCCATTGCGATGATTGAGCTTTGGCTTCCACGTCATAACCATAAACCCATGATTCGTCACCAGTTATGACCCTCCGGAGCAAATTTGGGTCGTCGCGAACCGAGTCCAACAGCTCCTTAGCAATGTTAACGCGACACGGTTTTTGTTCGAAATTGAGCAATTTTGGCACGAATTTCGCGGCGACCCGTCTCATCCCCAAATCATTGGTAAAAATCGAATAGCACGAGCCAATCGATATGTTTATTTCCTCAGCAACTTCTCTAACGGTGATTCGACGATTGGCCAATATTATTCTCTTCACTTCATCAATGTTTTCGTCTGTTGTTCTCGGCCCTCTCAGAACATTTTGTACCACCGATAAACGTTGCTTTGGTCCAAGGTAGCTTCACCATATGCCACAGTCAACACTCGAAATGCGTCCGCGCACTTAATTTTGTTTTTCACACAAAATTTGATACAGATTATTTGATCCATTTTTTGGAATAGGCAAAAATCGAAGACAAGCCAAAACACGTCTAACCAAAACAGCTGTCTACAATTAACTAAACATTCAAAATGGCCGATGTTTTCAGCATAAGTGAGGGACATGAGTACCAACCTAACGCCACAAAAAAAATCGAAAATCGAATATACGTAGCCCGCGGAAATTCAAAATTCGCGATACTTTTTGAACAGACCTCGTATGTCACATGTGGTCTCGATCCACGCGTGACATTAGCATTGATAACGCGATTGTAGCGTGTAACCTTGTGGAAAGTGTCATAAGCATCATAGCAAATGATAACAAATAACAAACTATTCGAATTACATAATCCATAAGCTGCGTAAGAGACGTGCCAAAGAGTTTCGTTGTTAGGAAAGAAAATACGAGGTCTGTTCAAAAAGTATCTTCGAATTTTGAATTGCCGCGGGCTACGTATATTCGATTTTCTTTTTTTTTTTGTGGCGTCAGGTTGGTAGTCGTGTCCCTCACTTATGCTTAAAAAATCGGCCATTTTGAATGTTTAGTTAATTGTTGACAGCTATTTTGGTTACACTTGTTTTTGCTTGTCTTCGATTTTTGCCTATTCCAAAAAATGGATCAAAGAATATGTATCAAATTTTGTGTGAAAAACAAAATTAAGTGCGCGGACGCATTCCGAATGTTGACTGTGGCATATGGTAAAGCTACTTTGGACCAAAGCAACGTTTATCGATGGTACCAAATGTTCTCAGAGGGCCGAGAAGATGCGAACAACGAAATTCGTTCCGGACGCCCAAGCACATCGACAACAGACGAAAACATTGATGAAGTGAAGAAAATAATATTGGCCAATCATCGAATCACCGTCAGAGAAGTTGCTGAGGAACTAAACATATCGATTGGCTCGTGCTACTCGTTTTTTACCAATGATTTGGGCATGAGACGGGTCGCCGCGAAATTCGTGCCAAAATTGCTCAATTTCGAACAAGAACAGTGTCGGGTTAACATTGCTAAGGAGCTGTTGGACTCGGTTCGCGACGACCCAAATTTGCTCCAGAGGGTCGTAACTGGTGACGAATCGTGGGTTTATGGTTATCACGTGGAAACCAAAGCTTAATCATCGCAATGGAAGCTGCTTTTTTTGAATAGGCAAAAATCGAAGACAAGCCAAAACACGTCTAACCAAAACAGCTGTCAACAATTAACTAAACATTCAAAATGGCCAATTTTTTCAGCATAAGTGACGGACATGAGTACCAACTTAACGCCACAAAAAAATCGAATATACGTAGCCCGCGGAAATACAAAATTCGCGATACTTTTTGAACAGACCTCGTATGGCTTATATTACTTAGTAAACGACCTCGAATCCGAATTTGTTAATAGGAAAACGGAGTTTCATATTATTAGGTGTACAGCTTTGCTTCCGCCGTTTTCCTAAGATGGCCTTAGCGGCAAGTAGCGGTCGAAATAAATAGATCATAGACTTCATGCAATAAACTTGGGCATCTGTCAATATAACCCCATGAAGGGAGGTTTTAATTTTCTGCTTCAATATGAAGAAATCTGCAGCTGAAGTTCATCGAATGCTGTCAAATACTTATGGTGAGGCCGCTATTAGTGAAATAACGTGTCGTGAGCGGTTTCAACGAGTCAAGGACGGTGATTTTCACGTCGAAGACCGGCATAGCGGTGGACGAGTGAAGGTTTTCGATGATGCAGAATTGGAGGCAATCCTTGACGAAGAATCGTGTCAAAGTCAAGAAGAATTGGCACGATCATTGGAAGTGACTCGATAAGCAATTTCAAAACGCCTCAAAGACATGTGAATGATTCTGAAGAAAGGAAATTGGGTGCCGTATGAGTTAAAATCAAGATATGTTGAACGGCGTTTGAAGGCTACTGAACAGTTGCTTGAGAGGCAAAAACGATTTTTGTATAAGTATTTCATTCGTCATTTATGAAACTTCTTTTGTTAATAACTTTTTAACAAGCAACGAGCGACGGATAAAACTTTTTGTATGTTACTCAGGGGTCATTCTTAACAACACATGTAAAGGACAAGCTGATTGGGACTGACTGGTATAAGGAAAATAGCTATATGAATTATTAACTTTATTTGTTAATAAATTTATAATAAATAACGTCCCCCAATTTTGTCAGAAGAAAAAGTTTTTCCCCGTGCGAAAACCGCATCGGGTGAGCCTATTACGAAAGGAATTGGAGGGGGGTCTCGTAAACCTGAGGTTTACCACCCTTTCTCCCTCCAGTCCTCTATTTCCCAGAATATCTGCTTTCCTTACGACTGGGCCAGTACGACAGACGCCCCAGTACGTTAGTCTCTCTTCGGAATTCAGAGAACAAGTGCGTTTCCTGGCGAAAACCGGCTCTTTTATACCCTGTTTGCGGACCTTCCCTTCTTCTTCTCTCTACCCTTTCCGTTCCTCATCTTTTTCCGCATTGCGGTATTTTGATGTGGACCCCTGTAATTGGTTATAACCACGACCTTCGTCACATGGGTAAAATGAACTCAATGGATTGGCCCTGTCGTAAATAATGATGCCACGAATGGGCTTGGTGCCATCTAGCGACTCTCCTCGCATCCCACTTCCCGCGCTGCTGGTAACAAGGCCTTGCAAGTGCGCTGATGGTACTACAGAACGTCTGACAATTTAACAAAGAGCGTCAAGACCTGGAAAGAGCCATGGGAAAGGCGGTAACACCCGATAACACAGTAGGGCTCATGCTGGTATCGCAGGAAAAATGGAAGACCGTTAACGTCTTCGGGGCCGAAACACTAAAAGAACTACGTCGAATAGAGCACCAAAGGAGCAGCATCGGCTACTACCGCGACTCCTTGAGTCAACTTATTGGCTTAGTATGTAAGACACTAGGGTAAAAACTACGGCTAGACCACCGCCGCGACGGAATGCTTGACGACTGTGCTGTGAGGGCATGGAAAGGTCAATGGAGAGTGGTTAGGGTTTTAGTCGGTATGGCAAATGGGCGAGTTCGACACAGGGGTTGCTCGTACAACGTACGTGCATAAATGCATTTCACGCCTCGCAATAAAAAAAAATACACACACAGACACACACGAGCAAGTTCGACAAATTTTCGGTACCACGCATGAAGATAGTAATCAGTTATTTGTTTTTTTATTTTATTTGTTTTGCTTCCTCGTGGAGGAAGCTGTAGTTTCGTGAAAAAAAATGTATTGTTACGGGGTTAGGCCACTCTAGAGCCCGAAAAAATAGGCTTTTTTGGGAATTTTTTTTCAGATAAACTACAAAATAAATTGAGATTACAAAATAGGATTTTTATCAAACATATCAGTGATTGTATACAATGATTTTTTTGAAGCGATTAATTTCAGAATGGCGGCTGTGCGGCGTTTTTGCGATGACGGATCCGTTTTTGTTGGCCGGAAACATGACTCAGACAATTTTCAACCGATTCCCGTGAAATTTGGAATATATCTTTAACGCGGTAGTCTGGTGTAGAAATTTGAAAAAATCGATTTTTTTTCTTTTTCTTATTCCTTAGACGTTTCTTCATATGCTCCTGAAAACCGTTTATTGATATTTCAAAAATTAGCCGAGAAATAAAAATTCTAAGCAAGCCGCGCGCTCCGGTAGCGCGGCGCGCGCGCGACGGTGTCAAAACTGTGAACGCGTTTATCTCAGAACTATGTTTTTCAAATCGGCGCCCACGATATCTCGATAACTAATGGACCGATCCAGCTCAAATTTTGCATGTACCTTAGGTAGCCTGTTTCTGAGGACTGGTAGCAGAATTGAGTCGAACGATAATTTTACCGACATTTTATAACTCGTCGAATACCCGAAAATGTATGAAATATCAATAATGAAAGTTCAATAGGCCGCCATTTTGTCAAAATTTTTTTTTAAGTACCAATTCTGCTACCAGTGCTTAGAATACTCGTACAGATTGAGAATATATATATATATTTTTTGACATGGAACCTTTTGATTCGCATCTTTTTTTTAAGAATTCGATTCAAACGATTCGGAGGTGTTGTCGTTTTCCAAAATGTACTGAAATTAGAGCAATTTATCGATTTCCCACAATATACAAAAGTCTAAACGTTCAAATTTGTTTACAATCTTGAACCACTTATCAATTTGTTTTAAAATCAATATCGAACGGAGTTATCTACAAACCTATTTTTCCGGCAAGTACCACCTCTATAGTTGGAAATTTGAGGAAGTTAAACAAACATACAAATTCTAAATCCTTTCACCGTTTAAGGGGGGGGGGGTAGGGTTTAAAATTTTTTTTTTTGCATTTTTTTTTTTTGCATTTTTTTTTTAATTTTTTTTCTGAATGAACAATATGTCGAGAATGTTGTGTATAAATTTTAAGTCAATCGGAGTAAAACTAACGGAGTTACAGCGTTTCAAACGATTACGATTACGTGATACGGGTTCACGTATAAAAAACTTTAAATCGATTTTCCCGAAAACGTCATTTTTGAAGTTTGTGAACATTAGAACTCAAAATCTACTGAACCGATCCTTTTGAAAATACTTATTTATTTCACAATAAATAACCAAATAAGTTCAATATGTGTATATTGTTAAAATCCATGAGGTATTTCATGTGAAGACGGATAATTGTTGATCTTGAATATTTTTTCGTGACGTAAAACTGGCAGACAGTTCCTGTAAAAAAAATGTATTTGGAAACAGGATTTAGGAAGTCGTTTTCGCTCAGTGACGTTTATTCTCGCGAGTAATCGCTTTGCAAAATCGTTCTCGTAGTCTCGTTCACGTGCAGCTATCTCGGACGGCAGAAGGTTGTTGGAATTCTTACGGAGGCGAGATAAAAAGAAAAATGCATCATCACGCTACATCATTGACATCGATACCACTTGCATTTCTGATGTATTGAAATCCGGTTTACATATAATGACAATTAATAGCTAATAAATTAATATTTTTTTTCTTTAACGAAATTCAGACTCGGCATTTGTTCTCGCGTCTTCTTCTACATATCGCGAAGACTCGTAAGAGATTATAGAGTCTGACGAGAGAATTAAACACGACGAGAATTATTAATGCACTTCGGAACGTTGTTCGTTACTCGCGAAGCTCCGTGTACCAGCGAACGCGGAGTGTTTTTTTTTTCCCCGTAAGAAATTTATCGTCTTTTGTAATAGTCAATGATAGAAAATTCAAGAGGCTAATTTGCTAATATTTTATAATGGATACGTGTTTCCAATCATATGTTCGATACAACACTTTTTTGGTATTATCATGTTGGTTAATTTGTGTATTCACAAAATTCAATGAATATTGGAATAATATTTTTTCACTCTATATATAGGTAGAGGAAGATTCATAATTTATTAAGGGACGACACCACTCTAGAGGCAGAAAAATTGGCCTAACTTTGACGTTTTATTTTGGGACTATGAAAAAAGGAATAGGATTTCTTTTCAGAGGGTTTATTCATCACATATTGAAGTATGAAAAAAAAAATTTTATTATCATTTCGATACAAAATGGCGACGGCAGAGTCCATCTTGAAAATCGTCTTTTTCAAACTGGGAGGCCGTATTATTCGAACACCGTTGCATGGATCGATTTGAAATTATGATAGTAGCTTCACAATTACATTCTCTATCGAAGTACGTAGTAGAGCTTGAACTTTTCCGGGTATCCGGATACCCGAACAATTCGGGTTTCACGGATCCGACGCTTCAAATCCGTATATCTCGATAACTCGATAATATCCGGCTAATAACGGATTCGGGTATGCGGATAGTTTCGGGGTATCCGGGTAACCGGGTACTCGGATAATAACGGATAATATCGGGCAATTACCGCCGATAATTGATGCCGAAAATGCTGAAAATAATTGTTCAATTTACACAATTTGTGAGGCATGTGTAGATGTTGCCAAGAACAATGTTTGCGAAGTACATTTATAAGACGAATAATAAATCATTACCGGAAGATTGAGAAACCGGGATTATATCGGTGTTCATGTCCGATCATTTGGTTGACCATTTTTTTATTTTTACCGACTGATATCAATACTAAACAAATTAGATTATCATTATAACGAAGATTCTTGGAAAGAATCTTGCAGGCGTATTTACTATTATTACCAAACTATTTCTTTACTGTAATTCACATCCGACAAAAACTACAATTTCAATAAAACATTCTTGTGTAGATTAATAAAGCAATGACATAATCTTCTATACAACGTTACGGAAACACATGATGATCATTTCATAAGAACTTAATCAACGTTGACCTGCACTATTTGCATCTTTAATATTATTTTTTCATCACGATTTATTATTATTTAATAAATATCCTTAGTTTCTGAAATGTATATTTGCTTTATGGGCTCGTGTGCAGTTTTTATGAACTTTAGAGTTGGAGAGAAAATGTAGAATGTGAAGAAGCAGATCTCGGCTATTTTTAATATGCGCAGGCAAGAAATTGTGATCGTAACAGCAGATTCTAAAAAATTGTGGGAGTCACAGGTAAAATGTTTTCCCGAGTAAATACACAATTATTATAAATTGAAAAACTGTGACGTCTGATTCGTCAACACTAAGTTCTCATTTTTACCGTAGTTTTACACAATTTCTTTGAACAGAGCAAATTTGATACAAGTTATTTTCCAATTTTTTTCAATGATAACTATTAACGCCCTATATCTCGGCTTATTTGATGATCAGACTAATACAATATCATTATTTTTTTTACGCCGGCGGTCCCATTTGAGCCTGTACGCGAAAAATCGGGTAATTACCGGACATTATTCGTTATTACCCGGTTACCCGGATCCGTGATTATTTGGATATCCGGAGACCCGGATACTCAGGTACTCGAATACCCGTATACCCGGATACTCGGGTACTCGAATACCCGGATACCCGGATACTCGGGTACTCGAATACCCGGATACCCGGATACTCGGGTACTCGAATACCCGGATACCCGGATACTCGGGTATTCGAATCTGAAGTGTTGGATCCGATTTCCCGGATACCCGGATACTTTCGGGTATCCGGCTAACCCGGATAAAAGTAACAGCCCTAGTACGTAGTAGTTTTTTTATTTAATATAAACTTTTTTTTTATAAACAATTTGCTGCTCTTTTTGGCAAAAAATCGAATCATTCTTTCAAAAGTGCACCATTTCTACAAAATTTAATTTAAAAAAAAATGCTTAAGTTGTCCCGTGGCCAATAGTATATATATTATAAAATTGTTTGGTTTTTTGTTCCAGGTCTTATACTTTACAAGAAAACCGTCCTCCCGTAGAGGTGTTTAAAAAAAATACAATTTTCAAGATGGGCTCTGTCGCCGCCATTTTGTATCAAAGTGATAATAAAATTCTTTTTTCATACTTCGATATGTGTTAAATAAAGCCTCTAAAAAGAAATCCTATTCCTTTTTGCAAACTCTCAAAATAAATCATCAAACTTAGGCCTTTTTTTCCGCCGCTAGAGTGTATAAAGACAAACAGGTTTCTGTGCTATGAGTGTTACTATGAGAGCACTTCAGATTTTTTTTTAAACCTTTTGCTTCCTCACAGAAAAAGCTTTGTAATGGTGAAAGATTTTTTTCTTTCAAGTTTTCAATGTCAATGTGTTCAAAACGTCGGAAAATCACATGCAGAAAAAATGTTTAGACCTGTGTATGGGTGTGTGTGTGTGTGTTCTTGCAAAATTCAAATGTTTATATCTCGGGAACGATATGAATACAGCGATGCAATTTCATACAGAAGTAAAGCAGAACTTTCGTTTTATTTACTAAAATTTTTATAGAAATTTATAAAGTTTCTCGGATTTTGTGGCTTTTTGAAATCTTCGAAAAATGTCTGATCGCAATCTAGATTCCGCAATTTTTGAGATATCGGCCGAATTTTTCTTTAGATTAATAGAATATCATCGACGGATGGTTGGTATTGAATTTGACGATAATCAGTAAAATGATTTAGATCTTATGGAATTTTGTATTTTCCGAAAAATGCTTGTAGTCACTGTAGCTTCTCGAAAGGTCAAAATATCGGAGTAAATTTTTTGTTTATACGAATAAAGTATCGTTCCAATATTTCGCAAAAAAAAGACTGGGCAAAAAGACTGCAAGGTGATAATTGTAAATTGCCAACATTGAGCGAGAGATAGTTCCTGAGTTCCTGACATAAGGGGCTTTGAGCATTGTGTGTAATTTCGAGGAAGCAATTTGCAGCGTTCACCTTGCAGCATTCTTTTTTTTCAGTAACCCTCATTTAGTACATCCTCGACGAAGTCACTTTTCATACACGTACGAGGTCTGTTCAAAAAGTATCACGAATTTTGAATTTCCGCGGGCTACGTATATTCGATTTTCGATTTTTTTGTGGCGTTAGGTTGGTATTCATGTCCTTCACTTATGCTGAAAAAATCGGCCATTTTGAATGTTTAGTTAATAGTTAACAGCTGTTTTGGTTAGACGTGTTTTGGCTTGTCTTCGATTTTTGCCTATTCCAAAAAATGCATCAATCAATCCGTATCAAATTTTGTGTAAAAAACAAAATTAAGTGCGCGGACGCATTCCGAATGTTGACTGTGGCATATGGTGAAGCTACCTTGGACCAAAGCAACGTTTATCGGTGGTACAAAATGTTCTCAGAGGGTCGAGAAGATGCAAACAACGAAATGCATTCCAGACGCCCGAGCACATCAACAACAGACGAAACATTGATGAGGTGAAGAAAATAATATTGGCCAATCGTCGAATCACCGTTAGAGAAGTTGCTGAGGAACTAAACATATCGATTGGCTCGTGCTATTCGATTTTTACCAATGATTTAGGCATGAGACGGGTCGCCGCGAAATTCGTGCCAAAATTGCTCAACTTCGAACAAAAACAGTGTCGCGTTAACATTGCTAAGGAGCTGTTGGACTCGGTCCGCGACGACCCAAATTTGCTCCAGAGGGTCATAACTGGTGACGAATCATGGGGTTGTGACGTGGAAACCAAAGTTCAATCATCGCAATGGAAGCTGCTTTTTTGGAATAGGCAAAAATCGAAGACAAGCCAAAGCACGTCTAACCAAAACAGATGTCAACAACTAACTAAACATTGAAAATAGCCGATTTTTTCAGCATAAGTGAGGGACATGAGTACCAACCTGACGCCACAAAAAAAACGAATATTGAATGTACGTAGCCCGCGGAAATTCAAAATTCGCGATACTTTTTGAACAGACCTCGTATTTGCAGTCGTCAGAACAACCATTAGCCAACCGTTATTTAACGGGTTAGACCACTCTAGAGGACGAAAAAATAGGTTTTTTTTGGGAATTTTTTTTTTCAGACAAACTACAAAATAAATCGAGTTTATAAAATAGGGTGTTTATCATACATATCAGTGACTGTATACAATCATTTTTTTGAAGCGATTAATTTCAAAATGGCGGCTGTGCAGCGTTTTTGCGATGACGTCTCCGTTTTTATTGGCCGGAAACGTAACTCAGACAATTTTCAACCGATTCACATGAAATTTTGAATATATTTTTACAAATACATTGTCTATGGAAGTGCGTGGGATTTTTTGTTTTATATTGCATAGTTCATTTGTTATTAACAATTTTCTGACGATTTTTCAAGCAAATTTTTCACTTTTTACTTTAGAACTGCGCCATTTGACCAAAAATCGATATATCAAAAAAATCCTACGCCCTTCCATAGACGATGTCGTTTTAAAGATATATTCAAAATTTCAAGTGAATCGGTTGAAAATTGTCTGAGCTGCACAGCCGCCATTTTGAAATTAATCGGTTCAAAAAAATTATTGTATACAGTCACTGATATGTATGATAAACACCCTATTTTGTAGCCTCGATTTATTTTGTAGTTTTTCCAAAAAGAAAAATCCCCAAAATAGCTTATTTTTTCGGCCTCTAGAGTGGCCTGACCCCTTAAAAAATGATCGAATACTGTATAATAATACATTATTCCAGACGGTCATCTTCGTTTATTTTTGCAACCAACGAACGAGTTAGTCATTTTCATCCGTCTAGAATTGAATACTTAAAGTTTTCGGAATTATGTTATACAATAATAATTGAATTCATTATTGTTCTAGACCCCGGAGATTTTAGTTGAAAATGTATATTTCTATTTTCAATTCCAACATTTTCTCGCTATTATGTTCTAGATAGAGGTCTCTATAATTACTTATTCAAATTTCAAATCATTCGATTTGATAGTTCAGTAATGGCATTTGCCCAAAAATTTGAATGCATGTTGTCGGTACAACAGAGTCGGTAAAGCAAACCTTTCGACATATCAAATTTCCGCTACCATTTTCCTCCGCAGCGTGGCGCAAGATCTCGCGCGATATCTCCTTCTTCGTCGTTCTATCCCTTCCCACGATTCCTAATTTTGTGCATATACGCGTGCCCTGATAACTGAGCACTTTTTGGTCGCCGCTTAACGACAACTGAATCCACCTTCTTTACTTCAGTCCGAATTCAACGTTCATCGAGATAACAAACGAATATTTGCGATAGTATAAAATCACTTTAACAATAAACATACCAAGCGGTGTTAAATGACCCTTTCAAAATTTACTTTAAAATCCTACATTCGTTGTTATTTCGTTCGCTCATCTGTCTTTCTGTAAATTCTTATATTATCTGATTATTCAATTTCTCGCTTTCCATTCACGCGATCAAAAATCAACTTTATCAAAAACAAATTTAATGTCACCTCGGGGATTGTAAAAATATCGAAAGAACCGTAAATAATATTCCGTGCACTAGTTTATCGCATTATAAGAAGTGTGCAATTGCGGCAAGGACGCTGAAACCAAAATTTTTCCATTACGTTCAATGAACAAACAAACCCAGATGGTCCATTTTACTCTCTCCTCCAAATCTAGTATACGCAGGCAGCGGCGTATACTAGACCCACTTCTAAACTACCATTGGCTTCAAATTTATTGATCGAAATTTGGGAAGTTCAGAATCCAATTTGAATTCCGTTGATCCGTTGACAGAGCTTGCAGGGTTTGAATTTTAACTTGGCCTACATAAACTCGCGGGTGGTTTCAAGTTCGGTCCACCATCTTTTAACGAGCAACAGCGCCACCGTCGTTACGTTTCGTTCGCACATGCGCGCAAAGACACCATTGTACCGTAACGGTGTGTTCTCACTGTTGCGAATTTCGCGTCATATTTAACCCCAGCGTCGTGATTTAACCAATCAAAACGTCAATTTTATTGCATCACTAGCTGACCCGGCGAACTTCGTACCGCCTAACAGTCCATGAATGTCGTGTTAACTTTTAGCTAAACTTAAGGGGGGAAATAGGGTTAGACGGTTCAAAAAATCGATTATTTTTTTATTTCATAAATTGTTAGTGAAACTATTGAAAAATATGTTCCCAAAATTTTTAATGATAATTCCGACTCGTTCTATTGTTATAAGCCATGAAGGGGGGAAATAGGGTTAGGACAGCGTTTTCTCAATGATTTTCACGAATTTTTTTATAGTATAAAAAATGCATATAATTTATTGAAACTGAGAATACTTTATACATATATTTAAGTATATACTATAAAATATTAGCGACCCCATATTGCTTTTTTTTCTTGGTACTATTTTTTCAAACGCGTTTTACTGAAAACGATTTTTTTGAACTTGCGTACACGCTAGTTTGAAAAGTTTTCAAGCAATCGTTTTGAAAATTGGCAGTTACTTTCTTCATAGTATTGCGCTCTATATGAACCTAAAATCGGAATATTATCGTTATTTAAAGTAATTTTTTTTTGCAAATAAAGTTGTAAAAAATGGCAAAAAATCATAATTTTTTGTTTTGGCCCCTGTAAACGATTCAATTTTCTATTTTTTTGATAACATTTACGTTCATATAGAAGAGAGATATATAATAAAAGTAAATTACAACCTCGTTTGATTTCAGATGAAAATTGCGGCTTCCAGAATGTACGCAAAATACTGAGTCTGATTGTGACCTGCAATATGGGGTCGGTAATATCTTCGGTGTTTTTCAAGGAAATTCTTCAAAAATTTTATAGTATATACTTAAATATATGTATAAAATATTCTCAAAGTTTCAATAAATTATATTCATTTTTTATACTATAAAAAAATTCATGAAAATCATTGAGAAAACGCTGTCCTAACCCTATTTCCTCCCTTAATTTAGGATTTTTTTAATGTAAAAAAACGAATTCTAAACATTTATTAAGTTCAATAGTTTATCAGGATAATATATATGAAGAAAATAAAAATTCAATAAAAGTACAAAAATCAAGTATTTCAATGGCGTGTCAGCAAGACATTTGCTTTATTGAAACTATGTATTTTGCTGCATGGGTTGCACTCGGGCGCAAGAACAAATAAAGCGGATGGCCAACCCTAAGACCCCCCCCCCCAGGTAGGATACCAAACCTAATTTATTTAAAAATCTATTTTATTCATAATTTTTTTCCGTGAATTTTTCAAATATTTCAATAGTTATTCTGCTATTCGGAGCGGAGACGAATCCAACATATCAGAGATCATGAAAATCGGTCCAGCCGTTCTTGAGTTATAAGTGGTGTAACTAACCCTACTTTGTTTTATATATAAAGACGACTTTGTTTTATATATAAAGATATACGTTTTGATTGGTTAACTCGTGACGCAACGGATAGTACGAGGCGAAACGCTCGCAATCGAAATGCGCCGTAACGGACGGCGATGAATATTTCTTCTCTCATTCTTGCAAGATCTTCAGAGACACCCACCTATCGATTTTGCTTCCGCTCATCGGATTCTCACTGCTCTCAGACAACCTTCGTTCGCGTCGTGCGCGTCGTTGATTAGCATATAACGACGCGCTCACGACACGGAGAAAATTGTGCAATCGCCAAACTTTCCTTTTCAGATCGTATAAGTCGTCGAGTATCTTCTTCGTTTGACGATTTAATTCACATCGAATATGCATCGCACGTCGACACTGAAACATCTCATTGTCGAGAAAAATACATAAATAAAATTACTTGGTGTACTCGCTAATTGCTCTTATGCATGAATCAATTATACGGTTGGCTCTTGTGCGTTGGTACCCATGCAGAAGAGTAATGGCGTCGGGAAATTGTTCAGCATAATGTTTGTGCGTTATAGGAAGGTCATTAATACATTGGTATTTATCTCGTATCTATATGCCTGGACAAATTGAAATCAATTTTTCGTAGTCGCTCAATGTCAGTAGCGCAATATAGGAGGCGAAAGATTCGGCACATAACCTCAAACATTTCGTGTCAACATTTCTTGTTGATGGAATTCAATGAAATTTTCTTCACGATAAATGCTCAATAATGCGAAAAGAAGCAAATCGAATATCCTATCACTTGGTCAACTTATGCAGTATGGCGGTATGTCAATTAAAGATCGGCGGCGATTAGATTAGAAGTCTGAGGGTATTAAATGTGCTCATCATACTTCGTACACGGATGATTTGTTACGGATAAATGATCGTGCCCTGATTGATCTCTAACGAGTACCGATCGATCGTTGGATCTTACGAAACGGGTTTCTTTCGTTCTCGATCCTTTATATACATATAGATGTCGAAGATTTAAACTGTCCACGCGATGAGTTGTGATTTTAAATGACGAAGGTCGAAACGGACAACCATCGTAAAAAGAGAGAGAGAGGGAGAGAAGTTATAAATGCCATAACTTCTTAAACGGTCTACACTTCTTCATTAAATCACAAGGTCATTGAATTATCCTGAAATATGGGGTACGGGTATCACCGGATTTTTGAGAATACAAAATGAAAAGAGAAAAAAATACCCCCTGTCAAATATCGAATGAAATGTACTTTCTAATATATAATTATTCGACAATTTATCACTTTAGATAAATCTTCGACGTGTATACTTTTCCAAAGTTCAAGACTCTCTACAATAATCTGAGGGAATTGTTACAAAATTGAATTTACGTTCGAACGCGGGTGTATTAACAATCGGATAATCATTCATCTTATTATGTACGCGTATTATTAATTCGCTTCAAATTATTTTAAGGGCTCACATACCCCTGAGCGCGCTGAAAACCGAGTCAATTTGAAAAATTATTATAAAGCTTATATGGTGAAAAAATACATAAATTCTTGATTTCACATTTTTTATTAACTTCTCAACTATAAGAAAAAAAAATGTTTTTTTTTTTTTTAATATCAACATTATTTTTTACGGGTATAAATGGACCACTGATGGAAACCATGGCGCCTCCTTGTCGACATCATACCTTCATCGAATATTATTCAATATGCAAAAATAAAAAAGAGTCGAGTAAAATAATGTAGTAGTAACAGTCTGGAGGGATTTTTTTTCTCAAAAATAAAGTAATTACAGTATTTCAAACTTTAGTATGGAATTTAAAAAAAAAATTAGTGTTCATTAATTTATAAAAAATTGTCCAACGAAAAAATTTAAAAAACCTCTCGTCAGACTATAGAGAAAATAATTATCAAGGTTAAAAAAAGGAAGTTAAAAAATATTAAAAATGACTGAGTTATCGTGCTGACACTGTCTAAAAACATAGTTTCGAGGAAGACGCGTTAGTAATGTTAATATTTAAAAAAAAATTTGAAAATTTTTTTTCGTAAAGTTCAATGGTTAATAAAAAATGAGAAATGAACAATTTTTTTCTCACCATATAACAATTACTCCCCCCCCCCCCTTCACCTTACCCCTTTTCACCTTTATAATAATTTTTCAAATTTACATGGTTTTCAGCGCGCTCAGGGGTATGTGAGCCCTTAACGTGTTAACTATAGGGTGGTAATCATTGAATATTTGTATTTTAGCATGTAACAATAATAATAATAATAATGAAAATGAAAATGAAAATGAAAATAAAAATGAAAATGAAAATGAAAATGAAAATGAAAATGAAAATGAAAATGAAAATGAAAATGAAAATGAAAATGAAAATGAAAATGAAAACGAAAATGAAAATGAAAACGAAAACGAAAACGAAAACGAAAACGAAAACGAAAACGAAAACGAAAACGAAAACGAAAACGAAAACGAAAACGAAAATGAAAATGAAAATGAAAATGAAAATGAATATGAAAATGAAAATGAAAATGAAAATGAAAATGAAAATGAAAATGAAAATGAAAATGAAAATGAAAATGAAAATGAAAATGAAAATGAAAATAAAAATGAAAATGGAAATGGAAATGAAAATGAAAATGAAAATGAAAATAAAAATGAAAATGGAAATGAAAATGAAAATGAAAATGAAAAAGAAAATGAAAATGAAAATGAAAATGAAAATGAAAATGAAAATGACAATAATGGTGATGATGATAATGTTCATGTCCTAGTGATAGCGTTAGTGATAATGTAAATAAAATAATATTTACACAAGTACCTCGATTTTATGGAGTTCGATTGTGAACAAAATCGCCACTATTTTGCTTCGCCTGTGCATGATGGGAAGCATCTATGTCACGACGGCCAGGGCGGTAGTCATATTTCTCTTAACTTAATCATTGAAGCATTTTTAAGGTTAGGTTGTAGCTGGGTCTAAGCAGCCTCGATTGTAAGAACTCCGACCCTATTTTCCCTCTTTTAAAAAAGACATGTCACGAAGTATCTCGAATTGCGATGTATTTCTGAAGCCGCGGCTCACGCATCATTTTGATTGGCTGGCGATGGCGTCCACGGAGTTTGTTCATGTGCATACTTCAGATCGCACGTTCGTAAACGATGAACCTAACCTAAAAAGCAGTAGCATGCACGCGGATTCTAGTATTCTTAAAACCGATGTCCCACTACATACTATTATTACATACTATTATTTTTATCCATTTTTATTATTAAACCGTGTGCGTGTGTTTTTTTGTGAAAAAATAAATATTAAAAAAGTGTCGTAATGTAGATTTAAGTCGAATTAATATGAGTTGAATTGTGTTTTCTCATCTAACACGTAATCCGACGGTATTGAAATTTTTTTTCGGTCTCCGCGCGAGATTTCTCTGAATAATAATATAAAATAGTCGTGCACACACGGGTCGTTCGTTCAGATACGACATATGATCATCGCGATGACCAGTGATCATCTTTCATTTCATCATTTATTATACACCGACGCTGCGGTTCCTCTCGGATGTTTTTAACAGCCCACAGTGTGATACAGTGGGAGGAAGAGACAGTGAGAGAAAGAGATGGACAGCGAAGAAGCGCGACATTTCGGCGAAGGTGATGTTATATCTGTTACCTAAAAAAGTGGGGAATCGTATAATCAAAATTTCGACGAGTATATAAGCCCGTGGACGCTGCTAGATTCGACACAGTTTCTTCCAGCTGACCCATCCAAGTCAACGCCAAAAACAAAACTCTCAACATGAAGATGGTGCGTGTTAAACGGAATATTTAGGCTTAATTAAATGGTTTAGAGAATTTAAAAAAAAAGAAGTAACAAAAGAAAATACACAAATTAAAAGAAATTAAAACAAATGCCATAGTGAGGTGCTAATACGACTAATCGTCAGCTCGACTACTATCGCAACAACGTCAGGATTATAAAATCGCAAAATATTTCGTTTAGTTATATGTTCATCCATTATCACAAGAGTGGGAGGATCGTGAATCGTTAATGATTCTGTGATTCGTACGCCATATTGTCCGCCATGCCATTACGAACGTGCAACTGTCATTTTACCTTCGATAATTTTTTTATTCTTCCTTTTATTTCCATAACGCGATGATTTATGAAGACGAGATTGCACCTTGACGGATAAGCTATAACCGCAAATGTCATTACATTCTGCCCGTAACATTAACAGAGATGTGTCTAATTGCTTTCGTGTGTTTTGCATTTGCGAAGAAATCTTGACGCTCGCGGGATCTTGAATCGAGAATTATGATTGCGATGATTCGCTGACAGAGATATAATGTTCATCGTGAATACCGTGTGGCTGTGAATTATTTATTTTTCTTTGTCCGGATTTGTTGATTTTCGAGGAAATTGTTAGAACGACTTTCCTCTAGCAATAGATAATTGCGTGATTTTTTTTAATCTATAAAATGAAGAAAAAAAACACACAACCGAAACAATAGTTAAACGCATTTAACGCACCTTACACAGCAACAATATATCGTCGTCGGTTTAATCGCCAATTAACGATTCGCATATGTAATAATAAATATATTGTTTTATTGTCAAAATGCAAAATGATCGATCAGGATCTATGTTTAATTTCTGTTCATTTTCTTTTGTCCAGATCATTGCTTTCGCCGCCCTCGTGGCCGTAGCCATCGCCGCTCCCCAGGGTCACCATGACGTCACTGTCGTCAACGAGACTCCCTTGGACAACATTGGCGTTGATGGCTATAACTTTGCTTATGAATTATCGAACGGCGAGGCCAGACAAGAATCCGCAAAATTGGTTAACGCCGGAAGCGATTCCGAGGCACTCGTTGTATCGGGAAGCTTCACGTATGTCGATCCGGAATCCAATCACCGTTTCACCGTCACTTACACCGCCGATGAGAACGGTTTCCATCCCAGAGGCGAACACATTCCCTCTTAAAATACCGACGTCAAACCAAAAACGATACGCGACCAATCAGATATAGTTATAATGAAATAAAATAAAAAGAAATTTTTGATTCAAACCTACGAAATTATCGAGTGTATCTATATATACATCTATCCTAGGGTGATTCGCCCACCCTGCGAGCTTGGCGTGCCAACCCCCCAGAGAGACCTCTCACCTGTCCACCCAGTCCCGCACGATCCCCTCACCCAACTGCCCAGTCGCCGCTCGATCGCCGCCGCCCAGCCTACTCCGCGCCCGCTCGATCCCCTTAGCAAGCCTACTCGACCCCACTGACTCTCGCCAACTATTGTACACCCCTGACCTCCTCAACTCTTGTACACCCCTGACCTCCTTAACTCTTGTACACCTCTGACCTCCTTAACTCTTGTACATCCCTGACCTCCCAAACTCGTGTACACCCCTGACCTCATCAACTCTTCTACACGGCGGCGACGGTGATATATTTATACAATATCGAGATAGGCTCTTATAACATCCCCACTGTATGATGTTCGGAATCCTTCGATATTGGTAGTAAACAAAGTGGCAGATAGTTAAAACTACAGGTAGATGTAGAATTATCTATTGAAGTAGCCCAGAAAAAAACGGGTCGAATTTACAGCGCCGGTAATGAGGTATTGCAAATGAATCAAACGATAATTGGATAAATTCCATAAAATACACGTACGATTGGGGCGGTTAAATTAGAATTGTACTTTGTCCTAATTTGTGAATTATTTTCAAACGGCATAAGCTTAATCACTTTTTGCCACAATCTTGCTTGGACTTGGCTAGTTTCAGCCCGATGAATTGTGCCGTTACGGAGAAAGTGCAATTCGCGTTTTCGAAGCGGTCGGAGGATCCGCGCACATTTGAAAAAAGGTGATGAGAAACTTCAACAGAGTCGGTATAGTAGAGACCATTGAAATCGGGCTAGATTCAAGGAATGCGTACCAAATTCGCGAGTTAACCATGTCACAAGCAATTATGATGTATTTTCGTATTACAACCACTAATTTGCCTTTGAACTGAAAATTGAGTGAAGAAAAGCCAAGAGTTCGAGTCGGCCATTATCACTAGTGGAATATAAACAAATTGAACCAAAACACTTTTCCGCGCCCATCATTACTGTGTACTTTTTGCCCATGCGACATTTTATTACTTTGCATATACAGCAACAAACAAAGGCTCGTTAGTCAGCATTTTCATGCGTCTAGAATGCATTTTCGTTCTGGACCTCGAAGATTTTAGCTGAAAATGTACATTTCTGTTTTCAATTCCAACATTTCTCGCTATTATGTTCGAGATGGAGGTCTTTATAATTACTTATTCAAATTTCAAATCCCTCGGTTTGATAGTTTAGTAATGGCATTTGGTCAATAATTGGAATGCATTTTGTTGGTATAATAAAGTCGGTAAAACAGACCTTTCGCATGCTCTTCAGGGGGTCGAGTCAGCTAATTTTAGGCCAATTTTCAATCTTGGATACGTTTCTGTGTAGTATACTTGTAAATTTGATCAATAATCTTTCAATTGAGACCTTACATTATAAATTTTTTGCACAGTCCCAAACCCGATCTGGTCAGGCGGTTCCGACCTAGATCAAAGTTGATCTTTGCCATTCTGTGCATGATTCAGAACAAAGTTCTCGATGGATTGCGCTCTATGACGTCATATTTTCTTTATAACATCATCATAGACCATGTGAATGCGGCACATTATTTTTTTTGTCCCTAAATTGTTCATAAATACCGACCAGTGAAGAAAATGTCAATATGTTCAGTTTAGATGGATGTAGCTCTTCAAATTTTAACTTTAATTAAAATGTTCCGCATTTATAAGCTGCAGGATTTTGTTGAAAAGAAAATAAGACGTCACAGGGAGAAAATCTGACAGTGATTTATTCTGGATCACGTGTAAAACCTTGAGAAACATGAAAAATCAATTGTCGAGGAATGGCTCACAAAGAAGGTGATTGATGGAAACTGTTAGTTGCTGCTCATTATCTTTCCCTGCATAACGAACAATATTTTAATAAATCAGTTACATAAAAATAACCATTCCGGAGGATGCTTTTCACGATTTTATTTATTGCCAATTTTTTTACACATACAGAAAAAATATTTATACGAAAATATCCCTAATTTAACGCATTTATAGCACCACTATTGCTCTACTGTCAGTTTTAGGTTTATATTATATTATATTCGGTAGGAATTTACAAAAATAAAGTGAAAATGAATACTGTCATAAAAATACTGCATAAATTAACCAAATAACAAAATACTTTCGTGTATAAACGTCAAGTGCATGACACAGTATTTGACAGTATTCAATTGGTCAGAATTTTTTTTCTTCCAATTCTTCGCTAGTCCCCTAGCCGCGGAGCCTACAGTAGTTTCCATTATCATGCCACTCGCACCATCTGTGTATACACAGCGATATGTTGAGTTAGGTGCATGCACAGCAACTGAGAGAACCGTCTGTTATTAGACTTCGAGCTCCGTCAAGCGAAGCATATCGAAATGTCAGAGCTGTAGTGGTCTCGCCCGCACCATCAACATCAGTCGGTACAAAACGCGCCAACGACTGCGGACTATGACGAGCGCAGGCTCGCCACGCATCTGATTCTCTTATTTGGCGCGAAAATTCAATCTATATTATGCACGTTTTAGTTATACGCGTTTTATGCGGCCTAAATTTAGGTATTAGCTTATGTACTGTGTGTGTATGCATGTGTACATGTATATATATGTGTATATGTGTATATGGACGTATGTATATATGTACGCGGACTAATTTGTACGTCTTGTGCATATTCGTGGACACGAGTTAGAGTGTACGTTTTCATTATTTTATTTTGTTTTATTATGGTTAAGCTAATTCGGACTCTGTCCTCCCTCGGGTTTTAATCCTGGTTTTTCCCGAGGGCTTTGGGTAAATGCCGGGACAGTACGAACTGAGCGAGGTCCAGGACAAAAACATTCAATTGCCCTCCTCCGGATTTTTGCGAACAAAAAGGACGAACGCTTCCAATAACAACGAAGCTCATTAGTATTCAAATATTCATTTTGCCAATGAATAGGCATTCGTCGCGAGAAATATATAAAAAATAATAAAGGATCCGACCGTACAAAAACGTAGGCGATTTCGGAGCATCTGGAAGCACTAAAATAATAAACCTTTTCAAGAAGTATCTTTTATTTTTCATGTCGATAGTCCAGACTATCGACAGATGTTCTATGCCTTGCTCTTACTCTTAATCTTGGTTACTCGCTCCCTCACTCACTCTCTCTCTCTCTCTCTCTCTCTCTCTCTCTCTCTCTCTCTCTCTCTCTCTCTCTCTCTCTCTCTCTCTCTCTCTCTCTCTCTCTCTCTCTCTCTGCGGAGGAAGAGTGGTAGGAGGGGCAGGGGAGGATAGCGATGGGGTTGGCGCAGGGAGGGCCCTTTCATGGCCAATCAGATGTGTGGACTTATACAAAACTACCCCCGCTCGCTGTTTTATCTCTAAAACACGCGAGAAGGAAAATGCTCCGAGGTCGCGTCGTCAAAACGGACAGCTAAGTAGTATCTTCGGAAAACTCGCACGCATCGTATCAACCAAAAGCAAAGTGCCTGTGTAATCGGTCTCCTAACATTTATATCTGATCTAGCCTTATCTGGTCTAGCTTATATCTGTTCGCGCGAAATTAATAATTTAACATTAATAACAGTGTTTGCAGTATTTTTCTATAACCTTAAATATTAAAGGGATTTCAACCAACAATAACGGAGAATTATTGAGTTCGAACGGTGTTCGAACTCGCTTAAACCCGCCAAGTATTCCCGGCTTTTCAGGCTCGAATTTCTATTCGCTAGGCAGTGAACATAAAGGACCAATCAGCGGATTCTAGTGAGCTACAGGGAGTCCGCTCATGACAGGACCAGGGCCTGCATTCCGTATTCGTCTACCGACAACTATCGGTGTCGTTAGCGAGCGACAGCCAATTGCAAGGAAAATTCCAGCGGAAAGGCGCGACTCCCATAGGCTATCGCTCGCTAACGACACCAATAGTTGTCGGTAGACAAGTACGGAATGCAGCCCCAAACAGTCAGCGCTCGCGACGAAAACAGATACTAGTCCCAAAAGTTGAGGAGCTCTTCTTCCCGCTGCAGCTAGAGTCAATGACTATTTTGTCCGGAACAAGGAACGAGCTCCAGTAACTTGGAGAACCGATTTTGCCTTTTTGAAATTTTGTTTAGTTTAAACGTTTGTTGGTCGTTTGTAGGTGTTTGTTAGTTTCATAAAAACGTTTGTTGGTCGATAGTTTTTACAGGAAAGCACACATAAAATGTGGTGTGAACTTGGCAGGAAAATATTTATTCAGATCGCACTGAGGTTTTATAGGGGCCTAATCGATGCGTAATCGTTTGTAGGTTCCAAATGAACTAAGTAGAACGTTTGTTGGTTCGTTGGTTCTCGAAAAAAGCTAAAAAAAACCTATCGGGAACGTGTCACTGATTTTGCCAGGCCCGGTCATATGACCGCAAGAACTTGACCGCACGATAATTATTTTTAAAGCGTTCTTGTTCAATGGGGGGCTTAATCGATTCGGAATTCTTGTAGGTCGATAATAATCGTATGAGAACGTTTGTTGGCCCTCGGTTTGATTGGAATATATAAATGACCACATGTTGTCTCGCGGAGTGTCTCGAAAAAAATGTTTGAGCATCATTTCAATATTTGAAAATGACGTTTTTTTTTTTAAATTAAAAAATATAGCCGATGATTGTCGTGGATAAAAGTTGAAAAAGTTTCCCTTGGTCTTTTAGGATTGGAAGAGTGACGTGAACCAATAATTAATCAAATTCGGGAGTTTCAAGGTCGACTAACTGGTCGAGCTGTCACGGAACGTCCCATATACGTAGCTTCGCTCGACTGACGTAGTGCGGAGCCCCGAGGAGCGTGTATCGTGAACGCTACTCTCGAACGTTGGCCCGTACTTTTCGTTGTTGCGAACAAAAAAGGGCAAAAAAGGTAGAATAAACGTGGTAACAGATGAAAAAACGTGACGGAAAATTACGCGCATTTCCGGTCATCGTATATTGGTAAAAATTTTTAATCGCAAACGGTTTGTTATCGCGGGAAGAGTGCTCGAAATCACTCGGTTGGACAACGTTGGACGACGACAAAAAGAGAGAGAGAGAGACATCACGCGATATTTATTATTACAAAAGAAAATATAAACCTTTCTTCGACTCCATTGTTAATTAATTATATATGTGTAGCGAATATTTTTCGTGCGTGTGTTTTGGTCTACGCGAGAACCAGAGACCCGCCTGGAGAGGCCATAAACCGAGGCGACGATGACGCGCGCCGGACGGGCGCGCAGGCGCCGGCACGGGTGGGGGGCGCTCGCTCGGGGTCTGTGCATGCTCGGACAGCGGCGAACACTGGAGAACGAGACCTCGTCGCGGTCGGACATACTTATCTCGTTGCTCTCGCACAGAAGGATATTCGCGTCGTTCATATATCACCGATATTAAACCAGCATTTGTACTTACGCCGGCACTAGCCCACATTTACTTAGGATCGATTGTTCATATAAGTAAATAATGGGGCTTGGCCGCCGTAGAGACTCTCGACAAATAAATCGCCTACAGATCAGAAGTGGGATATACCTCCATCCACAAGTATAAGTGTACCGCCGAAAGCAGCTTTGATTACGACTATGCGTGTGGTCGTTACAATGAATCGTAGAAACAAAGAATGCGAGAATCAAGGAAACATACGTACGACTTTTCGGAAGACTACCAGACTCCACGATGCCACCAAGGCAACGTGAAAGCTGAGCCTCGAATTCCATACAAGGGAAATGTTAAAAGCCACCGTATCCAACGGGACTTCAGAGTAGGCTTGGCTCAAGTCCAGGGTGGTGATGTAATTGGCTTGCCGCAGGTGATCCAATATACTGTTCATAAGCGGAATGAGATAGGCGTCCTTCTTCGTGACACTATTCACTTTGCGGAAGTCTAGGCAAAATCGGAGCTTTCCATTAGGTTTCTTCACCATGACGATCGCGCTGGGCCAGTCGCTGGTCGATGGCTCTATGATCCCATCCGCGAGCATTTGTCGTACCGCTTCGTGGATCGCCTTCTCTTTATGGCTGGATGGCCACCCACTTCAGGCTCCGTGAGAGTGGTTGCGCCGGGTTTTTCCGGTATAGGAGGGAACTCCTCCCGAACTAGTTGGTTCAGCGTGACGATCTGGGATGCTGTTGGCGTGCGTGGGCCACAACAGGGGTGATTGATGGGCCCCAACCGGTTTGGATTTCGAGGTGGCGAATCTCAGTCGGTTCCTGTTTGCTGTACCATTGGGCCTTTTCGAGGTCCACCACCGACCGGGCGGACCGTGGGATGTCTGGCCCCAGTGTACATGGTGACGGCTTTGTGACCACTGGCCATTTCCGCTCCCCGGGGACGGGAAGGGCGGCGTGGCGCCTTTGACTGATCCATCCATCAAATGGCTGCCGCACCGAAAGGGGTGCGACTCGAGCCCGAATGAACGAGGGCTCGTATTGGCCAACCGCGCACGGTTGGGGTAGTGAGGGGGCCGGTGGCGCTCTCCTCCGTTTGTGGGTTTCCGCACCATAGGGGCTCCGGTTCGGCGTTCGCGGTTGTTTCGGTGGGTGGGCAGGATCCGGGGAGGGTCGTCCGGTTGAGGCTGGGTCCTGCCCCTGGTGGTTTCCCGAACACGGGCACTCCGTAGATTATAGTCCGGGACGTCCGCAGCGATGGCAGGGGGTGCGGCTCAGTTCAGGCACTGAAGCGGTGGCCGGGTGCGCTGCAATTCCAGCAATTCGGTTGTCCGCGTGATCTTGCTGGCGTTGGTCCCTGGGCGGTAGGAGCGACCTCGGAGGTGGGCGATGGTTCGGTTTTGACGAACGAGTTGGTGGCATTAGCGGTTGCTGGTCGGTCCGCGGCTGGCTCCTGCGTGGTTCGCTGGGCCCGCGGACTGGACGTTCGTTCGGTCGAGTTGGTTAGCCGTCGCGATCCCCCGCGGCCCGGGCCGCATTGATGTATTCCGGAACCGGTCCAGCCGACTCCCCACTTCCCGAGGTGTCCAGATCCAGTGGCGTTGGGTCGATCTCGGGATCGACATCCGATGCCTGAGCCGCGTGTACTCGGCGGCTTGGAGTAGTTCGAGCGCTCACCGGGCTATGATCGGCAAGCTCGGGACTCAACGGGTTGGCGGGCGTGGGTGGTGCCCGGTATGTCCTTACCGACTGGTGGCTCTTCTCAATCCGCACGGCGATGTGTTCAGGGTAGTCAAAATCGAGGACGTCTTCTCGGTGGATGGCGATTTGTAGCTTGGGTAACATGTTCCGATAGGTGGATTGGATCTGCTCAGCTTCTCCCATTGGTGGCCGCAGCCGGTTGAACAACCCGCGAAGGCAGCGTATTTGCTTCAGAGAGGAGAAGTTCTTCACCGTAACAGACGTCTTCGGAGAGTGCTGTATACGTTGGTATACGGAGGACGCGGCCCTTAAGCGCACGTGAAGCTTCCACGAGTGCAAGAGGGGCAACGCCACTGACGGTCACGACGGAGTGAGAGAGATGAACTCTGAACCGTCTCATTCATCCGAAACGTATTGAGTCTGTCTGATAGATAGTATCCCTTGTACGAGCAAACTACAGTGCCGCATGGGATGCCGCCGGGGAAAATGGACGCACAAATGCGCGTCGCCACATGACGAAGATATAGAGGAATATGATCTCGTCCATCGGCTGGCAGCCGTGGGCACAGATAGCCTACCTGAGCCCAGACCAACACGACTGTATAGTCGCCTCTTAAAAGGTATTATTGATGGGAGTTTCAGGTTTGCATTTCATGGGCGAGGCATGCACGTATGTGGGATGTTGTCCAAGGTGTATTCATTGAGAGTGGCGAGCGGACTGTGGGCGACCACACCCATGACAGTGGATGCGTGGCACGGGCGGGAGAACGTGTCGTTGTCAATCCACCGTGGTGTCCAGCGTCAGCGGCCACAGGTGGCGTGCTGACACGTGGAGGAGGCGGCATGGAGTCGACGCCACCTTGTTGGCGTGTATCGAAGGAGCCGCTGGGGCCAAGTTCGATGCGGGAGGCACTGGACAAGCGCAGTGTGCTGTGCACAGGGTCGTCGCGTGCCCGACGAGATGATCGGCGTGAGTTCGCTGGTGCCACGGTCGTCGGACGGCCCTGCAGGGTCGGCTCTGTTCTGCTCTACGGCCGCCACGGGGCCGAGAGGCGGCGAGAGACCGGGGAGGTCGGGTTGGCAGAGCGTGGTCCCTGTCGACGGCGGATGGGAGTGCGTCCGTTCGACGCCTTCGGGTCCCTGGTTGGTGCCACGTGCCCACCGGCAGAGGCGTCGCAATGAGTGAGTCTATGGCGCGGACTGGTCTCGCGAACGAGACACCCGGCAGGGACGATGATGCGGGGTCGGTCTGTAGAATCGACTGGCTTTCTGAACGATGCTGCGAGCGGTGGCGTCGTCGCGGTTGCCAGGAGTGGCGATCGGTCGAGGTTGGCGAGATGAGGTCCGGGGACGGTCCGGAGGATGCCGGGGCCCGCCTCGCGTCGTCGCCGGGTCGACGGCGGGTGGACGTCCACACAGATCGGAGTCGGGCGTACCCTAGCTCAGTTATTGGTCACAACTGTAGAGACATAGGGGCGACGGCAAGGCCAGGACCATACAGGTCGGAGTCGGGCGTACCCTAGCTCAGTTGTTGGTCACAACTGTTGAGAGAGGGGGACGACGGCAAGGCCAGGACCACAGAGGCCGCGAGTCAGAGTGGCCCGCGTGCCTGTAGTCAAACAGGCACGAGATACGGAAGCTCTGGCGTGAGGTCCAGACAATCAGTTAATAGCTGGGCGGTCCGCGGGGCAGAGCCGAAAATCCGTCGGACCCCGTGGGACGAGACCCAGTGCAACTGAGTTTTCCACCCTAATTCCGATTCCTGGAGCCACCCTGGTGATTGCTGCGACGTAACTTGTGCTCTCGGGAGGAACTGATCACTCCGCCAACGGGAAGCTAGAGTTGCGGCGCAGAGGTTACCGACCTTGTAACCTGTTATGTGAGACTGACAAAACTAACGTGAAGTTCCGGTGCGAGACTTGTTGACATTTCAGGTTGCCGCCGATACACACGACACAGCATCGACACATAGCCGAGGACGACTCAGGTGGATATTAACATATCGGGATGATCCAAAATGCATGCTCTAAGTCTACTCAAGACGATTTGAAAACGCTCGTCAAAACCCAAAATCGATGAAACGGGAGCCAAGTTATGACCATTTGAAATTTCGAGATTTTTAGGTTTTCAAAAAGGTGACCAAAGATTACAAAAAAATTTTTTTCACTTTTTTCAAGTTTTCGATACGCTATTCGATCGGAAATTATCCGCTGATTACGAATAACACCGAGTTTTAGTCGAAATCTCAAAATATCAATGTGAAAAAGGCGAAAAACAATGCAATTTCGCTGATCACGAATAACACCGCTTTTAGTCGAAATCTCAATATTTCAATGAGAAAAAGGCGAAAAACGAAAAAAATCACTTCGTGGACGATTTTCAATGAAATTTCGAGTTTCTCAAGGAAACGGGTACTGAATTAGTAATCAGCGAGTGAAAATACATCGATACAGCGTCCTAAAAAAAAATTTGAAGAATTCAACTTTTTTTTGCATTTCGGCGAAAAAGAAGTGGCTTCACTAAAATCGCTGTAACGTTGCTTCCCGATGGAGTTGGAACCCCACTCTGTCCTCATTCTTTTCTTGATCGAAAACGCTTTAAAATGGCGCTTGAATCTTTGCGCTATCATTATTTTTCGATTTTGATAGATTTTTAAAGTCGGACGATCGATTTTTGCAAATTTCTCCATACATACCCCTTCTCATTTTTTTCGCCGATTTTCAACCTGCTGCTGTCGAGATCGACTCGCTGATCACTAATTCGGTAGCCATTTCTTCGAGGAACTCGAAGTTTGGAAATAGAAAAATAATTTTTTTTTTCCTTTTTTGCCCACCTTTTCGGAAACCTAAAATGTCGAAATTTCAAATGGTCGTAACTCGGCTCCCGTTTCATCGATTTTGGGTTTTAACCGGTGTTTTCAATACGTAGCGAGTAGACTTACAAGGAAAGTACTCGAAGTGTCCCCCTCCGATTTTGTTGAAACTCAAATATGTGATAGGGCATTGAAAACTAAGCGACACGTATTTTTTTTTATCGGCGGAAAAACGGTTTCAAGGGGTGAAACCACCCCCTAACGTTACACATGTCAAGGGGCGATTTTGCAGTTTTACATAGAAGCAGTGCATCGATTTTGATGAAACAAAGATTAAAATGTTTCTTGTGCGAAGAAATGAAGATCCCACCAGATAATGAAAAGAAAAAATATTTTATGTGGTTGAAACACCCTCGAACATTCACTTTTTGCTCCCTACATTGAAAACTTGCGAATCGATTGGAATGAAAATTATGCTATTGTGTAGCGGAAATAAAATTAAATTTGACGTGTTTTTGTGTTTGTGCGAAAAAATTTTTTTAAGGGGTAAACTACCCCTATTTGGGTTTTTACATTCCAGGTGTCTCCTGGTCATTCCAAATGTGCTTGCCGATACGAACTCTTCTCATTAAGCTAAAACTAATGTTTCACCATTTTTTTGTTATTTTAAGGGGTAGAAATACCCTTGAACATCTACGTCTCGCACCCTACATTGAAAACTTGCGAATCGATTGTAATGAAAATTATGCCGTTCTATGGCGGAAATAAAATTAAAGTTGATGTGTCTTTGTATTTGTGCGAGAAAATTTGTTTAAGGGGGCAAACTACCCCTATCTGAGTTTTTACATTCCAGGTGTCTCCTTGTCTTTCCAAATGTGTTTGCCGATACGAACTTTCCTCATTAAGCTAAAATTAATGTTTCACCATTTTTCTGTTATTTTAAGGGGTAGATACTCCCTCGAACATTTACGTCTCGCACCCTACATTGGAAACTTGCGAATCGATTGAAATGGAAATTATACTGTTTTATAGCGGAAATAAAATTGAAGTTGACGTGTTTTTGTATTTGTGCGAGAACATTTTTTTAAGGGGGTAAACTACCTCTATTTGAGTTTTTACATTCCAGGTGTCTCCTTGTCATTTCGAATGCGTTTGTCGATAAGAACTCTCCTCATCAAGCTAAAATTAATGATTCACCGTTTTTTTTAAATAGTACGTAAACATAAGGGGGCAGACCACCCTTTGTAACCCTTTTTTTTAATAGTTATTGAAAAGTTTCCGAACCACGGCCAAGAAATATTATGATGGTATGATTTTCGTATTCAGATAAACTTACGCATTTACGAGAAGCACAACTAAGAGGGATTATAGTATACTTCATTCGCTAACGCATTCGTTTTTTCTAACATTTTCCTTGCCTTTTCACACGTTGCTGCAAGAGCATATTTTCAATATTAGCAGTATAGCTATGTGCCTGACCGTCAAAATACACTTTTGATTGTGCCTTCGTATTATTATCCGTAATTGAGGAATTTACAACTTCAGTACTATCACGTTTTACCAACTAAATTCGTTACTAACACTTTGCTGTTCGGTGACACTACGTGGATGTCACGGGCAATGCTTATCAGAAATAATTGTGCTTGAAGCATTTTTTCGATGACTACCATTTTTGTTCGGCCTATTAACCATTATTGTGGTTATAAGTTGATAACAACGGACAGTAGATAATGGACATGTATACAAATGATGATGATGGCGTGTATTAGAGTAAAGTTACTATGTAAATAAAGTGTGTACGTCAAAAGCGCTCATACACATATGATCCTTCCGAAAGAAGCAAATGATTCACTTGGAATATACTATTAAGGTTCCCGTATCAAAGAATCTAGCACATCTGTTTGAGGTAAAAGTAACACTTAACTGAAAATCTATACAGAGAAATTAGTTCCTCCATTAAAACCTGTCACTTTATTACGGGTAATATCATTTAATAATATATAAACGACGTGTTTATGCTAATAATAAAAAAATACTCCCACAGTGATATGTGAAAAAGTGAGGAAAATTATATAAAAAAAGGATGTGTTAGCGAATGATGTATAGTATAATCCCTCCTAATTATGCTTCTCGTAGATGCGTAAGTTTATCTAAATACGAAAATCGTAACAACATAAAATGTCTTGGCAGTGGTTCAGAAACTTTTGAATATCTATTAAAAAAGGGGCTACAAAGGGTGGTCTACGCCCTTAAGTATTCGTACTCATTTAAAAAAACGTTGAATCATTAATTTTAGCTTAATGAAAAGAGTTCATATCGGCAAACACATTTGGAATGACGAGGAGACACCTGGAATGTAAAAACTCAAATAGGGGTAGTTTGCCCCCTTCAAAAAAATTTCTCGCACAAATACAAAAAGACATCAACTTTAATTTTATTTCCGCCATAGAACGGCATAATTTTCATTACAATCGATTCGCAAGTTTTCAATGTAGGGTGCAAGACGTAGATGTTCAAGGGTGTTTCTACCCCTTAAAATAACAAAAAAATAGTGAAACATTAATTTTAGCTTAATGAGAAGAGTTCGTATCGGCAAGCACATTTGGAATGACCAGGAGACACCTGGAATGTAAAAACTCAAATAGGGGTAGTTTACCCCCTTAAAAAAATTTTCTCGCACAAATACAAAAACACGTCAACTTTAATTTTATTTCCGCTACACAATAGCATAATTTTCATTCCAATCGATTCGCAAGTTTTCAATGTAGGGAGCAAAAAGTGGATGTTCAAGGGTGTTTCAACCCCTTAAAATATATATTTTTTTTCACTATCTGGTGGGTTCTTCATTTCTTCATTTCTTCTTTCTTGTGCGAAGAAATGAAGAACCCACCAGATCGTGAAAAAAAATATATATTTTAAGGGGTTGAAACACCCTCGAACATCCACTTTTTGCTCCCTACATTGAAAACTTGCGAATCGATTTTAATCTTTGTTTCATCAAAATCGATGCACTGCTTCTATGTGAAACTGCAAAATCGCCCCTTGACATGTGTAACTTTAGGGGGTGGTTTCACCCCTTGAAACCGTTTTTCCGCCGATAAAAAAAAATCCGTGTCGCTTAGTTTTCAATGCTCTATAACATACTTGAGTTTCAACAAAATCGGAGGGGGACACCTCGAGTACTTTCCTTGTTAGACAATGCATTTTGGATCATCCCGATATCTCAATAATTGTAGCCGCGAGAGCAGGTTGAGCAAAGGGGTATTGGGAAATTCTGAGCAAAAAATCTGAGAGCAGATTGAAAATCGGTCAAAAAAATATGCAAAGAGGTATCGGGCAATTCTGAGCAAAAAATTTTGAATTTTTAAATTTTATTTTAAGGCGCTATATCGATGTATTTTGGCTCGATGATTACTAATTCACTAGCCATTTCTTTGAAAAACTCGAAATTTCATTGAAAGTCGTCCAAAAAGTGATTTTTTTCATTTTTTGCCTTTTTCTCATTGATCCTTTGAGATTTCGACTACAACCGGTGTTATTCGTAATCAGCGAAATTTCATAGAAAATCGTCAAAAAGTGATTTTTTTCGTTTTTCGCCTTTTCCACATTGCTATTTTGAGATTTTGACTAAAACTCGGTGTTATTCGTTATCAGCGGAAAATTTCCGATCGAATAAGGTATCGAAACATTGAAAAAAGAGAAAAAAAATTTTTTGTAATTTTTTGCCCACCTTCGGTCATTATCGCGTGGATACGCAAGTCATCAATCTCTACAGGACGCATCTCTGGAAGATCATTCAGTGATCTTTGCCGCACGATTCCGGATTAGGTACGTTTTCGTTTTTCATAGTGCAAATAATGGGTTAACTTTTCAGCTTTCTCTATATCGAGAGTAAACCCGTGGGATGAGTCTTACGTGCTATTTTTGCCATGATTTGAACACGTTTGCACATCGGTAGTGGCACCCGCAGACAGTTGCTAGTTTACAGGTTATATTTTGGAAACTCTGATTGCATGTACATATGGCAGGTTTGATCAAAGAAAATATGAGCGTTGAACTTTGATTTTCAAACACTGGGATGTAAACCAACACTTCGTTGCTATTCTCATGTTCGAAAGTGGATTTCAGTGACAACAAAAGTGTACGAATATCCAACTTTCTCATTCACCTCCCAGTCAACGACATGAGTGTTTGTAAAATTTATCCGCAAACGATTCAGCACAATCGGAATGGGCAGTTTCTCGTTGTTTGCAGCAGCGGCAAATACACAATTTACACGTCAATGGCACTGAGAAACATAGAATTTGGTCAAGCTCTGGAATTCGTTTGAGCGTCTGACCAGAGTCAGTATGTGGCGCCCGAAAGCTTGTTGACCATCAAAGTATTCGAGAGTGTTAATCTTTCATTAGCGAATTTCTGTTTAGAACGAGATCCCTCAATAAGCACTTTATTTTCAGCAATATTTTCTGGTTTCATGCTCGGTTTGTTGTTAGGCTCGGGTTTCTCGTTCTTCGACTGGGATACACTTTGTTGTATCGGTATACAGCCCATTCACGTTTTTTGGACGAACAATGCTTCGCTTATCAATCTCGCCATGGCTAATCGGTATTCCATTCATTGATACTACTCTAACGCCATAGAAAACTCTTCGGGAAATGCCGCGGATATCGAGAACGCGTTTGAGGTATTATCAGAAGTTATATTTCTTTATTATTTTTCATTACAATATTTCGCAAGGGTCGTATGATGGGCGTTCATCGGGTCTCTTAACCCCATAACTATGTCTCTCGATTACATTTTAAGGAGTTATATGCTACAAGAAACCCACCTTTATAAATTGTTTATCAGAACATCAACGAACAACAGCTATTTATGTTATTCGGCGTTTTCTCGCTCCGATATATGTACAAAAAACCCGCTTGCATTATCTGATCAAATTTTTGCGACGAAATGCATTAATAATAATAACCACGACAATAAAACCAATCATTTCAATTTATATGGACAATTTATTTATTCATTCTCCATTTGGTCCATAAACAGTTAACAACATTAATCATAAATACTATTTATTCTTGTTTTCTTAAACCGGACAATGAACCGGGCAGTGAACGTGCCTTGTGCAAGCGCGATGGACCGATCCGCAAAAATCTTAGATTCACGCAAAAAAAAATTATTTAAGATAAGACAAACGTAACTTTACCTCACCTTCTCTGATAAACGATACCGAATGATCCTTCATAATTATTCGATAAAGATACGACGGCTATCGTTAATCAGAAAAGGATCGGTCGAGCTACGTTTCCACGGTCTTGCTGTATTTAATTTTCGTTGGATCTAAGTTTTAGCATTATGTCACTTCTCGTCGTGATAGTCATAGCCTTCTGAACCTCACTCTCCGACGCCCGTGAAATCAGACAGAGACTACGTGATCCAACATCACTACTGCTGTAGTTGTTCCACTGTTCTCGAAATTAAAGACGGATAGACTCACAAAATATGCAAGTACAACATTTTTTTTCTTCACGATAAAAACCTTGAAACGATTTTGCGACCAGTGTTTCGTGTACAGAATTGAATGAACTTTATTGTTCAAAAATAAAAAAGCGTTTTTTAAATTTTTTTCGAAAAAAAATGTCTCGTTACCTAAAAACGGTACGTCCCACATCAGCGATATATTTTTTTTCGAAAAGCGCATCCTAAATCCTTCGGAAACCGCTTTTTAAACCCTCCGATTTTTCAACGCCAAAGCGGTAAAAAATACATGACCACCTTATAATTGTCACCCTGTATATTCATTGTCTAAACGCGATGTGTTTACGCTTTAACAGTTATTGCCATCTCGCGGCTGTACACGTACCAAAAACAGTCGGTACACGCGCGATATTTGTCCTCCAAACTTCACACTATCAAATACCTTATCCCCACTGATTAGACGCAAATGTTTCTTCCATTTTTTTTCACATAAACTACGGACCATCAAAACTTTCTGAATAGAATAATCGTGATCACCAAACGATTAGATAAAGACAAAATTTAAAAAGCCAAAATTGTCCGGTTCACTTCACGCTTTCGTATTACACGACCCTCCGCGAGACAGCATGTGTTCATTTATATATTCCAATCAAACCGAGGCCCAACAAACATTCTGATCAGTTTATTATTGACCTACAAACAATTCCGAATCAATTAAGCTCCCCATTGAACAAAAACGCTTTCAAAATAATTATCGTACGGTCAAGTTACTGCGGTCATATGACCGGATCTGGTAAAATCAGTGACACGTTCCCGATAGGTTTTTTTAGCTTTTTTCGAGAACCAACGAACCAACAAACGTTCTACTTAGTTCATTTGGAACCTACAAACGATTACGCATCGATTAGGCCCCTATAAAACCTCAGTGCGATCTGAATAAAAATATTCCTGCCAAGTTCACACCATATTTTATGTGTGCTTTCCTGTAAAAACTGTCGACCAACAAACGTTTTTATTAAACTAACAAACACCTACAAACGACTAACAAACGTTTAAACTAAACAAAATTTCAAAAAATCAAAATTGGTTCGCTTAGTTCACAGAGGTCAAGGAACGACGTGCAATAAAGAGAGAGACTTTCTATCATTCAACGCGATGACGCAATTACATCATCTTTCGACATCATTAACATGTTACTGTGTTTCTACCAAATGTAATATAATAAGTAGTCCGTTTAATAGCGACAAATCCTCACGAGTGTTATGTCCTCGGACTCTATCGGACATAGACTAAATAGCAGACGCGGGCCGTGACATCTAGCGGTAGTAAGCAGCGGCTCGTAGTAAAATACTACGAGCACTGCACTACCGTAACGAAGAGCGACCGTGTCGAAATTTTTGTGCGTGCGATACGTCCCCTTGAAGGGAGACTAAATTGCAACGTAACCTCAAAACATTATAAAAGCTTTTTTTACGGACACGGCTTATTCGAATTGAAAAAAATAGTCGGACCGTCTGCTTAAAGCAACTGATAAACACAGACGGCGCCACTCTGTCTAAGGAATGGGGAAAGCTTTCTTCCCCTGCTTTAACGGGGTGGTAAGGTTTTTCACTTTCGAAAAATCGAATTTTATTTTCTCTTATCTTATTGTTTAACATTTCAAGAATATGTCCTTAAAGTTTTAAACCGATCTAAGCAATATTCTTGAAGTTATTGTCTTATTAATCTCCTGGCCTTTAACGCTATACCTCTAACAGCTGCGGGCGGTCGGGCTAGCAGTGCAGCTGTCGAACAGGTATACAGTTTATTCATTGCTATTGTGTATATAGTATATAGTGTATACTATGTATAGACATATTTGATGATAGCAACATCCTTTATGGACCTCGCATTGACGATTCAGTGTGAGGTAAGCCGATAAAATTCGCTTATGAACGTTTTATACCAGATTTGTTAGTGTTCAAAACTTTAAAGCGTTTTCCTCACAACTCACGTTTTCAAAGTCGGTGTCCCTCATAACTTGAAAACTACAGCACCGATCCCTTTGAAATTTTGAACACTAATTCTGTACATAATTCACGAGGTAACGCTGGAGAGTTTTTTTCAAATTTGTTAATAACTTTTATTTTACAATAACAAATTAACCGATTTTTTTCGTAAAAATCGCGTTTTTCCCTTCAAAATGTTCCAAAAAATTGAAAAATTGAAATTTCGAAAAACCCTCCCAGAGTTACCTGGGGAAAACTATTATCTAACAAATGAACTTTTATTTTTTCATTTCAGATGATCCAGCACCAAGTTATGAGGGACACCGAAATTTTACTTTTTTCCGAGACACGTCCGAATAATTGCTGCTATTGCCGTATTTTTTAATATTTCTTCGTGAAAATTTTATATAATATTCTTCGAATGTCATATTTTACTGTACCATTAGTTTTAATAAAGAGATTTTAACTGCGTCGTCACAAAAAAATCACAAAAACATGCCTTTTTTTGTACGAATTAACCTTACCCCCCCCTTAACGCGCTTATAAATGTGGGAGATAGAGAAAAATAGCTAGCACATTTTTCTCGAAGACGGGTTAATCGAATGGAAAAAAAAATGCTGGGTCCTTCTGCGTTCATCAATAACGCAGACGGTTAAACATTTTTTTTTAAATTCGAACAAGCCGTCTTCGAGAAGGGTACGTTAAGTATTTTATAGAACATTCGTTTCCCAAGACACACGGTTCTGGGATTGCACGATTTTGCGGAATGACAAACCGAGGTCATTTTTAACGACGTCGTATATTAATTTATTCGCTTGCCGAAATGCATAAAATGTTACGTAAGAATTCGAGCTCGCTATTGTCACCGTATCTCAACCGATGGAAAAAATGAAATGACAATTGTGCATATGTAAATTTATAATTATCAATTTTATTCTATTCGAACGATACTTCATTAGACCGAATAAAGGATAATTAATAGGCATACCACTTCTTAATATTGTAGAAGAGCTACAAGCAGGTATCTTATTTTTTAATTAAAAAAATTCATGACAATGATCGAACTAAAATGCCTCAAAGCATTTCACGTGATTTTTTTTTAAACGTTGAACATTATTCGATAATCTCTTTTCGTGAAATCATGCAGATCCTTTCACCGGTTAGAATGAATCAGGAAATATTAAAATCTACACTATTATAGTGTGATTACATTTGAGAAATCAAGTTAAACTGTATTGCTACGCAGTTTTGCAATACATTGGGTCATCTATATGTGTGTTCATATATGTGTTTGTATATTATTTATAATGTTAAATAAACATTTACTATATCGAACATAATTAATATCTCCTGCTTCTTGGAAATACTGCAAAACGAATTTTTTTCCAATTCAAGCGGTCAAGTCAGCTAAAATTTGCAAAAAATTGTTTTTTTTATTACTTTCCATTACAGTCTCTAAGACTTTCCGTGCCTATTTAACAAGTTATATATCGCAATTTTCAAAAATGGGTGAACCACAGCGGAAATAGTAACAAAAATTATTAAAAAAAACTGTGCATATTCCGAACTTTGCAAATTCAGTTTGTCGTTCCGTAAATTCGTGACATGCTGGAAACGTATGAGTCGCATAACAATGATGAGAGAAAATATAAAATTTTAATTTTATTTTTTATTTTTTAATTGTTATACGAAGAAAAAATAAAAAAATTAAAATTAAAATTTTAGATTTGATTTTATCGCTGTTATGCAACGCACACATTTCAAGGATTTCACGACTTTACGGAGGGGCAAACTGACATTTTTAAGCACGTCATATAATCATTTATACTCCCGCGGAGATGCATAAAATGCTACGTATGAATTCGAGCTCGCTATTGTCACCGTGTCTAAGCTGATGTGGAAAAACAAAATGACAATTGAACATATATAAATTTATAATTATCCATTTTTTTTCTATACATGCGTTATATCATTAGACCGAATACAGGATAATTAATATACCTTCCACTTGTTAATGCTGTGAAAGCGAAACAAATGTCCGCCTCGTGTTTTGAGGACTTACACGCAGTCAGGCTTTAGAAAAAAAAAAAAATTTTATTCCATTTTCGTAATGTACATATATTTAAGTACAACACAGAAAATTTCATGTCAATCCGACAAATATTCTCGAAGTTCTGGGATTTCACGATTTTGCGAAAAGACAAACCGAGGTCACTTTTAAGCACGTCGTATATTTATTTATGCCTGTCCAGAATCGTATAAAATGTTACATAAGAATTCGTGCTCGCTTATGTCATCATATGTACGCTGAAGAAACAAACCAAATGACAATTGTGCAAATGTAAGTTTATAATTATGAATTTTTTTCTACGTAAACGATACATTATTAGACCGAATAAAGGATAATTAATATGCCCTTCACTTGTTAATATTGTAGAAGCGATACAAACTGGTATCTAGTTTTTTATGTTAAAAAATCCACGACAACGATTGGACCAAAATGCCTCAAAGCATTTTGCTGAAAGTTTCGAATAACATTGATAGTTGAAAAATTGAAAACCAAAATTCATTTCAAGTTTAACATTATTCGATAGCCCCGTTTCGTGGAATCATGTAGATCGTTTTATCGAAAAGAATGAATTAGGAAAAATTAAAATCTACGAAAATGTCGTGGTATTACCTTTAAGAAAACAAGTTAAACTGTATTGCTACGCAGTTTCGTAATAAATTGGGTCATCGATATATGTATTTATTTATTATAATGTTTATTAAACATTCACTATATCGAACATAATTAATATCTCCCGCTTCTTGGAATACTTCTTGGAATGCAAAATGAATTTTCCTTAAATTAAGTATTTTATAGAACATTTGTTTCCGAAGACACACGGTTCTGGGATTTTACGATTTTGCGAAAAGACAAACCGAGGTTACTTTTAAGAACGTCGTATATTTATTTATGCCTGTCCAGAATCGTATAAAATGTTACATAAGAATTCGAGCTCGCTTATGTCATCATATGTACGCTGAAGAAACAAACCAAATGACAATTGTGCAAATGTAAGTTTATAATTATGAATTTTTTTCTACGTAAACGATACATCATTACACCGAATAAAGGATAATTAATATACCTTCCGCATATTAATGTCGTACAAGCGATACAAACTGATATCTCGTTCTTAAATGAAAAAATACACGACGATAAGCAAACTAAAATGCTTGAAAACAGTTTGCTGAAAGATTCTCCGAAGATTTCACGGACGCAGATGTTGAATGACATTGATAGTTGAAAAATTGAGAGCCAAAATTCGCTTCAATTTTATATCATGTTGGTTTTTACGTGATTTTTTTTTTAACGGTAAACGTTATTCGATAATCTCTTTTCGTGAAATCATATAGAGGCTTGTACCGGAAAAAATGAATTAAGAAAAATTAAAATCCCCCAATTGTCGTGCGATAACATTTAAGAGAACAAGTTAAACTGCATTGCTTCGCAGTTTCGCAATAAATTGGGTCATCCATATATGTATTTATCTATTTATTATAATGTTTATTAAACATTCACTATATCGAACATAATTAATATCTCCCGCTTCTTGGAATACTTCTTGGAATGCAAAAGGAATTTTCCTTAAATTAAGTATTTTATAGAACATTTGTTTCCGAAGACACACGGTTCTGGGATTTCACGATTTTGCGAAAAGACAAACCGAGGTCATTTTTAAGCAGGTCGTATATTTATTTATGCCTGTCCAGAATCGCATAAAATGTTACATAAGAATTCGAGCTCGCTTATGTCATCACATGTACGCCGAAGAAACAAACCAAATGACAATTGTGCAAATGTAAGTTATAATTACGATTTTAATTACGAGTTTATAATTACGATTTTTTTTCTACGTAAACGATACATCATTAGACCGAATAAAGGATAATTGATATGCGATCCTCTTGTTAATATTGTAGAAGCGATACAAACTGGTATCTAGTTTTATCGAAAAGAATGAATTAGGAAAAATTAAAATCTACGAAAATGTCGTGGTATCACCTTTAAGAAAACAAGTTAAACTGTATTGCTACGCAGTCTCGCAATAAATTGGGTCATCCATATATGTATTTATCTATTTATTATAATGTTTATTAAACATTCACTATATCGAACATAATTCATATCTCCCGCTTCTTGGAATACTGCAAAAGGAATTTTCCTTAAATTAAGTATTTTATAGAACATTTGTTTCCAAACACACACGGTTCTGAATGACAATCCGAGGTTATTTTTAAGCATGTCGTATATTAATTTATGCGATTGCCGAAATACATAAAATGTTACGTAAGAATCCGAGCTCGCTATTGTCACCGTATCTCAACTGATGGAAAAAACCAAATGACAAGTATGCATATGTAAATTTATAATTATCAATTTCAATCGTATTAATAGGCCTTCCACTTCTTAATATTGTAGAAGCGCTACAAACTGGTATCTCATTTTTTAATTTAAAAAATCCATGACGATGATCGAACTAGAATGTCTTCAAGAATTTCACGTGATTTTTTTTAAACGGTGAACATTGTTCGATAACCTCTTTTCGTGAAATCCTGTGGATCGTTTTACTGGATAGAATTACATGTAAGAAATCAAGTTAAACTTTATTACTACGCCGTTTTGCAATAAATTGGCTGACCTATATATGTGTTTATGTATTTATTATGTTTATTAAACATTCACTATATCTGCATATTAATATCATAATTAATATCTCCTGCTTCTTACAATACAGCAAAAGGAATTTTCCTTAAGGGATGAGATGCAGTCAGGGGCGCGAAGAAAGGATTTTTTTCAATAACTTTTTTTATATTAATTAAGTTCATTTCATAAAACTGATTACACAGAGATTTAATATCATGTTTCAACTTGACCTTGGCAAAATTACAAAAAAAAAAATTAATTATTTATAAAAATATCGCTGTCTTTGTGGACCCCCTTTTCCAAGTAGCGCTGCGCGGTGACCATCATATAATTTTACTGGCTCATCTGAAATCAAAAAACCAAATAAAAATCATTAGTTTAATAATAAGTCTAGTTCCTAATCGTAGCTTTTTTTTTTAATGAACAAAATGGCGGCTTTTAACAGAAAACTCTCGATTTTCGAACAAAAAATCGCTCGTTTATTGTTTAAAAAAAATAGTAATTTTCAACAAGAATTAAAAACCTACGATCAAGAACTAGTTTTTAATGGTATTAATAAACAGTAAAAATGTCATCAAAATGCATGGAGTGGTTGTTGAATTATAGTGGTCACCGACTTGAAAAACATAGAAAAACGCCTTTAAAGTTTTTCGATGTAGATACGGTATTATATTTTCGTAAAATTTTTAGCTCGATGGATGAAGCTAAACTGTTTTAATGTATTTTGATTCACTGAATTCGAATATCACAATGTTTTGCCGAAAAGTCGCGCATTCATTTGTTCATAGCCAATTGTTTAAACAATTTTTCAAAAAATTATAGTCTTTCGGGGTGAATTAATTTTTTTTCAATATTTTGGGCGATTTCGAAATGAAAGGATTTTTTTGTAAAATCTTGCTAAAGCTCATAGTTTTTGAGTTATACATTTTTGAAAATTTCTGAAAGAGTTTTCCAATTTTACACATGATTTATATATAGAAATACTAATCAAATAATTACTTACATCGAATCATCAATTCCTGGCCCATAAAACAGGGCTTCTGCCGATGTAGAAGCTTCCAAAATATCTATTTGGCGTTGTCTTCGAATCATTCTGCCTTCCCGGGTATTGTCGTTAGCGCGTTTTCCAGCCACGTCTATTCACTGAGAATCTTATCTTTCTGTGTACCCCTCCACTAATTGTGGGATATCTCGGAAACTATTAATCGGATTAACTTGAAATTTTCAGAGAATATTTTCGAAACATAATACTTCAAGAAAATGCAAAAAAAACAAAGGAATCGATTTTTTTAAAGTTCTAACTGCATGTCACCCGTTAAATTAAGTATGTTATAGAACATTTATCTGCGGACTCAGACCGTTCCCGAGATTTCACGATTTTACGAAAAGACAAACCGAGGTCACTTTTAAGCACGTCGTATATTTATTTATGCCTGTCCGGAATCGCATAAAATGTTACATAAGAATTCGAGCTCGCTTATGTCATCATATGTACGCCGAAGAAACAAACCAAATGACAATTGTGCAAATGTAAGTTTATAATTATGAATTTTTTTCTACGTAAACGATACATTATTAGACCGAATAAAAGATAATTAAGATGCCCTCCACTTGTTAATATTGTAGAAGCGATACAAACTGATATCTAGTTTTTTATGTTAAAAAATTCACGACAACGATTGGACCAAAATGCCTCAAAGCATTTTGCTGAAAGTTTCGAATAACTTGATGGTCGAAAAATTGAAAGCCAAAATTCATTTCAAGTTTAACATTATTCGATAGCCCCGTTTCGTGGAATCATGTAGATCGTTTTATCGAAAAGAATAAGTTAGGAAAACTTTAAATCTACAAAAATGTCGTGGTATTACCTTTAAGAAAACAAGTTAAACTGTATTGCTACGCAGTTTCGCAATAAATTGGGTCATCCATATATGTATTTATCTATTTCTTATAATGTTTATTAAACATTCACTATATCGAACATAATTGATATCTCCCGCTTCTTGGAATACTGCAAAAGGAATTTTCCCTAAATTAAGTATTTTATAGAACATTTGTTTCCAAAGACAGACGGTTCTGGGATTTCACGATTTTGCGAAAAGACAAACCGAGGTCACTTTTAAGTACGTCGTATATTTATTTATGCCTGTCCAGAATCGCATAAATCGTTACATAAGAATTCGAGCTCGCTTATGTCATCATATGTACGCCGAAGAAACAAACCAACTGACAATTGTGCAAATGTAAGTTTATAATTATGAATTTTTTTCTACGTAAACGATACATCATTAGACCGAATAAAGGATAATTAATAAGCCCTCCACTTTTTAATATTGTAGAAGCGATACAAAGTGGTATCTAGTTTTTTTAAATTAAAAAATTGAAAGCCAAAATTCATTTCAAGTTTAACATTATTCGATAGCCCCGTTTCGTGGAATCATGTAGATCGTTTTATCGAAAAGAATGAGTTAGGAAAAATTAAAATCTACAAAAATGTCGTGGTATTACCTTTAAGAAAACAAGTTAAACTGTATTGCTACGCAGTTTCGTAGTAAATTGGGTCATCCATATATGTATTTATTTGTTTATAATAATGATTATTAAACATTCACTATATCGAACATAATTAATATCTCCCGCTTCTTGGAATACTTGGAATGCAAAAGGAATTTTCCTTAAATTAAGTATTTTATAGAACATTTGTTTCCGAAGACACACGGTTCTGGGATTTCACGATTTTACGAAAAGACAAACCGAGGTTACTTTTAAGCACGTCGTATATTTATTTATGCCTGTCCAGAATCGTATAAAATGTTACATAAGAATTCGAGCTCGCTTATGTCATCATATGTACGCTGAAGAAACAAACCAAATGACAATTGTGCAAATGTAAGTTTGTAATTATCAATTTTTTTCTACGTAAACGATACATCATTACACCGAATAAAGGATAATTAATATACCTTCCGCATGTTAATGTCGTACAAGCGATACAAACTGATATCTCGTTCTTCAATGAAAAAATACACGACGATGAGCAAACTAAAATGCTTGAAAACAGTTTGCTGAAAGATTCTCCAAAGATTCCACGGACGCAGATGTCGAATGACATTGATAATTGAAATATTGAGAGCCAAAATTCACTTGAATTTTGTATCCTGTTGGATTTTACGTGATTTATTTTTAACGGTCGACGTTATTCGATAATCTCTTTTCGTGAAATCATATAGAGAATTGTACCGGAAAGATTGAATTGAGAAAAATTAAAATCCCCCAATTGTCATGTGATAACATTTAAGAAAACAAGTTAAACTGCATTGCTACGCAGTTTTGCAATAAATTGGGTGATCTATATATGCGTTGATATTTTTTATAATGTTAAATAAACATTCACTATATCGAACATAATTAATATCTCCCGCTTCTTGGAATACTGCGAAAGGAATTTTCCTTAAATTAAGTATTTTATAGAACATTTGTTTCCGAAGACACACGGTTCTGGGATTTCACGATTTTGCGAAAAGACAAACCGAGGTTACTTTTAAGCACGTCGTATATTTATTTATGCCTGTCCAGAATCGCATAAATGTTACATAAGAATTCGAGCTCGCTTATGTCATCATATGTACGCTGAAGAAACAAACCAAATGACAATTGCGCAAATGTAAGTCTATAATTATGAATTTTTTTCGACGTAAACGATACATCATTAGACCGAATAAAGGATAATTGATATGCGATCCACTTGTTAATATTGTAGAAGCGATACAAATTGGTATCTAGTTTTTTAAGTTAAAAAATCCACGACAACGATTGGACCAAAATGACTCAAAGCATTTTGCTGAAAGTTTTGAATAACATTGATAGTTGAAAAATTGAAAGCCAAAATTCATTTCAAGTTTAACATTATTCGATAGCCCCGTTTCGTGGAATCATGTAGATCGTTTTATCGAAAAGAATGAATTAGGAAAAATTAAAATCTACAAAAATGTCGTGGTATTACCTTTAAGAAAACAAGTTAAACTGTATTGCTACGCAGTTTCGTAGTAAATTGGGTCATCCATATATGTATTTATTTGTTTATAATAATGATTATTAAACATTCACTATATCGAACATAATTAATATCTCCCGCTTCTTGGAATACTTGGAATGCAAAAGGAATTTTCCTTAAATTAAGTATTTTATAGAACATTTGTTTCCGAAGACACACGGTTCTGGGATTTCACGATTTTACGAAAAGACAAACCGAGGTTACTTTTAAGCACGTCGTATATTTATTTATGCCTGTCCAGAATCGTATAAAATGTTACATAAGAATTCGAGCTCGCTTATGTCATCATATGTACGCTGAAGAAACAAACCAAATGACAATTGTGCAAATGTAAGTTTATAATTATGAATTTTTTTCTACGTAAACGATACATCATTACACCGAATAAAGGATAATTAATATACCTTCCGCATGTTAATGTCGTACAAGTGATACAAACTGATATCTCGTTCTTAAATGAAAAAATACACGACGATGAGCAAACTAAAATGCTTGAAAACAGTTTGCTGAAAGATTCTCCAAAGATTCCACGGACGCAGATGTCGAATGACATTGATAATTGAAATATTGAGAGCCAAAATTCACTTGAATTTTGTATCCTGTTGGATTTTACGTGATTTATTTTTAACGGTCGACGTTATTCAATAATCTCTTTTCGTGAAATCATATAGAGTATTGTACCGGAAAGATTGAATTGAGAAAAATTAAAATCCCCCAATTGTCATGTGATAACATTTAAGAAAACAAGTTAAACTGCATTGCTACGCAGTTTTGCAATAAATTGGGTGATCTATATATGCGTTGATATTTTTTATAATGTTAAATAAACATTCACTATATCGAACATAATTAATATCTCCCGCTTCTTGGAATACTGCGAAAGGAATTTTCCTTAAATTAAGGATTTTATAGAACATTTGTTTCCGAAGACACACGGTTCTGGGATTTCACGATTTTGCGAAAAGACAAACCGAGGTTACTTTTAAGCACGTCGTATATTTATTTATGCCTGTCCAGAATCGCATAAATGTTACATAAGAATTCGAGCTCGCTTATGTCATCATATGTACGCTGAAGAAACAAACCAAATGACAATTGCGCAAATGTAAGTCTATAATTATGAATTTTTTTCGACGTAAACGATACATCATTAGACCGAATAAAGGATAATTGATATGCGATCCACTTGTTAATATTGTAGAAGCGATACAAATTGGTATCTAGTTTTTTAAGTTAAAAAATCCACGACAACGATTGGACCAAAATGACTCAAAGCATTTTGCTGAAAGTTTTGAATAACATTGATAGTTGAAAAATTGAAAGCCAACATTCATTTCAAGTTTAACATTATTCGATAGCCCCGTTTCGTGGAATCATGTAGATCGTTTTATCGAAAAGAATGAATTAGGAAAAATTAAAATCTACGAAAATGTCGTGGTATTACCTTTAAGAAAACAAGTTAAACTGTATTGCTACGCAGTTTCGTAGTAAATTGGGTCATCCATATATGTATTTATTTGTTTATAATAATGATTATTAAACATTCACTATATCGAACATAATTAATATCTCCCGCTTCTTGGAATACTTGGAATGCAAAAGGAATTTTCCTTAAATTAAGTATTTTATAGAACATTTGTTTCCGAAGACACACGGTTCTGGGATTTCACGATTTTGCGAAAAGACAAACCGAGGTTACTTTTAAGCACGTCGTATATTGATTTATGCCTGTCCAGAATCGCATAAATGTTACATAAGAATTCGAGCTCGCTTATGTCATCATATGTACGCTGAAGAAACAAACCAAATGACAATTGCGCAAATGTAAGTCTATAATTATGAATTTTTTTCGACGTAAACGATACATCATTAGACCGAATAAAGGATAATTAATATGCGATCCACTTGTTAATATTGTAGAAGCGATACAAATTGGTATCTAGTTTTTTAAGTTAAAAAATCCACGACAACGATTGGACCAAAATGACTCAAAGCATTTTGCTGAAAGTTTTGAATAACATTGATAGTTGAAAAATTGAAAGCCAACATTCATTTCAAGTTTAACATTATTCGATAGCCCCGTTTCGTGGAATCATGTAGATCGTTTTATCGAAAAGAATGAATTAGGAAAAATTAAAATCTACGAAAATGTCGTGGTATTACCTTTAAGAAAACAAGTTAAACTGTATTGCTACGCAGTTTCGTAGTAAATTGGGTCATCCATATATGTATTTATTTGTTTATAATAATGATTATTAAACATTCACTATATCGAACATAATTAATATCTCCCGCTTCTTGGAATACTTGGAATGCAAAAGGAATTTTCCTTAAATTAAGTATTTTATAGAACATTTGTTTCCGAAGACACACGGTTCTGGGATTTCACGATTTTGCGAAAAGACAAACCGAGGTTACTTTTAAGCACGTCGTATATTGATTTATGCCTGTCCAGAATCGCATAAATGTTACATAAGAATTCGAGCTCGCTTATGTCATCATATGTACGCTGAAGAAACAAACCAAATGACAATTGCGCAAATGTAAGTCTATAATTATGAATTTTTTTCGACGTAAACGATACATCATTAGACCGAATAAAGGATAATTAATATGCGATCCACTTGTTAATATTGTAGAAGCGATACAAATTGGTATCTAGTTTTTTAAGTTAAAAAATCCACGACAACGATTGGACCAAAATGACTCAAAGCATTTTGCTGAAAGTTTTGAATAACATTGATAGTTGAAAAATTGAAAGCCAACATTCATTTCAAGTTTAACATTATTCGATAGCCCCGTTTCGTGGAATCATGTAGATCGTTTTATCGAAAAGAATGAATTAGGAAAAATTAAAATCTACGAAAATGTCGTGGTATTACCTTTAAGAAAACAAGTTAAACTGTATTGCTACGCAGTTTCGTAGTAAATTGGGTCATCCATATATGTATTTATTTGTTTATAATAATGATTATTAAACATTCACTATATCGAACATAATTAATATCTCCCGCTTCTTGGAATACTTGGAATGCAAAAGGAATTTTCCTTAAATTAAGTATTTTATAGAACATTTGTTTCCGAAGACACACGGTTCTGGGATTTCACGATTTTGCGAAAAGACAAACCGAGGTTACTTTTAAGCACGTCGTATATATATTTATGCCTGTCCAGAATCGCATAAAATGTTACATAAGAATTCGAGCTCGCTTATGTCATCATATGTACGCTGAAGAAACAAACCAAATGACAATTGTGCAAATGTAAGTTTATAATTATGAATTTTTTTCTACGTAAACGATACATCATTACACCGAATAAAGGATAATTAATATACCTTCCGCATGTTAATGTCGTACAAGCGATACAAACTGATATCTCGTTCTTAAATGAAAAAATACACGACGATGAGCAAACTAAAATGCTTGAAAACAGTTTGCTGAAAGATTCTCCAAAGATTCCACGGACGCAGATGTCGAATGACATTGATAATTGAAATATTGAGAGCCAAAATTCACTTCAATTTTGTATCCTGTTGGATTTTACGTGATTTATTTTTAACGGTCGACGTTATTCGATAATCTCTTTTCGTGAAATCATATAGAGAATTGTACCGGAAAGATTGAATTGAGAAAAATTAAAATCCTCCAATTGTCATGTGATAACATTTAAGAAAACAAGTTAAACTGCATTGCTACGCAGTTTTGCAATAAATTGGGTGATCTATATATGCGTTGATATTTTTTATAATGTTAAATAAACATTCACTATATCGAACATAATTAATATCTCCCGCTTCTTGGAATACTGCGAAAGGAATTTTCCTTAAATTACGGATTTTATAGAACATTTGTTTCCGAAGACACACGGTTCTGGGATTTCACGATTTTGCGAAAAGACAAACCGAGGTTACTTTTAAGCACGTCGTATATTTATTTATGCCTGTCCAGAATCGCATAAAATGTTACATAAGAATTCGAGCTCGCGTATGTCATCACATGTACGCCGAAAAAACAAATGCCTCAAAAGCATTTTGCTGAAAGTTTCGAATGAAAAATTAAAAGCCAAAATTCATTTCAAGTTTAACATTATTCGATAGCCCCGTTTCGTGGAATCATGTAGATCGTTTTATCGAAAAGAATGAGTTAGGAAAAATTGAAATCTACAAAAATGTCGTGTATGACAAAACAAATGCATGGAAAATGTAATAACTCCCGTCTAAAAAGTCTCTTATAAAACTATCTGCCCCTTTCCCTCGAGCATTTCCAACAAGAGACATAGAAGCGTCCGACACTAAATGTTAAAAAAATCAATGTTTTCACCTTCATTGCACTGCTGAATTTGCGGTCCGCTACCAAAAGTATATTTATTATTATACATGAAGAGATTATACGTATCTTGATATGTACACAGCAGCGTTTCAACACGAAATTGAAAGAAATAAAATAAAGTTATGACCCTCATTACCGCGCCAAATATACCGCGCGAGATCATAACTATATTATTTATTAAATAATATATGGGAACATTGCACGTACTCAGACTCCCATACCTTCTCAAGGCAGCAGCTAAATTCGCTTTTTTCTCCGCTAGGCACGTGTTTTTGGCCCAGACAAACTTTGACTCAAACCACGATCTTGTATACAGGTTTGGAAACTCCCTCAAACTTCGGTAGTGGAAGGCGGCCTCTTAACGAAGTCGTTTCTTAATTTCTTTAGTAGTCACTAGAGGAAGTGCGATCGGATAAAACCGATAGACATAACCTAGAAAACCCGCGATAACTCCCGCCCTCTGTCTGTCCTCTGTCCCACTAACGATTTCCACCGCGTTACACATATTTATTATATGTAATTATGAAAGAGTTATTAATCCCGTCAATTTCAATGAATATACTGAATAAATATGCCCTTAATTTGAATCCGGTTTTAAGCATTCTAACTGTAACCGAGCGTGATAAATATAAACCATTTCAAAATATCTGTCATCTTACTACCATAATACTCGTAAAGCTGGAGAGTTTGTATGTTTGTTCGAACGCGCTAATCTCAAGAAATACTAATCCGATTTCAAAAATTCTTTTTGCATTAGATAGCCCGTTTATTCGGGGAGGCTCTAGGCTATATAATTTCATGCTATGACCCTAAGGAGCGGCAGCGGCTCCGATTTATTTTTCAACGATTGGTTCTTTTATTTTTCCATATATTGTTCAAATGGTATTTATATGAGATGCACTTGGTTATGTACTCACAATGCGTATGAAACAGATATATATATAATAACAGTGGGTCAAAAAAGTAATTCATACACCTTGTTTTTTTGCGATAACTTTATAGACATAAGCGATACGCAAAGGAAGCCAATTTTATTTAATAGTACGTCAGGTGCAGTGATAAACTGCAAATGGATAATTTTTTCCCAGGAATAATAGCAGAATTATGCCAAAAAAGCGAAAATTTGCGGGCAAAATAAGTATTCAAAACACTTACAATTTTACACTATTATTCTGGATTTTTCATTTAATAAATACAGTTAAAATTTCAAAAATGTGCTAATCAAGTTTGCAATAATTTGGGATATCTATATATGTGGTTATATTTGTTGATAATGTTTACTAAACAACCACTGATATCGAAAATAAGTAATCTCTCCGGCATCTCGAGAATACTGCAAAAAGAATTGTTTTTAATTGAGTATGTTATAGACCATTTGTCTCCCAATATACACCATTCCGGGATTTCTCAATTTTACGAATACACAAAAGGAGGTCGTTTTTAAGCACGTCGTATATTCAGTTAAACGACTGTGGGAATGCATAAAATGTTACGTAAGGCTTCGAGCGCGCGATTGTCACGGTATCAAAGCTGATGGAAAAACCAAATAACAAGTATGCATATCGGATATTTATAATTATCAATTTTTTTAAATGTAAGAGCTACAGTATTACAGGACCAAATACAGGATGATTGATGTGCCTACCTCTAGTTTATTATATAAAAACGATACGAATTTCCGTCTCGTTATTTAAGTGATAAATTCCACGACAATGTTGGAACTAAAATGCCTGAAAGCATTTTGCTGAAAGATTCTTCAAAATTTCCACGGACGCAGATGTCGAATAACACTGAGAGTTTAAAAATTAAAAACTAAAAATTATTCAAAACTTTTATATCTAATGTTGATTTTTTACGGAATTTTTTGTAAAAGCCGAACATTATTCGACAACCGCCTTTAGTAAAATCATGAAGATCGTTTTGCCAGATAGAAAGAATGGAGAGAAAATAATTCTACTAAACAATCACTGTTTACTAAACTATCACTGATTTCGAACATAAGTAATCTCTCCGGCATCTCGAAAACACTGCAAAAAGAATTTTTTTTGATTAAGTATGTATAGACCATTTGTCTCCCGACACACACCATTGCGGGATTTTACTATTTTACGAAAAAACAGATGGAGGTCGTTTTTAAGTACGTCGTATATTAAGTTATACGACTGTGGAAATGCATAAAATGTTACGTAAGATTTCGAGCGCGCGATTGTCACCGTATCAAAGCTGATGGCAAAAACCAAAGGACAAGTCTGCATATTTAAATTTATAATTATAAATTTTTCTTCGATGTAAGAGCTACAATATAACAGGACCAAATACAGGATAATTAATATATGTACCACTTGTTTATTTTATAAAAACAATACAAATTTCCGTCTAGTTTTTTAAGTAGTAAATTCCACGACATCGATGGAACTAAAATGCCTCAAAGCATTTGCCTGAAAGATTCTTCAAAATTTCCACGGACGCAGATGTCGAATAACACTGAGAGTTCAAAAATTAAAAGCTAAAATTTATTTAAAACTTTTATATGTAATGTTGATTTTTTACGAAATTTTTTGTGAAAGCCGAACATTATTCGATAACCGCCTTTAGTAACATCATAAAGATCGTTTTGCCAGATATAAAGAATCGAGAGAAAATAATTCTACACGATTATTCCAGATTATTCATTTAATAAATACAGTTACAATGTATTGCTAATCAAGTTTGCAATAATTTGGGAGATCTATATATGTGGTTAATTTGTTTATAATGTTTACTAAATAATCACTGATGTCGAACATAAGTAATCTCTCCGGCATCTCGAAAACACTGCAAGAAAATTTTTTTAAAATTAAGAATATACCATTTGTTTCCCGACACACACCATTCCGGCATTTCGCAATTTTATGAAAAGACAAACGGAAGTCGTTTTTAAGCACGTCGTATATTCAGTTATACGACTGTGGAAATGCATAAAATGTTACGTGAGACTTTGAGCGCGTGATTGTCACCGTTTTCAAGCTGATGGAAAAACCAGATGACAAGTCTGCATATTTAAATTTATAATTATCAATTTTTCTTCGATGTAAGAGCTACAATATTACAGGACCAAATACAGGATAATTAATATGTCTACCAATTGTTTATTTTATAAAAACAATACGAATTTTCGTCTAGTTTTTTAAGTAATAAATTCCACGACATCGATGGAACTAAAATGCCTCAAAGCATTTGCCTGAAAGATTCTTCAAAATTTCCATGGACGATAGATGTCGAATAACACTGAGAGTTCAAAAATTAAGAGCTAAAATTTATTCAAAACTTTTATATCTAATGTTGATTTTTTACGGAATTTTTTGTAAAAGCCGAATATTATTCGATAACTGCCTTTAGGAAAATCATGAAGATCGTTTTGCTAGATAGAAAGAATTGAGAGACAATAATTCTCCTAAACAATCACTGATATCAAACATAAGTAATCTCTCCGGCATCTCGAAAACAATGCAAAAAGAATTTTTTTTGATTAAGTATGTATAGACCATTTGTCTCCCGACACACACCATTGCGGTATATCGCGATTTTACGAAAAGACAAACGGAGGTCGTTTTTAAGCACGTCGTATATTCAGTTATACGACTGTGGGAATGCATAAAATATTACGTAAAACTTCGAGCGCGTGATTGTCACCGCATCAAAGCTGATGGAAAAACGAAATGACAAGTCAGCATTTCTAAATTTATAATTATCAATTTTTATTCGATGTACTAGCTACAATATTACAGGATCAAATACAGGATAATTAATATACCTACCACTAGTTTATTTCATAAAAACGATACGAATTTCCGTCTCGTTATTTGAATAATAAATTCCACGACAATGATGGAACTGAAATGCCTGAAAGCATTTTGCTGAAACATTCTTCAAAATTTCCACGGACGCAGATGTCGAATAACACTGAGACTTCAAAAATTAAGAACTAAACTTTATTCAATACTTTTAAACTTTTACATCTAATGTTGATTTTTTACGGAACTTTTTGTAAAAGCCGAACATTATTCGACAACCGCATTTAATAAAATCATGAATATCGTTTTGCCAGATAGAAAGAATGGAGAGAAAATAATTCTACTAAACAATCACTGTTTACTAAACTATCACTGATTTCGAACATAAGTAATCTCTCCGGCATCTCGAAAACACTGCAAAAAGAATTTTTTTTGATTCAGTATGTATAGACCATTTGTCTCCCGACATGGACCATTGCGGGATTTCACTATTTTACGAAAAAACAGATGGAGGTCGTTTTTAAGCACGTCGTATATTAAGTTATATGACTGTGGAAATGCATAAAATGTTACGTAAGATTTCGAGCACGCGATTGTCACCGTATCAAAGCTGATGGCAAAAACCAAAGGATAAGTCTGCATATTTAAATTTATAATTATACATTTTTCTTCGATGTAAGAGCTACAATATAACAGGACCAAATACAGGATAATTAATATGTGTACCACTTGTTTATTTTATAAAAACAATACAAATTTCCGTCTAGTTTTTTAAGTAGTAAATTCCACGACATCGATGGAACTAAAATGCCTCAAAGCATTTGCCTGAAAGATTCTTCAAAATTTCCACGGACGCAGATGTCGAATAACACTGAGAGTTCAAAAATTAAAAGCTAAAATTTATTTAAAACTTTTATATGTAATGTTGATTTTTTACGAAATTTTTTGTGAAAGCCGAACATTATTCGATAACCGCCTTTAGTAACATCATAAAGATCGTTTTGCCAGATATAAAGAATCGAGAGAAAATAATTCTACACGATTATTCCAGATTATTCATTTAATAAATACAGTTACAATGTATTGCTAATCAAGTTTGCAATAATTTGGGAGATCTATATATGTGGTTAATTTGTTTATAATGTTTACTAAATAATCACCGATGTCGAACATAAGTAATCTCTCCGGCATCTCGAAAACACTGCAAGAAAATTTTTTTTAAATTAAGAATATACCATTTGTTTCCCGACACACACCATTCCGGCATTTCGCAATTTTATGAAAAGACAAACGGAAGTCGTTTTTAAGCACGTCGTATATTCAGTTATACGACTGTGGAAATGCATAAAATGTTACGTGAGACTTTGAGCGCGTGATTGTCACCGTTTTCAAGCTGATGGAAAAACCAGATGACAAGTCTGCATATTTAAATTTATAATTATCAATTTTTCTTCGATGTAAGAGCTACAATATTACAGGACCAAATACAGGATAATTAATATGTCTACCAATTGTTTATTTTATAAAAACAATACGAATTTTCGTCTAGTTTTTTAAGTAATAAATTCCACGACATCGATGGAACTAAAATGCCTCAAAGCATTTGCCTGAAAGATTCTTCAAAATTTCCATGGACGATAGATGTCGAATAACACTGAGAGTTCAAAAATTAAGAGCTAAAATTTATTCAAAACTTTTATATCTAATGTTGATTTTTTACGGAATTTTTTGTAAAAGCCGAATATTATTCGATAACTGCCTTTAGGAAAATCATGAAGATCGTTTTGCTAGATAGAAAGAATTGAGAGACAATAATTCTCCTAAACAATCACTGATATCAAACATAAGTAATCTCTCCGGCATCTCGAAAACAATGCAAAAAGAATTTTTTTTGATTAAGTATGTATAGACCATTTGTCTCCCGACACACACCATTGCGGTATATCGCGATTTTACGAAAAGACAAACGGAGGTCGTTTTTAAGCACGTCGTATATTCAGTTATACGACTGTGGGAATGCATAAAATATTACGTAAAACTTCGAGCGCGTGATTGTCACCGCATCAAAGCTGATGGAAAAACGAAATGACAAGTCAGCATTTCTAAATTTATAATTATCAATTTTTATTCGATGTACTAGCTACAATATTACAGGATCAAATACAGGATAATTAATATACCTACCACTAGTTTATTTCATAAAAACGATACGAATTTCCGTCTCGTTATTTGAATAATAAATTCCACGACAATGATGGAACTGAAATGCCTGAAAGCATTTTGCTGAAACATTCTTCAAAATTTCCACGGACGCAGATGTCGAATAACACTGAGACTTCAAAAATTAAGAACTAAACTTTATTCAATACTTTTAAACTTTTACATCTAATGTTGATTTTTTACGGAACTTTTTGTAAAAGCCGAACATTATTCGACAACCGCATTTAATAAAATCATGAATATCGTTTTGCCAGATAGAAAGAATGGAGAGAAAATAATTCTACTAAACAATCACTGTTTACTAAACTATCACTGATTTCGAACATAAGTAATCTCTCCGGCATCTCGAAAACACTGCAAAAAGAATTTTTTTTGATTCAGTATGTATAGACCATTTGTCTCCCGACATGGACCATTGCGGGATTTCACTATTTTACGAAAAAACAGATGGAGGTCGTTTTTAAGCACGTCGTATATTAAGTTATATGACTGTGGAAATGCATAAAATGTTACGTAAGATTTCGAGCACGCGATTGTCACCGTATCAAAGCTGATGGCAAAAACCAAAGGATAAGTCTGCATATTTAAATTTATAATTATACATTTTTCTTCGATGTAAGAGCTACAATATAACAGGACCAAATACAGGATAATTAATATGTGTACCACTTGTTTATTTTATAAAAACAATACAAATTTCCGTCTAGTTTTTTAAGTAGTAAATTCCACGACATCGATGGAACTAAAATGCCTCAAAGCATTTGCCTGAAAGATTCTTCAAAATTTCCACGGACGCAGATGTCGAATAACACTGAGAGTTCAAAAATTAAAAGCTAAAATTTATTTAAAACTTTTATATGTAATGTTGATTTTTTACGAAATTTTTTGTGAAAGCCGAACATTATTCGATAACCGCCTTTAGTAACATCATAAAGATCGTTTTGCCAGATATAAAGAATCGAGAGAAAATAATTCTACACGATTATTCCAGATTATTCATTTAATAAATACAGTTACAATGTATTGCTAATCAAGTTTGCAATAATTTGGGAGATCTATATATGTGGTTAATTTGTTTATAATGTTTACTAAATAATCACCGATGTCGAACATAAGTAATCTCTCCGGCATCTCGAAAACACTGCAAGAAAATTTTTTTTAAATTAAGAATATACCATTTGTTTCCCGACACACACCATTCCGGCATTTCGCAATTTTATGAAAAGACAAACGGAAGTCGTTTTTAAGCACGTCGTATATTCAGTTATACGACTGTGGAAATGCATAAAATGTTACGTGAGACTTTGAGCGCGTGATTGTCACCGTTTTCAAGCTGATGGAAAAACCAGATGACAAGTCTGCATATTTAAATTTATAATTATCAATTTTTCTTCGATGTAAGAGCTACAATATTACAGGACCAAATACAGGATAATTAATATGTCTACCAATTGTTTATTTTATAAAAACAATACGAATTTTCGTCTAGTTTTTTAAGTAATAAATTCCACGACATCGATGGAACTAAAATGCCTCAAAGCATTTGCCTGAAAGATTCTTCAAAATTTCCATGGACGCAGATGTCGAATAACACTGAGAGTTCAAAAATTAAGAGCTAAAATTTATTCAAATCTTTTATATCTAATGTTGATTTTTTACGGAATTTTTTGTAAAAGCCGAATATTATTCGATAACTGCCTTTAGGAAAATCATGAAGATCGTTTTGCCAGATAGAAAGAATCGAGAGACAATAATTCTACTAAACAATCACTGATATCAGACATAAGTAATCTCTCCGGCATCTCGAAAACAATGCAAAAAGAATTTTTTTTGATTAAGTATGTATAGACCATTTGTCTCCCGACACACACCATTGCGGTATATCGCGATTTTACGAAAAGACAAACGGAGGTCGTTTTTAAGCACGTCGTATATTCAGTTATACGACTGTGGGAATGCATAAAATATTACGTAAAACTTCGAGCGCGTGATTGTCACCGCATCAAAGCTGATGGAAAAACCAAATGACAAGTCAGCATTTCTAAATTTATAATTATCAATTTTTATTCGATGTACTAGCTACAATATTACAGGATCAAATACAGGATAATTAATATACCTACCACTAGTTTATTTTATAAAAACGATACGAATTTCCGTCTCGTTATTTGAATAATAAATTCCACGACAATGATGGAACTGAAATGCCTGAAAGCATTTTGCTGAAACATTCTTCAAAATTTCCACGGACGCAGATGTCGAATAACACTGAGACTTCAAAAATTAAGAACTAAACTTTATTCAATACTTTTAAACTTTTACATCTAATGTTGATTTTTTACGGAACTTTTTGTAAAAGCCGAACATCATTCGACAACCGCATTTAATAAAATCATGAATATCGTTTTGCCAGATAGAAAGAATGGAGAGAACATAATTCTACTAAACAATCACTGTTTACTAAACTATCACTGATTTCGAACATAAGTAATCTCTCCGGCATCTCGAAAACACTGCAAAAAGAATTTTTTTTGATTAAGTATGTATAGACCATTTGTCTCCCGACACGGACCATTGCGGGATTTCACTATTTTACGAAAAAACAGATGGAGGTCGTTTTTAAGCACGTCGTATATTAAGTTATATGACTGTGGAAATGCATAAAATGTTACGTAAGATTTCGAGCACGCGATTGTCACCGTATCAAAGCTGATGGCAAAAACCAAAGGATAAGTCTGCATATTTAAATTTATAATTATAAATTTTTCTTCGATGTAAGAGCTACAATATAACAGGACCAAATACATCCTGTATTTGGTTGTTAAATTAATATGTGTACCACTTGTTCATTTTATAAAAACAATACAAATTTCCGTCTAGTTTTTTAAGTAGTAAATTCCACGACATCGACGGAACTAAAATGCCTCAAAGCATTTGCCTGAAAGATTCTTCAAAATTTCCACGGACGCAGATGTCGAATAACACTGAGAGTTCAAAAATTAAAAGCTAAAATTTATTTAAAACTTTTATATGTAATGTTGATTTTTTACGAAATTTTTTGTGAAAGCCGAACATTATTCGATAACCGCCTTTAGTAACATCATAAAGATCGTTTTGCCAGATATAAAGAATCGAGAGAAAATAATTCTACACGATTATTCCAGATTATTCATTTAATAAATACAGTTACAATGTATTGCTAATCAAGTTCGCAATAATTTGGGAGATCTATATATGTGGTTAATTTGTTTATATCTCTCCGGCATCTCGAAAACACTGCAAGAAAATTTTTTTTAAATTAAGAATATACCATTTGTTTCCCGACACACACCATTCCGGCATTTCGCGATTTTATGAAAAGACAAACGGAAGTCGTTTTTAAGCACGTCGTATATTCAGTTATACGATTGTGGAAATGCATAAAATGTTACGTAAGACTTTGAGCGCGCGATTGTCACGGTTTTCAAGCTGATGGTAAAAACCAGATGACAAGAATGCGTATTTAAATTTATAATTATCAATTTTTCTTCGATGTAAGAGCTACAATATTACAGGACCAAATACAGGATAATTAATATGTGTACCACTTGTTCATTTTATAAAAACAATACGAATTTCCGTCTAGTTTTTTGAGTAATAAATTCCACATCGATGGAACTAAAATGCCTCAAAGCATTTGCCTGAAAGATTCTTCAAAATTTCCATGGACGTAGATGTCGAATAACACTGAGAGTTCAAAAAGAGCTAAAATTTATTCAAAACTTTTATATCTAATGTTGATTTTTTACGGAATTTTTTCTAAAAGCCGAATATTATTCGATAACTGCCTTTAGTAAAATCATGAAGATCGTTTTGCTAGATAGAAAGAATCGAGAGACAATAATTCTACTAAACAATCACTGATATCAAACATAAGTAATTTCTCCGGCATCTCGAAAACAATGCAAAAAGAATTTTTTTTATTAAGTACCATTTGTCTCACCACGCAATGGTGTGTACCATTGCGGGATTTCGCGATTTTACGAAAAGACAAACGGAGGTCGATTTTAAGCCCGTCGTATATTCAGTTATACGACTGTGGGAATGCATAAAATATTACGTAAAACTTCGAGCGCGTGATTGTCACCGCATCAAAGCTGATGGAAAAACCAAATGACAATTCAGCATTTCTAAATTTATAATTATCAATTTTTATTCGATGTACTAGCTACAATATTACAGGATCAAATACAGGATAATTAATATACCTACCACTAGTTTATTTTATAAAAACGATACGAATTTCCGTCTCGTTATTTAAGTAATAAATTCCACGACAATGATGGAAATAAAATGCCTGAAAGCATTTTGCTGAAAGATTCTTCAAAATTTCCACAGACGCAGATGTTGAATAACACTGAGACTTGAAAAATTAAGAGCTAAACTTTGTTCAAAACTTTTATATCTAATATTAATTTTTTACGGAATATTTCATAAAAGCCGATCATTATTCGACAACCGCATTTAGTAAAATCATGAAGATCGTTTTGCCAGATAGAAAGAATCGAGAGAAAATAATTCTTCTAAACAATCACTGTTTACTAAACTATAACTGATATCGAACATAAGTAATCTCTCGGGCATCTCGAAAGCACTGCAAAAAGAATTTTTTTTGATTAAGTATGTATAGACCATTTGTCTCCCGATACACACCATTGCGGGATTTCGCGATTTTACGAAAAGACAAACGGAGGTCGATTTTAAGCCCGTCGTATATTCAGTTATACGACTGTGGAAATGCATAAAATGTTAAGTAAGACTTCGAGCGCGTGATTGTCACCGCATCAAAGCTGATGGAAAAACCAAATGACAAGTCAGCATATCTAAATTTATAATTATTAATTTTTTTTCCATGTAAGAGCTACAATATTACAGGACCAAATACATGATAATTAATATTTCTACCACTAGTTTATTTTATAAAAACAATACGAATGTCCGTCTAATTTTTTAAGTAATAGTATCCACGACATCGATGGAACTAAAATGCCTCAAAGCATTTGGCTGAAAGATTCTTCAAAATTGCTACGGACGCAGATGTCGAATAACCCTGAGAGGTCGAAAATTAAGAGCTAAAATTTATTCAAAACTTTTATATGTAATGTTGATTTTTCCGGAATTTTTTGTGAAAGCCAAACATTATTCGATAACCGCCTTTAGTAAAATCATGAGGATCGTTTTGCCAGATAGAAAGAATCGAGCGAAAATAATTCTACACTATTATTCTGGATTTTTAATTTAATAAATACAGTTAAAATGTATTGCTAATCAATTTAGCAATAATTTGGGAGATGTATATATGTGGTTATATTTGTTTATAATGTTTACTCAACAATCATTAAATCGAATATAAATAATATCTTCAGCATCTTGAAAACACTGCGAAAAGAATTTTTTTTAATTAATTAGGTCATAGACCATTTGTCTCCCGACACACACCATTGCGGGATTTCGCGATTTTACGAAAAGACAAACGGCGGTCGTTTTTAAGCACGTCGTAAACTCAGTTATATGACTGTGCAAATGCATAAAATGTTACGTAAGACTTCGAGCGCGCGATTGTCAGCGTATGAAAGCTGATTGAAAAAACCAAATGATAATTGTGCTTATATAAATGTATCATTATTCATTTTTCTTTGATGTAAGAGTTACAATATTAGAGGACTGAAAACAGGATAGTTAATATGCCTACCACTTGTAAATTTTATAGAACCGATACGAATTTCCATTCCATTTTTTAACGGTGCGGGACGGGGTAAGGTTAATTAGGTGAAAAAAAAGCATATTTTCATGAATTTTTTTCGACCATACAGGTAATGCTGGTTTATTTATTTACTTTTCATCTAATAATACAACTTCTGAACTATATTTTCGTATATTTTCATTGCAAAATATTGATAATTAAGCCGCTGGCAGCAAATCTTCGCAGGCGCCTTGGAAAAAGTTGTTTTACGGTGCACGACATAACTCGTCACTGGATCATCCGAAACAAAAAAATTAATATGCTTTCATTTGGTCAGATGTTTCTCGAGATAACGCCGTCGAGTTTTTGTTTTATCGATTTTTTCATTTTTGGTAGCACTTGGAAGTCGAAAACGCAATTTTCGCTAAAAAAATCAACAAATTTGTTATTGTAAAATCAATAAATAATTATAAAAAAAAACTCGCCAGCGTTACCTGGTGATTTATGTGTAGAAGTAGTATACAAAATTTCAAAAGAATCGGTTATTAGATTTTGAGTTACAGCGTACACCGACTTCAAAAATGACAAGTTTCAGAAAAACGCCTTAAAGTTTCGTCAAGTTTCAGAAAAACGCTTTAAAGTTTTGACAAGTTTCAGAAAAACGCTTTAAAGTTTTGTCAAGTTTCAGAAAAACGCTTTAAAGCTTTGACAAACTTAAGAAAAACGATTTAAAGTTTTGACAAACTTCAGAAAAACGCTTTAAAGTTTTGACAAGTTTCAGAAAAACGCTTTAAACCAGTCTGGAGCAACGTACGCTCAAATGCTCATAACTCCGTTAATTTCGCTCCAATCGACTTGAGATTTTGAGACAATATTCTGTAGATGTTATAGATTCATTTTTAAAAATTAAAAAAAAATCCACAAAAAAAAGTTTAAATACCTTACCACCCTCTCAATGTGATAAACCAAGCGGCAGATCATGTCGACAAATACGCTGGTGAAAACGATTTCAAGTCCGAAATTTTCGCCAACTATTTGATGACAATATTATTGTTAATATTAGGTTCCTCTGCATCATGCAGCTCATTGTTCAATGAAGCTAGCACAGCAGCTTGATCAATTTCTTCTCCCATTAACACGTGTTGAGTAGGAATCCCTGCTCTCGAAACTGCCAAAGAACCAGTGTAGTCAATGAGAACCCAACTCTTCTACACGGCAGCGGCAGCGGCGGCGATATCTCTGTATATTATATAAATATATCGCCGCCGCCGTCGTGTAAAAGTGGGACGGAGCCCCACTTTATTCCTCGATCGCTAATTCAACCGGGCGCTGGTTGATGGTCGTGCACATCGTCATAGTAGTCTTTTTCATAACCCCACTACGCCGTTCGGTTCTAAGCAAAGTACATTACAAAATAAAGAAAAAAGTTATATCGATAGGTGTATATATTAAGGTATTGCGGAACCATGGTGAAACGTCAAAGGAGGCAACAGGATTAGAAAAAATGCAACATATTTGAAAGATGTGTGTTCACATTTATTTTAAACAATTAGTCTCTTTTATTTGCCCACCGCCAACCACAACTTTCGGTAGGTAAGGACAGTTAAGATGTACGAATGAAACATATGGTATACATTAGGGTGGTTCTTAATTTGGTGATGTTGGAAATTCTTTGGTATTGTTCCTCAAAAGTAATCAACATATCTCGAAAAAAAATTGGGCGCAAGCGGAACTTTGTCCAATAATTCTAACCCACCCCACCTAGCTGTCGAATTTTTGTATGAAAAAATGCATGCATTCAAAATTTTGTTAAGAAAATTGTTTATTATTTCAAAACTATTTACAATAAAAGAATTTGATATAACGTTTTTATAGAAAATATAATGCTCTACAAAAAAGGTATCTTGTGAAATCTAATATTTATCACGCAATTAGCAAAAAACTGTCATCATTTATTCCAAAAGTCGATCATTATGGTCAAAACAGGAGTTTGACGTCGAATAGCTGCAATTCATTTTTCTTATGTATAGAAGATTATGAAGAAATACGTAGCGCACTCAACAATGAAATGTAAACAATATTCAAATTTTCCATTTTATCAATTTTATTGTGAATTATAATGAATGATGTCATATATTTTAAAAATCAACTTACAATAATGAATTACATCGGTTGGAGCAAAGTTGCTTTGTTAATATCAGGATATTTTTTTTTATATTCTTCAATTATTTGTACAATGAATTGTCTCTGATCTTCATCATAAGTGAGACGATCATTGTACTCTGTAATAAGTTTCAATCCTCTTTCTGCAACATCGTTAACCACTTTAATTCCTTTAACTATTTTTAAGCCTTGTAAATAATTTTCATTAGAAATCCACTCACTCACCTCGATATCAAAAAATGAGGAGTTGATTTCAAATCTTTCGGAAAAAGCCATCGATTTGGAACTGATAAAGAAATCAATGTCCTTATCGATCAAAGAAGAAAAATTTATCATGAATGATAATAAAATTGATAGGATTGAAAATTTAAATATCGTTCACATACTGTTATGGAGTGCACTACGTATCTCTTCATATTTCTAATTGCATATGAAGAATACATTGCAGTTTTTCGACGTCAAACTCCTGTTTTGGCCATAATGATGGACTTTTGGAATAAATGATGACAGTTTTTTGCTAATAACGTGATAAATATTGGATTCACAAGAATTTTACAAGATACCTTTTTTTAGAGCATTAAATTTCCTATAAAAACACAATATAAAATTATTTTATCATGAATAGTTTTGAAATAATAAACAATTTTCTTAACAAAATTTTGAATGCATGCATTTTTTCATATAAAAATTCGACAGCTCGGTGGGGTGGGTTAGAATAATTGGACAAAATTCCGCTTGCGCCCAATTTTTTTTCTGGATATGTTGATTACTTTCAAGAAACAATACCAAAGAATTTCCAACATCACCAAATTAAGAACCACCCTACTATACATGCTAGGGCCGAGTATTTTCGTTTCGTGGAATTTTAGGCTCACGATCTTTGAGTACCGGGACCATTTTATCGTCATGTTTTCGTTTAAGCGGCAAACATATATTGAACCATTCGTCTTTCGTCTTCGACCATGCCTTACCGTTCAGGCAATGAACAATATCAAGTATATAGTGGATGCGTTTTATCCGGAAGTTAAGGGAGGAAATATGGTTAGCACAGCGTTTTCTCAATGATTTTCATGAATTTTTTTATAGTATAAAAAATGGATATAATTTATTGAAACTTTGAGAATATTTTATACATATATTTAAGTATATACTATAAAATTTTTGAAGAATTTCCTTGAAAAACACCGAAGATATTAGCGACCCCATATTGCAGGTCACAATCAGACTCAGCATTTTGCGTACATTCTGGAAGCCGCAATTTTCATCTGAAATCAAACGAGGTTGGAATTTACTTTTATTATATGTCTCTCTTCTATATGAACCTAAATGCTATCAAAAAAATAGAAAATTGAATTTTATACAGGGGTCAAAACAAAAAAGCATGATTTTTTGCCATTTTTTACAACTTTATTCGCAAAAAAAAAATTATTTTAAATAATGATAATATTCCGATTTTAAGTTCATATAGAGCGCAATACTATGAAAAAAGTAACTGCCAATTTTCACAACGATTGGCCGAAAACTTTTCAAACTAGCGTGTACGCAAGTTCAAAAAAAGTCGTTTTCAGAAAAACAGGCAGTAAGTAAATGGGTACCTGAGTGACCGCTCGGTTATACTCGTGGGGCGCTCGGGGACTGAAGAAGGGCTACTCACTTTAATGGCTTGCACCATCCACTCAGTTTTTTCCGATAAGAATTTTTCGATTTTTTCGATAGTATTGTGGAGCTGGGGATTTAAAAAATGTAAAAAATCAATCTATTGAAAACTTTTATGTTTATTTCCGATTAGAAAACTAAATATTGGCGCGACGGTATTAGAAGAACAATTCAGTCAATAGTGGCAGGGTCTCAATGATCAACGCAATAAAATTAAGCCTAGCGGCTTGTGCGGGGGTTTTACAAAGTATAAAAAAAATAGTATTTTTATAATGTTCGTGCACCTATATGCATGAAAACACTGTGGCCCAATTGTTTGTGATTACGTGAAGAAAAACTGTGCAAAAGAGACAGATTTTGGTTTTGGTCTGACAACGTAATTTTTTTAAAAGTAATTTCATATTTCACTTTGCCGTATGTACCAAAGGAAAAAAAATTGTTCCAGCGGTTGCTAAGTTCTGACTCCGTACAAAAATAAATATCATACTTATGCACAGATATCAATATTTTTTAAAAGAACTTTATAGTTTAACGGATCGACTCAGCTAAAATCGGCAAAAAAATGATTTTTTTATATTTTTTTACTTTCGTCGAGATCTATTTTCCACAAGCTATGGATCGAAATTTGGAGAAAAGGTTGAGCGAAAATGCGTCCAAATTCAAAACTTTGCAAATTCAAAATTTTTTACGTGACAAGAAGTGCTTTTTTGATCACGCGAAAAATTATTCGGATCGGCATATAAAAACAATCTGTACAAGGAGTTCAATATTTTTAATATCACTTTTATTTGAAGAATTGCATATCCCAGTCAATCTGGAATCCGCTTTTCCGTTTCATTATTTACCGGCGTTCTCACACGCTTAATTAAAAATTATGCTCACGGGCTTCACATTCTTGATAACTTTAATTTTGTTCTGTATCTTATTTCTTGTGGTGCTTATTTCCTTCATGACCGTGTTCGGCTGGTCGTTGTGCGCCTCGATACACTTGTCAATGGCGGTTCTGGGTTTTTGTTTGAGAAACTTGTGACACACATCGTTAAGTTCTGGATCATTTTGTTTATGAAGAAATTGTCGATATAAGATGATGAAACGCTTCGTGGGTTCTTGGGCTTTATATAAGTATTGTTCTTACGCCGGGATGAAGCAGAGAATTAATTTTCGGTAAATTCCCCGGAAATGGATATCCTTCAACGACTTCAGTGAATAGCGGTTGGCGCGAAGGTGCATTATCGAACAAGTACAACGTCCTGTTTTTCGACGCACTATTTTTAAGCCAGTTTGTGACTATATCATATCGTTTAGTGAATGTCTGAATCATTTTCTTCTTGACCTCGGAGTCACCCACTCCCTACATAGTGGGGTACAAATATTCTCATTAATAAATATAATTGTTCCGGTGAAAATCCATTCACGAAAGCGCTCTTGGAACATTTAAAATCTCAAATTGCAAAAAATTATTTCACAGAATCCGAAGATTCTGTGCACACCAAGCAGCAAGGGCACAACATTATTATGTGATTATTCGTGGTAACGAGTACTCGTATGTGTTGTCTTACATTTGGAAGAGACGATACTCGTTCATTAGAATCTTATCGCAGTTGTAATTGTGGCGGCGGCTGACCACACGTAGACACCAGCAGTACTATATAAATGTAGTCCGTTTAAAACGATCAAGACGATTCGAGAAAAATTTTAACAAATGTTTTACAATACTTGTATCAATAATGACAGTGATATCATGAGATATGGAATCAGATAGGCACTTCATTATCCTTATGTGTATGCGGGCACGGTTGGCGTAATGGGAGAACCAAATTTGAACATTGTAACGACAGCCGAAACGGATAGTTTTTGTGAGATGAATTTTAGGAGCGAACAACGTCATAGCAGCGTGCCATATAGTTTCCATTAAAAAATAACACAACTTGAAGCACTACAGGTGCCTCACACTCTCCCCCTATCTCGATCTTAAGGGAGGGGTAAGGGTTTCAGCGTTAAAAAAAAACACTTTTTTTGCGATTTTTTTTCTCAAATATGGATTGACCAATTTTATTCGAACCTTTTGTACATTATTGAGCATACTTTTGACAATGTTGTGTAATTTTTTCATGCAGAAATATTGAAGCATAAGCCCGTAACAGAGCTTCCCCCAGAACGTCTTGGAAAAAAAACAATTTGCGGTGTTCACTATAACTCGGCCGGAAATTATCTGAAAATGAAAAACCATGAAAATTTAGTCAAATTATAATCAAATCTTCCCCCCAACGTTCTCTGATAATTTTTTTTTTCATTTAAAAAATTTTGGCGGCCATCTAAAGTGTGAACTGTTATTTTCCACGAAAAATTCCGCCATTTTGTGAGTGGGAAACACCCTTAATGTAAAAAAAAAAAATTTAACTAAACGTTGGGGGGAGGTATTTTATATGTAGAAAATGTGTACAAAGTTTGAAATGAATCGGTCAAGTAGTTTTTAAATGGCAGTGAACACGGACTTTGAAAAAGTAGTTTTGAGAAAAACGCGTCTAAAGTTTACGAAGTAAAAAAGTGAAGAAAAAAATGTTTTTTTCCAACTTACACAGAATTATCGATTCACGCTCGTTTCTTCTTTTAAAATATTGTAGTGTATAGCATACACTATATACTATATACACAATAGCAATGAATAAACTGTATACCTGTTCGACAGCTGCACTGCTAGCCCGACCGCCCGCAGCTGTTAGAGGTATAGCGTTAAATGCCAGGAGATTAATAAGACAATAACTTCAAGAATATTGCTTAGATCGGTTTAAAATTTTAAGGACATATTCTTGAAATGTTAAACAATAAGATAAGACAAAAAAAAATTCGATTTTTCGAAAGTGATAACCCTTACCCCGCCCTTAACTTTCTCGCCCGCTCTTCCTCAAAATAATTCTCAAATCAATATGTTAATTTGTCCCCGGACACACACGGTTCCGGGATTTCACGATTTTGCGGAAAGACAGGCTGACGTCATTTTTAAGCACATCGTATATTCATTTACGCGTGGTGGAAATGCATAAAATAATATGCAGAATTGGAGCTCGCTATTGTCCCCGTAGGTGGTCTTATGGAAAAAACTAAATTGCAATTGTGTATATGCAGATTTTCAATTATCAATTCTTTTTCTATATGAACGATACATTATTAGATGGAATGAACCATAATTATTATCCCTTCCACTTGTTAATATTGCAAAAGCGCTACAAACTGGTATCTCGTTTTTTATTTTTTTAAATCCATGACAATGATCGAAGTGAAATGCCTCGAATCATTGCAGTTCTGTAATAAATTGAGTGATCTATATATGTGTTTAAATATTTTTTATAATGTAGAATAAACATTCGGTATAAAGAATTTTCTGCAAATCAAGTATGTTATAGAACATTTTCTTACCGGACACGCACGGTTCCCGGATTCCACCATTTTGCGGACAGACAGAGGTCATTTTTATGCACGTCGTATGTTCATTTATGCCTGTGCGAAAATGCATAAAATGTTATCTAAGAATTGGAGCTCGCTATTGTCACTGTATCTGGACTGATGGATAAAACCAAATCACAATTGTGCAAATGTAAATTTATAATTATTAATTTTTTTCCATGTGAATGATACATCATTAGACTGAATTAAAGACAATTAATATGCCTTCCGACTTGTGCTGCAAACTGGTATCTCGTTTTATCAGTAAAAAAAAATCGATGACAATGATCAAACTAAAATGCCTCAAATCATTGCAGTGTTGCAATAAAAGATCTATACATGTGTTTAAATGATCTATATATGTGTTCAAATATTTTCTATAATGTTGAATAAACATTCGGTATATCGAACATAATTAACGTCTCCTGCCTTTGGAAATAGTACAAAAAGAATTTTTCCTTAAATCAAGTATGTTATAGAAAATTTTCTTTCTGAACACACACGGTTATCGGGTTCCACGATTTTGCGGACATACAGACCGAGGTCATTTTTAAGCACGTTGTATTTTCATTTATGCTGGAGCGGAAATGCATAACATGTTACAAACGAATTGGTGCTCGCTATTGTCATCGTATCTAGACTGATGAAAAATACCGAATGAAAATTGTGCATATGTAAATTTATAATTGTCAATTTTTTTTTTCCATGTAAACGATCATTAAGCGATCACATACAGCTGAAATTTAAAAAAATTGATTTTTTTTTACAGATTTTAATTCTTTATACTCTTAAGAATTTTTCAATAAAAAAGTTTTAACAAAATTCCACTCCGTTACAAAGTTGTGGCAATAAATGTGACCAGACCGTAAGTTGACGTTGTACCTAACAGAAACTTTACACCCCTTTTTCTCGAAACTATGTTTTTAGACAATGTCAGCACGATAACTCAGTGAATTTTTTATATTTTTTAACTTTTTTTTTTAAAGCTTGATAATTATTTTCTCCATAGTCTGACGAGATGTTTGTTTAATTTTTTGGTTGGACATTTTTTTATAAATTATTAAACACGAATTTTTGTTTTTAAATTCCATACTAAAGTTTGAAATACTGTAAGTTCTTTATTTTTGAAAAAAAAAAAAAAAATCCCTCCATCAGACTATCACTACTACATTATTTTACTAGATTCACTAGATTTTTCATTTTTGCAGATTGGATAATTTTTGGTGAAGTTATGATGTCGACAAGGAGGCGCTATGATTTTTATCAGTAGTCCATTTATACCGGTAAAAAATAATTAAATATTGAAAAAAATAATAATAAATTGTTTTTCATTATAGTTGAAAGGTTAATAAAAAATGTGAAATCAACATTTTTTGCCCGTAAGAGTACGAAAATAAAATTCGAATCGATAGATTATGATCCATTTATCCAATTCCTAGATAAATTGTGATTTAAGTGAGATTTTCCGCCGCAGCGGAAATTATTTTATTGTAATACGATAAAAGTCTCGATTCCATAAAAATGTTGCCGATGTATTAGGAACCATTCGAGCACACCTTACGTCAAAAGTACACGAAACAAATTATTCGATGTCCAAAAATGTCATTTATCCGTTCTTTAATAAATAATTGTTCGTAATAATCAAAAGACCCGGTTTTAGAAAAACTCCCGATACACTCGAGTATCAGGATGTTAAAATCTATGAAATAAAATAAAGTTATTATGGCAACCTCGGACGGCACACACCCCCAATGGCGTCCGTACTATAAGCGAGGAATATGAAAATGGGGTTGAAAGTGAAGGAACAAGAAGTTCAACGAAGCGTCATCAGGACATACGACACAGGGATGGTAGAGCGAGACAAAAAAAATAACGGAAAAGAATGTGAAAGAAGTGTGCTCACTGGGACACGACAGTACGAGAGACGGAGAGACGTTTTATCCAAGCTGTAAAAGGATCGAGAGAGCGTTATTGAATTGCACGGAAACCAAAGTATTTCTCTCCATCCGGCAAAGGAAGAGGCATCAGCCATATAGTAGAGAAGGGTCGCGATTTATGCTTCGCGAAGTACTACAAGTGCCTCTGATGGCGAATCATTTGAGTGTTTTTTTGTTTTTTTTCTTCAAATTCCATTATTATTCTTTCCTGAGTCAGTCGGAACGAGAAGTATTTGGGAATACATTAAATAAGATCGTTACGGAATGAAGAAAAATCACGTGCGCAAATGAGAAACTTTTCTTCCTCCTCATTTTTTCTCGTTGTCAAAGATTCTTTTATAAGCAAGATGTTTTTTTTTTTGCGAACGTTTCAATTTTTTTGTGTGTTGTCGTAATTTTACTATTATAATAAAGCCGAAGAATTTGTTTGTTCGTCTGTGTCCGACTATTCGACAACTATTCGAACGAACTAATCTCAGAAAATACCAATCCGATTTGAACAATTCTTTTTGCATTAGATCACCTGTTTATTCACGAAGGCTCTAGGCCATATAAATTGATGCTATGACCCTAATCTTATTATCCCACTACTATACTACTATAATACTATTTAGCCCAGTCGAGTTAGATCAAAAAAAGGGCTGACACGGAAAAAATTTTTAGTAGCAATTTTCCTTCGGAAATCGTTGGGGGGGGGGGGGGGGGGGGTCACTGATAGTCTACATTTTGGTTTTCGGGATTCGCACCCTGTTGCGGCATCCGCCATGTTGAATTTAAGGGTGAATTTTTGTTTATTAAATAACTCGTTTATTTTCAATTTTACACGAAAAATGGTTACTACAAAAGTTGTTTGGAATTAAATTTCCTACAATTTTGGTCGCTACAATTGCCGATCCAGCACCAGAATTTTTGTGGAAAACAATCTCCTGCAAATGCAAAATGGGGTGCGGAAAAATGTATGGTTGTCGCAAAGCAGGACTCAAATGTTCTGTCCTATGCCATAACTGCGGCGGAAAAACGTGCGAGAACGTCGTCACCATTCGAGAGCTGCTCGATGAAGACGACATCAATAATGACGAGAACCTATCGTCAGAACGAGTCACCACCGACCCTCCTGAGCTTCTGGTCGAAGTCATCGGCAGTAATGATGAAGAATCTGACAACCCAAACTTGGCCGGACTATCGGTTAAACGATTTAAACAGGCATAAGTCCAATTTGTAAGGAATTTGAAAAGTGTACTTAAAAAAAAATTAATTTTCATTTCTTTCATTGTAAAAGTTATACGAGAAACGATTCATTTACACCCCTCTTTCCCTTTACCGTTTTCAACAAGTTAGTTCATCATCGTTTATACAAAAAAATTAATAATAAACGAGATAATAGAATATTTAGATTCACCCCACCTCTTTTCGGGTCTTAATCGAAAAATATCGATCCTAGAAAAAAACTGATAAGAACCAAAATTGTAGGAAATTCAATTCCAAACAACTTTGGTAATGACCATTTTTCGTGTAAAATTGAAAATAAACGAGTTATTTAATAAACAAAAATTCACCCTCAAATTCAAGATGGCGGATGACGCAACAGGGTGCGAATCCCGAAAACCAAAATGTAGACTATCAGTGACCCCTCCCCCCCAACGATTTGCGAAGGAAAATTGCTACTAAAAATTTTTTCCGTGTCAAATCCTAATTCGACTGGCCTAACTATAATCTATGGTATACTATACTATAATAACGCTGGAGAGTTTGTTTGTTTGAACGCGCTAATCTCAGGAAATACTTATCCGATTTGAAAAATCCTGTTTGCATTAGATAACCCGTTTATTCAGGAAGGCTCTAGGCAATGTAATTCACGCCATGACCCTAATCTTATTATCTTATTACTATACTACTATATCCATACTATACTATCAGATAACTGGTGTCGTATTGGGAAATTGAATAATTAGCCAATACGGGATGGATAATTGGCCAATACGGCTCAAAAAAATGACTCTAACGATCTCGATAGGATGCATCTACCCGGTAATCTTAGTCTGTCTACGCGATCGTCTTCCGTCATGTAATCCTAACTGGCTTTAGTCTGCGCTTTATAGGAAATTGTGAAGCGCCACTTACGTTAGGATGGTCTGGTAAATAATGATTTTATCGGGGATGTACGTCGTTGTCGGATTGTTCCGGCCTCTGCGTAGTCGGTTTTCGGTGGTTGTTTCGTTCTCCCTTTGGTGCCTGGGGTTTCCCTTCGGTTGGTCCTCTAGTGTCGATCCTCGGGATGACAGTTACAACTCAACGACTCCATCGTTCTCTTAGGAGTTGTCGTTCGTTCCGCGACGTCTGCGTGTCGGGTCGAACCTTTCCGAAACTCAACCTCTCCGTGTTGATTCGGTTCCAATCGTTCCACACAACGTGGGCTGGTTGTGTGAAGTTTTCCTTTTTTTTTTGTACCGCGTTATCACTGCCACGAAAGTCACTTATCACTTCTCGCGAACAGTGTCACAGAAAATTTTGAACACACTAACTATGGCAAATCCCACCGCTGCCACCAATGTTGGATTGGGACATTGGATAATTAGCCAATACGGGATAATAATTCGGGATTTTTACCAACAAATAATAAGAATTCAAGTTAGGAGTTACAAATTGGATAACGATTTATTTGAATAAGATGTTTTAAGTTTTGTTACACTGTCCGAAATGAGAATTAATTACAAACGCCGGTTTTAGTTAGGGGCCAACCGCTCGACTCGACGCATCAATTGAGACTGAAGAATATTCGGTTGCAAGTTGCTGTGTCGAAGTCATGTGGTTGCAGTTTCGCGAGCGAGCCCGGTCATTGTCCTGTGCTTGTTCAGCGATTTCAGATAATTACGAAAGTGAACTAGTTTCGACGTATTTCTCAATACGTTTGCTCATTCTTACGAAATATAATGTTCGGTTCAATGTCCGAAGCTCGTTGTACCTGATGCTTATTCAGGGCACAACATTCCTCCCCCCTAGAAGAAAGGAATCCGCGAGATTTCTTTATTCGATGACCGTTACAATTGTTCTTAAGACTCTAGTGGTAATCCCGCTTTTTAATTTTTCCCCAAATTCATATTCCTTTTATTAATTTTAATTTTATTTCATACACTTTGTCGATTAGATATATGACAAATTACAGTTTTATCCCGTCTTCCAAAACGTTAGTTTATACATAGGAAGATGTGTTTCGTAGATTTTATTTTTGCATAATTTCTTGTAGTTTTTTTTTACAAGTTATTACTACTGGCTCAACAGTGGGCACCACAAATATCTATTTCCCTAGATATTATAAAGGTATTGTGTTTTTCAGGGTGACTATCTTTTGGTACATTTGTCACGTTCGAATTATTTCTGAGGTAACTTAATATTTTCGCATGGCGCGTCGTCTCTAATAGTTAAGAGCAGCTGCGTTGGTTGACATACATTCGTCTTTTGCACGCATTTGGATTTTTATTGGTCGTTATTCGCCAGTCGTAAGTACGCAGGGCGTTATCTGTCCACTACACTGAGCTCGCTGTGATACCTGTCTGTTGGTACGTCTCGTTTACGGCGTGTCACTAGTCTGTGTACTTTTGCTTGCTTTGCATCGTTTCGTTCGTATAGATGTCGATCGCTGATTTTCTCCGTACTGTTTCTGGTCGACTTCTCTTCGGTATACAGCGGGTCAAAAAAGTATTCATACACCTTGCTTTTTTGCGATAACTTCATAGACATAAGCGATACGCAAAGAAAGCCAATTTTATTTAATAGTACATCGGGTGCAGAGATAAACTGCAAAAAAACGAAAATTTTCGGGCAAAAAAAGTATTCATAGACTTACGATTATAGTGAAAACCTACATCATCATAGTTGTTAATTATAACTAATATTTGGTGCGCATCCCTTTTGCTTCAATTATCGCCTCGAGTCGTTTAGGCACGGATTCTACTAGCTTTTGCGTTGTTTCTTTTGCTATTTTCGTCCATTCTTCTAAAAGCACTCTTCGGAGATCGGATTCGTTTGTTATTTTTCTTTTTCCAATTTCTACATCCACCAAGTGCCATAAATTTTCAATAGGATTGATGTCCGGAGATTGTGGTGGTGTGATCAATTGTTTGCGGACATTATAGAGTAACCATTCCCTCGTTTTCATGGCAGTATGGTTCGGGTCGTTATCTTGTTGGAAGTAGAAATTTCCATCCAGGCCCATATTTTATCTACACTTGCTTTGAAATTGCTGCGCAACACGTCGATATACTTCCGGGCATTCATTGTACCATCTATGAAAGCCAGATTACCGACGCCATAATATCCCATACAGCCCCAAACCATGACGCTTCCTCCGACGTGCTTCACAGTCGGTATTGAATTTTTCTGCTGGAGCTCAGTATTTGGTTTCCACCAGACGAATTTTTTTCCATCGGACCCGAAGATGTTAAACTTCGATTCATCCGAGAATACGACACGTTTCCAAAATTCTATAGATTTTTTACGTAGGTTTTTGTGCGAGATAGAGTGATTTCTCCGAAGAGAAATCACTCTATTGATATTGATATTTCGCTTTTCTTTGCCATCGTGTCTGTTCGGAGCTTGAAGATCTACTACCGCATGGAATAGGTCAAAACCATTGTGTAAACGGAGACTTGTTTACCAGGGGTGTTAGTTGAAGTTTGCCGGTTTTACCAGTAGATGTCGCTAGCAATATGTATACATTTCTATGATTTGGCATGTATGTCATTTTTTTCTATTGACATTAACCTACAAAAATACGCAAGTCACATTCCGCCAAAATAATAGCGTCATATTTGTTTACCTCAGTGAATATGTCGAGTTTCGTTCCAAGTAAATAGCATTTGCGGCATTCGTTGCTTCTCTTATTTCATCAAAAGAAAAAGACAGCTAAAGCTCACCGGTTGCTGGTAGAAACTTATGGTGAACATGCTCCAGTGATTAGAACATGTGAGACATGGTTTCGTCAATTTAAAAGTGGAGATTTCGATTTGACAGACAATGAACATCTTGGTGCAGCGAAAAAGTTCGAAGACGAGGAATTGCAGGCGTTATTGGATGTTGATCCAACCCAATCGCAACAAAAATTGGCAGAAACACTAAATGTGACTCGAGGAGCAATTTGCCAATGTTTAAAAGCCGTGGGAAAGATCCAAAAGTATCGAAAATGGGTGCCACACCAGCTGAACGATAGACAAATGGAAAATCGAAAAACCGTTTGTGAAATGCTGCTTCAACGATTCGAAAGGAAATCTTTTCTGCATCGAATTGTCACGGGGGACGAAAAGTGGATTTATTTTGAGAACCCGAAGCGAACAAAATCATGGCTTTCACCTGGTGAAGCCGGCCCATCGACTGCAAGGCCAAATCGCTTCGGCCGTAAGACAATGCTCTGTGTTTGGTGGGACCAGTGTGGTGTGGCGTACTACGAGTTGTTAGAACCTGGTGAAACGGTGAACAAGGATCGCTACCGACAACAAATGATCAATTTGAATTATGCGTTGATCGAAAAACGGCCGGAATGGGCCCGAAGACATGGCAAAGTTATCTTGCAACATGACAACGCGCCGTCTCATACCGCTAAACCGGTGAAAGACACATTAAAAACACTTAATTTGGAAATATTATCACACCCGCCGTACTCTCCAGACCTCGCCCCGTCCGACTATCATCTTTTCGCATCGATGGGACACTCCCTTGCAGAGCAGTGCTTCGCTAATTTTGAAGAATTCGAAAAATGGCTCGTCGAATGGTTTACCTCGAAAGAGAAAAAGTTTTTTCGGGATGGTATCCATAATTTGCCTGAGAGATGGGCGAAATGTGTAGAAACCAATGGTCAATACTTTGAATAAAAAAATTTTGAGATTCCTCTGAAAATTAAGTGTTTTCTTTATCGAAAAAACCGGCAAATTTAAACTAACACCCTTAGTACATTGTACGCAGAGGTCAGACCGGCCGTGAGTGAATATCGAGGTTCAGCAGCTCAGTCGTAGATGTACGAATACTTTTTTGGCCCGAAAATTTTCGTTTTTTTTGCATAATTCTTCTATTATTCCTGGGAGAAAATTCTCCATTTGCAGTTCATCTCTGTACCTGATGTACTATTAAATAAAATTGGCTTTCTTTGCGTATCGCTTATGTCTATAAAGTTATCGCAAAAAAAAACAAGGTGTATGAATACTTTTTTGACCCACTGTAATTCACGAAATAGTTGTCTGCCTTTTGATGGATCGAACTCCGTTAGAGTTTTTTTTAAATCCTTTCACGCGACGATGATAAATATTAACGTTTTCAAAATAATTAAAGACTGTACATTTGTGAAATATTTATAAAATAAACAGAAGTTTTCATTTTCATAAATATACGTAAATCGAAACGTTTCATATATTTAATTTAATCCTTTTTCATTATGTTTTAGTGACAATTGCCGGTAGTCAAATTGAGGTAAGTAAAAATCAACTCTTTCCATTTTCTTACCCTTCATTTTTTAAGTTTTTGCAAGTGTTCCAGTTTTCAAAATCAAGTGAGTATGAATGAAAATAAAGTCTTCAATTTTTCTCTTTATTTGAGTTTCATGAATATTCCGAAATGAACGGTATTTAGTAGCATGCCAAAAAATAGTACAAATTGAGAAACAATACTATTGAGTTATATTGCACTTGCACAAACTTTGTTCGTTAGTTAAAGGGGTTTTCTGGTTGTGTCTAGCGGCATAATCTGGTCGCAACGCCTCTAGTGGTTGCTACAGAAATTTAAAACGACTCCGTTGAGGGGGGCATTTTCAACGGAGGAGTTCCCAGAATTGTATACAAGACCGTGGATCAAACGGCTTCGACTCAAACGCTACCCAACCGCCGAACGCATTGGATGTCGGTCACCCATTATACGTGAGACACATTCGACTATCGTAAATTAAGATTCATTATACACGTGAGCGAGTAAAATGTCGAAAATCGGTATCAACTTCTGCCTCGTTCTCTTTTTCTCGGTAAGTTGTGTACAAATAAAAGTTTTTTTAAAAATTATACTTGTCGAAATCCTGCCGCATCTTTTGATATATTACGCGTATTCCATGTCGTGTATGTCTCCTGTGGTAAATAATAATGTTTCGTTTCTTTTATTATTTGGGGTATATGTTTTATCAAATTATGATTATTTGCCCATAATCGAGTATAAACGTATACATTTTACCCACACACTTGCACACTTTTCGCTCTCCTGAGCTGAATATTGCAAATTTTTCAGTTTTCTTTGCGCCAAAACTAATACTAATACTGAAACTAGTACTAATAGGCGAGTAACAAAAAAATCGATTTTTCGAGATTTTTAGCTTTTTTGCTCCCCTTTTTGTTCCCCTCAAGTACGCTCAGCAATTGATTCTGGGACAGCAAGTCCTTATTTCGTCCAAATGAAAAACGGTACCAACATTCATTCCGTTAATGTGATACCGGAATGAGTAGTAAAGCTATGCCGACGTCCTCCACGTCAAATCTCAAACGAACCCAAACATGTTCCACTAGGGTGATTTTTTTTATTTCGTTTATTTTTTTTTCTCAGTCCCCACCTGAAGTGACAGCCCTTAATATTTATTCTAAGTACTTTCCCTTAGCGTAAAAAGATTTTCCATCTAAAACACACGTAAATCGAATTTTTTTTTTCAAAATTCTATAACTCAGCTGCATTTTATGATATTATATTGTTCTTGGTCTCGATTTACTCAGAATAAAACAATCTACAAAAAGAGTCTATTGCGGCGAAAATGTAACTTGTACTGGTGAGTTGGTACGGGTCACTGAAGTTGATTTTCACCCAAATTTCTCGTTTTTTTGCTGTTATCTCCGAAACAATTAATTTTACCAAAAAAATTTTAATGAAAAATTTGTTGGACATTTAATTTCCTACAAAAAAGGTCCTATTGATCCAATTGCTTAGATTAGAATTTCTTGAGATATTGAACTTTAACTTATGAGTAGTATAACATTTTTACGGTTTATCGAATCAAACGTTATGAAATATTATTTCATATTTTCATATACTACATTTATTCATATACTACAAAAATATGAAATATTATTTCATATTTTTGTATTGGTTGTATATTATAAATTTAACTAAGATTTTACGAACTGAAGAAATTACCATAAAATAAATTTATCTAACATGGTGCTTTTTTTTAAAGTTTTTTTTAAATTGAAGCTTCAAAACTATAGATTTTTCATCTTTTCCCACTGTCTTAATTTTGGAAAAATTATATTTACTTAAATGTATCGTGACATAATATGAAATATCAATAATTTTAAACGTTTGATTCGATAAACTGTAAAAATGTTATACTACTCATAAGTTAAAGTTCAATATCTCAAGAAATATTAATCTAAGCAATTGGGTCGATAAAACCTTTTTTGTAGGAAATTGAATGTCCAACAAATTTTTCATTTACATTTTTTTGGTAAAATTAATTGTTTCGGAGATAACAGCGAAAAAACGAGAATTTTGGGTAAAAATCGACTTCAGTGACCCGTACCAACTCACCAGTACAAGTTACACTTTCGTCGCAATAGACACTTTTGTAGATTGTTTTATTCTGAGTAAGTCGAGACTAAGAACAATATAATGGCATAAAATGCAGCTGAGTTATAGAATTAAAAAAAAAAAATTCGATTTACGTGTATTTTAGATGGAAAATCTTTTCACGATAAGGGAAAGTACTTAGAATTAATATTAAGAGCTGTAACTTACAGCGAATTTTTTTTTCGACATATCCAACAAAATTTCAGGTGGGGACTGAGAAAAAAAAAGTCGAAAAAAAAAATCACCCTAATGTTCCACGGGCCTTGCCGGTAAAATAGATTTCTTGTTGGTGAGCATTTGATTGTTTTTTTGATTGAATTGCTCGGGTAGATGATGTGAATAGTATAAAAACTGAGGATAGTTCATCGATGCCATTGAATGCACATCGCACTTACTTAACCTCTGACCCGCCAAATCGCATGCCGTAAATACCTCATGGAAGTTTAGACTTAAGCTCAATACTCAACGAAATTGAATCGGTGGATGTTCCAGAGAAATAATTGCAATTGCGATTAATAATAATACACAAAAAAAAACAGAGTAATAGCACCATAATGTTTGTCTTTTTTGTTCACAGTTGGATGGTACCGTATCGAAAAGTCTTGGTGCCCCTGTGAAAACCGTAAGTACGAATAGAAAAATTAATAAGTGAAAAATTATGAAAATAATGAGAAAAGACTGGAGGCACGAATTACGTTTTCATCATTTTTCGTTCGCATGAGAAAATTATAAAAACATAAGGCGATTAGAATTAGTGATAAGCAAAAATTATGAAAATGTTGGTGAAATATGGGAGGCAGACATTTTCGTACTCTCGTATACAGAGATTTGAAATTCAAAGAAAAAAAGTCGTATGTAAAATTGTTGTAGAAATGGTGCGGAATACCGCACGTATAATATTCGTAACGAAGCAGCAAAACTTGAAAATAATGATGAATGAAAACTCTGAAATATTGTTTTGTTCGCCTCGCTTTCTCGTAGAAGAAGCTTTGGAGGAGGCTGATTCAAAACGTCGGAAAAAACACAATTCCGGTTTTCGTCGTTGAAATTTCTTGAGATACGACAAGATTCACAGATAATTAGTGTATTGCGAGATATCAACGAAGCCTCGCCCCTATTCACCAAAACGTATATAGAGTTTTTTTGGGGAATACGGATTATTGGCAGTGTTCAAAATTCTCCATCATGTATCTCATAGTTGTGCCTGCTATATTGTGCTTCACAGCTGTCGTGGTGACACCGAGTCATCGCGAAGCATGAAATTAAAATGGTCTTAAAAAAAATACATATACAGAAACGTTTAATATGACATTGAAAATTTAAAAGATTACTCTTCACAAAATTGTAATTTTTCATTGTTACACTTTTTTCACCGCTTCACAGATACACAAGCGTATGACTCCCGACCAAGTTCTGCAAATTTTCGGTACCACGGATGGTAAGCTATTTATTATTATTATTATGATTTGCTGTATGTGTTTTCTCGGAGGATATTTCTTTTGCTTCGAATGACAATTTTTCCGAATTGAGAAGTGAGCTCGGTGCATCACCACCTCGTCGTTCAGTCCAGGGAAAAAATCTGTTTCACCGACTCTCTATTACCGACAGACGGTATTGAAATTTTCGGACAAATGCCATTCTTAAACTATCAAACCTCTATCTTTATCGTAATGACCAGATAATATTGAAGTTCAAAATAGAAATATCGATTTCCGACTAAAAACGAAGACGTTTAAAACAAAAATCATTATAATTCTTATTCTATAACGTAATACCGAAAAAATTAACGATAACGATATGGACGGATAGAAATCCCAACTAATGAGCACTTATTTGTTGCTGTTTCTGCAAAATTAACGAGATGACATTTGACCGAAAAATACACATTGATCGTGCAAAAGTGTTTTGATCTAGTTCGTTTATATTCCACTGACGCTATTTGCAGCCCCGAGGGCGTGTTTTTCCTTATTCAATTTTCACTTCACATACTACTTTCGAAAGTTTTTGGGGTTCCTACCTGGAAGTTACAATACCAAAATATATCATTTTCGGCACGGTTACTTTACGTACTTGGTACATGTTCGTTGAATGCGATGTAGATACTGAAGGTCCCCACTGTACCGACGATGTTGGATTTTTTCATTGTCTTCATCGTTTCGCGTGCTCTTATCACTACTCATAGTAAACTCCCATATATACCACAATCCATATTGAAAAGTCCGTAATAGACGGTGAAACTTATAAGGTTCTCTCCGACGCCCTTAATGTCTTATAGCTAGAATGAGGTTAAGTAAACATTTATTTAAAGTCATCACTAACACTTTTTGTAACCACTGATCCACGTCGAAGAGGAAGGATAAACACATACGTTTTTTGAATTGCACGCTCTTGCAATTGAATCATGGCACAGTGGGCAAAAAAGCAGAAATCGTGGCCAAAATACAAAAAGTGCTACAATCTCGGTGAGGTATGGTATTGGGGGGTTTTCGGGGTCGCTGATTCCGAATCCGTACTCAAAATTCAGAAATTCAAAATGGCGGATCCAATACGGCGGGCGAAAATGCTAAAAATGATTCGATTGTGCTGAAATTCTGTACTAATAAGTTTTCGGGGTGGCTGATTCGGAATCCGTACTCAAAATTCAGAAATTCAAGATGGCGGATCCAATATGGTGGGCTAAAATGCTAAAGATGCCTCGATTTGAAATTCGGAACTAATACATACGTTCGAGGCTGAATCTAGCCAGCACCCATTTAAGGACCCAATTCTATGTTTTCTCCTTTTCGCTAATTCCCATGTCTTCTTTCGTTTACTTATGAGAGCGCTTACAATTTTTTTCAATTTTTTTAGCGATTCATCCTCGACGTCACCTATATTTATATTGAATTTTTCCAGAATGTAACTCGCAGCCACAACTGTATCTTTTTCGCTACATTTATTTAATAATTGTTGGACAATTTCTCGTTTAGTAAATTTGTAATCCATGGTTTCAAATGATACTAATGTGTGAGCACAAGTCACTGTTCTCACTTTTGAGATAATATAGTGTAAAAGGACGGCTTCCTTCTTAATGAAACACAGAAAAGACTAATTAAAAGTACGTCTTTATTCCATAACGTTCAATTCACAACTCACAAACTCCAATCAATCAAACAAATGTCTTAGCAACCGAAAGACAGTCCATTCAACTGTCTAGATATTATATATACATATATGATATTTCATATGTACCATGTATATATGTATATATATATATACTATGACTACTACAATAGTATCAATTATAAATATACTAAATGCGAAATTGTTCAATAATTGTCAGATAAATTTATCGCAAAAGATACAGTTGTGGCTGTAAATTACATTCTCGAAAAATTGAATATAAATTTAGAGGAATACACTGAAAAAAAATTGTAGGCGCTCTCAAAAGTAAACGAAATAAGAAATGGGAATTAGCGAAAAGGAGAAAAGATAGTTTAGGTCCTTAAATGGGTGCTGGCTAGATTCAGCCACGAACGTATGTATCAGTTCCAAATTTCAAGTCGAGGCATCTTTAGCATTTTCGTTTGCCATATTGGATCCGCCATCTTGAATTTCTGTATTTTGAGTACGGTTTCGGAATCAGCGACCCCGAAAACTTATTAGTACAGAATTTCAGCACAATCGAATCATTTTTAGTATTTTCGCCCGCCATATTGGATCCGCCATGTTGAACTTCTGAATTTTGAGTACGAATTCGGAATCAGCGACCCCGAAAACCCATGAGTACCACATTTCAAAGCATTTGAAGCACTTTTAGTATTTTGGACATTTTTTCGGTTTTCTGGTCCGTACTATGTGTAAACATTAATATCAAGAGTTCAGATGAAAAGTTGCAAAAAGTAGCAGGCTCTTTTTATTCGTCGATAATTAACGAATGCAACGATAATTTTCAATTGCCGATATCAAGGGTTGCCTAAAGTTGACGACATTCGAAAGTATGACGAGGAGCTGCAAACGCCGAAAAGTCTTACTGAAAGATAACCGTGTTCCAAATCATGTTTAATTTTTCGAAATTTCAATTTTGTTTCTCATACCTACGACCATTAGTAAGGATAAAAACCATATCCCACATTTAGATTTGCAACATTCGTTGAAATTTATCATATTTATGACATAATGAATCATCGCATTCTTTACGCAATTTGTTTTCATTCAACTACTTGTTGTGAGAACATTTGAACCTTAATAGCCACAATATTTTCTCTACATCTCCTCTGACGTATTAATGTGTGAAAAATTAAGATTTCATGTGAAAATTATGAAGTTGGTTTTTGGCCACGATTTCTACCTTTTTGCCCACTGTGCATGGGTGCAACGATCAGAACGGGGCGGAAGCGGGGTTGCGAAATACCGAATCGAAAGTAGTGCTTCTATTGAGACTGCTTGCACCCGCTAACTGATCATTTTTGGTCGCAGAGTTTTTTGCATTTCAAAATGCGACCGGTTACCAGAGTTGCTGGGAAGTTTGCGCGCAATACATCGGGAATAGCGAGCAAAACTTTTAACGATTTTAACAATTCTGCTGTCTCTTAAATTCGGCCTTCTTGTACGAGTCTTTTTAACATCATACGCGAATTAAACGCGCAAGCGCCTTTCGAGAACGAAAGAGTCTACTACTCGACGCCATATTGTCACTCGGCACCAAGTTTTTCCTTTCTCCGTATCATCTTTGAACTTTTAGCGTTGATAATGATCGGAATAACCGTGGACAAAGTTAGAAGAATAATAAATATAGAAAATGCAAATAAAGTATATCGATTTTCAATTTTCTATAATGTTTGTTACACCGTCAAAGTCGCTATAAGGTTACAAATGTTTAAAAATATACTCGTTAAAGTTTGATTATTTTGAAAAATGTTTGTTTTTCATTCAGTACCCGATTATGACATTGTGGATGTTCATGTACCGAATGTGCAAAAAAGATCTGCATCTCCCATACCAGTGAAATTCCTAGTTCGTAATGTTACTAAGGAGTTATCGCTCCTACCTATGGATGGAATACTTGCTACTGAAGACACTCCAGTCACAATAGCCACTGGTTCAAGCATTTCGGGTGAAGTCCTATACCGGAACGATACTACTGTGAGACAACGCTTCATACTATGTTTATATTCTTTATAATTCAATATATTTCCATTTCATAATTTGTCTAATCGTTTGTTGATCTATATATTTTTTCAGATAATGCAAGAGGTAGGAATGCCATACCAGGACGTTGGTACCAAATCGGTAATCTTCCTTTCGCCCAAACGGAATCGACGTCACGCCCTCGTGAGCAATTCATATAAGCCTTTTTCTCATTCTCTTCCGATCCCGCTTCTACAAACAATACGTTTTCAGAATGGATATATCCGGTCGCACAATTTGGTGATCAGGTCGTTGCCGGAAGAATATGAGGACGCTAATAATTACGCCAGGCACATTGTCTTCGAGTCAAACGGAACATCGCTCGAACCAGATACTCAGAATTATGGTGAGTTCCCCGCAGCATCTCAGTAAATAACTTACAAATTTACTTTTACAGTAAACGTTAATTAATTGAAAAAATGATGATTCAATAATTGCGCTTTAAATTAGTCAAATATACATACATTTTTTTTTCTTCCTTACAAAGAAAGATTTGTGATGGATAAGAGAACAATTCGTCGTTTCAATATCAGTGTGTTAAAAATGTGCCAAAACATCAGAAAATTCCATTTATAAAAAATGTGAGAACGTATGCGCGTTGCGTGTTTGTGAGTTCAGACGTCTACTTCTGAAGAAGGTTTGAATTACAGTACTGCAATCCCGCAAACGGGTACCCTTCATTTACCGACGATTTTGTTAAAATTCATTAAAGAGTTCCGACTTCAGACCTTTTAAAAATTGTCGAAAAATATCTTCACGCGCTCTAGCTTTCGCAAATTTTCAGATATCGGCTTATGTGTTTTTTTTAATATCGATAGATTATCATTACAGGACGATTGATATTCAATTTGGCGTAGTTCGGTGAAAGGATTTAGATCGTATGAAATTGGAATTTTTTACGAAATCTCCTTGTTGTTAAAATGCTTGTTTCGCAAATTGCGAAGGATGAAGCTAAAAAAAATTGTTGCATAACGACGGTATCATGAAAAAAACGGTTAATTATAAATTTTGCGTAAGCCGGTAAAAAGGGTTTGGATTAATGAAATTTTTTATTTTTTTTTAAATAAGCGCGATCGTACTCTCTCCCGCAAATGTTCGAATATTAGATGACATTTTTCCACATAAATAAAAGGTCACTGAGAATGCTTTGACATCGGATTTCGCGACTATCGATAACGCGGTTTATAAACCTTATGAAATTTTGAGCTATTTGAAAAATCGGCTCTTGTTACTATAATCTCAGGAAATATTCGATGGCCTCCTCCACGAAGGATGACAAAATTGGAAAATATAGGTCCTCGTAGAGGGAGCTATGAGCATTGTGTGAAATTTCGAGGAAGCGAGTCAAAAATAGATGCGAGTTGAAACTTGCAACTTTCAGCTTTTCTTTTAATGTAATAATCGTCGACATTACTTTTAGATTTGGCTACGCTACAACCGAAGTTCACGAGAAATAAACGAGAAGTTCCAGAAATAATCTATCCAGAAGTGTTGGCCGTTGTGGATTACACTAGCTATGTGTAAGTGATATTATATTCTTTATACGATAAACGGATTATCATTAGCGGATAATTAGAAAAATAAAGGAAGAAGTGACAACGTAACAAGAAGCAAGATGTAACATCAGTTTTGTCGTATTTCGATTCACAGTGGGCTCGGCTCGGATCTCGTCAATACTATCAGATATGTCCTTGTATTATGGACTTTAATTCAAGTGAGATATAGTTCTATCCAAGTTCCAAAAGTCAGGTTCAATATAGCACGTATAATCGTAGCTACGGTGAGTGAAAAAGAATTATTCGAAGAATCTCAGTTTTTAATAATGATTATTGTTATTTGCAAGATGGAAAATGAATGATTTTCATTAAACTAGTTATATCGATAAACCAAGAATGTCAATTCCATTTGAAATCTTACAAAACGAATACACAAATATCCTAATTCAATTACACCCGTTGATGAATAACGTTCTCATTCATTTTTTTTGTGAAATAAGAAGTTCAAAATAGGACGTATTAATATAGAGTAATTTCGGCCGACATTGAATTTGTCGGCCGAATGTCATTCGTAAGGTAACAAATCGAATGATTTTAAATTTGGTCACGTTATCCTTGGCACCTTTATCCCTGTCGTTAATACCACAAAATGTTGAAATTCAAAATAGGAATGTACATTTCCATCTAAGAACAAAATGGTGAACAACAATTGTGCATATAATTATTATTGTATAACGTAATTCCGAAAAATTTCACAATGACGACAGAGACGGACAAAAACCCTAACTAACAAGCCTTTGTTTGTTCGTGTCGGGGGCAAAATTAACGACGTGGTATTTGGTCGAATAATATACGATAATGGGAGAAAAGTGTTTTGGTTTAGTTCTTTTATATTCCAATTGCACTAATGGAGACGCAAAAGCGAGATTTTCCTTACTCAATTTTCCATTCATCGACAATTATCAAGCGTATTTGTGGTACCACCTGCCAAATTAGAGGGTAGCGTGCGTATTTGATACATGTTCCTTGAGTGTTACCCCGATTTCAATGGTCTCAAGCAGCGTCGGTATAGCAGGGACCATTGCCCTCTAATTTGCGAGATAGAACCGCAAAAACCCTGGAAAATAGTCTGTCAACTGAAAATTCAGTAAGGATAATCTCGTGTTCGCATCTGCAAGTAGCACCAGCGGAATATTAACGAACTAAACAAAATGACTTTTCCACTATTAGTGCGTATCATCCAACCAAGTACCACGTCGTTAATTTTGCACATCTAGCAACAAACAAAGGCTAGTTAGTTACACTTTTTATCCATTTCTATCGTAATGGTTGAATTTTTAGAATATACGCTATACAACAATAATTGTATCCATTTTTGTTTCGGACCTTTTTCGCTTTTAGCTGGAAATGTACATTGCTATTTGGAATTGAAACATTTTCTGGTATTTATAATACAGATCGAGGTGACCAGAATAACTCGACCAATTTTCAAATCAGTCGCGCTGCATTCAGTCGGCAATACAGAGTCGGTAAAACTGACCTTTCGCATGTTCTTAAGGAATATATATTGATCTTTTATTTTACGTATAAAACATAGGAATTTGGAGGTACCCCATATATACCGGCCAATTCGGCAAACCCAAACGAGCAAGTACGCGCGGAAGAGGCACTCGAACTAGCGGGTCAACATTTTTACAGCCAACAACAAGCTTTTCCATTGACCAGTTACGATCTTATCATGATAATGACAAAGTAAATTTCATATGTTTTTCCAAGTAATTCGATTACGCGATGTTTTTTATTTTAATATATTGGGGGTACAAGTAAGTTTGAAAGGATTTTTTGTGAAAGTTTGGGCTTTATTGTGCAGAAATGGTAACGAATTGATTACTCAAAGTGTTATCTATCGCTAGCCACTACTTTTTCCCATCTTTCTGGTAGCATACAAATTCCGCGTTGAAAGAATAACTGATCTTTAAAGCCAATCCAAGAATCGTCCCATGTTTGCATTCCTCGCAGGAACGGAAGTACTGCTCAGATAGGCCATGAATCATTGATCGAAACAAGAAGTAATCAGAAGGAACAATGGCCGGTGAATACGGCGGGGGGGAGGAGGACCCATTTGAGTGTTTCCAAGTAGTTTTTGACTCGCACTGCAACGTGTGGTCGAGCATTATCGTGCTGCAAAATCATTGTCGTATCTCTGCTCATATTCCGGTCGTTTCTCCTTCAATGCTCGGCTCAAACCCATCAATTGTAGTGGGTGCCGTTCTCCCGTGATGGCTTCATTCGGTTTTAGCAGCTCGTAATACACTACACCCAGCTGATCCCACCAAATGCAGAGCATGAGCTTTGATCCATTAACATTTGGCTTTGCCGTTGATGTTGATGCATGACCGGGCTTACCCCACGATTCCATACTTTTTGGATTGTCGTGATGAATCCACTTTTCATCACCAATTACGATTCGATGAAAAAAACCCTTCCGTTTTGGCCTTTGGAGCAGCTATTCGGAGGAGAAAAATCTTCTTTCCTCGTCTCTTGGCTCTAATTCGTATGGCAACCAATTTCCTTACTTTTGAACCGCATTCCCATGGCTGTCAGGCGTAATGAACTTGCTTGTTGAGGCGATCTCCAAAATTCTGCAAGTTTTCCTTGTGTTTGACACGAGTCTCCAATAAGGCCTGCAATTCTGCATCTTCAAATGTTTCTGGCCTTCCTTCACGTTTCTTATCCTCCGTGTCAAAAGCACCACTTTTGAAACGTTTAAACCAGTATTCACAAGTTGAAATTGATGCAGCATGGTCCTCATAAGCTGATTTTTTCTTCAAATGGGAGCAGAAAAGTAAAGCTTCCCACGGATTACGTTTCGTTAGCACAAAAGTCGACATATTTGGAATTCGAAAAAATGATGTTCTTTACACTTTGACAAAATGACACATACCTTAAACTAGAGCCTACTGATGACACTTTAACATGAAGGTGGTTAAGTATGGTCTGATGCGATTTAATAATGGTAACGCCCTCTCTTGTAAATCCTTTAAAACTTACTTGTATCCCCAATAGTTCTTTACCAATTCCAGAAATGAATAAGTTGCCTGAATTTTATTGTCTGTTGTAGGTACCAGTTGATTGGTTATTCCCGTAGCATTGGCGGTAAACAATATATATTACATTAAATTGATCGTTACAATTCGATTTAGAATAAAGGAAATATATTTCTCACTAGAACGAACTATTATTCCGAATGAATATGAAATTTTTTATTTTTTCAGGTAAGGCAGACTTCAGCGGGGCCTGTTCGGACGTTGAAGGTCAAACAGTGAAGAGATGTGGTATTTTCCATGACGGAGGTTACTATGTGGCAAGGACTCCCTCACACGAAATCGGACATTTGTGAGTTTATAAATTCATCATTGAAAATAATGACTAAAGTGTCTGAATAATGAATATATTGTTATTACTAGTAATAACAATAATCAAACCATTGTTAGTGAATATTTGTATTAGTTTCGCAAACGTACAAATTACAAAAAAAAAAATTTCGAAGCGTATATCCCCCTCGCCGCACCGCTGTAAAAAAGACACGTCACAAAATATCTCGAAACGCGATTCATGAATGAAACCGACTAACTCGTCATTACGATTGGCTGTCGATGTCGTGCTCAGAGTTCGTTTATTGCAAACTTCAGATCGCACAATGAACCTAACCTACAAAAGTAGCGAAGCGTGTACACCGATTCTAGTCCTTAGGTTAAAAAAAAAAAAGTTTACGGTACACTTTCGCGCATTGTTTGGGACATGGATACTAGAGTAAAGGAGTCCAATCTTCGTACGTCTGAAGCGGGTTCAGGAATCCGGAAATTAAGACTTGTGCGAACCGACGCGGCAAAGCGGTGATGTCGCAAATACCTCACGAGTTTTGGGGAGAGACTCGACATAGCGATCTGAAGTGTGGTGCATGAAGGATTGTCGACTAACCTTAATTTGATGGAGTTTCCAGACCTGTAAACAAGACCGTGATGCGGTAGTCTCCGTCGTAGTACAATCAATAGGGAGCCCGTTACTCTTGTCAATTCCACACTAAATTACAAGAGTTATTTTTTTTTAAATTAGGTTCAGTATCACGTACTGAATGTAAATAAATAAAATCCTTACAAATTAAGTGGCCGCAAGTGCCGCCATTTTGAGGAAAACCGTATCGGCCAATATCTCCGTTACCGTGCACTTCAGGCCAAAAATGCTAACAACCTTTCTTGTAGATAATTTAATTTTCTATCTTTTTTTCTAAATAATTTTTTTTGTATCACTTACCGTTCACGACCTATATGACTGTTGAAATTTATTTATTCACTTTTTGACCTGTATCTCTTCTAATAATTGTTTAAACAATAAAATTCTAATAACTTATCTTTTAAATCCATAAATTTCCCACAACTTTTGTTAAAAACTTTTTTGTCTAAAGTTAATATTGTCAAAGTTATAACGCGTTTCTATTAGCCTTGCACCCAGTAGCGCAACATTGAACGCGTTAGAACTTTGAGAATATTAATTTTAGACAAAAAAGTTTTTAATAAAAGTTGTGGAAAATATATGGATTTAAAAGATATGTTATTAGCATTTTATTGTTTAAACAATTATTAGGAGAGATACAGGTCAAAAAGTGAATAAATAAATTTTAACAGTCGTATAAGTCGTAAACGGTAAGTGATACAAAAAAAATTATTTAGAAAAACAGATGGAAAATTCAGTTATCTACAAGAAAGGTTGTTACCATTTTTGGCCTAAAGTGCCACGGAGATATAGGCCAATACGGTTTTCCTCAAAATGGCGGCACTTGTGCTCCGTTAATTTATAAGGATTTCGTTCATTTACATTCAGTGCGTGATTAAGGGAGCGCAAGTGCCGCCATTTTGAGGAAAACCGTATTGGTCAATATCTCCGTTACCGTGCACTTTACGCAAAAAATGGTAATAACCTTTCTTGTAGATAATTGAATTTTCTATCTTTTTTTTTTAATAATTTTTTTTGTATCAGTTACCGTTTACGACTTATACGACTGTTAAAATTTATTTATTCACTTTTTTACCTGTATCTCTCCTAATAATTGTTTAAACAATAAAATCCTAATAACTTATCTTTTGAATCCATACATTTTCCACAACTTTTGTTTAAAACTTTTTTGTCTAAAGTTAATATTCTCAAAGTTATAACGCGTTTTTATTAGCCTTGCACCCAGTAGCGCAACATTGAACACGTTAGAACTTTGAAAATATTAATTTTAGACAAAAAAGTTTTAAACAAAAGTTGTGGGAAATGTATGGATTTAAAAGATAAGTTATTAGCATCTTATTGTATAAACAATTATTAGGAGAGATATAGGTGAAAAAGTGAATGAATAAATTTTAACAGTCGTATAAGTCGTAAACGGTAAGTGATACGAAAAAAATTATTTAGAAAAAAATATGGGAAATTCAATTATCTACAAGAAAGGTTATTACCATTTTTGGCCTCAAGTGCACAGTAACGGAGATATTGGCCAATACGGTTTTCCTCAAAATGGCGGCACTTGTGCTCCCTTAATTTGTAAGGATTTTGTTCATTTACATTCAGTACCTGATACTGAACCTAATTAATAAAAAAAAAAACTCTTGTAATTTAGTGTGGCACAATATTCCCTATTGATTGTACTATCGCTGGCTCACAGCGGCTAGCTGTCGGGTCCACGAATATACGCGTAATTATGGACATGCGCAAGTAGTGGGGGGTACGTTGCTGAGCGCACAACCTGCTGCGGACAGTATTCCAAACAATCTCCGCCCCGAGATGACTTACAATTTTTCAAACAAAGCTCAACAAGTTCGTTTCGTTTTTTTTTTCTTTTACAGTGAATCGCCGTTAAATAAATACATCGATGCTATTTTCCTTTCATTTTAAACAATATTGATTACAGTCGTAATAACAAAAATCATACAGTACGATATTTGTGATATTTTTTCGGATAGTAAAGAATAATAATTGTTATAATTTCCGATTTGTACATTTTACCATTTGAAATTATTTGCTTGACGAAAGATTGGGTGCCATTGACGACCGATGCTCGAATCCGTATGAATACATAATGGCTTCCGACGGAGGTATCGATGCAGGCAACACCAATGGTGAGAGTTTTAGCGATTGCTCTATGAGAGAGATCCAGATCCAATGCATGTACGTATGCACATCGTATAAATATCATTTTTCTGATTAATCATGATGAATTGTTGGATGTAATTAATTGGTATGAAAATTTGATCATTCAATCAGTGTTAAGTTACTTTTTTTACTTTCCTTCTAACAGAAATAAGACTAAGTGCCTGACCAACAAGCCAATGACAAATGGAAAAATCATTCGAAAAATTCTACCACATATAACTCTCGACGAACAGTGCCAGGCAAGGGGCGCTGACGGTACCGGTACCGATATGTGCTCATACGGGAGTGACACAACTAAAAATATTTGTTCCACCTGCTTCTGGTGCTATTTTCCTAAGAATTTACAGGGAAAGTGCCGCCAAATTCAGGAGTATCCATTGGACGGTACTCCTTGTGGTAAAGAAGGGGAGGTATGTGTGATAAATTAATTAGCTTTTTTTTGTAATTTTTGTTTACTTAACAAGGAGTAAAACGAAGTCGCTTTGCAGTTTTGCCTACGAGGTAAATGCGTCGGTTTATAGAAGGAATCAATCGACAAATCGCACGGACGGACAATACCGGTCAATAATCGAGTGAACTCCATGAAGTACCAAAACTATTTATTCGCAAATTCGTACGATTTTGATTAATAATAAAGAAATCAACTATTCTTGCATTTTTGGGTCTTATATGAGGATCGACGAATGTCGTATTTACCGTGATTGGAACGATTGGAATACGCTAATCTTAACGGTGAAATGTATTATTGAAAATTGATAATAAAAATAAAATATATCCTCGTTCCGAAAATATAATAATGCTGTTTCGTCATCATTCATTACGAAGAAAGAACATTGTGGCACGTGACAAGTTCCACAATTAAGAATATGAAGAAAAAATATTACAAGCTTTACACTCCACAACTTTTTCAAAGGTAATTCGTTTTTCCCTATGGGTATCCTCCCTGCAGCACATGAACATCTGTATGTTCGGGATCTGTGGGATATTTCCAATTTAAGGAGGTAACTTAGATGAGTTATTTTCTACTTTTCGTGTTGAAAAATTTAGATTTTATAAAAGAAGTGACAGAACATTTTTTGAGATTTACAAAAAAAAATTAGTCCACGAGGATTCTTAGAGATGTTGTACTATGTTGAAATTCATGATTCTCAGAATGCACGGCGACGATGTTAGGAATAGAATTAAAAGTTGCAAAAAAAGACATCGATTTTTAATTTTCGATGGGTTGCCCAAGGAATTGCGTACAAGTGTCGTCAGATCGAACGTACTGCCCAAACTGACGACACTTGGTACTGACGACACTTGTTACAGATGCGAGTTGTTACACTGCACATGCTACAGACGACACTTGTACTGACGACACTTGTTACCATCCCGTTTTTCAAACTTCGTCGATATTATTTGCGCAGCCTTTCCATTGAAAGTAGCGTTTCCTTTAATATGTCAAGCATTAAAAATAATATTGTAGATTCTCCACTTTTAATAAAGTATCCAAAAACGAAAATTTTCGATGGACATTTACCAAAAATTGAGTCATAACATTTGCGCGATTTCGATTCTATTATACCTTTTTATTATTGATTTTGTATTACGTTTTTCGTAGTATTAACTCGGGCAGTATTTCGGGAATTACGTAAGGTATAAAATCTCCGACCAGACGTTATTGCGTTCGTTATAACTGATAATTAGTCGAACTATATTATGAAATAATTATGTCATTTTAGTTGTACCTTTTGGAAATATTAGCTACTGACTTATCGACCATTTTGTCGACTGATATTATCACCGTGGATAAATTTCGACCTTGGTATATGATTATTCGCTGTATATTGAAAAAAAAAAAAATCAAATGCCGATGAAACGAACGTAAAAAAGCTATAAGGGTATCTTATCGCCCGCATGAATTAGCATTTGTTGCCTTCTAATTCATAAGATCAGATGGCCATACGGAGACGTTTCGTCTTTCGCAACATGTTCCGCATGTGGGCTTCTTCGTTTATGGTTGGCGAATTATTACAGCACTGGTTTCTCTCCACTGGATCACACGAGCTTGAATTTCGAATACTGTCCAGGGTTTCAGAGTTGGATTTTTTTGTATTCTTTCTTCTTTTACACTCGTGGCAAGCGTCTCGCAACTGGAGGGTGCGCTGACGAGAATCGACGGGATGATTTGCATACTTGAATGATTACGTGCGCGAACTAATGACAGCAGAGATATCAAAAATTCAATGTCCATGCTCATTAGGGTGGTTCTTAATTTGGTGATGTTGGAAATTCTTTGGTATTGTTTCTTAAAAGTAATCAAGATATCCAGAAAAAAAATTGGGCGCAAGCGGAACTTTGTCCAATAATTCTAACCCACCCCACCGAGCTGTCGAATTTTTATATGAAAAAATGTATGCATTCAAAATTTTGTTAAGAAAATTGTTTATTATTTCAAAACTATTCATGATAAAAAAATGTTTATATTGTGTTTTTATAGAAAATTTGATGCTCTACAAAAAAGGTATCTTGTAAAATTCTTGTGAATCTAATATTTATCACGTTATTAGCAAAAAACTGTCATCATTTATTCAAAAAGTCCATCATTATGGCCAAAACAGGAGTTTGACGTCGAAAAACTGCAATGTATTCTTCATATGCAATTAGAAATAGGAAGAGATACGTAGTGCACTCAATAACAGTATGTGAACGATATTGAAATTTTCAATTTTATCAATTTTATTATCATTCATGATAAATTTTTCTTCTTTGATCAATAAGGACATTGATTTCTTTATCAGTTCCAAATCGATGGCATTTATCGAAAAATTTGAAATCGACTCCTCATATTTTGATATCGATGTGAGCGAGTGGATTTCTAATGAAAATTATTTACAAGGCTTAAAAATAGTTAAAGGAATTAAAGTGGTTAACGATGTTGTAAAAAGAGGAGTGAAACTTATTACAGAGTACAATGATCGTCTCACTTATGATGAAGATCAGAAACAATTCATTGTACAAATAATTGAAGAATATAAAAAAAAATATCCTGATATTAACAAAGCAACTTTGCTCCAACCGATGTAATTCATTATTGTAAGTTGATTTTTAAAATATATGACATCATTCATTATAATTCACAATAAAATTGATAAAATTGAAAATTTAAATATCGTTCACATACTGTTATTGAGTGCACTACGTATCTCTTCATATTTCTAATTGCATATGAAGAATACATTACAGTTTTTCGACGTCAAACTCCTGTTTTGGCGATAATGATGGACTTTTGGAATAAATGATGACAGTTTTTTGCTAATTACGTGATAAATATTAGATTCACGAGAATTTCACAAGATACCTTTTTTGTAGAGCATTATATTTCCTACAAAAACGTTATATAAAATTCTTTTATCATAAATAGTTTTGAATTAATAAACAATTTTCTTAACAAAATTTTGAATGCATGCATTTTTTCATATAAAAATTCGACAGCTCGGTGGGGTGGGCCCGAATTATTGGACAAAGTTCCGCTTGCGCTCAATTTTTTTTCGAGATATGTTGATTACTTTTGAGGAACAATACCAAAGAATTTCCCACATCACCAAATTAAGAACCACCCTAATGCTCATGAAATATCATCGTTTTTGCGATCGTGAATTGAACATGTAACGCATGTGCGATTGTGAAAGTCTAAGGATATTTGGACTAGAAGAAGTTTTGTATACGGAATTATGGACGACATACAGGTATCCGAAAGCAAAATATAGGAACGTACCGCAATACTAGAAACAAAGCTTTCGCAATTTGGAACTTCTTGCAAACAAACGCGCTCAACGGTCAATAACTCCGAGGAATTATCGTGTCGATATTCGAGGTTTTCTCAACAATGCTGAGATGCCAATACACTTGTCAACAATACCGAACTAACAAAGGAACCATTATACATTCCCGGTCACTACGGCAGGGTTTCAATCGCCTTCTGTACGATTTACCTCTGTATCAGTTGCCTCGAACGATTCCCATCTGTAAAATCTCCGTCGTGAACGATTGCCTTCTGTACGATCTCCGTTGTGAACGATTGCCTTCTGTACGATCTCCGTCGTGAACGATTGCCTTCTGTACGATCTCCGCTACTTCAGTTCTCAATACTTCGCATTGGTGATCTCAAACACTCCGCCTAATCAGCGCTCACCAATTTATTAATTTGCTTTCCTCTTTGATCCATTGAAAATCCGATTCCCGAAATTTTTCGCAAAGACTATTTGGGAATTAGTATAAAGTTTCCTCTGTGAGCAAATGCATTTTTCAATTTCGACTATCTCATTAATGATGCTCTATTGAAATAAAAAATTGCAGTCTTATTGTACTTCAAAGTTTTACGAAAATTACAGCGCTATTTTTATTTTTATTTTGAAAAATTCAAGAAAATGTAAAATCCTTGAGTAAATTTTACAAGAAAATCTGCAAACAAGGAGCGCTTAAAGCTTTGCTTTTTTGCAAAATTTCAGCACGGTTGCTCAAGCAGTATTCGAGCTATATCCGTTTGAATTTTACAAGGTCGTTTTTTTAAGCTTAATAATACATAAGACCTTTCTTGAATTCATTGATTTCGTATAGTTAGTTGATCCAAATGATCGGTTGAAATTCGACATTACGACTGTCGAAATTAATAATTGAGGATCACTGGAGTATTTAGTGGAGTGCCCCAAGTATACCCCCACTTGTCCGCTAAGAGAGTTCCGAACAACGGGGATCGTACGCGACGGGGATTGTACGCAAAGGCGTACAATCCCCGCGTTAAGCGTTAAGCGCCTGACTAAGCAGATCTCGGGCCCGACCGAACGAATTTCCAGAACTGAAGTAGCGGAGATCGTACAGAAGGGAATCGTTCACGACGGAGATCGTACAGAAGGCAATCGTTCACAACGGAGATCGTACAGAAGGCAATCGTTCACGACGGAGATTTTACAGATGGGAATCGTTCGAGGCAACTGATACAGAGGTAAATCGTACAGAAGGCGATTGAAACCCTGCCGATTTTGTAGATCCTTTTCTCGCCTGTTAATACAACGATTCGCGGAAAGATGCTACCAAGTGTCACTACTGTAACCGCGAATAAGTATTTCAGGTCGGGAAATATTCAAAACCTTCGGAGTAGGGATTTGAAAAAGAGTCATCATCGTGGTAAATTTTTGTAACATTTGTATTTCGCGTCTTCGTCGATAAAAAATAGGTAAGGTGTTGTGCAATACCGACCGGACCTCGATGGGAGTGCAAATGACGATAGCGCTCGGATCCCGCGATTTTCCCCCAGACGGTTGACTTTGTAAGCACAATGCAATAACAGGAAATTGCGGAATTGTCCAGAGACGGAATTCCTCGTTCTCGCCTGGTTTTTTTTTGTCCGCAAGGTCAATCATCCCGGACAATGATTTACCATCGTTTTTCTTACCGACTGAGTTGATGAATCACTCACATCACACATAACCTTAAGATAATGGGAATGCCTCGATCAGCAAAAAAGTCTCCTAGTGATCCGCCACATTGGCTCTCGTCGTAACTTTTGTTATTTAACATCTTCTCGGACAAATTTTCGGCAATATTTTCACCGCTGGAATACGAGGGTGGTTTGAAAAGTTTCCGACCTAACATACAGACAAGACATTTTTTTCCGATTTCCACATTATGGTCCGACGGTACAAATTTTCATTTGAAACTCATGCTCAGAGGATAAATATAAAAGGAAATTGAAATTTTATATTTGTTTAGCGACGCACACGTTTCCGGGATTTCATGACTTTTCCCGACTGGAATCCAACTTACAGGCGTGACGTTTCCCTGTTGGGATTCGATCGGATATCTAGTCGGATCCTGGCCAGAGACTGAGAATAATTGCTGGATTCCAGCTGGATCGCCGCCACAATTTCTGCACCGGAAGTTATGTTCGATTACGCTCGCAGATGTCTACCCTCGTTTCTTATACGCTCAATGTGAAGTAAACGGTGTGTATCGAATAACTTGAACGGCCAATCGCGAATCTTCTGAATTCCATTTGAATATTTTAAGGAAACTCGACGTTGGACATGGGACTAATGGAAGATGAGATTCGGTTTTGAAACGTCCGTTGTCGCACATATACTTATTTGGAACGAGGAGTTATTCGTTTAAATAACGAGCTACCAAGAATAATGATTGAAGAAGGTTATCAATGTTCATTTGGACATCATATTGACACTGAAATATGATGCCGTTCAACGCCTAACCAATGACAGTTTTTAATGCCGTTCAATTCCTTTTATTTGTCAATATAAAATCATTCAACATCGTAAATGATTGATTTCTCGAAATAGTCTACTAGGTACTCGTTCGACATTGAAACAAAACAAATTGAAAGTCGCACACTGCTTTTAGTTGCGATTTTACGGAGTTTCCTCTAATGTTTCTAAACGTAACTTTCGACCTTTTGAATCATTTAAAAATGAATCGCATTGAAAGCTCGAAACATTTTATTTTTTAAATGACGCAATAAAATACATATCCACAAATGTACGATAGACTTTTGACACCCGCCCCCATTTCGTTTATTCCAGTAGTTTCATTAAAACAAGGAGAGGCCTTCATGTCTTCGGCCCTCAACTCTTCAGATGCAATACTGCCCGGTGCGTGGCACGAATGCAAGACTGCCCGGAGCTTGTCACGAAAGCAAGACTGCCCGCCGCGTGTCACGAATGTAATGCTGCCCGGAGCGTGGCACGATTGCGAGACTGCCCGACGCGCGGCACCAACGCAAGACTGCCCGGTCGGTGTCACAAATGCAATACTGCCCGGCAAGTGGCAAGAATGCAATACTGCCCGGGAGAGTCCCTCGGGGCCCAGCGGGCCTCGAGGGACGTTCACGGTCCGACGCCACTGCACCGCTCCGACGCAACGTTCGCGCGCGATGAGAACAACTGGGAGCCCGGTAAAACAGTGTTCTGCCGCTTCTGCTGCTGAAGTATTCATTTCACTCGCTAGATGGAGCCATGTGTGGTTTAATTCGTTAAATGCTCATAATTCATAACTTTCGAAAAAATCGTGTAATTCCTAGAATTGATAAAATTTAATAAAAACATTTGGCAGCGAGCGGGACACTTACCCTTTTCAGCTTCGTAATGTAATCTGCTTATGAAGTTGATGAATTATTTATGAATAATATTTACTATGGCGAAACACCCATTTGATGGACAATTAACAGGAAAAAAATTACCAATACAGTTAAATCTGTGCGTGCTTTCCTGAAATATGAAGTTTCAGTTCTTCATTTTGGATATACCATTTTCAAAGTGTTTCCCAATACCATTGTTTTTTTTTTATACACATATAAAGCAAATTGTTATCCAATCTTAACAAATGACATTTAGAAATGTGAAAAGTCATGTGGTTTCAATTTAATTAATTGAGATGATCGACGTGACGAGTTACCAAGAAACGTACGAGGAAACGTGTCAGGTGAACATATAGTCAGATGGATCGACGGAACGTCGGTAAGTATGAGTTGCGATTCATACAAATGTTCATATTTTACACGTTCGTTTCGTAATTTTTGACAATCCCCTTTTTCTAAAATTGGTATGTTTCTTAAGGGAGAACACCACTGTGACCCCCTGTTTTTTTTCACATTTTTCAAGAATTTTTTTTTGTGTGAAAAAAAAGAGATATTCGAAAATTTTGTTTGGGTTTTGTTCCTTGTTTATTAATGTATTAAAAAACATTTTTTTCACATTTTTCACGCCGCATGGTGGCGCTGGGGAAGCTCTCGCGTTAGGTGCTGTCATTTCCGCGGCACGCAGCAGAACTCTCTTTAACGTCGATCTGAAAAAAAATACCGAGTGTTTTCGTTAATAATATGATATTTTGAAGAGAAGTACATAGGGATTTGGAAAAATATTGTTTTAAAAAAAAATACGCACGCCTTTGTAATTAAAGTTAATTTCAAAGGCGTGCCTATTTTTCTTAAAACAATATTTTTCCAAATCCCTATGTACTTCTCTTCAAAATATCATATTATTAACGAAAACACTCGGTATTTTTTTTCAGATCGACGTTGAAGAGAGTTCTGCTGCGTGCCGCGGAAATAACAGCACCTGACGCGAGAGCTTCCCCAGCGCCACCATGTGGCGTGAAAAATGTGAAAAAATGTTTTTTGATACATTAATAAACAAGGAACAAAACCCAAAAAAATTTTTCGAATATCTCTTTTTTTCCCACAAAAAAAAAATTCTTGAAAAATGTGAAAAAAAATAGGGGGTCACAGTGGTGTTCTCCCTTAATTTGCGATCTTTTGTGGATATTGGCAACATTTATACCGACATTGAATGTCTTCTATGATCATTCAAAGAATTATTACATATCAATATATGTGTTTTAGCGGGTTCCCAGTCGTTCTCATCGCGTGCGAACGTTGCGTCGGAGCGGTGCAGTGGCGTCGGACCGTAAACGTCCCTCGAGGCCCGCTGGGCCCCGAGGGACTCGCCCGGGCAGTATTGCATTCTCTTGCCACTTGCCGGGCAGTATTGCATTTGTGACACGGACCGGGCAGTCTTGCGTTGGTGCCGCGCGTCGGGCAGTCTCGCAATCGTGCCACGCTCCGGGCAGCATTACATTCGTGACACGCGGCGGGCAGTCTTGCTTTCGTGACAAGCTCCGGGCAGTCTTGCATTCGTGCCACGCACCGGGCAGTATTGCATCTGTAGAGTTGAGGGCCGAAGACATAAAGGCCTCTCAAAACAAGTACCTATATATACCGATCCGTCATTGAACTGAAGCGGTATTTGCGCTTGTCAAATTGACCAAACGTCTTTCGTACACCTATTTTCCTTATATCGCATAAGGCCATTCTATCTACGACACTGTATCGAAACGGCGTATAATGATGCTTGTACAGTTGTCGCTTATGTAAAAACGATAGATGTTTTTCCTCAGTCGATATTTTTCGTAATTTCGATTTGTTTGCTCATTTGGTATTGAATTGCGTCGTACGAACGCTCAAGGACTATCGCACTCGTCTACGAACTTATTTTGTATTTTAATTGAAATGCTATAATACATTTTAACTTATTCCCGGTGCTCAATTGAACTCTTCTAGCGTGATCAGAAAAGCATTTTAGACTAGTTCCCTTTGGAATTTCCTATATAGTTTTTTCAATGAGAAAACAAAAAACAAGTTTCAAACATGAGCCGCTTAAAGAATCGTTCGTATTGACTTTGACGGGAATCGTCGGAACAGTTCATATTATATGCCATTAAAAACTTTGAATCTTCAAAGTTCCAAGTCTTCAACATTTTTTAATAATTTTTGTTACTATTACCGCTCACTCATTTTAGGCTCACTCATTTTAGGTGCGGGTTTGAAAGATTGGTTGTTTATCGTTTTATTTTATCATTTGTTTGATCTACATATATGGCTCAATAAATGTTATCTCTATACCGAAGCCTTGCCCCCCTCCACTAAAACGTATATAAAGTCTGTTCGGGAATACCAATGGGGAATACGCCAGGGCGAGACAGTTTCCGTCATGTATCTCATAGTTGTGCCTGCTGTATTGTGTCTCACGGCTGTCCCGGTGATACCGAGTCGTCACGAAGTATGAAATTTAAATGGGTTTAAAAAATATATACATATACACAAAGTGAACATTTAAATGTGACAATGGGAATTAAAAAAATTATTTTTCACAAAAATTGTTCATTCATAGACCATTTTTATCCTGTCGCAGATACACAAACGTATGACTCCCGAGCAGGTTCTGCAAGTTTTCGGTACCACGCATGAAACCGGTAAGCAATTTGTCATCATTTTTTAATTTGCTATATGTGTTTTCTCCGTGAACTTCTCATTTATTTCGAATGACAATGGTTCCAAATTAAGAAGTGAGCTCGGTGCATCTCCACTTCAACGTATTGAAACTTTCGGCCAAATGCCATTTCTAAACTATCAAACCGTATGATTTAAAATTTGATCAAGTAACTCTGGATACTTCTATCTCCGTCATTATGACCAGAAAATGTTGAAGTTCAAAATATAAATGTCCAATACAGGCTAAAAACGAAGAGGTTTAAAACAAAAATCAACATAATTATTATTCTATAACGTAATTCCGAAAAATGTTACCATAACAATTTAGACGGATAGAGATCCCAACTAATGAGCACTTATTTATTGCTGCTTCTGCAAAATTAACGAGATGGCATTTGACCGAAAGATACACTGATCGCGCGGAAGTGTTTTAATTCGCTTATATTCCGCTGACGTTAACTGCAGCCCTGACGCGAGTTTTTCCTCATTCAATTTTCAATTCACACTCAATTATCGAAAGATTTTGGGGCTCCTACCTGACAATACAAAAGTTACAATACCAAAATATATCGCTTTCGGCACGGTGACTTTGCATATTTGGTACATGTTCCTTGAATGTGATCTAGATATTGAAGGTCTCCACTGTACCAACGTCGTTGGGTTTTCTCATCGTCTTCGTCGTTTCGCGTGCTCTTAACACTATTCATAGTAAACTCCCATATATACAACAATCCATATTGAAAAGTCCGCAATAGATGGTGAAACTTATAAGGAATCCTCCGACGGCCTTAATGTCTTGTGGCTAAAATGTGGTTAATTAAACATCTATTTAAAGTCATCCCTAGCACTTCTTGTAACTACAATTCCAGCGCGAAGAGAAAAGATAAACGCACACGTGTTTTGAATCGCACGTTCTTGCAATTTAATCGTAGGTGCAACGAACAGAACGGAGCGGTAGCGGGGTTGCGAACTACGGAATTCAATGGAGTCCTCCTATTGGGACTGTTTGCACCCGTTAACTGATAATTTTTGGTTGTTGAGGTGGTTGCATTTCAAAATGCGACCTGTTGCTAAAGTTGCTGGGAACTTTACGGACAACACATTGGGAATACCGAGCAAAGCTTTTAACAATTTGAACAGTTATGCGGTCTCTTAAATTCGGCCTTCTCGTACGAGTCTTGTTGATATCATATGCAAATCAACCGCTAGTAGACCGAAAGAGTCTACTACTTGACGCCATATTGTCACTCGGCACCAAGTTCTTCCTTTCTCAGTATCCATCTTCGAAATAAACGATATCGATTTTCATTTTTCTATAATGCTTCTTACACCGCCAAAGTGGCTATAGGGTTACAAATGTTTGAAAATATACTCGTTGAATTTAGGTTATTTTGAACATTTTTTGTTTTTCAATCAGTACCCGATTATGACATTGTGAGTGTTCGTGTATCGAATGTCCAAAAACTGTCTAAATCAGCTGGCACACCAGTGCAAATCCGAGCTCCCAATAATGATATTGATTTATTGCTTCTACTTACCGATGGAATACTTGCTACTGAAAACACTCCAGTCACAATAGCCACTGGTTCAGGGCATCGGGATGAAGTGCTATACCGGGACGATCCTACTGTGAGACAGCGATTCATATTATGTTTATATTCATTATAATTCAATATATTTCCATTTCATAATTTGTCTAATCGTTTGTTGACTTATATGATTTTTTCAGATAATGCAAAGGGTAGGAATACCATACCGAGACGTTGATACCAATTCGGTAATATTCCTTTCACAACATCGGAATCGACGTCACACCCTCGTGAGCAACCCATATAAGCTTTTTTCTCAGTTTCTTCCGTTCTCGACTTTACAAGAAATACGCTTTCAGAATGGATATATCCGGTCGAAAAATATGGTAATCAGGTCGTTGCCGGAAGAATATGACAACGCTAATAATTCAAACAGTCACATTGTCTTCGTGTCAAACAGAACGTCGTTCGAACCAGATAATCAGAATTATCGTGAGTTGCCCGCTGCATTTCAGTAAATAATTTACAAAATCACTTTTGAAGTAAATGCCAATTAATCGGAAAAATGATGATTCGTTAATTGCCCTTTAAATTAATAAAATATGTAGAAGGGATATTTGATAAAGGGGATGTTCAGATGGCCAAACGTATGTTAAAAGGTTACAAAACGTACGTTTGTTCAATACATGGATATACCGTTGAAAATACAAAATGTCTCAAAATACTCTTAACTCTGCTTCGTCTAAGCTACTAGACGACAACTGCCTTTCTTTGGTCGTACCCTCGTCGCACACTCCGACGCATGTATTCTCTCTCTCTCTCTCTCTATCCATGCCGTTTACTTCTTTGTCTCGTTTGCTCGCTTGCTTCGAATGTAAACAAAGATATCGAGCACGACACGAAACACTTCGCACGGCATATGCTAAATAAAAGCCTTCTTAGAAACTACAGTCTCTATACTCTGAATTTCGACACTACAGTTATGCATCCATTTTTTTTTCTTCCTTATAAAGACAGATTTGTGACACATGACAAAACAATTCGTGGTTTCAATATCAGTGTGTTAAAAATAATGTGCCAAAACATCAGAAAATCATATTTATAAAAAATGTGAGAACGTACATAGGCGCGTGTGCGTGTTTATGTGTTCAGACGTCTACATTTGAAGAAGATTTGGATTACAGTATTGTAATCTCGCAACGAGTACTCTTTATTTAGCTACAATTTCATAAAAATTCGTTACAGGGCTCCGATTTCAGATCTTGATGAAACTAATAAATCTGTTAAAGTATCATTAAAGAACGGTTGATACTAAATTTGGCGTAAGCCGGTAAAAAGGGTTTGGATTAATAAAATTTAACATTTATTTCAAAAACAATCGCGATCGTACCATCTCCCGCAAATGTTTGAATATTAGATTAGATTTTTCTACATAAATAAAATATCAGTGAGAATACTTGGTATTGGATTTCGCGAGTATCGATATAGCGGTTTATAAGCTTTATGAAATTTTGAGTTATTTGAAAAATCATCTCCTGCTACTGTAATCTCAGGAAATGTTCGACAGCATCCTCCACGAAGGATGACAAAATTGGAAAAGATAGTTCCTCGTTGAGGGCGCTATCAGCCTTGTGTGAAATTTCGAGGAAGCGAGTAAAAAATAGATACGAGCTGAAACTCGCAACTTTCAGCTTTTTTTTTAAATATAATAATCGTCGACATTACTTTTAGATTTGAATGAGACTATGCTACAATCGAGGTTCTCGAGGAATAAACGAGAAGTTCCAAGCATAATCTATCCAGAAGTGTTGGCCGTTGTGGATACCACTAGCTACGTGTAAGTGATATTCCATTCTTTATACGGTAAACGGATTGTAATTGGCGGAAAATTAGAAAAATCAAGGAAGCGTATCATTTTTGTCGTATTTCAATCCGCAGTTGGCTCGGCTCGGACTTCGTCAATACTGTCAGATATGTGCTTGAATTATGGAATTCGATTCAAGTGAGATATAGTTCTATCCGAAATCCAAAAGTCAGAATCAATATAGCACGTATAATCATAGCTACGGTGAGTGAAAAAGATTTCGTCGAAGAATGTCAGTTTAAAAAAGTGACTATCGTTATTTGCAATTTCGAAAATGAATAATTTTCTTTCAACTACTTATATTGATAAGCCAAGAATTTCAATTTCATATAAAATCTCACTGAAATAAAAAGGGTACACAAATATCCTAATTCAATTACAGCCGTTGATAAATAACGTTCACTTTCATTTTTTTTTGTGAAATAAAAAGTCCAAAATAGGACGTATTAATATAGAGTAAGCAAATTACTTACAAGACTCGAAAAAAAAAATGAATTAATTATTATACGCCTATTGGGCATGGTAATGAGGAGTCTTAAAAAAGTTAGTTCGAATATGTTTTATTGAACAAAAAATATATGTGCCGCTATCGTTATTCATGCTTATTTTGTACCCATTAAAAGCATGTGAAAGGTCTGTTTTAGCACCTCTGCATTACCGAGAGAGGACATTGAATTTTTCGGCCAAATACCATTCCTAAAGTATGAAACCGAATGATTCGAAATTTGGTCAAGTTATCCTTGGCTCCTTTATCCCTATTGTGAATACCACAAAATGTTAAAATTCAAAATAGAAATGTACATTCCCGGCTAAGAACAAAACGGTATACAACAAAAATGGATATAATTATTATTGTATAGCGTAATTCCGAAAAATTTTACAATTACGATCGAGACGCATAAAAACCCTAACTAACAAGCCTTTGTTTGTGCCTGTTGGGGGAAAAATTAACGACGTGGTATTTGTTCGAAAAATACATGGTAATGTGAGAAAAGTGTGATAGTTTAGTTCGTTTATATTCCACTGGCGCTACTTGCAGACGCGAATGCGAGATTTCCTTTGCTCAATTTTCAATTCACCGACAATTATCGAGCGTGTTTGCGATACCCCCTGGTAAATTAGAGGTTACCTTGGGTATTTATTCGAGATACATGTTCCTCAAATGTTACCCCGATTTCAATGGTCCCAAACAGCGTCGGTACAGCAGAGACTATTGAAGTCGGAGTAATATTGCAGACAAGTTCACTAAATACATAAGATAGTCGTGCCAGAAACGATTGATTATGTACTTTAGTATTGTGGAACAAAACTTTTTTAATATTATTAATTATTGTATGAATTTTAAAAGATACATAAAATCGCTACGATTATTACTACAAGATCCGGCATAACTACATAAAATTCATCATCCATCTTGCATTACAAAAACATTTCCTCTCTCATCGTTTATTCCCTAATGAGTCAATACGACCCAAAACAAAATGAAAAACTACCCACCGCAGATCGTTATATAATTAAGAGATTACGAAAGATTTATACATATATGATGACACAAATAACGTTCTGGTTGGCGAGATTATGCAAAACTTAGCTTTTTATTTAATGCGGTCGTACGATGGTCACCACACTGTGCATCCGATGTTGGAACAGGCCTGTGCGTTAGATGTATGTGGTTGACACTGGTGTCGTTCGAATTCAAATATTATCTATCATTAATATTCAGAAACTTTTTTACAATAAATAAAATACGTCGCACTGGACGATAATAAAATATCTCGCCCTTTTATTGAACGGTCTTGATAGCCGTGATTAAGGGATAACCACCACTGTGACCCCCTGTTTTTTTTTCACATTTTTCAAAAATTTTTTTTTGGGGGAAAAAAAAGAGATATTCGAAAAATTTTTTGGGTTTTGTTCCTTGTTTACTAATGTATCAAAAAACATGTTTTTCACATTTTTCACGCTGCATGGTGTCGCTGGGGAAGCTCTCACGGTCATCTCCGCAGTGGTTCGCGGCACGCAGCAGAACTCTCTTCAACGTCGATCTGAAAAAAAATAACGAGTGTTTTCCGTAATAATATGATATTTTGAAGAGAAGTACATAGGATTTTTTCGATATCTCAATAATTATAAAAGTTATAGCTTATTTTCGACGAGAAATTTTGCTAAAAAATCATTCTTTAATTTGAAAGGCGTGCCTATTTTATTTAAAACAATATTTTTCCAAATCCCTATGTACTTCTCTTCAAAATATCATATTATTAACGAAAACACTCGGTATTTTTTTTCAGATCGACGTTGAAGAGAGTTCTGCTGCGTGCCGCAAACCACTGCGGAGATGACAGCACCTGACGCGAGAGCTTCCCCAGCGCCACCATGCGGCGTGAAAAATGTGAAAAAAATGTTTTTTAATACATTAATAAACAAGGAACAAAACCCAAAAAAATTTTTCGAATATCTCTTTTTTTTCCCACAAAAAAAAATTCTTGAAAAATGTGAAAAAAAAACAGGGGGTCACAGTGGTGTTATCCCTTAAGTACTTTCGATTTCTACGGTGGGTCGATGAGGAGTCTCCGCTCGCAAGCCTCGATAGATCAGCGAGCCTCACGAGCCCAAGTAACGGGACTTTCGTCGGATTATATCGGGTAAACTCGGGTCCTACTCATTACAACTACGGAAATTTGTCACATCATTACAATTGTAACCTCTAATTTGCGAGATAGAACCCCAAAAACCCTGTAAAATAATCTGTCAACTGAAAATTGAATAAGGATAATCTCGTTTTCGCTTCTGCAAGTAGCGCCAGTGCAATATAAACGAACTAAATCAAATGACTTTTCCACTATTAATGTGAATCGCTCGATCAAGTACCGCGTCGTTAATTTTGCACATCTAGCAACAAACAAAGGCTAGTTAATTACGGTTTTTATCCGTTTCTATCGTAATGGATAAATTGTTTGGATATACGCTATACAATAATAATTATATCCATTTTTGTTTTAGACCTTTTAGTTTTTAGCTGGAAATGCTCATTGCTATTTCGAATTTTAACATTTTCTGCTATCTACAATGAAGATCAAGGTGTCCAGAATAACTTGACCAATTTTCAAATCATTCGCTTTGCATTCAGTTGGCAATACAGAGTTGGTAAAATTGACCTTTCACATGCTCTTAAGGAATATATATTGATCTTTTACATATAAAACATAGGAACCTGAAGGTACCCCATATATCGTGACCTCCGGGTTAGATGGAACGATGATGGCGATGTACAGTACACTCGACGAAGCGGGTGATCATTTTCGCAGCCGAGAACAAAATATTCCATCGGCCAGTTACGACGTTATCATGATAATGACAAAGTAAATAACAGTTTTCTCTCCAAATAATTCGATTACGCGATGTTTTTTCTTGAAATATAGTTCTTTACCAATTCCAGAAATGAATGAGTTGCCTGACGTTTAATGTCTGTTTTAGGATGAATTTGATTAGTGAAGACGGCATCGAAGCCCGCGGTAAATAATATACATGACATTAAATTGATCGTTACAATTCGATTGAGAATAGGGGAAATATATTTTTCAATGGAGCGAATCATTATTCCGAATAAATATAATTTTTTTTATTTTCTCAGGTGTAGCATTCGTCGGTGGGGCCTGTACATGGCATCCGGTTGGAATTTTTCGTGACGATGGTGATTATAGTGTAAGGACTCCCTCACACGAATTGGCACATTTGTGAGTTTATAAATTCATCATTGAAGACAATGAACAAAGTGTCTCAATAATGAATATATTGTTTTTACTAGTAATAACAATAATCATAATGGTCATAATAACAGCGAAAACATTTTCATCATAATCATACTTTATTGTTCCAATTGAGTTTTATTTACATAATTTTCGGGGTCATTGCTCCTAGAGTCTCTATACAATTATGGGATAGGATGTTCTTTTTTTTTACATGTTTGTTACAACTTTAGTCTTTGCCTTTCGGCTGTATTTTTGTTTGCTTTTCACCATCTTTTTGTTACTTATTGCTAGTGGTGGGGTGAGGTGGGTGGGGGAATGGCTATTTATGGGTGATTTATAGGAGAGCGGGTTCAATATTACAAAGTATATTAGTTTTTGCCGATGCATTGTCGTATGGCCTGCGGTCTTCTGCGGTGAGCCCCGGTAAGTATGGACAGGCATGATTTGGAAGTTTATCGATACCGTTCTGATGTATTTGGCATAGCCTATCGATAAAAGGTTTTTCGCCGGTCATCTGCCACAGTTCGGCCGTTGGGAAAGATAGCGGTAGTCCAGCAGCTTGTTTCAGTGATTTCTTATAGCAGGTTTCCATTTTACGGAGTGCTGTTTTGTTGTAAAGCGGTAACAAGCAGCCAGCACCATAGTCCAGTGATGGCAAAATGCATGCTCTTATTACCCTCCATTTTATGTATGCGTCTACCTCGCTGAAACGCCCAATAATTCCTTGTAGGCAATTTATTACGGATTTTACGATTCTGAGTCTATAGTCGAAATGTGGCGTTATTTTTAGGGTTTTCGTCACAGTAACTCCGAGGTAGTTCAGTTTTCTTGATGGCTCAATCGTCTCGATGTTTCTTGTTAGTGGATCTATGATACTGATCTCGCGATGTTCTGCTTTTCGGCGTTGTCTTCCAAAAATCATTGCTTGTGTTTTTCCCGCATTACATTTGAGTCCCCATTTGTGGTAATAATCGAATAATTCTTGTGTGTTCCTTTCCGCAAGGTACTGTGCTCGACGTGGTGTGTGACCGTTGTTTAGTATCATGATGTCGTCCGCGTACTGAGAGCAGAAATTTGCCGTGTGCGGGACGTCAGAGATGTAGAGATTGAATATTGTTGGTCCCAGCACAGATCCTTGTGGAACTCCGTGTTACTGATGTTTTATGTCCGAGGTTTCATTCAGAAATTTTCCTTGTAGTTTTCGGTCAGATAGGTATGATTCTACCATTTTGATTATGCCTAAATCTATGACTTTTTCTATTAATTTATGTACGAGTGCCTTGTGATTAATGCAGTCAAATGCTTTTGAAAGATCCAATGAGACAGCGTGACATGTTTTTCCTTGGTTTATTGATTTTTGAATATAATGTATTGTTCTTGTTAGTTGGCTGTTTGTTCCAAGGCCTGGTCGGAACCCGTGTTGGGAATCAGGTAATATTTTGAAGCATGTGTCCATTCTGTTTTGAATTATTCGCTCTAGCCATTTCCCCATTATGTTGAGCAGGGTTATTGGTCTATATGATGAGGGTTCGTTAGCGGGTTTACCTGGTTTATGTAGAAATGTGCATGTGCCAAGTTTCCACGTGTTTGGATAATGATTATGGGTAAGACAGAAGTTAAAGATTTCTTCAATTCTCGTGAAACAGCTCATACGCATGCATTTTAGGTGTTTTGTTCTCGATTTGAACTCGTGGTGTTCTGTTCTCGTTTTGAACCCGTCATTATGATTGGCCGTCGATGACGTGCTCAGAGTTCGTTCATGTTCATACTTCAGATCGCACGATCGATCTAACCTACAAAAGTAGCGGGCAAAGCCCGTACACCGATTCTAGTCTTAGATAAAAATAATATAGTTTATGTTACACTTCCGCACATCGGTTGGGACACGGAGACTAGAGTAAAGGAGATCTTCGTACTTCCGAAGCGGGTTCAGGAATCCGGAGAATAAAATTTCTGCCAACCGACACGGCAAGGCGCTGATGTCGCAACTATCTCACAAGTGGTGGACAGAGAGACCCGACATGGCGATCTGAAGTATGGTAGATGAAGGACTGTCGACTAACCTTAATTGGGTATAATTCCTAATATTCTGCATTGCTTCTTTCCACTTAATAGATATTTATTTGTAACATTGTACATTACCTCATTGTTATGATATGAATATTTGAATGTACTGAGAAAAGCTTACAACATTGTTTATTATAATTTAGCAACTTTGCGATGCTCCCTGCTTTTCTGACGCTTCGTATCGTCATTGGCATCATAACCATTGGTTATGAAATGTTCTCTCACAGATTGGCAGTAATTAATAGTTTGACGTAACTTTTGTATTAATAATTATATCTACTGTGTAGGTGGCTAGGTTTAGCTAGGTTCCACGTGCAGTTCACTTCTTGCTGATTTCACTTGAAAACTTTGCCCCCCACCACTCGTGAGTTGTGATTCACTTGAAAACTTTGCTCTCCCCACCACTCGTGAGTTGTTGGCGACATCAACGCCTTGCCGTGTCGGCTGGCACAAGCCTTATTGTCCGGATTTCTCATCCCGCTTTGGCAGTACGAAGATCGAATTCCTTTACTCTAGTCTCCATGGTTTGGGAACGGAAAAGCGGGAAAATGACATACTGCGATTGCGTCCTTCATGGCTGACAGTGGCTAGCTGTCGGGTCCACGAATATACATATATACGCGTGGTTATGCACATGCGCGAGTAATGGGGACACGTTGCTAAGCGCGCCACCTGCTCCGGACAGTATTCAAAACAATGTCCGCCCCAGGATAACATACAAATTTTTAAACGAAGCTCAGAAAGTTCGATTCGTTTTTTCTTTTTTTTTTTAACGGTGAATCGGCGTTAACTAAATGTATCGATTCTATTGTCCTTTTACTTCAAACAACATCGATTACATTCGTAATAAGAAAAATGTTACAGTACAATATTTGTTATACAATATTTATTTCGTATCGTAAAAGTTGTAATTTCCGATTTGTACATTTTGTAATTTGAAATTATTTGGTTGATGAAAGATTGGGCGCCGAACACGATAAAGACTCGTGTGAAGGTGGATATATAATGTCTACCGAGGTAAATATCTATGCAGACAACCTCAACTATTGGAGTTTTAGCAATTGCTCTGTGAGAAGCATCCGAGACAAAATTCAGTACGTATGCACATCGTATAAATATCATTTTTTTCTGATTAATCATGATGAATTGTTGGATGTAATTAATTGGAATGAAAATTTGATCATTCAATCGGTGTTAAGTTACTTTTTTTACTTTCCTTCTAACAGACACGACCTCATGTGCCTGACCAACAAGCCAATGACAAAAGGAAAAGTCCTTCCAAGAATTCTACCACGTCTGACTGTCGACGAACAGTGCCAGGCAAGGGGCGCTTTTCGAAGTTGTGGATTCCCGTACATCGTATCGCGGAATGGTGTTTGTAGCACCCAGTTCGCCTGCCTCTACCCCTCGACGCAGAATAATGTTCCAAGGTGCCTTAAGCATGGACTCTATCCAGCGGACGGTACTTCTTGTGGTGAAGAAGGGGAGGTATGTGTGATAGATTCATTAGCTTTTTTGTAATTGCTTTTTATTTAACAAGCAGTTAAACGAAGTCACTTTGCAGATTTGCCTACGAGGTAAATGTGTCAGTTTGTAGTGGGAATCAGTCGGAAAATCGCACGGACGGATAATACCGGTCAATGTTTGAGTGAACTCCACGAAGGACCAAAAATATTTATTCGCAAATTCGTACGATTTTGATGAAAATTTTTTAAAAATCAACAACCTTTGCATTTTCCGATCTTATGTGAGAATCGACGAATGTCGCCGTTTAACAGAATTGAAATGATTCGAACACGATAATGCTAATGGTGAAATGTATGATTGAAAATTGACAATGAAAATAAAATAAAGCCTCTTTCCGAAAATATGAAAATGCTGTTCCGTCATTATTCATTACGAAGAAAGGCCATTGTGGCACGTGACAAGTTCCATAATTAAGAATATGAAGAAAAAAATATCACATGCATTCCACGGTTTCAAAGATAATTCGTTTTTCCCTATGAGCATCCTCGCTGCGGACACATGGACATATGTAAGTTCGGAACCTGTGGAATATTCCCAATTTAAGAAGGTATCTTAGATAAGTAATTTTCTACTCTTGAGGTGAAAAATTTAGATGTTAGGAAAGAAGTGTCAGGGAATGTTTTGAGATTTACAAAAAAATATAGTCCACGAGGATGCTTAGATATACAATGCTATTTTGAAATGGATGATTCTCAAAATACACGCCGATGACGTTAGGAATAAAATAAAGAATAGCAAAAAAAACATCGATTTAAAATTTTCGATGAACTTCCCAAAATTTTGTATGGGGTTGCCTCCTTTCATGTGCTTTCTTTTGGGGTATGTTAATGTTAAAAATACGAAAAGTGTTTGGAAATATAGTCGTTAAAGTTATTAAATGGTTGTCAAAAGTCTTATAGAGTGTAAAAAAGAGATGGTTCTAGAAACTCATAACTTTTTCATGCTCGTTCGGAAACATCACTCTGCACTTTTTAAAGGAGAACACCACTGTGACCCCCTGTTTTTTTTTACATTTTTCAAGAATTTTTTTTTGTCGGAAAGAAAAGAGATATTCGAAAAATTTTTTTGGGTTTTGTTCCTTGTTTATTAATGTATCAAAAAACATTTTTTTCATATTTTTCACGCCGCGTGGTGGCGCTGGGGAAGCTCTAGCGTCAAGTGCTGTCATTTCCGCGGCACGCAGCAGAACTCTCTTCAACGTCGATCTGAACAAAAATACCGAGTGTTTTCGTTAATAATATGATATTTTGAAGAGAAGTACACAGGGATTTGGAAAAATATTGTTTTAAAAAAAATAGGCACGCCTTTGAAATTAAAGTTAATTTCAAAGGCGTACCTATTTTTTTTAAAACAATATTTTTCCAAATCCCTGGGTACTTCTCTTCAGGAGTTTCCTCTAATGTTTCTAGACGTAACTTTCGACCTTTCGAATCATTTAAAAATGAATCGCATTGAAAGCTCGAAACATTTTTTTTTTTAAATGATGCAATAAAATACATATCCACAAATGTACGATAGACTTTTGACACCCGCCCCCATTTCGTTTATTCCAGTAGTTTCATTAAAACACGTACCTATATATACTGATACGTCATTGAACTGAAGCGGTATTTGCGCTTGTCAAATTGACCTAACGTCTTTCGTACACCTATTTTCCTTATATCGCGTAAGACCATTCTATCTACGATACTGTATCGACACGGCGTATAATGATGCTTGTACAGTTGTCGCTTATGTAAAAACAATAGATGTTTTTCCTCAGTCGATATTTTTCGTAATTTCGATTTGTTTGCTCATTTGATATTAAATTTTATTTTATCATTTGTTTGATCTACATATATGGCTCAATAAATGTTATCTCTGTACCGAAGCCTTGCCCCCCCTTCACTAAAACGTATATAAAGTCTGTTCGGGAATACCAATGGGCAATACGCCAAGGCGAGACAGTTTCCGTCATGTATCTCATAGTTGTGCCTGCTGTATTGTGTCTCACGGCTGTCCCGGTGATACCGAGTCGTCACGAAGTATGAAATTTAAATGGGTTTAAAAAATATATACATATACACAAAGTGAACATTTAAATGTGACAATGGGAATTAAAAAAATTACCTTTCACAAAAATTGTTCATTCATAGACCATTTTTATCCTGTCGCAGATACACAAACGTATGACTCCCGAGCAGGTTCTGCAAGTTTTCGGTACCACGCATGAAACCGGTAAGCAATTTGTTATAATTTTTTAATTTGCTATATGTGTTTTCTCCGTGAACTTCTCATTTACTTCGAATGACAATGGTTCCAAATTAAGAAGTGAGCTCGGTGCATCTCCACTTCAACGTATTGAAACTTTCGGCCAAATGCCATTTCTAAACTATCAAACCGTATGATTTAAAATTTGATCAAGTAACTCTGGATACTTCTATCTCCGTCATTATGACCAGAAAATGTTGAAGTTCAAAATATAAATGTCCAATACAGGCTAAAAACGAAGAGGTTTAAAACAAAAATCAACATAATTATTATTCTATAACGTAATTCCGAAAAATGTTACCATAACAATTTAGACGGATAGAGATCCCAACTAATGAGCACTTATTTATTGCTGCTTCTGCAAAATTAACGAGATGGCATTTGACCGAAAGATACACTGATCGCGCGGAAGTGTTTTAATTCGCTTATATTCCGCTGACGTTAACTGCAGCCCTGACGCGAGTTTTTCCTCATTCAATTTTCAATTCACACTCAATTATCGACAGATTTTGGGGCTCCTACCTGACAATACAAAAGTTACAATACCAAAATATATCGCTTTCGGCACGGTGACTTTGCATATTTGGTACATGTTCCTTGAATGTGATCTAGATATTGAAGGTCTCCACTGTACCAACGTCGTTGGGTTTTCTCATCGTCTTCGTCGTTTCGCGTGCTCTTAACACTATTCATAGTAAACTCCCATATATACAACAATCCATATTGAAAAGTCCGCAATAGATGGTGAAACTTATAAGGAATCCTCCGACGGCCTTAATGTCTTGTGGCTAAAATGTGGTTAATTAAACATCTATTTAAAGTCATCCCTAGCACTTCTTGTAACTACAATTCCAGCGCGAAGAGAAAAGATAAACGCACACGTGTTTTGAATCGCACGTTCTTGCAATTTAATCGTAGGTGCAACGAACAGAACGGAGCGGTAGCGGGGTTGCGAACTACGGAATTCAATGGAGTCCTCCTATTGGGACTGTTTGCACCCGTTAACTGATAATTTTTGGTTGTTGAGGTGGTTGCATTTCAAAATGCGACCTGTTGCTAAAGTTGCTGGGAACTTTACGGACAACACATTGGGAATACCGAGCAAAGCTTTTAACAATTTGAACAGTTATGCGGTCTCTTAAATTCGGCCTTCTCGTACGAGTCTTGTTGATATCATATGCAAATCAACCGCTAGTAGACCGAAAGAGTCTACTACTTGACGCCATATTGTCACTCGGCACCAAGTTCTTCCTTTCTCAGTATCCATCTCCGAAATAAACGATATCGATTTTCATTTTTCTATAATGCTTCTTACACCGCCAAAGTGGCTATAGGGTTACAAATGTTTGAAAATATACTCGTTGAATTTAGGTTATTTTGAACATTTTTTGTTTTTCAATCAGTACCCGATTATGACATTGTGAGTGTTCGTGTATCGAATGTCCAAAAACTGTCTAAATCAGCTGGCACACCAGTGCAAATCCGAGCTCCCAATAATGATATTGATTTATTGCTTCTACTTACCGATGGAATACTTGCTACTGAAAACACTCCAGTCACAATAGCCACTGGTTCAGGGCATCGGGATGAAGTGCTATACCGGGACGATCCTACTGTGAGACAGCGATTCATATTATGTTTATATTCATTATAATTCAATATATTTCCATTTCATAATTTGTCTAATCGTTTGTTGACTTATATGATTTTTTCAGATAATGCAAAGGGTAGGAATACCATACCGAGACGTTGATACCAATTCGGTAATATTCCTTTCACAACATCGGAATCGACGTCACACCCTCGTGAGCAACCCATATAAGCTTTTTTCTCAGTTTCTTCCGTTCTCGACTTTACAAGAAATACGCTTTCAGAATGGATATATCCGGTCGAAAAATATGGTAATCAGGTCGTTGCCGGAAGAATATGACAACGCTAATAATTCAAACAGTCACATTGTCTTCGTGTCAAACAGAACGTCGTTCGAACCAGATAATCAGAATTATCGTGAGTTGCCCGCTGCATTTCAGTAAATAATTTACAAAATCACTTTTGAAGTAAATGCCAATTAATCGGAAAAATTATGATTCGTTAATTGCCCTTTAAATTAATAAAATATGTAGAAGGGATATTTGATAAAGGGGATGTTCAGATGGCCAAACGTATGTTAAAAGGTTACAAAACGTACGTTTGTTCAATACATGGATATACCGTTGAAAATACAAAATGTCTCAAAATACTCTTAACTCTGCTTCGTCTAAGCTACTAGACGACAACTGCCTTTCTTTGGTCGTACCCTCGTCGCACACTCCGACGCATGTATTCTCTCTCTCTCTCTCTATCCATGCCGTTTACTTCTTTGTCTCGTTTGCTCGCTTGCTTCGAATGTAAACAAAGATATCGAGCACGACACGAAACACTTCGCACGGCATATGCTAAATAAAAGCCTTCTTAGAAACTACAGTCTCTATACTCTGAATTTCGACACTACAGTTATGCATCCATTTTTTTTTCTTCCTTATAAAGACAGATTTGTGACACATGACAAAACAATTCGTGGTTTCAATATCAGTGTGTTAAAAATAATGTGCCAAAACATCAGAAAATCATATTTATAAAAAATGTGAGAACGTACATAGGCGCGTGTGCGTGTTTATGTGTTCAGACGTCTACATTTGAAGAAGATTTGGATTACAGTATTGTAATCTCGCAACGAGTACTCTTTATTTAGCTACAATTTTATAAAAATTCGTTACAGGGCTCCGATTTCAGATCTTGATGAAACTAATAAATCTGTTACAGTATCATTAAAGAACGGTTGATACTAAATTTGGCGTAAGCCGGTAAAAAGGGTTTGGATTAATAAAATTTAACATTTATTTCAAAAACAATCGCGATCGTACCATCTCCCGCAAATGTTTGAATATTAGATTAGATTTTTCTACATAAATAAAATATCAGTGAGAATACTTGGTATTGGATTTCGCGAGTATCGATATAGCGGTTTATAAGCTTTATGAAATTTTGAGTTATTTGAAAAATCATCTCCTGCTACTGTAATCTCAGGAAATGTTCGACAGCATCCTCCACGAAGGATGACAAAATTGGAAAAGATAGTTCCTTGTTGAGGGCGCTTTCAGCCTTGTGTGAAATTTCGAGGAAGCGAGTAAAAAATAGATACGAGCTGAAACTCGCAACTTTCAGCTTTTTTTTTAAATATAATAATCGTCGACATTACTTTTAGATTTGAATGAGACTATGCTACAATCGAGGTTCTCGAGGAATAAACGAGAAGTTCCAAGCATAATCTATCCAGAAGTGTTGGCCGTTGTAGATACCACTAGCTACGTGTAAGTGATATTCCATTCTTTATACGGTAAACGGATTGTAATTGGCGGAAAATTAGAAAAATCAAGGAAGCGTATCATTTTTGTCGTATTTCAATCCGCAGTTGGCTCGGCTCGGACTTCGTCAATACTGTCAGATATGTGCTTGAATTATGGAATTCGATTCAAGTGAGATATAGTTCTATCCGAAATCCAAAAGTCAGAATCAATATAGCACGTATAATCATAGCTACGGTGAGTGAAAAAGATTTCGTCGAAGAATGTCAGTTTAAAAAAGTGACTATCGTTATTTGCAATTTCGAAAATGAATAATTTTCTTTCAACTACTTATATTGATAAGCCAAGAATTTCAATTTCATATAAAATCTCACTGAAATAAAAAGGGTACACAAATATCCTAATTCAATTACAGCCGTTGATAAATAACGTTCACTTTCATTTTTTTTTGTGAAATAAAAAGTCCAAAATAGGACGTATTAATATAGAGTAAGCAAATTACTTACAAGACTCGACAAAAAAAATGAATTAATTATTATATGCCTATCGAGCATGGTAATGAGGAGTCTTAAAAAAGTTAGTTCGAATATATTTTATTGAACAAAAAATATATGGCCGCTATCGTTATTCATGCTTATTTTTTACTCATTAAAAGCATGTGAAAGGTCTGTTTTAACACCTCTGTATTACCGAGAGAGGGCATTGAATTTTTCGTCCAAATGCCATTCCTAAAGTATGAAACCGATCGATTTGAAATTTGTTCAAGTTATCCTTGACTCCTTTATCCCTGTCGTGAATACCACAAAATGTTAAAATTCAAAATCGAAATGTACATTCCCGGCTAAGAACGAAACGGTATACAACAAAAATGGATATAATTATTATTTTATAGCGTAATTCCGAATAAATTTTACGATTACGATCGAGACGCTTAAAAACCCTAACTAACAAGACGTTGTTTGTGCCTGTTGGGGGAAAAATTAACGACTTGGTATTTGTTCGAAAAATACACAGTAATGGAAGAAAAGTGTGACGGTTACTTGCAGACACGAGTGCGAGATTTTCTTTACTCAATTTTCAATTCACCGACAATTATCGAGCGTGTTTGCGATACCCCCTGGTGAATTAGAGGTTACCTTGGGTATTTATTCGAGGTACATGTTCCTCGAATGTTACCCCGATTTCAATGGTCCCAAACAGCGTCGGTACAGCAGAGACCATTGAAGTCGGAGTAATATTGCAGACAAATTCACTGAATACATAAGATAGTCGTGCCAGAAACGATTTATTATGTACATTAGTATTGTAACCTCTAATTTGCGAGATAGAACCCCAAAAACCCTGTAAAATAATCTGTCAACTGAAAATTGAATAAGGATAATCTCGTTGCAATATAAACGAGCTAAATCAAATGACTATTCCACTATTAATGTGAATCGCTCGATCAATTACCGCGTCGTTAATTACGGTTTTCATCCGTTTCTATCGTAATGGATAAATTATTTGGATATACGCTATACAATAATAATTGTATCCATTTTTGTTTTAGACCTTTTAGTTTTTAGCTGGAAATGCTCATTGCTATTTCGAATTTTAACATTTTCTGCTGTCTACAATGAAGATCAAGGTGTCCAGAATAACTTGACCAATTTTCAAATCACTCGCTTTGCATTCATTTGGCAATACAGAGTCGTTAAAATTGACCTTTCACATGCTCTTAAGGAATATATATTGATCTTTTACGTATAAAACATAGGAACCTGAAGGTACCCCATATATCGTGACCTTCGGGGTAGATGGAACGATGATGGCGATGTACAGTACACTCGGCGAAGCGGGTGAACATTTTCGCAGCCGAGGAGAAACTATTCCATCGACCAGTTACGACGTTATCATGATAATGACAAAGTAAATTACAGTTGTTTCTCCAAATAATTCGATTACGCGATGTTTTTTTCTTTAAATATAGTTCTTTACCAATTCCAGAAATGAATGAGTTGCCTGAAGTTTAATGTCTGTTTTAGGTTGAAGATGATTAATGGAGACGGCAGCGACGCCCGCGGTAAATAATATACATGACATTAAATTGATCGGTACAATTCGATTTAGAATAGGGGAAATATATTTTTCAATAGAGCGAATCATTATTCCGAATAAATATGATTTTTTTTATTTTCTCAGGTGTAGCATTCGTCAGGGGGGCCTGTACATTGGATCCAGTTGGAATTTTTCATGATGATGGTGATTGTAGTGCAAGGACTCCCTCACACGAATTGGCACATTTGTGAGTTTATAAATTCATCATTGAAGATAATGAACAAAGTGTCTCAATAATGAATATATTGTTTTTCTAGTAATAACAATAATCATAATGGTCATAATAACAGCGAAAACATTGTTAGTGAATATTTGCATTCGTTTTAGAAACGTACAAATTACAAACGAATTTTTTCAAAACGTATATGGTCCGTACAAAAAAGACACGTCACGAAATATCTCGAAACGCGGCCTATAAATGAACCCGACTAACTCGTCATTATGATTGGCCGTCGATGTCGTGCTCGGAGTTCGTTCATGTTCATACTTCAGATCGCACGATCGACCTAACCTACAAAAGTAGCGGGCAAAGCCCGTACACCGGTTCTAGTCTTAGATAAAAATAATATAGTTTATGGTACACTTCCCACATCGGTTGGGACACGGAGACTAGAGTAAAGGAGATCTTCGTACTTCCGAAGCGGGTTCAGGAATCCGGAGAATAAAATTTCTGCCAGCCGACACGGCAAGGCGCTGATGTCGCAACTATCTCACAAGTGGTGGACAGAGAGACCCGACATGGCGATCTGAAGTATGGTAGATGAAGGACTGTCGACTAACCTTAATTGGGTATAATTCCTAATATTTTGCATTGCTTCTTTTCACTTATTAGATATTTATTTGTAACATTGTACATTACCTCATTGTTATGATATGAATATTTGAATGTACTGAGAAAAGCTTACAACATTGTTTATTATAATTTAGCAACTTTGCGATGCTCCCTGCTTTTCTGACGCTTCGTATCGTCATTGGCATCATAACCATTGGTTATGAAATGTTCTCTCACAGATTGGCAGTAATTAATAGTTTGACGTAACTTTTGTATTAATAATTATATCTACTGTGTAGGTGGCTAGGTTCAGCTAGGTTTCACGTGCAGTTCACTTGTTGCTGATTTCACTTGAAAACTTTGCGACGACAGAGACGCTTCTGGCGAAATGTGAAACGATTATACTACAGATTCTGGTGAGGAGGCTCCCCACTAAAGATCGGATTCGTGTACTCTAGTTCTCCATGGTTTGGGACACGTTGGCGAGAGTAAAGGATCTCCAATTTCTAGTCGAGAACGTACGAAAAAAGCGTCTTAAAAAATCTGTTCTATAATGATTTCAGATTTCGCCAAAAGCGTTTCTGTCGTCGCCAATTTCTCAAGTGAAATCAGCTAGAAGTAAACTGCACGTGAAACCTAGCTGAACCTAGTCACCTGCAGTAAATATACACATGACTGTTCGGTGTAATCACATGTAATTATTAATACAAAAGTCATATGAATCTATTAATTACTGCCCAATCTTTGAGAGAAAATTTCATAACCAACGGTGATAATGCCAACAATGATACGAAACGTCAGAAAACCAGGGAGCATCGCAAACTTGCCAAATTATAATAAACAATGTCATAAAATTTTATCAGTACATAAAAATGTGCATATAACTATAAGATAATGTGCGCAATACTATTGACATCATTATTTATTGCACGCTTATCGTCTGCACTTTTTATATTTATTAATCGACCCGAAATATGTTACAAATGAATATTAATCTGATATGTGAAAAGATCGCTATGTCGAGTCTCCCCACCACTCGTGAGTTGTTGGCGACATCGACGCCTCGCCGTGTCGGCTCGGACAAGCCTTATTGTCCGGATTTCTCATCCCGCTTTGGAAGTACGAAGATCGAACTCCTTTACTCTAGTCTCCATGGTTTGGGAACGGAAAAGCGGGAAAATGACATACTGCGATTGCGTCCTTCATGGCTGACATAGGCTAGCTGTCGGGTCCACGAATATACATATATACGCGTGGTTATGGACATGCGCGAGTAATGAGGGCACGTTGCTAAGCGCACCACCTGCTCCGGACAGTATACAAAGGAGGAAAGGAGGATAACATACAAATTTTTAAACGAAGCTCAGAAAGTTCGATTAGTTTTTTCTTTTTTTTTTTTAACGGTGAATCAGCGTTAACTAAATGTATCGATTCTATTGTCCTTTTACTTCAAACAACATCGATTACATTCGTAATAAGAAAAATGTTACAGTACAATATTTGTTATACAATATTTATTTCGTATCGTAAAAGTTGTAATTTCTGAAGTGTACATTTTGTAATTTGAAATTATTTGGTTGATGAAAGATTGGGCGCCGAACACGATAAAGACTCGTGCGATGGTGGATATTTAATGTCTACCGAGGTAGATATCGATGCAGACAACCCCAACTATTGGAGTTTTAGCAATTGCTCTCTGAGAAGCATCCGAGACAAAATTCAGTACGTATGCACATCGTATAAATATCATTTTTTCTGATTAATCATGATGAATTGTTGGATGTAATTAATTGGAATGAAAATTTGACCATTCAATCGGTGTTAAGTTACTTTTTTTACTTTCCTTCTAACAGACAAGACCCTGTGTGCCTGATCAACAAGCCAATGACAAAAGGAAAAGTCCTTCCAGCAATTCTACCACATCTGACTATCGACGAACAGTGCCAGGCAAGGGGCGCTTTTCGAAGTTGTGGATCCCCGTACATCGTATCGCGGAGTATTTGTAGCACCCAGTTAGCCTGCCTCTACCCCTCAACGCAGAAGAATGTCGCAAGGTGCCTTAAGCGTGGACTCTATCCAGCGGACGGTACTTCTTGTGGTGAAGAAAGGGAGGTATGCGTGATAGATTCATTAGCTTTTTTGTAATTGCTTTTTATTTAACAAGCAGTTAAACGAAGTCACTTTGCAGATTTGCCTACGAGGTAAATGCGTCAGTTTGTAGTGGGAATCAGTCGACAAATCGCACGAACGGATAATACCGGTCAATGTTTGAGTGAACTCCACGAAGGACCAAAAATATTTATTCGCAAATTTGTACGATTTTGATTAAAATTTTTTTTAAATCAACAATCTTTGCATTTTCCGATCTTATGTGAGAATCGACGAATGTCGCCGTTTAACAGAACTGAAATGATTCGAACACGATAATGCTAATGGTGAAATGTATGATTGAAAATTGACAATGAAAATAAAATAAAGCCTCTTTCCGAAAATATGAAAATGCTGTTCCGTCATTATTCTCCCTATGAGCATCCTCGCTGCGGACACATGGACATATGTATGTTCGGAACCTGTGGAATATGCCCAATTTAAGGGAGGGGTAGGGTTTTAAAATAATTTTTTTTTTATTTTTTTTTAAATTTTTTTCTGAATGAACAATATGTCGAGAATATTGTGTATAAATTTTAAGTCAATCGGAGTAAAACTAACGGAGTTACAGCGTTTCAAACGACCGGCCGTGATACCTGAATTTTCACGTATAAAAAACTTTAAATCGATTTTCCCGAAAACGTCATTTTTGAAGTTTGTGAACATTAGAACTCAAAATCTACTGAACCGATCCTTTTGAAAATTTAAACATTACTTCTCCACATAAATCAACAGGTAATCAGGAGGAGTTTTTTTTTTTTCAATTTCTTCAATTTTTCAATAACAAATTAAGCGCGATTTTTTTAGCTAAAATTGCGTTTTTCACTTCCAAGTGCTGCAAAAAATAGAAAAAAAAAAAAAAAAAACTCTTCCTGATTACCTCGAGAAATACATCACCTTTAAAATGCATATCAATTTTTTTGATTCAGATGATCCGGCGCCTCTGGAGATTCAACGTCACCGGCTTATTTATCATTGATATTTTTCATTGAAAATTTTTTCTGAGATACTTCAATAGTTGTACAATAATATGTAATTCTATTAAATAAAATTATATTACTCATGTCGCCGCAACAAAATCATAAAAATATGCTTTTTTGTCGCCTTTAATCTCAAATAAGTAATTTTCTACTTTTGAGGTGAAAAATTTAGATGTTATGAAAAAAGTGACAGGAAATTTTTTGAGATTTACAAAAAAGCATAGTCCACGAGGATGCTTAGATATACAATACTATTTTGAAATGGATGATTCTCAAAATACACGCCGATGACGTTAGGAATAAAATTAAGAATTGCAAAAAAAAACATACATTTAAAATTTTCGATGAACTTCCCAAAATTTTGTATGGGGTTGCCTCCTTCCATGTGCTTTCTTTTGGGGTATGTTAATGTTAAAAAGACGAAAGGTGTTTGGAAATATAGTCGTTAAAGTTATTAAATGACTGTGAAAAGTCTTAAAGAGTGGAAAAAAGAGATGATTCTTGAAACTCATAACTTTTTCATGCTCGTTCGGAAAAATCACTCAGCACTTATTAATGTTTGTACGGTCGACACCGTGTTTTTTTTTAGCGATGCCTCACTACGAAAGTGGCAGAGACATCTCTGTCGCACAACCATGTTTATGTTGTGTAATCTGTAAACTCACCAAACGCGAAATGTTTTTGATCCACACAAAATGATGGATTGTGCTCTGAAAGTCACCCTCCTCGTCAATATTACTTTCAAGCATAAGCAAGTGAATTGTTGGCTTTACAGATACCTGCATACTTATATATATCGGCACAATCTCACTACCACCATGTTTTTTCCATTGCGCATCAACACCGTAAACGTTGATTTTCAAACTGTTCATTTTTTCAAATTTCGGCACATTTTTTAGTGTTATTGGGAAATTCAAATCATTATATCGTAGAATTTCACTAAAGTGTCGGTACGATGTTGTTCGCTCAGCGTGCGGAATGGGTGGAGAGAGAGCTGCAGTGACCGACCACAGAAAGCAAAACTCTTCGCTATTTTCAATGTTTATAACTGCACGCTTTTTCTGAATATCTTTCGGGACACGAACGTATGTGCCCAGCCCTGAACGGAGTGGCACGTATTTGTTAAAATTCACAACTATGTTGGACATTTCATGCAGTGATCAACCTGATTCCTTTCCCTGGAACTCATCGATTTTTCTGAGCAACTGCTCCTTTATATGTTCTCGATACCACCATTCAATATTTGTGGAGGGGAGTATAGCTTCGTTTCGCATGTTGAAGAATTTTTCTTCTACCGTCATTTCATCGATCTTTGTGAGACGAAACTTGCACGCTAATATCACGTTGGCCTTCATGTTCCCCTGTAAGCGCATAGTCGCCTCCAAATTGGTGATAATCAATTCGTTGGTATCGCAAGAAAATTCTCGAGATCTTTGTGCTGAAGGTTGATAACCATGCCCGTTCTGATTCTGCTTTTAAATGCCGAGCCACTAAACCAGCACCACTCTTCTTCAACTTCTCTATCACCGATACTATTGATGCAACTGTCGTTTGAATTGGAATTTTCTCGTACACCGAGGCGGACTCTTGCCGAGATAGTTTCGTTAAACGTTTAACATTCTGTTAACCAAGTTTACTTCACTTCCGCGTGTGGGTGGGTGACCCTTTTTTTTGAATATCGAAAGAGCATTTTCCATAATGGAAATAAGTTTTTTACACATACGGCTATCCATATTGCAGCCGTATAAATCAGTATTAAACAAATAAAATAATATCGCGAATTGAAATAACGTAGGAAAGTGCACAAGTGCTAATGAGCGTTAGCACAGAAGGGGGTCAACATATATAGCACATCCCTGCCTTCTTACTTGTCATGCTGAAACTTCAAAGGGCTAATCGAAGAGAGCACAAACGAAATCTTTTGATACTCCTTCACGCATACTCTGAAAGCAGTGTTTGTGTAGTACAACACATCACCATACATGTACAATGGGTATGAGCAAATTCAGAGAGAGAGAGAGAGAGCGATGGCAGATAATATGCAAGATATTACATATCACTCTTTCAGCGGTGTGACTGAAAAAAAGCCCACCTCGTGACCGCCATGTTCCAAGAAATCGACGACTAGTTGGTATTTGTTTATTTAATTGAATCAATGATATCCGATCGTCAACTATTTGACGTCCTTTCCAACGATGGCGGCACGTGTCCGAAAAAGTGAGTCATCACCCCCCTCCGCCGCTCTTTGTTCCTCATTCCAAAAACGAGCGTTGGCATTTTTTTATTATTTTTCGACAGCGCGAAACGGCATTTCGCAGAGTGGGAGAGAGATCGATGATGCAAGATGAAAGCTCACCGGCGTGATTGAAACACTATCCTCCTCGCCCTGACCCTTCAGTCGGTCATTCCAACGACACGCGCGAAATTCCTCCGCCCCGTCCACAAGTGACCGTCGCCGCCACCGCCCACTGGTTTGTGTCTGGGCTAAGACACAAACGCTAAGAGTGTCGGTAAATGTCCCATTCCCCGCGGGTTTGTGTCTCGGTTTAGTGGTTTGTGGCTAAAAAATGTCGGTGCAAATCCATGAGCTTAGCGCCTCATAGAGTTAAAAATGCCGATAAAGAAGGAAATGTTGGAAATGTCGATAAAAAGGAAAAAACCGCCGAGGATTGATAATATAGAAAATTATCCGGGTTTGTATCTCGGCTAAATGGTTTGTGTCTGAGCTAAAAAATCTCTTGGATTGGAACGCCCATACTACCACTACTTACATTTATTATATAGTAGTTAATAAATTAGGTTATAAAAGTAGATAGTAAATTTGGCGATAGATTATTGTTTTAATTTTTTCAGATTTATAGATTCGGAAACAGCTTTTCAATGTTTACTTAAGCTAATGACGTGGAGATTTGTTAATTCGGCGGGCGGGGTTGACGTCCCTCCCAATCTTTTAGGTTTCAGATCGAATTTCAGACATTTGAATACCTCGTCCTCATTGACAGGTGATCCATCTAAGTGCGTGTAGTATATCATAAGTGTGGCTGAAATCTGATTTAAAAAAACAGTTACATCTATTTGCATTTCTGTTAGCATTATAAATGATAATCATCACGAAATACCGATCATGCATTTGCCAAAGCGTGTGTATCGTAGCAATGTTTTTCCCTCCACTTTTTTTTTGCGGTGAAATTCATCATCAGCTGACGAATGAAAAATTTTCGCAAAATCGTTGTGCAACTTTTTGTCATATTGTTTGACCGGTCCAGGAGATGTCTTGAAGATGAAATCTGAAATAAACGTAAAACCCTTGCCAGATCTTTTTATATTATTCGCCGGTAGATATTTTGCTAACTTTTGGACACAACTCACTACGTCGCGGTTGCGTGCTTGATCTCCCACCAACTTTAGATCAAACTGACGAAACTCCTCGAAGGTTTCGAACGTCAATTGTACTTCATACTCACTTTCGAAACACCCGACTGTCGCTTTTTTGGAATCTGTTGAGCCATTTGCTACCAACGCATCGTGCAGGGAGTTGACTGCAGCAATGTTGTTCCTTAGGTCAATACTGAGTCGTTTCAGAATTGATATCAAAAGCATACTATCTGAGGAAAACACGCTAAAAATCTTTAAAATATGTAAATTGTCCGGAAATTTGGATAAATAAAAATGTCAAAGCATACAATGAGCTATCGAAGATGAGATTTAAAAAAATATAAAACGTTCTCAGCAAAGTATAACGAAGTAGAGTTGGCCAGTTTTAGTGACTTCGAAATGACAGTTATTATTAATTGATTTATGGTACAGTACAATTTCATTTTATATTTTTTACTTGTCCTTTGACAAAATACTAGATAAATCAAAAATATTCGCCTCGAACTTTTACTTGCAATTTTATACATTTCCGCAAAGGCATAAATGCCAGGCATGATGTGCTTAAAAGTAAACTCAATTTTTCCTTCCGTGTGAAGTCGTGAAAACCCGGAAACGTGTGCGTCGCAAAATAAATATAAAACAAAATATAAAATTTCAATTTTATTTTTCATTTTTCATTTGTCCTTCGACAAAAGATTAGATAAATCGAGAATGCTCGCCTCGAACTTTTACGTGCAATTTTATGCATTTCCGCAAAGGCATAAATGAATATATGATATGCTTAGAAATAAACTCAATTTTTCCTTCCGTCGTGTAACGTCGTGAAAATCCGGAAACGTGTACGTCGCAAAACAAATATAAAATTTCAATTTCATTTAATATTTTTGATTCGTCCTTTGACAAAGATTAAATAAATCGAAAATATTCGCCTGGAACTTTTACGTACAATTTTATACATTTCCACAAAGGCATAAATGCCAGGCATGGTGTGCTTAAAAATAAACTCAATTTTTCCTTCCATGCAATGTCGTAAAAACCCGGAAACGTGTGCGTCGCAGAATAAATATAAAACAAAATATAAAACTTTAATTTTGTTTTTCATTTTTCATTTGTCCTTCGACAAAAGATTAGATAAATCGAGAATACTCGCCTCGAACTTTTACGTGCAATTTTATGCATTTCCGCAAAAGCATAAATGAATACATGATGTGCTTAAAAATAAACTCAATTTTTCCTTCCGTGTAAAGTCGTAAAAATCCGGAAACGTGTACGTCGCAAAACAAATATAAAATTTCAATTTCATTTTATATTTTTTACTCGTCCTTTGACAAAGATTAGATAAACCGAAAATATTCGCCTCGAACTTCTACGTGCAATTTTATACATTTCCGCAAAGGCATAAATGCCAGGCATGATGTATTTAAAAGTAAACTCAATTTTTCGTTCCATGTAAAGTCGTGAAGACCGGAAACGTGTGCGTTGCAAAACAAACATAAAACAAAATATAAAATTTCAATTTTATTTTTCATTTTTCATTTGTCATTCAACAAAAGATTAGATAAATCGAGAATGCTCGCCTCGAACTTTTACGTGCAATTTTATGCATTTCCGCAAAGGCATAAATGAATATATGATGTGCTTAAAAGTAAACTCAATTTTTTCTTCCGTGTAAAGTCGTGAAAACCCGGAAACGTGTGCGTCGCAAAACAAATATAAAACAAAATATAAAATTTCAATTTTATGTTTCATTTTTCATTTGTCCTTCGACAAAAGATTAGATAAATCGAGAATACTCGCCTCGAACTTTTACGTGCAATTTTATGCATTTCCGCAAAGGCATAAATGAATATATGATGTGCTTAAAAATAAATTCAATTTTTCCTTCCGTGTAAAGTCGTGAAAACCCAGAAACGTCTGCGTCGCAAAACAAATATAAAATTTCAATTTCATTTTACATTTTTACTCGTCCTTTGACAAAGATTAAATAAATCGAAAATATTCGCCTCGAACTTTTACGTACAATTTTATACATTTCCACAAAGGCATAAATGCCAGGCATGGTGTGCTTAAAAGTAAACTCAATTTTTCCTTCCGTGTAAAGTGGTAAAAACCCGGAAACGTGTGCGTCGCAAAATAAATATAAAATAAAATATAAAATTTCCATTTTATTTTATATTTTTTAATTTTTCCTTCAACAGAAGATTAGATAGATCGACAATATTCGCCTCGAACCTTTGCGTCTAATTTTATGCATTTCCACAAAGGCATCGATGAATATATAATGTGCTTAAAGATAAACTCAATTTTCACTCCTATATGAAGTCGTGAAATCCTAGAAACGCGTACGTCGCGTAACAAATATAAAATATAATATAAAATTTCAATTTCAAGCTTGACAAGCGTCATGCCCCTCATACCCATTGTTAGATAACAAAACATTCCTCTCACTCAAAATCTATTAAAACGGCACTTTTTAAAACACTTATCGGTGATGTTTCGAGTATATATTGGACCTGTTAATACAGGTAGTCAGTATCTATCGAGTTGTCGAGTACGGAGCATACAAAAATGTTCAAGCTTCTGTCAGTAGCGATGCTTTTCGTCGCGGTTGCGCTCGGTAAGTAATACAAAATTGAAATTATCTTTCAAACTTATTCGTTATTGATAATGAGCATAGCTTCCGGCGATCTGTTACCGTGGCATTATTTTTCATTCGGATGATAAAACTTTTTGAAGAAAAATAAAACAATAAGTGATCCGTCCGTGCCGCAATTACGAGTTAAAAATTATGAGGAAACGAACTCTTTTTGTGAAAACTATTTGAATCGTGTAAATTCTCTGCTCAACTGACTGCTGTTTTACATTGTTCATGTTTCCCATTATTGCACCGTCGCATAGGTGACGACACACTGTCCGATTGGGGTGCCATGGAATATCCCGGACTATCCGTGCGTCAAGCCGGGGCCACCAACGGTATACCGACCGATATTAGGTTCACACCATGGCAGGTTGCCATCGTACGTCAATTCACCGATGAAAAAGGATCTTATACCGTATTCAAATGCAGTGGAAGTATTATTGCAGAGTATTCGGTTTTAACTGCCGCTCACTGTCTCTTCTATGACAACGGAACGGAAAATACTGTTAATGTGGCTATGGCAGGTGCCACTGATTATCGGAATGGTTCAGCTCATCATATCAGCAGCAAGTTTCACCATCCGTCTTGGAAACAAGTATCTGATGGTAGAGTACCAGCGCATGATATCGGTTTGATGGACGTCGAAGAACGCTTCAAATACGACGCTTATCGGCGATCCATACCACTTTACGATCAACCCATGAATACTCTAGAGGGACATCAGGCTTCTGCATGCGGTTGGGGATTGGATGACAATGCGATCATTCCGTCCAACGATATCAAGGTCATTTTTCTTGAAATCCTACCGACATTGAACTGCGCCGAATACCTATCGCACCATTTCAACATCACTCTGCCTGTCTCACAAATTTGCGGACTGGGGGTGAATTTGTTACCTAATATAACGATGAACATCTGCGACGGTGACTCGGGTGGTGCTATCGTCATGAACCATACTCTCGTCGCTATCATAAGTTGGAGCGTTGACTGTGGCGAGACCGGAAGTCCTGGTGTCTTTAACGGGGTTGCGCCCTACCGAGATTGGATCTTGGAGCAGATCGATTAACATTTTTTAAATCAACTCTGGAGCGTTCATGTTACACCATAGCATGAAGGTTCTTTTATACTTTTTATTTATTTATTTCATTAGCACATCGATTGAGAGTATAATGACTTAACGCCACGGGCTTGGAAAAAAAAATTTTTCAATATTTTCCAACCGTTAAACGATACATTCATCTAGTTAAAATGTAAAAAAAAAATTAGTGCTTAAAAATTTATAAAAAATTGTCCAACCGAAAAATTAGAAAAAACCTCTCGCCATACTATAGCGAAAATAATTATCAAGATTTAAAAAGAAAAAAAGTTCAAAAATATCAAAAATTGACTTACCGTGCTGACGCTGTCTAAAAGCATAGTTTCGAGAAAAACGCGTTTAAAGTTTCTGGTGAGTGTAACGTGAACTTACGGCGAGTGGAATTTTCTTGAAAGTTTTTTTTTTACAATTTCCTCGAAGTATTAAGAATAAAAATCTGTAAAAAAAATCGATTTGTTGAAAACTTCCGAGTTATGAAAGCCCTTAGAATGTACCAATCAAAAAAATGATTTGGACAATTGAAATTAATCTTTTGTTGATGGAAAAATAAAAAATATATAATAAAATGGAAATTTTATATTTTATTTTATATTTGTTACGCGACAAGCACGTTTCCAGGATTTCACGACTTTATATAGGAGTAAAAATTGAGTTTATCTTTAAACACATTATATATTCATCTATGCCTTTGTGGAAATGCATAAAATTAGACGTAAAAGTTCGAGGCGAATATTGTCGATCTATCGAATCTTTTGTTGAAGGAAAAATAAAAAATATAAAATGAAATAGAAATTTTACATTTCATTTTATGTTTGTTACGCGACAAACGCTTTTCCAGGCTTTCACGACTTTATACGGAAGGAAAAATTGAGTCTATTTCTAAACCCATCATGCCTAGCTTTTATGCCTTTCCGGAAATGTATAAAATTGCACGTAAAAGTTCGAGGCGAGTATTCTCGGTCTATCTAATCTTTTGTCGAAGGACAAATAAAAAATTAAAAATAAAACTGAAATTCTATATCTTATTTTATATTTGTTACGCGACAAACATTTTTCCAGGATTTCACGACTTTATATAGCAGTAAAAATTGAGTTTTGACGCAGGAATGCCTCGATCAGTAAAACAGTCTCCGGGTAATCCTCCATATTCCCTCTTGTCTTAACATATATTTAACTTCTTCACGGACAAATTCTCGGGCAACATCTTTACCGACGGAATTCAAAGGACAAATTAATATCATTTCGAACGATACATTTGAATCGCCCGCGTTTAACCTTACACGTCATTCGCTTCTTTTCCCGGCATATACGCTATGTATGGTGGAAGGATACAAGGTGTAGTACTGCGCATAATGTACGAATAGCTAATAAGAAATTTGTACCATTGCGCCCGCCATTACGAGCGGCAATTCAAAAGTGTTTATAATGAAATCGACGTAAATGAAATGAATTTAATAGTAAAAATAGACATTTTTTATTTTCCCGAGAAAAATAGAAATGGCATAAAGAAATCTTTTCAGAATGACAGGCAAGCATTCCCTGAAGAATTTGTGAGCTATCTGGTGCAGGTAAACTGAAAACAATTGCAAAAAATTGTCGTGAAGAAAGCAGAAGGGTAAATGCGTAAAGAGAGGCAAGACATTTTATTATGGATGTAGGCATTATTAATGAATAATGTTTTTTTTTCAGTATACTATTTGTATATGTTACCTTTTCAGATTGTATTGTCTATTCAAAATAAAAATAAAATTCTGATCTAAATTGGTTCCTTTTCATTAATTCATACTAAGCCTCTAAATCTATTCATCATAATCGAAAACTTTGAAATTATCAATTAGTTTTCATCGATTAGCTTAACATGATTTTGAACTGAAATATGCGAAAAACTTTATTTTTATCTCTCGAATACTTATATCCTACATGATTGAAGGCAGAGAAGAGACTTCAGTCTCCTTAAGGGATAACACCACTGTGACCCCCTGTTTTTTTTCACATTTTTCAAGAATTTTTTTTTGCGGGAAAAAAAAGAGATATTCGACAATTTTTTTTGGGTTTTGTTCCTTGTTTATTAATGTATCAAAAAACATTTTTTTCACATTTTTCACGCCGCATGGTGGCGCTGGGGAAGCTCTCGCGTCAGGTGCTGTCATCTCCGCAGTGGTTCGCGGCACGCAGCACAACTCTCTTCAACGTCGATCTGAAAAAAAATACCGAGTGTTTTCGTTAATAATATGATATTTTGAAGAGAAGTACATAGGGATTTGGGAAAATATTGTTTTAAAAAAAATAGGCACGCCTTTGAAATTAAAGAATGATTTTTGAACAAAATTTCTCGTCGAAAATAGGCTATAACTTTTATAATTATTGAGATATCGAAAAAATCCTATGTACTTCTCTTAAAAATATCATATTATTAGTGAAAACACTCGGTATTTTTTTTCAGATCGACGTTGAAGAGAGTTCTGCTGCGTGCCGCGAACCACTGCGCAGATGACAGTGAGAGCTTCCCCAGCGCCACCATGCGGCGTGAAAAATGTGAAAAAAATGTTTTTTGATACATTAATAAGCAAGGAACAAAACCCAACAAAATTTTTCGAATATCTCTTTATTTTCCCACAAAAAAAAATTTTTGAAAAATGTGAAAAAATACAGGGGGTCACAGTGGTGTTATCCCTTAAGGACAATATTATCAGAAACAGGGTGTATTAGATAATCATTGTGAAATACACACTTATCATATTTTATTTGAGAGTTGTACATTTCTGATTTGACTTTTTGTACATTTTCCGCTTTGCATGTTTATTTTTCGAACCATCGAACATTTTTTTATTTATATATTTGAACGCAGATGTTGAAAAATGTACCGAGCAAACCTTAGCTATTAACAAAAATTTCAGAGTTGCCGTTATTATGAATATATTAATCGTACTTAATGTTGATGAGTTTACGGATTTCGTACGAAAATATAATAAAATTCTATAAATTACCGTTTTTAATATTTATATTTTCTCGTCCACAGGCCGTCTTCCACTTTTCAATGTGCTGGGCGTTCTTCGGAAAACCATAAAAACGGATTTTTTCTGGTCCATTGTTTTTCTTGATAAATTCTGTTCTATTTTCGCAACCCTTGACGTAGCACGCCGGCATGCTGTATGGAAAATTCATTATATAAAATGGATGATATAATGCATGGTGAAAGAATGAAGGGCATATTGTTGTCACAATCGGAAACTGAATTATCTATTTTAAAGATATAATGGTGAGAAATATTAAACTTACATTATTCGGATTCACCGTTTGAGGTTATAATTGACGAACAGAGTCAGCGGTACATTATACATTTATTCTGTATCCAACATTGTGTGATTTTCAATATTTGCGATATTCTGGACGTTAAACTCGTACGAAATGGTTGTATAATTTTAACTACTTACCTGTTTTCTTGTTGTTATGAAGAAAGATTTGTCGAATATAATGCACTTGTGTCAGATTTTTGTTCACAGCATATGCAATAAATATAAGATATGTTGGGAATATATAAAATTAAGATGGCCGGAGTAATGGTACTGCGCAAAACATGCGAAAACGCTTCGCGAGAATGGCTACACCTTGTATCCCTCCACCATGCGCTATGTGATGTATATGCGTACGCTTGCGTTTTCGTTCTGACACGTCGAACATACGCTTTTTTTAATATTCTTTCAAAAGTATGAAACATTCACACACGGCGCACGCATATAAAGAGGATTAAACAAATGTGTTTAACAAAAATTCGTAACAACAACGATCTTTACGTTTCTACTTCATTCGCGTAGAACGTAAAATGTTGGATCAATTGCCATCGAGTAGTACACAACGGCAGCGTTATAATTTGCCACTGTAGTTACACTCTGATTTTATTTCGATAAAGTTTGGAGGTTAGACGTTGCAAGCAAGGATGCCCGTCCAATGTGAGCCTAGAGTGGTGAAAATCGTAAAATAAAAAGAAACGAAGAGAAAGGAAACTGCCAGTTTTAAAGATGCCAAAATTATCATTGTTACCGCGCACATCGCGTATCGTCGCTTTGTGCTCGGCGGCTAATTTCATAAATGCAGCCGATCGTGTTATAATGCCAATTGCAATTGTTCGTATGACCGACGAATACAAATGGAATCTTCATTGGCAAGGATGGATTCTGTCAGCGTTTGCATTCGGCTATTTCACGAGTCAGGTAACTATTGTTCATTTTTTTTTTGTTTATTCTTATTCATATTATTAATAGTTTTATTGATCGCACTATAGCGGCGCAAAGAATTAACTAAAGTTTGTTGTTTGTTGCCCAAAAGACTCTTGGTAACAATATATTTCAATATATTTCTTTCCTTATCTTTGTAAAAGATAACGTTACGTTTCACAAAGTTACTCGTACCGTTTGAGAATTTTTACACACGATAAACCCAATAATCAAACTCGAATTACTCTCTGCGTATTGACGATTAGGTTTTGGGCATTTTTACTCTCGAAATAGTGTAGAACTTTATCCGACCTTTTACCGTCTTCAATTTTTGCGCTTAGCTTACCCGCATCTGTAATTTCTGTAGTTCTATTTTTAAAATGTTTCTTGATATTGCGAATGTTGCGTAAAAGTAAAATATAATTTTGAAAAATCAATCTTATAGTATATTTGAAAAGATTAATAAAATATACGCACAATCGAAAACGTATGTATTGTGACTTTATGTACGTCGGGGTGAATAATTTGATGATTCGGTTTGATGTACAAATAGACGAGTCGCTCGAAACGCACGTGAGATGGGCATGACGCGGTTGTTAACGATTTTACCTGAAAAAGCCAAGTTTCAAATTCCAACATCGCCAACATTATGTTATCGTATCGTCGAGTAACATCACCAACATCAATATCGACTTCCGATTCCATCGTTTGCTCGATCGACTTCATAAAGTATCGCTCCAATAGAGAAAATTTGTCATGTACTTTTCAATCAATGTTTTATTACACTGAGAAAGCTCAAAAAGTATTTTTAACGAAATCGATATAACTGCGATTATGCATATGTTGCGGTAGAAACTTATCTTTACGATCTAGAGAATTACTCATATTTCATTTTCTTTATTCGCCTAGAAATAATTGATCAAGGAGAGGGAAAGGTTAAACCGCCAACTACCGATAATAGTTGTACTCGATTGTTCATTTTTATTTGAGCATCAAACTGAAACATAGACGATGACGCACGTCCCTGGACCAACAAAAGTTTGTTAGGATTATTCAATTTTTCATATTCACTAACATTCAAAATATTTACTGTCTCGAACGTCTGATTTTTCGAAATAATCTACTTAGCACGGATTCCAAATTTCAGCCAAAAATATTGGAAATTTTTATATTTATTTCACTTTACGGTATCGACCGTCCAAAAGGAGGTTCAACATTTAATCTCATGATTTTTAATCTACCTTCAACCGAGATTTATTCAACATATTTAGGCTAAGAAGGTTCAAAACCGCCAAATTTTCGACCTTCCTTCAGCGTAAAGTAGTTCAATAAATGTTGGTTGGAAGGAGGTTCTAAATTTAAATACATGTTTTATATTTAACCGAAAATTAGAAAGGTTCGTTTTACCTCTGTATTACCGACTCTGTATTACCGACAGAACGCATTGAAATTTTCAGCCAAACACTACTGCTAAACTATCAAACCGATTGATTTGATATTTCGTTAAGTTATCCTTGACACCTTTATCTTTGTCGTAAATACCAAAAAATGTTGAAATTAAAAATAGAAATGTATATTTCCAGTCAAGAACGAAAAGGTATATAACAAAAATGGATATAATTATTATTGTATGGCGTAATTGCGAAAAATTTTACAATAACGATAAAGATGCATAAAAACCCAAACTAACAAACCTTTGTTCGTTGCTGTATGTGCAAAATTAACGATATGATATTTGGTCGGTAAATACACAATAATCGTAGAAAACTGTTTTGCTTTAGTTCATGTATATTCCACTGGCGCGACTTCCAGACCCGAACGTGAGATTTTCCGTAATCAATTTTCAATTCACAGCCATCTAACGAGGGTTTTTGGGGTCCTTCCTGGCAAAATAGAAGTTGCAATACCAAAGTATATAGTGAATCGCTTCTGGCGTGGTGAATTTGCGTATTTGGTGCACGTACCTACAATTTCGTCCAGACTTCAAAGGTCCCGACTATACCGACGCTATCGGAGTTTCTCGTCGTCTTGAACATGCTCTTAGGAGGAAACTGCATTTCAACATAACTTGAAAAAAATTTTAACGCTTTTTTTTAGGAGACGGCTTACTCGAATTGAAAAAAAAATCGGAACCGTCTGCGTTTATCAATTACGCAAACGATCACACTTTTTTTTTAAATCCGGACTAGCCGGCTCCGAGAAGAATACATTAGAATTTTTTTGTGGTTACGTTGATCTTCGGGCACAGGAGCATTGGTAATATAGGAATCTAGGCGGTTTGGACCCCGGTCAGAGTTGTGCTTTGTCGAAAATGTGCACTTTGAAGAATGGTTCTTTCAGCACAGCGTAACTTAATTTCTAAATTAAAATTCCTCAATTCTTGTCAAAATATTTGTGTATAATAAAAAAAAATAGAGAGAAGAGTTAAATAACAAAAGTTTTAACCCGTTAATCCCATCGTCAGAAATTTCTAAATATCATCGTTCAAACGGTAAAAATTTCACCAGCTCTTGGTCTTAAAGGATAACACCGCTCTAGCGGCAGAAAAAAAAGGCTTAACTTTGACGATTTATTTTGGGAGTATGAAAAAAGGAATAGGATTTCTCTTCAGAGGGTTTATTTAACACATTATGAAGTATGAAAACAAATTTTTTTATTATCATTTTCATACAAAATGGCAGTGACAGAGCGCATCTTAAAAATCGTCGTTTTAAAACTGGGAGGACGTATTACTTGAACACTGTTGGATGAATCGATTTGAAATTTTGATATTAGCTTCACAATAACATTCTCTATCGGAATACGTAGCCGTTTTTTGATTTAATGTAAACTTTTTTTTTAATAAGCGATTTACTTCTTTTTTTGGCGAAAATTCAATTAATCTTTTCAAAAGTGCACCATTTCTACAAAATTTGTTTAAAAAAAACAAATTTACATATTATAGATTATAAAAATGTTTGGTTTTTTGTTCGGGGTCTTATACTTTACGAGAAAACCGTCCTCCCGTGAAGGTCTTTTAAAAAAAGATAATAATTTTTTTTTTTTATACTACAATGTGTATTAAATAAACCGCCTGAAAAGAAATGCTATTCCTTTTTTCATACTCCCAAAATAAATCGTCGAAGTTAGGCCTTTTTTCCTGCCGCTTGAGTGATGGGTTATCCCTTAAGGGAGGGGTAAGGGTTTCAGCGTAAAAAAAACACTTTTTTTGCGATTCTTTTGTACATTATTGAGCATACTTTTGACAATGTTGTGTAATTTTTTCATGCAGAAATATTGAAGCATAAGCCCGTAACAGAGCTTCCCTCAGAACGTCTTGGAAAAAAAAAACAATTTGCGGTGTTCACTATAACTCGGCCGGAAATTATCTGAAAATGAAAAACCATGAAAATTTAGTCAAATTATAATCAAATCTTCCCCCCAACGTTCTCTGACAATTTTTTTTTTCATTTAAAAATTTTTGGCGGCCATCTAAAGTGTGAACTGTTATTTTCCACAAAAAATTCCGGCATTTTGTGGGTGGGAAACACCCTTAGTGTAAAAAAAAAAAATTCAACTAAACGTTGGGGGGGAGGTATTTTATATGTAGAAAATGTGTACAAAGTTTGAAATGAATCGGTCAAGTAGTTTTTAAATGTCAGTGAACACGGACTTTGAAAAAGTAGTTTTGAGAAAAGCGCGTCTAAAGTTTATGAAGTAAAAAAGTGAAGAAGAAAATTTTTTTTTCCAACTTACACAGAATCATCGATTCCAGCTCCATACAGCTCATTTCTTCTTTTAAAATATTGTAGTGTATAGTATACACTATATACTATATACACAATAGCAATGAATAAACTGTATACCTGTTCGACAGCTGCACTGCTAGCCCGACCGCCCGCAGCTGTTAGAGGTATAGCGTTAAAGGCCAGGAGATTAATAAGACAATAACTTCAAGAATATTGCTTAGATCGGTTAAAAATTTTAAGGACATATTCTTGAAATGTTAAACAATAAGATAAGACAAAAAAAAATTTGATTTTTCGAAAGTGAAAACCCTTACCCCGCCCTTAATTTCACACATTTCGGAATCTTAAAATTTAGATAGTACATGCCGATATACATTATACCCGAATGTGTTTATTCTGCAAAACAGATAATCGGAGCGAGCACAGCGAACAGATTCGGCTGCAAGACAGTCCTAATGTCAGCAGTTTTGCTGTGGTCAATCAGCACGGTAATAACACCGTTACTAGCTCATTCGGTACCATTGCTAATACTCTGCAGAGTTATTCTTGGCCTTGGAGAGGGTCTAGGTATACAATTTTTTTTCTTTCTTTCGTAATTTAAAATAATGGACGGCTTCACCGATGAAAAGTCGGAAGAAATATGTTTTATTTTGTCAATTTGTGGACAAAAGAACCTATCGAAAATCCCAAAAGAGGTCGATTGCTCAAAATTTTGTTTCCATCATGCAAAAAGAAAATTCAGAGCGGTGAGTGAAATTTTTAAGGAACATTGTATTTTATTAAGGCCTTACATACGTCCAGCGGTACCGAAAACGTACCAAAAGAAAAACTGTTTTTAGGAGGGATAGAAATATAAATTGATAAAAAAATTCTTACACATTGTTTATTACTGTGTTAAGTTTGTAAAAAAATTTATTTCAATTTTTTTTTTCAAAAATTACAACATGAAAAATCACATTTTTTGAAGCACTGTAAAAAAAAAGTTGCTCCACGGTCGGCAGTATTTCTTCCTCAAATGTTGACGGATCTGCAAAATGTAAAGAAATTCTTGCAAAATAAGGTAGTAGTTATAGTCTGTCGAGCCGGATTTTTGAAATTCGAAAAATTAAACAATTTACGGTAATTTAAAAAAATATGTTAAGTTTGTGTCAAAAAAGTCACACTTTAATTGTTTTTATAAAATTTTCTAATTATAATTTAAAAAATCCGGCTCGACAGACTATAGAAAAAACAATTCCGAATATTTAAAAAAAAAAATCATCAAAAAATATTAAAAACCGTACGAGTTATCATGCCGACCGTGTCAGAAAAAGTAGTTTCGAGAAAAACGCGTTTAAAGTTTCAAGCGCGTTTCGCTCGAAGTCGCGCACGGCTGTAGCAAGAACTTTATGAATTTTTTTAATTTATTTAGTTAACTTACGTCTAATCTCCCTTCCCAGCTTCATATTGTACGCCTTCCTTGTCAGTAAAAAATTGTTGTTGTTTATTTTTTTCTTATCGACGAATTGTTCTGGCCTCTTTTGTTGCTTTGGTAGCGTTGATTCGAGCGTGTTTCACATTATCAGGCAGTCACATTATCTACAATAACTTTTGAACTATGGGGAATTTTTACAATCAGCTTACACAGAAATACGCCTAAGACTATAAGGAATAATAATCTGTAAACAAAAAAAATCGATTTTTTGAAAATTCTCGACGTATGTAAGGCCTTAAACATTCAATTTATTTTGGCAAAATGTATAGACAGTAATTTTTTTGTATGAAAATATTCAATTTCAATTCAGCGACTTACGCGCCATCTCCCGAGTCTCAAAAAAACAAATTTCTCCCACTGCTGCAATGATTGCCGTCTTTAGAGTGCCTGAAATAAATTTTTTTTTTAAGTCCGTAAAACTAAAAGATATTGCTCGTACAATGACGCATGATTGTGAAAAAAAATTGAAATCCAACAAAATAGCGGTATTTTGAAAAAAAGTTACAAATTACGCTTAAAAATTTGATGGTTTTTCGCATGGCAAATTGACATTTTTTATTCATGCGAAAAACTGGAGGGTCATTGTATGTAGAAACAAATACTAAATACGCCAAAACAAAATTCAAGTCGATCGGTTGATTTGTATTAGAGTTAGAACTGCAGCAAATTTGGAAAATGTCGTTTTGAGAAAAACGCGTTGAAAGATGAAAATATTGATTTCATTGTTATAAATCGATAAATATCATACCTAGAGCTAATCTCCTCTTATTCATGGAGGTATAGACTATCGACAAATGCAACAAAAAAAATCGATTTTTTGAAAGTGTCACACTAGTGGTCCCCCTCAATATAGAATTTTCGTGTGCAGAGGTGAGACGTTGATTTTTTTATTGAATTTTTAACTTTTATTTAAGTCCCATTTTCTTTTCTACACAGATTCAATTTTTTTTGCAATCGTCATAAGAACAAATTAAGGCACAACCACGACCGATATTCAGTTCGAAATTAATTGTTAAAGAGCTTCGAGATAATAAGCAATGTCGAATGTTCGTAAATTCTGTTTTTTTCCAAAATTTGTCTGCTTGTTTCTAATTTCCACGTTATTCTTTCGATTCGAATCTCTATATTCATAGAATAGTAAAAGCATTGCCAGCAATCGTTCGTGTGAGATTTTCGATGTTGTTTTCGCCAAATGAAAAATAAACGTAGAGTGCCCCTCTTGAAGCCTTAATAAAAACCCAAAACATCGTCCTCTGATGGAATGTTTTTTTTTGTATTCTATAGGGCTACCCGTGATATTTCATTTGTTCGCTCACAATGTTCCCGTTGAGGAAAGATCGAGAGCGTTTGGTTATCTAGTCGCTGCCGGTTCTGTTGGACAGGTTGTAGCTTCCGTGGTAAGTTTTCTACGAATATAAATTTTTTTTTCCCCATTACAATAGGACCTCGACTTTAAAAACACTAGAATACGCGCTTCCCCTACTGCTTTTGCAGGTTAGTTTCATCGTGCGATCTGAAGAATGCAGATGAACGAACTCCGAGCACGACATCGACAGCCAATCATAATGACGAGTTAGTCGGCTCCGAAATAAATCGCATTTCGAGATATTTCGTGACGTATCTTTTTTATAGGGGGGGGAACTGGGACCGTATGTTCTTATAATCGAGGCTGCCTTAAGTCCCAGTAACGCAAAGACTCACTCGCGCGCTTATGGCCAGAACCGTAACATCGGGGCGCCCTTTCTCGTCATGTTTAGGGGTTATGTACGATGGTGATCTGAAAAGTCTCCGACCTCAACATGAAGCTAGCAGCACTTGTCAACAAAAGCTAGGGAATGTGTTTGCGCATTCTTTGACCGGTACTAACCAGAATTTCAGCCATTTTGGACGCGCAATTGTTGTTTCACAATCGCTTGAGTGAGTCGATGCGAGAGTTTTTGTGAAAATGGAAAAAATCAAGTATCGAGATGTCATTAAATATTTGGTTTTGAAAGACAATATGCCTACGCAAATGAAAGACGAGTTGGACACTGTGTACAGGGACGTTGCACCATCATTTACCATCGTGAAATTTTGGGCAGCTGAATTTAAACTGAATTTAAACTGCAACCACTGACGATAACATCGCTCAAGTTCGCCAAATCGTGCTAGAAAACCGTCGAATTAAAGTTAGAGAGATAGCAGAGGCCATACATATGTCCAAAGAACGTGTTTGTCACATATTGAATCAAGCTTTAGGCATGAGAAAGTTGTCCGCGCGTGCGGTGCCGCGTTTACTCATTTTTGACCAAAAAGATGTTCGAATGAACATTTCCAATGCTCTGTTGGCGCAGTTTAGGCGCAATAAATCAGAGTTTTGGCGACGATTAATTACTGTAGATGAAACTTGGATACACCATTATAATGCAGAAACAAAAATACAGTCAAAATAGTGGACTACGAAGGCGGAATCGGCTCCAAAAGCCGGTGACGGCGACTGTTTTTGGGATAGCCATGGAGTTATCTTAATCGATTATCTTCAAACAGGAACAATCATTACAGGAGCATACTACGCATCATTACTTGACAAGTTGAAGGCAGAAATTGCGGCAAATCCCGCTCATTTGCAGAAAAAAAAATTTTGTTTCGCCAAGATAATGCGCCGTCTCCCACCTCAGTGGTTCCTATAGCGAAAATCCTTGAATTACGATTTGAATTGCTTGACCACCCTCCTTACTCACCTGATTTAGCCCTAAGCGACTTTTTGTTTCCTAAGCTAAAAGTTGCGCTCATAGGACAGAGATTATCGTCGAATGAGGAGGCCATCACCTTTGTAAAGAAGTATTTTGCAGAGAAAAACGCCGAGTACTATTTGAACGGGTTAAAGAGATGGGATCATCGCTGGCAGAAGTGTATAGACTTACAACAAGACTATATAGAAAAAAAAGGAATAAATTTGAAAAAAATAATTTCTTGTTTCTATGTTAGGTCGGAAACTTTTCAGACCACTCTCGTGCGTGTCACTGAATTATATCCTACCTGGAATGCGAGCGGCCGTATGTAAATTGCCAATTAGATTCAGCTGCTTCGATAAAAATCCGAACTCCTTAAAATCGAGGTCCTAGTGTATTTATTAATTTATTTGTAATTAAATTTGTTTAATTTTCCAAAATTCTTATTAATCTCAAGATTACTACAATTATCTTGTTCGTAACATTATTGACCAATTCCGTTTGTTCTTCAATCGTCAAAGCATGGAAATAATTGATTGTCGTACGTCAACAGATTTGTCCGCATTTGCCATGGCAAAGTGGTTTCTATTTATTCGGTACGGTAGGCATATTTTGGACTTTATTGTGGATGATCCTTTATCACGAGACGAATTCACAAGATGAGATACCGATTTTCGTGCCGAAGGTAAAAATAGATTAAGACTTGTTAGAGGCGTTTTTTTGTTTGAACGATCTCTACATATTTTTTTGTCCTGCTATATCCTTTGCGAGGATTTTTCAAGGTGATACTTGAAATTTAAAAAATAAACCTCAAAAAATTGTCATCGTAAAATACCTATATTGGGAATTATCACGGAGGCGTGGCCTGTTCAATATGGTCGCTCATTTCCTGTCAACCCAAGTCAGTCACTATTTGTTAGCATGGGGAACGGTAGTAAACCCTCGAATATCGTATATTTTTTTGGCGAATTGTAATGTTTTTAGTACAATCTGACAATCAACGACGAAGTGCAGCATTGCCGTAAAGATACGCGTGAACTTACATGACGCGCCAAGTTCAACGTCAAAATCAGAAAAACATTGTCCGCCACTCTACGGCTAAATAAATAATTTTCCAACAATAAACTATTTAATTATAAGTAGGGCCCGGAAATGTAGGATTCGTCACGGCAAAATGGAAAGCACTCGGAAAAAATGAACGACGTTCAGCTTTTTTTTGGTACTTTGAACATTTTCGAGATTCCGAATAATTTCACATTATGGGAACTTATAAGAAATTCGGTTGTAAGGGACATAGAAAAAAATGGACATCCGTAGGACTTGGAAAAACTTCGACTACGTGGGACTCTGAACATTTTTCCATCGGGGGACATGGAAAAAATTTTGTTTTTTGGAAGAAAACAAAATTCTGGTTCGATGGAAGATCGAAAATATTCGTGTCCGTAGGACTTGGAAATTTTCGTATTAATTTGCCTCTGAATATGTTCGTCTTTTTGCAGATTTTCGGAGAAACGTCGAAAAAATAATGTGCATCTATCGGAGTTTGAAACTTCGTTATCCGTGAGTCGTCGGAAATCTTCAATGAGACGAAAATACTCAGAGTCAAAATAATACGAAAATTTCTAAGTCCTACAGACTCGAATGTTTTACTACGTTCCTAGAAAACAAATTTTTTTCTGTGTCCCATGATGGAAAAATTTTCAAGATCACTGCAGTCAAAATTTTTCCAAGTCCCATGGACGTGAATTTTTTCTTTGTCCCTTTCAACCGAATTTTTTTTCGCTTCCCATAAAGTGAATTTATTCAGAGTCTCGATAAAAATTTCAAAGTTCGTACAAAAGTTGAACGACGCTCACTTTTTCCGAGTGTTTTCGATTTTGCTGTGACAAATCCTGTACGAACTTCCGGGCCCTGCTTATAACACCAATTTATTACACGAGACAATGTTGTATTTATGAATCGTTGATTTTTCAGCAATTATGCTCTTTCAGTCGCGCCTCTTGTTTACACGACATGAATAAAACGGTTTTTGATCTTTCGCGTAAACTAAAAATCTCATATCCTTCAGACCGAACATCGTCCGTGTTCTCCCGATTTTGCTTTATTATATTGTTGCTATAATGAAGGGGTACTTTTTTAATTGTGGTTAAAGCGTGAGACATTCGCACAGTAATTATTGGGCACCGACCCGGATGAAAGCGATTTGAAATTTGGCCGGGATAGGTCAGTTTGCTAAATGGTAATTCCCAATATTGAATACACAATGTATAGAAGATTTTTAAGGGGTCACACCTCTCTGGCGTCAGAAAAAAGGCCTAACTTTGACGATTTATTTTAGGAGTATGAACAAAGGGATAGGATTTCTTTTCAGAGGGTGCATTTAACACATACTGAAGTATGAAAAATAAATTTTTTATTATCATTTTGATACAAAATGGCGGCGATAGAGCCCATCTTCAAAATCGTCTGTTCTAAAACACCTTCACGGGAGGACGGTTTTCTCGTAAACTACAAGACTTAGAACAAAAAACCAAAAAATATTATAATCATATACTATTGGCTATGGGACTACGTAGGGGTTTTTTTGAAATGGTGCACTTTTGAAAAAATGAATCAATTTTTTGCCAAAAGAAGCAGTATACTGTTTATAAAAAAAAGTTTACGTTAAATCAAACAACCGCTACGTACTCCGATAGAGAATGTATTGTGAAGCTACTATCAAAATTTCAAATCGATCCATACAGCGGTGTTCAAGTACCTCCTCCCATTTTGAAAAAGGCGATTTTCAACATGGACTCTGTCGCCGTCATTTTGTATCAATGATGATAAAAAAAAAAATTCATACTTCAATATGTGCTAAATAAACCCTCTGAAAAGAAATCCCATTCCTTTTTTCATACTCCCAAAATAAATCGTCAAAGTAAGGCCTTCTTTCTGCCGCTAGAGTGGTGTTATCCCTTAAGGGAGGGGTAAGGGTTTCAGCGTTAAAAAAAACACTTTTATTGCGATTTTTTTTCTCAAATATGGATTGAGCAATTTTATTCGAACCTTTTGTAAATTATTGAGCATACTTTGACAATGTTGTGTAATTTTTTCATGCAGAAATATTGAAGCATGAGCCCGTAACAGAGCTTCCCCCAAAACGTCTTGGAAAAAAAAGCAATTTGCGGTGTTCAGTATAACTCGGCCGGAAATTATCTGAAAATGAAAAACCATGAAAATTTAGTCAAATTATAATCAAATCTTCCCCCCAACGTTCTCTGATAATTTTTTTTTTCATTCAAAAATTTTTGGCGGCCATCTAAAGTGTGAACTGTTATTTTCCACGAAAAATTCCGCCATTTTGTGCGTGGGAAACACCCTTAATGTAAAATAAAAAAATTTACCTAAACGTTGGGGGGAGGTATTTTATATGTAGAAAATGTGTACAAAGTTTGAAATGAATCGGTCAAGTAGTTTTTAAATGGCAGTGAACACGGACTTTGAAAAAGTAGTTTTGAGAAAAACGCGTCTAAAGTTTATGACGTAAAAAAGTGAAGAAAAAATTTTTTTTTTCCAACTTACACAGAATCATCGATTCCAGCTGCATACAGCTCGTTTCTTCTTTTAAAATATTGTAGTGTATAGTATACACTATATACTATATACACAATAGCAATGAATAAACTGTATACCTGTTCGACAGCTGCACTGCTAGCCCGACCGCCCGCAGCTGTTCGAGGTATAGCGTTAAAGGCCAGGAGATTAATGAGACAATAACTTCAAGAATATTGCTTAGATCGGTTTAAAATTTTAAGGACATATTCTTGAAATGTTAAACAATAAGATAAGACGAAAAAAAAAATTCGATTTTTCGAAAGTGAAAACCCTCACCCCGCCCTTAAAGAACGACTTTTCAATTTTTTTCCTAATGTTTCATACACGTGTTACATTTTTCAATCAATCGTAATTAAATAAACTTTCCGACGGTTAAGAAGAAAACCGAACATAAGACCCAAAAAGAACGGTTTAATTCTAATTTACATTGCAGGTGATCCAAAATCGAACCTTAAGGTGGACAGAGTTTGTTACTCACTGGCCCCTCTGGGCTCTGTACATAGCGCATTTTTCAATGAATTGGAGCAACTACATCATAATGCAGTGGTTGCCGACTTACTTGGCGAGAAATTTGTCCGTCAATAAAGAAAGTATTAGCCTCACTGCACTTCCGTATATCGTTAATTCTCTCGTTGGAATCGGTACGTAATTACTTAACGCAAAAAGATATTATTCGGCATTAACGCGAGGGGATAGGTTATACCGTTCAGAACGGCTGGTAGAGGGTGGGTGTCATACAAATCGATCAATTTTTTTTCTGACCTCTTTTTCGCCAGTTAGCCGGGTTCAGAATTAAATCGCATGTCGAGATATTTCGTGACATGTCTTTTTTTACATGGAAGATTTTTCAATACTATGAACACTCATTTGACTGGTACCTAGTGCCGTAGCTACCACAAAATAAACATTCGATTTTTCAACGACATCGAAAATGTAATTAAGGAGACCATTATATATATTTTCTGTACAGTTGCGGGTCACAGTGCCGATAATCTCATACAAAAACGATGGTCCATCTTGTCAGTTAGAAGATTAATGACTAACATAGGACTGGTCGGACCAGGTGCATTCTTGCTAGCGTTTTGCGCCGTTGATAATTTACTCGCAGCAGTCATGTACGTAAATCGCTGGAAATATTTATCGAACAGACATTTATTTCATCCGTTATCTCTCGTTTTTTTTTACCGCTCGTGCGTACCGAGATAATACGTTGGCATACATTTCTAGATTTGTATCGATATCGATGGGTCTTTGCGCTTGCAATTCCGCGGGACATCTCAGTAATCACGCCGACGTAGCGCCGAATCATGCGGGAATAACTTTCGCCATATCGAACACGATCGTGAGTATTGACTTGTAAATTTTTACACGGACATGAAAATTCAGCGACATTTCCTCTTCAACAAAATCATTCTGACGGCCGTCAGAAAAAAAAATATACATAAAACTGTAAGAGCTCGTTGATAATATTTTTGGGTCGGCAACCATTTCCGGTAGGTAAAATCTGAGGAAAATAAATAATGAATCTCCTCCGCTATTGTCGTAAGTAGGCAAAGAAATGTATTCTTTATTTTAATGTCAACCATGTTGACTCCGCCATTTATAATGTCGGGATTCCGACATTGGATTCAATGTGGGTGATTACGAAAATTGCCAGATACGAATTTCCGGTTCATTCCGATGATTCTTTTTGTTACACTCGAGCATATTAATTTCGCCATTTTGAATTTTGTTAATTGGACGTTGGATTCGAAATCGGCGACCGCAAAAATTTCGACAAACCCCTTTTTTTTTCGGAAAGACAAGTTTCAACTGTTCACTGCGAAAGTCAATGTAACTTACGAGAAGCGACAATGATTTCAATGTTGCCGGATTCCACGTCCAACTTCGATTAACGAAGGTGTTCAATGAAATTTTTGCAGGCAACCATTCCCGGCATACTTTGCGGACCCTTGACCGCAGAATTGGTAACCGCGTCGCACGGTCGATGGATGCCAGTTTTCGTTTTAGCAGCCGCCATCAACTTTACCGGAGCGATTATTTATCAAAGTCACAGCTCAGCACTTCCGGTATTATGATCCGATGCGCGCGATATCGTCGTCACACGACCTTTACCACTAAAATTTTCAGTTTCCACCGACGTTTCGCGCTAACAACGATTTTTTTCTTGGCTATCTACGTCAATTTTCTTGGCTGTCCGCGTCAAATTTCTTGGCTATACACGTCAATTTTCTTGGTTATCCACGCCAATTTTTTGCGTCCCAAGTCAATTTTTCTGGCTATCCACGTCAATTTTTGTTCGTGTCGTTAATCGGGGGGAGGGGAATTAATACATCGAGAAAATGATTAATCTTGAATCATATTTATTGAGCGGTGACTTATTTGACTGAAATAAAATGTATCTGATTCAAATACATTTTTATTCTAATGTATCTCTCTAATATATCTTCTAAACAAAATGTATTCGATTCAAATACATTTTTATTCTAATATATCTCGGCCCGATGGACTGTAATTGAAAATTTTCTCCGTGTGCACTGACAGAATTTTTCTGTACACCATCGCTACAATTCCAATTCTCGCTTGGGGCCCAAAAAAAAACAAAATTCCTACATCATCTCTGCGTTAAATCGCTTTTCTAGTTTGTTTTGCCTTTCAGTTATCTAGGAATGCAGAAGTTTCTTCATTACATTCATCTCCGACGAATTTTTCACGAAAATTACAAAGATACCACAAAATTATTCGCAAATGTATAATCGGACTTTTACATTTTTCTTCAATAGGGTAAAAAAAAATCGTATTGAAAAATCCACACGAGCAATTGTTGAGAATGTTTTCACAAGCATGTAAACGATTATTTTGATTTGAATTTAAAATCTAAATTTGTAGGAGTGGATGAATTTTTTTTCCAATATAAAGGAGTAATTCGAAAAATTGAACTCCAGAATCACCAGAAACGATAAAATTATTTCGACACAAATTCTCGTTTAGGGCTTTCGAAATGACTTCTTTCGAGAAATAAGAACATGACTTTGTTCCAATCGTGAAGCCCGCACCGTTAATGAAGTTGCGATAAAAAAACTGAAGCTATTGAATACATATCAGCACTTGTTTGAAGCGATTTATCTTAAGCTGTATGATTGCGTTGTAAAGAGGAAGTTTAAATATTTATTTAACATTTAAGCCAACGAATTGTACATTATGTAAAAGATAATACTGTAAATAATAAAATTAATATTTTATCTTCTATTAATGATCCCGAACAAAATCATACCCGACGAAATGTACAAGCAAACCCAAATAAGGACAGCATAGCACAGTAAAAATAAGGCACTTATTGTACGAGGGTCGTTCAACAAGTACTTAGCCTACAAAAGAAAAACGAAAATTTTTGAGAAGTGGCGATTTATTTTTCAACATAGTCTCCTTTTAGGTCTATACACTTGGCCCAGCGATGCTCCAACTTTTTTAACCCATCCAAAAAATAATTTTTGTTGAGGTCAGCAAAATAGTCCTCCGTGGCGGCGATGACCTCCTAATTCGACCCAAATCTATTCCCAGCGAGTGACTTTTTTAGGTTTGGAAACAAATAAAAGTCACAAGGGGCCAAATCTGGTGAATAAGGTGGATGGGGCAGCAATTCGTAGCGCAGTTCAACCAATTTGGCCATAGCGACGGCGGAGGTGTGAGCCGGCACGTTATCGTGGTGGAACAGCACTTTTTTCTTCGCCAAATGGGGCCGTTTTTTCTTCAATTCGGCGTCGAATCGGCCCAATAGGTCGGCATAGTAGAGCCCCGTGATAGTTTATCCCTTCTGGAGGTAATCGATGTGGATCACACCTTCTGAGTCCCAGAAAACGGTGGCCATCACCTTACCGGCCGAAACAACAGTCTTCGTCATCTTCGGAGCACGTTCGCCGGGTAAAGTCCACTGTTTTGACTGTTCCTTGGTCTCTGGTGTGTACCAGTGAACCCATGTTTCGTCGACGGTCACGAAACGACGCAAAAACTCCGCCGGATTGCGCTTAAACCGCTTCAAACATTGCTCTGAAGCAATGTCTCACGGTTGCGCTTGTTGTCCGGCGTAAGCAAACGCGGCACCCATCGCGCTGACAGCTTCCTCATGCCCAGTTCTTCGTGTAGAATATTATGCACCGTTCCTTCTGCGATGCCTACAGTCTCAGCTATCTCGCGAACCTTTAATCTGCGGTCTGTCAACACGAGATCGTGGATCTTTTTTACGTTTTCCTCCGTAGAAGCCGTTTTCGGGGCACCTGTGCGTGGTTCATGAAAAACCGACGTGCGGCCACGAGCAAACTCGTTAAACCAATTCTTCACGGTCGCCATCGACGGAGAAGAGTCACCGTAGACAGCATCCAAGCGATCTTTGATTTCGCTGCGCGTTTTCCCTTCCAAAAACAAGAATCGAATCACCGAACGGTACTGCTCTTTTTCCATTTTTGTAAAACTGACTGACACGCTCGCTTCCAAAGGCTATCAAAACAGAACTAATAAAGGGAATTGAATAAAACTTTCACAGTAGGCTACTAAAAGTATGTACTGCACGATGGTAACACTGATCTGTAATAGCAGCGCTTTCGGGCGGTGAGGCTAAGTACTTGTTGAACGACCTTCGTATAAGAACGAGAAATAATGGGAACCTTATATTGGGTTTTAAACTTAATTCCCGCTGGTTTTCAATTGAAAAAAAAAAAAAAAAAACAAATCATTTATAGTTTACGGTACATTCTATTTTATTCGAAGCATCGTCCTTCAGAAGCTACGACCTTTTGCCAGCTTTCACGCAACAAATGGATTTCACGCCAATAGAAATCGTTGCTTTTTTGAGGCGATCCATTCATCGATACATTTTCTTCATATCTTCAAAAGACTCGAAATGCTGTGATGACAAATCATTCTGAATCGCTCGAAACAAATGATACTGAGACGGTGCTATGTCCGGTGAATACAGCGGGTCAGATAAGACTTCCCACTCTCATGTCCATTATACACTTTTTTACGATTTCTGCTGCATGTGGCCGAGCATTGTCATGAAGCAAAATCAGTTTGTTATGGCGATTGGCGTACTCAGGCCGCTTTTCTTTCAATTCCTGGTTTAATTTCATTAATTTGTGTCAAAGAGAGACGTCATCGAGGATGTTAGTAAGGGGTCTTACCGGCAGATAAATCGTTGTCTGGGATAAACACAGACTTAACCGCATGTTACGTTGTGTTTATCCCAGATGACGCTTATTAATTAATATATTTGTACATAGTGTTCAATTTATATCACAATACTATTAGTCTTGAGACAGGACTTTTAGTGTTTACGATTTCAGTTGTGTCACACCATAACCGACACTGAAAGCAAGGAAAGCCGCATATTTGCGGTTACATCTTTGTGTTTATTCCAGATGACGGTTTATCCGCCGGTAATACCCCTTATCGACTAGCATCCTCGACAACGTCTGTCTTTAACAACCAGCGTCGTGCAAAACTAATTAATCGACACACTGACACTGTCACACGATTTTCGAGGCTTTGCTCTTTCGGGAATTTGTTCGTTCGAGACTTTGACTGTATCCTCAAAATGTTGGTAGAAGATTGTTAATTTTTATTTGGGCATCAAACGGACACCCCGACCACCCGCGATGACGTACATACAGTGGGTCAAAAAAGTATTCATACACCTTGTTTTTTTGCGATAACTTTATAGACATAAGCGATACGCAAAGAAAGCCAATTTTATTTAATAGTACATCAGGTGCAGAGATAAACTGGAGATGGAGAATTTTTTCCCAGGAATAATAGAAGAGTTATGACAAAAAAACGAAAATTTTCGGGCAAAAAAAGTATTCATACACTTACGATTATAGTGAAAATCTACATCATCATACCACTAGAGGCGGTGCGACCAGATTATGCTGCTACACACAACCAGAAAACCCCTTTAACTAATGAACAAAGTTTGTGCAAGTGGAATATAACTCAATAATATTGTTTCTCAATATGTACTATTTTTTGGCATGCCACTAAATACCGTTAATTTCGGAATATTGATGAAACTCAAATAAAGAGAAAAATTAAAGACTTTATTTTCATTCATACTCACTTGATTTTGAAAACTGGAACACTTGCAAAAACTTAAAAAATGAAGGGTAAAAAAATGGAAAGAGTTGATTTTTACTTACCTCAATTTGACTACCGGCAATTGTCACTAAAACATAATGAAAAAGGATTAAATTAAATATATGAAACGTTTCGATTTACGTATATTTATTAAAATGAAAACTTCTGTTTATTTTATAAATATTTCACGAATTTACAGTCTTTAATTATTTTGAAAACGTTAATATTTATCATCGTTGCGTGAAAGGATTTAAAAAAAAACTCTAACGGAGATCGATCCATCAAAAGGTAGACAACTATTTCGTGAATTACAGTGGGTCAAAAAAGTATTCATACAACCTTGTTTTTTTGCGATAACTTTATAGACATAAGCGATACGCAAAGAAAGCCAATTTTATTAAATAGTACATCAGGTGCAGAGATAAACTGCAGATGGAGAATTTTTTCCTAGAAATAATAGAAGAATTATGCCAAAAAAACGAAAATTTTCGGGCAAAAAACGTATTCATACATTTACGATGATAGTGAAAACCTACATCATCATAGTTGTTAATTATAATTAATATTTGGTGCGCATCCCTTTTGCTTCAATTATCGACTCGAGTCTCTTGGGCATGGATTCTACTAGCTTTTGCGTTGTTTCTTTTGCTATTTTCGTTTATTCTTCTAAAAGCACTCTTTGGAGATCGGATTTGTTTGTTATTTTTCTTTTTCTAATTTCTACATCCACCAAGTACCATAAATTTTCAATAGGATTGATGTCCGGAGATTGTGGTGGTGTAATCAATTGTTTGCGGACATTATAGAGTAACCATTCCCTCGTTTTCATGGCAGTATGTTTCGGGTCGTTATCTTGTTGGAAGTAGAAATTTCCATCCAGGCCCATTTTATCTACACTTGCTTTGAAACTGCTGCGCAACACGTCGATATACTTCTGGGCATTCATTGTACCATCTATAAAAGCCAGATTACCAACGCCATAATATCCCATACAGCCCCAAACCATGACGCTTCCTCCGCCGTGCTTTACGGTCGGTATTAAATTTTTCTGCCGGAGCTCGGTATTTGGTTTCCGTCAGACGAATTTTTTTCCATCGGACCCGAAGATGTTAAACTTCGATTCATCCGAGAATGCGACACGTTTACAAAATTCTATAGATTTTTTTACGTCGGTTTTTGCGAAACCTAAACGTTTTTCTCGATTTATATTATTAATTAATGGTTTTTTTCGGGCAGTTCTGCCGTATATTTGGGCAGAATGCGAAACGTTTCAAATAGTCCGGGGACACACGCTCTTCCCCGATATTGACGCGACATCATTCGCTAAACTGCGAGCACTTGTGAACGGTTTTTTTGTAGCCTCTGTGACAATACTCCGACGCTCTCGTACCGTTAGTGTTCTCGGTCAACCGGTTCGTGGCTTATTTTCTCTGCTCTTTGTTCTTTCGTATTTTCTTATTATATATTGCACCGTCGCAAAACTTAAATTTAGTTCTTTACTAATTTTTCGATAACTTTCACCGCGTTTCCGAAGAAAAATCACTCTATCTCGCATGGATATTGATATTTCGCTTTTCTTTGCCATCATGTCTGTTCAGAGTAGGGCTGTTACTTTTATCCGGGTTAGCCGGATACCCGAAAGTATCCGGGTATCCGGGAAATCGGATCCAACACTTCAGATTCGGATACCCGAATATCCGGGTATCCGGATATCCGAATAATCACGAATCCGGGTAACCGGGTAATAACGAATAATGTCAGGTAATTACCCGATTTTTCGCGTACAGGCTCAAATAGGACCGCCGGCGTAAAAAAATAATGATATTGTATTAGTCTGGTCATCAAATAAGCCGAAATATAGGACGTTAATAGTTACCATTGAAACAAATTGGAAAATAACTTGTATCGAATTTGCTCTGTTCAAAGAAATTGTGCAAAACTACGGTGAAAATGAAAACTTAGCGTTGACGAATCAGACGTCACGGTTTTCCAATTTATAATAATTGTGTATTTACTCGGGAAAACATTTAACATGTGACTCTCACAATTTTCTAGAATCTGCTGTTACAATCACAATTGCTTGCCTGCGCATATTAAGAATAACCGAGATCCGCTTCTTCACATTCTATATTTTCTCTTCAACTCTAAAGTTCATAAAAACTGCACACACGCCCATAAAGCAAATATACATTTCATAAAATAAGGATATTTATCAAATAATAATAAATCGTGATGAAAAAATAATAATAAAGATGCAAATAGTGCAGGTCAACGTTGATTAAGTTCTTATGAAATGATCATCATGTGTTTCCCTAACGTTGTATAGAAGATTACGTCATTGCTTTTTTAATCTACACAAGAATGTTTTATTGAAATTGTAATTTGTGTCGGATGTGAATTACAGTAAAGAAATAGTTTGGTAATAATAGTAAATACGCCTGCAAGATTCTTTCCAATAATCTTCGTTGTAACGATAATCTAATTTGTTTAATATTGATATCACTCGGTAAAAATAAAAAATGGTCAACTAAATGATCGGACATGAACACCGATATAATCCCGGTTTCTCAATCTTCCGGTAATGATTTATTATTCGTCTCATAAATGTACTTCGCAAACATTGTTCCTGGCAACATCTACGCATGCCTCGCAAAATGTGTAAATTGAACAATTATTTTCAGCATTTTCGGCATCAATTATCGGCGGTAATTGCGCGATATTATCCGTTATTATCCGAGTACTCGGTTACCCGGATACCCCGAAACTATCCGCATACCCGAATCCGTTATTACCCGGATATTATCGAGTTATCGAGATATACGGATTTGAAGCGTCGGATCCGTGAAACCCGAATTACTCGGGTATCCGGATACCCGGAAAAGTTCAAGCTCTAGTTCAGAGCTTGAAGTTCTACTACCGCATGGAATAGGTCAAAACCGTTGTGTAAACGAAGACTTGTTTACATTGTACGCAGAGGTCAGAGCGTCCCTGAGTGAATATCGAGGTTTAGCAGCTCAATCGTAAGTGTACAAATACTTTTTTCGCCCGAAAATTTTTGTTTTTTTTTTTTTGCATAATTCTTCTATTATTCCTGGGAAAAAAATTCTCCGTTTGCAGTTTATCTCTGTACCTGATGTACTATTAAATAAAATTGGCTTTCTTTGCGTGTCGCTTATGGCTATGAAATGATTGCAAAAAAAACAAGGTGTATGAATACTTTTTTCACCCACTGTATATCGCGTTCCACATCATCGATTCGTTTCCTACGATATAAAACGAATCGTTATGAGATTATTCTTATGTTTTTCATTTATTGTACAGAAATAACGATAAAACGATTATCAACATCCAATCTTTATTGTTTTCAAAATGAAAAACCTATCAAAATCTATCGGACATTATTCGGAATTTCGAAAACAGGCATACAATATAAACCAGGACGTTTTGTAAATCTTCCCCTAACGAGGAAGCGAGAATACCGAATAAAAAATCATTGAAATTTAATATACTAATGATAAAATTATATTTCTCCTCGTTTTATTAATCGATCGAGTAAAAAATTCAATTTCTACATAGGATTGAGATCGGGATCGGTGCTGAGGTAATCCGATTTCAAAATCTGTGATAAGAAGTGACTTGATATTCGATCCCTTGAACCGTTGAGACCGATTTTCAAAAATGTCCTTCGATCGAGCTCAGAATCAGCGTCGTTCACAAATGTTCGTTCCGTTTCATCGGATATAGGATATTCCTGACTTCCCGTACCGATATCCTTAAATTGTTCAATCTCCACCGCGTTCCTCTCGATCCCGCAAAATCTCGAATTTTTCTCCTCAATTCCTGTCCCAAAATTCCTCGACCCGACGACTTTTTCCATCGACGAAAAATCCTCGCAATCATCGTTTCTCACGGTTCTTGGAGTCTCGAAATCTTCGGCAATTTCTTTCTCGGAATTATCGCAAAAATCACCGTTTCGAATGTTCAATCTCGACAGAATACTCGCGACTTCTTCGCTCGATGGTTGTCTCACGTCTGATCCAAACATTTTTTCTTCAATCCTCGATCTCGCCGTTCGTTCGTATCCGTCGAGATATTTTTCAATATTCGTTGTCATTTTCGATTTGCCAATGTCCCCAATTTTAAGACTTCTCCTAGACGCATTTTTAATATCCTCCTCCGAATTACATTTCACATTGTGGTCGGGAATTTTTTTACATTCATCATCGTTGAACCACGATTTTTTCATTAAATCCAACGTCGACGATTTCAAACTTTCACCGATAATTCTTTCCATTCTCAAACGTCGCTGTAATTCCTCCAAACTCGCGTCACCGCCGCTTCGTCCTTGCACGCGTTTCGGAAAAATTTTCTCCCTCATCCTCGCAATCTCGTCCTCGAAACTAACGTTTCGCAAATTTTTCGATTTATCGCGAGTGACACGCTGATAGTATTCACTTCCCGCTTTTTCGTTGTACGAACGTTGCAATCTGTCGGTAGGTGGTAACTTTTTTTTTTTCTTCATAAAATTCAAATATTTGTATTATTAAAAAAAAAAGGGAGTGGCAGACATTGATATTGTCACGTTTCTTCATAATTTTTACGCATTTACAAATTCCCCTCGGCAAGGATTTTTTTTCATATTCTTCTGATGCATTTGCTTCTTTCGTTTCGTTAAAATTCTGTCGATGCATATTAATGTCAATGGAGAAAAAAAATCGTAACATTGACAAATTTGTGTTAAAATAAAATTCGTTAAATTTTACAAAATATTTCGTTAATTTTGGCAAACGTGCTGTTTTTTTTTTTTTGTTGTTTTTACGTTTTGTTATTTTCCCATATTTATCGTGAAAATCGGCATCGAAATATGGTGTCAATTTTACGAATTTATTTTTATGGCGAATAATCTATGTCGTTGAAGTTAGGAACGTTCTGGCGAAACGAATTAAGGGCTAACGTAACCCTGAGATTTTCAGAAAATCGATTTTTTTTTTGCGAATTTTTATTCTTTATACTTTTAAGAATTTCTCAAAAAAACTTTCGAGAAAAATCCACTCCGTTACAAAGTTATAGCTGGAATGGGAGACTAGTCGTAAGTCCACGCTTGCCTACCACAAAGTTTAAGGTAGTAGTCCGGTAATTTGAGCCGATTTTCATGTCTTTTTTGGAGGGCGTTTTTTTGTAGGAAAATAAAAATGAATCGTTTTGGATATTTAAGATGTTTTTATTTACATATTAAAGATACAAAAAAAAAATTTTTTGATAAAAGTTAATAGTTTATTATTGTTATTATTATTGATCGAAGTTGGCACCTCGAAAAAAAAAAGCGCGTGGGTGGCCCCGGTGATTTTGGCTCTTGATTTTATCTGAAATCAAAAATTCTTGATAATTCTTAATCTATAGACATGTCATTCTGGTCGGAACTACCGAAGTTAAATTTCATGGATAAACAACAAAATGGCGGACTTTGGAAAAAAAAAGTCCTTTTATTTTAGCAAAAAAGAGGTTGTAAAATAAAAAGAAATTTAACTTCAATAGTTCCGACCAGAATGACATGTCTATAGATTAAGAATTATCAAGAATTTTTTATTTCAGATAACATCAAGAGCGAAAAACTTCGATCAATAATAATAATAATAATAAACTATTAAATTTTTTTAAAAAAAATTTTTTTTGTATCTTTAATATGTAAATAAAAACATCCTAAATATCCAAAACGATTCATTTTTATTTTCCAACAAAAAAACGCCCTCCAAAAAAAACATGAAAATCGGCTTAAGTTACCAGACTACTACCTTAAACGCGTTCCTCTTGCAAATATGTTTTTAGACAGTGTCAGCCCGATAACTCAGTTAATTTTGAATATTTTTTATCTTTTTATTTTTAAATCTTGATAATTATTTTCTGTATAGTCTGACGAGAGATTTTCTTAATTTTTTGGTTGGACAATTTTCGTATAAATTATTAAACACTATTTTTTTTTTTTTAAATTGCATACTAAAGTTTGAGATACTGTAATTTCTTTATTTTTGAAAAAAATAAATAAAATCCCTCCGTCGGACTATTATTACTACATTATTTTACTAGATTCTTTTTTATTTTTGCAGATTGGATAATTTTTGGTGAAGTTATGATGTCGACAAGGAGACGCCATGGTTTTCATCACTAGTCCATTTATACCCGTAAAAAATAATGTTAATGTTTTTTTTTTATTTTTTTAAATTTCTTTTCTTATAGCTGAAAAGTTAATGAAAAATGTGAAATCATGAATTAAATTTTTTTTTCACCATGTAACCTTTGTAATAATTTTTCAAATTTACTCGGTTTTCAGCGCGCGCAGCGGTATGTGAGCTCTTAAATATGGCCAATTGTAGAAAACTGACTGTCCGCACGTACAGGAGGATATATTCCCACAAAAAAAACACGATTTAGCCTGCTCATAGGCTTGAGTGCCGATAAAATGAAGCTCTGGATTGGTTTTGTTGAAAAAAAAATTATTTCACGTATTCCAAGCTCGTGTCCTATTTTTTGATTAATCATTATGTCTTTCAGGACTCTCTACTATGTAAAAAAAAAATATACGCTAAAATATTTCGGTAGGCAGCACTGCCGCAATATTTGGGTTTATATATATTTTTTTTTTACATACTTAAGGTAGTAGTCTGGTAACTTAAGCCGATTTTCATGTCTTTTTTGGAGGACGTTTTTTGTAGGAAAATAAAAATGAATCGTTTTGGATATTTAGGATGTTTTTATATACATATTAAAGATACAAAAAAAAATTTTGTTCACTTATGAAAATCTGTTGTTGAATTTTGAACGCGTTTTTCTGAAAACAGTGTTTTTCTGGTCAGCCCGGGTCCTAACTTTTTTTCTACCGAACCGATTGCTTTCAAATTTCAACAGGCTACTCTACACACTTATAGTTCTCGTCGGAACTACCGAGAAATTTTTTCACCCCTAACTTTTTATTTTACAACCCCTTCTTTGCTAAAATAAAAGGACTTTTTTTTCCAAAGTCCGCCATTTTGTTATTTATCCATGAAATTTAACTTCAGTAGTTCCGACCAGAATGACATGTCTATTGATTAAGAATTATCAAGAATTTTTGATTTCAGACAACATCAAGAGCCAAAATCACCGGGGCCACCCACGCGCTTTTATTTCGAGGTGCCAACTTCGATCAATAATAATAATAATAATAAACTATTAAATTTTTTCATAAATTTTTTTTTTTAAATCTTTAATATGTAAATAAAAACATCCTAAATATCCAAACCGATTCATTTATATTTTCCTACAAAAAAACGCCCTCCAAAAAAGACATGAAAATCGGCTCAAGTTACCAGACTACTAGCTTAAAAGTCCCATGAATGACCTGGGAAACCAAAAAATTGGACACGAGCTTCGAATTGGATGAATACATTTTTGTTTTTCCTAGTCGGTCGTGAACATGGTCGACCGTTTGTAACAGTTCCCTTTCGAAGAATTTCGGTAGCATATATATTCTTTACATACCAGAGTTTCTTAGAAGTCATAGCGATTAATCAAAAAATAGGACTCGAGCTTGGAATGTGTAAAAGAATTTTTTTTTTTTTTTCCCACCAAAACCGACCCAGAGCTTTTTTTTATCGGCCATCAAGCCTATTAGCAAGCGAAATCATGTGTTTTTCTTTGTGGAAGTATACTCCTGTACGTGCGACGAGTAAGTTTTCTCCAATTTGCCATATTTCATGGTTTTTTTTTTGCCAGACCGTTCCTAACTTCAACGGAATAATAATCTCCAATACTGAAAAATGTTAAATTTACGGAATGTAATGGTTCCTCGCGGTGTAAATATGATTTGTCTTAAAATTTTTTTTTAACTTCCATACATTTTTTTGCAGAATTAATAAACAAACTATCGTCAAACTAAACTGGGACGTACAATTTTTTTCGTCCATTCTGACAGAATTTGAGAAAAAATAAGTCTCACTCGTTATTCATTCTTTCCAGTGTATCGTCCAATTTTCTCGTTCGTAAATTCGTCATTTTGCTGTTTTCACATTGCCAATTTTTTTCCTCCTTCAATATTTGCCACTTTGACTTTGTCACATCGACATCACGTTCTGCCGATGAAATTTTCGAGCTCATCGTCCTTCTTATTCCCGGCAACGTTTGGTCCATCGAATACTCGAGATTTACGGTTTTCGCGTTGTAATTCGTCGACGAAGACGCGCTTCGTAATTTTGGTAGAACGTGCGATCCGGTTTTTGTGCTATTTTTTCGTGAACTTTTTCGTACCGTCGGCAATTTAGCTCGAACATTCGGATTCGTGAATTTCGGACAATTTTCCTCCGGACAAAATTCGAAAAGTAAATTTTTCGTCGCCGACACTCTTTCTGACAATTTTCGCATTTTTCCTCTCGCAATTTTTTCATTTGTCTGAAAAAATTTTCAATAAAGATAAATTCACCGTCATCATCGCCAGGACGAATTGTTATTTGGAATAATTTTAGAGGATCTTGGCGAAAATTGCAGTCGAAGGATTTTTTTTTTTAATTAATTAGTTAAAGAAATTTAAAATATTGGATTGTAATTTTTTTCTTATGGACGAGGCTCTTGTGATAAACGAAATTTTTCACTTTTTAATGTCAATGTTTGAAAATGTATCAAAACTTCGGAAAAGAACATCTAAAAAAAATGTTCGTGAGTGTGTACACGTGGCATTGTGTAATACGAGACCTTTTTTGTGTTCGATGATTCCAATTCGTCCAAATTTAGTTGAAAATCATTGCCCTTCAATTCAGGATCACGATCGATAATTTTACGAGGAATTTTCGATAACTTTTTTTGATCGACTCTGGCGAGCCTGGCTCTGATAATATAATAAAAGATCTACAATTCCTTTTTTCTTTTTCGTTATTTAGATTTGTTTCATTATTGTCATTATTGTTTCAATTTTATTTTTGACTCTCTGTAAGTTCGTTAAGATAGTAGTCTGGTAACTTAAGCCAATTTTCATGTCTTTTTTGGAGGGCGTTTTTTTGTAGAAAAATAAAAATGAATCGTTTTGAATATTTAGGATATTTTTATTTACATATTAAAGATACAAAAAAAAATTTTAATAGTTTATTATTATTATTATTGATAGAAGTTGGCACTTCGAAAAAAAAGCGCGTGGGTGGCCCCGGTGATTTTGGCTCTTGATGTTATCTGAAATAAAAAAATTCTTGATAATTCTTAATCTATGGACATGTCATTCTGGTCGAAACTACTGAAGTTAAATTTCTTTTTATTTTACAACCCCTTCTTCGCTAAAATAACAGAACTTTTTTTTTCCAAAGTCCGCCATTTTGTTATTTATCCATGAAATTTAACTTCAGTAATTCCGACCAGAATGACATGTCTATAGATTAAGAATTATCGAGAATTTTTTATTTCAGATAACATCAAGAGCCAAAATCACCGGAGCCACCCACGCGTTTGTTTTTCGTGGTGCCAACTTCGATTTATAATAATAATAATAATACCATTAACTATTAAATTTGAAAAAAATAATTTTTTTTTGTATCTTTAATCTATATAAATAAAAATCAATTGACGCATGTATGACGGATCATCACTTGAGAACGGCTCGACCGATTTGGCTGATTTTTTTTTTGTTGTGTTCGTAATATTCAGAACAAGGTTTGTATGAAAGAAATTTTTTGGAAAATCCACCTGAAAAGTCGGAAATTCGAAAAATATGAAAATATGAAAAATATGGAAATAATATATGAAAATCTGAATAAAAAAAATGTGACGTTCAGTTAGAAAGTTCTGTTTTAATAACAACAACAAAATCCGCATTGAATGTCGATATTTTGCGAAAAAGAATTTAATTGAAAGCGATATGTCATTTCGTGGTTTATTTCTTTGAAAAAAATGCCACCAGTCGGGTGTCCAATGCGGAAGTGATGATCCGTCATACATGCGGCAATTGATTTTTGTTTATATGGATGAAATATTAAATAATGAAAAAAATAAAAAATGAAAAAAGTTCAATATCTCGAGAAATATTAATCTAAGCAATTGGGTCGATAGAACCTTTTTTATAGGAACTTAAATTTCCAACAAATTTTTCGTTTACAATTTTTTCGTAAAGTCAATTGTTTCGGAGATAAGAGCGAAAAAAAACGAGGATTTTGGGTAAAAATCAACTTCAGTGACCCGTACCAACTCATCAGTACAATTTACACTTTCGCCGCAAAAGGCACTTTTTTAGATTGTTTTATTCTGAGTAAATCGAAACCAAGAACAATATGATAGCATAAAATGCGGCTGAGTTATAGAAATTAAAAAAAAAAAAAAAAATCGATTTACGTGTATTTTAGATGGAAAATCTTCTCACGCTTTGGGAAAGTACTTAGAATTAATATTAAGGGCTGTAACCTTCAGGGAATTTCTTTTTCGACATATCCAACAAAATTTCGGGTGGGGACTGAAAAAAATAAAATAGTCGAAAAAAAAAATCGCTCTAATCTATATATATAAAAATGAATCCCTATTTCCCTTGGTCACGCCATAACTTGAGAACGACTTTACCGATTTCATTCATCTTTTTTTTTCAAGTTTTCTAATACCGTTTAGAAGGTTCTTACGGGAAGAAAAATTAAGAAAATTGCGCAGAAAATTGGAAAATTTCAGAAAACTTAACGACTATTTAACATTTGCGCGTTTGACAGTTCCCGCGAAGCAAATGTGATTTAATAGATGCATCGGTCGGCATCTATCGATCAAAAAATTCATTTATTCATTTCTTAGTGCACAGTCCATTCGATCTGAACGTTTATCCAGTTTTGAGTTTGTTGAGCGAGTTTTTTTGAGAAGCGTTTGTTCATCGCAATTAGTTCACCGCAATCACGGCTTATATTAAAAGTTTAATTTAATATCGATTTTTGGTAAGTTTTGATAGACTAACACGTGGTATACATGCTTATACAGAATCACTAAGGGAGTCAATTTTTCATTTTCAGTTACAATAAACACTATGTTTTTGAAATAATTTTCTTTTAAATTATTTATTCCAGTTCGAATTGAATATTCATAGCTCAGACAGGACAACGTCTGTCGGGTCAGCTAGTATGTAAATAAAAACATCCTAAATATCCAAAACGATTCATTTTTATTTTCCTACAAAAAAACGCCCTCGAAAAAAGACATGAAAATCGGCTTAAGTTACCAGACTACTACCTCAACGATTATGTCCACGGTAGCCGGTATAAAATCATGTGCACATTTAACAATTTCTTTTTTTTTTGTACGAAAAAGTGATTTATTTGTAAAATTAATTGCACAACTATTTAGTATTAATATCAAGCTAATAAAAAATATTTTTTTTTTGTTACACAAAATGGCCGACTACTGCTATTTGCTTTTTGTATGTTTTTTTTTTTTTTTTGAGGCCCTCCGCGGCGTGACACTTGGCATCCACAATTTTTGACCTAGAACAAAAAAAAAAAATTCTCGTTAATCTACATCAGAATACCTACAGAAGTACTTACGGAATTTTTGATTAATTAAAAACTTTCCATTTCATGAGCAGTTTTATACGAAAATTTTCACTGGAGATTCACCTTTTTAAGTTCAAATGTCTACAATATTCGAATAAAACAATATTTTTCAAATTCCGCAGGTACATCTCTAAGTACTCTGATGTAGATTAACGGGACTTTTTTTTTTTTGTTCTAAGTAAAAAATTGTAGATGCCAAATGCCACGCCGTGAAGCACCTGAAAAAAAAAGATACCAAAATCAAATAGCAGTAGCCGGCCATTTTGTATAACAAAAAAAAACAAAAAAAAATATCATTTATTAGCTTGATATTTATACTAAATATATGTGTGATTAGTTTTATAAATAAATCACTTTTTCATACGAAAAAAAAATTGTCAAATGTGCACATGATTTTATACCCGCTACTGTGGCGACACCTCTTAATGATCGACGAAAGAATAAAAATGTGTTATAGTCCGTCAACTGACTTGCTGTACGTATTCGTTGATATGTAATCCTCAACGACTTTGCCGGGATCGAGGAAATTCTGAAAATCAAATATTTTGCATTTTCGTCTTTACGAACGAGCGAAAAGTGATTTTGTCGTATTTACGTCACTGTTGAAACGTTCGTTGAACTTTTCGATCGTATCGTCTAAAATGACTGACGAATCCGATGTTTCTTCTAGGAAATACGTTAGACACTCTAATCGTTCAGATTTAGGCTCTATTCTGCCGAGATATTTTTTCTTCTCACGATATAACAATGATATTCCCCTACGCGATTAGATCGACGAGGCGATATTTCTTGAAGATCGTAAAAACCGTCGTATTACCGTTAATATTTTTCACCAATCCGGCCTTGTGTCACAAATACTTTTTCTCGATTGTATAAAGCTGATTGGTTTGAAAAAATCAACAGAATCTGACACTAAGAATGTCTGACGCGTGAAGTTATCGTCGAAAGTTCTTCATTTTTTTTGGTTTACATACGAGAAAAATAAGATCACACTAGAAGTGAATTTCATAAAGAAAAATACACTAGGACCTCGATTTTAAGAACAAAGTGGGACCCCGGAAGTGCTTATAATCGAGGCTGCCTAAGCCCAGTCCCTATAACGCAAACAGCCGTCATTTTTAGGGTTATGTGCATGGAGACTAGAGTAAAGGAGTCTGATCTTCGTACTTCTGAAGCGGGATGAAAATTCAGACAATGAGGTTTGTGCCAGCCTACACGACAAGGCGTTGATGTCTTCAATGTATTAGTCTGGTAACTTGAGCCGATTTTCATGTCTTTTTTGGAGGGCTGTTTTTTTGTAGGAAAATAAAAATGAATCGTTTTGGATACTTAGAATGTTTTTATTCACATATTAAAGATACAAAAAAAATTTTGTTGAAACAATTTTATAGTTTATTATTATTATTATTATTGATCGAAGTTAGCACCTCGAAAGAAAAAGCGCGTGGGCGGCCCCGGTGATTTTGGCTCTCGATGTTATCTGAAATCGAAAATTCTTGATAATTCTTAATCTATAGACATGTCATTCTGGTCGGAACTACTGAAGTTAAATTTCATGGATAAATAACAAAATGACGGACTTTGGAAAAAAAAAGTCCTTTTATTTTAGCAAAGAAGGGGTTGTAAAATAGAAAGAAATTTAACTTCCGTAGTTCCGACCAGAATGACATGTCTATAGATTAAGAATTATCAAGAATTTTTTATTTCAGATAACATCAAGAGGCAAAATCACCGGGGCCACCCACGCGCTTTTTTTTCGAGGTGCCAACTTCAATCAATAATAATAATAATAAACTATTAAATTTTTTCAAACAAATTTTTTTTTTGTATCTTCAATATGTAAATAAAAACATGTTAAATATCCAAAACGATTCATTTTTATTTTTCTACAAAAAAACGCCCCCCAAAAAAGACATGAAAATCGGCTTAAGTTACCAGACTACTGCCTTAAGAACTCACAAGTGGTGGGGAGACTCGGCATAGCGATCTGAAGTGGGGTAGATAAAGGATTCTTGATTAACCTTAATTTGCTATAATTCCTAATATTATGCATTGCTTCTTTTCACTTATTAGTTAAATATTTAAATGTAATATATTTTCAATTGAGTAATAAATATCAAAAGTACAGACGACAAGCGTGTAACAAATAATATTGTCAACGATATTATCTTGCCTAGATTCACCTAGGTTCCAGGAACAGTTTACTTCTTGCTGACTTTACGCCACAAATTAGCGACGACAGAGACGCTTTTGGCGAAATCTGAAACCGTTATAGGACGAATTTTTTAGAATGCTTTTTTCGTACACTACCTATGTTTTAAACGACATTTTTCACTGGAAATTCACGTTTTAAGGTAGTAGTCTGGTAACAAGTCGATTTTCATGTCTTTTTTGGAGGGCGTTTTTTTGTCGAAAAATAAAAATGAATCATTTTAGATATTTAGGATATTTTCATTGACATATTAAGGATACAAAAAAAAATTTGTTTGAAAAAATTTAATAGTTTTTTATTATTATTATTGATCGAAGTTGGCACCTCGAAAAATAAGCGCGTGGGTGGCCCCGGTGATTTTGGCTCTTGATGTTATCTGAAGTAAAAAATTCTTGATAATTCTTAATCTATAGACATGTCATTCTGGTCGGAACTACTGAAGTTAAATTTCATGGATAAATAACAAAATGGAAAAGGACGTTTTTTTCCAAAGTCCGCCATTTTGTTATTTATCCATGAAATTTAACTTCAGTAGTTCCGACCAGAATGACACGTCTATAGATTAAGAATTATCAAGAATTTTTTATTTCAGATAACGTCAAGAGCCAAAATCACCGGGGCCACTCACGCGCTTTTTTTTCGAGGTGCCAACTTCGATCAATAATAATAATAATAATAAACTATTAAATTTGTTCAAAAATTTTCTTTTTTGTATCTTTAATATGTAAATGAAAACATCCTAAATATTCAAAACGATTCATTTTTATTTTCCTACAAAAAAACGCCCTCCAAAAAAGACATGAAAATCGGCTTAAGTTACCAGACGACTACCTTAAGTTCAAATGACTACAATATTCGAATAAAACAATATTTTTCAAATTCCGTACGTACTTCTCCAGACATTCTGATGTAGAATAATGAGAATTTTTTTTTTAGGTCAAAAATTGTGGATGCCAAATGTCACGCCCGAAAAAAACGATACCAAAAGCAAATAGCAGTAGTCGGCCATTTTGGATAACAAAAAAAAACAAAAAAAAAATATCTTTTATTAGCTTGATATTTATACTAAATGGATGTGTTATCAGTTTTATAAATAAATTACTTTTTCGTACGAAAAAAATTATTAAATGTGCACATGATTTTATACCCGCTACCGTGGCCATACTCCTTAACGGGTTAGGCCACTCTATAGGCCGAAAAAATAGGCTTTTTTGGGGATTTTTTTTCAGATAAACTCCAAAATAAATCGAGAATACAAAATATGGTGGTTATCATACATATCAGTGACTGTATACAATAATTTTTTTGATGTGATTAATTACAAAATGGCGGCTGTGCAGTGTTTTTGCGATGACGTCTCCGTTTTCGTTGGCCGGAAACATAATTCACACAATTTTCAACCGATTCACTTGAAATTTTGAATATATCTTTAAAAATATATTGTCTACGGAAGTGCGTAGGATTTTTTTTTATATTGCATAGTTATTAACAATTCGTTATTAACAATTTTCTGACGATTTTTTAACGCAAATTTTCCACTTTTCACTTTAGAAGTGCGCCATTTGGCCAAAAATCAATATATCGAAAAAATCCTCAGCACTTCCATAGACAATGTATTTTTAAAGATACATTCGAAATTTCAAGTGAATCGGTTGTAAATTGTCTGAGTTATGTTTCCGACCAACAAAAACCGGAAACGTCATCGGAAAATGCTGCACACCCGCCATTTTGAAATTAATCGCTTCAAAAAAATTATCGTATACAGTCACTGATATGTATGATAAACATCCTATTTTGTAATCTCGATTTATTTTATAGTTTTTCTGAAAAAAAAAATCCCCCAAAAAAGGCTATTTTTTCGGCCTCTAGAGTGGCCTGACCCCTTAATGTGCATTAAGGGGTACATTATGAATGTACATTAGTTGAGAGGCCAATTGCTCGATAAACTGTCACGAGGAAATAACAGTTTCGGTAAAGCAGTAAATTAATAAACATTAAAAGGCGTTTATCAGTCTTATTTATTCGTAAACTAATTCGACAGATCAAAATATATTTGTGTTACAGATCGTTTGACCCGTTATCGATGAACGAGATACAGAGACGGGAGATAGTATAACATTTTTTTTTTTTTTTTTCATCATCGTTGTTTAACAATTTTTCTTTTTATTAAATCAATAATAATCCATAATATGCAAATATCCGATCGAGACCTGCTCGACGATTTTGCATTCATGAACTCTTCGAGTACTATAATTACGGATGTTTTCTCTTTCTTTTGTTTTTTTTTAATTCGCGAGATCTTTTACCGTTCAAATCGCGATACCGCGAATGATAATCTAAAAAGAAAAAAGATGTCGGGGAAAATCATTACTGGTAAAAGAATCCGCACTCAAAAAAAGACATTTCGTTGAAACGAGAGAATCATCTCGATACACTTGTGCGTCTTTGTATTGGATTTAGTTTTTCTTTTTTTCTCGTATTTTTCTTCTTTTCGTTTGTTTATCGAATTTTCGTTTGTTCCGTTCCAACCATAACTCATTTAGTACGGAACTTTAAAACGATCTTAGAAGTCCTTTTCTTTAAGCAAACGGAATTATGATGTACGACGTCGATCTTGTGCTCAAAATAGCCTGGCTCATTTTTTTTCAAGCACCTTTTGTGATTATTACCTAATTTTTTAAAAGAAATCTTATTCTCACTAAGCATATATTAGTTACTTTCACCACGAACCGCGATAAGACGATCAGTTTGCTTTGATGTGTGATTAGAATTTACATTTTTTCATTTTATTTCAAGAATTAATTTTTCTATCTACGTAATTTTTTGTTTTTTTTTCTTCTGACAATTATTCATTGCAATGATGAAATTTCGGAAATTGTACATTGAAAAAAAAATGTTTCTTTTCGTAATGACGAATTTGCGAAAATCTTAGGTCTCGTAGATTCTCGAATAAGACATGAAAGAGCAAACGGCAAAGCTTAAAAGCTTTGCAACTCATATGTAATACTTTTCTTTTACACTTAATTTTTTATGTTAATTAAAAATCAATCAGTTTTAACAATTCTCTTTCCTCGATGCGTTACTCGTCGATTAAGATTTTTATTTGTTTATTTTGTTTTCATTCTTTTCGTTCTCGTTCGTCGATAAGGGAAATTATCAATCCTATATTCTCTAGCCTAGAGTCGTTTTTTTTTTGTATTTTCTTTTCGTCCGTTCTTTCCTTTTCATTTCGTTAATTTTATAAATCATTAATTACGAGGCCTCGTGGGGTAGAACAACCCGTTTTGTCAGGCCGGGCGCCGTTTCGTAAAATCTCGATGTCTCGTCGCTCAGTAATCGTGACTTTGATGACGATGACGAGGATGATGACGTTAGGGTGCTACTTCCGGTTGTCAATGCCATTCTCGCAATGTCCGACGATTTTGTGGTTAAACACTCGTGTATGAATGTGCAAACTGTGTTTACGTATACGTTGCGATACATCGCGTAGTGCTTAACGTGCGGCGAATCCGTAAATAGAACGAGCTGCGCTCGGACTCCCCTCTCAGCGCGTCGACTCGCAAATTTTTCAACGTCCTGTCGAACATAAATACGTACAGAGTCGCGCGTCGGAACGGCATTCAAATTACGGGGAAATTTGTTTTGGAAACGATGTTTATTGAGATTGCGACAGCTGGCGGAATGAAGATTTGAGAAACAGAGAAAAGGGCCGTTAAAGATGTTTGCGGGGAGATTTTGAGGTTACGCCGGTTGGCGCCGGGTGCCAATATGGCGTCGAATAGCGCAGGCTCTTACGCACGTTATGCGCTTGCGCGTGAATGTGCGCCTGCGCATATGGTATCAAAAACAAACCGTACACCGTAAACAAACCGTAAAGTTCGTCAAAACGTAAAAAATACTTCGTTTTTTCGATGTTCCCAATGTCCCACACGTAAAATGACATTGATTCAACGTCAATTTTCCATGCTCAACATTGGGTACGTGAAAAAAACGTTATTTATCGAAATTCCGGCAGGGCGTTAAAAGCAGGTTTTTTCTCTGTGTCGTCAATGTCTCGCATATGAAATGATCATGAACGAATGTTTATGTAACGTCTATTTCACGTGAAAAACATTGGGGGCGTTGAATAGCGTCATTTTTTATTTCTTTGCGAATTTCAGAATTCAATTTGTTTATTGGGAGCCTACTCGGTGCAGTGTTAAGATTAGCCACCAGGTGGCGAAGGCTCAACTTCACTTCCCAGTTGACAAACTGATCTACCGGTTGGACCGTTAGTTTCACGCAAGCAATGGCCGATCGAAGCTTAGAAGCACGTGCCAATGATGTCGCAATTTCTCTTTCTCGTAATTTTTTATTTATCAAAAAGTGACGCTTCGGTATTGGAGTAATCATCCAACAGCGAGCAGCGACCAGCGGCTGGTAAAGAAGGGCGATACGAAATTTGACCGTAAGAGGTCGTGTCGCTGTGTATGAGTGTCCAATAGAAAGAGACCTTTGTGTCCCCGAAGAATTAACGTCTAAGGCGTCTTTACATGTACTTTAAGGGAACATATAACCATCAAAAAATTGATTTTTTTTTAACCGATTATGAGGTGCAAAGGATAAAAATTAATTTCAAATATTATTAGAATTATGGAAATGATTAAAAGATATTTCAATTAGGGACAAATTTACCATTGCAGGTATCAACGTATCGGCATTCGAGTAGAGAAATAATTGGGGCCAGGAATGAACTTCCTCGGCCAGCGCAATGGGGTTCGTCTGTACGGGATATCCTTTGCCCCATGCATGGGCGATTACCTGAGAAAAGAAAAAATCATAATTCAAAGTCGTACACTTAATGCAATTACTCGCATCGTAACAGCCGTGGAATTATTATTATTTTGATTTGTTTTCGTAGAAAAAACTCAAAAGCATCTGCGATAATTTTGTTCAACACGAAAATTGTGATTTTTCATTGAGATAGAAGTGGTGAAAATATTTTTATCTTTTTCCCAGTTTACCAGGGGTGTTAGTTGAAGTTTGCCGGTTTTACCAGTAGATGTCGCTAGCAATATGTATACATTTCTATGATTTGGCATGTATGTCATTTTTTTCTATTGACATTAACCTACAAAAATACGCAAGTCACATTCCGCCAAAATAATAGCGTCATATTTGTTTACCTCGGTGAATATGTCGAGTTTCGTTCCAAGTAAATCGCATTTGCGGCATTCGTTGCTTTTCTTATTTCATCAAAAGAAAAAAGCAGCTGAAGCTCACCGGTTGCTGGTAGAAACTTATGGTGAACATGCTCCAGTAATTGGAACATGTGAGACATGGTTTCGTCAATTTAAAAGTGGAAATTTCGATTTGACAGACAATGAACATCCTGGTGCAGCGAAAAAGTTCGAAGACGAGGAATTGCAGGCGTTATTGGATGTTGAGCCAACCCAATCGCAACAAAAATTGGCAGAAACACTAAATGTGACTCGAGGAGCAATTTGCCAACGTTTAAAAGCCATGGGAAAGATCCAAAAGTATGGAAAATGGGTGCCACACCAGCTGAACGATAGACAAATGGAAAATCGAAAAACCGTTTGTGAAATGCTGCTTCAACGATTCGAAAGGAAATCCTTTCTGCATCGAATTGTCACGGGGGACGAAAAGTGGATTTATTTTGAGAACCCGAAGCGAAAAAAATCATGGCTTTCACCTGGTGAAGCCGGCCCATCGACTGCAAGGCCAAATCGATTTGGCCGTAAGACAATGCTCTGTGTTTGGTGGGACCAGTGTGGTGTGGCGTACTACGAGTTGTTAAAACCTGGTGAAACGGTGAACAAGGATCGCTACCGACAACAAATGATCAATTTGAATTATGCGTTGATCGAAAAACGGCCGGAATGGGCCCGAAGACATGGCAAAGTTATCTTGCAACATGACAACGCGCCGTCTCATACCGCTAAACTGGTGAAAGACACATTAAAAACACTTAATTGGGAAATATTATCACACCCGCCGTACTCTCCAGACCTCGCCCCGTCCGACTATCACCTTTTCGCATCGATGGGACACTCCCTTGCAGAGCAGTGCTTCGCTAATTTTGAAGAAGTCGAAAAATGGCTCGTCGAATGGTTTACCTCGAAAGAGAAAAAATTTTTTTGGGGTGGTATCCATAATTTGCCTGAGAGATGGGCGAAATGTGTAGAAACCAATGGTCAATACTTTGAATAAAAAAATTTTGAGATTCCTCTGAAAATTAAGTGTTTTCTTTATCGAAAAAAACCGGCAAATTTCAACTAACACCGCTGGTATACACAGTTTTCTGCGGTCAGGCCTTACCTCGTAGATCCATAACACCGACAGGAAGATGGTGATGAAGAAGGATATTGGAATATTAGTCATCGGGTGTCCACCTAGAATAGCGCTTATTGCCTTGAACAAAGCTGTCACTCGTCTTTCACCGGGGGCACTATCGAAAATTACACCCTTCACCTGCAACGTTAATAATAATAATGACAATCATAACAATAACATCAACAATAATAATAGTAATAATAATGTTATAATAATGATAATAAAATACGGTAAATAATTGTATGTTAATACCTACATTCAACTTTCAACATTCAACTTTTTTAGGGACTTTGAACATTTTTTTCGAGATTCTGAATAAATTCGCATTATGGGAGCTTATAAAAAAAATTTATTCGGAAGGGACAACGAAAAAATTCACATCCGTAGGACTTGGAAAAATTTCGGCTACGTGGGACTTTGAAAATTTTTTCCATCGTGGGACATAGAGAAAAAAATGTTTTTTTCTAGGAACATGGAAAATATTCGAGTCTGTGGGACTTGGAAATTTTCGTATTATTTTGCCATTGAATATTTTCGACTTGGTTTTTCAAGTTTTTCGTACAAACACGACAAAAAATATTGTGCATCTAGTCGGAGTTTGAAATTTAGATATCCGTGAGTGTTCGAAAAACTTAAAAAAAAAACGAAAATACTCAAAGAAAATGCTACACGGTGAAATATCCAATTTTAAAGGGGTCAACAAAAAAATATGATGACAAATTTCACGGTATATTTTGACTTGATGTAACAGAATAAATAAAAATGATCGAGTATCTTACCTTGATGGGAGTGCTAGCTTGTTGCATAGCGATACTGACGTGCTGATAGAGAAAAGCGCCCCCGTTGCTGAATACATGGAAGAATATCGGATGTTCATCGAGGCTACGATCGGCGATAACTTGAACTAGACGTTTGCCGATGTACGGCATGCGATCCCTTCGCCAGAATAGACACTCGACCGGCGCTGTGTAACGGAGCGTGATGCAGCTGTCGATATTTTGTGTTAACAATGATAAAGAAACGACCGTTTACAGAGAAAGAGATGAAAAAGTCGGTTTGGCAAAATCGACGAAGAAAAGAGTGTGGTTTAAAAATGGCATAAATTGACTCTTCATAAATCCATCTTAATTCGACACCATGAAGTAATAAAATTTCCGCTGGCGCGTTATAAATCAAAATCATTTATCCACCTCTGCAACACAATGCACGAAATATATCTCGAAATGCGATTAATTTTCGTAGCCGGATGGTCATTATGATTGGCTGGTCGATGTGATTGGTCGGAGTTTAATCATGCGCGTACTTCAGATCGCACGATCGTCGACGATGAAACTAACCTGCGAAGCAGCGCGCGAAATATCCACACCGATTCTCGTTACGTATGAATGATCGTTAAAAAGACGTTGGAAAATATCGGGACATAATAACACTTTTACGAATGACCGAAATTACTATTACAATTACCGTTACACTTCAACTTTAATAAGCAACTAGTGCAATCAAGAAATATATAGTAATAAGTGGTGTCTTGCGGAAGCTCCGCTCCCTCGTTTCAACCCTCGAACGATTGTTCCGGGTTGAAATTAAAATAATTAAAATAGTAAAATGGCGGGTAATTACCCGCATTTGTATTATTTTAATTTTAACTAGAATCGGTGTGCGGGTCGCGTCCGCTTCTTTTTAGGTTAAGTTCGTTGTCTACGATCGTGCGATCTGAAGTATGCACATGAACGAATTTCAAGCACGACATCCCGCGTTTGCGCACTGCAAGCGTTTGTGAGTGTCGTGAGTGCGAGTGTTCGGAAGAGTTTCTGTCAGAGTTTTAGCAACCATATACACTAGCACCTCGATTTAAATGAGTCACAGTTTGTTCCTAAAATCGAGGTCCTAGTGTACTAGAGTATTATGTTGATATAAGTTTAATTGTCTATCCTTATCCATAGAAGTTCTGTGAGTGTGTCCATGAGTGTCCATGAGTGTCAGTGTTTACGATTGCGAGTGTCCATGTGTGCGAGTGTTCTTGAGTACGAGTGCTCTTGAATGCGAGTGTTCTTGAGTGCAAGTAATCTTGAGTACGAGTGTTCTTGAGTGTGGGGGTACATGAGTGCGAGTGTCCATGCGTGCGAGGGTCCATGAATGCGAGTGTCCTTGAGTGCGAGTGTCCGTGAGTGCAGGTGTCCATGAACCGAGTGTCCATGAGGGCGAGTGTCTATGAGTGCGAATGTCCATGAATGCAAGTGTCCTTGAGTGCGAGTGTCCATGAGTGCAAGTGTCCATGAATGCGAGTGTCCATGAGTGCGAGTGTCTATGAGCGCGAGTGTTCATGAGTGCGAGTGTTCACGAGTGCGAGTTTTCATGAGAGCGAGTGTTCACGAGTGCGAGTGTTCATGAGTGCGAGTGTTCATGAGTGCGAGTGTTCGCGAGTGCGAGTGTTCTTCAGTACTAGTGCTCTTGAGTGCGAGGCTTCATAAGTGCGAGTATTCATGAGCGCGGCGGTTCTTGAGTGCGAGCGTTCATGAGTGCGAGTGTGCATGTGTGCGAATGTTCATGAGTGCGGCTGTTCTTGAGTGCGAGCGCTCATGAGTGCGAGTGCTCATGAGTGCGAGTATTCATGAGTGCGGCTGTTCTTGAGTGCGAGCGTTCATGAGTGCGAGTGCTCATGAGTGCGAGTGTTCATGAGTGCGGCTGTTCTTGAGTGCGAATGTACATGTGCGCGAGTGTTCATATGCGCAAGTGTTCATGAGTGCGAGTGTTCTCAAGTACGAATGCGCTTGAGTGCGAGTGTTCATGAGTACGACTGTTCATGAGTACGGCTGTTCATGAGTGCGTGTGTTCATGAGTGCGGCTGTTCTTGAGTGCGAGTATACAGGTGTGCGAGTGTTCTTGAGTACGAATGCTCTTGAGTGCGAGGGTTCATGAGTGCGGCTGTTCTTGACAGCGAGTGTTCTTGAGTGCAAGTGTTCATGTTTGCGAGTGTCCAAGAGTGCGAGTATTTGTGAGTACGAGTATTTTCCATTTTGAGTGTTATGATTGTGAGTGTTAGTGTATGCAACCTTTGCGAATGTGAATTTTGTGAGTGTTTGTGAGTGTGAGTGTGCGTAAAAAATTCTGTGCGAGTGTTTAGTAACCAAATATTTTATTATTACGTTGCTACATGTGTAATGTAGTATAATATAGTATATACACGCATATACGTAACAAAAGCGTGGAAATCCGATCGAAGCGAACTTCACTTCGTCCGCGGTGACCCGGCCCGCTGCGGTAAAATTTACAAATCGACCGGCGTCGCTTTTAACATGGTAACATCGATCCTGCGTTGGTTCAACATCTATACGTTCGTTTTTGCACGAAGAAACAATGATTTTCCACACGGACATCCGTCCTTTGAACAATTGTCACGCGATATATCCATAAGAAAAAAAGAAAAAACGAATTTTTCGTGTAACTTCCGCGTACGAAGATGAAAATCCAACGTCAAGTTCTCGCCATTCATTGGCAGTTCATCGGAAAAATTTTCTACTATCAATGAAATTTTATTTTTCCCAACGGACTGAACAATTTCGAAAAAAAAATAAAGAACTACGACAAACCGCACAATGACACTCGGAATAAAAGGAAAAATCCGTACGAACGGATTAACGCCGTAAAATAGATGTAATTGTGAAATAGAAGAGATAATAAAATCGTGAAACATAAAAATCGTTGCATTATTGGAAAAAATGATAGGACCACCCGGAGACGATAAATTTGGTGCGAAGCTATAAAAACAATAACGACAAGTAAAGGAAATCTTAATATTAATACCCGATTAGAAAATACTAAACCGTTCAGACGTTACGGCACAAACGATTATGAAAATACCTGAACTCTCAAGTCTCACCTCTTCTCCTCGTATATCGCGCTGTACTTGGCAAGATACTTGTCCTGACAGCCGGCCCAACCGAGTAAAATGACAACCGGTCGTTTGTCCTCCTCGTAAACGAAGACAAACTCCTCCCGCTGATCGTGTTGTCCCGTGGCAATTGTTTCATCGTTCGTTTGATTTGTTAACGCCGTTGGCGTTGTCGCTGTCACCGGAAACGACGGGAATATTATGTAGTAATCAAGTTCCTCTTGTTCCTGGTCGGTCATCTTCGAAGCTGCCCGATGACGTTTTTATTTCTCCTCCCCGTCGCAAACACACACAGGCGCGCGCGTTTTTCTTTATTCGATGCAATTGCGTTAGGATACCGAAAGCACACAATTCCTGGCACGTTATTTCACGTATAAAAAGAATTTACGTTGAATTATTATCGCTACGATAGACACGAGTGTGCTTGATGATTATGACGATGATTATACGATCGCTAATACTGATGATTCGCTACATCCAACCCTCGGGCTACGCTCGCCGAGACAATTTCACGGAGATTGCGTGGATTCCGTAGTCACCTACTTCACCGTTATATCCTACCGACCAACGCGCCAGCGCCATTCGCACCCATGCGTCGTTGTTTCTAACCTCGCGGATCGATAGCAGCCGACGCTCGCACACCTACGAACCTTTCGGAAACTCAATGAACGGTTTATATGACAACCGGCTAACTCCACCAGCTGAGAAAACCGTAATCCTTCTTTCTCTCTAGCTATCTCTCGCTGGCACGACGAACAATCACGAGAAAACTGCTACTTAATATCTCTTCCGGATACGAATATTTTCATGGGCTCGTCAATGCCCTCGGGATTCGAACAAATGTCATCGTCGATAATACCGTTTTTTTTTAGGTTAGAATTGTATTCTTATGTTTTATTTTTCTTTTCGCCAAGGCTCTTGTACGAGGTGTGTGCCCCAACGGTTATAATAGTTGGGGAAATGATTGTTCCTCAGGGGAAACCGAGAATGTCAGTTCACTATCGTTTATAAACGTGGAGTGTTTTTACTGTTGATTTTAAAACCAGCCAGCTGATAAACCACCTTGGCATTTTTTCGTTAATACCGAAGCGTTTTATATCTTTTTATTTTTCACGTCAGTACTATCGACTCTGCCATTATGAATAACGAAATGTTGGCACCGAAATCAAAATCAACGGAGTCGTAAACATCCGGGAAGCATTTTTTTCATCGAAAGCATCGTAATTCTTTTAAATTATCGCGGGCTGCCAATACGCCATCTTGAAATGTGACATTGTGACTTTGAACTTTGATTGGTCGTATCGACTCTAATGACTTTCAATTTCGACATTTTGATTTGGAACTTAACATCACGGATTTTGCGAAACAATCGGATAACCGTTTTCACGAGAATCGAATGGTTTTTTAAATTTATGGCAGGCGACTCCAAAGTCTTGAATTTTGAGATTGTTACTTTGAATGTGGTATCTGCTGTCTTGGGAATTCACCGGGTACCAACATATTCATAAAATTCCGATCATTTTTCGCTTCCTGGTCAATCATACCGAATACGCCATTTTTTATTGTCATCTCATTAATGTTATTTTCTTTATATATTGACTGTTGAGCTATGGATAGAGATTGTTGAATGAAATTCAATGAAATTTCAACAATCAATACAGAATTATACCGTACAGAGAAGCAATTGCGCGAAATTTTTGCTCGGAGCATTAATCATTCAAATTTCATTGAATTCTATTCGCTCATCCGCGAGGAAAAGTTTCGTTGAGAAATTGTAAGGTTATGTCGTTCTTTAATTTCCATTCACAACAGAGATCTCAGTTTGTTCGATCAACTACAGATGCTTCTGATTTTTCATTTCATCGAACATCCATCAATTTTGCTGACCACGCGATTTTGTATAGCTCCCGCCACGACGCCATTTTGTGTAGTTCCCCCTATCCACAGTTCGTGAAACTACATCGTAATCTATCTTTATCGTAACCTAAATCGATTACCCTTATATTTTAAGATGATAAAAAAAATTTGTTATTCAAACAAAGCACAGCGTTAATAACATTCGGATAATTTGAAAGAATCTGTTAAAATCGCTGTTTCTCAGTTCGTCACTGTTTTGACTAGGAAGTACTTAACCATAAACTTTCTCGAATATGATGATCATGAATATGATGATCAAACAGTGAATATCTATTACAGAATAGAATTTATATATCGATTGATTTCTCAGTGAAACAATCGACAGTTTTTTTTTTCATTTCAAATTTGGAAAAATGTGGAAAGAGATATTGAAAATTTTTCAATAACATCGAAAAAATCTTTGATACCGGAAGGTGGTACCATCTAACCATCGGACGGAGAACCAATGCGTGAAACGGCGTGACGTTCCTTTATCGTAACGGCAGTGGTCGCGGTGTGGATCGATTTGACCAGCGATCAATATCGTTAAGTGTGACCCACTTTTTACACTCGAGGACGAATGGGGCACGGAATTAAAAGTTATTTGTCTATGTTTACAAATGACAATTGAATGAAAATTGAAAAAAAGCTGGCAGAATATTTTTTTACATACTCTCTCATCTTAAGGGCTCGTTATACCCCTGAAATTTTCAAAAAATCAATTTTTTTACAGATTTTCATTCTTTATACTTTTGAGAATTGAAAAAAAAAAAACTTAAAAAAAATTCCACTCCGTTACAAAGTTACAGCAATAAATGTGACATTGGATTGGGACGGCTATCTGCCTAACTTTAAACGCGTTTTTCTCGAAACTAATAACGAGGTCTGTTCAAAAAGTATCGCGAACTTTGAATTTCCGCGGGCTACGTATATTCGGTTTTCGATTTTTTTGTGGCGTTAGGTTGGTACTCGTGTCCCTCACTTATGCTGAAAAAAAATCGGCCATTTTGAATGTTTAGTTAATCGTTGACAGCTGTTTTGGTTAGATGTGTTTTGGCTTGTCCTCGATTGTTGCCTATTCCAAAAAATGGATCAAAGAATCTGTATGAAATTTTGTGTGAAAAACAAAATTAAATGCGCGGACGCATTCCGCATGTTGACTGTGGCATGTAGTGACAATACCTTGGACCAAAGCAACGTTTATCGGTGGTACAAAATGTTCTCAGAGGGCCGAGAAGATACGAACAACGAAATGTTGTTCGTATCTACGAACAAATACGAACAGACGAACAAATATCTACGAACAAATACGAACAGACGAAAACATTGATGAAGTAAAGAAAACAATTTTGGCCAATCGTCCAATCACCGTTGGAGAAGTTGCTGAGGAACTAAACATATCGATTGGCTCGTGCTATTCGATTTTTACCAATGATTTGGGCATGATACGGGTCGCCGCGAAATTCGTGCCAAAATTGCTCAATTTCGGACAAAAACAGTGTCGCGTTAACATTGCTAAGGAGCTGTTGGACACGATCCGCGACGAACCAAATTTGCTCCAGAGGGTCATAACTGGTGACGAATCATGGGTTTATGGTTATGACGTGGAAACCAAAGCTCAATCATCGCAATGGAAGCTGCCTTTTTGGAATAGGCAAAAATCGAAGACAAGCCAAAACACGTCTAACCAAAACAGCTGTCAACAATTTACTCAACATTGAAAATGGCCGATTTTTTCAGCATAAGTGAGGGACACGAGTGCCAACCTAACGCCGCAATAAAATCGAAAATCGAATATACGTAGCCCGCGGAAATTCAAAATTCGCGATACTTTTTGAACAGACCTCGTATATGTTTCTAGGCAGTGTCAGCACGATAACTCAGTCAATTTTTAATATTTTTTAACTTTTTTTTTTCTCAAATCTTGATAACTATTTTCTCTATAGTCTGACGAGAGGTTTTTTTAATCATTTGTTTGGACAATTTTTTATAAATTATTAAACACAATTTTTTTTTCAATTATACTATTATACTAAAGTTTTAAAATACTGTAATTTCTTTATTTTTGAAAAAAAAAAAAAAAAAAAACCCTCCATCAGACTATTAGTAGTACATTATTTTACTAAATTCTTTTTTATTTCTGCAGATTGGATAATTTTTGGTTGAAGTTATAATGTCGACAATGGAGCACCATGGTTTACATCAGTGGTCCATTTAGACCCGTAAAAAATAATGTTGATAATTGTTAAAAAAACATTTGTTTGGTTTGGTTTGGTTTGGTTTGATAATTTTGATAATTTTTGGTTGAAGTTATAATGTCGACAATGGAGCACCATGGTTTACATCAGTGGTCCATTTAGACCCGTAAAAAATAATGTTGATAATTGTTAAAAAAACATTTGTAGTAAATATTTTATTTACCACAAATATAGTAGCGATAGAAGTAATACGTTGCTGATATAATGGTTTGATGACTATTTAACAAAGATAATTTAATCAAGAAGAATGTAAATGTCGCGAAGTCCAGATTGTATCCCCAATGATACGCGTTAACAAAGAGGAAGACGAATAGGTGCGAGCTCTACGAATGTTCGATACGAAGTGTCCCACGGCAAACTCTAGGCGAGTCGTCGAGCCGTTGTTTGGGCCCTTTGTTTTATGGCTACCCCGAGCCCAACGTCGCCAAACCCTCGAATTCGTCGTCTTCGTAGTCCGGCAACACATGGCCCGCTCTTTGTTGGAAAAAGGAAAAACTCGGCACAATCGCCTCTCTGTCCACGCTTGGAATTTCTTACGACACGTTTTTCATTTTTTTTTCTTATAGTCGAAAAGTAAATCAATAATGTGAAATCAACAATTTTATTTATATTTCACCACATAACCGTTATAATAATTTTTCAAATTTACTCGGTTTTCAGCTCGCGCAGCGGTATGCGAGCTCTTAATTCGTACATATTGACAAATAACACCGCAATCCTTCGTGAACATTGATTTATTTACATTTTATAAATATTCCCCAATGTCTAGACATTCGCACGATTGTATAAATATCCACATGTACAATTGACCAATGAGAGAACTTTGACCGTGAAAAAGATATTTTATTCGATAACATTTTTATTTATCGATACGTAATTATCGGCACTTTGGACTGTTACGATAACGATCGTCGTAATTACGAAATTGTAGAGCAATTGAGCTGAGTATCGTGTATGAGCACATACATATTTTTCCATTTCATTGAAATTTTATTGATATTCTATGTGTAAAGTCGAAGGCGAAGTCGGAAATTTGTTGATGGCTTTATTATTTGAAAAAGGTATATATACGGGGTGAGGCACTAACTGTTGCCACGTAGAATAACTCCGAAAGTACGATAGTAGTAGAAAAATTTTTTGAAACCAAAGTTGCATGGGACAACGGGGGCTATCATATGGCGTTAGTTTTTCGTTGCTAGGTGGAGTCGCATCGGAGATTTCAAGGTCAACATTGTTTTTTTAGATAGAATGCTATGTTTCGGTACTTATTTTCTGGTAGCGGTTATCGAGACGAATCCAATGATGTTTTTTTTTAATTTTTTTTTAATTTTTTTTTGTTTAAAATTTTTTTTTCTCTCTCGCATATCGTGCAAAGTTTGACCGTGTATTTACAGGGTACATTGTAGGTTTTATGAAAACGCCGTATTTAGTAAATATTGACCATTAACGCACATTTACATTACATTGTATTGTGTCTTGTACGAGACAACGATAGTAAGAATGGTAAGACCAGTATCATCGCATCAAGCGAATGTAAATGATGTCGTATTCTTTTGAAGAACAAACCGATATGCTTTTAATTTACGGAGAATGTCAGAAAAATTCAGTGAGAGCTAGAGACTTATACGCTGAAAGATGTCCTGAACGTTCTCACCCTACACGCCGTACATTTCAAATTTTGTACAATAAATTGAGAACAACTGGATCCTTAAGGGAGGGGTAAGGGTTTCAGCGTAAAAAAAAACACTTTTTTTGCGATTTTTTTTCTCAAATATGGATTGAGCAATTTTATTCGAACCTTTTGTACATTATTGAGCATACTTTTGACAATGTTGTGTAATTTTTTCATGCAGAAATATTGAAGCATAAGTCCGTAACAGAGCTTCCCCCAGAACGTCTTGGAAAAAAAACAATTTGCGGTGTTCACTAAAACTCGGCCGGAAATTATCTGAAAATGAAAAACCATGAAAATTTAGTCAAATTATAATCAAATCTTCCCCCCAACGTTCTCTGATAATTTTTTTTTTCATTTAAAAATTTTTGGCGGCCATCTAAAGTGTGAACTGTTATTTTCCACGAAAAATTCCGCCATTTTGTGGGTGGGAAACACCCTTAATGTGAAAAAATAAAATTTAACTAAACGTTGGGGGGAGGTATTTTATATGTAGAAAATGTGTACAAAGTTTGAAATGAATAGGTCAAGTAGTTTTTAAATGGCAGTGAACACGGACTTTGAAAAAGTAGTTTTGAGAAAAACGCGTCTAAAGTTCATGAAGTAAAAAAGTGAAGAAAAAAAATTTTTTTTCCAACTTACACAGAATCATCGATTCACGCTCGTTTCTTCTTTTGAAATATTGTAGTGTATAGTATACACTATATACTATATACACAATAGCAAGAATAAACTGTATACCTGTTCGATAGCTGCACTGCTAGCCCGACCGCCCGCAGCTGTTAGAGGTATAGCGTTAAAGGCCAGGAGATTAATAAGACAATAACTTCAAGAATATTGCTTAGATCGGCTTAAAATTTTAAGGACATATTCTTGAAATGTTAAACAATAAGATAAGAAAAAAAAAAATTCGATTTTTCGAAAGTGAAAACCCTTACCCCGCCCTTAACCCGTCGGAAAGATAATCGACAAAAGAAAGTAACTAGCGAAGAAACGGAAATTGGTATTCTTGCCACTGTGGTTCGAGATCCTTGTGTTAGTTCGCGTCAAATTTTTTAAATAAAAAAAAAATCAAAAAATTTTTTTTTTAATATCATTGGATTCGTCTCGATAGCCCATATCGGAAAATAAGTACCAAAACATACCATTTTATCTAAAAAAACAAAGTTGACCTTGAAATCTCCGATGCGACTCCACCTAGCAACAAAAAACTAACGCCATATGATAGCCCCCGTTGTCCCATGCAACTTGTGTTTCAAAAAATTTTCCACTACTATCGTACTTTCGGGGTTATTCTACGTGGCAACAGTTAGTGCCTCACCCTGTATATCGAGTGAAATGTTTGCACAAAGGGGTTAATTGATTCTTGCATATTTTAGCTTCTCGTGAATTTTTTCCTATTCGGAAAGGGCCTTTTACAATTTTGTCTTCTTCACGTAAGAAATATTTGTAAAAACAAACAAAACAAAAACCAATAACGTTCGATACATGTCCGTTAGATTTTGTTCAAATATCCGTTAGACGTTTGAAAAATATCCGTTATATTTTTAAAAAGTCCGTTATATCAAAAACCATGTCCGTTGAAATATTTGAATAAAATTCCGCTAGTTTTGTTTAATTGTCCGTTGTGTTTATTTGAGATGAGAGTTCGTTGATTTATTTCGCTGATGTCGGGGATATTTTCGTAAAAAATGTATGCGTGACATATTTGTTTCGGCGAAGGTCCGTTAGATTTTTGAAAAAGGAATAAGGTCCGCCATATTTTTTTCTCCGTTGAGCGACTGTGGCGCTTTGTTTAAATGTCCGATGTGATTTTATGAAAAGAAACACCCGTTGTGTCAATGTAAACAAATTTTTAATCTACACCTATACATATTTTTATTTCATTCGCGGCATCGAGCATATCGGAGCCATTCGAAATAATCGCCGGGCTATATATCGATGGGAGTGCCGAGCGTGACGTCATTGTATTTTTTGTAAAATACGAGAGTTTGTGAAATGAAGATTATTCGTTTTTTTTTCTGATTAAAATTGCGTGTTCAACGACATTACAAGTTATTCCCATCGCAACATTAATTATGTACGACTGCGCGAATAATGCGGTGCGAGAAAAGAACAAAGTGTGCACATGGAGCGGTGGCGAGCTGTTGTATCGAGGTGTGGTTAGGTTACGAGCAGTCGAGAGTTTTCGTCCCTGAGTCCATTGATCGCACGCTCGGTGGCGCCAACCACTTCGCTCGTAAACCCGAGGAATTTATCATTGTAAAGAAATGAAAATAAAATGAGGAACTATAACGAACGCTTCGACTCACGGTGCATTTTGTGCCGTTCGATAATTTCTGCTATGCGTTATCCTTATGTGCTTTATATATGCACAGACGCAGCACGGAATATACAGTGGAATTTCCTTTAGTGCATTTTGTGACATACTCTGAAGAAGGTAGTAAGGACCGAATTAAGCAATGATAAAATTATGTATTATTATTATTATTATTATTATATTGTTGGCAGTTTTTGGATATATCAACTGGACGTTTTTTTTTCACATACGAGGTCTGTTCAAAAAGTATCGCGAATTTTGAATTTCCGCGGGCTACGTATATTCGATTTTCGATTTTTTGTGGCGTTAGGTTGGTACTCGTGTCCCTCACTTATGCTGAAAACATCGGCCATTTTGAATGTTTAGTTAATTGTCGACAGCTGTTTTGGTTAGACGTGTTTTGGCTTGTCTTCGATTTTTGCCTATTCCAAAAAATGGATCGAAGAATCCGTATCAAATTTTGTGTGAAAAGCAAAATTAAGCGCGCGGACGCATTACGAATGTTGACTGTGGTATATGGTGAAGCTACCTTGGACCAAAGCAACGTTTATCGGTGGTACAAAATGTTCTCAGAGGGCCGAGAAGATGCGAACAACGAAATGCGTTCCGGACGCCCGAGCACATCAACAACAGACGAAAACATTGATGAAGTGAAGAAAATAATATTGGCCAATCGTCGAATCACCGTTAGAGAAATTGCATGACGAACTAAACATATCGATTGGCTCGTGCTATTCGATTTTTACCAATGATTTGGGCATGAGACGGGTCGCCGCGAAATTCGTGACAAAATTGCTCAATTTCGAAGGAAAACAGTGTCGCGTTAACATTGCTAAGGAGCTGTTGGACTCGGTCCGCGACGACCCAAATTTGCTCCAGAGGGTCATGACTGGTGACGAATCATGGGTTTATGGTTATAACGTGGAAACCAAAGCTCAATCATCGCAATGGAAGCTGCTTTATTGGAATGGGCAAAAATCGACGACAAGCCAAAACACGTCTAACCAAAACAGCTGTCAACAATTAACTAAACATTCAAAATGGCCGATTTTTTCAGCATAAGTGAGGGACAGGAGTACCAATCTAACGCCAGAAAAAAAATCGAAAATCGAATATACGTAGCCGCGGAAATTCAAAATTCAAAATTTCAAAAAGTGTTTGTCTCGTAACTACGTTTTTCAACCTGGTTGACAACATATTTCCAAAACTATTCATCCGATTTCCATGTACCAAGCCTTAAAATGTTCGAAAATCCAGTCTCTATGGGACCACGTAGGGATTTTTTTTATAAGGGCCCCCTTCTATTTTTTTTTTTTTTTTTTCATGAACGATGAAAATTTTCTGTGAAAATGGGATATAAAATTCGCTGGTCTACTTTTTTTTTTAGATATGGAAATTCCCCTAGGTGATGCTATAAACCTATATGTCTAGTTTATAAATATTTTTTTTTTGTATTTTTCTAACGAACCATTTGGCTTAGTTGCTGCCAACCACCAAGCAGCAACTTCGTCGGAGTCTCCTTTTGGAAGCGGCGTACACCGCAAATTATTCTTAAGATTTGAATTTAAAAAATTGTTTAGTGTCTTCTATATGTATATATTGAATATTAGTATCAATAAAAAATAACCATTCATCGTTTGTTCGAAAAAAATTATGAAAAATACACCCTCGTACCGGACACGCACCCTGGTCTGGTACTTTAATATCGGCAGATCCAATTACTCCAAACCTATTCGCGCCGATTTACTTAACCTTTCAACGGAACGTCCTTGACTCGTATACCTTGATAATGGCTCGGACAGATTTTCGATAAATTACTTTTTCTTCAATTTATTTAACACCGAACAAAAGTACGAGAAAATTGGTTGTCAATTCGTACGAACCAGTCGATTTTTCTTTCACGAATTCATCTTCTAGAATTGTTCTCAATGTCAATGACACGTAATATAGTATATAGAAACGATTTTAAGGTAGTAGTCTTCTAACTTCAGCCGATTTTCATGTCATTTTTGGAGGGCGTTTTTTTGTAGGAAAATAAAAATGAATCGTTTTGGATATTTAGGATGTTTTTATTTACATATTAAAGATACAAAAAAAAAATTTTGAAAAAATTTAATAGTTTATTATTATTATTATTATTGATCGAAGTTGGCACCTCGAAAAAAAAGCGCGTGGGTGGCCCCGGTGATTTTGGCTACATGTCATTCTGGTCGGAACTACTGAAGTTAACTTTCATGGATAAATAACAAAATGGCGGACTTTGGAAAAAAAAACTTTTTTCCAAAGTCCGCCATTTTGTTATTTATAATTTATATAATTATGTTATGTTTGTTATTTATAATTTATATAATATAATATATAATTTATAATTTATATGTTATAATCAAAAATTCTTGATAATTCTTAATCTATAGACATGTCATTCTGGTCGGAACTACTGAAGTTAAATTTCATGGATAAATAACAAAATGGCGGACTTTGGAAAAAAAAAAATGTTCCCAAAGTCCGCCATTTTGTTATTTATAATTTATATAATATAATATATAGTTTATAATTTATATGTTATAATCAAAAATTCTTGATAATTCTTAATCTATAGACATGTCATTCTGGTCGGAACTACTGAAATTAAATTTCATGGATAAATAACAAAATGGCGGACTTTGGAAAAAAGTTTTTTTTTCCAAAGTCCGCCATTTTGTTATTTATAATTTCTATAATTATGTTATGTTTGTTATTTATAATTTATATAATATAATATATAATTTATAATTTATATATTATAATCAAAAATTCTTGATAATTCTTAATCTATAGACATGTCATTCTGGTCGGAACTACTGAAGTTAAATTTCATGGATAAATAACAAAATGGCGGACTTTGGAAAAAAAAAAAATTTTCCCAAAGTCCGCCATTTTGTTATTTATCCATGAAATTTAACTTCAGTAGTTCCGATCAGAATGACATGTCTATAGATTAAGAACTATCAAGAATTTTTTATTTCAGATAACATCAAGAGCCAAAATCAACGGGGCCACGCACGCGCTTTTTTTTCGAGGTGCCAACTTCGATCAATAATAATAATAATGATAAGCTATTAAATTTTTACAAAAAAAATTTTTTTGTATCTTTAATATGTAAATAAAAACATCCTAAATATCCAAAACGATCAATTTTTATTTCCCTACAAAAAAACGCCCTCCAAAAAAGACATGAAAATCGGCTTAAGTTACCAGACTACTACCTTGAAGAGTTAGGGCTGTCTCAACTAGCGGCGGAGCGCAGAAGCTATCGACGAACGCCTCCACCAATCGCGTTAGCGTTGTGGGTGAGGGTGGGGGAAAACGACGCGCAGGTTCACAGCTCATCGTGGTGGGGGAAGTGACGCCGCGGACTAAACATGGTGGTGGGGTGGGGGATCGTACAGTAAACAAGCAGACGGTGTCGAAGTTTGCACTGTATGTATGGCCGAGGTCATTACCAGCAATTGCCAGGCTTCTAGAATGCAGAACAGTACTGAATTAGTCTAAATCTGATCTGACATCTGCAACCTATCATTATTATCGTTGAATCTCGCTCTTCGTCAAAATTTAACCTTCACCCATTGCAATTTTTTGCTCTTACTTTTTTTTATACGAGTCATTTTCTCATCTACCGCGGCAATCTACATGACACTCGTTAGGCCAGCGTGTATATAATTATCGTTGTACTATAATGAATATTTTTATAGCGTTAGTATCCACCTCGTGGCAAGCATGATGTTGCTATCACATGAACGTGTTTCTCGTGTTTTACGTAACAATAATTTTTCTTCCGCATGGCGGAAGCTTTGTTTGCGCGATGAAGGAAAACCACAAACGCGAGATTTCAATGCCATAGCACTCAAAACGTTCCAAGTATAGTAAAAAAATCACATTTACAAAATTCAAATCTATATTCTTTTTTTTTATAAATTCCCACAGTAATCTACTGCCAAAGTTTCAGTTCGCGAGCTTTTGTTCATATCTCCTCCACAATAGAGTTTAAATGAAAATCGTTACAAAAAAAAAAAAATCGAGACTATTCAATGATGATGGAAAAGTTGGTGATTGTCATTGAACAGGAAGTGAAATGTTATTTTAGAAATAACACACTATTTCGAAGTTCTTCATGAAAATTATTTTACAATATTATCAAATATTGCAATCGACTGAAATAAAACTTAGACCATTATTATTATTATTATTTTACAATATTATTATTATTATTATTATATTGTTGGCAATTTTTGGATATTTCAACTGGACGTTTTTTTCACATAGATGCACTTACATGATAATTTTGTTTGTTAAAAAACATTGAAAATAATGCAGTTGTCAGCAATTAAGAATAAAACCAATATTGTAAAATGGTTCAAGTTTTATTTTACTTGATTTCAATGTTTCGCAATATCGTAAAATAATTATCATAAACAAGCACTTTGAAATAGTGTGTAATTTCCGAAATAACATTTAATTTTCTGTTTAATGACGATTGCCCACTTTTCCATCATCATTGAATGGTCTCGATTTTTTTTTAACGATTTTCAATCAAATTCTGTTATGGAGCAGATATGAAAGTAAGAACTCGCAAATTGAAACTTTGGCAGTAGATTATAATGGGAGTTTATTAATATAAAAATAGAGATTTCAATTTTGTAAATGCGATTTTTCGACTATACTTGGAACTTATACAAGTGCTATGGCATTGAAATCTCGAGTTTGTTGTTTTTTTTGTAATAATAATAATTAATAATAATAGTAATAATAATAATATTTATTATTATTTGTTATTATTATTATTATTATTATTATTATTGGAGTCTTAAACTCATTTTTTTATTAATCTCTGTGTCTCAAGTTTCGTCAATGTACATATATAGTTCTATAGAAGATTGAATACTCTCGCGGAATGATTCAATGTTATCGAGGTGAATCCGCGACTCTAATTGATTTGAATTATCAAGGATGTCGCATCCGCATCGGTAAGCCGTATCTTATGTATATAGGTATATACAGGTATACAGGCTTTGATAGCGATCTTCTACATTATTGGAGCGTCTTTCGTGATTCATCATTCCCTACTACATCACCAGTGTGTTATATACCGATATAACACGATGCGCGTTGGTAAAGCAAATTTTATGATGTCACGTTCGAGTTTTCCAAGTGACTACACGCATGACTAGCATTTTTTTTTCTCGTAGAATTGCTCATGACTTAATAATCATAATGTCAATGATGGGCTATGCCCCGTGGCTTTGACCGCGATAAATTTCCGTCACCCGATTCAACGCGCCGCTGCCGCTCCTCCGGGTCATAGTATAGAGTGATATGGCCTAGAACCTTCCCGAATAAACGGGCTATCTAATGCAAAAAGAATTTTCCAAATCGGATAAGTATTTCCTGAGATTAGCGCGTTCAAACAAACAAACTCCGCAGCTTTTTTAGTTTAGTATAAATATAGTAGTAAGATTAGGGTTGTAGCATGAAGTTATATAGCCTAAAACCTTCCCGAATAAACGGGCTATCTAGTTGCAAAAAGAATTTTCCAAATCGGATAAGTATTTCCTGAGATTAGCGCGTTCAAACAAAGAAACTCTCCAGCTTTATTATAGTATAGTATAGATATAGTAGTAAAATACTAAGATTAGGGTTGTAGCATGAAGTTATATGGCCTAAAAAATTTCCGAATAAACGGCCTATCTAATGCAAAAAGAATTTTCCAAATCGGATAAGTGTTTCCTGAGATTAGGCTGTTCACACAAACAAACTCGCCAGCTTTATTATTTATTATTATAGTATAGTATAGATATAGTAGTAAAATACTAAGATTAGGGTTGTAGCATAAAGTTATATGGCCTAAAACCTTCCCGAATAAACGGGCTATCTAATTCCGAAAAGAACTTTCAAAATCGGATAAGTATTTCCTGAGATTACCGCGTTCAAATAAACAAGCTCTTCAGCTTTCTTACAGTATAGTATAGATATAGTAGTATAATAGTAAGACAGTAAGATTAGGGTTGTAGTGTGAAGTTATATGGCCTAAAACCTTCCCGAATAAACGGGCTATCTAATTGCAAAAAGAATTTTCCAAATCGGATAAGTATTTCCTGAGATTAGCGCGTTCAAACAAAGAAACTCTCCAGCTTTATTATAGTATAGTATAGATATAGTAGTAAAATACTAAGATTAGGGTTGTAGCATGAAGTTATATGGCCTAAAAAATTCCCGAATAAACGGCCTATCTAATGCAAAAAGAATTTTCCAAATCGGATAAGTGTTTCCTGAGATTAGGCTGTTCAAACAAACAAACTCGCCAGCTTTATTATTTATTATTATAGTATAGTATAGATATAGTAGTAAAATAGTAGATTAGGGTTGTAGCATAAAGTTATATGGCCTAAAACCTTCCCGAATAAACGGGCTATCTAATTGCAAAACGAATTTTCAAAATCGGATAAGTATTTCCTGAGATTACCGCGTTCAAATAAACAAACTCTTCAGCTTTCTTACAGTATAGTAAAGATATAGTAGTATAATAGTAAGACAGTAAGATTAGGGTTGTAGTGTGAAGTTATATGGCCTAACACCTTCCCGAATAAACGGGCTATCTAATTGCAAAAAGAATTTTCCAAATCGGATAAGTATTTCCTGAGATTAGCGCGTTCAAACAAACAAACTCTGCAGCTTTATTAGTTTTTTATAAATATAGTAGTAAGATTAGGGTTGTAGCATGAAGTTATATGGCCTAGAACCTTCCTGAATAAACGGGCTATCTATTGCAAAAAGAATTTTCCAAATCGGATAAGTATTTCCTGAGATTAGCGCGTTCAAACAAAGAAACTCTCCAGCTTTGTTATAGTATAGATATAGTACTAAAATATTAAGATTAGGGTTGTAGCATGAAGTTATATGGCCTAGAACCTTACCGAATAAACGGGGTATCTAATGCAAAAGGAATTTTCCAAATCAGATAAGTGTTTCCTGAGATTAGGCTGTTCAAACAAACAAACTCGCCAGCTTTATTATAGTATAGTATAGATATAGTAGTAAAATACTAAGATTAGGGTTGTAGCATGAAGTTATATGGCCTAAAACCTTCCTGAATAAACGGGCTATCTAATTGCAAAAAGAATTTTCAAAATCGGATAAGTATTTCCTGAGATTATCGCGTTCAAATAAACAAACTCTTCAGCTTTCTTACAGTATAGTATAGATATAGTAGTATAATAGTAAGACAGTAAGATTAGGGATGTAGTGTGAAGTTATATGACCTAAAACCTTCCCGAATAAACGGGCTATCTGATGCAAAAAGAATTTTCCAAATCGGATAAGTATTTCCTGAGATTAGCGCGTTCAAACAAACAAACTCTGCAGCTTTATTACTGTAGTATAGATATAGTTGTAAGATTAGGGTTGTAGCATGAAGTTATATGGCCTAGAACCTTCCTGAATAAACGGGCTATCTATTGCAAAAACAATTTTCCAAATCGGATTAGTATTTCCTGAGATTAGCGCGTTAGAACAAACATACAAACGTACAAACTCTCCAGCTTTATTATAGTAGTAAGATAATTGTAAAATCAATAGTAGTAATGATGATAATTATAATAATCTGTATCTAACCTAACTTCTTCAAGTTCTAATGTACGAAAAGAAAACGTTGCAATTTGAAATTTGCACATATCGCGTCCTCTTGTTTTTCACGCATTTAAAAGAAGCACCCTCTACGAGTTAGTGGCTTTCTACATTTTGCCTTTTTTTCATGGAGGAACCTTTGTAAATATACAAAAAATTCCGAGGAAGCAATAATAATAGTAACGTAAGTCTAGAAATTAAATTTACACATGCGTTTTCTCATTTTTTTAACGTCGTTTCCAAAGCCTCGTGTTGGTTAGCAACAGTCACAGAAGAAACTTTGTTAACGATAAAGAAAAATGAACGAGGAAGCGATAAAGACATTTTATTCCGATTCCGTAATGCGGATGTAACGTATCGAGCATTGTTCGCTTTCCAATACGATTAATTCCGAATTTGTCCAAAGTAAAATAAACATCTCATAAAATCGTACAAAGCTTCACCGTTCGATGTGATTTTCCTCCAAATAACATCTTCCGTCTCTAACAATGATCATAATAACAAAGAGCACGATTCGTATTTAAAAAATTAAACGTTCACTCGATATAACGCAAATCAAAGATGGCGGAAATAAAATGTGAAAAAATGTAATGTTTACTTTGTGTTCAGCGCCCTCTCACGGCATGCGCTCGAAGATTCTTCCAAAGACGATATTTTAAAAAATGATATTTCGTTCATTCCCGATTCGAAAATTCGATTTCCGTTAGAATACTTTATATCCGCGAAGCAATATAAACCGAAAACGTCGAAACACGATCTATAAATACGAATATTAGTCATTGGAAAAACACACCGTTGATTTTATATAATCGACCGGTCTCCGTGTGCGCAGGCAAACCGTGAGAATCGTAATACCGGCTGGCGATTAAAAATTGCTCCACGGAAACGAGTGTGAAATTATCATTAGGTAAATATGGAGCAAAGGGGACCCACTTCCGATTGACTTGCCTTTAATATATGTTGTCTAGGGACCCTTTCTAAACAACTTTTTCCTTTGACACAATTAAGGGTCGTTATTTATTTAAAAGTTATTAACAAATAAAGTTAATAATTCATATAGCTATTTTCCCCATAGCAGCCAGTCCCAATCATCTTGTCCTTCACATGTGTTGTTAAGAATACCCCCCTGAATAACATACCAAAAGTTTTATCCGTCCTCATTGTTTGTTAAAAAGTTATTAACAAAAGAAAATTCATAAATAGAATATGAAATACTTGCATGGTGGCCAGTACACGTATGACCGGAGGGGCTGCAGCCCCCCTGCCCCCACTGCATACCAGCCGATAGACAAACCAAAAACAACCCCGGTAACCTAAAGAAACAAACAGACAAACCCAACAAACAAACAAACAAACCCAAAACAAACCCAAAACCCAAACGAACAAATCCAAAACAAACCCAAAACCCATACGAACAAACCCAACAAACAAATCCAAAACAAACCCAAACCAAAAAACCCAAACCCAACAAACAAGCAAACCCAAAACAAACCCAAAACCCAAACGAACAAACCCAACAAACAAATCTAAAACAAAACCCAAACCCAATAAACAAACAAATCCAAAACAAACCCAAACCAAAAACCCAAACCCAATAAACAAACAAACCCAAAAGAAACCCAAAACCCAAACGAACAAACCCAACAAACAAATCCAAGACAAAACCCAAACGAAAAATCCAAACCCAATAAACAAACAAATCCAAAACAAACCCAAACCAAAAAACCCAAACCCAATAAACAAACAAATCCAAAACAAACAAAAAACCCAAATAACCTAAACAAACCAAAAACAACCGAAATAATCCAAACAAACAACCCAACTAAACAACCTAACCCAACACAGATGATTAGGACTGGCTGGTATAAGGAAAATAGCTATATGAGTTATTAACTTTATTTGTTAATAACTTTTTAATAAATAACGACCCCCAATTGTGACAGAGGAAAAAGTTGTTCAGGAAGGGTCTTTACACACAACATATATTAAAGGCAAGTCAATCGGAAGTGGGTTCCCTTTGCTCCATATTTACCTATCATTATTATATCGTAACCGTAGAAACGCAAGTAAATTCACAAACGACTCGTCTCCCCGCCGCAGTTCGGCAATCCTCGTGAATCTCCGGAATACATTCGGGCGGGGGGGGGGGGGGGGGGGGCTGTGTAAATTGCCCTCCAGTGATCGAACACATCCTCCTCTTCGCCGTGCCCCTCTCTAACCGCGCACACACGAAAAACGACGCTCTATGCCAGGTTAGTATCGTAGCGTCCTCCATCGTGCAAAGGCTCGTACGTAACGAAACTCGTGAATAATCGTTGAAGAGGGGATATTTAAAAAAAAAAAAAACGAAGAAAACACAAAAAGCTCGAAGATGGTCCATCTAGTTACATCCGCCGTAAGTCAGACATATGCATTTTAGCACAATTTTGCTTTTTTTTTTGTTTGTTTGTTTGCTTACGTGTCGCGTGAATGCGCGGACGGCCAAAAAAAAGCGGGTAGCGTTCTATTGTAAACGCCCCTGTCGCGTATGTTGGTACGACTTGGCGTACGAAAACGGTGAATAATCGAACGCGAGAGCAACGACGTTGACCTTGAGCGGAAGAAAAAAAAAACAACTACGTACGCGTGGCGTTATGATTGATCGGAAGATTGAATTTTTAGCCTCGTAACGATCGTTTTTCTTTCCCCTCTACGAATGTGATATTGTTGTCAATGCGATTGTTCGAAACGCGACGAAAATCTCGAAACTTTTTTCCCATTTTTTTTTCTCTCTGCTTAGCTTAGTTTCCTCGTGACCCAGATTCTCAATCGCCGGCTTTGCGCTTCTTTATTACGCTCCTGGCGAGGCGTAAAGTGATTCTCGATAAAAGAAAAACGCACGGATACACAAGATTCCGCCGTTCCGGTTAGACACGGAAATAAATCGTTTCGCACCGCGGGTTAAAAGTAAATATACAAAAAACCGAGATTGTAATGTAATTCGTAATGAACGCTTATGAAATTTCGTACGACGAAATATTTGTAGGTTAACGGTAACGAAAAATGTACGCATCGTAGCGTGTACGCTCGTGGCGCGCGATCGTCCACTCCAACGTTTCACGAACTGCATCCAACTGTCGCTTATGATAATTGGCGCCATCCACTTTGAATTCCCTTGAAATATTGATTAAACGACGATTATACACACGTTGATTAACGACACGTCGAATATTTTCGGTTATTTATCGCTATCGACGAGTATTTGAGAGAACGTTTGTTTGGTTTGGTTTGAAAAAAAATTAACGCCATTGCGGTTCTATTTTTTTTGACCGACGCGTTCGTTCGTGACGCATTTGTTTTGTGCCAAATCGCGATCATCCGAGCTCTCAGTTCGCCGCGTCAGTGTCGATAAAACAGTCAATTTCAATCATCGAATTTGTCATTTTATTTTGAGCGACGACGATGAACGTGGTAAGCTCGATGCTAATTTTCCACGTGATTCACGATACGATCGCCGAATTATCGAAGAATTCGTTCGGCTTATCAGGGATCTAGTGAAACAAGGTTACGAAAAAAAAAAAAAAAAAAACAAGCAGGCGGGATATTATGTAATTGCACATTTGCATAAGTGAAATTTGACGATGTCCGAGGGCGTGTGTCGTGCAAGATGAACGGTGATTGGGCGATGCATAAAATTATTGTCGCTTATCGGACGATCCTTACCCAATGAGATTTCATCGTTTATACACTTCTGACGTTCGTTACGAATGCGCCGCGAGCTCGCGCGCGTGTCGCGCGAATTAATCTCGTTCAAACGAATCGATTAAGCACTTTACTCGAATATAGGACGTGTGTATATATTTTTTTCCTCAATTCTCACCGCGCTCGAATCCGCTTTAATTTCAGGATGACATGGAGGCGAAGCTCGCCGAGGCCGGTGACAAGCTCGTGGTGGTAGATTTCTTCGCGACGTGGTGCGGACCCTGCAAAACTATTGCTCCACTGCTGGAGGAATTTTCTAAGGTTCGATCGTTTTTTTTATCTTCTTCATTAAACACACAAAATAACACGACGACTAACCTCCGAAGTTTTCCAATAATTCTTTTTCTTTTTTTTTTTTTCATCTTCACCGTTTCTCCCTAAATTCGCAGGACAAAACGAATATAGTATTTCTGAAGGTCGACGTTGACGACAACGAGGATCTCGCGGGCCAGTATGAGATCACGAGTATGCCCACTTTCGTTTTCATCAAGAAAGGAAAAAAGGTAAAAATTAAATTGAAAAATTAAGTTTATATTGCTATTGGCGGATTTGAACGAGGAGATGGCAAGGGGACTTTGGGGTGGGGTTGAGCTGGAGGGGTGGTGGGAAAGTGTACTCGCTGGAATATGCGGATGACTTGGTGCTGTCGGCAAGGGGGGGAAGGTAAAAATTAAATTAAAAAATAATAATCAATAAACCAACTAATTTGTTGTGAAATTTTTTTTTTAAATGGAACGCAACTAATATGAGATTGTGAGTAACAACAACAAAATTGTCTTTACAGTTAGAATCCTTCTCCGGTGCGAACTTCGAAAAACTCAAGGAGAAGATCGATAAGCACCAGTGAGAAAATCGTCTCGTTGCAAATTTATGAATGTTCGACGTTTGACTTTGTAAAAATATAATTATCGTAAACAATCGCACTGTACTTTATGTAAAAAAAAAAAAAAAACAATTCCAACAATGTGCATCGGTACGAATTACGATACTGAGCTTTTGCGCCAATTATTGTTTTTTTTTTCACGCAAAGCCTCTGAGATATTTCAATCTTTTTTTTTCTTCCACGTCATTGTAATTCCCGACTGCGTTATATACAACGATTCGCATTAAGATTGGTTTGATTGTTCTTGTACTTTTGATGCTACCTTTGTTGTCGACGACTAAACTATCACGCGTGAAGAAGGGCTTACGCGCAATATACGAGCGAATATTACCGAACGATAACGTCTCGAGGATGTCGAAGCTCGTAAGGTCGCCAGATTTTTTAAACCACTGATATTCACAGTTGGATCGAGAATTATCGAGAAAAAAAATAGTACGAGTTCCTTAAGGATTTGATTGAATTTTTTTTTTCCTTCATTAGCGGCCTCGCGCTTCGATTTACTCGATTTTCTTTCATTCTCCCTTCACAACGTTCAACTTCTATCATGTCGTTGATGTTTGCGATGAAAATATCGTAACGACAGCTATTTTTTGTGGTAACATTTTTTTTTTTTTTTTTTTTTTTTCAGAAATCACAAAAAATGTTCGAGATAATTTATCATTTTTTCGACGTGAGAATCTTCATTTTTTCTGAAAACGGATTGTCAATTTATCGGATTCGAATTGTCAATGATTAATTTCCAATTTTCGAGATATTTCGGCAATTTTCAGAGACTACATTTTCGATTATTTCGAAATCAATTAACTATTTAACTGATTCGCATTTCAATGATAAATTTCAAATTATCGAGATACTTTTTTCAATTTTCGAAATAAGTTTTCAATTTTTTAGAGTAATTTTCGATTTTCAGAGAAAATTTTTCGACTTTTAGAAGACTAAATTTTCATTTTTTCGAATATTAAAGAGAAATTTCCAGTTTTCGAGATATTTTTTCAATTTTTGTAGAAATATTCGATTTTCAGTGAAAATTTTTCAATTTTCCAAAAACTCTTGTGAATTCTTCAAATTTCATTTTTACACATCAATTATCATTCGTTGGCGATACATCTTCTCCACATTTGTCGAAATCGCGATCCAAAGAATGACGAAAGAAAAAAAAGATGTATATTTATTTCGCCACGTGATTACTTTGAATTTCGTCGAATCGGAGATAATTTATCATTTTTTCGACGTGAGAATCTTCAATTTTTCTGAAAACGGATTGTCAATTTATCGGATTCGAATTGTCAATGATAAATTTCCAATTTTCGAGAAATTTCGGCAATTTTCGATATCGTTTTTCAATTTTCAGAGACTACATTTTCGATCATTTCGAGATCAATTAACTATTTAACTGATTCGCATTTCAATGATAAATTTCAAATTATCGAGATACTTTTTTCAATTTTCGAAATAAGTTTTCAATTTTCTAGAGAAATTTTCAGAGAAAATTTTTCGACCTTTAGAAGACTAAATTTTCATTTTTTCGAATATTAAAGAGAAATTCCCAGTTTTCGAGATATTTTTTCAATTTTTGTAGAAATATTCGATTTTCAGTGAAAATTTTTCAATTTTCCAAAAACTCTTGTGAATTCTTCAAATTTCATTTTTACACATCAATTATCATTCGTTGGCGATAAATTTTCTCCACATTCGTCGAAATCGCGATCCAAAGAATGACGAAAGAAAAAAAAGATGTATATTTATTTCGCCACGTGATTACTTTGAATTTCGTCGAATTCATTGAATCGACACATTGAATGATAAAAAAAAAATCGTTCAACGATAAAAATTAATTCTATACATCGCCCTGAGATATCTCGCGTCGATTTACAAAAAAAAAAAAAAAAAAAAAAAACCTAACAATTTACGTCGTTAGTCGAACATTTTGTGTTTTCAAGAACACGCCAAACGCGCCGGTGCCAGTTTTGCACGGTTGGCCAATCATCAAACGACTCGACGGCGATGACAAATCGTCCTGCTTGCCTGTAAAGAAATAAGAAGAAATATATATATATATGTTCAAATCCAAGTGTTTAATTACCTTCTCGGGAAAAACAGGCATTTCAAATTACTTGTTCAGGCATTTTCAATGTTTTCCTTTCAAAAAATTCTTCGCTAACATTTGTAGTAAAAATGCAAAACATCGTGAAATATCAATAAAAACAAAATGTTGATTTGAAACTTGTCAAAAATTCAAAGTTCTATCGTGCAATTGCCATTTTTAAATGACCACTGTCGGTAAAAAAGAAATTAACGAACGATTCCTCACCCTGAAGAGTAGCGTTTTTCAAAAAATTCAACGAACTCTCGAAGCTCATTTGTTGCAAAGGCGAGGCCGAATCCTCCATTCCTTTGCGGCTCATCGGCTGAAAAGTACCGTCGAAGGTCATATAATCGGCAACCAGTGACAGATGTCTCGTGTCAACCGTTATTCCGTACATCCTAAATACATCCTTAACTTCCTTCAGTATCACTCTGTTCGCAGCCTCAATTCCGTACGTTTTCGATACACCGTAGATGTCGTTGGAGTAGAGCCTACGAAGATCAAGGATTTCGGCGTACTTGAACATTTCCTGCGAGAAAAAAAAGCAAAAGAAAGAGGGTAAACACTGACATTCCCACTTCGTAACTTTCGATCAATTTTTCGTTGCAATTCCGCAATGTAGTGTAACGAAGTGTTTGCCAGTAGTTATAATAGAATGGCGCGGAAACGGCCGGCCCTCTTTTTTTTTCGTCGTAATAAGTCGTGAAATTATTTTTCCATAAGAACTTTCGATATACTTCGCTGAGAAATAGCCGCAACGACAGGATTCGGTCGGTAAGCGGTGTTTTATTTTTTCGCCTTATCGGAGAAACGAACAGTGGCGCCATCTCGATACCATTGTTGTACACGTATCGGAAAAGTTTCATCGAATTCCATGCGACCATTTCCGAGAAAAATAGGGTTTAAAGTTTTGAGTCGGCGCGCGTTTGGCTCTTAACCGCTGATGCTAATGTTCCAAAAAATAAAATAATTTCGGACTTATTTAGAGGAAAAAAGGGGCCGGGCCATTTCCCTGCCGTTCTTCTTCAACGACTGGCAAAATATCGTCACGTTCTCTGTAGTGATGCCGCGAGACGAGACGAGACTTGGTTGCGGCGAGACGAGACGAGACGAGACTCGGTCTCGGTCTCGTCTCGTAGTGACGTCATAATCTCGTCTCGTCTCGACCAATTCTCGTCTCGTCTTGACATTTCTTGAACTTCCCGAGACCCCCCGTATCCGCGCGTGTGTGCGCTGTGTGACTGTGTGCATGTGATTGTACGCATGGATGAATGCGCGTGGCTGTGTGTGGGTAACTGTGTGCGTTTGAGTATGGGACTGTGTGCGTCCCTGTGTGCGTGTAAGTATGTGTGACTGTGTGAGTAACTGTGTGCGTGTCACTGTGTGCGTGTCACTGCGTGCGTGTCACTGTGTGTGGGTGACTGTGTGCGTGTAAGTATGTGCGACTGTGTGCGAGCGACTGTGAGTAACTGTGTGCGTGTTACTGTGTGAGTAACTGTGCGGGTGACTGAGTGAGTACTGTGTGAGTAACTGTGTGCGGATGCTGTGTGAGTAACTGTGTGCGGGTGGCTGTGTGAGTAACTGTGTGCGGGTGACTGTGTGAGTAACTGTGTGCGGGTGAATGTGTGCCCGTCACTGTGTGCGAGGGACTGTGAGCGTGTGACTGTGTGCGTAAGAGTGTATGAGACGGTGTGAGTGAACGAAACTCCGTTCCGGAGGTGAGGGAATAAAAAAACGAATAATAAGCGATGGAACCACGTGATCGCGATAAAAGTGAAATAACGAATTGATTTTTTTTTTTGTTAATTTCGAAAATCTCGACCAGATTCTCGTTTCGGTTCAATAAAAGAATGAAAAAAACACTAACGAGCAATGGAATAGTGGTGAAATTAATTTCCCTTTTTTTCTTCAAGAGTCTCGAAGTCTCGACGAGAGTCTCGTCTCGTGAGTGATGCCACCGAGACGAGACGAGAAAAGTCTCGTCTCGGCGGCAGCACTAGTTCTCTGTGGGCATTTCTGAGAAAAATGTATTTCAAGTTTCGAAGTGGGAATGTCGTCGATATTTAGCCTCTCCTTTTAAGGGATGGTTAAGGGTCAACGTATCCCGAAAAAGTCATAAAAATTGTCAGTGAATTGAAAAGTGATTCAGGAAAAACTCCCGGATATATTACTTTCTCAAATAACACTAGAATCGGTGTACGCGTTTCGCGTGTCGCTTCTAGGTTAAGTTCATCGTGCGATCTGAAGTATGCGCATGAACGAACTCGGAGCACGACACCGACGGGCCAATCATAATGCCGAGTTAGTCGGCTTCGGAAATAAATCGCATTTCGAGATATTTCGTGACATGTCTTTTTCATACGGGGAATTCTGTCTTCTTGGGATGAATTTTGATGTGACGAAAAATAGCTATGTGCTCGTATAAAAATTCAAACTCACGACAATGTTCAATCCGTCGGTTTTCAATATCGTCTCGCCGCTGGGATTTTGAAACGTGAACGCGCGTCTTATTGCAGGTGTTTCCCACAGAACGACCTTGTTTGCGACGGTCCTGAGTATCGTCGGCAAATCAAGTCCCGCCGCTTTCAGAGGCAACTTCGAGCATGAAAAAATAAAATAAATTTTTTAATTACCGTTCAAATATCGCTGTACAATTTTTGGCAAAGTTTTCGTCGTACCGTTGGAAATGAGAGAGAAAAACAGTGATGAATCATTTAAAAATAGGAATAGTTGGAAAATTATTATGTAGAGATTATTCATTGGACTTTAAACTTAATTCTCGCTGTTTTATATAAGATGGCGTAACTAGTATTAATTTTGGGTAAGTATTGAACATGACCTACAATATTCAGTATTTGAGAGGGAATTCAGTTGCACACACGACTCTTGTTATAATATTCAAAATGTCAGGTTTTGAATCAACGAAACAGCATACGAGGGGGTACCCAAAAAAAACGGGAATTTCGTCATAATTTCTTTTCTTTTTAATATTTTTACACCAAATTTCGATCACCTTCAAAGTATTCTCCTTTGACCACAACGCACATCTGCAAACGATCCTTCCAATGTTCAAAACATTTTTTAAGGGCGAGGTAAGGGTTTTCACTTTCGAAAAATCGAATTTTTTTTTTGTCTTATGTTATTGTTTAACATTTCAAGAATATGTCCTTAAAATTTTAAACCGATCTAAGCAATATTCTTGAAGTTATTGTCTTATTAATCTCCTGGCCTTTAACGCTATACATCTAACAGCTGCGGGCGGTCGGGCTAGCAGTGCAGCTGTCGAACAGGTATACAGTTTATTCATTGCTATCGTGTATATAGTATATAGTGTATACTATACACTACAATATTTTAAAAGAAGAAACGAGCGAAGAAAGGAGCTGGAATCGATGATTCTGTGTAGGTTGGAAAAAAAAAATTTTTTCTTCACTTTTTTACTTCATAAACTTTAAACGCTATTTTCTCAAAACTACTTTTTCAAAGTCCGTGTTCACTGCCATTTAAAAACTACTTGACCGATTCATTTCAAACTTTGTAGACATTTTCTACATACAAAATACCTCCCCCCAACGTTTAGTTAAATTTTTTTTTTTACATTAAGGGTGTTTCCCACCCACAAAATGGCGGAATTTTTCGTGGAAAATAACAGTTCACACTTTGGATGGCCGCGAAAAATGTTTAAATGAAAAAAAAAATTATCAGAGAACGTTGGGGGGAAGATTTGATTATAATTTGTCTAAATTTTCATGGTTTTTCATTTTCAGATAATTTCCAGCCGATTTATAGTGAACACCGCAAATTGTTTTTTTTTCCAAGACGTTCTGGGTGAAGCTCTGTTACGGGCTTATGCTTCAATATTTCTGCATGAAAAAATTACACAACATTGTCAAAAGTGTGCTCAATAATGTACAAAAGGTTCGAATAAAATTGCTCAATCCATATTTGCGAAAAAAAATCGCAAAAAAAGTGTTTTTTTTTTACGCTGAAACCCTTACCCCTCCCTTAAAGTAAAAAAAAATTGATTCCAGCTTACCCAAAACTTGAGTTTGCACCATAAAAATTTGTCCGCGTCATAATCGTACTCGAGAGCGTAACTATGAGACTCAACGACATCGTTCCTTCTCCGTTCGGCAATAATTTTATCGGCTCGCCAGTTCGACGATGACGTATAATCCTCGTCGTCGTGAGTTTCCATCGTGACATCAATTTTTTCCTCCAGTTCACCGTCATTGCCATCGTCCTCAATATCCTCGTCCTCGGGGTCCTCGTACTCGCGATTCTCACGATGTCGCGACATCGTTCTCGAGACGGTGGCGTCAGCGTCGTCCGCGGCCTCGTCCTCGTCCGACGATTCGTGCATTTCGCCGAAATTCGTTTTTTCCCGTCCACCAAAATTTCGCAATTCACCGTCGTCCTCGTCGAGGATAGCGTCGTCCGCGCGCGTATCGTGTCTTTTCTCCTCCTCGACGCGCAACAGTGTGCCCGTCGTTTTTCCAATTTTCTTTATTTCTCGAAACAACGCCTTGAAAAACGTCTTCTCGATGCGTTCGATGATCATTTCGGGTTTAACGAAAAATTCCCTCTTGTAAAATTTGTGCGGTAAACAATCGATCGTTAGGGTGTAAACGAGCTGTCGTTCGCTCGTTGTTTCCTCCATTTTACGATCGATCCTAATGGTTCTGAGAACATTAGCGAGCGTACATTTCGTGAGTTTGAGGGTCAATCTGTTCGATCGTTTTCGAAGATTCGGCAAATTTTCCATAAACGGCACTTCCATACTGGGCGTTTTAATGTTTCTCGACGCCATCATGAGTATCTCGCGCAATCGTGGAATTCCAAGGGTAACGTTCATCTCGCCGCGTCCGGCAAAATGAAAAGTGTTGAGTGTCATTTGGGTGGACGGTTCGCCGATTGATTGCGCGGCCAAAAGACCGACCGGTTCGCCCGGCGAACATAGACTCCTCATTATCTTCGTCGACATGAGATTTCGCATCTCTTCCTTACCGATACTTTTCACGGAATGATTTTGTCCACTGTTCGAGCGAGGATCGATCAGCGACTCGATTCTCTCGTTGAGAACGCCAAATTCGAGATCCTGACGATAGATGGAGCAAACGGGATCGGGACATTTCGCGCAATCGTCCTTCAAACGTTTCTTCGTCGTCGCGTCGCTCTTCATCCATTTCTTGATCAAGGACAGCGCGGCTTTCGTGCGTCCGCTGTTCCGATCGACATGTTTGTTCTTCGTGCTCTCGGGACTACGATTGAGCATGGAAAATTTCGTAAATTCGCTGCAACGTTTTTTCATCAACGCGTGACCGTTATTCTCGCGCCATTTTGAAATTTTACGTCGAATCTTTCGTACTCTCTCGAGCTCGTCGCACTCGCCCGTAATTCGAAATTGTTCGTCGACGATTGCCCGACGATTGTCAACGAGAAAGGGCAATTCTTCGTCGCGTAAAAATCGTGATTTCAACACGTCAAGACCATCCTCGCCGTAACACATTTGCACGAGACTGCCGTCGGAATCGCGCACCGTCGAGTCGTAATTAACGGTCAGGCCCTCGAGATGTTTGATCAAGCAGCGCTGAAGATAACCGGAACGCGATGTCTTGACGGCTGTGTCGATGAGTCCCTCGCGACCGGCCATACAATGAAAGAAAAATTCTTGCGGCTGTATGCCGGTCATGAAACGTCCGTCGATAAAACCGCCGGATCTCGGTGTCGGATCCCAGGCGGGAAAGCTCGGTAAGCTCTTGCCGCTTATCATCAACGGTGGTCTTCTACCCTCGAGCTCGATTTGCCCGAGCAAACACGATATTTGCATGGTATTGACGGTCGAGCCTTTCGCCCCCGATTGCACCATCAATTGTAAATTATTGTCGGGAAATTTTTTCAACAAACCACTCGGCAAACATACTTTATTGATCTCGTTCGTGAACACGTCGAGGGACGTTTTGTATTTTCTATCGAGTAAACCGCGAAATTTCGTATTTTTCATATAACACTCCTCGAGCCTCGTCTCGACGATTTTCCTCTCCGTATTATCGTCAATCTCGAGAATCGACGTTTGCACGTCGTTGCCAATGGTCCGCGAGCGTTCGATTATTTCACGACGTTTCCGATCGTCGTTTCGTAAAACGAGAATGTCCTCGACGCCGAGTGTGAAACCGGTCAATTGAAGATAACATTGAAACAATTTGCCAAAAGCGCTGAGTACTCTGCTGGAACACGCGCCACCGTAAAGCTCGTACAGGCAATGCACGAGACCGTAGGGCGTCGCGCCGTAATGCATTTTATCCAAAACGCCGGATAACAATTCTCCATTTCTCACGATCACCTCGGTCTCCGACATCGTCGTCCCGGAAACGTCGAATTTCCGGCAACACTTCCATCTCCTCGGTCTTCCGGTTTGCCACTCTTTCTCGCCGATTTTCGACGTACCCGCGAGATTAATGAGCGCTTTACCACGCGGTATCGTGTTTATCATTATCGTCGAGATTATTTGCTTGCCCGACCATAATTTACGGGGTTTCAATATCGCCGGCGGTAGGATCGTTAATTCACCGATTTTGTCGGCTATCGCGGAGTAAACGAGTTGCATGTAATCCTGCTGATCGAAGAAATTTCCTCGTATCGTTAATTTCACGCCCGACACAACGTGATCCTGTATCAGACCGGCCAATGGCGTGCCGTCTTTTGGCACGAGATACTGATTCGAGACGTTCGCGATGTTGTAACCCTCGCTTCTCGCCAATTCATTTTGCGGAAAGTGGGCGTTCATCTCGTCACCGTCGAAATCGGCGTTGTAAGCCTTGCAATTAGCGTAATGAAGACGAAGCGTTTTTTCACCCTTCAATATACGAGCTTTGTGGGCCATTATACTCGGCCGATGAAGCGTCGGCTGACGATTTAACAACAGTACGTCACCGTTCTGCAAATGACGATGAACGATTTTCACGCCGCTGAATATTTTTGTTTTTTCACCGGAAGTCAATAGACGCTTCGCAATTGCCTGCTTCTGAGTCTCGTCAGTCGCCATCAAACGTTTTATGAAACCGTCCTCGTCCTCTATCATAACGGCACCCGGATGCACGTCCGGACCGTTCATTATTAATTTACGCAATTCCATTACGTTCCACGGTGTCACGGGCACGGGATAAGTTAATTTTGTAGCGAACGCCTCCGGCACACCGATCTCGTCGATGTTCAAATTTGGATCGGGCGTTATTACCGAACGCGCGGCAAAATTCACCCGTTTACCCATCATGTGCATACGTATTATACCCTCTTTCTTCTCGATCACCTGCTTCAGACCCTGGCAATTTGCCGATTCCCCCGTTTTACTCGTCTCACGATCCATCAGATGATCGACGTTCGATTGTAACGTTTGCCACGCGTTGTGAAACTTCTCAGCGGCGCTCGTACCTTTTATTTGCTCGAACACTAGCTGCAAACATTTTCATTGGATAGTTTTTAGTCATTTTTTTCTTTAGGGGAAAGCGCACTGTGAAAACGCTCGAAAAAAGGTACTTTTTCACGAATTTTCGTTTGTTACTTAAGGGCGGGGTAAGGGTTTTCACTTTCGAAAAATCGAATTTGTTTTTTTTTGTCTTATCTTATTGTTTAACATTTCAAGAATATGTCCTTAAAATTTTTAACCGATCAAAGCAATATTCTTGAAGTTATTGTCTTATTAATCTCCTGGCCTTTAAGGCTTTACATACGTCGAGAATTTTCAAAAAATCGATTTTTTTTTTTTTACAGATTATTATTCCTTATAGTCTTAGGCGTATTTCTGTGTAAGCTGATTGTAAACATTCCCCATAGTTCAAAAGTTATTGTAGATAATGTGACTGCCCGACGAAAGGACAAAGGTCTGACGCGCGCCTACCTGAGTTGAACAATTCGTCGATTAGAAAAAAATGAACAACAACAATTTTTTACTGACAAGGAAGGCGTACAATATGAAGCTGGAATGGGAGATTAGACGTAAGTTAACTAAATAAATTTAAAAAATTCATAAAGTTCTTGCTCCAGCCGCGCGCGAATTCGAGCGAAACGCGCTTGAAACTTTAAACGCGTTTTTCTCAAAACTACTTTTTCTGACACGGTCGGCATGATAACTCGTACGATTTTTAATATTTTTTGTTGATTTTTTTTTTTTAAATATTCGGAATTGTTTTTTCTATAGTCTGTCGAGCCGGATTTTTTAAATTATAATTAGAAAATTTTATAAAAACAATTAAAGTGTGACTTTTTTGACACAAACTTAACATTTTTCTTTAAATTACCGTAAATTGTTTAATTTTTCGAATTTCAAAAATCCGGCTCGACAGACTATAACTACTACCTTATTTTACAAGAATTTCTTTACATTTTGCAGATCCGTCAACATTTGAGGAAGAAATACTGCCGACCGTGGAGCAACTTTTTTTTTACAGTGCTTCAAAAAATGTGATTTTTCATGTTGTAATTTTTGAAAAAAAAAATTGAAATAAATTTTTTTACAAACTTAACACAGTAATAAACAATGTGTAAGAATTTTTTTTATCAATTTCTATTTCTATCCCTCCTAAAAACAGTTTTTCTCTTGGTACGTTTTCGGTACCGTTGGACGTATGTAAGGCCTTAACGCTATACCTCTAACAGCTGCGGGCGGTCGGGCTAGCAGTGCAGCCGTCGAACACGTATACAGTTTAATCATTGCTATTGTGTAAATAATATATAGTGTACACTATACACTACAATATTTCAAAAGAAGAAACGAGCTGGAATCGATGATTCTGTGTAAGTTGGAAAAAAAAATGTTTTTTCTTCACTTTTTTACTTCATAAACTTTAGACGCGTTTTTCTCAAAACTACTTTTTCAAAGTCCGTGTTCACTGCCATTTAAAAACTACTTGACCGATTCATTTCAAACTTTGTACACATTTTCTACATACAAAATACCTCCCCCCAACGTTTAGTTAAAGTTTTTTTTTTTTACATTAAGGGTGTTTCCCACCCACAAAATGGCGGAATTTTTCGTGGAAAATAACAGTTCACACTTTAGATGGCCGCGAAAAATTTTGAAATGAAAAAAAAAGTTATCAGAGAACGTTGGGGGGAAGATTTGATTGTAATTTGACTAAATTTTCATGGTTCTTCATTTTCAGATAATTTCCGGCCGAGTTATAGTGAACACCGCAAATTGTTTTTTTTCCAAGACGTTCTGGGGGGAAGCTCTGTTACGGGCTTATGCTTCAATATTACTGCATGAAAAAATTACACAACATTGTCAAAAGTGTGCTCAATAATGTACAAAAAGTTCGAATAAAATTGCTCAATCCATATTTGAGAAAAAAAATCGCAAAAAAAAGTGTTTTTTTTTTACGCTGAAACCCTTACCCCTCCCTTAATGAATTGTTTCGGGATTCGAGTGGCGTGTTTTTGAGGACACTTTGAAGTTGTTTCGTAAAGATTTTCATTCAAAAATAATAAACATTGCGGCAGTTATAATTTTAATACAAAATTTTCCGTGAAAATTTGTCTTGTTGCAGCAGAATCCCTGTCTCTGGCACGGTTCATCGAAAAGATAAAACAAAAGTATTTTCTTAATCCGCATAAATGTAGTTTTCGTTTTTTTCAAATTTTTTTCTCTCAAAATGGCTGCATGTTGAAAAAAAATAATCGTATGGAATCCCGCGCGTTAGAAGTGAAACTTTTTCATCCCTTTGGTAGGCGTTACCTTTGTAAAGTCATTTTACCCAAATTTCGTTTCACGAAGTGAGATGAATGACAAAACAAATTCCAGCTGTCAGCTACGTTTTGAAAATATTCATTCGTCAGTTTTATTTTCCAAAGATGATACAAAAGATTTATGAGATGAAAAAATATGATATAAATACTATAGACTGTAGATTGCTTAAATTTCTTGCTAACACAGCATCAATTGTGGTGTCTGACCTTGTTGTTGGCTCGTTTACACTATTATTCATTGTTAACGGGTTAGGCCACTCTAGAAGCCGAAAAATAAGCTTTTTTGAGGATTTTTTTTTCAGAAAAACTACAAAATAAATCGAGATTACAAAATAGGGTGTTTATCATACATATCAATGACTGTATACAATAATTTTATTTGAAGCGATTAATTTCAAAATGGTGGCTATGCAGCGTTGTTGCGATGACGTCTCCGTTTTTGTTGGGCGGAAACATAACTCAGACAATTTTCAACAGATTCACTTGAAATTTTGAATATATCTTTAAAAATACATTGCGTATGGAAGTGTAGGATTTTTTTTTTATATCGCCTAGTTCATTTGTAATTAACAATTTTATGACGATTTTTTAAGCAAAATTTTCACTTTTCACTTTAGAAGTGCGCCATTTGGCCAAAAATCAATATATCGAACAAATCCTACGCACTTTCATAGACGATGTATTTTTAAAGATATAATCAAAAATTCAAGTGAAATTTCAAGTCATCGCAAAAACGCTGCACAGCCGCCATTTTGAAATTAATCGCTTCAAAAAAATTATTGTATACCGTCACTGATATGTGTGATAAACACCCTATTTCGTAATCTTGATTTATTTTCTAGTTTTTCTGAAAAAAAAATTCCCAAAAAAGCCTATTTTTTGGGCCTCTAGAGTGGCCTAACCCCATAAATTTAATTTGTCTTTTAAAAATTGTACAACTGGGTGTGCTTTCTCTGAAGCAAAATTTATATTAAAATCTCCACATTAAATCATAGGCATTGAACTCAAATCTTCTCCTAACTCTGTATACACCAATAGGTGTATAAGCAAGCAAAGTACGGCGGATGAATTTTATAATGTCAGCTATCCCTTGATTCCGTATATACGAGGTCTGTTATAAAAGTATCGCGAATTTTGAATTTCCGCGGGCTACGTATATTCGATTTTCGATTTTTTTGTGGCGTTAGGTTGGTACCAATGTCCCTCACTTATGCTGAAGGAATCGGCCATTTTGAATGTTTAGTTAATTGCTGACAGCTGTTTTGGTTAGACGTGTTTTGGCTTGTCTTCGATTTTTGCCTATTCCAAAAAAGCAGCTTCCATTGCGATGATTGAGCTTTGGTTTCCACGTCATAATCATAAACCCATGATTCGTCACCAGTTATGACCCTCTTGAGTAAATTTGGGTCGTCGCGGACCGAGTCCGACAGCTCCTTAGCGATGGTAACGCGACACTGTTTTTTGTTCGAAATTGAGCAATTTTGGCGCGAATTTCGCGGCGATCCGTCTCATCTCCAAATCATTGGTAAAAATCGAATAGCACGAGCCAATCGATATGTTTAGTTCCTCGGCAACTTCTCTAACGGTGATTCGACGATTGGCCAATATTATTTTCTTCGCTTCATCAATGTTTTCGTCTGTTGGTTGATGTGCTCGAGCGTCCGGAACGCATTTCGTTGTTCGCATCTTCTCGTCCCTCTGAGAACATTTTGTACCACCGATAAACGTTGCTTTGGTCCAAGGTAGCTTCACCATATGCCACAGTCAACATTCGGAATGCGTCCGCGCGCTTAATTTTCTTTTTCACAACAAAATTTGATACGGATTCTTCGATCCATTTTTTAGAATAGGCAAAAATCGAGGACAAGCCAAAACACGTCTAACCAAAACAGCTGTCAACAATTAACTAAACATTCAAAATGGCCGATTTTTTCAGCATAAGTGAGGGACACGAGTACCAACCTAACGCCACAAAAAAATCGAAAATCGAATATACGTAGCCCGCGGAAATTAAAAATTCGCGATACTTTTTTAACAGACCTCGTATATATAAGTGTACTCAATGTCGGCTTTTTCGTTACGCGTTTTGCACTTGGAATAACTATGCTGTATGGGTGGAAGTAGTGCGTTACCCCCACTCATGCAGTACGGTTGGTCACGTGCTCTATTCCCACTCTCTCGGCGTCGCTTTTTCGTTACACGTTTGACTTTAAAAAATGTTTTTTTAAGTTGATTTAAAAAAACAAAACGGCTCTGCTTAACGAAAAATACGTTTATGCGGATCAAAACAATATTTTTGTTTTATTTTTCAGTTGAACCGTGCCAGAGATAGGGATTCTAGCGTTAAAAGAACAATATTTACAGAACATTTTTATAGAAATTATAACTGTCATAATTTTCATGATTTTTTAATTAACATTTTTATAAAATTTGTGACATTTTCGTGCGGTTACATGATCGGGAATAAAAAAAAATTCTAAATCATTATCTCATGATATTACGATCGCAAAGGGAAATTATTTTCGTCAACTCACCCCCCCCCCCCCCCCCTTCGCCCTCCAATTGGGACATTTTCAATTTTTAATATCGTTTCTTCCGCTTACCCTTCCTTCTGTCGGTAACAATTTAGTGTCACCATCTTTTATTGCCTGCGTGATGTTTCGCAAAACAAGACAATCCTGTATTATCGATTTGTAGATTTGCGATTGGGGATGCTCGATAACCTGATCATTGACGATGTTCACCGGTCGTACTAGCGGCGGCAAAACGGGCACGATATCGATGAAAAATATATCAGTCGGAAAATCGATGTTAATAGATCCGAGACACGGCACTATGACTCGTAAAATTTCTCTCTCGGACTCGTTCTTCCAGATCGAACGCAAATATTCCTTTGATTCGTTTGGCATTATGAAAACCGCGTCCATTTTATGAATTACTCCACTTTTTGGGTCCCTGTAAATCAACGGAAATACATCGTAGACTTCTCGAAAGTTGTAGAATTAGGAGTGACGGCGTCCTTTAAACTATTTTTCCATTTTTTTTTTTTTTTTCATCAATTTGCGAAATTACCGACGAATGGTAATTTAAGGAAAATTGTCAGAACTACATCTTGATGCAATGGTTTTAAAAAAAATGTACATTTCGATTGATTAACTCGAAAAGAAGAGCGAAATTGTCGATTCTCGAGTTTGTTTTGGTGATTTTTACGTATTGGGTCTTACACTTAATTCTGACCTTAATATTAATTCTAAGTACGTTCCCTTAGCGTGAAAAGATTTTCCATCTAAAATACACGTAAATCGAATTTTTTTTTTTTTATAAATTCTATAACTCAGCCGCATTTTATGCTATCACATTGTTCTTGGTTTCGATTTACTCAGAATAAAACAATCTGGAAAAGTGCCTATTGCGGCGAAAGTGTAAATTGTACTGGTGAGTTGGTACGGGTCACTGAAGTTGATTTTTACTCAAAATTCTCGTTTTTTGCTTTTATCTTCGAAACAATTAACTTTGTGAAAAAAATGTAAATGAAAAATTTGTTGGAAATTTAATTTCCTGCAAAAAAAGGTCTATCGACCCAATTGCTTAGATTGATATTTCTTGAGATATTGAACTTTAACTTATTAGTAGTATACAATTTTTACGGTTTATATTACCGTAAAAGTTTTATACTACTCATAAGTTTAAGTTCAATATCTCAAGGAATATTAATCTAAGCAATTAGGTCGATAGGACCTTTTTTGTAGGAAATTAAATTTCCAACAAATTTTTCATTTACATTTTTTTTGTAAAGTTAATTTTTTCGGAGATAACAGCAAAAAAAACGAGAATTTTGGGTAAAAATCAACTTCATCGACCCGTACCGACGCACCAGTACAATTTACACTTTCGCGGCAATAGGCCTTTCTCTAGATTGTTCTATTCTGAGTAAATCGAAACCAAGAACAATATGATAGCATGAAATGCGGCTGAGTTATAGAATTTTGAAAAAAAAAAAAACAAAATTCGATTTACGTGTATTTTAGATGGAAAATCTTTTCACGCTAAGGGAAAGTACTTAGAATTAATATTAAGGGCTGTAACTTTCAGGGAATTTGTTTTTCGACATATCCAACAAAATTTCAAGCGGGGACTGAGAGAAAAAAAATAGTCGAAAAAAAAAAAATCGCCCTAATGCGACACAGTGGGGTAGGAAATATCGGGTTGCAACCCACTCATGGGAGAGAGACGATAAAAAATTGGATAGCGGCGAGTGGTTGCGGGTAAGGCAAAGGACGTTGCAGACTGGAAGATTCGATGAGAAAAATATATATATGTAAAAAAAAATCATACTTACGGATCTTTGGACTCTACTACTTTGCTCGTCATTATTTTGTTCCTAAATACGGTGACTTTCGGTAACACATCCTTACAATGAATGCACAATTTCCCGGCTGAAAATTGCTTCAATACATTTTCGATGCAATTGTGCAACTGCATATTCAAATTTCTTGCATTTAAATGCGAGTCATCGTCGTCAAGCATTAAGCTCCGATCGAAATGTCTTCTGTTGTGAAGCGTCTCGACGTACGTTTCAATTATGTCTCTTATAAATTCAACTTCACCGTCGTTTATTTGACTCATACTCGCAACTGCCGACGTCACCTCTTGGTCGAGACCGTCAAGATCGCTTGAAAAACCTTCCCGAATGAGTCGCAACTTTGCAGACAACAAGAGCTTAACGTAAGCCGGTATTTGTAGCTTGAAACATTTCAAACACGTGAGTTTGACGAGGCTCGAGAGAACCTTGTGAAACAAAGGATTTACAACCAGCACCGGTAGATCTATGTGACCAAAGTGTCCCAAACATCGTGAGAGACCCTCTCCGCAGGTAGTGCAAGGATCGGAATAGTCGCTCAAAGGACCTTGAATAAGAAAATATAAATAAACGCAATTACCCTCGCACATCCGAGCGTAAATTCTTCTCGCGCTCCGAAAAAAAATAAACAATATTTATACTAATGAAATTTTAGTGTATTCGACCTTAAAATCTTCAATCTTATTGGTCGAGAGAAAATACTTTGATAGAAAAATTTTATGGGGGGTAAACCCAAAGAAAAAAAGAAACGAAACGATTTGTTTTTACTGACCTAGCGCAGGATCATAAAGACCACCCTTCAGCGGATGTCCCAAAATATTAAATGACAAAGGTGTGGAAATTTTGAGCACGCTCAAGTTTCTTATGTCATCCGCCGTAAATATTGTAAACGTAAGGCGTTTGGGATCCAAATGTTTTGCGGTATTCGTTTTACCAAATACATTTGCCGTGCGAAGCATTTTTGTTTCGTCAATGCTTTGGTTATTGTCAATTGTTAAATGCGCTCTTGTTTCATGTTTCAATTATAAAACTTGTAGGACAAATTTTGGACAATTTTCGAGCACTGAAATCATATTTAAACAATGTCAACAACACTTATTATATACACGAGAGAACCACGTGGTTCGGGATTTGAAAAAGTTGGTATAATATTTAGGTTATGTTTCTGCGCCGTGATGTCCACGGTTGCCATTCTCAGAACAGAGTCGCCGCGTTTCGTCTTGTCGCCATTTTTCCGCCGGAATTTCCCAATCTGGCAACCCTGGTAATGAACTACGTGACATTACGGCGTTATAATGTTTGCGCCTATGTTCACAAAATTCACACAAGGGTGGTGACTTTTATTCCGATACTCGAGTCTTAACGATTCTGTAGTTTGGGACAATATTTTTTGGTAATTATCAATAATGTATATTTATTAACATGCCATGATATATATATATATATATATATATGAGTAAGTTATTTTGCATTGATTTACAATTGAGGATTGTTCGCACGGTTGCGTGAACAATATTTTATAACGTCTACGTTTAACGAGAAAATAAGATTTTTTCTCGCTTTCGTTTAATGTTTACATCGCAATACATGTCTACGTAACCTCGAAAATATTTGAAAGTTCCACTTTTTCAGAAATACAATGCTTGACAAACAACGACTACGTTATTATTTTTATTCATACGACCATCATATTGGAACTTTTTCAAATTTCATCTCGAACATACTAATGTACGTTTTTTTTTTTTTTTTTCCAGTTCAAAAGTAACTGGGAGCCTTGAGTAATTAAAAAACCATTGTACTTTAGCGCAACAGATTTTTGTTTACGTATAAAGACACAATTGTGCGATGTGGCTGGATATTTAACGCAGAGAAAAAAGGCCATCGATAAATAAACCAAAAATGTTGACGCCACGTTTTGAGCTGTCTCAGACAGATTCCGAAGTTGTCATCAATGTTCACGCTCCTTACGCCAATATAAAGGATACAGAGGTCCATGTCGACGGGACAGACTTCAGATTCTACTCGACACCGTACTATCTTAGGTACTCAATGAAAAAATAACCATTTTTTTAATTACATTTGCGTAAATACAAAAATATTCTGACGTTTGAAAATGTAAAAGTTATTATTTTTCAACCAGTTACAATTAGTTTTGATTTTTGTCAGTTTACAATATTTGGTATCGATACTGTTATCGCCAAAGATGGTTTTTGGAAAATTTGACATTAGGAGAAAATTTGTAATTTGCACCTTTTGTAAATGAAATGGAAAATTTTTCGGTAAATATGGAGCAAAGGGGATCTACTTCCGATTGACTTGCTTTTAATATATGTTGTCTAGGGACCCTTTCTGAACAACTTTTTCCTCTGACACAATTGGGGGTCGTTATTTATTAAAAAGTTATTAACACATATAGTTAATAAATCATATAGCTATTTTCCTTATAGCAGCCAGTCCCAATCATTTTGTCCTCCATATGTGTTGTTAAGAATACCCCCCTGAGTAACATACCAAAAGTTTTATCCGTCCTCATTGTTTGTTAAAAAGTTATTAACAAAAGAAAATTCATAAATAGAATATGAAATACTTCCATGGTGGCCAGTACACATATGGCCGGAGGGGCTGCGGCCACCCTGCCCCCGCCGCATACCAGCCCATAGACAAACAAAAAACAACCCAAAACAACCCCAGTAACCTAAAGAAAGAAACAGACAAACACAACAAACAAACAAACCCAAAACAAACCCAACAAACAAACAAACCCAAAACCCAAACGAACAAACCCAACAAACAAATCCAAAACAAACCCAAACCCAATAAACAAATAAATCCAAAACAAACCCAAACCAAAAAACCCAAACCCAATAAACAAACATCCAAAATAAACAAAAAACCCAAATAACCTAAACAAACCAAAAACAACCGGAATAATCCAAACAAACAACCCAACTAAACAACCTAACCTAACAAACTAAACGAACAAACCCAACAAATCCAACATAAACCCAAACCAAAAACCCAAACCAAAAACCCAAACCAAAAACCCAAACCGAAAACCCAAACCAAAAACCCAAACCAAAATCCCAAACCAAAAACCCAAACCAAAAACCCAAACCAAAAACCCAAACCAAAAACCCAAACCAAAAACCCAAACCAAAAACCCAAACCAAAAACTCAAACCAAAAACCCAAAACTCAAAAACCCTTCTCATGCGTGTGCTGTTCACCATACACTAGAACAAGTAGTTCATGTTTGATTTATGAAACTTTTTTTGTTAATAACTTTTTAACAAACAATGAGCGACGGATAAAACTTTTTGTATGCTACTCAGGGGTGTATTCGTAACAACAAATGTGAAGGACAAGATGATTAGGACTGGCTGGTATAAGGAAAATAGCTATATGAATTATGAACTTTGTTTGTTAATAACTTTTTAATAAATAACGACCCCCAATTGTGTCAGGGGAAGGGTTGTTCAGGAAGGGTCCCTACACAACATATATTAAAGGCAAGTCAATCGGAAGTGGGTCCCCTTTGCTCCATATTTACCAACTTTTCATCTCACATATTTCTGTACAGCGCAATTTGTTGTTACTTTGATTAATCGTACATGCCTCTCACGCAGATTGAAGCTTCCCGGTGATATAGTTGAAAACGACGATTCATCGGGATCCTACGATTGTGAGAAGGGTGTCTTTCTCCTAAAATTTTCAAAAGTCAACGAGGGCCAGCACTTTGAGAATTTGGACATGATATCGACCCTGCTAGCTCCGCCTAAGGAAAACAAGGATTTCTTAAACCCCAAAATTCAAGTTATCAGTACGTGATACAAATTTTATAATTAATGATGAAAAACAAACAGGGCGCGAATAAGAAAGTTGCACATTACTGCGTTCGTTATTTTATCTTGTACACGTATCCTGTTCTATGTGCAAATTTTGATATATTCATGTCATAATGTGCGTAAAAGTACTTTCTCTAATTTTCGTAACGCAGGTAATCCGGCCGCTAATGAAAAGGTTCAATGTAACAAATCATGGAACGATTGTGACGAGGAGGATGAAACTGACGATGGCGCTGAATGGTTTGAACCTCAGACTCTACCGGCAGACAGCAAAACGACTTCACTACTTTTGAATCCACCGAAATATGGTTTCGCCAATAAAATTTCTGGGGCCCTGGCGTCCTTTGACGTAAGTTGCACGCAACTATTTAATTAATTGCGAAACAAAATAAAATGGATGTAATTTATCGTTTCAAGTTACAATTTGTTATTACCTCGTCTGCAATTGTCAAGTGGTGGAGATAAATTTGTTTCTTTTTTTTCATAAAGACAATTTGGAACATTAGATTTTGTTTTTCACCTCTCGGGGCACGAGGATTGAATTAACGTGATCAACGATAAATCGTTTTGTTTATTCTCAAATTTTAGGTCGATTGGATAAAAGAAATAATCGATCTTCCGTTACCGGACAGTGTGCCAATGGAAAATCGAAAAATCTTAAGAGAATCACAGGAAACTCAGGCTTTTAGCGAGGAGCATTATATGGCCGATCTCGTTGACAACGAATGCGATGAGCCGTACATTGATTTCATAACCGAGTGCGAAACATTGAAAATCGACGAAATTAAGCTTAGCGACAAGGAAAAAGATCTATTGAAAGAACTACCGAACAAGGAATATTTGTTGGACAATGACGAGGCACAAATTGTTTTGTACGGTCTCGTTGATATTATTTTTGCGAGTTGTTACAATCATCGTGTTACCCTCGGTGAAGGTACGTCGGAGAGCGGATGGGACGTGAATAAGTTGAGTTCTACGCTATCCTGGTTTCAGGTTCGTATTTCATTCAATTTCCTCTATGTTTATTCATTTACTAGCCAATTATGGTGGCTCGCACGTTCGCACGCGGTTTCAAAAATGTACAAAAATTCTCAAAAATTCTCTGTTTGAGAAAAAAGGACGTTGATGAGACGGACCCTTATTGGGAATTATCATTTAGCGACCTGATCTCTTTGGCCAAATTTCAAACCCCAGTCGGTGCCCGATGATTACTCCGCGATTGTGTCAAGTTTTAATCGCAATTAAACCTCCTTTATTGCAGCAACAATGTATTAAATATAAAATCGAAAGAAAATGAACGATGTTTGGTCCGAGGGGTATGAGATTTTCAGCCCATGCGAAAGATCAAAAACCGTTTTATTCGTGTCGTCTAAACAAGTGACGCGAATGAAATTGCATAATTGCTGAAAAATGAACAATTCAAAAGTGTAACATTATGTTATGTGATAGATTGATGTTATGAATGATAATTTATTGTTCGAAGTCATTTATTCAGCCCTAGAATGACGGGCAATATTTTTTATGATTTTGAGATTAAAAATGGCACGTCGTATAGGTTCACCGTATCCTTATGGCAAAAATGCACTCCGTTTGTATCCAATTGTCGCAGCTGATTCTGTAGATGCACGAACATCAACGGTACTAATCCCGATTATCGGAACATACTAAAAACATTACATTTTGCCCATAATTATACGACAGAGTTGCAAAAAATGCATTATTTTTATAATGCATTATTGATTTCATTGGTAATTGTTCTAGTAATGAGTAATGGGACTTGAATTCCATTACGCATCGTTCATTTAATAAACAATGCGGTCAAGAAAAACATTGCATTAATCTTCTAATTAATAATACCAATATCGGACCATTAAGCATTACATAAGTACTGGAAAATGAAAAAAAAAACATATTTTGCATTACGTTATTAATGGTTAATTGGCACAGCGTTACATTGAACATGACTAAAGTAATGGGTAATGTGGAAAGCATAATATTACTCATTACTGAAGTAATGGGTATTGTAACGCTTTGCATCGCCCATTACTTCAGTAATGGGTAATGCAAGACAATGCTATTTTTCCATTTATATAGAAATAAATAATGCAAAATATAAAAATGGAGCATTACTTCCAGTACTGCATTGTGTCGAGTAATGCATTAGTTGCATTACTGGAATCGAAATTCTTTATTAATTTATATAACAATGTCAATGAAATCACATTATTTGGTTGAACGCAAAGCGCACGACCGCTATCTTTGTCTTCATTTACTTTCCTTCACGAACGACGTGCTTTAAAGAGACGTTGAGACAGCAACACCACAAAGTAAATAAGCAGACTATTCCGATAGTTCTGATAATCGCTCTATATCGTTTATATGAAACCCAGCGTTGAAAATATTCGCTTCTGAAGCATTATTAACTTCCTACTTCATGCCAAAATCATCAAAATAAAACTGCGAGATTTTTCATTTCAAATTAAAGATGCAAATATCATTAACTTACATTCATTTCAATCGTCCGTAGTATGAAAAAAGATTTTCTTTTTACGACCTTCAACATCAATAGAAGTAACGTGCAACTCCAAAAAGATGTAACGCGGTACTCTATTACCACACAGATAGAGGAGATGTGATGTTTTTGTGTTAAGGGAGGGTTAAGGGTTTCAGCGTAAAAAAAAACACTTTTTTTGCGATTATTTTTCTCAAATATGGATTGAGCAATTTTATTCGAATCTTTTGTACATTATTGAGCATACTTTTGACAATGTTGTGTAATTTTTTCATGCAGAAATATCGAAGCATAAGCCCGTAACAGAGCTTTCCCCAGAACGTCTTGGAAAAAAATCAATTTGCGGTGTTCACTATAACTCGGCCGGAAATTATCTGAAAATGAAAAACCATGAAAATTTAGTCAAATTATAATCAAATCTTCCCCCCAACGTTCTCTGATAATTTTTTTTTTTTCATACAAACATTTTTGGCGGCCATCTAAAGTGTGAACTGTTATTTTCCACGAAAAATTTCGCCATTTTGTGGGTGGGAAACACCCATAATGTAAAAAAAAAAAATTAACTAAACGTTGGGGGGAGGTTTTTTATATGTAGAAAATGTGTACAAAGTTTGAAATGAATCGGTCAAGTAGTTTTTAAATGGCAGTGAACACGGACTTTGAAAAAGTAGTTTTGAGAAAAACGCGTCTAAAGTTTATGAAGTAAAATAGTGAAGAAAAAATTTTTTTTTTCCAACTCACACAGAATCATCGATTCCAGCTCCTTTCTTCGCTCGTTTCTTCTTTTAAAATATTGTCGTGTATAGTATACACTATATACTATATACACAATAGCAACGAATAAACTGTATACCTGTTCGACAGCTGCACTGCTAGCCCGACCGCCCGCAGCTGTTAGAGGTATAGCGTTAAAGGCCAGGAGACTAATAAGACAATAACTTCAAGAATATTGCGTAGATCGGTTTAAAATTTTAAGGACATATTCTTGAAATGTTAAACAATAAGATAAGACAAAAAAAAATCGATTTTTCGAAAGTGAAAACCTTTACCCCGCCCTTAGTTCACACATACGTTCGTGTTAGCCGTGAAGAGTCGAGAAAAAAACTAAAATAAAACATTTCAGTACTTTTCGAGCATGGAAGAAGTGATACGAGCGTGTATTAGACGCTCGCTCTGTTATCCGCTGTGCAGAAATTGGAATTTATCGATAAAAACCTTCGAGGATGTTAAGAAGGTCGTAAGTTTAGGTAAGTTACGAAACTCAAGAGTCTCGGATTCCACTTCTCCGTTGCTCGATCATCCTCAATTATATTTTTCGTCTACCCCACCGACCATTAGGCAAGAAATATATCATCAAACGTTTCTGCGAGATTCATGAATTATTCAACAACTGCTACGAGCCACGTTACTTGCTGAACCAATTGTACATAAAAGATTATCTGATCTGGTTGCAACAAGTACCGTCGACCGTGATCGAATCGATTTTACCAATGTTAAATGACGTGAGTACATACAGATTTAAGATTTTTCAACAACGAGGGAAAAAAAACAATCTTAAACTCGACGAATACCATCGATCAGATAACACCGAAGAAGGCTGACATGGGTTTCGATCTTGAGGAGTTGGAAGTCGCGACCTGGTCGGTCTACAATGAGAATCTCTGTTTCGAGAACGATATTGACAAACTTGTCAATAAGATGGAAGGGTCGAAACTTGATGAGTCTAAAAACAAGTGAGCGCTCTATTTATTTTATTGTCATTATTATACCTAATCATAAATCCACTGTACATAACCTTACATTCAGCGGGAAGGAATATCGAGATATTTTCGGATGTTCACGCTATTTCTAGATATTCAAGATATTTCTAGATATTTCAAGATATCTCCGGATATTTCTAGATATTTCAGAATATTTAATCCCGGGGCGATTCTATTTACGGAAATATTGACCCGAGAATAATTTTCGTTCTGACAAACTGAAAGACATTTTTCCAATTCCCCAGAATTAAGGAATTTGTCGTTGACAGAAAGGAAGTGCCGGATATTTCTGGATATGAAGGATAGTTCTAGATATTTAGGATATTCCAGAATATTTTATCCAGGGGCGATTGAACTTAAGGATATATTGTCCCGATGGTAATTTCCGATCTGACAAATTGCAGGACATTTTCCTAATTCCCCAGAATTAGGAAATTTGTCGTTAACGTAAAGGGAGTCTCGGATATTTCTGGATATTCAGAATATTTCTAGATATTTAGGATATTTCAGAATATTTTATCCTGGGGCGATTCTATTTAAGGATATATTGTCCCGATGGTATTTTCCGATCTGACAAATTGCAGGACATTTTCCTAATACCCCAGAATTAAGGGATTTGTCGATAACGTAAGGGGAGTCACGAATATTTCTGGATATTTATAGATATTTAAGATATTTCGGAATATTTAAGAAAATCTTGTCCCGGGAATGTTTTCCGATCTGACAAATTGCAAGACATTAAGGACAATTAAGGAATTTTTCGTTAACGTAAAGGGAGTCTCGGATATTTCTGGATATTCAGAATATTTCAAAATATTTTATCCGGGGGCGATTCTATTTAAGGATATATTGTCCCGATGGTATTTTCCGATCTGACAAATTTCCGGACATTTTCCTAATTCCCCAGAATTAAGGGATTTGTCGATACCATAAGGGGAGTCTCGGATATTTCTGGATATTCAGGATATTTCTAGATATTTATGATAAATCAGAATATTTAATCCCGAGGTGATTATATATAAGTAAATATTGTCCGGGGAATATTTTCCGATTTGACAAATTACCGATTTTCCTAATTCTCCAGAATTAAGGGCTTTTTCGTTAACGTACAGGGAGTCCGCGAGTGTGCTCAGAGCTCGAGAAGGGCTTTGTTATTCATCCTTTAACGGCAATACTTTACCAATCCTTCCGAGCATAATTGATCCAGCGTAAGGATAAATAAAGAATAGTATTTTGGATCATTAACGATTAATTCACAGGTTATGGACCGCACTGAGAAGCACCGATAGCGATACCGACTCCGATGATTCCGACAGTGAAACCGATAGCAGTAGCAGTTGCACGTCCAACAGTAACAGCAGCAGTTGTACCAGTAGTAGCGGTAGTTGCAGTAGTAGTAGTAGCAGTAACAGCAGCAACAGCAATGTCGAGAGATTGGACTCGGACGATGTGAGCGAATCCGGTTCAGCGTGAGATCGTTTCTTCTTTCTCTCACATTGTTCTGCAGTTCATCCAACTATTTTGCCTGTACAACAATCTCTCCAGATCGTGATTTGTCGATATTTATACGTATGACGGTGGGGACTTAAACGTTCCGCGTTTGACAATTATTTCAGATTAATTGTAACTCGAAGTGTTCGAGATTAATTATTGAATAAACATACAGCGACATTTTTTTTTTATCAGCATGTAATATTTTCGGTGAAGAGGTGAGCGGTGGCCTAGTGGACGAAGCTTGAATTTACACGCACTGGGGCTCGGGTTCGATTCCCGCTCGGCACTAATGGATTTTTCTATATGACATTTTTTCTCCGATCCTCTGGTGGGTCGGATTCCACTTCCATTAAAAAGTTGGTCCATATCTCTCCTTGGCGTAGGGAACCTGGCGAACCCATCGCCCGAGGTGGTCAACTGTCGAATCCGCATTTGACGCCTCGCAACAGCCATCTCTTGCCAGAGTGTTAAGGGTGGAGATAGGTTTGGGATTACGTTTTTTCAGTGGTTTTCATGAATTTTTTGGCAAGAAAGGAATATACATAATTGATTGAAACTTTAAGAACATTTTATACATATATTCAAATAAATATCGTAATTTTTTTGAAGTATTTTCTCGGAAAATATGGACTGCCACCCATCGGAGGTCATTATCAGACGTAACTGTTTGTGGACATTCTGGAGCAGTAGTTTTCGTGACCCTTTAGTTGGATACCATAATTACCCTCTATCGTATTCGCAACCCTTAAATAAATATCGTAATTTTTTTAAAGTATTTTCTCGGAAAATATGGACTGCCACCCATCGGAGGTCATTATCAGACGTAACTGTTTGTGGACATTCTGGAGCAGTAGTTTTCGTGACCCTTTAGTTGGATACCATAATTACCCTCTATCGTATTCGCAACCCTTAAATCACGAGATCGACGGATCGTCCGACTCCCCCCCACCACCACATTTTCGCTGCACACGTGCGCAATTGTTGATCAATCTCAATGAGACCCGTTTCGCTCGTAAGATTATCAAATTTCCTTGAATGCCCTTTTTGGAAATTTCCACTCTTCAAATTTTCGTGAAAATCGGCGAAGATATCCAAATTCCACTTCAAATGGCCCAGCTCTGTAGATTCCGGGTCTGCAAATATGAAACCGGAATGTGCCCATAGATGACCCTAGCTGCCGATGCAGTTACCGTCAAACCGCGTCATTGGCGTCATTTCCTTGTTGCCATCTGACAAACATTTTCAACTCACAACAATACAAGTTTCATACAACAGCATAGTTTGTAATACCGATGAACATGTCGAAGTTTGTGTCTGGAAACTACAATTTGCGGGCAGCATTGATTTTCTGTTATCACTTCAAGAAAACTGCTGCAGAATCGCATCGGATGCTCGTCGAAGCTTACGGTGAGCATGCTCTTGTTAAATCGCAGTGCTTTGAGTGGTTTAAAAAATTCAAGTGGCGATTTATACGTGAGAAACGAAAAACGTGGAAGACTGGTGAAAAAGTTTGAAGACTGCGAATTGCAAGCATTGTTGGATGAGGATGACGCTCAAACGCAACAACTCGCGGATCAATTAAGGAAGGGGTAAGGGTTTCAGCGTAAAAAAACACTTTTTTTGCGATTTTTTTTCTCGAATATGGTTTGAGCAATTTTATTCGAACCTTTTGTACATTATTGAGCATACTGTTGACAATGTTGTGTAATTTTTTCATGCAGAAATATTGAAGCATAAGCCCGTAACAGAGCTTCCCTCAGAACGTCTTGGAAAAAAAACAATTTGCGGTGTCCACTATAACTCGGCCGGAAAACATCTGAAAATGAAAAACCATGAAAATTTAGTCAAATTATAATCAAATCCTCCCCCCAACGTTCTCTGATAATTTTTTTTTTCATTTAAAAATTTTTGGCGGCCATCTAAAGTGTGAACTGTTATTTTCCACGAAAAATTCCGCCATTTTCTGGGTGGGAAACACCCTTAATGTAAAAAAAAAAAACTTTAACTAAACGTTGGGGGGAGGTATTTTGTATGTAGAAAATGTGTACAAAGTTTGAAATGAATCGGTCAAGTAGTTTTTAAATGGCAGTGAACACGGACTTTGAAAAAGTAGTTCTGAGAAAAACGAATCCAAAGTTTATGAAATAAAAAAGTAAAGAAAAAAATTTTTTTTTCCAACTTACACAGAATCATCGATTCCAGCTCCTTTCTTCGCTCGTTTCTTCTTTTAAAATATTGTAGTGTATAGTATACACTATATACTATATACACAATAGCAATGAATAAACTGTATACCTGTTCGACAGCTGCACTGCTAGCCCGCCCGCCCGCAGCTGTTATAGCGTTAAAGGCCAGGAGATTAATAAGACAATAACTTCAAGAATATTGCTTAGATCGGTTTAAAATTTTAAGGACATATTCTTGAAATGTTAAACAATAAGATAAGACAAAAAAAAATTCGATTTTTCGAAAGTGAAAACCCTTACCCCGCCCTTAAATGTAACATGAGAAGCCGTCTCCATACGTTTCAAAGCCATGGGAAAGATCCAGAAGATGGGAAAATGGGTTCCACATGAACCGAATGAAAGACAGCTTGAAAACCGAAAAACCACTTGCGAAATGCTACTTGCCAGGTACAAAAGAAAGTCATTTCTCCATCAAATTGTGGCTGGCGATGAAAAGTGGATATATTTTGAGAATCCTAAGCGTAAAAGATCATGGGTCAAAAGATCAACTCCAGGGGAAACATTGACATCGACTCCATGGCCAAATCGCTATGGACGGAAGACAATGTTCTGTGTTTGGTGGGATCAGAAGGAAGTGATCTATTATGAACTGCTAAAACCTGGTGAAACCGTTTAATACTGAACGCTACCGACGATAAATGATCGATTTGAATCAAGCTTTGCGTGAAAAACGACCAGAATATTGAAAAAAAAGCAAAACCATGTGATGTTGCTTCATGATAATGCACGATCACACAGAGCAAAACTGGTCAAGGAAACGATTGAGGCGTTTAGTTGGGAAATACTTTCGCATGCGGCTTTCTCACCACAATTTGGCTTCCTCCGATTACTACTTATTTGCGTCAATGGGACGCGCACTTGCTGAGCAGCGCTTCACTTGTTATGAAAATGTACGAAAATGGTTCGATGACTGATTTGGCTCAAAAGAGTAACAATTTTTTTGGCGTGGCATCCACAAACTGTCAGACAGGTGAGAAAAATGTATAGCTAGTGATGGGCAATACTTTGAATACATTTTTTTTTTCATTTTCATACAATAAACGTGTATTTTCTATACAAAAATTCCGGTTTCATATTTACATAGCTGGTACACTAGGATCTCGATTTTGAGAACAAACTGGGACCGGAAGTTCTTATAATCGAGACTGTCCAGCCCCTATAAAGCAAACGGCCACTCACGCGCTTATGGCCAGGACCGTATCATAGCATATGATCGGAGCGCCCTTTCTCGTCATATTTAGGGTTATGTACGTCTATATTTTTACATAAGCATACTACGTTATGCTAACGTACAAACAACGTAACCCAAAAAGGGCCCCGATGACTTTTAAGAGATATACAAGTATGGTCCTGGCCATCGCGGCGTAGATGCGCCACACCGTGCACAAGCGGGGCAAAAGAGTGTGGACTTTTCTTAAAATCGATATCCTAGTGTAGTTAGACAAAGAAAAATAAATTAAGCACGAAAATCTGCTAAAGTGTTCCCTTTAGTGACGTTCTTTGCTTCACGGAATCCGTAAATCAGCGAACGATACCATTATCACTCTGATTTTTATTAGTTTTTTTTCTCAAGTACGTAGTAAATCCAGGGCAAAAGTTTGCTGTAGTGAGCGATCAGTTTGCTTCGCGTCTCTTCTTCAGCAGAATTGAATTCTTCGGTTCCCTGTATCGATTGCATTTCCGTAACTATTTCACTCGTGATACGAAGCCCCTCCGTAGTTGTTTCGCTGTCGATAACAGTTTTGTCGACGCTTGGAAATTTTTGATTATTCACTTCCGTAGGCTCCTTCCATAATTTCTCATCCGCAGCAGCCTAAAGCAAATGAATTATCGTTATTACGTGGAAATATAGTAAATTAATTTTATTTCCTATTGGGACTTCAATTCAGTTCGATTGGTCCGTAGACTTATGGAAGGGACATCAAACTACGCGCGCATCATATTCCAATCTGATGTGAACGTTATATTGGCGGGAATCGAGCTCTTAATGGAATTTCGCACAATGCATTTTCTGGCGGAAGATCTCTCATCGTTTTATTTTCCCTAATTGCCAAACAATTTAACGAATCCCCTGGACAATGTTTCCAAATCATAATATACAGTGGGTCAAAAAAGTATTCATACACCTTTTTTTTTGCGATAATTTTATAGACATAAGCGATACGCAAAGAAAGCCAATTTTATTTAATAGTACATCAGGTACAGAGATAAACTGCAAATGGAGAATTTTTTCCCAGGAATAATAGAAGAATTATGCAAATAAACGAAAATTTTCGGACCAAAAAAGTATTCGTACACTTACGATTGAGCTGCTAAACCTCGATATTCACTCACGGACGGTCTGACCTCTGCGTACAATGTAAACAAATCCTCGTTTACACAATGTTTTTGACCTATTCCATGCGGCAGTAGATCTTCAAGCTTTGAACAGACACGATGGCAAAGAAAAGCGAAATATCAATATCCATGCGAGATAGAGTGATATTTCTTCGGAAACGCGGTGAAAGTTATCGAAAAATTAGTAAAGAAGTAAATCTAAGTTTCGCAACAGTGCAATATACGAGGGTCGTTCAACAAGTACTTAGCCTCACCGCCCGAAGGCGCTGCTATTACAGATCAGTGTTACCATCGTGCAGTACATACTTTTAGTAGCCTACTGTGAAAGTTTCATTCAATTCCCTTTATTAGTTATGTTTTGATAGCCTTTGGAAGCGAGCGTGTCAGTCAGTTTTACAAAAATGGAAAAAGAGCAGTACCGTTTGGTGATTCGATTCTTGTTTTTGGAAGGGAAAACGCGCAGCGAAATCAAAGATCGCTTGGATGCTGTCTACGGTGACTCTTCTCCGTCGATGGCGACCGTGAAGAATTGGTTTAACGAGTTTGCTCGTGGTCGCACGTCGGTTTTTGATGAACCACGCCCAGGTGCCCCGAAAACGGCTTCTACGGAGGAAAACGTAAAAAAGATCCACGATCTCGTGTTGACAGACCGCAGATTAAAGGTTCGCGAGATAGCTGAGACTGTAGGCATCGCAGAAGGAACGGTGCATAATATTCTACGCGAAGAACTGGGCATGAGGAAGCTGTCAGCCGCGATGGGTGCCGCGTTTGCTTACGCCGGACAACAGGCGCAACCGTGAGACCACTTCAGAGCAATGTTTGAAGCTGTTTAAGCGTAATCCGGCGGAATTCTTGCGTCGTTTCGTGACCGTCGACGAAACATGGGTTCACTGGTACACACCAGAGACCAAGGAACAGTCAAAACAGTGGACTTTACCCGGCGCACGTGCTCCGAAGAAGGCGAAGACTGTTGTTTCGGCTGGTAAGGTGATGGCCACCGTTTTTTGGAACTCACAAGGTGTGATCCACATCGATTACCTCCAGAAGGGTAAAACTATCACGGGGCTCTACTATGCCGACCTATTGGGCCGATTCGACGCCGAATTGAAGAAAAAACGGCCCCATTTGGCGAAGAAAAAAGTGCTGTTCCACCACGATAAGGCGCCGGATCACACCTCCGCCGTCGCCATGGCCAAATTGGTTGAACTGCGCTACGAATTGCTGCCCCATACACCTTATTCACCAGATTTGGCCCCTTGTGACTTTTTTTTATTCCAAACCTAAATAAGTCACCCGCTGGGAATAGATTTGGGTCGAATAAGGAGGTCATCGCCGCCACGGAGGACTATTTTGCCGACCTCAACAAAAATTATTTTTTGGACGGGTTAAAAAAGTTGGAGCATCGCTGAGCCAAGTGTATAGACCTAAAAGGAGACTATGTTGAAAAATAAATCGCCACTTCTCAAAAAGTTTCGTTTTTCTTTTGTAAGCTAAGTACTTGTTGAACGACCCTCGTATAATAAAAAAATACGAAAGAACAAACAGCACAGAAAATAAGCCACGAACCGGTCGACCGAGAACACTAACAGTACGAGAGCGTCGGAGTATTGTTACAGAGGCTACAAAAAAACCGTTCATAAGTGCTCGAAGTTTAGCGAATGATGTCGCGTCAACATCGGGGAAGAGCGTGTGTCCCCAGACTATTCGAAACGTTTTGCATTCTGCCCAAATGTACGGCAGAACTGCCCGCAAAAAACCATTACTAAATAATATAAATCGAGAAAGACGTTTAGGTTTCGCAAAAACCTACGTAAAAAAATCTATAGAATTTTGGAAACGTGTCGTATTCTCGGATGAATCGAAGTTTAACATCTTCGGGTTCGATGGAAAAAAATTCGTCTGGCGGAAAGCAAATACCGAGCTCCAGCAGAAAAAAAATTAATACCGACTGTAAAGCACGGCGGAGGAAGCGTCATGGTTTGGGGCTGTATGGGATATTATGGCGTCGGTAATCTGGCTTTTATAGATGGTACAATGAATGCCCAGAAGTATATCGACGTGTTGCGCAGCAATTTCCAAGCATGTGTAGATAAAATGGGCCTGGATGGAAATTTCTACTTCCAACAAGATAACGACCCGAAACATACTGCTATGAAAACGAGGGAATGGTTACTCTATAATGTCCGCAAACAATTGATTATACCACCACAATCTCCGGACATCAATCCTATTGAAAATTTGTGGCACTTGGTGGATGTAGAAATTAGAAAAAGAAAAATAACAAACAAATCCGATCTCCAAAGAGTGCTTTTAGAAGAATGGACGAAAATAGCAAAAGAAACAACGCAAAAGCTACTAGAATCCATGCCTGAGAGACTCGAGGCGATAATTGAAGCGAAAGGGATGCACATCAAATATTAATTATAATTAACAACTATGATGATGTAGGTTTATACTATCATCGTAAGTGTATGAATACTTTTTTTGCCCGAAAATTTTCATTTTTTTTGCATAATTCTTCTATTATTCCGGGAAAAAATTCTCCATTTGCAGTTTATCTCTGCACCTGATGTACTATTAAATAAAATTGGCTTTCTTTGCGTATCGCTTATGTCTATAAAGTTATCGCAACAAAAACAAGGTGTATGAATACTTTTTTGACCCACTGTAAATTTTACTTGGAGAATGTGCTGAAACCTCCGAGAAAGAAGTTTCATACAGGTTATGGTATCATTTTTTAAGTTACTACAGCGGACCCTAGGATTGAGCCTCATAAGATTTCGCTTACCTCAGCGTCGATTTGTTCATCATCGGTTGTCGCAGTATCATCCACATCCTCGTAATTCTCCAGAACTGCCAAATCCCTCCAATAATCGGCAACCTCACCAAACAAACCCGTACTCTCATCCCTGTTATAAATAAGATTTTTCATCGACCATTCCTTCCTCTCGATCTCTTCGCCCGTAAGATTGGCATTTTTTTCCTGATAATCCTGCGGACCATGATAAAGTCTGGTGGCGTCGTTGGACGCAAGATGACCGTGATTCTTTGAATGTCCCGTCCTCAGAACGAGATACTCGTGCATTCTCGTTGAATCGCGATCCGCGTGAAAATGCGGAGCGTGCATTATTATGCGAATCGGCATGTACGACGGTGTAGAGTACTCCTCACTTTCTTCACTGTCATCCGGAAGATCTTGGATAATTCGTGAATCATCGATTATCAACGGCTTCTCGTTAATCGTTGATACCTTTGGTGTGTTCGCGTTTGAAATATCGTTCGTAGTTGTACGAACGATATTATCGATCGTATCGGGACTCGTAGCTTCATAATCATTCGTTGGACCGAATGGTATGTCTTCGGCGTCGGATTCGATAGAATTCGTAATCGAATCAAGCGAGGTAACCTCCATTTCAGAAGTCATCTTATCCTCATACTGGAGGGCTTGCGCAGTAGAAGTGTTCGAAATGACCCTGCCAGTCTTATCAACGACATTATCGATCGTATTAACATTGGTAGAGTCATAATTATTCGTTGTAACAAAATTCGTGTCTTGATCATCGAAACCAATCGATTCCGCAATGGAATCGAGTGAGGCACCTACCATTTTAGATGGCACAATTGCGTCCATAAAATGGCGGGTTTGTGTCGTGTTAGAAATGACTTTCGTAGTCTTATCGACGGCACTATCGATCGCAATGGGACTCGTAGATTGATATTCATTCGTTGTAACGAAATTCGTGTCTTTAAGATCGAAATTAATCGAATCCGTAACTGGAATAATTGAGAGATTCTCCATCTTGGAAACCGCGAATTCAGTCTCAAAATGGAAGGGTTTCGTGACAGGAAAATCCAACACTTCGTCGATTGCCGTATCGGCGGGACTGTCCAATGTATGGATATTTGTCATCGTTGATCCATTCGCATAGGAATCAATTGTGTCCATTGGACGTGTGACACTAGAATAATTGGAAGAAATCGTTATCCCCTTATCTTTTTCTTTATCGTGCGGTGAATTTTCATTGTTATTAAAATTCAACGATTTTTCATTTAATCGAAAGACTTCCTGTGCTTTCAAGTCCAACATTTCTTCGGTAGACGCCGCGTCGACAATCTTTGATATATTTATCGCTTTGTCTCCGTGGCTTGTGACGGAAAATCGATTGCTCGAGTCTGTAACTTGCCGCTCGATAAAATCATTATAAAATGTTTTATTTTTGTCTTTCTGATCCAGGGAAATTTTCTCATTTTCCAAATTGATCGATGTTGCTTCAAGATCCAAATATTTAGTTGTCTGGACGCTTAAATTTTCTTCCGTACTCGTATTGTCGAGGGCGATAATGTCAGTTGTATTAAAATCTACGACTGTCGTATTATCTTTGTCTTTTTGACTTAGTAGATTTTTCTTACTTTCCAGATCAATCGTTATTTCTTTAAGACCCACAAAATTCTTTGTTTGCCCTTCCAAACTCGTGTTCAACTTAATCATTTCGGCAATTTCTTCGATCTTATCGACAACTACATCTTTGTAATCAGTCGTACTGTCCGCAATGTCAATTGTAAAATCATCGTTAATGGCTGTACTAGAAATCGTCGTAAAATCATCTTCAATCTCACGAAGATTATTTTCATCGGTACTGAAGTCGATAGGGAAAGTTCGCAATATCGATTCTTCGTATTTTTTCGTGCCAGACTTCATCGTGTTATAGTCGTCCTCTGTGATAAGATTGACGGGAGCAGTTGCCTCGGATAAGGTTGTCATAACGGGACTTAGAAAAAATGTCGACGTCAACGTTGCCTCGCTCGTGTTTAATTCCATGTTCGTTTTATCTTCCGATTGATTCAGGGTTTGTTTATCAATAGTTTCTTTCGTACGTCCATATGATCCGGTTGTAAGGGTCACAATGATTTTGTCGTTATTAATCGAATTCGTTGTTTCCAATGACACTTCAAGATCATTAGGTTCACTGTCATCCGTCGCGTTTTTAATAACATCGCAAGGGCCACATGGCTCGTCCTTGTAGGTCGACAGTATAGCCGCTTTGACGTAAGGAAAATGCAATATACTCCATGGCACGATAACTTGATAAGTAAGTTTACCACAGCTGAGGAATGAATAGGACTCGTTATTTTTATTTTTCTAAAAATACATCTGGTAAATATGAAGCAAAGGGGACCCACTTCCGATTGACTTGCCTTTAATATATGTTGTCTAGGGACCCTTTCTGAACAACTTTTTCCTCTGACACAATTGGGGATCGTTATTTTTCAAAAAGTTATTAACAAATAAAGTTAATAATTCATATAGCTATTTTCCTTATAGCAGCCAGTCCAAATCATCTTGTCCTTCACATGTGTTGTTAAGAATACCCCCCTGAGTAACATACCAAAAGTTTTATCCGTCCTCATTGTTTGTTAAAAAGTTATTAACAAAAGAAAATTCACAAATAGAATATGAAATACTTGCATGGTGGCCAGTACACGTATGACCGGAGGGGCTGCGGCCCCCCTGCCCCCCCCGCATACCAGCCCATAGACAAACCAAAAACAACCCAAAACAACCCAAAACAACCCCAGTTACTTAAGGCCGTCGTCTGGTCTAGAAATTTGAAAAAATCGATTTTTTCATTTTCTTATTCCTTAGATCTTTCTTCATACGCTCCTGAAAACCGTTTATTGATATTTCAAAAATTAGCCGAGAAATAAAAATTCTAAGCAAGCCGCGCGCTCAGGTAGCGCGGTCGGGAAGCAACTTTGAACGCGTTTATCTCAGAACTATGTTTTTCAAATCGGCGCCCACGATATCTCGATAACTAATGGACCGATTGAGCTCAAATTTCGCACGTACCTCGGGTAGCCTGTTTCTGAGGACTGGTAGCATAATTGAGTCGAACAATAATTTTGCCGACATTTTATAACTCGTCGAATACCCGAAAATGTATGAAATATCATTAATGAAAGTTCAACAGGCCGCCATTTTTTCAAAATTTTTTTTTAAGTACCAATTCTGCTACCAGTGCTCAGAATACTCATGCAGATTGAGAATATATATATTTTTTTTTTCAGATGCATACAACATCGTGCAGAGTGGGCGCCGATTGAGGCGCACCATGTTGCAATAAGGCAAAAAACTACATGAAAATATTAAAAATAATTTTTTTTTTTAATGTACAAGTATTCTCTAAGGATCAATAAATGCACGTGTAAATTTTCATCAAGACAACTTCAACGGTTTAAACGTTATTGCGCATTAGAAATGACGTCAAAAATCTCGCTCTAGACCAGACGACGGCCTTAAAGAAACAAACTGACAAACCCAACAAACAAACAAACCCAAACCCAATAAACAGATAAATCCAAAACAAACCCAAACCAAAAAACCCAAACCCAATAAACAAACAAATCCAAAACAAACAAAAAACTCAAATAACCTAAACAAACCAAAAACAACCGACAGTTTCTTCGACATTATGAGTACCATGTATCCTCTTCATAATATAAATAATGAATAAAACAAATAATTGTTTGTTTATATGTTTGTTTGCGTTGTTTTTTGGTTGTTTTTGGGCTGTTTTTGGGTTGTTTTTGGGTTGTTTTTGGTTTGTCTTTGGGCTGGTGAGTGGAGGATTGCAGGGGGGCGCTGCCCGCCCTCTCATGCGTGTGCTGTTCACCATACACTAGAACAAGTAGTTCATGTTTGATTTATGAAACTTTTTTTGTTAATAACTTTTTAACAAACAATGAACGACGGATAAAACTTTTTGTATGCTACTCAGGGGTGTATTCGTAACAACAAATGTGAAGGACAAGATGATTAGGACTGGCTGGTATGAGGAAAATAGCTATATGAATTCTTAACTTTATTTGTTAATAACTATTTAATAAATAACGACCCCCAATTGTGCCAGAGGAAAAAGTTGTTCAGGAAGGGTCCCTACACAACATATATTAAAGGCAAGTCAATCGGAAGTGGGTCCCCTTTGCTCCATATTTACCATACATATATCCTTGATTGGATTGAAAAAGGGCGCGAGCCAGTCTCTTTGAACTCGAGATTTATGTGTAAGCATCCCAGCGCGTAATGAATTTGCACCTGATTCTTTTTGGGAATAGTGTGCGAATATTGGGTTATTAATATTGTCAACTGAAACTACAGAAAACTTTGGTCCTGCAACTAATTCTTGAGTTCAACGAAATTTCGAACGCTAGATTTTTATTCTCACTTATGTACTCAATAACAGCAAATATAAATGTATGAAAATAGCAATGCTCGCGAAATGAATGTGTCATTTTACGAGCATTTACATTTTTATTTCTTATTTATCTTTATTGGCGTATTTATTGGAATGACAGAAGGGTTAAAAATTGCCAGTGTGATTCTACGCTTTACGTGGTCCGATACGGGATACGTACTTCAAATATCTTAAGGGATAAGGCCACTCGAGAATTTTGGAAAAGGCGACATTTTTTTGGCATTGAAGGTGCCAAAGGGTCTTAAAAGTGATATATCGAAATACTATGGGCGATCAAAATTTCTAAGTACCCAAACTTCGAATTCTGCCGCAGCCCCTCTCGGCACACTCGGAGCGGGACTGTGAACTCTAAACGCGTTTTTCTCGGAACCACGCTTTTTAAAGTGTGTGGAAACATAACCTCGAACGAATTTTCACCGATCGTTTTGAAAATTTATCCGTAGATTAAAAACTAGATTCTCCGCAGAACTGCGTAGGGTTTTTGTATCATATTGCCTAGTTTTTCTGTTATAAACAATTATCTGATGATTTTTGCCGAATATTTTTTAACTTAAAAGAAAAACCCGCCATTTTGGCAAACATCAATATACCGAAAAAACCCTACGTACTTCTGCAGCTGTTTTTAGACGAGGTCTGTTCAAAAAGTATCGCGAATTTTGAATTTCCGCGGGCTACGTACATTCGATTTTCGATTTTTTTTGTGGCGTTAGGTTGGTACTCATGTCCCTCACTTATGCTGAAAAAGTCGGCCATTTTCTATGTTTAGTTAATTGTTGACAGCTGTTTTGGTTAGACGTGTTTTGGCTTCTCTTCGATTTTTGCCTATTCCAAAAAATGGATCAAAGGGTAGGCTAGCATTTGCACTAAACGTATTTTCACTAAACTCATCTGTACTAAATGCCAAGAGAGGCCGCAACAAGTTCGAGCCGGGAAGCACCCTGTTATGACGGAACTGGCACAACAATATCGCACAACAATATCTTTTTTTTCCTAACGTAAATTCTTCCGTAACGTAACGTAATTTCCTTTTCTTTTCTAACGTAAATCCGAAAAATTTGAGACTCACGCTATAGATGGATACACACCCTAACTAATGAGCATTTAATTGTTGCCGTATCTGCAGAATTACCAGAATGGTATTTGGCCAAAAAATATGCAGGCATCGTGTAAATGTGTTAGCTCGTTTATATTCAGATAATTTTCGCGAGTCCTATCCGGCAAATTAGAAGTTACAGTACCGTAGTAATTCTCTTCTGGCACGGTTAACTCGCGTATTTTGCACATGTTCCTGAAATGCTACGCAGATTTCAATGGTCCTCATTATACCAATGCTGTTAGAGTTTCTTATTCCGCTTCACGTGCTCTCAAATCTAGAGTAATGTTTCTCTAGAGTGAAGTATAGCAATAAAAAGTTTTATGACTCTTAATAGTTTTTAGAAATAAAGTATAGTGTTGAGAAAAAGAAAAGATATTGTTGTGCTAGTGCCGTCATAACAGGGTGCTTCCCGGCATGAACTTGTTGCGGCCTCTCTTGGCATTTAGTGCAGATGAGTTTAGTGAAAATACGTTTAGTGCAAATGCGTTTAGTGCAAATGCCAGCCTACCGATCAAACGATTTGTATCAAATTTTGTGTGAAAAACAAAATTAAGTGCGCGGACGCATTCCGAATGTTGACTGTGGCATATGGTGAAGCTACTTTGGACCAAAGCAACGTTTATCGGTGATACAAAATGTTCTCAGAGGGCCGAGAAGATGCGAACAACGAAATGCGTTCCGGACGCCCGAGCACATTAACAACAGACGAAAAAATTGATGAAGTTAAGAAAATAATATTGGCCAATCGTCGAATCACCGTTAGAGAAGTTGCCGAGGAAACTAAACATATCGATTGGCTCGTGCTAATCGATTTTTACCAATGATTTGGGCATGAGACGGGTCGCCGCGAAATTCGTGCCAAAATTGCTCAATTTCGAAGAAAAACAGTGTCGCGTTAACATTGCTAAGGAGCTGTTGGACTCGGTCCGCGACGACCCAAATTTGCTCCAGAAGGTCATAACTGGTGACGAAACATGGGTTTATGGTTATGACGTGTTAACCAAAGCTCAATCATCGCAATGGAAGCTGCTTTTTTGGAATAGCCAAAATCGAAGACAAGCCAAAACACGTCTAACCAAAACAGCTGTCAACAATTAACTAAACATTCAAAATGGCCGATTTTTTCAGCACAAGTGAGGGACATGAGTACCAACCTAACGCCACAAAAAAATCGAAAATCGAATATACGTAGCCCGCGGGAATTGAAAATTCGCGATACTTTTTTAACAGACCTCGTATGTAGTCCAAAATTGCATGAGCTACGTTTCCGCCCGTGGACCCTTCTGAAATAAAGGTGTCAACGAAGAACCGCTGTGCAGTCGCCAATTCGTTATTAATCATTGCAAAAAAATTATCTTTTATAGTTCATTAGTAGTATAATAAGGAACTGCACACGGAATTTCGATTTATTTCATTGTTTCGCTAAAAAAAATTCCGAAAATATGCCTATCTTTTCTTGCTCCAAAGTGGCCTGATCCCTTAATTTGTTTTCCAATTAAATGAGATATGAGAGGTATATGAAATTATCATAATGATTAAGAGGAAATGAATTTCGGCCAAATATATTTCTATTAAAAAAAAAATTGGTGTCCCAGTAACCTTGAAGAAGAAATAAGAAAAAAATATTAAAAAACTCACCGATCTATGACCAGTACCTGATCCCTCGATCCTCGCAAATCCCTCCAGATACCAAGATCCTCGTTGTCTTGAATAACCCTTATATCAGGATTCATGCTCATAGCCAGTGAATCAAAAGTTTTGTTAATTTCGGAGAATTTCTCAATTTCATCGGGCGACACTCCCAGCCATGCTTCTCGCTCGATATCGTCTTCCGTTGTGTCGATTCTACCAGAAAAATACGGATCGACGTTTATCACGAAGAACACTGTATCCGGCAGGCCCGAACGTGTCAAACGTTCGTTCAACATCTTCAACCTTGATTTTTAGAAAGAAAGAAACACGAATAAACAAAATGTAATGCTATTATCGTACATTAGGACGATAAAAGCTTTAATAATTGTATTAATATTTGAGAATTTTTAATAAAATTTCAAGACACTTATAAAAACATTTTAAACATTTCCATAAATATTTCCGACATTTCTGTAAACGTTTCGAATGCTTAAAGTTAAAATTCAAGTTCATTCATTAAATATTTTACGAATTTACACAAATATTTACGACAAATCCTATTGCACTTGAATTAATGAATAAATATGTCAAAAATAATCATATAATTATTTCCGACAAAAAAAAAATCACCGTCAAAAAAGCTGCAAATTGACACTCACCAGTTACTTTCCTCGAACTTTCCCGCAATGCTCAAAGTCTCGTCTATAAGCAATTGTGTCATTCACAAATTTGGCTTCCTCGTAGAAAAAGCTTTGAACATTGAGTGAAATTACGAGGAGGCGACTGTCAAGTTTGAACTTGAAGATTTTTTTTCCACAACGTACACGTACTGTAGATCTCAAATATTTCGTATAATTTGAAACTTTATACAATCGTTTCATCGATTCTCACGAACAATCGACTCCAATAATTCATCAACGACAGTTTTATCTATATAGAAAATTGCGCCGTGGTATTTAAAAAGTTTAACAAAAATTCGCATGAGCTAGAGTCTCGACAAACACGAATATCATTTTTTTTTAACATTCAAAACGCCTCGATCGAATTTAGTAGTACAAAAGTAGTACGAAATTTCGGCTCGATAAGGAGAAAAATCACACGATCTAAATTCTTAAAAAAACATCCATATCGATTTTTTTAAAATAAAAAATTCCATAAATCTAAAACGCTTTTATTGGTTTTCTTGAAATTCGATACGAAAAATCCTCTAATTTAAAGAAGAAATCGGCGACTCATGAAGTTTTGGCTAGATGACCGAAAAAAATTACACGATCCTCAACAAATTGAAAAATAAATATTCGAAATAGAATTTCGAAAAATTCGAAATTCTATAAAATTCGAAAGTCTCGATCGATTTTCTTCAAATTCAATTTACGCATTTGCGCAAAAAGTTTTAAGGTAGTAGTCTGGTAACTTAAGCCGATTTTCATGTCTTTTTTGGAGGGCGTTTTTTTGTAGGAAAATAAAAATGAATCGTTTTGGATATTTAGGATGTTCTTATTTACATATTAAAGATACAAAAAAAAATTTTTTTGAAAAAATTTAATAGTTTATTATTATTATTATTATTATTGATCGAAGTTGGCACCTCGAAAAAAAAGTGCGCGGGTGGCCCCGATGATTTTGGCTCTTGATGTTATCTGAAATCAAAAATTCTTGATAATTCTTAATCTATAGACATGTCATTCTGGTCGGAACTACTGAAGTTAAATTTCATGGATAAATAACAAAATGGCGGGCAAAATAAAAGGACTTTTTTTTCCAAAGTCCGCCGTTTTGTTATTTACCCATGAAATTTAACTTCAGTAGTTCCGACCAGAATGACATGTCTATAGATTAAGAATCATCAAGAATTTTTTATTTCAGATAACATCAAGAGCCAAAATCACCGGGGCCACTCACGCACTTTTTTTTCGAGGTGCCAACTTCGATCAATAATAATAATAATAATAAACTATTGATTTTTTTCAAAAAAATTTTTTTTTGTATCTTTAATATGTAAATAAAAACATCAAAAATATCCAAAACGATTCATTTTTATTTTCCTACGAAAAAACGCCCTCCAAAAAAGACATGAAAATCGGCTTAAGTTACCAGACTACCTTAAACGGATAGCTGGAAAATCGCACGAGTATAACACACTTTTTTCGGACATTTTCGAAATCTTATAAAGACGAAAAAAAAAAAAAAAATGTCAATCATCACAAAAAATGATATCGAAACAAGGGTCATTCAAAGTTACATCGGTTTCGATTTTTCACCATTATCCCTCACACGCATCCAATTTTTCTAAATGTGATTTTTCGATGCATCGAAACGTTTTAAACGAGATGATATTAAGGGATCGTACGCAGTTGGAAATTTCAAAAAATCGATTTTTTTATTGCATTTTCGGAATGTACATATATTTGAGTATATTCTCTGAAAATTTCAAATCGATCCGGCAAATATTCTTGGAGATACGTGCATATTTGTAAGGACGCTCGGAGCGTTACAAAGTAGGCGGCTTAAACTTTGAACGCGTTTTTTCTCAAAACGGTGTTTTCAAAGTCGGTGAGCACGATTTCTCAAAAACGGCTTAACCGATCGGTCTGCAATTTAAACAGAACCTTCTCCGATATATTCTTCAGGTATTGATCGAAGGAATAAGATTTCCGATAATTATTTCTATTTTTTTAAAACAATTTAACGAAAAAATTTGGTCGAAAATTGGATCTTTTTCTTTTTAGAGCCGCCATTTTGTCAAAAATGAAAATTTCGACTATTCCTTCGATCAATACCTAGATTTGTCTATCTACTAATGGAATCTTTTTGGTTTTTTTATTTTGGATAATCCAAACCGGAGATATCGTGCTCACCGCCAGACACCTTTTTTCAGAGGAGCTCCCGGAGATCGGCTATAAATCATTATTTTTACAAATAAAATGAAAATAAAGTTAAAAGTTACCACAATACGTATATAAATTATTACGTTAATAAATTTAAATGTTTTTTGAGGAAAAATTCTTAAAAAATCGCCTTATTTCGGTCTCCTGACTGCGCATAACTCCTTAAAA